>CM059563.1:5000000-6250000 GCA_030386875.1 Morinoia aosen | reverse complement strand
GACATTTTTCCTGATACGCAGTGGTCTGTGCTTGAAGATACGTGTGGTAGTGACCACTATCCTATCCTTTTGAGTTTGGTACGGTACCAACCTGAGCCCGTGGATCCACGCCTCAATTTTAAAAAGGCAAACTGGAAAAACTTCGAATCCTGCTCGCGAATGGAAGAACCAGATGAGAGTTGCAGTGTGGATGAGCTGGTCGATCACTTTGTCAGAACAGTGCGTGCGGCTGCCGACGCTGCCATCCCAAAGTCTCAGGGAGGCTGCCAGAAACATCGTGTTCCATGGTGGAACAACGAGTGTGCAATAGCTAATTGTGAACGGAAGCGAGCCTTGCGGCGCTACCAACGCACTAAAGAGCTGGCCCATAAGATCGCCTACAACCGAGCGAGGGCTCGAGCGCAACTAGTAAAGGATGTAGCACGTAAGACATCGTGGCAGAAGTATGTCTCCGGCCTGAATACCGACACCCCTATGGCCAAGGTATGGCAGAGAGTGAACAAAATGAAGGGAAATTATGGACACAGGTCACTGTGTTTGGAAATTGATGGCTCTCTCACGGCAGATCCGGATCGCGTAGCAGAAGCTTTGGCTCGGAGCTTCTGTCGTGTCAGCAGCGGGTATCCCTCCTTGGCTCTCAGACGTCAACAAGAGCGGCAACCACTTGATTTTTTGACTAATTCCACCTACTCTTACAACGATCCCCTCACAATGGTAGAGCTTTATTGTGCCTTAAAAAAGTGCAAAAACACAGCCCCCGGGCCTGATGGTGTTTACTATCAAATGATGAAAAATGTGGATCATACGGCAATATCATTCCTTCTCTATATATACAACAAAATCTGGAGCACACACACATATCCGCAGCAATGGCGAACAGCAACAATCATGGCTTTTGCTAAGCCCAACAAGCCTGCCTCTAACCCAGATAACTATCGACCTATTGCCCTGACTAGCTGCCTTGGTAAGCTGCTGGAAAAGATGGTAAATGTACGGCTCACGCGATGGCTGGAGGCCGAAGAACTGTTAAATCCCGTACAGTTTGGTTTCCGACAACACCGCGGAACCATAGATGCTCTGCTCCGTCTACAGAACTACCTGGTAACTAACCTCGCAGAACGCCGACAGACTGTATGCGTTTTCTTCGACCTGCACAAGGCCTATGATACTGCGTGGAGATATGGGATCCTCAAATCATTGCATGGATATGGACTCCGTGGTAATATGGCCTTGTATATCCAGGAGTTTCTTGGTGAGAGAACCTTCCGTGTTAGAGTGGGTGGTACTTTCTCCTCACTGCAGCTTCAGCGTGAAGGCCTGCCTCAAGGCAGCGTCATGAGTTGCTCGCTATTTAATGTCGCCTTGAACGGTATTACTTCGGTCCTCCCCCCTGGCATTTTAGCCTCTCTGTATGTGGACGATTTTATGCTGTACTCCTCATCTGCATTATTGCCTGCAGTGACTCGCAGAATGCAGAGAGCCATCAACAAAGTGAACAACTGGGCTCTTGAACATGGCTTCACCTTTTCTACTGAGAAGACTGTAGGCCTTCATTTCCAGGGACGTGGCCGATGTGATCCCCCTCGACTGGTGCTGGGGGAGGGACGGGTGGCTTTTGCGCACAGCGTCAAGTTTTTGGGGATGACTGTGGATGATAAGCTCACCTGGAAACCTCACTTGGCAGCCCTCAAGGTTGAGTGTGCTCGGAGAATGAATCTCCTTAAGTGTTTATCCGGAGTAGCGTGGGGAGCAGACCGAATGACGCTGTTGCGACTATATAGAACTCTTATCAGAAGTAAAATAGACTACGGCTGCATAGTATATCAATATGCAAAAGAATCGACTCTGGCTAAACTGAACCCAGTGCACCATGCAGCTATCAGGCTAAGCACTGGTGCTTTTCGATCCTCACCCTCTTACAGCCTGTGCGTGGAGAGCGGAGAGCCTCCTCTGTGGCTTCGACGTGTGCAACTAACCTTGCAGTACCTAGCCAGGCTGGAACAAGTCCCGTTGTCTCCTGCATGGGTTAGTGTGCACGCGCCCCTTGGACGACACCTGCCTTTTTCTTATTTCATACCTTCGTCTGTGGACTACCCTGTGATTACAGCTGCTATGCAATTGAGACCCATGCAAATACTTCCAGTACTCTTAGAAAATACTGCGACGTGGCGCGTCCCTATAGATAGTTTTTGCCCCGGATGCCGGATGCCCAAGAAGGAATCCGTGCCGGACTACATCCTGAAGGGAATTTTTATGGACCATGTAATGGAAAAGCACGCTAAGTCTGTAAAGTTCTACACTGATGGATCTAAAACGGGAGATGCTGTAGGATGTGCTGCTGTGTCTGGGGAAAGGGTCAGTGCAAGGAAGCTGCTCCCAGAGTCATCAATTTTCACAGCAGAATTGTACGGTGTGATGGAGGCGCTGAAGCTGATTGAGGAGTATCCATGTGGGCCCTTCACTATTTTCGTTGACTCAAAAAGTGTAATTGATGCCATACAGATGTATAATAGTACGCACCCGCTCATTGCTGAAATTGTCGTGATGCTAATTAACTTTGCAAGTAGACGCAAGAGTGTCATGCTGTGCTGGGTGCCCGGACATGTGGGAGTATCGGGCAATGAGCGAGCTGACCATGAGGCTAAACGGGCTGCGGAGACAAACGAGGAGACGCTGAACTCGATGGTCCCTTTCCGAGACTACTACCCACGGATAAAGGCTGCAGTGAGAAGCTTGTGGCAACAGGAGTGGGATAGAACAATTAACAATAAATTAAGAATTATAAAACCCACCGTACGTGAGTGGACATCGTCTAGTTGTCGCCCTCGTCGGATGGAGGTGATACTCTGCCGCCTTCGTATTGGCCATACTCGTTTGACGCACGGGCACTTGATGGAGCGACAGCCGCAGCCTCGATGTGAGCGGTGCCACGTTCCTCTGACTGTCAAACACTTTCTTGTTGAGTGCCCCCGGTATGCTGCTGCCAGGAGTGTGTGCTTCCCGAGACTGCGAGGTCCTGATGAGGATGTAATGACCGGAATGCTCAAGGAAATCGAGCGTTCAGCTTTCAGTGTGACGGCGCTGAAAATGTTTCTAGAGAAGTGCAACCTGATGTCTCAAATTTAGCCAGGAAAGGGACAGCGTAATCAAGGAACTTTTCACGTCTGAGATGTGGATGACTAAACTACAATATGGCCGGGTGCGCTGCGTAGATGCCTCTGGGGATTTCAGCGTGGGTAAGGCGCCCGGTCATAAATGGGTGGGCAGCTGAAATCCCCTACGGGGTTTTTGGCTGTCCTGTGTTTCGCGGATTGTGCGTCGCTCTGTAGATGATCTCTTCAAAGATCAACTAGGACTCTTATAAAATGACAATGATGTGGGTGGCAATTGAAGCGGTCTTTATGATGGCTGCTGTTGTGTTTCCATGATGGTTATTGTGACAAACTTTGAACAACATTTATATAGTGTGCTTTTGTGTAACGATGTGAATCCAGTATTTTAAACTGTGAGATCTACGGCGCGATATAGTACGAATTACTGAAGCGCTAGCAAATCAATGCTAATACTACTACTACTACTATCGAATATTCCGACTTTACGATTAAAGTTAGAGGCGTTCTAGAACTAAAAGTGCCTCTGAGTCAGAAAGCCCTTCCTTCTCTGCAGTTGGTGTTAGAAGTCTTGTACGTGCTCGGATGAGTTCTAACAATTTTTTTTCGCTCCAACTCGCCTAAGCTCTCTCCCAACGAAGTCAGTTCGCCATAGCAGAAAAAGAAAAATATTCCGGAATATTAAATTTGCACTGTACCCGGATTTTATGCACGAGATTTGCACTGATACATATTTTGTTTCTAAATTACTGATTTGGCACAGCAGCATCTTTTAGTAAATTAAGAGGTTTAGTTCTTAATGTAAACGTACGTGACTTTCTCGTATAATTCAGATAGCGTTCAACAGCATACCTTCGTGCGATTGCGCTCTGTAATAATGTGCATGAATTTTTCTATCACCTTTATATTTTTTAGAATTACGCAAATTCAACATGTAGCTCTGTTAGGACCGTGAAAATACTGAACTTGCTTTCGCTGCAGAGTATTCAAACACTGAGCAGTAGCGACAATTAAGAAAACACGGTTCCAGTAAGCTTCGCTTCTGCGTTGATGCTGCAGCGTGCAGTGTGACTGGGAGCTTTTTAATTCTTGCTCTCACTCGCATCAGTTTATGTGATCTCAGTCACCATTGTAAGAAAAAATAGACTAGTAGCTTTAACATAAATTGCCCTCCCCATGTCCTTACCTTGTCGTGGTGGGAGGGCTTGCGTGCTGCCATGAAGGTTGAGGCTATACTGCCGGGGCCCCGGTTCTGGTAGGTTCAACCATGGTAGGCTGGCTCAACTGGAGCAGCCTGACAAAAGGGGGACCATGGGTGAGGTTTCCCATGTAAATATAAACCGGGCCCCGGCAGTTACGGGTTATAAAGTCTCTGTTATCTCGGGCGTACTTGGAGACTGCCACGGGCCGGGGTCGACGGTGGGAGGAGGTATTTACTTCCTAGTGGTCAGCGTGTGCCCGCCTTAAGTGCAGAGATGCATCAGAATGCTGCTGATCGCCCGAGGGGTTCTTTTCCGGCTTGAGCGGGCCTGGATAGGTGAGGGGCAACCCTCACTGAAAGAGAATCCTAAACCACCGCTTGCTTCCACCAATGAACCCTCTTCTCGACTTTCTGGTGACGACCTGGCCCCTCCTCTGCTTCCATCAGAGGAGCCTCCCATGGATATTTCCACTGATCATTCCGCCGTTCTACCTGCGAGACAAGCACCATCACAGCTTATGGCTGAGAGTGGAGCTGGGTCCGGTGTGAACCAAACAGAACCCAAACAAGTACTACAATCTATGGCCTCAGAAGATGCGCCCACGCTGTCATCGACCGCCCCCCCTGATGATGGTGGGGACAGTCATCGGGCTCATGAAGACAACAGAAATCGAAACCTAACTCAGATTCAGACGCTTGAACCTTTCCAGCCTGCCTCATCTAGAGGGCGATGGAGGAGAAATAGGAGGGTCCGAACCGGTAGTGACGCCCCTACATACCCTCCCCTTCAACAGTGGCAGGAGACTGACTACAAAAAGTTCTTCTGCATATCATCTCCATCTAATACAAATCTGGCCACTATCAACGTCATCCGAGCAAACGATGAGATTTTGCGAACTATTGGGGGCCGGCCCAAGAATATTAATGAGACTCGTTCCGGAGGTGTGATTGTAGAGGTGGCGAATCGAATGCAGAGCCAGGCTATTGTTAATTTGAGGACCCTGGACATGAACGAAGTGGTTGTGGAGCCTCACAAAACCCTCAATCAAATTAAGGGAACTATTCACTACAGGAATGCCCCAAACTTCACTCCCGATCAAATACTCGAAGGCTTGAAGCGGCACAAGGTAACGGATGTGTATCAGACGAAGAAAAGAATTAACGGAGTTCTGATGAATCAACCTGTCTATATTTTGACTTTTGATGCCTGTCAGCTCCCAACTGAAGTCTCCATTGGGTGGACCAAGTGCTCCGTACGGGATTACGTGCCCAGACCCAGAAGATGCTACAAATGCCAACGTTTTGGACATGGCGCTGGGTCGTGCAGGGCGGCCGTGGGTGTGTGCTACTAGTGTGCTGGAGAAGTGCATGAGCTGCCCTGTTCTCTCCCAGCCAGATGCTCGAACTGTGGAGGTCCCCACCCAGCCTCATCGTTCAATTGCCCAACCTATAAGCAGGAACAAGAAGTTGTGGCTCTACAATGCAAGGAAAAACTATCATTTGGAGAGGAATTTTCACTGTTCCCTTTACCACGTTTTACTGGTACCAAGTGTATTTGTTTATATGTGTGGAGGGAACATTGCTGAATATTGACAAGGATTTGATAGAAGGTACATTCTTACTAGAGTGTATCTAGTCGACCTGCACCTTTACGTGGTGGTACTATTAGTATACCTACTTGTCTTTGATATACATTAGATAATTAATGTAAAATAACAGGCTGACCTCATTTAATTATTCTTGATAGCTTGTTGTAGGTAGAACCAACGCAGGCGGCCCCCCCTCCATCGGGGTTTTGTATTATTTTGTTCTTTTATGTAGATTATTGAACCAATATCATCTGAGGAGCTTGTAAGCAGTTACAAGGTGCCCCCTAGCGATTGTGCTAGGGGGAGCCAACCGGGGTCTCCCCAGTACGCGATGGAAACCCATCAATCCCTACCTGCCGCTGACGACCTGGACACTCAAATGGATACTGCTAGTTCTGCTCTAATGCAGACTAACGATTTGCCTCCTCTAAGTGTGGACCCCACACAAGGAGCGAGTGCCGAGACTGAGTTAAATAATGGAAAAGATCAGACGAATGAGAGAAACTTGTATAACGAAGACGCTTCAAAGACCAAAACAGTGGAAGCTGAGACAACCCGAGAGCTTAACAATGATGAGGAAGCTGTGACCGGAGATGAACAGAGCATCTGGAAAACGATGAACCGTCGACAGGTGAAGAGGAGACGACGAGATGACCGGCGAGCGCGTCAGATGCTGAGACTGGAAGGAATGTTCGAGAACTCCATACCATACTATGTCAAATATTATACTGTACGATTCCCTGGGGTCAATATCTCCAGAGATTTGAACGTGTTGCTGGCAGAACGCGACATTACTAAGACGATTGGTACTCCAAAGAAAATCGTAAAATCTGGCTATAACAGTCTCCTCATAGAGACAAATAGTGTGACCCAATCAGATAAACTGATGAAACTGGACCGCATTGGCGGTAAGGGAGTAGTAATAGAGCCCCACCGGTCACTCAACACTGTTCGTGGTGTAGTCCGAAGTAAGACTTTCGGACAGTGTTCTATGGAAGAACTGAAGGACCACCTAGCTGACCAGGGAGTGATTGACCTGCGGCGAATAGAGCTGAGGAGAGATGGCGAGAAAGTTGTTACCGACACATACATCCTGACATTCCAAAAGCACACGGTGCCAAGAGCTGTGAAATTGTCATCTTGGCACAGTGAGCTTGTAGAAGAATATAAAGAAAGACCGCAACAATGCTTTAAATGCCAACGCTATAGCCACGTTGCAAAATACTGCCGCAGAGAAGCAGACACGTGCTCCCGATGTGGGAAGGAAGGGCACCAAAAGAGCTCCTGTCCTAATGCCGTCCGATGCTATCATTGCGGGCAGCCGCATTACTCAAATGACAAACAATGCCCAAAATATAAAATTGAAAGTGAAATTTTAGCCACTCAACAGAGATTGAAGACCTCGCGCTCAGAAGCCATGGACCTCGTTTTGGAGAAACATCCGGAGCATGAGCGGATGTATAGCGCGGTAGTTAGGGGAGATACAAGTACCCCTGCGGAAGAACCCAACTCTGCTGCTCCTCAAAAATATATGCCACAACAGCCGACTCACACTGAACAAGAACCTGAAAAACCAGAAATAAGGCCAGCTCAGGCAAAAAATAACAATGAACAACCTCCTAACCAAACCACTGCGTGCACTGACTCTACTCCTCGCAACGCTAAATCCACTCCAGCTACAGCTGATGTAAAATCGAAGGCCACCGATTCAATTAGTACAAGCTCAGGAACTCCAACAGTTGCCGTATCCCAACCCATCATTTCACCGAAAAGGACGACGCAAAAAGAAATAAATAACGCCACACTCTCTAAGCCCAAGGTGCCTACAGTCTACAACCGACAACGAAAACAACTGGAGCCAAACGGAGAACCCCCTAAAACAGTGAAAGGCCAAAAACCTACGCCAGCTTCTCTCACCAAATACTCTTTCAAGCGGAGGGAGGCAACTTCCAGCCTTACAAACCTCCAAGGCTATGGAAGCGACGATGACGATGGCAACTCCAGTAGAAACTCAATGACCTATACAAACCAAAGCCTACTGCACCAACCAAGAAACAGCGGACGACATCGCCACCATCAAGAAGCCGAGACCGAGCATCGAGATCAGCAGAAAGCCAAAAAATTCAAGTGATCGGAACCTGAAGGAAAACAAACCAGTACCTCTATTTGTAAATGAATTTTGATTCATTTATTCAATGGAATTTGGAATCGTACCGAACCAAATTCTGTGAACTTAAACAACTCCTCAATCTATACCACCCTGCATGTGTCTGCCTTCAAGAGACCATGCTCCGGGACAGAACGGTGACACCACCCACTCAGTACTCTCTCTATACCTCTGGTGTGACCCGCGCTGATGATCACGAGCGGGGCGCTGCAATATTGATCCACAGGACAATACCGCATCACCGGATTGACTTGCGTACCACGTTGCAAGCAGTAGCACTACGTATTAATCTGCACCGGACATACACCATATGCTCGGTCTACTTGCCGCACATCAATATACAACACCAAGAAGTTGAAAATTTGATTTCCCAGCTGCCTACCCCGTATGTTATAATGGGGGACTTCAATGCTCGAAACCATCTATGGAATGACAACGGGGTAAATGATAAAGGACAACTCATGGAAAGAATAGTAAGAGACAATAACATCTGTATCATGAACGACGGACAACCTACACATTTTCACAGGCAGACGGGATCCCTCTCTGTCATCGATTTAACACTATGCTCTCCTGACTGCTATCTGGATTTTAAATACCATGTTAATGCAAACCTTTATGACAGCGATCACTACCCTATCCATCTCGATCCTGTCCATCCTCAAAATATGCAAGCCAGATATGAACGGTATGACCTAAACAAAGGAAATTGGACTCTGTTTAGCAGACTGACCCAGTTGTCGAGTGAGGATATCGACCAGCTGAATGGAAAGAATGTTGAGGATCATACAGCTACTTTGACCAACATCTTACAGCAAGCTGCTGATACATCCATACCTCGCAAGAGCGGCTCTCTACCGCGACCTCCGGTACCGTGGTGGAACTCTGAGTGCGAAATGGCAAAGCGCGAGCGTACGCGAGCTGAAAGAGCCTTGGAAAGATGTAACAATGCGTATAACAGGATCCGATACAATAGAGCAAAGGCAATCTGCCGGAAGACCTTCCTGACAAGTAAACAATCATCCTGGAAAGCTTTCATCAGTAGTATAAATATCAAAACCAGCTTAAACTTAGTATGGAAAAAAGTCCAAAAGCTGTCCGGAAAATTTAAATTGACTCCTACCCCAAAGTTGAGAGATCCCCGTACGAACAACCTGACTGAAACATTGCTGGAAGCTGCGGAGATGCTGGCGGAACACTTCTCATCAGTGAGTGATAACGCAACCGTCGACGCATCCTTCACGCGATATAAGGAAAGGTGGGAAGGAAGACCTCTGCGGTTGGGGGGAGACAATGAAGCATACAATAGCCCCTTAACCATGTCAGAACTTAAAACTGCCTTACGCACAGCCAGCGATAGCGCTCCCGGCCATGATGACATCTCGTACAGCATGATTAAAAAAGCCCACGAAACCTTCCTCCCTGCAGTACTCTCTCTCTTCAACAAAATATGGTCCCAGCAGGAATTCCCAGCAACTTGGTCACTAACAATAATAATAGCAATTTTAAAAGCTGGTAAAGATCCGACATCTCCAAATAGTTACCGTCCAATTGCTCTCACCTCATGCTTAAGCAAACTGCTTGAAAAAATTGTTAACAGGAGACTAGTCTGGTTTTTGGAATCGACTAGGAAAATAGTAAATATCCAATCTGGCTTCCGGAAGAACCGAAGTACCACCGACCATTTGGTGACGCTGTCATCACACATCGCTTCGAGTATTACTTCAAAGAATCACCTTGTTGCCGTCTTCTTTGACCTACAGAAAGCATATGACACCGCATGGACATACGGAATCCTACTGAAACTTCAGAAATATGGTATACATGGGCACCTTCTTGCTTTCCTACACAATTTCATGAATAATAGAAAAATTAGAGTCCGTCTTCAGAATGTCCACTCGTCAACCAAGAGCCTCCGAGGAGGAGTCCCTCAGGGAAGTATCCTCAGCTGCGTGTGTTTCCTTGTTGCCATAAATGATATCGCTGATGAAATTCCGCAGAGTGTCCAACGGCTTCTATACGTAGATGACTTCGGCATCTATGTGTCGGGCAAAAAACCGGAGTTCCTAAAACGACAATTGCAGATCGCTATTAACCACCTCACGCAATGGACAGCAACCACTGGATTTCAATTCTCCCCATCCAAAACAGTGACTATGCATTTCTGCCGTACTCGTGGCTGTCTGAAAGCCTCCCCCGAACTTCATCTAAACAATGCAGTGCTACCACATGTTGAACAATTCAAGTATCTGGGATTAATCTTCGACTCGAGCCTTACCTGGCGGCCTCACATCCAATCCCTCAAACGATCATGTTCACAACACATAAACTTAATGAAAGTCATATCCCATACCCAGTATGGAGCAGATCGGCAAACCTTGCTCCGTCTTTATATGGGTCTACTAAAGCCAAAATTGGACTATGGCTCAGAAGCTTATAGCTCTGCATGTGCTACCCTAATGAAATCATTGCACACTGTGCAGAATTCTGCCCTTCGGGTAGCTACTGGTGCGTTCAAAAGTTCACCTATCTTATCTCTCCATGCAGAAACCGGAATAAAACCTTTAGCGTATTACCTGGAAATAAAGATCGTAAACTATTACCTTAGACTGCTCTCTGATCCTGCTCAACAAATTCTCTCAAAAATTCGCTGTGCTTCGGGACGCCTGCATGCAAACGAAAGAAGCCCCAAACCATTTTATCTTCGCCTGCAAACGATACTAAGAAACTATGACATCTCACTGGAGTGCGTGGCTCCGGAAAGCGTCTCCCCCATTGCGCCGTGGGTCTCTCCCCCGATAGCTGTGTGCAGTGAACTGGCTGACCTGCATAAACGACTGCTTGGTGCAGCCCCATCCAGAGCCCTATTCCTCGATCACTTCGTACGTCACTCTGAAACAGCTGTCTTCTTTACCGATGGATCTAGAACTGAACATGGCACGGCATATGCAGCCGTCCATGGGTTAAACATACTAGCGGTCAAACTCCCTTCAGTGGCTTCGGTGTTCACAGCTGAGTTGTGTGCAATACTGTCCGCGGTGCGCGCATCTCGAGCGGTGGATACGAGTATGATCACAATCGTCTCAGACTGTCGTAGCGCCCTACAAAGTATGATAAAACCCTGCAACACCCATCCTATAATAACGCAGATCTTAACGCTGATGACTGAGATCGGAAAACATTATACATTGTGCTGGGTGCCTAGCCATGTGGGTGTGGCGGGAAACGAGAGAGCTGACGAGGCTGCACAGTCTGCCACCCAACGAGAGCGCCAGATACGCAAAGGAATGCCTCGCGGAGACTTCGCATGTGCCTTTAAAAGACTCGTCCATCAAAATTGGAATCATGACTGGCGTGAAGTGACTGAGAACAAACTCCGAGAAATTAAGGACACGACGCAACCCCTCCGAACAAGCTGCTGGACCAACCGGGAGTGGGAGATAAAGCTGTGTCGCCTCCGTATTGGACATACACTTCTAACGCATGAGTATTTGATGAACGGGACTGCGCCGCCGCAATGTCTCCAGTGTCAAGTTACTGTGAGTGTAAAACACATTCTCACCGAGTGCCAACGATATGCTGCACTAAGACGCCGTTACTTCGGTCAGAGCGAGGTGGTGATGAGCGAGTTGTTGGGAGACTCGGGCCCGGTTGAATTGGGGGGAGGCCTCTATAGGTTTCTCCAAGAAGCTGACTTATTCTATGTAATCTAATTTCCCATGAGTTCTAAATTATAAAGACAGGCAAATTGATAGTGATGCCATTTATTATTTTAGTTTGAATTGTGCTTGAAATGTAATATGTTACTGCGACTCACTGTGCGGATCACTTGTTAGTGGTAACGGTGGTTAAACAATTACAATAATAATAATAATATCATTTGGAGATGCTAGAAGGCGCGTGGCAGCCCGATATGTCCGTGAGGGGGTCACGTTTGCAGATATTGCCAGGCCCATGGGCAGCAGTAGCGCTGGTCGAGGTGACCCGTCAGGTCCTGTTGAGGCTGCGCCCCCAAGAGGAATGGTTGTGCAACAGACCATGAGGGAGCTTGATAAAGGCCATAGACGACAGGTGAACACAGACGACGAGGGTCATGCCGAGGGTGAGGTGCTGGTGACGTCCCGAGGCCGTACCGAAACCGGCTCTCCACCTAGGGCAGTTCCTGTAGTGGAAGCCCCAGTTCTGAATAAGGATGTTCCTCCCGACAGTGCCACCGCGACGCTTCCGGAGGGTGGGACTGGCCAGATTCCGTCTGGCCAAGGTAAACCACCGAACGTTACTGCAGGTCCTAGCGCAACTGCCTCAGCCAAATCTACCACTGCTAAATTACCACCACCAAAAATGCCACCGCCTAAGGTGCCAGAAAAACTTCAAGCCATGGGAATTCCACGCAAGCGCCTCCAGAGTGGAGCGTCGCCTACCAGCACACCTCACTCAAAAGTAGCTCGCGACCAGTCGGGCGAACACAGTACATCCCAGAGAAAATATTCATTTGACCGTGTTAGACATGTACCCAAGGGGTTGAGTGATGAGTTGCTGAAGAAGTATCCTCCTCCTCCCGGCCTTCCCTCGAAACCACCACCTGATATCGAGGTGCGAACGTGGCGCGAGGGAAGAAGGAAACCAGACGAGGCGAGACCTATCCCAACTCTGGTCAGTCAACGTGTAGCAAGCACTGAATCTAGTGCACCACCTCAGAAGTAACAACTGTAACTTTTTTATCAGACTGGCTTTTACCATCATTCACTGGAATTGTCGCAGCTTGCGACGTAACTACAGTGATCTCAATGCTATCCTACTAGAACTTCAACCAGCTTGTGTACTCCTCCAGGAAACTATGCTCGGAGGCAGTGCTCCGCCCCGACTTAAGCACTACCAAGTAGAAACTTACTCTACAAGTAATAATCCTCTTCCTGGAACAGGACTGGCAATCTTTGTGAAGCAGAGCTTCCCATATTACAGGCTGCCCATCAATTCACGCTTGCAGGTGATGGCTGTCCGAGTGGAGACTGCGACTGCACCGTTTACAGTATGTAATCTGTACATCCCTCCTCTTCGCATAGCTACATGTGAAGAGCTTTTGGACGTGATAAGGCAACTCCCGGAACCTTTTGTGGTGGGCGGTGATTGGAATGGGAAGCATGCTGCGTGGGGTAACAACAGCATCGATCAACAGGGCAGAGAAGTGGAACGACTCCTTGCTACCACCGATTTATGTCTGTTGAATACGGGAAGTATGACTCACTTCCACGTCCAAACCGGGACTACTTCCGCAATAGATATCAGTTTGTGCTCCCCAGACTGTTACCCAGATGCTCGGTGGACTGTCATGGATGACGCACATGGAAGTGATCACTTTCCAGTGGTGGTGACTTTCCCCACCTACCTCCCTTTTAACTCGGAGCCTCACTACTTACTTAAACGAGCTGATTGGGAAGCTTTCGAAGCTCTGACAGCCTTGGAAGATGATGAGGACCAGACCACTGTTGACGAGGCGCTAGAGAGGTTTACTAGCACTATTCGAACTGCCGCATCTATTGCTATACCCCGCTCGAGGGGAGGGAAAGTGAATCATCGAGTCCCATGGTGGAGTGACGAGTGTGCCCAGGCTAACTTTGAGCGAAAGAGGGCCTTACGCCGGTACCAACGGAGCCACAACCTTGCTGATAAGATACTCTACCAAAGAGCCAGAGCAAGAGCACAGTTTGTGAAGGATACGGCCAGGAAACAATCATGGCAAAGGTACGTATCCACGTTAAACGCTGACACGCCAACTCCAAAAATATGGCAGAGAATTCAGAAGATGAGAGGACGAAGCGGACATGCCCTACCTTGCCTCACGGACAACGGAGAGATCACCATGAACCAGGATCGCGTTGCCTCCTTGCTGGCGGAGCATTTTGCCGACGTCAGTAGCGGAAGGCACTATACACCCGGCTTCCAGATCATCAAACAGCGCCACGAACAATCTCACCTTAATTTTGCATCGGATGAACAATATCCATACAATTCACCCATAACGTACCTTGAACTGTATCATGCACTCCGACAATGTAAGAATACATCCCCTGGACCAGATGGCATCCACTACAAGATGCTAAAGAAAATGCACTCATCAGCAATCACCTACCTTCTTCATTTGTATAATAAAATTTGGACAACCCATGTATATCCTACAGAATGGCAATCAGCCACAGTACTTGCCTTCTTGAAACCCAATAAACCATCCACTGAAGCATCTAGTTACCGCCCCATAGCCCTAACAAGCTGTGTGGGAAAGGTACTGGAGAAGATAATCAACATTAGATTGATGCGCTTTTTGGAGGCCGGAGATCATCTCTCTCCAGTTCAGTTTGGGTTCAGATCTCTTCGTGGAACCACGGATGCCCTCCTCAGACTGCAGAACCATATTGTTAAAGAGCGTGCCCAAGGAAGACACACTGTGTGCGTCTTCTTCGATTTGCGGAAGGCTTATGACACTGCCTGGCGATATGGGATATTGGAGCAACTGCATAAGATTGGTGTACGAGGTCACATGGCAATGTATGTACGCGAGTTTATAAGAGAACGTCGGTTTAGGGTTAGAGTGGGCACACGGTTTTCTGCCCTGATGACTCAGAACGAAGGAGTACCTCAGGGCAGCGTTATAAGCTGCACGCTCTTCCTACTTGCAATGGACGCCATCACGAAGGACCTACCAAGGCATGTTTCGTTTTCCTTGTACGTGGATGATTTCATGCTATATGCATCCTCTAGATACCTACCCGCCCTGACTCGTCGAGTACAGGAAGCCATTAACCGTATTGGAGCCTGGGCCGACAAGCGAGGCTTCTCCTTTTCAGTTGAAAAGACTGTGGCACTCCATGTGCAGCCCCGTCGCACTAATGAACCTACGCCTGAGCTCTTTCTCGGTGATAGGTTGGTCAACGTCTCGCCCACAGTCTCCTTTCTGGGCATGTTGTTTGACAATACTCGTAAACTGTCATGGAGACCTCATATACAGGCTTTAAAAGGAAGATGTTCTAAAGCTCTGAATCTCCTGAAATGCCTGTCCAGATTAACGTGGGGTGCTGATCGAACAACCATGCTGCGACTTTATAGAGCCACCGTTCGTGCCAAGATTGATTATGGCTGCGTCGTCTACCAGAGTGCCAGCCCATCATGCTTATCACTCCTGGACCCAATCCATAACTCTGCTCTGAGGCTGTGTACGGGGGCCTTTCGGACATCACCGGTGATGAGCTTATTGGTGGATTGCGGTGAACCAGCCTTGCAACTTCGTCGAGTACAGCTTACTCTACAGTATGTTGTACGACTCGGACAACTACCTTTCACGGCCACGTGGAATAGCGTGATGGAGGGAGTAAGGGGTCGGGAGTTGTTTCCGTATTATATCCCCTCCTCTACTGACTACGAAGCACTAGCGGAGATGATGCAGTTGCCCTCGTTCAAAGTTGAGCGTGCCCCCACTCTGGAAGAGCCAACCTGGCAAATTCCGATTCAGACTTTCTGTCCAGGACCGCAATACCCAAAGAAAGAGATGATGACAATATCCATACTGCGACATACTCGTATTTTCCAAGATCACCTTCACAGTGACCACGAGGGAGCTTTTCATATCTACACTGACGGTTCTAAAACGGATGACGCAGTGGGCTGTGCTGCAGTTTTTGATGGCGGAGTGGTGGAGGAAAGACTGCTGCCTGAAACGTCAATCTACTCTGCGGAGCTGATCGCCATCCGTGCCGCACTCCGCATGATTGAGGAGCGGCCTGCTTCGGGTTCTTATGTGGTGTTCTCCGATTCCAAAGCTGCCCTCCAGTCACTGAGATCCTACAACTCCACACATCCAATAATTTCCGGAATACGAGTAATGTCTAGCCTTTTGCGACTTGCAAGCTCCCCAAAACTTGTAACTCTATGTTGGGTACCTGGCCATGTTGATGTGCGTGGCAACGATCGGGCAGACGAGTTAGCGCGAAATGCTGCAACCTCTGCTGCTAACCCAACAAATACCAGAGTACCCGCCCGAGATTACTACCCTATAATTAAAGCTGCATTAATCCAACTCTGGCAGCGACAGTGGGAAAACACCCAAGACAACAAGCTGCGCAAGATTAAGAACAGTGTCCGAGCCTGGCCTTCTTCAGCATGCCGGAACCGCCGCGTGGAAGTCCTCCTATGTCGACTGAGGATTGGTCACACCCGCCTCACTCATGGCCATTTAATGGAGCGTCGCCCGGCCCCTCTTTGCGATCGCTGCTTGGTGCCGCTGTCGGTGCAGCATATATTGGTTGAATGCCTTCACTTTTCCGATGTACGTTCCCGTTATTACCCTGGTTTACAGGGCGCTGACTCTGATTTTGTTTTGTGTAAGATGTTGGGAGAACCGACTCGTGGGCGTTTTAATCATTGGCGGCTTATTGGTTATCTCTCTGACTCGTCTCTTTTGAACAAATTATAGTGCCTCTGTACGCTGAGAACTACGAAAAGTTTTTCATGTTTGAAGTCTTTTGGAAGATTTTAGATGAAGAAACTGCAATATGGCCGGACGCGCTACGTTGGTACCTTGGGGGGTTTCAGCGTGGGTAAGGCGTCCGGCCATAATGGGTGGGCAGCTGAAACCCCCTAAGGGGTTTGGCTGCCCAGTGATTTGGATGTACTATAGTATGTACAAAATTTCAATGAGGAGACAATTATAATCTTGAGTTGTAATTAAATCATGATCATGTAATTTGTGATGTTCATATAATGTTGATGTTCACCTTGCGTGGTAAATCGGAAAAGCTTGATACCGATTAAATTATGTGACCTTCGGTGCGATATAGTTTAAATAACTGAAGCGCTAGCAAACCTATGTTACTACTACTACTACTTAACATAAATTGCGTCTTCCTTTATTCTGCAAATGGGATTTAGATGACGCATTGATAAGCCAGTGAAAGTCTTGTAGTTTCCCCCACAAAAGCACTGGATGCCAGTATTGTATTACTAGTGAACTCGGCTCGTCAAAATTGACGGATTCGATAATTACGGTAAAGCACATAAATCATATGATCAGGTCGTATCACAGATACGGTGATTAAGCACTGACAAATTAAGTCTTCCTATCCTATATTAACTTTTATACTCGTATTCTCTTATATTAATCATGGTCGTCACTGACAATAAGAACCAACTATTATCTTTAAATATTGTAATTTTGTTTTATTGTCCTACGTTTTTCAAGAAGCGGACACCAAACAAATTTATAAATAGATAAACACGCCAAGGGTATTATTAGGTAAAATATCCAATATTATAAGTCATTTTTTGACAGATTCTGTTTGCAAAGAACTGCAAGAATTGATATGCCACTATGCGTTCGCGTGTAACTCAACACTCGGGGAAAATTAAAGACGTGTGTTTATGTGTTGTTTTATTTCAGTGCACATAATAAGGATTTTAATTCAATTGACCATTTTGTAGTATTCATATACGGTTATTAACAATAGGTACCACACGATTGTAGTCAATATTGCAATATGTCATCTTTCTTCCTGTGTTCCGTAATCGCCTCTGATACAAATTGTTTGCACATCACAGGTCTGCCATTTGATGTAATGCGCTCAGAATGTAAGAAAATGATAAACTTACAAAAAAATTTTACTTAGGAAGTAAGATTACAGAAAACTT
The DNA here is from genome assembly GCA_030386875.1 of Morinoia aosen. Taxonomy (NCBI): domain Eukaryota; kingdom Metazoa; phylum Arthropoda; class Malacostraca; order Amphipoda; family Talitridae; genus Morinoia; species Morinoia aosen. The sequence goes on along the minus strand of CM059563.1, from coordinate 6,232,258 downwards.
AGATGACGATTTTTTGGAGAAAAGCAAGTATAAAAATTATCTTTAGCGTCTCGAATTTAACTTAGATCAGTTGTTCAGCACAGACAGATATATATGCATTTAAGAAACTCGCACCACCCAACACTAACGGGGCTCGGTTTTTCGAGCACTAATGCGATGCAAGCACAGCAGCGGATCTACGAGCATTGCCAAAGTTGCGACGGTCATTAGAATGTCCAACTCTACCCGCTGCCTCTGAACATGTGCTTCATTTCCCCAATAAAGCTGCAGCATGCGGCAGCTCCTCAAATACAGCGCGTGCGGTTTGCTCACTTAGTAAAAGTTCGATTTCCTCTGATGCGGGGCTTTTTCTGCTCTTCCTGAGCACGCGTTGGCGAACGTCCTCCACGAGAAAGTGTTGTCTTGCAAAAACACTTCCTTGAACGGATAAAAAAAGTGCCTTCTGGTTGACTCGGGATTTCGTGTGCAGTCTTTGGTTAGTAAACCGAATAAATGATACCCTGCTCTTCTTTTGCTCTCAAGGTCTTTTGATTATTGTCAACTAGAACCTTTGAATAAAAAATAAAAGATAATTTCTTCTAAGTGCTGAATCCGACTTCTTTTCGATTATATTACTCATTTTTCCAAGTTCCCTTAGTAATTTCCATCTTTCACTGTTTTATGCCATTGAATTAATGACATCTGTAGGACCGCGGCAACTGAAAGTGCTGAAGGGCATCAGCTAAGCACTTGCAAATAAGCTGAATGGAGGAGTTCTCTTGGAAATTTGGGAGTGAAGTGGGAGTTGAGAGCTCATACCGGAAAGAAGTAGGTTGCTGATCATGTCTGACTTCATCATTATTCTTTGGGGAGTTCAAGTTCCTTGGATAAAATTTACTAACCAACTGCAGCGTCTTCATCGTTTGCATCAAGAAAAATGTCAGAAAAATCGAAACTCTGCGCTACGCGAATGCTAGAACTCTACCGGAACCCGCTAACTAATGTATAGCATGCTCTATCCAAAAAGATTAATTTATTTGAAGACTAGCAAGTAAGAAATGAAAATAGTGGGCAGTGTTTCACGAACAGTTAATAGGTGTCAGTGACAGTACCAAGTTTTCATAAGAATAAAATACGCTAAGAATGTTAGTGGCATCATTAAGATCGTTGCACGCTATCCAATTTCATAGATAATCAAGTATGAATGTATAAGAAGTGTGAATAGTTTATGTTTCGGTTATCCAATATTTCATACTAAAACAGGAAAAAATTTTATAATGCAATTCAAGCATACTGGAGAGAATTGATGTCGTAGTTGCCGACAACGTTCGCTGACTCGTCCTGAAAATAAAATTAAAAAATATTTTTTCTGGGATGTGCATTGGTTCTTGCACCACGGAGTTCATTTCGAATACAGATAGGATATTAAAGTACGAGTAGTATTGTGATTCACGAACAACAAAAGTATTTCAAAAATGAAAGGGTTCTGTGCTTTTTGATGTGTTTCAGCGAGTGAAAAGGATAAAAACAAGATCGTTGAGGAGTTAGCTCACGCTTGACTCACGCTTGATCGTTCACGAGTTGACTCACGCCAAAGGCTGCGAAGATTTGCAGCCTTGACATGAGTAAATATTTATAAAAGGGAGAAATTTTATTTGATCAACCTTTACATCGAAATGAATTACGCATGTGTCCAATGATTGTACTTTTGCGAGCAGGTACACTTATATCTAGGTGCATGCACACGATGTCATTTATACACAAATACGAATATATATATATATATAACATAAATTATAACAAATCATAAATATAACAAAAATGTGTATATATATATATATATAAGTAAAGTTCCTTAACTACATTCTCAAAATTTAATTTTATGTTCCTCATCCCCCGTATACCATTGGACAAAATTTTAAACTCACATGAGATGCCCTCAAAAGAAATGAAAAATTATTTTATTGAAAAACGAGCCACATAGTATAATTTCTTAATTTTGAAGGAATTTCATTAATGAGTTGACGGTCAGGAAATTTTCTGCCGGGTTTGCATGTAAGAAACAGAATTTTTCTAATTATACAATGTTCCATTCGAATAAGGTAATTTACGAAATAGCATTTGAACGTCAAACTAATTTCACTTTTCCTAAATGGAACATACCTAAATGCAAGAGACAAGTTAGGTGCCAGTTTTACGAGTTTGTGTCGTACCTCCAAAATCTATTCGAATTAATAACTAAGCTAAGAAGAAGTTTTCAAATCTTTTAAGAGCAAATGATGGTAACAAAACGTGATTCGTACCTGCCTAGCACCCGGCGTCCTCGGTGGTGGGTTCTGCAGCGCGCTGTCTGTCTGTCGAATGAGTCGCTCCAGCGGCGTTTCTTGAGCCGGCTGAGTCTGCGGTGGACGAGTTAGCTTAAAGAGCATCGTGGTCTTGTGCTATCGCAAGTGTTAAAAAGGGCAGTATACGTTTAGTTGTTATCTGTTCATGCTAATTATGAAATTGATGTAAATGTTCTCCGCATATTTGTAACACCGTCATCTCTAACAAAATGTGATTGTAGTCAGTATCTGTAAAGGAACGGGTGCTGTTTTATTAGAATTAGTTCAATCTGTTTGCGACCTGAAAATGTATTATCTTCGGTTAGGACAACATATACTCCAAGATTAGATAAAATAAATTATAATTATAGGATCTTATACACTTTTCATTAAGGTTAAATTTTAAGTAATAACTATAGAACATCGAAATATTTATATCGCAGATGTTGAGAGGAACCCCAACGCAGGTCAGTGTGTAAAATGTAAATTAGCTTCAAATGGCTCTCGTTTTGAGATGTGATGAAATTAATCGTTAACATCAACGGCTAATTGTAAATCGCCCCTTAGAAACATGTAAGTGTTCTGCACTGTTGTCACCTCCACCAGATAGATTTTAATTTTGTTTCTTTACGCCGCTGAAACTCTTATTTAGTCTAACTTGAGAAATATTCAATTTTAAAGAGATGAATATCCACTTGAGCATTCGGATGACTTTATCCGCAATACCTGTTGCTTGTGGTGGTGCAGGACGGGCACGTTAAAGGGCGGCAGTCTCGGCAGCTCCCTGAAGGCGGTCACGTCCTCCGCAGAGAAGGTTCTCCAGACAGGCGACGGCTGGCGCAGAATCAGGCGCAGCCCCAGCACTTCCTGCCACTCAACTCGGCTCTCGAGCGACGAAGAAGCAATGAAGCTCAATTATTGTTTGTGAAAGGTCGGATTCTCTCAACGAGCTTGTGTGAAAGTTTGTATCAACTGAACATCATAATGTGGCACTTTCAAACTCTCAATTTGGTGACAGGGAGTTGAATCAAGTTTTTAATTTCTTGAAAATTAAGACATCTGACTGATAGTGAAGAAACTACACAAAATTAATTTTTTTTACCAGTGTATCAATACTTTTAGTTAAGTTTACTCTCAAATTTACTTTCAATAAGTCATCATGTCTTTTGAAAGTTTAGCAGAATATCCAGTATCGTAACTGTTTGGCAAAATTCTGTGAATAGTATAATTGCCTTTTTCGTAATTCTCATAATTAAAACTTCACGACGCTGAAGTCGGTTCGACAGTTGTTGGCGCAAAGTGAGAGACTAAAGACATCATGTTATATATTATCACGTCAGGGGAATACAACTATTGTCTCTGTGGAAATTAGTGCTTCCAGGCAAAAATGTGAGCTCTCGAGCTAAGATTGAGCCTTTTGGTAGACCTTCTTCTCGTTGAAATAGGACATATTGTTTTTGGTTTGTTAAAGACCATCCTTTTTCGGCTCGCTACTGTCTTGTTTTCCCTTACCTATCACTTACTTCTTAAACTTTCTTCTTGTTTGCAAGCTTTCTTTTCAATATGCTGTTTCTATGAGCAGGGGATCTTGAGCGAGAACACACCTTGTGCAAACATTACATATTCCCTTATTAACTCTATACTAAATGGTACCTTTATCCTTCCTTTTTTTGGAACGTCTCTGGTATGGTTAAGGAGGCTTAAGCTAAATTAAAATCTAATATGTAATTTATTATAGAAAACTACGCTTTGATTTTGAGGAGGATACAGCGTTCGTCCAGCATTGATAAACGGTAAGCATTGTGTTCCAGGAGCAAACTCAGGAACTCGCTATGTAGTGACTCGGTCTCTCGCCGATACGACCCGACGGCAAGCTATCCTTGCGAATACTGTGTATCGTCTTGCCTCCCTTAAGCAAGCTAATAACCTCGCACCAAGACTCCAGCTCGGTACTTTCTGCGAATCCCGCGTTATGACTTGGGTACGTACTACTCGTACAAATGCCGTACACCAAGCTAGTGCCACGAATCAGCCAATAGCATGCCTTCAACGCTACCAGGCTACGCAGTCTGCCACTTTCAGAGCGATAGCCATGGAAGAAACCTTCTCAACTGAGCAGCTTTACTCTACACTTCCAGCTCTTCCTTTTGAAGTTGTCTCAGTGATGGTAAATCCTAGAGACCTCTCTCCCAGCCCTCACTCTACACCTCTGTTAAAAGTCTCAACAGCATTAGGTACTGGCAGGCACTTCCAAGTCAGCGCTCCTTCACAGGGCAAACGCATCTACACAAGCGCTCCTACGCGTGCACTCCTTCGCCTATGTTTCTTCACCAAACCGCTCCTACACCAGCGTTCCACTCCATGTAGCTGGAGACGCTTATCCCCAGTCAGCTTTCCATCCGCTCTCTGCACTACTACGTCACCAAGTCAAGCCCCTCTAGTACAACCTGATGTGCGTCACGGCACACTCTCCGCTAACCTACTCTGCAACCAACGCTCGCCTTCATGAGTCTGAGTCGTCAATGAAGCCGGTGCAGTACCACTTCGAGTTCACTTAACTCGACGACTAGTCATCAACTGAGGTTTCGTCACTGACTATTTCTACGCGCCCGTACTGATGTTTCCAAACGCTGGGAGTAGTGCGTGGACGTTATCTTAAAATGTTCGGGGACTCAGGAGACTAGTTGACGCACAATCGCTAAACTTGACTGCAGTACAATTGACTGCTCCGAATCTAAATAAACCATAATTTTTAGTCGTTCTCGTCTGTTTTATATTGTCCTGTTAGATATTCCTAACGTCAACCTTAATAGTCTTGTTAGAGAAGCACCATATCTGTAATGCTGTGCGCTATTTGGTCTTCTATGTTTTCATATTCAGTATTCAATGGAACGTCGTTTTTAGTGCTTTGCCACCGTTCTATCTCATTTTAATTTACGACCGCCTTCTCCACACCATCCTACATCTATTTTTTCATCCTTCTTTTTCAATTTCATGCATGAGTAATCCGTCACCTTACCTATTAGTTTAGCTTTATATAATAATTTTTGTTGAACTTGCGACGACATTCAAAATTTTGCTCATTGTTATTGCGTGCACCGTAGTCCCTCGAGTTTTGATGAAAAGTTGGTATATGAAGTTACCCTCTTACCTCGAGACATGTTATGGAGACGAAGGCATGAGAAGCGGTCTCCGTGTGGGGGTGAGGCATGATCACCTTGTTGGCGACCCCAACTTGCCATGCTGCGGGGTCCCTCCACTCACTCCCCTCTCCTTTCAATAGACTCCCCACCCCTCCGCTCCCCATCAAGCCACTTCCCGTCACGCCTCCCTTCGAGGAACTTCTGGGTGCTGTGCTCCCCACGTTCGAACGTAGCACGTGCACCCCCACAGCCCACGTGTAGTAGTTCCTGAATGTGATTTCACCCACCTTTCGAAGACAATGAAACATATTCAGTCCATCACGTTACATCCTAAATTTGTTATGGAAGTGTGCGCAGCAATAGGAATGAGACAAAGAATTTCTGTTTATATGAGCGAAGTCGCTTGTGAAAAAGCTACTGTTCATAATTTGTTGTCATGAACAGGCATTTTAACGTAAGCTATTACTGGGATGTAACATGAAAAGAAATTGTAAATAAAATTGGATTCCTTCGGTTAATGTACGAATTAGGAAAAATTGATTTTTTAATGCACAGTGTCGATCTGCCATAACAATGTCGTTACAAAATTTTCGGCGCTACATGTAACTGCATTGATTTTCAGCATATTGAAAGCCTTATGGTTTCCATGGAAATAATGTCCTCTTCTCCAATGACCACTTCCAATGCTCAATCAGCTTTTTAACATCAGGGGGCAGAGAACGAAGTACAGTCTTATTGAGTAAATGGTTTCCCTCCCAACTTATTCTGCTCGTCGTTCACGTTTTCTACGATCACCAGCGAAGCTGCTAGCTTAGGTAAAAATACTTAACAATTGTGGGACTTGTCTCGAACCGCGATCTTTCTCGTCCAAAGAGTTATGCTTTGCTCGCGAAGGAAACCTAAAATTGTGGTAATAATTATTCATGAGTGAGACTTCCTAATTTCCGAAAAAACTGTAAACCCACATTTACTGAAAAGCAAAGGTGCTGCGCAAGCACACCTGGGTGGGTCTGGGGAAGGCGAGAGTGAGCACCATGCAGCCAGAGCGCGGGCTGAGAGCGGCGTCGTCCGCGGTGACGGGATGCGGACCTGACAGCTGAAACTTCAGCGTTTCTCGAGACATCTCGAGCTCTGAAATGTATCGGGCGCGCTGGTAATTTTTAGCATCAGTAATGGTCTACGATGGCTATCATTCGAGCTTTCAAGTTGTCCAGTCTATAAAACCAGAAAACATGCTCAATATTTTTTGACTTATGTGATATTGCAAAGCCATGGTATGACTGTGAAAACAAAGAGTTATTGTCAAATTGTGTAATATTCTTCAGTACTTTATCGAGTGAATTTGTAGCTCATCACCGATCTATCGCATAAAAATACGAATTATGGGTTAAACGAGAAAAATGGTGTTCAGATACTTGCTTTCCCTTGTACTAAACATACTAATTTTATCTTATTTTGATCTAACCTAATATATGAGGTGAAATCTGAACCCAGATTTTGAATAAAAATATGATTAAATTTCAACATAAATCTCAATCCATACCTCAACCTCTACTTTACTCTTACCTCAGCCATGAACCTTTACGGTATCCCAAATCACCACTCCAATATTAACCCAAATTAAAACTCTAACTGCAACTCTAACTGTACACCTAATTTTAATTCTAACCCCACGCAGAATGTAAACTGTAACCGTAGCCCTAGCCTAAACCATGTCCTTAACACTATCACTATCTCAACCTTAACCCTAACCTCTTATTTTGAATTAACTTCAGCCTAAACCTAAATTGAGTATTTTAAAACGAACCCAACCTTGATTTACTTCGTCACTGTTATTATGTGCGCGGTTATATGTATTTTTATCTCATTCCAAGTAGGGTTGAATTTTTACTCATACACGACAATCTGCACTCAATTCCACACCAGAACCGATATCAACATCCTGTGAAAATTCGTTTCTAGCTGAGTCATTACCATGAGACTTAACTTAGTCAAATGCGACAGTGAACCTCTACATAGCACCTACCGAGCTTCGGTAGTATCTTTCTCTAACTCGAAAAAAATACAGCCTTTGAGCGTCCTTCTTGCAGTGAAAGTTTGCTCAAAGAGAAAGGTAGCACAGTTCAGACTGTCCTCTTTTGGGTCGCTCCTCATTGTGAAGTACCACTGCAACCCCTGAGCTCAGCTTCTTGTGTACATCATGAGTTGGACAATTAAGTAAAACCACGCCACAGCGTCTAGTGCATTGTACACCAATTAATGCAAATATTTTTCCATTTAAATTCGTCATCTCATTCAATTAAAATGTATGAAGAGGGAGGAATTTGCATTTTTATTGTGTTAAGTTAATCCATCAGAACATGCGTCTGAGAGTAGCAGCAACTTTTTTGGAGAATATATGTAATTGTGTAGCACTAAATCTTCCCGTATTCACTTGCATGTATTTCACACACTATTGAGGCTTCACTTGTTCCCTATAATTTTATTTCGTTCTCATTAAATTACTGTATTTTATTAGTGATTTTCGAGAGTGAACATATTTATCTCATCCATAAATAATAACTTGCTTGAATACTTTATATAGTTACTCGTATATGCGCCGCTATGTGGAGTCCTGTACAGACATACACTCCTGTCATTTGTTGCTGGGATAATGCAAGTTCAATTTTCGCATTTTTCCTTATCTACGCTCACATCTAATGTCTGACCAATGGGTGTGCCTAGATCTTGCTGTTTGTAAGCTTTCACTTGGCCAATATTGAGATGCATAACGTGTCGTGATGACTCGGCTTTAATCTCATCTTCCATCGATCATTACGGAACCAGTTTATTCTGCGGAAGTAGCGCTTCTCGCTCCTATTAAACTGCAGGTTTGCTTGATAAAAGTGCTGTGTGGGAAAGACTTTTGTTGAATTTACGGTGTTTGTTCTTTACTCTATGTCATGAATGAACCAAGAATAATATTAAAATGAAAATCAACAGAGGTACGACGTGTTAAAACGATAAAAGTGGTTTGGGTTAGTTTTTAATACCATTAGCGGGTAATGCTTGCAACACGAATGCTTACTCCAGAGAACTGGGCAGTATGGGTTCTGCCTCCAACGTATGTCAAAATTTACTCCCAAGGATCGTTCAAGTGTACTTGCTCTCATTACACAGTAATATCAAAAACGCTATAGTATGCACTCCCATGATTGACACTTTTGACTTATACGTTCTGTAGCTCTCATGTGTGTTATTAAATTCACAGCTGTGACAAAAAAAACTTATTTCCATCTATGGAAACGCTTAACTTCTGGTCCGAAGTAGAGAACTCATGCATTTACCGTTCAGCTGCAACGTGGTCTCAAAGTGGCGTCCGTGTGTTATTATTCAGAAGCTAGTCACGGATGGCCATAGCATGAGTACATCTGCAAATTTGGAGCTTTTTTGCGCCACAGCCTCAAGAATGGGGAGTTCTTTACATGAACTTGGCATTCAGATTTCACTACGCTCTTCCTTAGCCTAGATTGAAGTTTTGTAGAGTCAAAATCTTAAAGGAAGAGTTCACTACAGCTGAGGTGCAAATAAATTGAGGACTTCATATGCAAATAAACTTTCACTTTTGTTCCAGATAGTGAGCGGGTATCCCAAATACTGCCATTGTCATAAATAGGAACTAGACGCTGATGAGCGCTAAGTGGCACATTCTCTCGCACGAAATGGATTTTATCACATCAATGTGACTCATATTTGTGCGCACTCTTCAATCGATTCCTTTTCAAGTAGCCAGTGTTCAGCTGTTAACATTATTTTCTCCCCTAATTTCATGAACGCATAAAATTTCGAACACGATGGCAACAACTCTCAAAGTCTCTCACCCTTCCGAGTTGATCCTCATTCATAAACATGACATTGCTGTTATGATAGCAATGAGATGGGAATTTTATCATACCTCAAATCAAGAGTTCCGAAAAATATCAAAAGAGAGTGTCATTCTATTGAAAGTTTTACCAGAGGACTGTATTGAACACAGAATAGTTGCAAGAATCATTGAACTCAGAATTTAAGATATAAATTATATTAAAAATCACATTTTCGTTAGCAGTTACTCGTTGGAACATGCAAGTTTTAACGAAATATTTTATAAATGCATTTTAGGAAATTCTGTTTGCAACTGACAATTTAAATACGTTTAATATAATAAAACTTAAAAACTACTGAATCAGTTCCTAAAACAACTATCGATGATTATAGTTGTCATCATTTCACTTTTAAATGGATCCATTGCTGAAGTATTCATTAGGTGTCAATTCGAATACAAATCGCAATTTCCTAGCATCAAAATTTCCCCATTAGGCATTTTCTGAACTGAAACAGATAGTTGGTTAAAGAATTCACCGCACTGCCAAAATTATTCATACTCGAACCCAGGTTATTTCGAACGTTTACCGCTTTTTCTCGATCACTTTCGTACTGCTGATAGAAATGTATGATATTCTACTCCTAAACGTGCATCATATTTTAGATCTAGCGTCCTCCGGCGTAAACGTAAGTTTTCGTTCCTCATTCATCGATTGCTTTATTTCTCTCTTTTCCGCCACCAAGACAGGCACGAGCGCGAGGCAGTTGGAGAACACGGACGATAAAACCGATAACGGCGCCGAAAGTCCGTTACAACTGATGCTGAAGTCGCCCTTATCTGCTCCTAATCACAAGTGCTTGCAACAACACAAGTGTGACCGCAACAGTTGTCCTCCAATTTGAATAGCTAGCATTGCAAGGAATGAATTCTTTGAATGCATTGTGATCAGGAGATACTAGATAGCACCTCAAAGTACCGATAGTACGATATGATGAGCCACTTTTCCGTAGTGCAACCTCTATAGAAACAATTAAACAAGAAGCTGCTTTATAGCTTCATACTCCGAGTCTATGGAATTTATTGACATAAGCAGGGTCTTAGAATTTTTAAAAGTTTTTAATTTTGTTTTTGAATATGTTACCCTTGAGTGACGTGTTACATTAGACAAAAATCAAATATCACAACATACGTTACTCGTACATTCGTAAAAATAATTAATAGGTAATTTAACAGCTTCTAATCAACCATTTAATTACGACATGTAATCAAACAGAAGCAAAATATCAGATAAACTACAAAGTTAACAGAAATATTATTTGCTAGGCGTGTTGCAGAGACGCTACACGTATTTTTTGAAAAGCAAGAAAGGGCCAAGATGTTGCGTAAAACTGATAACGTTGAAAGTATTTAAAAATAGAACGAAAGTTTCTGCCCTTTTATAGCTACTTACGTCTATTTTATACTCTACTCTTTTTCTTGCAAGAGATGGAGAGTAAAATGTAGTGAATTAATGCCTGTGTTTTCGTGGCTCATGTTCAAATTCTCTATCTCATCTCCTACTGAGAGGGCTGGAGGAGCTTAATGGACATTTAAATTTATTTTGCAGGACATATAACAAAATTTTACATCATAGCAAAGGCTCAATGGCTGCGCAATGTTTAAATTTTAAAGCAAAAAGCACCTTAGCCTGAAATGACATGGGTAGGTGTTTGCTTCAATGAGTTTCAATGATTTGGCGTCTAGTCTTTTTGAGCCCAAAATTAGAAACACGTGTACATTGAACAGTTTTATTGCTATTACCATTGTCTTTCTTGACCGTACTTTCATGGCTCAGAAGCTGATATTAGATTCAGACACAATTTTTCTGGCCCTAATGTCGGAATTTCGTCTCGTTTCGTCTTAAGATGACTTTCTGACAAGCCTTAAGTCCTCGGCACGAGCTATATAGGATGCTCACCTCTGTTTCAACCTCTCCTAATTACTTTATGATCTTATAAACTTCAGACTGACTCCCATTTGTCTTCATGTTTCTGCAAATTTACCCCGAGTCTTACTATTCTTGTATATTGATTCATTAGAACTTTGAAAGTCGTACGTAATAGGTCAAAAACAAAATTTAATCTTAACTAAGCCTATACTGTAGGTTAATACAACAATATAATGTGAACTACACTCAAAACTATGCCTTCCGGAAGTTTTCTCAGCTAATATTCCGTTGAATAAAATAAAAAATGAAAACGCACATTGGTTCAGTATATCTTCTTCATGAAAATATGTATCAAGTCTGTATTATACACTTCCACGAGCTGATTCAAAAATTCTCGAATGAAAATTCCTGGTAAGTTCGTAAAGATGACATGTTCTCGATCATGATTCCGACATTGTGTATTATGTATTATTGGCCGTGGGCTAACTTTCCGAGTTGCGTGTGCGTGCGTTGTGGCTCTGCTTTTCGCACAGTTGTTTGAAGTAAATGGCTCGCATATTAGCCTTTTCTTCGTTTACTCTGTAGTTGTAATATGGTTTTCATGATGTGTGGATGATTCTTCTCTACCTGGGAGCGTGCCATAAAAATAGAAATCTGTAAGAAAAAACTCAAGAGCATAAGTGGTTTACCCGGCTTGGCAAATTCTTGTGAAGATAACACTTCAAATATAATAGATGACCTCGATCTGGTAAGACAAACTCAACTATAGTTTCGACTCTATTTAAAAAGACGAAACTTTTGCTTTTCACAACGTAAATGAAGCATTGCTAGAAAATCTGAGTCTTAGAAACTACTTAATTAACTCGTAAGCTGTAAAATAAGGGCAGCAAATTAATTTCTTTCTGGTTACATTTTTTAATCAGTATCAGAGAATTGCAGCGTGCACATTCTAAAAACAAAACCTTAAAAAATGTAGTGAACTATGAAGAGACTCACACAACTTAAAGTAATCTTTTAAATTTCGGCCAAACTTTCCTCCTAAATATTTACCTACAAGACCTTCATATTTTTAAAACGATTACGACGGATATACCGCTCCTTGATCTCCAAGAGTTACACATTACATTGCATCAGGCAACCTGCACGCTATCAGTATTTCGAGTGTATCTTTAGTGACTGCCGTATCGTGCTGATAATGCAATATTGAACCATTCATTTCAACGTGAGGAAATTTATAAACATACAGAATGGACAAAAAAAAAGTAAATCCAACTTTAAATGTTATTTACTCTGCAGTGAATGAAGATAATTTAAATCTGTTTTTTGTATTAGACGGAAAAAATGTTTACCCTAAAAATGTTAAGTCATTTTAAAATCGATTGTATCAGTAATGTGATAAAAGTTGTATCAGTAATGAGATAAATAATGGTTGTAAAAATGTGAGTTGCAGATGACATTTCAATGAGGTCATACTCGTAAATGATACAAAAGTTAACAGGTCATTGAAATTTCATTCTAAAAATAAAGAGTTATAACGAGAGCATTTTTCATGAAATCTATATACGAATTTATTTCAAACTTCCTTTAAACTCTTTGCGCCAGCGTAGTCGTTATTGATGAAAATACGATGCTTCTTTGTTAGTTGCATAACGATGGGCTTAGTCACTTGAAAATTTAGACCTTATTTGTACTCAGACCTAAAGCTTTGTAGTCAGGATACCTATCTCTGTGTCAATTGTTAAAATAAAGGACGTCTTGGTAGTGAAGTTTCCATTTTTTCAAAATTTTGGGATCAGCAAAGACAAATTTAATTTTTTTTTTGTTATTTATTTATTTTTTTTTGCCCCAAGCTTTCGGCTAGATTAGCTCTAGCCGTCATCAGGGGAACGATGTATTTATACGATGTATTAGAGGTTTTGTTTAAAAATACATCGTTCCCCTGATGACGGCTAGAGCTAATCTAGCCGAAAGCTTGGGTAAAAAAAAAAAAAAAAATTAAATTTGTCTTTGTTGATCCCAAAATTTTGAAAAAATGGAAACTATCTCTGTGTGTAATACAACAAATGAGACTGAAATATCTTAATCTAAAGTCATTAACATTTAAAGTTGGGCTTACTTTTTCATGGTTCATACGGTATATACTTTCACCAGCTTGATGCATTTGTTCCACAGCCGATAAGCGTCAAGTCTTCGCTCCTGATAAGACTTTCTGACGCACGCGCAATAATAACGCACAGAACAACTAGGTCCAAGCCATGAAATGTCTTCCTCTACATTGCAAAAGTTTATGAAAGATGAGAGAGTTTTGATGCTGCTATTGTTTTGGCTACCGCCTTTTGATCCGCTTCTTTGAAAACATAAGGAAACACTCTTCGTTTTACGCGAGGCGACCACAGTTGATTTCTCACATGAGGTTTTTAAGTCGAGTGCGGTGACTGTCCCTTCCTATATATGATTATTATATCTATTTCTGAAATGAAAGATCAAAGTACAATGAATAGTAAGTATTAAAATACGCAATGAAAAGAAAAACAAAGTTTGTCAACGATGAACAATCAAAAACACACAAAACATAAGTACAGTACAAAATTAAATTGAGCAGGTGATGAAAAGGTTTCTTTCTATTTACTGTTCGTAAAGAGTATGAACTATTCATATTGTTCAGATCAGGTTTTGCTTGAAAATATGTCTAGATTCTAAAATCCTGAAGTCATAAGGGATCGTAGCAGTCTAATTTTTTAAACCGGTAGGAGATATAGGTACATTGCATTTTCGGTATGATTTTGCTCTGCAGAATGCGATAGGTGTGCTTCTTGATTCCCAGTTCGGAAACTTATACCCCGATGCTCTGACACTCTGATACAGAAATTTCGTGACGTCATGCCGACGTACGACGATGTGCACTGCACACAAGAGTAAGAGTGAACCAAAGAGGCTGGCACATCAATGGAAAGTGTATCCTTATACCGGAAAAAGAAGCAACCTTACAATTATTAACCGGAGTGACGCTCTATAAAATTGCTATCACCTTTTTAATAGGCAGGATGGGGAAATAGAACTGGTATTATTAGATAAAAGAAGAGTTAATTTTTTTTTTACTTTGTAAGTTTAAAGCGCTAATTTTCGAGTCGAATTCGTGTCATCTTGGATTAGAGTTTTCAGTTTTTCGACATTTTCCTCTGTGCGTTCAGAAACTTTTCTTCCAGATCTTCCTTCATTAATGTTTCTCACAATAAACTGGGATTGCCACTTTTGGAAGTTCCTCTGATCTTTATTCGTTAGGTTTGAATCGGTATTTTAAGAAGAATTTCCTCTGAGTCCCAACGATGGATCCAATTTTCATCATTTCTTCGATGATGAACTTGCGTTGTTGAAGTCAGTTGTACCAGTTTGCTGGTTACAATAATCTTCTCTCCTGCACCCTTGATGTTTATGCTTATTTAGAGGGCATACCAGATACATAAGAAGATATTGAATTCTGTCCTTTCAAAAGTTCTCTGTTATAGTCTCCTATTTCATATATTTAAAATTTTATTGGAATTTTTACGGGTATACATTTTTAGCAGCCACCCTGTATTTCCATAACTTTCATTTACGCGTCACTCTGGTTAATAATTGTAAGGTTGCTTCTTTTTCCGGTATAAGGATACACTTTCCATTGATGTGCCAGCCTCTTTGGTTCACTCTTACTCTTGTGTGCAGTGCACATCGTCGTACGTCGGCATGACGTCACGAAATTTCTGTATCAGAGTGGCAGAGCATCGAGATGGAAGTTTCAGTACTGGGAATCAACAAGGACACCCGTCGTATTCTGCAGTGCAAAATCATACCGACAGTGCAATGTAGCTATATGCCGATTCAAAACAATTTTAGACTCTACTTCGTCCCTTATAACCTCAGGATTTCTGAGTCTTTAGATATTTTCAAGCGAAACCCTGATGTGAACAATGTTTTATCCGTTGCAAATAGTAAATGAAGTTCGTATCCGTTGCAAATAGTAAATAGATAGAAACCTCTTCATTACCTGCTCAATTTTAATTTATACTATACGTGTGTTTTGCGTACGTTTTGTTTTTCTTCCTTGGCTTTTTTGTTCTTATCATGATCTATTTAAACACCTACCACTCGTTATCGCATGACCTTTTAATTCAGATGCATAATAATTTGTTTTTGACCTGATGATGGAGCTGGACTCTGAAACGTTTTCTTAGTAAGAATGATTAATTTCCTTGAAATTTTCTTCATTTTTAAGTTTCTGATAAGGTTGTTACCAAAGCAAACCAAAGAATAAATATATACATATATATATATATATTTGTTATTATGTATATATATACACACAGTACATATATTTAAGCACAGTATGTGCGTTATATGTCTGAATAATATATATACATGCATATATGTACATATCCACATTTAACATTAACTTTAACATAACTGAAATTACCTTTACCTTAACTCAACTTGCCTCGGATTACATTTAACATAGCTCAAGTCAACTTAAGCCAACTTAACCCAACTCAACTCAACTTATCTTCAACATCCTGAATTTATCAACTAACTTACTCTTAGAGAGACCAGCAGCACATTGTTTTTACGAATAGCGTCAAATGTCATTTGTGTTTTTCCCTTTACTAAAAAAACGTTGTTCTATATTTCTGAAGGTTTTGTTATTTTTAAAAATATTACTCAACATCAGAATTTTGCTATTCATGTCTTCCCTTCTAGTAAAATGATTGTAGTGATAATTGCTGTAGGTGAACTTGTTGCTTCGAAAACTTTGATACTAAAGCTCTCGAGTTTGGTGCACGTTTTGTCCCTGGTGTACTGAGATGTTTTAGCTCATTTTACGAGCTTGATTGCTGCTGATGCTAGAATGGAGAAACTATGGCTCGTCGGGTACATTAAAAGATAATAGTGGATGCAACTTGTCACAGTTCACTATAGTAATTCTCGGCTGAGATCAGGCAATGATGTACATGCCCTTAAAAAGTTTTAGTATGCGATGCATCTTATGAATCCTTCAGGTATCATTATGTTCACTTGCGAGATTTCAACTTCAAAATTTTAAAAACCCGCGGTGCGAGTTCATCAGAACTGGTTCTTGATCTCTTGAAGAAATACTGAATAAATACGAGTATTTATTCGAGTACTTAAGGCATTTTCGCGCTCATGCATAAGACATTTATTACATTTTTAAATTTGGATCAACTCACTTCACTGACCCATAATTCTGTATCCGTAGTGCAATTCAGTCATTTGCCAACTCTACGCTAGTGTTTAGGCATGTCTGCAACTGCGACTCTGAAATAGTGGTAGATATTGCTCAATTACGTGGAGCATTTTAGATATTCTCCAGTTCTTTACGCAAGCTGAGGCAATCGAGCAGTGAGTGCCCTCGGTGTACTATGTGCTCAGGTGTGCAGAGCAGCAGGTGGGGAGTGTGTGCACAGTGCGATGCAGCTGCGAGCCTCAGCAGCACAATGTGCACTTAGATCTCTCGTGCACACGGACACACATAGTCACACACCTACACAGCCATGTGTACCTACCTCGAGCTTATGTAGAAGTTCATGCGTTGTTCTTGAACAAAGCCAATAAGGGGGCATTGATTCGCTCAATTTTGCAATTTACGACTTATCAACAATTTAATACCAATATAAATTGAACTGGACTGTTATAATTATCACTCTTTGTGCCTTTTTCCATTCTATTGTTAACATCTCTACAAATAATTTCATCACTATACTCAGAACGTCAGTTTTCTGCATGAAACATTACTTCAGATCACAACACTTAAAGCTAGAGCAGTTCCTCGCTCATCGCTCCTTTGCTAATTATCTAAATTGCAAAAGACGATCGAGTGTCTACATCATCGTTGAGACGACTCGTACATTATAAGTCTAAATAAATTCGTCTGTGGAGGAAGTCAGTAACAGTAACAGTTTAATTTATGGACGGAGAAAAACAGTTGTAGTTCATCAGTTTGTTCAACCCACATTAGCTGTACTCGAAGCGATGAGAAGGCAAAGTAAAAAGATTTCGATGAATTATTTGGTAACAAATCAGCTTCCTCGCTAACAGATTTAGAAGTGAAACTTGCGAACAAATTTTGCCTGTCTTTTTGATATACGGACGATAACAAACACCGCCAACCGGAGATCCTGCCTAGTCTATATTAGTTGCTATTTGTATTATTTATAATTTGGTGGGAGAAATGACCAGACTCTCGTCATGAAGAGATACTCAAAAAATACTTTCTTTTAATGGGCCGTGCATCCTGACTTCGTGAGGAAATTTTGAGTTGTACACCAGCAATTGATGGCATAGAAGTGTCGTACAACTCTGATGCCTAAGAAATTTGGTTGATGCATCATGGCCGGTAGAAATGTAAATTGCAGTACGAAAATCTAACTTGGAAAATTACTTTCGTTGAAAGCAGAAACAATATAGACACGACCGTCGCAGGAATGGGGAAGATGAACAAATTCTCTTCACGATTAAAAATTTTGCAAGAAGCTTCGTGCTCAGCATATTGAGAATGAATTTAAATTCAAATAATTCAAACATTAGCAAATCCGTGCATTAAATGCTTTTAGATGTTTTACAGTAGGAGACACTGCCATTCAAGGGAAATGAAGTATAGAAATAATGAAATACATGCTTGTGAAGATGTCTTTCAATCATACCCATGTGGCGGGAAAATTATATACTACGTTCAGACTGAATGAACCAGTCCGAAACCTGGATGTACAAAAAAAGTTTCCCGATAATAATGAAAGTGTGCTCAACATTTAATCAGCTGCAAGCAAAGACAGAGCAAGAGAGCTGAGACAGCTCTTTCTTGCACGTTTTTTGTTCCTCTCAGAAGCAAATTGACTTAAGAAAAAATATGACAGCATGTTGTTTCATTTACTTCGATGGGAAATTTCTGTGAAAAAAATCGAGGAAAAGGAAGACGTGCATGACTGAAAACTCAAAGCAACTATAACATCAAGATCTATCAGTAACATCGTCGGTCACAGTTGTCTGTGTGATTATTCCTAGAAAACGATGTCCAGCATAGAAAAAGATGCGAAGAAGCTCATCAGGTTTCACACTTCTTGTCACGATTTAGAATGGCGATCTGAACGCCTCTGCATTAAAGGTACTTTCCGCTTAGAATCAACATGTGTTCTATAGTTAAGCGTAGAATGAATATGTGTTCTATGAAAATATGTGCTCTATTAATATATGGTGTATAGCTTAATTAAGCTCGATCAACCGCCCCTATGCGTCGACTGTGTTAACTTATTTATGCGTACTTTTTGCACTTTTCGCAAACACTTCAATCCTAACATTATGGTAGTTCCTTCACGAAGTATCCTGAAACTACAGTATATTCAAATTGTGCATTGCTCTTCATGCTAGATGGGAATAATTGCAATTATTAAATAATAATAATTGTTGAATGTCGTTTCTTTTTATCTGTGCATGACAATTTTCCAGGCAATTATTCTGAAAACTTACTTTTCTTGGGGTTTTATTTCATATGTGAGTCCGATGAAATTAGTCTCACAACGATTATTCAAGTTGTTAGAAAAGTCCTAAAACGGTGCTTGTAATTTTTCCTCTTCGTGAACGAGACAGTTTTCGTTCATTACTCTACACACACAATCAATTTCAGCAATTAATTAAAAGAGAATACTTTGAATGTTTCCTCTGAACGTTTTATACTGGAAAATATTACGAAAACCACATTCTGCACTCGTTCGGCGTATCCGGGACTCACTCGTTGCCAGGGACGCGACGCAGTCGTTATCTTGGTTGCTGGTTGCTAAGGGGTGCTGGCTTAAAGGTAACTGACGTCATTTGCACAACGTGAACGCTATCAAATTCAATGATCATGTTGAATTAAAATGGTTTGATGTTTATCAGAATAGTTAAGCTCCTGACAGTGAGCGCACTAGCTTTAAAACGGTTATATGTAAATTAATATACTGTTTCTTTTCACAGTATCCATGATAGACGAGGGGCTGGAAGTTTGGTCTACTCAGATCACGCTGTATGTATAAATGGATACTGTTTTCATCATCATTAGCTGAATTGTGGTTGATCTCAAAAATGTTCAGAGCATCAATAATAAAAGAATACGCCATTTACCTTACTTGATTTGATCTCAAAGAACAGCCAATGCAAATTTAAGCAATTTATCACGATGGAAGCGTCGAGAAAAATGTTTCTTAAGGCCATTACAATTAAAACATTTTGAAGAAAGTTACTATATGCTCGCAAATAAGTTGGGCAACTCTTAGAGCATCCTATCTAAACGCTACTAAAAGGCATGCAATTATGTTCAACCTTGTACACTTAATCTAGTCGCATGCATGGCTGATCAATTCATGAGTTTACATAGAATTCAATGCTTGAATGAGTGAAATGAGAACAGAACAATCTAGAACAAACTGAAGAAAACTTTCAATATAGATGGACATAGAGTCAGATGAATAACTACAGTATCAACAACTACCTCCGCTAAACTATTATACTTGTTGAATACATCGTGAGACCATTAGTACATTCATTTTTTAACGTCACATGATAATCAAACTTCATTTAGTTTAATAGTTAATCAATTTTAGCGTATTTTCCATTTAAAATTTCATTGCAATAATTTATTTTTGTATTGTAGACATTCAAGCAGAATAATTTCACTCTTAATGGATATAAAGGATAAAAGGGAAAACTAAAATCTGTAATTTTAATGAAATTTAAAAAGTTAGTAGTATGTTAGTCGGATTTTACGTGGGTCGGAGAAATTAAGTTAGTGGTAGACAGACCTGATGAAGTCCGTTCTACGACTGCCACGGCCCAAACGCCTCGACCCGAGATACCGTGTCCAGACGGCGTGGTCGGTGATTGAGCGCTAAAAATATTCTGATTTTTACAGTCTGAAATGAGCCTTCACAATATAATTAGATCGGCCTAGAATCATCTTTACAATTTCTGGCTGAAAATCAATTGAAGAAACAGTTCAGATGATTTCATGTCCAAAGTATTTTTTTTTGCAGTCACTTGATCTAAGATTTGCTGATAAATCCCATTTCTCGGGAAATAGAGTGCCCGTCGTTTTCCCCAGATTTATACCCTTTTTCTGCTACGTCGCATCTGATCGACGTAGAAGATTTCAACACCACACCACTGGATTTGTATATTTCTAAAGTTGAAACTAAGTGAAGCCTCGACCGAAGGTTCCCCAGAGCATAACGTACGCTTCCAGCCAGTCATTGGTGAAGCATCCCCGGTAAGTTATACGTGCTCAGAGAGGCCATATTGACGTACTTGAAGTTCAAACTTAATATTTACACTATGTATAGTGAATAATATATTACAGTAAAAATTTCAAAAAGTTAGGAAGGATTTCAATCAAACTGAAGGACAGTACATGATATTTCATCTAGAAACAATGTACACAAACAGTTTTCATTTCCATAAGATTAGGACTAAGTATTTGCAACGTTAAATGGTAAATGAATTTTCCGTTATTAACATTTAAAATAAAGACGAAATACTGATAGATATTTCATGTTCATCGCGTTAGTTCACTTAATATTAAAAATGCATACGTGCCTCTTTTACCTCGCGCTTTATTGTCAAAAATTATTCAGAAATTCGCATACAACTGCACAAATTCCCCGTGTGCTGCATGTACATCCATTTTCTCAGATGACGATGTGTTTGAAGTTATCTTTGATGAGGTAAATTGGCATGAGTAAACACTGGCGTAATGCTGAACATCAAACTCCACGGTCAGTTTGTAATTCATGCATTTATGAGCAGATTGTCTTCGCTGGCTCGGTTGTAGGTGTAATTATAGCTACAGTTTGAGCGCGCCAGAATTTGGCTCTCACACGGTGGCATCCAACGCAGGATAGAAAGCGTGCTGCCTGGACAATCATTTGTCGGATGCTACTGGAAGAACGAGGCCAATTAATCAGAATATCCGACGGAGAAAGTCGGAGACTCGCGTCACTGCGCGATTTTAGACGATAACGAGCAGGGATAAACGAGCAGCTCCATCGCTGGAGACAAGTGGTGCATGGAGACTATCATCGCACATCGGTCTGAGCTCTTAAATAATTGCTCTATTAAATCATTTCAGGAAACTGTTGCAACACCCCTGAGGAACGCTCACGTAACTAGTTATGCTTTTGACGAGAAACTGACTCGAGATGTCGCGTTCAAATGATCTCAATTGAACTTCATTCTCCAATTGAAATTTATAAAATATTACCACGAAGAATTAATATTCGTCCTGGAAGCGTTGAACGGTTGATAGGTGAAAGATAATGTGTATCTCACATTTATATTTTTTCCCTGTGATCGGTCTTTGCTGGGAATAATTTTTTTTCAAATAGGTGGCCTTTGAGGACCAACTCACATTGCAATCCTGTGTACTACAGTTGAGACCAATGCATACCTATGTATACCTGCCACTTAGCAGAAGAACAGCTTTTACTCGTGGTCTTGTTGTGCCGGTTATTCAAAATTGTATTCAAGTGGAACCATAATTCTCTAATACTTGTAACAGTATTTTCCCATGTTCTTTGCCTCATTAGCTGAGAAAAAACATCAACTACCCAAGAATAGCAACTTGAACCTTTATGCATCCTGACTTTTTTTTAAGGGCTGGTATTATAGCTGTTAGCTTAAGCGCTCAAACCCATTTGAAGCTGGTTCACAGCATTGACTAAGCACTGCGCTAAAGCTGTTGGAAACAAATAGTTCCTTTCAGGGCAAAAATTAATTCGCTTCTGACAGTACCACGCTGTGTACGCAAGCAACTAAGCTGCATAGCGTCGTAAAATGAATCACAGATTAATGTAATCTTCATTTTTCACCTGCTAACTTTTTATTCCTTGATATTCAAGTTCGACCAAGGGCAGAGGTTTAGGAAAGCTTTCTTTTCCCCCTATAAAAAAAACGAGAGTCACCCTCTTTTCTTAGGCTATACTCGGCGCGGTGTCTAAAAAAACTTGCATTTCTCGGTCGTGCAAGCCAGTCCAGCCTTTTGTCGTCCGAGTTTCTGTGTTTTTGCGGATGGTGCATCTTGAGGGCTCTAGCAGAAAGTTTTACGGAATGATTCTAGGAAAGAATATTATAAAAAATTCGTTGAAAGAAATATATACTTGCACTCTAATGAACGCGATGCTCAGACAGCGCATTCGTTTTTTGATAATCGGAACTGACTTAATCAAGTATTAAACATTCCCTTGTGGTAAACTTGGTACGCACTCGACAGTCAGAACTGCAAGATAATTGTTGAATAATTAGAACTCAATTTTGGGCAACAAATGCGTACGTCCCCATTAATGACTGCAGACATCACGTTACAAGTGTTCATTTAGATCTTCATGACCACTACATTGCTGCCTCTTTCCTCAGTGATACGACATAATGAGTTCCATAATGCTTGTTATTTAGCGGCTACGAGTATACGTGAGGCTA
Source organism: Morinoia aosen (assembly GCA_030386875.1). Classification (NCBI taxonomy): domain Eukaryota; kingdom Metazoa; phylum Arthropoda; class Malacostraca; order Amphipoda; family Talitridae; genus Morinoia; species Morinoia aosen. The sequence continues at coordinate 6,209,551 of CM059563.1, read as the reverse complement.
TCTAACTTGGTTAATTAAACGCTAAGTGCTTGTCTGTTGAATTCCGCATTCCTGTATTGCTGGAACGGTGCTGCTCTTTGCGACAACAGCACCATGTGAGTAGTCATTTATTACAAAATTTATGCATGAGTGAAAATATTGTACATGCTTGTCATTACGAATAATGTGCTTCACATGTAAATCGTGCCGTTCACGACAACTTCGTGTGGTGAAGGATGGCAGCCGGACGATGCTCTCGGTGAGGACTGTGCGAGCAACGATTTTAACACGCAGCGTTTTTTTTATTTTTGTTCAGAAGCTTCCCAGAACTACTATTTGTAATGAAACCAAGCAAAAATACTCCAAACAAAGGATGCAACAGGGTTGGTTGTGCTGAAAAGTTATTCCCAACGACTCACATTATTTAATGTCATTACTTAAATCTTCAGTAAAACGTAATCATACCAAAAAACTCTAATAGCAAGAGTTATTAGACTGGAGCTTCAAGTTTAGAGAAAGTATGTATAGTGTATACGTAAGATTTTCAGTTTCTTTCACTCCAATGTAACTCGAAGTAACTGTTTTCTTCATTATAGTAGACCCATGCATAGGCTTCTGCATCCCCTGCTCATGTATTTGAAAAAATCGAACAGTTATATCAACACAAATAAAAACAAGGGTGGTTTTGATTGAGTATAAATTTATATGTAGCGCATAAATTTTGAAGACTATTTTAGAGAAGATTCTTAAATGGCGTAGAGAAGGAACTGGAATACTGTGCTGGTCTGTAAAATTTCAAATGCTTCATAAAGAAAAATGCTGCACGCAGTCCTGCAGAGAATATCACTCCTTTTTATCTCAAATCATCGCAGTTATCAATAATCATACAACGTACAGTATAAGCTAAACATTGAGGGCAGGGTTCTCCACCAACCGAAAAAATCGTGCCGATGCTCAAGTCGCTCTCTCACCCTCACAAAACTAGGCTCCACGAGCTAGGACAAGTTGGAAAGCCAAACTCTTGCTTGTTTGTGGGGCGCGAAGAGTAGCTCTGAAATGCCCTGAGAGCAGATACTTTCATTTCTGTGTTTCTATAAAGAAATCATATCTGCTTTGTACCTCGCTGCTTCAAGCGAATGCATCCATTCGTGTATTAACACAAGAGCATTTAACAAATTATTCCCGCTGCAAAAATTTCGTGAATGCTCCACATGAATAATTTTTAAACTAACGTAAGGTGACTGAAAGCTTAATAATTACTTTAAATCGCTTCAGGCCTTGGGTTCTATTTAATGAAAACATAAACTTACAGCTATTTAGTCAACAATTGATGAATAAATGAGTTGCTCATTCAACATACGTGCAAAAATAAATTCCGGGAAAAACGACCAAGATTAACTTTCTTCCTCAAACGATCATACGATATTATCCTCACTTATCCCACGCGTGTCGTCTAGTTGTGTTGCATTATGAGATGGATGCAGAAAAAAAACGAGATGCCGATAACTCAATGATGGTATGATATTACTGAAGTATTGTCTGATTCTGAAATGTACATATTTTATTGCCACTCGTGAATTATGATTTTTAGCTGATCATCACAGACGACTCATCCGTAGAAGATTGTGAGAGCAGTTTGCCCGCTCATTTCTGACATTTCTGCGTAAGATCGAGTAGTTACCTCTTTTGCTTTAAGGACCAAGTCATCACTCTCTGCATACGGTATCAAATCATACCAGTCTCAGCATACAATACCGAATCATCACCATCTCTGTGTACGGAACCAAGTCTCGTCTCTAAATACAGAACTGACACAGCCTCGTCTCTGCATACAGAAGTGAGACAGCCCCGTCTCTGAATACGGAACCTAGACAGCCCCGTTGTTAACAAAGAGACGAACCACAACCCTGTGGTCGGCCCGATCGCACAGCCAGTAGCAATTCTGCTGACTCACTGGTCTGGGAGGAAGGCTTGAGGCTAATTCCACCAATTTTTCTCCTAGGAGGCGTGACCATTCTTTCAGTAAATCGAGGTGGGTTCTTCAGAAATGCACGTAGTAGTAGTAGTAGTAGTGGAGGAGTTTTTCATCAGTGCGCGTCAGTTTGCGTTCCTACAATGCACTTCAAGTAGAATTGGACAGCTCTTTCGTACAAAAAAAATTATTGAGAAAAAAAACACGAAAAAATGCATTCCCTTCGTTGCGTTCATCTTTATTGATAGTGCACATAAATACAAGCAACAAAGTAAACATAATCCTAGTGATGCATTGTTAAAAACACTCGTGTCAGTGCAGGCTTGTATTGAAAAACGAGCATAAGAACCTGTGATACAAGGGATTAATGTTGAAGGTAAAATAGGCGGATCTTAATTATTCTGCGTCTAAGACTATGAGGTTGACATTAGGAACAATTTTTTCATTCATACGTGTCAACTAGTAGGCCAAACAACGAGCTCGGAGAGAATAAAATGTTTTTCCATAACACAATTTTATGACAGTTCTTACACTTAAAATACTGGCACAAAAAAGTTCACCGGAGTTAGAAACATGAGGTGGATTGTTGTACAATGCTCCCCATGATATTTGCATCATAATTAGACAATACGTAAAGTCAACTACCTAAATAGTGTTGTCATTATGTACTCACGAGTGTAAGAAACGACAAATTGCCACACAAGACCAACAAGAACATTTTAGGACAGGAATAAGTAAATGAAACACTGATGTTCTATAAATTTATTACATAAGATGAATTACGTCGCCTTGTAAGTGTTTTACAATATCCATGAGTTAATATCAACTAAGGATCTTAATGTTAAGCTATTTTAAAACCCAATGTTTCACATTTCATGTATCTACTTTGTTGGAAATAAATTGTATTTCAGCTTCTTTTTTTTCTACAGGTTCTTGAACTAACTTGAAAGACTGTCTTCGTTTTCAACTTTTATTTTTTACAATGCTTTAGCTTAGTTACGTTCGAACAGTGCGGTAAATACATTCCAAATTGATGGTTTAGAGGCTTAAAGCATAGAGTTATTGTTAAACACAAATTCTTCGATTTCATTTTTTGTAGCAAAGTGTAGATTACTCCTGCTTCTGGTAACATTACGTGTCATCAAAAATTTTACCTTTACATTGAAGTCTATTAATAGAATGAAGAAACAATGAATTTAATGCCGTCCAGTGGGTTATCAAGCTTGATTATAGCGTAGGTGATGATGCTAAATTAAGATAGTAATCAACACATAATTAAAATATTAGCGTAAAGAGGCCATGCCCTCCCATATGAATGACCAATCCAGTTACAGGAGATAATCAAATGGTCTCAAGGATTTCGTTTCTTTATTTAAGTTAGATATTTTAGAATAAACAGCAACGTAACTACAGTTATAGACTCGAAGCGTTAAGTGGCACGACTAATTTAATTTAGAGCGCCCTTATTCCTGCAAGCTTCTTACATTTGTGATCAAATTTAACTTTCCACTTACATACAAGCGATCGAATTATTCACCCCATGAGCTTACAATTTGAATTGCAGGATTAAATTATTTCCCAAAATAGATTCTCGCAATAAACTTCAACTGTTGAGTTTTTTCATGGCGGAAATCCCATATGGAGTCAGATGAGTATGGGTTTCATGAAATAACTGTATAATGTGAACTCATTTGAATTGTTCTGAGATTGACGATGAGGATTGACGTGCCGGCCAATCAGTGTCTCGACGGTACCCTGACTTTATGAGTGTTTTTTGCTCGGGTGAACACACATGTGAAAATGCTGTCAACATTTGAGCCCATTTCGAATATGTAACCGATTTCTAACTCAATATTAGAATAGTAAATATATGTACTGTTTGTGTTGATGTTGTCGAGTTTACAGAGGTAACGTAAATATGGTGATTCAGGTTTGATTAATCTCCTTATCAAAATTTTATTTTCAGAAATTGACCGACTGCAGTTCTAAAGACAAACGCTAGCAAAAAAATGTGCTTCATTAATTGAGGAGAGTCATGCAAACAGTACGAGTGTGTTAAAAATGTCAGAGTAAGAGGAGAAGGAAGAAACAATTTTACTTCATCAAAGTTATGAAAGAATAACAGAGAGTGTCTTACTGCATTTTCCATAATTAAAATAAGAACTTCACTCCTTTCTAACTAACGTGTAGCTTTTACCAAGATAGCAGTGTAAGAAATCTTGTTAATGAATTTTTAATGCCTTTATAACGTACTTTCTGTCCTGCACTTGATAGAAAACATGCTTTGTACACCTCATATTTCATCGTCTAATTTCTTATTGGAAATACTGGAAGTGAGGAGAAAATGAGGTAGACTTTCCAGCGTATTGATTATTCATATGGCTTAAGTGCAATGAATTCCTGTGAACAGTTTCCAAAGCAATTTTGCTGCATTCTTGTCTTTCATCATCATTTATGTTTCTCTTGCCAGAGCTTCTTTCTATACAACGGCCCACGAACACGTGATGAAATTATTGAGACAGAACTAATCCATATTTTCGGCATAGCAAAAAAACAATATCCAGGAATAATACAGCAATATTCACTAGCATTGTACTTCCAGTCGTGGTCTGTATAGAGCAGCAGATTAAAACACACAGCGGCTCATAAAACCTGTATAGCTAAGAACAGGTCAAGGAGATTAAACCGTCTCTTAAAATCGAGTAGCTCAAGCTGAAAAAAAGAACCGATGCTTGTTCTAATATTGCTCAAAAAATGTAACATATGGCCGGGTGGTAATAATCACGAAGGTTTCGTAAAACTGCGGATTACACGGTGCTCATCCTTGTAAAAGTGTAAGTGTAAGACACCATGTAGTAATAGCCTCGAATGTTCCAAGTACCGCTTACTGCGCTGTGCATATCGTAGGATCGGGTACGCCGTAATGCTGAGCAGTCCGTGCATCATTCACGCTCTCATAAGCTCATTGCAACAGAGACTGCGCAACCCGGACTGCGGAGCAAAAAGAAAAGAGTGTGACAGTGCATTACGCAGAGAGAGAAATATTCACTTTTGAGTAGCAGTCTGTTTTAAGGGTCTTAGGAAAATTAAGCATTTCAAAGCAACGGGCTAATGTTCACCGGGCTCAATGTTTGTTAGAGAATAAAGAGAATAAACCACATCACGTAGGTAGTCAGAGTAACTGATTCAGTGTCACTGGCGAAAACAGCATAGTCATTTCTACCAATAAAAGATGGTTAATTTCTTCTTGTCATTTGACTGGAGGCGTAGAAAGCAATGGCCAGCCAATAGTCATTAATGGCTGACTGTTGCGGCTTTTTGCTCTTAAGCTACAGAATGTATCAGGTTTATCAGCTTTACGTCAGTGAATGGCAAATAGAGGAAAAGCTGGGCTAATCTGTCAACATAAATTTAGGGATTGTTGCAGATCATTCTATTATGCATTCTAAACTAATTAAAGGCTCAATAACTTGGAAATGTTTTATAGATTTTAAACAAAGTATAATCATTTTAGGGTGAAAGTGCTTTTTTTAATTTGTGAGCTAGCGTATTTCTTATTTACGTAAATGTAACCCGAAATTTATTCTAATGACAATTAAAATTTCATCATAAAGATTAGAATACGGAACAATTCTCAACAGCACATGATACACAATTGATATGACATGACACTCAAGGTAATGAACTTTTAGTTTATTTACGTTACTGAAAAACTTAATATTTAAGTAGTTGAACGTTCACCAGACATTTCCAAAAGATTATTTCTCTTTCCATAGGAACAAAAACGTATTATTTATATCTCAGCCATAAAGCGTGCAAGTTCTTTGTCATGTAAGGTGAATTAATAAGTCTAAGCCGGAACTTCTTCCAAGATTACAAAATTCAAATTACGAATTCGGATGCCAGGTAAGTTTTCATGTGCTTTACGTGGGTGAACTCACTGATCAGTTAGATTTCTGGGCAACAATCTGTGTCTTGGATCAGTAGGAATAGTATAGTATCGAGACGTAGATTTCACTTCTGGTGGTTTATCAGATAGATTTTCTAAAAAAGTAGGAAGGGTGAAAAATTTTTTTTACAAATTTTCAAACATACCTGCACATGATTAAAAAACTTATATCTTAAAAAAAGACTGACCCTTTACTGAATTTTATGACTGAAATTTCAACTAGTAGATGAGTGAAACATTCTCTTGCGTGAAGTTCAACAATGCAAAAGTATATCACAGCCCGCACATCTCGGACAATGAGAAAATAATGCGGGCTCTGCCCTCGGGAATGGGTGACGTCCGCAGCAGCGGAACAGCGCGAAAGTTGCGCAGCGCGTCTATCTCCCGCCACGCGGGGCTGAGCTCACGTCATTCGTGGTAGATATCAAGGGAAAGCGTCGTAACTTTTGAGCACAAAAACAATAACGTAAGTTATTACTTTTCACGACAGGAACGCGAAGTATTTTTTACAATTAACTAAAGCGTAGTGAAGATAAATGTTGTAAGACATATGATAACGTGAAACTATTGTGATACAGCCATCATAGGTTAAAATTATCTTTACGTTTGTTCATATACGATATAGTGTTGATAAACGTGAATGGAAAATACTTATGTCCAAGTTAGCTAATATCTTTATGAATTTGAAGCATTGAAAATTGAGTGAACAAACAGAGAAACATAATTACTGATTAAATTATTACCTTATTTCTATTCAGTGCACGCGTAGTGCAAAGAGAATAGTAAAATTGTTTACACTTATCAAAACTTATATATATATATACACAAAGACGTACATAAAAAAGTGCGGAGTAAAATAGAGTGAATTTGTGATTTCAAATGTTGGAGTGAATAAAAAATATGCTCAAGCGCTTACTCTTTACAAAGACCCATTTTTTCTTCATGACAACTCGCACTCACACCCGTCGAGAATAATGCTAGTAAAATTTGTCGTACGACAATAGAGCAACTGTCTCATTTGCTTCATTCCTCTGACTTGTCACTTACGGCCGTCGATGGATTCTGACTGCCAGTAAAATGTTGCTTCTAGATAAAGCAATTATGAAAAAAATTCACCAACTCATTTCAGATTTGATGAATCACCGTCAGTGTAAAATTTGGTTTTACACGCCGCTAAAATTTACATAATAATTAGACCTGACAAAGAGTTAGCTGCTGTATAAACGTTCACAGATTTAGCTTCTGTGAGCATCTACAATTTCTTGGTTACTGAGTTAACAAAAATCGTGATATTGTAATAATTCCTATAACAACTCCATTGACAATTTCAGAAAGTCTGGCAAATTAGAAGTTGGGTAAAAACAAGCTATAACAATTTTCACCTGTTCATAAAACTCCTTTTTGGAAACGAGAATGTATCAATGCTCCATAGACTGTATCGACTAGTGGCCGTCAGAGCAGGATTACGATTAATACTCCAAGCGAACAACAGCGGAAAGTATAACCATTTGTTACAGGATGCTTTATGTGATGCTTTTTAAAATGTTTTACCGATTTATAAAAAGTATAACACCGGCTAATAATTCAGCCTTATCTACGAGAAACGATAGCCCCAAAAATTAATTTCAATCACCGTTTGGGAGAAAATCGAATTTGTCGCTAAAGGCCTTGAATGTAGGTGGAAAAGAGCTATGAGGGATGTAGGAGTGCCCCAATGACGAGCATAAAAGCCCATACAAAGCCATGGTGACAGCAACATCTCGTGGAACAGGAAAAAAAGGCAGAGGCACCCCACATGTGAGGGTGGTACCGCGCCCACAGCGAATCGCATGTCAACCCCCAAGTTCACAGAAATGAAAGTCCCCGACTAGCGACAGTCCTCCGCTGATTCCGGAACCATGAGTTAATTTAATTTTGACTTTCTTGTATCTCCCCAGTGTTAAATTCTTTTCGGTGCTCCTACTGGCATCACTTTTTCGACAGAGAGAGTCTCTAACTGGTAGCAACCTGCTTGGCAACTTGAGTGGTGATAAGCTAGATAACATTCAGCACCCAGGTAGCTCCTTTGCATCAGCGGCTGCATTGTTGCAACGCTATGCTTTGACATTCAACATAACGCATTGCAATTTAATTTAAGCAAGTGTAACTCTGACGTAGGATTATAAGTTCTTCGTAAAGCCACTAACGCATTACTAGAATTTCAGCGATTTTACTAAGCCTCAATTAATGAACCGTGGTATTTTATACAGTAGCCTTTCTGTAACAATTGGCCACTTATAGAGAGCTTCTTCTCAAAACGGACGTGATAGTACGAGCACAGTAGCAGCAGTTTCATCTCACAATTTTTTCCTGTGCGAGTTGTACGGAGCAGGAACCTTGCAAACGAGCGAGAGCGGCTGCGGGTGATCGCTTCGATGACTTTTTCCGAAGACGAACAAAAAACATCACTTTTTGGCTTGAGGCTATGCTGTAAACTATATGACCTTTGTTTCAGGTGTGCCATTGAATGCTGACGTAGAAAATGTAGCACTCAGTAATAAACATGCAGTAAGATATAAATTTAAATAAGTTTTTTTTGCTCACGATAATGTTATAACGCTTTAAATACAGTATATAACGTTACCCTTCTATTTATGACCTACGCAGAATGTAAAGAATGAAATAAAAATTATTTTAGTTAAAAGCATTAATCAGTTAATTGAATTTAGTCAGCACTCCTTTTGATATAAGAGGGCATTTAATTTTTTTGTCAAAAAATATCTTGCTTCTTCCCGATTTCAGCACAAGAAAAACTTCCGTTAAATTTTCATCTCTTAAATGATAGATGAAAATCAAATTTCTACCAGAATACTGCAAGTACACAATTTGAATTATGAGTTATGGTTTATAGCAGAACCTAGGGAAAATGAGTATGTAAAAGCATATTGAGCTTAATATATTATTCTTATTTACATTGTAGATGCACCATTATCTGTTTATTCTGCTTGATGTTCTGAGGTTAAGACAGGGTTCCAAGACTAACCTTCCTCCGCCCACAATCGTCAAATTTGAGTTAAAAAAAAAAATGCATCAATAAAAACTCTCTACATCTGGCAACATCAAATGGTCACTAGATACTGAGTTTTAGTTTTTCTTCAAAAAATTTCACGTTTTACTACACTCACGAGCTAAGTCCTGCATAGAAGTGAGAAGGACCTATGACTCCACGTATTGAAAACTACACCTGTAGAAAAAAATGACCATAACGTGCATGATTCTCTGTGACATACGCATTTCTTGGAGTGTTATGATAATGATTTGAAAAACGTCCTTACGAACTTTTTTATTCACACGATACCCGGTAAAATTTTAATTTTGTCGCGTAGTGTGTTATGAAATACTTTTCCTAGTATACTCCATTTTTACCAGTTTCATAAAGCGATAAATTATGCATAGGCTTTGCAAAATATTGCATGTGTGACTTTAAATAGTGGCATATTTTGATAATTCTAAGTAAAAAAATTGATGAACTAAAGAATTGGAAGAAAATACTTGTGTTTTGGTATCATTTTAGATCTTTTTGAATCTCCAGGTAATTTATTCAAAACTGACTGAAATTAAAATTTTTCGTGAATTAAGCCTAAGTACTTTGAAGTGTTATAAAAATTTCTTGAATTCGAGTACGATATCTGCAAAATTAATCGTAAGTGATTGAGTTGCTAAAGTTAAACCATTATTGATTTCACAGATAAAAGATCCCAACTGACGACAATTTTTGCAAAAAAAACATGAACTTGTTTATTCTGTGGTGAGATCGCAGTTTAGTTTGAAGCGAACAAAGACAGCCGCGGCGCAACTTATTTGGATGCAGCCACCCTCCCAAGCCAGTCTCAGGCGACGTCCGGCCTCGCCGGTGCCAGGAGAAAGTGAACCCCTTTCGTCCACAGCCTGACCTTTTACTTTCTGTAAGATGAGATTCATTGGAAAAAGTGCACCTTGCAGCCAAGAATTTATTTCCTGCTTGGGTTGAAAGTTGAATGATATTTTACTCTGATAGTAATTTCCTTGTAGTAACGAGAAATTGCCTCTTGTTTTGTGACTACCGCTTTCTTTAGATGGAGTCCGGTTCATAAATTTTGTAATGTGTGTTGTAATCCTTCCAGCAATATACCTTTTTTTCGGTCACTGTAGTCTTCTAAAATGAAGTTCATATTATTAATACTCTCACAGCCGTATTAGTTTTTTTTTACCTAAATAACTCAGTCTTTAAAAGTTTTCAATTTGCTTCTATTCATTCTATTCATAACAGTTCAACGTTTGCAGTTAAGAAGTTGAATTCAGTTCCATTTTTTAATTTTTACTGCTTTCGTGATTAATGGGAAATGTCAGAGAACGCCTGTCTGTCGTTGGTGTTCATTCCATTCTCTCTGATTGTCCAGAAAAAGATTCTTATTTACTCAGGGACCTCAATGCCCCGAGGAAAGTGATCCCTTTTTTTCCACGTATTTCACAGGAAGTTGGTATTCTAGTCACCATTGGCGAGACATGGGGACGAGCGGTACAGACATTTAAGACGCTATAAAATTGGTTAAGTTCAATTGGTTTTGTAAAACTTCAATATTTAAGCGAATAGGATCTGGTTAATATAACTAGTCCTGATATCAGCCACAGTTTATTCGTAAAGAAAAACGAGAAGTACTAAATAAGCTGTTGTTGCACTAAATATTTCACAATATTTTTTTTAATAACTTAAAAAAAAATTCTTTTCGAAACCAGTCATTGATGTAGGGACTATTTCGAGTTAGCCGTGCACGGTCAGTTAACAACAAAGGTAAACTAATTACAGGTTTCGAGACTTGGGTCACAATTATTGTGAAGCCATGCATTTAATCGAGTGTGCACTCTTTTAAAAATGCTAGTTTGTATAATAATGAGTCATATTTAGACAGTTCGAAATTTATTTTTCATGATAAAAAAAGCAGGAGACGATAAAATGATGAATTTTCTTACTATAATCATGAATGTCATCAGGTATTTAATGAATTTAATTGAAATTCACGATTATAATTACTGATTTTCTGATAGTTGATAAAAATTTTCTTACGTAATATCTGAGTCTGAGCTGAGGCTTTTTGATTTTATGATGCCAGAAGGTTTATCTGGTTTGATTCTATTTGAACTCAGATGAACTACTGAAGCTGCGTTTCAAAAAGAACGACAAATTAAAATTTCCGAGGAATAAATTTTACTTATGATTAATGTTAAATAGATTCACTGTAATTAAGATCTGCTGCATTAGGTTCATTCACATTATGGATGATACAAATTATTGTTTTGACAAATAACCGGGCTTCAGGGGGTTGAATTAATTCAGTTTCATTTGGATTTGGCTATAACTGACCCTAAGCTGTAACTGCACCTAGAATAATGGGAATTTTCCTGTAGATGCATTTACTCCAGATTTGTTAATAAATATCCAATATTATGTAAGACGAAAATAAGTCGTTTGAAATTGACGAAAAAACATCGAAAATAGATCATCATCGTTAAATTTAAATGAACAATACGTCTTGCTGATTAATGACGTATTTTATGTGGACAACTCATTAGGACATTGCTCAATTACCCCGTATGACTGGTGAATGTGGGGAGTCCATTAAAGCAATTTCAATTATCGAAGTGCTTTATGAGTTAAAAACTCCATTTCTTTGCTATATTTCATTCAAGGAAAGGAGGCTTTCCCCCGCCCAGACATACCATTCAATAGTGAGAACAAGCATGCTGTGGCCGGAATGGGGCTCAGCGATGAGTGTTTACAGGTGTGTGGGTTTGTCTCTTCGATCTGTAGTTTATAATTCTATGGTTAAGAACTGGTAATGTTTTATAATTCAAGTCGTTAAATTAAATATTAATACGAGATTCAAATACATGTTCATTTTTCTTGTGTCATTTTATAATCCTTTGCTGGTAATAATGCAATTAAAATTGGCCTTTCTTCGAAATGTTGGTTTTCTCTTCTCCCTCGAGGCATGAGCGTCTGCGCGCTACTGTATTGTGCTCAGCTCAGGCTTTTATGGCTGCTAGGGCGCGCCGTGAACACGCGACGTAGGCGATGTAGAGAAATTTTGGCGAGGATATCCCAAACACGAACAAAAACTTGAAGACATCTCTTCTGACTTGGGGAAAACAAACTAGCTGCAGTTTAGAAACCTGGCGCTACAGGCAACGTCAGTGCTCCCTTGTGAATGGAAAAAAGAGGCCCTTTTCCATTTGTCTCTAATGGTTTGTGCAAGTATGTGCTTTCTGGGTTCTGTGTACATAGTACGAAGACGTGATATGGAATAGGTAGTTTTAAATTCTGTGCATATATTATGCATCCGAAATTTAAAATAAAGTTAAAGCATGATCTTGTCCAAATGTGATGTACAAGTTATCACAAATTAGTTTATTGGAAGCGATGATTTATTTGTTTTCCTGTGTTCAGAATCCGTTTATTGTAAACACTGCTCCAACCACGAATGAAGCAATTGAGCAGTACATCAACTTAGGGCTCAAAGTGTGCTCGTAGAAAGGATTTATCAATAATTGCTACCAGGCGTCAGTGAAAATATGTTCATGTGTTTAAGACTGGCTGAACAGAAAGTAATATAAAAACGTTGACTATAGGACGTTACATTTTAAGCTTACTCATGAGAAATCTATCGTTTGTATTATTTCGAAATCAATTTTGTTGATAGCGGCAAGTATGCGTTCTCTCCTCATCCCACCGTCAGCTGCGCCCCTCGCTCAAACAAAGACCACTCTCGGCTGACATTTACTCAGACAATATTAAAAAGCTCTACGTTCGCCCCCACCACATTCACATTTCACGCATACTCCACACACGGAATTCGTACTAAACGCGTGTCACGTTTTCAGGAATCTGACTTGAGCTCGTCACATGCAACTGCGCTGCTCGGACAGGCACTCCGCCACTCCTGTTCATGATGGCCTGTTGTTCTTCTACGGACACGTTTCTCATGAGAACGGAATAGCGAGCAAACGTGGTCTCGTTATTTGCACTTTCGTTTTCCTCATACTCGAGTCCACCGGCGCCATAATTTTCAAGATACTTATGGTAATAATGATGGGGAAGCCTTAATAATTTGAACTTGTTTTCCAGTATTCGTTAGAATTGTTCCTGTATGTGATAACTTCAAAATATTTTGATTAAAACATGCTAAAGTTCAAAACTGCATTTGATAATTGCTATGCATGTCTGTTTGACTTTTTACGGAGAGGCAAAAATGAAAAATTCACGATAAAGTAGTCCATTCCCAATGTTATTCTAACCCTATTATTCGATCAAAAAATATTTAGAAAATATTCCCAAAATTGGTCAACGTACATCTCTTCGTCTGTTGCATAAATTGTCGCAAGAACTGGCGTATTTTTCGCTGTAGGGGAATTGTTTGAATTGAATAAACGAGTCATAATTTCCAGTCATAAAGAGTTACGATTTGAAAATTTTAAAGAAGTTCGTTCTATAAAAATTTCGAGTTTAAAAAAATCATTTTTCTAGATTCAACGAAGAGTACTAGATTCAACGAAGAGTATTCAAGTGTTGCCTTAATAAGCCGAAAACAATTTTTATTTATTTATTGATAGGACATTCTTGACTTGGGTTATGAAACCTCGCCATTACAGTTGCCATATTACAGGAAACTTAGGAATAGCGCACTCGAACTCAAACAATACTGTAATAAATACTCGGGAATGTTTGAAATCTAAAAATGTTTATATTAATGTTAAATTTGACTAGCCTATGTAATCCATTCAATTACAAAGACACGAATAGATTCGCCTGTAGAAATTATTAAAACAAATTTTAAGATTGAAGAATGGTTCACACCTGAATTTCTACAACTTTGCAAGTGCGATGAGCGTTTCTAATGGGTGAAAATATTTTCGTCATAATACTTTTCTAAGAATTTCAATAATTTTCAGTAAGCGTTTATTTTCATGAAGTTATGTGCATTTTGCTCATATTTTCCCACCCATTATACTCACGAGTTTACCAAGCTTGATTAAGCTGCAGAAATATTTCCTAAGAAAAATTATATCATTTATTTCTAACACCTTGTGTGTTCAACATATCCAAATCCTTTCATACTTCGAGTCTGTAAATTGCTATCACTAAATGTTTCCACGTTAACGACAATGACTGTCAGCATGTAAACTAGTGGGGCTGATGGACGGAGGGCGATAACTTGTAATCCCTTTGCTCAAACTTTTCATTCTTACAATTATTGATAACGCCAAATTGTGCATTACTCCATGGAGTGCGCGCCGTGACAGCATGTGTGTGTGTTGTGCATTTGTAGTCTCATGCGATTGTTTTGATGCACTGGCCCCGGCCCAGGGCTTCACACACAGCAGTTTGTACACCGGTTGCACTTCAAATTTGCTGAGCAATGAATTCGTGAGTTTTTTCGCCGTTTTTATTGGCCCGGCTCAGTTTGAATGGATGACGATGCGTGTTGAGTCTGGTTGTGCAGCAGTGCGTCCTGTCATGGTCAAGTTCAAGCTGAGCATTTTGGAGAGACTCTAGAATTAAATTCAGAGAAGATTTTCTTTACGATCTGGTATTGAACAGAAACAAGAGTGTAATTGCGTTCCTGATTTATTCTTTTGATTTATTATAGCCTCACTTTCTCAGTTCGGTTAGTTTAGCATAAAAATGTTTAACCAAAGTGTTATGTTAATATTATTGTTTCCATAAGCAGTCTGCCAATTCGCAGTCGTTCATTTTAATTTTTAGCTTGTCCTAAAAAACAGTGATGAATACACGCTACGTCCAGCAATGAATAATAAGTTATAGTAGAATGAAGAAATTTTAAAAGTTTTTTTTGACTACTCATTTATCTTATATTTATATTTTTAAAATATTTCCCCTTTATCTTTAAGACTATCTAATTAAGGAGCAATTCATATTTTTAATTTTTCCCTGCATCCTGAAATAACGAATGCGAAGTGCTACAATGAAGCATAGTAAACTGGTGACGTATAATTTATTGAGGTGGTTTTTATGTGACATCACTGACAGAACTGAATGAATCTCTAAGTCTAGAACATCTCAGATACCTCGGATATTAGCCCAAAGTTGGGTTCTTCATCATTTTCCAGGTACACCAATAGGAAAACTGTACGCACTGTTTCAAGTAAGAAACTAATATAACTCTGTTCGATAACAAATTCCATCAAACTAAATTATTTACTCACTTCCGATTTAGGATACATTAATTTTTACAATAAATTGGCTATATATAAAACTACACGAGAAAAAAGAGGCAAAGAAAAAACTATGTGTTTCCAAAATGTGAAGAAAAATTCAGCGCGTTGAGGTTTATAAATTCCTTAACATAAAGTTCCCTGTATTTGATTTGAAGAAAAACCACAGCGGGTATTCTACTGCCTATGAGACGGAAGTCCGCACCTGCCCTCCTGAACACCGTGGGTGGAGGTGAAAGGTCTTCCATCCAACCGAATCGCCATCTGCCCCTTCCACTTTTTTATATACATTCGAAAGTAAAGCGAATTGTGGAAGCAAGTCTTCGAAAACTTTAGAGGCGCTACGCCGTCGACACTGCTGGTGTTCCTTCCTGTAAACGACGTGCTTTTTACGTGACCAAAACCACGCGCTTGGCAACCGATTTCTCCTCCTCTTCACTGATCATTCAGCAGAAGCTCATATTGAAATTTTTCACTTTCTGAAGGTTTACAGCTGCTCTGTTGTATGTTCTGAAAAATAAGAATACATATTGAAATAAAACAGTAAATTTTCAACCATATAAACATCAGACGAATTTGCAATCCTTCAAAAATGTTAAATGAATAACTTCGGTGGTAGATCAGTTACGTTCTTGCCTTGCGGCAGCTCATTCTGTCTATGCGCATAGATTCAAAGCTGGCGTATCAAACGTAAGAATATGGCACTTTCTATAGTTGAAAGTTTGATTTCTATTTCTCTAGTTAAAATTTCCGCACAGTTTTATGATCCTGGTTAGGTCAAATGTACACTTAATTGCTTGCGATAGCAAGTTAATAGAAGATTCGACTGCAGTTATAGGCGATGACGACTTGCACTTGGACACTGCACTGCGTGCTTAGCTTACAGATACACATTCGCAACAAAACAAGTGTTATAAATGTAGCACGAAACTGATTCAAGCATTTTGTATCGGAGACCACTTTGTTGGCGAGGTTGGTAAAAGTTTGGAGGCCCGCATCCGGGTAACATCGAAGACCCTGTGGAAAGTCTGTACCAATAAATACAAAAGTCTAGTTCAAATTGTTCGCCTTCCACTGCGAGAAATACGATTCTACAGACCGTGTCAAATGATCGTATAAAACCAATCAAATCGATCACATTTCATGCTCCAAGCGAGGGATGAACCTTACCGGCCCCCTTTCTAATGGCGAATCAGTCTTGCCAGCAAGTACGCTCTAGGTCCACGTACTATGTTAGGCTATGTAGTACTTTACTATTTAAGATTCACTTTGAGGCCTTCCAGTGTGAACGATTCAGTATGAGGTCTTCACTGGTCTACTGGTGATTAAAAATAGCAATGATCGGAGTAGGGACTTGTCAAAGCGCATCTCAATCATCGTTTAAATTCCTGATTTCTGTTAGCACTTCTCAACACAAGCTGGGGCTGATTCTGGCTACGTGCGACACTCGCTAGCGATTGCTAAGTAGAGTTTTCTCAAGAGGAGCAGCAGATGACTTCAAAAAAATCTTTCTGAAAGCCTAAACTTACAGAAACTTGTTTCTGGTAGCACAAACTTGAAGCCAACGTCTTTAACGCCAAACCACGCTTAAAAAATTGATTATAGTAATTAGGAGATTTAACTCAGGCATTTTTGGTAATCAAGTGTACATTGAAAATTTTTTAGAGGAAAATTCACAAAATTCAACCACTGAAATTGTTCATCGGTGATGATCCAGGTTTCTTGCTTTAGGTCTCAAACAGACATTTTCTCATTGTTTTTGCTTAGGCGAGATATAACCCTGCTGCTGATGCTTCTCTGCTCCTGAAAGCGAACGCATGACCATTTCTGCTGGTCGAGAGTCAGGAGGTGAGTAGCGACGGCCTGGCCGGAATGTAAATCTTACTTGGAGGGTGCGTTCAGGATCAGGGACTGCCTGGAATTAAAGGTTAGAAAATGGAGTTACTTCGCTACATTCAAAGTTCTATTGTTTATAATTATCTGCATTCGAATAACTGTTCGCTCAAATCTAATTTCATTTATGAGCAACTTGTTCACTCCCCGATTAAATCATTCAACAAATTTTACTCCCCGTATCATTTAAAAATTGGCCGAACACCAGTGCGTTTGTTCAATGTGCGATTTTTTTATTGGATGCTACGAATTAACGGGAAAATTATTTCATTTAAAATTAAGTTTATAAAAGGGTGGATTTAAAATGTTCCACGCATGTACTAAAATAGTGGAGAGCTAATGAAAGTAATGCAATGATCAAATTTTCAAGCTGGCTAGCCTGTAGCTTGTCTCTTTTTCTAATATCATCCATTATGAGCTCCGATATTTCAAGCGATAGGTGATTGTTTTAACCAACACTTTATATAACGAACCATTGGATGAACCCCATTTGAACCAGATGGGCTTTCACGTCCAACTACCCTGGGAATTCTTTAGCTATTCTAGATTGATTTCAAGAGCTATTATTGTAATCTCAAGTCCATCCGAGAAGGTACGTAGTCTGAACCGTGTGCGAGTTCATTCAGTTCACTTTTGATGGACTATTTTAAAACCGTCCTTCGGTGGCCAGCTCTCCTGTAGACTCGCTCAAAACAACTTTTTACGGCCCCTTCCCTTGCGTGGCGCTCGCTGACTGAGACTTGGCCTCCCTTGCTCCCATTTGAAGAGTAAAAGTTGCTTTCCTTTCTCTTAATATTCTGCAGTACAAGTTCTTGCAAGTTTTTGGCCTACAGCAGATGGCGGCTGCAATCGCAGTATCGTTAATTATATACATTTCTAGTAATAGGTGCAAAATTAGACAAGGTGGCAATTGTGGAAAATGTTGCACGAAAGAAAATGCGTACGTTACATTTTACTTTTCTGGTACACAAATATATCGAGGTGGTGTCAAGGGTGTTCATTGAAGTTTAAACTTTCTTAACTTTGAGCAGATCGTACACAAATAGAAGTACAGTTTCATTTTCCCTGCCCTTTATGATTTTGAAGTACAAAAGTAACCATATCTATAGGGTTCCGTGAGAAAATAAGAATTGGGCGTGGTAAAAACGGTTGTGCTCTTTGATCTTTCCAAATAAGTCCTGCTCTTTTCAGACCTGAACTTTCTCATTAACTTGTGGGAGGATATTCATGAACAAGTCTATGCCAGCGAGCGAAATACCATATGAGATGAACAGAAGTCTTTCCACCGTATCACATGTCGTCTCCTGTAGAAATGTGACAGATATGTGCTAAAATTTGACCATTTGTAAAATCCATCAGACCAATGGTACAAATAATGACTTTAAATATTTGCACATTTTGTTCAACGTGTACATAATATTGCGACAAATGAATTCTATAATGCATATGTTGCACTGATTGCAATTTAATTCAATTTACTGAGACGCCTACTGCATTGAAAACAAATATCTACGCTTTTTATTTGAATATTTTAACAATATTCCATTCTGTAATTGTTTTTTTCATTGACCGATTGTGAGGAAGAGAAAGTAGTTTCCACACGACTTTTCCGAATACTTTCCCGATGTTGCAGCGTCCATACCCACAGTCCACTTGCCAATGCGTAACAAGTTCGTGTTTTGAGTGTTTAGAAAGGCGTTTGGGAGCCGGGACGATACTCAACGTCCTTCGTGCTCTTGGTCTCGACTTGAGCTCATTAAATTCAAAAGAGGAAAAAATGACACGTGGAGAAAACTCACCCCCACTGCGGCGAACAGTATAGTTGTTGGGCAGAAAAACGTGTTCGACCAGCGTTCTTCGTCTACAATATCTGAGACTCTTCTATCCTTTTAATATTTTCTCTAATAGTGTGGATTAAGTACTAAATTTGTTCGTTGAATTACGAAAGTCAATGGAATTTAATTTACTTCCAATTTTATTGTTGGAGAGAATCGATAGAAGTAAACATTTTATTCGCGTTGAGCATTAGCGACTCATAAATTCTATAGGAACATGTCAGAAGGAACATTTTATCATTAGGGACATGTCAGAAGTTATTTTCTAAAGATCATGTATTCTTAACTCAAATTAAATTTCATATACCCTTTTAAACAGAGACCGATAAATGCATTTATTCAAATAATCGCAATAGGAATACCCAGCTTGTAATAACATTTGGCACATTTTCTCTAGGCGGAGTTTTACAAAATGTGCTATTTGAAAATAGTGGAAAATAACAATCAAATATGTACGAGGAATACTGAGAATTGGGTTTGATTCCAATATTACTTAACGTAGTCGTGAAATCGAAGAAAATGGGGAAAAAATAAATGCGCTAAAATAATACTCGTAATCTAAAAAAAAAATTAATTTCGGCCATCGCATTTGACATGAATCTTGAGGTACTGATGCTTCATTATATTCAATAACGCATTGAATTGAACGAAAAATAATTGTAGAAAAATTTACGAAATCCTATCGAGAATTTCAATTCCAACAGGGATAAATATTCACTTTTTGACGTAATTTGAGTTGTAAGTCTAGTGTTCGGCATAATTACTGAAAATTTGCCAAGGAAATATAGGCAAATGGGTATCAGGAGGGTAATAAATATCATGTTGTTTTACGCTTTTGCAAAACGTGAAAACGTGTATACGCTATAATCTTCTCAAGTTTCATTGCCATTGCACAATTTCCCCAGACTATTGGAAGAAGAAAAAATATTATAGCCAGAATATTGGCACGTTCAGCAATTTCTTTTACTTACCCATTATAAAGAACTATGAGATTTCACTTGAACACATGGTATGATGAGGTGCATTTTAAGGTGGTTCAACATAATTTAAACGGAAGACTATTACTGATTCATCGGCAGTCACATGTTCTGGGCTGGCAGCTTTTTATGTGGGGACACAACCAAATGACAAGGACAACAGAACATAGTGTATAGAGCTCAGGAATCAAGACGTTAATTCTTTATTAATGGTGAAAGATGCGACAAGATCTCCATGTGATTTGATACTCCCAAGTCAACTATGAGAGCAATAATCAAGAAGAACGCAGGAGAGAGTCATGTCTTCAACAAAGAGGGAGGAAGAGGAAAAAATTTACCTGATAGACCCGGAAACAAAATGGTAAAATAAGCTATAATAACACTCTTCGTGCTTCAACTGAGGGCATTTTGGATGCGTTGGCTGACAATATTTCTGTCTTTCAAGACAGTTGGTAGAACTCTGAAGAGAGGTGTGAAGGCACATCGTCAAACATCGTTTCTATAGGCCATTGCATTTGAGAGCAAGGATTTTATTTACAATACGCTTCATCTAAATATATATTGTATTTTGGAAGCTTTTTTATGGTCGGATGACACTAAAAGTGAACTCAATGGTCGTTATAACATCTTAACATGTGCAGGAAGACAGGTGAAGCACATCTTCCAAAGAACACTATTCCAACAGCGAAGCATGACAATGAGCTTGAAGCTTTGGGGATGTTTGCTGGATCTGGACCTGGAAGAATTGTTAAGGTCAATTGAAATATAATAAAAGAAAAACTTATTGATATTTTGAACAACAACCTGATGGATTCTTCAATAGAGCTCAATCTGGGTCGCCGTCGTTGCTTATGTAGGACAATTTCCCCAAGCATATTCCTAAATTAATTAAGAATTTATTGAATAACAATACAATTACATTTTAAGAGAGGCCATCACAGAGTCCAGACCTCAATCCAGCAGAGAATGTAGGAGGAACATTGAAGCTAAATGACAAAGGAAACCCTTAAATTTCAAACAATTAGAAGATATCTAACAGAGAGGATAGAAGAATTTTACGATTGAGGAACACTTTAACCGGATGAGAAAGATTGCTTGAAGATTTGGCTCTTATCGAATACACAAGTGAATTGAATATCAATCAGATCTAACCAATAATTTCACTCCGTTTTTTTTAATTTTTCTTTATCATCTGATTTTTTTGCAATTCTTAAACAACTGATTGATTCCTTTGAATCGCTGGATTTTATAAGAAAAGATTTAGGATTTCATGAAGATACTTGTACGGCGAAGAAAGTGGGTGCAAGAGTTAGTCACGTCACAGCTGTGAAGCTCGAATTTCTTGATGATTTTTAGCACCTCAAATTTTTTAAAACGCAAGTCTGAAAGTGTTAAAAGAATAGATGTAAACGCACACGCCCTCAAAGAAGTTGAAAAGCGCACAATTAGGCTATAATTATTATGCACTGATTTCGGAATCACTCTTTATTTTGGATGTAACGTTGACGAAGTAAATAAGTTCAAAAGGGAATAAATGCCTGTGAAATTGGAGCTCTACCGCTGTAAATATTAATCTGCCATTGAAATCTTTTAAGTGTCCTTCAAAAAAAAACTTCTATCGAACAGGTTATGCTCTACAAGAAAACATAATCAGAGACTTACGGAGTGTTTTAATATCAAGTTATTGTGCAGGTGGCATACTCCAGTTGTTCTGTAACATTAGTAATATTTATTCGTTGGAAAACGTCTCCTCCGTAATAATTGAAATCCAAAGCATTCCATATTCCTGGCATAGTTTATAAAACATTCATAAAATATCGTTTGAAAAAAGTTATAATTATCTGCCACGCTAGACTTATTTTCCAATTATTTTGACTCCCGTATATTCCTCTTTCTTACCCATCGGAAGCTGTCATGATAGCTTTGCAACTATAATATTTCAATAAAAGGCACGGTTATTGGCTCAGTTAAATTATGCAGGACCAACGCTTCACCTTTAACATGGGTGATGCCAGATGACACCTATCAGTAGATACTAACGATTATTTTGCAGCGAGCGTCTATAACTCGATCACAGTTCTTGTCACGTATGGTTCAATGGAGTAGTAACCTGGCCCAGGTCTAAGCCAGGGTCTGGTTTAACACTTTGACTGCGACGTGAGCCTCCGGTGGTACACGGAGGTAATTTTTATAATGCTACTGACCGACCAGTGATCGCAAATTCAATTTTTATAAATACTTAATCAAAGCTAAATGAAGACACGATTCAGTTCATGTTTGGTATCTTCCGAATATTTTACTACAATTAACTTTAAATTTGAGTTTGGCATTGAACTTAATATTTAGTAGTCGCAGTCAAAGTGTTAAGAAAACTTAATTGATTCCCAAAACATCGGAATTACTTAAAATACGCATCGATTACTAAACCGGAGCCTGAAAATGCTCAAGCGACATGAAGTGAATGCACTCCAAAAGTTTATGTTACAAAACCGTGAAAAGTTTGGGAACAGGAGCTGTAGATGGCTCACACGCCCATCATGCCATAGCTGCTCAACGCGCGGCAGTCGTGGCATGAAAACAAAAAACGGAGATCTCAGCTGAGAAGTTCTCTGCCCAAAACTTCTATGGGAACCAGCAAACAAAAATGGAAGCCATAAACTGCATAAAAAGTTGGTGACTTTCATGGAGTTTACAGTAAGATTAGTGGTGTTTTAAATCATTGGTTAACAGGACTAAATGATAAAATGAAGTGCAATTTGGATAATATTAATTTCGCTTATTTCTCGTCAGCATACACTAAAGCTCAGTTTTTGGCTTAGTCCAAGATTTCAGGGACGAATCTAGATGATGATTCATTTTGTCTATTTTTGAATGCTAAGGAAGATTACAGTGTTAAAGAGCCAAACAAAATTGTCCGGCAACCTGATGTCCGGTTTCAATTTCAACATATCATTACGTGCTCCCAAATTATAAAAAGTTTTTTCGAATCTAGCATAAGAATTTTAGTTTCTTATACAGTACAAAATAAGCACACATACCGCGCGTAATTCTTCAAAATACCTTTTTTCCCTGTCTTGGAGCAAATTCAATGGGAAAATTTGGCATTATTGGGCTTTGATGCGTACCAACGAAAAGAACTCGAAATGCCCACATGAGGACTAGCTGTTCTATTATTTGTAAGTTATTGCACAGCGGGGTAATTGCTGTAACTAAAAATACTAGATGTTCGAGTTGATCGCTCTCAACCGTTTTTATGATGCGCTAAAACGTATCTCGCAATGATTTGGTTCATCAGAACAAGAACGGAACGAATCAAAAATTTCACGCATTGGGGTGAAAAAGCTTAAAGGAGATCATCCGGGTTTGAGACCTTTTTTCGTCCGATTCATTTGAAAATTGGCCAGTATAAGTCTTTTCTGAAAGTAAACCTTTTTTACTCCTGTCATTTCTTCGATTTAGGCCTTAGTTTTTTTTTTTGACGAAAGATGTGTTTTTGGTATATTTTTCAAATTGGGACTCTTCCTTCAGTTTTGATGTTAGAACAAAAAGGAAGACAGTTTTAGAACCCTTGGAACATTTCTAACAAATGTTCGTTGTGTTTATTTTCAAATTAAAATTTTTTCGATTTTTTCAAAATTTTTGGAAATTTTAAAAATCAGCAACAATTTTTTGGGTTCAGAGCTATATATTTCTTCAAAGAATTCGAATTTGAAAATGAACAGAACGAACGTTTGTTAGAAATGTTCCAAGGATTCTAAAACTGTCTTTGGATTTGTTCTAGCATCAAAACTCGAGAACTAGTCCCAGGATGAATGTTGAAAATTCGAAGTGTTGGGTATAAGCAAAAAAAATTTGTGTAGAAGTGTAATATAATGAACAATTGATGTAATTGAATGCAGTTTTAATTTTTATTTCGATACTTTCCATACATAACTTCAAATTCAAACTGTGAATTGTGATTTCAAAATAAAAAAAAAATTATAAAAATTTTTCCTTTTTTATAAAAAATATATTTTTTCTTTTTTCAGTCTGATTCTTATGAAATTTAACTATGATATGTAACCTTTGAAAAGAAACACAATTGATTCTATTCATTTTTTTGATTCAGGCCTTAGATTTTGCAAAAATTTGACATATTGGTTTTTAGGTATTGATATTTCACTAATATTGTTATTTCAAAATGGGACTCCTCCTTCAGTTTTGATGCTAGAACAAAAACAAATTCAGTTTTAGAATCCTTGGAACATTTCTAACACACTCACTTTCGGCTTTTTTTCCATTTCCCATTTGTTCTCTTTATATATGGGGTCAAAATCAGGAAAAAGTTAAAAAAAATTTGGGTGCTTTTCATTGATATCGATATTTAAAAATGGGACTCCTCCTTCAGTTTTGATGCTAGAACAAAAACAAATGCAGTTTTAGAATCCTTGGAATACTTCGAACACACTCACGTTCGGCTTTTTTTTTTCCATTTCCCATTTGTTCTCTTTTTATATGGGGTCAAAATCGGGAAAATTGAAATATTTTGGTCCCCCCCCTCCCCCCCGGGAGGGGGGGGAATTATTGTCGTAGCGCCATAAAATTTTAGGAACGAATAGTCCACCAACTAAGGGTCCTTCTACAACAAAAACATGCAAAATGACCATGACATCGCAAGGGCCCCCAAGGGCCCTCGGATGATCTCCTGAATACCTTTGAAACAGGGGTCCCCGACCATTTTTCCGCACCGCACCCCTAAAGAAGTTTCATTCGAACCTCGCTCCCACTCAAATAAAAATGCCAACATATAACCAATATCGTGTTATTTACCTGGACTTTCCTCGCACCCCCTGGAATATCGCCTCGCACACACCCAGGGGATGCGAGCACCGTAGGTTGGGAACCCCTGCTCTTAAGGGCTGGCCCTATGAACGCAACAGGTAGCTCACTGTCACACGCTCAAAAATGTTTCAGACATCGAAGTTGTGCTGGAAAGGCTGAAATAAAGTGGGAATAATGTTTTTTTAGAAAAATTATGTTTGTATGAATATGCTTTTACCTACCTAACCTGTATAGCTCTTGCGATAGTTACATCGAGGAAAATTTATTCAGGTTTCGTGAAATTCTATATCTCACATGCTATAGTAACACGTTATGCGTAGCACTGAGTTCTTCATCATTCTCTTACATGGCGTATAAATAGTTCAAATTCCAAGTAAGGTACGCGGAGAAAAAAGTAGTCACCTTGTGTTTTTCGGGCTCCAGTTATTTATGACAATCATTATTTGGCGCTAGAAGCTGTGGCAGAAGATTAGGATGTATGCAAGTACTGAACTCTCATCAGTCCTCATTCAGAACTGAAGAGTCAACGTATAGGCTTGTTTCTTAGTTGCTCCTCTACAATGGGACAAAAGCAAAACGTCTCGCATTGGCAAAACAAAAGGACTGATGCATTTAGGCTGGTTAACGGACTCCGTGCGAAGGAAGTAGAAGAATTCGCTGGTGTTTCATGCCACACTGTTGCACGGATCTATAAAAATTAAAAATGGAAAATATTTGGAAATTACACAAATTCAAGGTCAAATTGTGGTCGGGAGAAGTGCTAACCGATAAGGACCGCCGCCATGCGTCCTGAATCTTTGACCGTGATCGCTTTACATCCAAGATGGAACTACATATTACGACACATGAATGATGGCTCTCCTTCACTTTCTGAACTAACGCGGGGATCAATGCAATGAATATATGAAGCCGAGTTGTTCGAAAACGGCCAATATTATTTCTTGTGTACAAGACCAGTCGCTTAAACTAGGCCAAAGTACACGCACATTGGACTTACGAAGAGTGGGAAAAATAGTAGTGTGGTCAGATGAATCATAATCTTGTCCCTGCATGTAGTAACAATGCTCGCAGTAGTGTTCATCGAAGACCTCTCGGAACCCTCTACGAAGCCTGTGTACATGGGGTGATACAAGTGTGATACATGTCTATCAAGTTCTGGCGGTTTGAACTTCACAGAAATGGTCCTATAGTTGAGGTATATGTCCAATTAAATCAGCGTGGCTACATTGAGCTGCTAGATTACCAATTTTTACCACTTACTCAAAATCTGAAAGAAGAAACACCCATAGCAAAGCTCATCTTTTAGGATGACTGCTGCCGGATGCATCGGGCTAGAACTGTCATTAATCATGACAGTCATTCAAGTTAAGCCAGGCATTTAGATTAGCCAGCTAACTCCCCACTCATGAAAACAATAGAAAATTTGTGAGATCACCTAGAACGTCGAGTTAAACGTCGAGAAGATCGTCCATCCATGTACTGCGGCCGCACTACGAGATTAATTGATTTAAGAGTGGTATGGAATCGACCTAATGTATATTAAGACTCTTGTAGACTCAATGCCGGGTATAATTATCCCCATTATTCGTGCTCGTGGAGGTTCAACACCATATTAGCAGCAGGTGACTAATATTTTGATCGATGAGGTCACCTATGAGGAGCCAGGATCTAGAAAGGTTTCCCGTCGTCGTTAAGTAACTGTAGGTTCCAGGTCAGCAGAAGTTAGGCAAATAGAAAATACACTGTAAGCTTCTGATACATCGGGATAATTAAGTTACCTAAGCCTAACATAGGGTATGCTTGTTAAGATAACATACACGAGGTTAGGATTTGTGAGGTTACTAGTCGGTTAGCTAAGGATTAGCTAGATTATTCGTTAGATAGGTTCCAGATCTAACTAGGTTAGATATGATTGTGTAAGTTAAAAATTAACTATTTATTTTCACGGACGTCCCGTACAGGCTAGGTTAGGATACAATAGGTTAGGTCAGTGGTATTCTTTACGCGGCTCGCGATGACGCTATTCACGGTTCTCGAAAAATAAATAAATTAATTAATTGATATAAAATTTTTATAATATACGCTAAATTGCTTCAGCTGCGGCTCTCTCATTCAATGCGTCTAACCGAAGTGGCTCCCTAGCAAAAATTAGTGAATAACACTGGATTAGGTGAAGGTAAAGTAAATCAAATTAGATTAGGATAGATTGTGATAGATAATTGGAAAACCTTTATTTTTCATGAGTCCTGCTACTTGTCGCGATGAACTTTCTCAATGGCCCAATACTATACAACTGTTTCAACCCTACGTGGCTGGGGGCGCACGTGACAGAAGTACGATGATGCTACGTGACGGCGGTAGGATGGCTTGACGGACACACGAACTTCTCGTAAAAGTTCGGATACTAAATCCTGAACAGACATTGCGCAAACGTCGGTGAAAGGAGACTGCCATGAATACTGATTGGTGATAGGAGGTACTAGATCTCTACAGGTATTACAGTTGCGTGAGAGAGATTAGATCCAGTTTTGGAAATGTGTGGACAAGATGTGATCGCAATTGACATTCGGCGAAAGTACGTGATGCTCTCATGCATTTTAACGCGGAAACAAAAATAATGGGTGTGATGGACCTTTGCAATACGCGGGTGGAAATTTCATCATATTGTTCTGGACACGCTACTCGCAAAGTCGAATAAAAAATTCAGCCCGAAGAGGGATTTCATTCTTTTGGAGTTTGCCACAGTCCAAAAATTAAACTAGCAATGTTATTGCTCGGAAGTTGTGCGTATTTTTGACAGGAAAACCACACCAAAAAGTATACCATTGCAAAAAACACGTGATCTAGATGAATATTCTTGTTAAAAGAGAAAGATGAGGTGCTGCAAGGCAGCTGATCAACAGATCCGGGAGCACCCTACTCCACCCTGCACCTTTACACTTTTACTTTCACAGCTGAGCGGTCGTGTGCGTAGTTCGGAGTGCTGCCACGTCCACAATTGCAGGGCAGCAGCACATGATTCTAGCCGACGTCGTGAGCGTGGCTCTGGATCAGTTCAACAAGCGTGAGGAGAGCAATCAGCAAAAGCGTGGCTTCGGATGAACGGTCACTACACTCTCAACGATATGCAGATAACAATGAAGTGTTTTAACATTCAGCGCCTAGCGTATCTGACTTGTCAAGCTAAACGGAACAACTGGATGATGTGGCGGGAAGATAAGTACGGGACTTGGAAAGCAGGAAAGTAGGAATGAGGAAATAAAATCATAAAATTTACTTTTTGATTTTAAAGTATAGTTATTGCTGCAATTGTGCATTGAGTACACGGAACGTTCAAAGAAAAATTGGTGGTGAGAAGCAATTATGATGATGAGAAATTATTTCCAGATAATATTAATATTTAATGTAACCTTATAATTTAGCAATGACAAGTTACCTGAATCATGAGTGATGATGTGTTTCTTTTTCATATAAAATTCGAATAAAATTCTTTTCAATTATTTCCATAGAATAATTCAGAGAAGAGTGTAGTAAAGGCAGTAATCTTTTGTCGTATTAGCAGCCTGCGCCTACTCTGAGGTCATTAGTATATGGCACACAGACATGAATGTATTAAACACTACACGTGTGCATTCGCTTGACACCCTCGTGATAGGCGAGAGGGGAACTAGTCGACAGAAAAATAAATCCGTCCGAAGATTCTAGTTTCGACGTTTCAAGTACGTTCGCATCTTTTTACTTCTTCGCTGGAATGAGAGCAAAGCGCTTCCACCGCTTCATAGGCACTTCTGTGTTTGGAAATTTTAGGATATCATAGCAACTTAGGGAAATAAACATAATCTCCCCTTTGTCAATTTTGAAGTCAATATCAATATCAATATTTAAACATAATCTCCCCTTTTATTCTATACTCTATTGTGAACATAACCACAAAGGCATAATCTTATTTTGATCTAAACGACCTCATATTTAGTGGTAAAACCAATGTTGATATTTCATGAGACTTCACGGTTATCATATTTCACATTGTTCACTAACATTCGAGTGATTTTGTTTTTAAACAATCCAAATAACCCAATCTAGTTATTTTCATGTGACTTCATTTCAAGTTAGCGTAACTAAACGAAAAAACGTTCACATATATCTTTACCTACTACTCATCCAGTGCGGCAAAGAACGACTATGCTGTGAAACCTGTACTGCGAAGAATTTGACTAAAAGATTATCTCATACACGTGCAAGCCTTCGAATTTTGGTACAATTACTCAAAAGTTTAACACATTCGATTTTGAACACATTTGTAACTTCTT
The DNA here is from genome assembly GCA_030386875.1 of Morinoia aosen. NCBI lineage: Eukaryota > Metazoa > Arthropoda > Malacostraca > Amphipoda > Talitridae > Morinoia > Morinoia aosen. The sequence continues at coordinate 6,180,566 of CM059563.1, read as the reverse complement.
TTCACAATGTTCCATCTTACTCACAAGTGTTTTGAGGCACTATCAATATTTTTCAGCATTTCCACGTTAGCAATAGGAGTAGTTTGAGGAATAGTGTTTTCTCGTAGTAATAATTCTGAAATTTTTTTTTAAAAACAGCGTGCTTTAAAAAATGTATTCAGAGTACAAACTGCCACAGAAAATTTATTGTTCGCTCTACAAAGTTAGATTTTTTGAAACATTAAAGTAAAAAGACAACGTAAGAAACAAGACTACTTTTTGGTTCAACTAAATCAGCAGGTCAATTGACGGTTCTGGTACATATAGAGGAAACATTTAACTAAATTTATCCAGCACTTCAACCGAAAATGAGAAAGTGCCGTTTCTATGCCAGTGCAAGACTTGTGTACATTTTTTTTGCCACATCCAGAAATTCCCTTGGCGACTATGCTGCTTGCTCGCGGTGGCATAGCGGTTAAGGGATCGGACTTGTATGTTGGAATCGCGGGTTCGTATCCCAGCGCTGGCGCTGCGATTTTCCCCGTTGGGTATAAGGGAAGGCTCAAGCACAATACCCCACTCAACCCAGGTGTCGGAAATGGGTACCGGCTTTACGGGGGAACCGTCATGGTGTCCTATACATAGGGTTAGTTATAAGACATTTGAAAAACCAATGCTTAAGATCATATGTATCAGGCTTGATTGGAAATAAAGCATCTCAAAGATGCCGATGTTTGTTTTTTGTTTTGTTTAGTACGAAATCAGTTGTGACTCGAGCCCAGAAATGTCCCGATGCTTGCCCAGAGATCTATGATGCTTGATTGTAAGTTTTTAATAATATTGATACTTTCTGCTATACCTGGCTTACTTTTTTTCTTTTCCGCTCTGTCCGCTTCCGCTCAAGTCTTGAACATATAATCTTAACTTTAGAACATTTATTTTAGCTAAAAAATAAACCTACTTATCCAATTGGATTTTTAATTTACTTTGCCTACAAATTTTAACTAGAAGACTGGAGAATACATTTTCTGTAGTGAATTCAAATTGTGTTCGCATTTCTTGAAGCAACTGGTATCTATGTTATATTATATTTGAAAACTTCTATTTTACGAGTGTACTCAATTGAAAATCACATACAAATTTATAATTGATTCTACTTTCACAAATTAATCAGGCATGTTAGACATCAAGTCATGACATTATTTTCTAACTCGGTCTTGAACAAAACGCGTGTCCATCTACAATTGTTTGGGATTCAGCTCCAGTACAAAAACGTTTCACCTTCTATACATATAGTTGCTCAGTTTTTCAACGCAAACAAGCTCATCTTTTTGAAATTTGTATGTTATGAAGCATGAGGCTTTTTCAATCTGTTTACTTATGTGACAAAAATTTTCATTCGAGTATATACCAACACGACATCACATTCAGGAAATTCGAATGCGAAACAACGGACTTCAACTAAAGAGATACTTCTAACGTAACGTATCTAATTGTAGAGACAACAGTTTTTTCTGACACGTTGAATTTCAGAGTGAGCTGCGAAGAAGAGATTATTTATAACTTCCACTTACCCGCGCACTAGGAGTCTCGGGGCTCAAAAAGCGGTCGCTGGATGCTTGTCGTATTAGAAAGGTGGAAATATTCTGGGAAAACAGACACAATCAACTATTCCTTTCTCGCGTATGGAATGTAATCACTCACCGGAAAGTTCGTACAGAGATAAGGGGTCTCGACTGGCTTTACATCTTCCCTGCCTCATCTTCATTCTTCGCCCCTCAAAAAAATATACTGTGAAGGTCTGACGAAATAATAATAGCTATTGAGACATATGTCTGAAATTTAGCTGTGATATCCATGGTGTGCGGAAGGTCGATGAAATAATAAGTTCATTTTTTGTTCAATTCATGTTGTCAATTTTGACAAGGTGTAATTATTGAGGCTGCGAGTGTACTGTACATGTTGAGCATTTTTCATCGTAATCTAACTCCAACAAAATTTGCAACAAAAATATTTTTTACATGTACAACAATCTGATGGAAATATTTTTCATGCAAGACTTTCATTAGAAGATATCGACAATGACCGATAATAGGAAGCATCTCTAAGAAATCAAGTGAATTATTAACAACAGTGCTTAACTTGTGGGCGACAGCTTATATAAAACATAAGAAAGTATGTTGTCTGCGAACACGAACTATAGGCACAGATGAACTTGAACTGTAGGCATGTACTACCGAACAAACATTTAAACGAATTATAAGAAAAAGTGGTAGAGAAGTACCATAAGGTGACATCAGAATTCATCAGTCGTTCTAACGACCTTATTTTGATGAGCCCAGTACATCGGCGGTCCAAAATATTATCAACAGGCAAAGCTCAACGCTATGCAGCAAAATCAATTACCTAATGATCTCATCAATTCGACAATCGGAGAACGTAAGATAGTAATATGGTCTAAAGAGTTCTTAGTTGACTTTGTTTTCGCAGGCGTCCGGGTTCACGTGTAGAGGTCGTTTAGGTTGCAAATGATCATGACAACACGATTGCAACTGTCAGGCGTGGCGTGCGCTCTTCGGCGATTGTGCGCTGCTTTTACTGAGATATTCATGAAAATCTCTCAGTGATGCTGATGCAGCTGCATCACTCATTGCCTTCAATGGGGTCTAAATATATCGAAGTCCACCCAAAGAAATTTAAACCAACATTAGAATTTATCGGCTACACTGCCATTTTCCAAAATTAGAACACGCCCTACACATTCAACGATAAATGCCAACGATAAATCTTGATTCTATAAGCATAGATATGTTATTAAGCATTTTTTCATACATGCAACATCATAAAATCTCCAAATAATTGAATTATAGGGAATGCAGTAGAAGCAGAAACTTAGAGCCAGATTTCTACCTCTGCCAATTGCTGAACCATCTATCAGTTTCTGTTACAGCAAAGAATGGAAAATATTCTTCTGGAATTCACATTCGTTCTTTTTGGGATAAGTCTGTATAAAATTTAATTTGTTGTGATAGCACTTGGATTACGGAAACATCAATAATAACTTTTATTGAATAATTGTTTTAACGCAAGGAACTTTTTTCTACTAGAGCGTTAAGTGAATCATTTTTTCAGGACAACTGCCCAGCAGCAAGCATCTTATAATATGAATGAGTGTAAGAGTCATTTGCGTGTTAATGTTTTGAAGCACCAATGGCTATCTTAGTTGTTGAACTAATTTTCATCTTCAATTAATTTGCTAATGTAGGATAGAAGAACTATCACACAAAGTAATTTGAGAAACTTCTTCACTCATTCAAAAGAAGCAGGCAATGACATAATGGCTCGATGTATCTTCATGTAGAGTTGGTATTTTGACACCCATTAATTTTGAAGATCATATGTTGGGCTCTTGGCACCGCATCACTTGCAGCCAGATAGAATTTTCAATCGATGAAGTTCACCTGTGCAATGGGTACAAAAAAATCGTTAGTAGCTTTTTGTTTTCGCCATTAAAACGGAGAGAAATTTTATTCTTTCAAGGCAATATTATTTGCATGATTATTTGTTAATTTCATTTTGATTTACCCTATTTTGAGTTTTTATTTCCTCAAGACACCAATGAGAACGATAGTATTTTCCGTACCACTTCTTTTTTCTGTTTTGGCCTGGAAAATTTGATTATAACTATGAGTAATGCTTTGATACGCTGGAGTGATATTATCTCTGAAATATAACGTGAATCAAATGGCATGTAATGCCTTGTGGGCAGGAATTGTATATTAATTCTAAGTAGTAGTGAGCATTTATTTGTTAAGAAGGGGATACAGCTTCACGGATAGCTGAAGAAAGTTGGTAGCACGCATACCCTACAGCAGAACATATTTTTCACCCGAAGAAGGTCTGTGATATCTAGCACTTGTCTAGCTTAAGGCCGCTTAACTGTGCTTGTATGCCGCTAGAAAGTTCGCTTATGGCAAAATTTGCTGCTACGTGAGAAGTAGACATACACGCGCGTCTACTTGGTGTTAATAGTTTGCTCGGTGATTGTCTATGAATCTTTTTACTCGTCAGGAAATTCCATTTAACATAGTCGAAATCTCCAGACAGTGACAGAGTTGTCTCCAATGTTTTCGAAGAAATGTAAAAGGAACTTGGCAACCTCATTTTCTTGAAGGCAATTCATTATGTAAATCAAAATAAGCGACATCGTATAAATAAAAAAATAGGGACATTGTTATAAATGGTTGAGTCAACTTGAATGTGCCACACTGACACATTTGTACTTAACCCATTTAAATCAAATTTTTGAAAGCGGAGAAAAATAAAAACGTTTCGTATATTAAGTTAAATTTCATATTTCAATTCAAATACACTAGCGGCAAGTTTATTTTGCTAAATCCAGAGCTTAACATATATATCATTACCTTGAAAAAAAACAAGTAACTGAAAATCGCATCAATTGTAAACAAGTAAATCGATGTCAGCGCTTTCAAATTAAGTAACCTTTCGAAATCTTATGCTGGTCGAGAGAAATTTGCTCATCGTTTATCGAGGGCCAAGAATCCTCAAAAAACTATGATTTTTTGCTGTATATGAGTGGGCGAAGACAAAAAGTAGAGAAACTTCTGAAATTCATATTGTTATTGTAATTTTATTCAAGGTTCCCGCTTGATTTGGAACCATGAATTGCGTTGTGGCTGTCTTCCACTTCCTGGATGGACGCCAGCGCTATGGGTAGCATCTGGAAAAAATGGAAGTTCTTGGTTGTGTTGACTCAGGAGAAAGTCGGCACTCTTGTAAAACTTCAGAGGTGGTATCAGGAGCCGGACAATAGAGCCACTGAAATTGCGTAGCAATTGTAAATCCACGATACATTACAATATTTTAAACCTGAGCATACATATTCTTGCGTTCATAAGTGTTAGAATTTGTAGTCTGATTTGTACTATATTGTGTAAAAAAAACAGAGATCCATGATGCTTGATTGTAACCTAATTGATATTTTCTGCTTAACCTGGCTTAGTTTCTTTTCTTTTCCGCTCTGCAGATTCAAGTCTTACTAAATTAATGTTGTAACACTTTCTGCCGAACTGATAAAACAATCGCAAAACGTTCATTCGCCTCTCAGAATCAGCGAACTCTTCAAGACAAATTTGAGTAAACAGAGCCAAAACAGCCTAATCTGTTAATAATCGAGTTCAGAAGTATACTCATCTTTCAAACAATGCCGTAGTCCGTTTCTTCCAACAACACAATTTCCCCTAGAATTATCGTTCCAGTTTTTAAAACGTCCCTATTTGATCACTAATTTAATTTTTTAAGCTATGGCAATTTTATTGGAGACTAATTTGAAACATGGTACTTTCAACGGTTTTACCCGCTTGGGAGGACCTGATAGGGAACTAAATAAATAACACGGCCTTAGAACTTGCGCAACTCATGAAGTATATGGCCGTCCCGAAGGAGGCCTCGGTCGTCCCGATACATCTCTAAAGAGTCACGTGATTGGTGTCTCGCTTACATGAGGATACAAGTCATAAACTTTAAGGCACTAATCTGCTTTCCCTACATCTGATACATCAGCTCGTTCACCCAATCGCCGGTTCTCACGGAGTAGGGTCCGCCCAGTTGTAAGTTATGTTCTGCCCCTTAAAGAGGCATTTCACTTAAAATAAGCGCCAAGTGCGTTGGAACCTCGGTCGTGTTAGGAGCGGTTATCTATATACCGGGTTTTCCAAAAATGTCCCCGAGTTTTTAATTGATTATATCTCCGCTTTGAATTAACACATTGGAATTGTCTCTTTCACAATGTAGTAAATTTTGTTTCCTTTTCGAATTATTCAAGTTTTTGAAAATCAGTTGAGGAACCACTTTACAATGATCGATTTACTGAAAGGGGTAGAAAAACTAATTCTTCAAAGGAAAAGTTGTTGAAACAATATTGATATTCTTCCTCGCTCTATATTTTCTAAAAAAATAAACAAACAAAATTTAAAAAAGGAATAAATCATTTCATTAAATAACGTTTAAATAAATAAAGTAACTCAGTATCTCATTTCTATTTAGAGGGAGGTATTATTTCCAGCCCACAATCAACGAAGAGTTTTGCGGATTATTTCACCTTTTTTCAGTTTGTGAAACACTTCTTCAATTCGTTGTCGAAGTATTGTTAATGATGGAGGTGATACATACTTGTTGGTATGTAGGATACATCATTGTGAAATTATTTTTAACAGTAGGTATTGAGAAATGAAGAACATTTTAAAACTTTTTCTTTGAACAATTAGTTTTTCTACCTCTTTCAGTAAATCGATCATTGCGAAGTGGCTATCCAACCGATTTTAAAAAACTTAAATTATTCCAAAATGAAACCAAATTTACAAAGTTGTGAAAGAAAGACAATTCAAATATGTTAATATAAACTTATGATTTACTTATGATTTTAACTGGAAAACCTGAGCATTGATGGAAATAGAGGTTCCCTAATCTAACCTTGACCTTCCGCTGCAGCGCATTCACGATGACTATAAAATGCTTTCAATTCTATTTCGTAGCTAACTAAAACTAAGGAAGCATTTCTTCATACCCAAGTCCACCGAGCTTTCGATAGCCTAAACTGTCTTGTTAAAAGGGTACAATAAAGTTGAACGTTCACTGTTAATTTTTAGAAGCTTATTGGTGCTTATGAAGTCATATTAATAAATATTCCAGTGTTAGGATGTGTTCCAAAAATATTTCAAGAATATACGAAAATACATTCTGTTTCTTAGACTTTATAGTGAAATCGACCGGAAAGCTGGGTGCAAAAAAAAACACAATTTTCCTAATCCCCTCTGAACTAGAGTTCATACCTTCATTTTCTTCATGTTTCTACAATTGAGCGTCGTAAACTACCATTTTTTGTTGAGATTAGCTTAAAGGCGCATTTTTAAAATTTGTAGCCAATATCTAACTCGTAATAAATAATGTAAAAAGATAAAAGCATTTTATTTGTACGTGGAGCAAATGCAGTTACATTGGACACAAGCGATTGATAAATGTGTCAAAAAATTGGGGCACAGACTGACTGTAAGGTGAGGACGAGCGTGGGACGCGCGTTTCGTCATGCGGTCAAGAGGGTGGATTTTATGACACCTACTGCAGCTAGGCTACCTGCTGCAAAAAGCGATTCTATACCCCAAATGAATGAGTATTTGCAAAAAGTTATTAATGAAAATTTTCTGAAATTAAATGGAGAGGTACTGATTCAAAAGTGAACATGAACTGCAGATAAGCTTTTCTTTATTCATGTTAGACTGTTATCATTCGAAAGGCATGTCTTGGTTAGAACTACATGGCTTTAAAACAGAATATATGGGCTGTAGCGTGAGAGCCCGTGATACTACGTGAATCATCTCATTATGACGAAGTAAGATATCAAACATCATTGATTTATTATTTTAAATACGCATCCATTTTCAATATTTACGTGAAGTAAAAAATAAATATTTAAATCAATCAATCACTCGATAGTTATGTGAAGTAAGAAGAAAATCAGCTTCACGGTAAACGCAAATTTAAGATGAGTAAATAGGCGCATGATCAGGTTTAAATCCTGCTTCGCAACTTCACGCAAGCGATTACGGGAAATTTCACTCCGGGCAAAAAGATTAGGCACTGATTTATAACTGCAGCATCCTTTTTTAGGAATTTGAAAGTGTTGTTCGTTCATAACCCTATGAATATCATTCTTGCAATTGGTAGAGATTCCAGATGAAAACTTTAAAATGAGTCAAGCGATTTATTTAGAAAATTTTGAAACTTGCTTGTTTATTTTCTCTTTCGTTCAATTCTTGAATACACAAGGTGCACACGACTTCTGCAGACTAGCGAAAGCAACATTTTTTGAAATAAAAAACTTAAAATATTTCAATATCTTTATCTAGATGATGCCCATATGATATTCAATATGTTCTTCCTCAGTCTGAATTACAAACTCGAGTCTGTCACAACTACTTTCTGCTGCATTAAGGCATAGGTATCGGGAAATTTATCTCGTCCCCTTTTTAGAGTATACTTCTGAGCGTGAATTGTTTTCAGGTCTCAGACTTTAGAATCGAGCGAACAAATGAAAAAACGGGTTATGATCTGACGATGTAGATAGAGGGGGAGAGCACATTTTTAATCATCGAAAAAATTCAAAACACTGAAACCTTTTATGAGTCCATATTTGACGTGTTAAAGGAAGAACTGTCCTGCTAGTAGTAAACGGTTTGTCTCTTAAACCTCTATAGTTTCATTTACTAAGTGAAGATTTCCGTTACTGTGCGAATTTGTGCTGACTTTCTTACATTTTGGAATAAAAATAGAACAAAGTTTCTTTGTTTTAAAAATTGCAGTCAACATTACAATAAGAGCGCGATTTGACAATTATAAACTATTCTTTGGCAGTATGGGATGTCTGCAAGGAACAACCCAGATATTTTGTCATGTTGGCAGCTTAACTTTGCCGTGACTGGGAAAAAAATTTCCCCCTGAAAAACGATGTCATCAGTGTACTTGTTCAGAAAAGTCATTGGCCTCGACTATCCATTTCCGTCTCAGATTTCAGTGAATAGATAATGTTTTTTATATTTTGTGTTGACAACTTCAAGTTTTTTTCGACATTGTCCATCATATTTTTATCTCTCACTTTCGTTGACTGATCAACCTGCACACTGGCTTCTTTGGGTTCCGACATCTACTCTTGCTTTGACTGCTTTGATAAAGTTGGGGGTGCAATACGTTTGAGTTGGGGCAACCATTTCGAAGACGATCTACGATAAGTTTACAGAACTGACAAAAACTGTGATAAACCACAGATTTTTCAGTAATCTTAACAACCTTTGATTTTGTCTTAATGCGTAATTTAATTCATCATTAGAAGCGCGTTTGCACGTTTATCACTCACCCTACTAAATCAGCCACGTAAAGTTAAATTGTCAAAATTGTTAGTAAGATTAGGCATTTATGAACTATTATTGACTTTATCTCAATAAGAAAGGGAGTTAATGCAGTCGATCCTCGAGTGCATGGCGTAACATCCTCTTATGAGAGCTTCGGTTTATACGAAAAATTTGCCGTGCCTATTCAACTAACACGACGCTTTGCTCAAATTCTGAACAATAATTGGGAATTGCTGAGACTTATTGTAAGCCGTGTGAGTTGAAATTCACAAAGATCAACGGTGCTTTAATCACATTGAATATTAGTTCAAGAACTGCCCACACTTGGTACTGCATCACTGGAAAACTCGAATAAATATTGTGACAAATTAAATGATCAAATTTTTTTACATTGTGCCATACAGGCTAAATTTTCTTTAGGTTCTGGCAGTAATTAACATAGATGTAATTATGAAATTTGCTACGACTGATACATTCTGAGTGAAATATTTAAAATACACAATCCCCGCCAAATCCTACACACGAACAGAATCAGCCAGAGCGGAAAATTAAAGTAAACATATTGATATTTAGAGCCTTTATTTTCACATGTGGAATCATGACATTGGCACGCTATACCTTTTTTTGTTCCCATTTTCTTTGATACTCAATCAGTCATTATTTGATATGGCATCAAATGCTTATGCATATCGTCGTCTCACATATCACCTTTTTAAACCACGTGCAATATACTTTAATCTTAATCTCAAACACATGATAAATTCAAGCACTCGCAAACCTTTTGGACTCTATGTAGTCTAAAATATTTTTTGGTATTCGTTTTACGTTTTTGACTGCTAAAATCGCACACTTTTTTCTGATAAATATGTGACACTCGTATTTTCCTTCGACAAAACATACGATCAGCGTTGGTGTGCCCGTGCCCCGGCTGCAGCGTGTGCCCTATGCAGATGCGGACGTAGGCGTAATGCAGGGCCGCTCCTTACTAGGACCGCAAGTGAGAGTGGATGGGTTATCCCACCCTGACGCAATCTTTCCGGGGTCAGTGCCGTGCTCAAGTTCGGTGAGGGGGCGATGACCCGAGTTCCTCATGTAACATTGAGAGGATCTGGGTGACCCAATGCACGGGAAATTTGACATAAAGTCTGTCAGTAGTTCCCCTTAGAGAGCTTAAAATGAGAATTGGTGCATGATTTCATTTATACATCAACCATAATAAGAGCCGCATCTGTATTTACGCCCACCATCCTCTCTTTAAGAACGTTATAAAACTGAGTCTGTAGTACAGATACGCGATTCGAATTTTTTAAGCCAGTTTAAGGGTTCACTATAACACGTTCGCTATAACACAGATACGTTTCCATCGCTCATCTGAAAACAGGATTCGCATGCATTATCGAAATCACCCTACCTACCAAATGACACCATTTTTGACTAGCCGCCGCCATATTTGACTAATTTTGACTAGCCTTAATTAGATTAGATGAATTTAGATTAGATAAGGTTAGATTAGGCTACGTGAGATTGAGTTAGGTTACGTTCTGTCAAGATAGGTGAAGATATAAAAGGTTTGGTCTAGGTAGTTAAATTAGGCTAGAATCGATTTGTCTAGACATAGTGAGAAAGGTTCGGTTGGGTTAGAACAGATAAGGTTACGTTAATTTGAATGGGAGATTGGGTTAGAATAGATTATGGTTGGTGAGGATAAGTTACGGTAAGATCGGTTTTGTTTGACTAAGTCAGGATGAGTTATTTCAAGTAATGATCGGATACGTTGGGTTAGGATTTGAAATGTTTAGTTTGGTTCGATTTGCATTTGGTTCGGTTCAGTCAGGTTTGAGCAAGTTAGGTTAGGTTATGTGTGGTTTGGTTAGATTAGGTTAGCTTAGGTTTAATTAGGTTAGATTACTTAAGTTAGGTTATATAAAATCAGGTTAGGTTATGTCTGGTAAGGTTAGTGGTGATGATACATATAACTTAGGTGATGATAGGTTCAGTTTATAAGGTTAAATTAGATAAGGTAAGGCAAAATTAGTTTAGATTACATTAGGTTAGGTTAAGTTCGGATAGGATGTTTTATTTTGGAATAACGTACATTATGTTCGTTATGACGTGTTAGAATTATTAAAGTTAGGTTAATATAAGTTAAGATAAAATAGGTTAGGTTAGAACTTGAGTGAAAATAATAATCGTAAATTTTTACCCGTTCACAAAATGATATTAGAGATTACTGGTGCACTAGCATGCATTATTTTTTTCATATCTTCGGGTAATAAGGGGGTAATTTTTTCCATACTTACCTTGAAATATATTCTTAATGTTGTCTAATTTATACGCTCCAAAGTAGTTTAAATGTCCAGAAGTACCGCTCTATTTCCGTTGTGAATAAATAGTCCAGTTTTTCAAGCCTGTGTAAACATGGGTCCAAAACAACAAACACGAGCCTTCATTCTTGTGTTTGTTTTGTGGTTATTGAGGGTTTGGTTTCAAATTATGTGACTAATGCGACCGCAAGATACTTATCCTCACGCGCCAAAACATTTATTACCACCACCGTAGTTAAAGGTCCTTCCCTATTGTCCTGGTAATAAACTGGCCCCATTGATTGTATTCATGTCTTTGTTAAAAAAAGGTCATTACAATGCAAAGCATTCCTTTTTTCTTTCATGAGATACACACTAGTATATTATAACATCGTGAAAATTTTGTATAATTTGACACGATGTAACGTGAACACTAAACCAATCATACCCTAATTTACACCTATAAATAAATATCCTATTATACCGTCCCGGTAACTGTAATTATAATGAAAACAGTTTTGCAATTAACTGATATTTTTAATAGTTGAGGAAATTCAATATCATCATTCAACGTTCGCTCAAAGACTAACGCTGCAGTATGCAAATCTTTTTCGAGAGGCAATGATTATTGAATTCATTTTTTGCTGCAGCGCTTAGAAGAAAAACAAACATAACAAGCCTGATCATCAAAACATTCAGTGATAATTTCTGCGGGAAAAATAACTAATTATGAAAGCTTACTTGTGACTAATGTAAAAAAAATATACGGAAACGATAAATATTCTCGCAACTTTCTACTACGAAATAAGTTTTGAAAAGCAGTTTAACTCCTTCAATTAATGGAGAGGTGACTATTGGTGCGTAAACGATAAATTGAGGCTTTGATCCTTTCATGTATTAGGTACTTGCTCTACCGTGATACAGTGCTAGTTCACCGTTTTCTCTGTTGCATCTATAATTTTGGCAGCCCTATTCAAAAGCAATATTTTTACGGCTAAAATCATACATTCTATGACGAAAAGGTTAGGCAAATTACAGAGCTACAAGAAGCCGTATTGATGGGAAGAGTGTAAAAACGAAATAAAACTGAACTGGGCTTTGCAACTTCCAGATCTCAAGACAACTGAACAACTTATGGACTTGTTGAAGAGACGTGTGCAAAGTCAACTATCTGTATTCCAATTCCTAATGCCAGCATACTGAACTATAAAGGAAGTTTAGCTACAAACACTTTGCACAAACATGCAGTCACACGTACATTCAATAATTCTACCATAAACTTCAAGCACTGACATGGTTCAGGTTTAGTAATACGTTATGTAAACTATGAACGCAATTTAAATGCATTGTGGTTGATCGTGGTGCAAGAGCGCAGCGATGAAAAAGCTTGCTCCTGCTGACCAACCATTTTGGCTTTTTTTCCAGCTGCGTATTCTTCACAAAAACTGAGCTAATACAGTCCGTAACAACAAAGCTAACATTTTACAGATTATATGAGCGAAATCAGTCGTAATCTCTTAGCAAATGTCCTTCAAAATAACCAAAAAGTTGCTCTGCATCCAATTAATCGAGGCAAATATCCTACATGTAAAAACTAGGCAAGCAGCTTTCATAACATGTAGATAAATTTCCAACTAATTCACTTGGTTAACAACTTTTACGGTAATAAGGCCAACATTATGAGAGCTAACCAAGTAAATTACTCTCACAATAATTACCCTATAAATGGAAAATATTACAATATCTACCCACAAATCTGACATTTGCGACAAAATGAATAACATTCGTTCCAGAAAAAAATACATTTTATTATTAATAACAAATTTCCCGTAATGACCAGGACGAATGTTCGTCAGCAAGCAAATATTATTTCAACCATGATAGATCAACATCGGCCTTAACAATGATCTAAATAAATAAGCTTTCTACCACTATTAAACACAATTTATTAAAAGTCCCAACATGCACACAAGCTATGGAATTTTTTTCGACGCAAAATTTACTGAGTTTAATATCCAACGCCTGGTAAACATTCAATTGGCAACTTGAGAAAGATAGTTCATGAAAGTGAGTCTACATCATAATCTACTGAAAATACTTATTGTGAATATTTCGCTCACATAATGATATTTCAATAACTTCCCATTTTGAATTTAATATCTGTTATGGTAACATGACATACATTATGAAAACAAATATCCCGTACACTTCAAGTTCAAGTATTTGTCATGGTAGCATGGCGCGCATCATAAATATGAATATCCTTCCTATTTCGAGCAAAATACCTGTCATTGTAACGTAGCAAGTACCATGACAATAGATATCCATCACATTTTGAGCACAATATCTGTCACTGAAACATAACAAGTACTATACATGGTAATAAATATCTTTCATATTTCGTGCGCAATATGCCATTGTAACATATCAAGTACCATGAGAATAGATATCCTTCACAATACGGGTACAATATCTGCCATTGTAACGTAACAAGTACCATGGGGATAGATATCCTTCATATTTGGAGTAGAACATCTGTCACGGCAACAGCGCAAGCATCTATCACAACAAACAGGCTCAACTCCATCCGTGATTGAAGCAGAGAGGGAGAGAGAAGAAGGGGAGGCAGGAGAGAAGTAAAAGTTGCGGACTTGTCGGGGTATAAAGGGCCGGCCTGGCTCTCCATTCCAGTGAATAGTTAACTGGCAACCATGAGAGAACAGGTGAGGCACTCTACAGGCACTGCGCCGCCACGGCGCTCTTGGTCAGTCTTTGTTGTGCATCGGTGTGTTCTGTTAGGTAGGGCGTCCTTCAACCACTCCAGAAAACAAACTTATCAGCTTCCTACAAACCTTTCTTGTTACTTGCATGCTTCATCTCTCTCTCATAATATCACTCATTTAATTTAAGTGGTTTGGCGTAGCTTTTCCTATGCCGGTAAAGTTTGAAAACTTCAAACTGTATGATACTTAAAAAATGACTTCTAAATCAGTTCTCATCACAAAGGTTTTCGCATGGTATCACTGCTGGCAAACATCTCAGATCGGAAAGTGACTTTAATTCTGACACATCGACGACTATCATTCCTGAAGACCAAAACCCCAACCTGACGTGACGCTAAAGGGACTACGACACATTCGTAACTAGGGACTGACTCCACAAGACGACGACAAAACTTGACAGCGACGAAGTGACTCCAAGTGATGTGATTACGACCTATTTTACAAAAGTGACTCTAGTGCCTTGACGACTTTTCGACGGACAGAGTGAACCATCTTGCTACAGATGTGCCTCTACGACGCTGTACAAGTGATGCATAAATTGACGACTCTTTGATAAACTTTGATAACATTTTGTTTGAAGTACAGTTCCACGCAGTTAAACGTCCTTGCTGCAAATCTTAAGCATCTTAAAAGAGCGAGTAGTACTATCAGCATGATACCACCAAATGATTTCTTACTTCATGTTCACATTTCGCTTGAATGAGTTTGGTGTACCGATTTACCGACGGATATGCTCAAACCAAGTTATTGAGTTGATAGTCCAAATCGTTCACGCGAGTCTTGAGTTCAAAATCCACTGACCAAATACGTTTCGTTTCAATCACTTCGAGTACATCGTAATCATAACATATTTTGAGGACTATGACTCCCGAAATAAATGCAGCTGTAGAAAAATTTCGTTCAAAGCTTCCTCACTTTGAATAGAAAATTAAATTATCTCAAGATCCACTGGACTTGAAATTACATTTAAATTCTTGGAAGAATATATTAAAATTAATAGAATCGAACGCATTTCAATTCAACTAGCATGAATACCATTATTTTTTAAATCAGGAATTGCGAACTTATCTTTCTTGTAGTATTTTTCGGATCAGGAATGTTACTCATAATATATATTTCCTTTCGAAAGATAGTTTGTAAGAGCTTCATCACACAATGTTTTTGTCTCTATGCCGATATACTTCCTTTAAAGCTTACGTCTTCATCACGTTTCAGAATGGTGATTAGTATAATTCCACTTTCATTTACTGACATCGGTCTAGCAGCTGTTGTTATCTCTCAGTAGCGTCGGACCACAAGTGAAACTTTTTAATAACAAACACTGCAGAGTGCTGCACGTATCAAGCGAATACCGCTCGCACTTTCATTAGAGTATTGTCTTTTCGGCGTCCCGCTTGCATATAGTTATGAACGCGATCGTCCGCGACGACAGAACAATAAACGAACATGATCCATAGCGCAACCTATCATTCTGGATGAAGACGTAGGAAGTAAAGCGAAGCAATGCTAGAATTGCGTAAATATGATGACAGTGTTTATCGTATAATATTTCATCCTTCATCTTATCAAAGTAAATATAGATTAAGTTAAAGACTTACATATTCATGAATCGTAGTATCGAAGTACGATCCTGTGGATCCATGAATTTACCCATATGTACCGTGGATCTTTCACAGAACTTTATGTTATTGTAGTCGCTTTAGAACCAATCAGGTTATGAACTGAGCTATTAAATGGGAATATTCGTACATGTACACAGTAAGTACGATCTCATTCAAGTCGCATCCGGCCGTGAACAAATGAAAAGACGATAACTGAGTACTTATGATGTTTTTGTCATCCCGTTAGGTTTACGAACGTGCCATTTATGTCAGTTTCTTTTCAACAACTCCAAAATTATCAAATTTGCCACTTTTGTTGCATGAGGTAACTAAAATCGTTTTAGCATTCATGTCGCTAATTAGTAAGTAAGAAAAAATAATTTCTGACATATTTGTAGCAACAGAAAAGTGAACATTGTTATAGCACTTTAGTGACATCGTACTGGCTTTCAAAATTTAGATTTTTATTGGAATAAATAACCGACTTCAGATTTTTGGAATACTTTTGAGTGCTTAAAGATATTTACAAAATATATTTCCGTGCGGTTTCCTTTAGCATCTATGTCGGAAATTATTTACTTAAATATCAGTTAAAATACATAAAACATTCACCTAAAAAGATTTGCCCTGTATCGCGGATTGTAAACTATCATTTGCTTTTATCTCCAAAGCATAAACAACATCGAACAAAATTAGTTCATCGAAATCGCTGTAAAACGATTAGCAGCAAGGTAAAACTTTTGTAAAAAAGCCGTGAAAAAACACGAAGATAAAAGTTGGGGTTAACACCTCCGAAAAAGGCCAAAACTGAGAAAAAAAATAATGACGAGCGGTGAGGACACTCATGAAAGTCGATAAACAGAACCGCAGAAACAAGCAGGAGGTTAAGCAGCGATAACTACAGTCGCATACAGCATCACCCTGAGCAGTTAGTAAAACCCACTATTGATATTTTCAAAATGTTGAACAAGCGGACCCTCCGCGGAAACTAAAAAAGCAGATCCTCAAGTTAGTAAGATAATAAAAAATTTGCGAAGAGGTTGACAAAAACAAAGACCAGTTCGCTTTCTCCTACGTGGATACCGTACTCTAAGTAAGAAAAAAAGTAAAATCGACTTTTATTTTCATAGGCAGAGGTACTATGATACTCTGTAAAAATTCACTTATAACCGTTTTGCCTCTTTACCATAAAGAATTAAAACACAAATCAGGAGCAATTATAACTCAGTCAAATTTATTCCAATGAAACCTAAAGAACTGAGATTTTTTGCGGAATTACTGTCTTGTAAACAATTTTAGTTATACATTTATACATTAAAAATAAAACGAACTGATTGCGGGAAAGGTGGCAAAGAAATCTCAGCTGTCTAGATTTATCTCGAAATTAAAAATGTATAGCTAGAAAGAAAGTTGGCTTCACTCCACAGAAATCGCGTACGTATTATGTTACCAAAGTTTCTTGCTTTAAAAGAATTGAAACTTAACGGTCCAGAAACTCTTGTTAGGGACGGCATGTTTGAATCTTTAATAACGCCATTGTGGGCAAGATAGTCCCCTTCACTTTCACTTGGTTGAAGCCTGCCTGCATTGTGGGCGATGCGGTGGGTGCGGTAGGGCAACGCAGCGGAGGCGGTGCGGGACCGCTCGCCGTTTGCTTTCTTGCTTCAAATAAACCAAAACGGAACAACGCCGCTGTTTGCAGTTCGGTTGGATCTTGAGTGAAAGTCGTGTCTTGAGGAGTTAAAAATTAGTCGGAATAAAAGAACTAGTATAGTTGTGTTGGGGAATTTTTGTAGAGCACAGTGCATGATGAGTCATGTATGGGATTTGGAAGAGTTTTATGAATAAACATTTTGATCAATGCGTGCAAACGCCAATGCGAAATTTAATCATTATTGTGGAGTAGAAGAGTGAAATCAGAGTAATCAATTCTAGTAAATATCAGGCCGTAAATTTTTTCGTTAGGGGAGAGAAAGTCTGACAAAACATGGCAGATGTACAGACTTTTTATAATGCTGTTCGCCAGTGCACAAGCACTGAATAAGTATGCTTACACTCCGAACAGTTTCTCTGATATATTAAATTCAGTTTTTTCTGTTCAGTTCCTCTGAGGCCAACTAAAGGAGAGAATGTACAATTGGAAATTGACCTTGATGTGCTTTGGCTAGCGGGGGTGACTGTTCGCTTATTTGCATACATTATTCATTTCAAACCAATTGGAGCAGCAGTTGACTGTACGAAGGTATAAGTTAGTTAGACTTTAATGACGAAATGCAAGTGTTTGTGTGTGTTTGTGTACGCGTAATTATAGAGTGAGAGGTTCAACATAGGAAATATTTTTCAAATGATGAAGAGTTTCTTGATGTTGTGCAATGGGGAACTAGAGCTCCCACTCGGTATGGGGCACTCCGAGACTAATAGACAGCATTACTGGTGCTATTTACGTAACATGAAATTTTCTTCTCAGGTTCAAGGTGAATGGATAGGTGTAGGGTGGAAGTTAAGGCTCAATTACGGAAGTGTGATGGCGGAATGAGGTACCTCGGATATCCAGGTTTTTACCACAAACGAGTTTTGCGTTGAAAATTTTTCATGGTAAATTCAAGGTTTAAGAATGGGAAAATTTGACTTAACTTCAATAAATTTACTCGCAAATACTTTTAAGGACATAATGATAGGAACATATATGTAGTTGTCTATTAATATGTTAAAAAGAGACCATTCTATATTATTTGCCTGTTCTTTTAACGAAATCGGTACACGTTTTTGATATGATGTCGGCTTTTTCTCGGAAATTGACTACAACATCCTGAAACTCTCATAAATCACTTTTTCTAAGAAAATGATCTAAAACTTTCAATGAAATCTGAACCGAAACTCAGGTACAATTAATATTTTCAAGCTGGCTGCTAATATACTGCAGTTGGAGATATGAGGCTAATACCCGCAAGTGTCATCTAAATACTTTTAGATAATGTATTTAATGGATATTTTTTATATTCTGAAGTAAAATAAAATAGTTTCTAGAAGAGAGCTATTCTGACTGGTCAAAAATTGATGCGAAATAAGACTCCCAAATTCATCACTTTCTTACATAACTTATCTCACAACTTGTTTAAGAATTTATTTGCAGCCATCTAGACTGATTTAATCAGAGGTTAAAACAGTTCTCCACTTTAATTGTATACTATCGTGTACAACAAACGCGAAGCTGTCGGTATCTGTCTCGTGGCATCAGTCATTCAGTCATATTCCTTTGTAATTTCCTAGTCATTTGTTCACACATAAGCCATCGTTCGTGGGTGACACGATTCGTGTCGAGAAAAACCCCCTAGGAGATGCCCAGCATAAGAGAAAGAGGTCTTCATCGAAACGGCTCGTCCGCTCTATGTAGGTTAGCTAGTTTTTGTGAATTGAAAGTGGTCTCCGGGGAGAGCTGAGCCCACGGCTGTGGGACGCAAATCTTCTATTCTTCTTCACCTTCGGCAAGAACAGTAAATTGGGCAGCTCAAGGGCAAATAGAAAGGTTCTTGAGCATTTCCAGCATCGTTCTGCCGATAATGTCCTGCACTGCTGTAACATTCACCTTGCGAAGCCAGCGTAACAACCGAGAGGGGCCGGCTCGAACGTATGATGGGAATTTCAAATGAAACAAGAGCAACCGGTTCTTCATAGCTCGTGGCTTCTACTCCTATGTTTTGGAGGCCAGTAGAACGCTAGTCCGCATTGTTTAGATCTGTTGAGGCTCACATCTAACGTTAGGGAGTGTTAAGTTTTTCTCGGCCGCATGTTAACGGACGATGAATTTCGACGAGGCCAATAGCTCTTTATTTTTCCACAGTTCAAATCCAGGTTGAGTTCCCTTTGAGCAATTGTCTCAGATGTTGGAATATTCCCAAAGCTTATTTAAAAGTTCAGGGTAATAACTTAATATTTTTTTCAGAATAATGATACCATACCTCGAATTAGCGTAGTGCATGGAGCCATTTTCGTTTTTTTCCAAAAACTGAAAGCGTATTGAATTGATTTTTGGATGCACGTGCAAAGTCTTTTAGAACTTTGCAATAAAATTCTACCATCTTCTTCCACGCCAATTGAATACGATTTAAATCTATTAAAGAATTAATTTGCATAATCTATTTTAAATAACGTGGTCGGAACACGGAACGCATTCCTGGTAAAAGTTGTCACGAGACAAGCGTTATGAATACATATGAGATACGGCTTTATGCTGGAGCATCAACCGTTACTGGGTACGGTGTGTTCTTGGTATAGAGGGAAACATTCATTTGATGTACGCTGCACATAACTTGATGGTAATAGTCCCATTGAATAACCTTGAATTAGCCATTAAATTTTCGAAACATAAGCAAGATTTTATCTAAAGTAATCACTGCTGTATACTCTGCCAGTGTTTTTTTTTGTAGTTTATGATCGGTATTTGAATTCGAAAGTGTGCATAAAGACCACACTTCAAGGCAAGTTGTTTGTGAGGACTCTAACATTTTGAAGTGAATAATTACTGTGTCAAGTACATAAAAATGCTATGCCAAGGAGATTGTTAAAAACGATCATGGAATTCAAATTATACGTATTTGTACATGAGTCAACAAGAAGAAGACGAAGCGTAAAGATAGTTGGCTAAGTGAACATGTAAAATATGGGTCGCACTAAATCCCAGTTGGGCTAGAAGGGTTCAGGGCATGCGTGAATGATCTGGAAAGTCAGCCCCGTGACCTGGTTTGAGTGGAGCCGTTGTGAGGCGTCGCAAGATCGGTACGCGCATTACGCAAACTGTGAATATCTACTGGAAAATAACTTAATGACATCGTGCTAATATTTTCACACGAGCTTATATAATGCATCAGCTTGGCTGCAAAGATATTTAACTCTTTGGCACTGTACATTCAATAAAATGCTTGTACACTTTTCGAAGAGTTTTCAGTTCGTACATCTTCCGTACAACGTCATAGAGGCTCAGGAACAGCAAGATGGTTCACATCGTCCGGTGAAAAGTCGTCTAAGCACTAGAGTCACTTTTTCAAAGTGGGTCATTCACTACCAATATGTTGTAGTCCCTTTCGTATCACGTCAAATAAGAGCATTTGTCAATTCATTATGCAAATTTATATTCCAGTTTCAAAGCAGAAATACAAATACAAATTGCAAAAGTAGATAACTCATAAAATACCTGATGTATATCTTTCTGATAAACCAATCGTTTGACTGTTGTCTACCAGTTGAGTTAAAGGTTTCTTTATTGGAAGCGAAGCGATGATGATATATTGTAAATTTTGCCGTACGCTTCATACGCATACATTAATGTTAAATAAATTTTTATAAATGTGTATTATGCGCTACGTGAATAATGTCCGTTGTGCCATAACGTGATAAACGTCCGATTTGAATGAAACAGTTTTATAGTTTCCTGGGTATCATTTCAAAAAGTTCTTTTCTTAGGAGCACTTTTTGTGCCATTTCGTGTCGTACAGTTGTAATTATCATTTGCCCGCAGCGCTATTAACTCGCGCCGGATTTATCCCGCGTATCGAGTGCGTCTTGCGCAAGGCATCAGGAATGCGCTGCTGGGCTTCAGAATCAACGGGTTATTCGCTCCGGTATGCTCACAATACCGCTGAAAAACCGCTTGGCCCTGCCTGTCTGTCTGGGCGCTTGAAATCTTTTAACCGTAAAAAATTCGAAGCTCACCCTTCCCTTCAGAGCTTTTCAAGAATTCCGCGATTGGTGTCAGAGGTGTACCAGACGAATACGTGCGATAGTTGTTTTGGAATATTCGATCCTCTACAACCCCATGAACTTACTGTGGTAAGATGAGTATCGCTCTATCTGTTGAGAACAAATTACACATGACTTATATTGCATTTACTTGCTTTACAGTACAAGGGAAATTATTGCAAGCAACAAACATGCGATACTTGCGCTAAATTTAGGCGAAAATAAGAAACGTAAGATCGTACTTAAAATTAAACCTCTTCATTGCATGCTTGCAGAGTGAAAATTTTTGTTAAAACCGTAAATGAACCGTGAGTGTCTTTGCGCCCTGGCTCTAGGTGATGCGGGGCTGTACTGCCATCAGATGTGGTAGATAATGAGAGCTGGGAGTGTTGGCAGAGCGAGGTACTGGGGGTAGCGGATCTGGTGGACCGACCGCCGCCGCCGGACATTCTTCTCTGGGAGGCAGCTGCTGCTCTATTGATGGTGCATTGCCGCTCCCTGGGAGACACTTGCGCAACATGGCTCTCTTTTGTCTCCCACCGGCATCCCCACCTTTGTATGCCGCTCTCTATTTATAAATATCACGAGTAAAATGACTTCACTTGCATAACGCATGTGGTTCTATTGCGTCTGAGTATAGTCTTCTTATTTTATTCACATCGTACATTTTCAATCCAACTCTCGAACGTAAACCTCCAAACGAAATGGTTAGGCTGTTCTCGTTTTTCATACGTTTGATAATGTAAAAAAGGTGTTAAATTAAAGTCGTTTATTTGAGTTATGAGATGCACGATAAGAAAAATTCCTAACATGAGTAATAAGTTTCAAATAACGGTCTCGAGAAACCGTTATGGTGTTATTTGATGATGTGCCTGTGCTCAGGTAATCCATCACCGAATTAGTCATGGGATTTTAGGTTGATACCGCGTCTCCAACGTCCAATTTCATCACCGAGCTCATATTGGAAAGAATATTGAACGTTAGAATCAGAATGAAATTTTCCGAGAACATCATAATTCTTACATCGCATGAAATAACTACGATCCACGAACTACAAGTCAGTGTGTGAATAGCATGATTATTTACTTTGGTGAAAGATGAGAAATTCATTACATAAAAATACAATGGAGTCGATATACTACCGCAGGATCACAGACCGTCATCGACGTAAACGAATTGTTCGTTACATATATATTAGCATGGCGGGACAGTATTGGGTCTCAGCTAGACCTTCAAAAATTTCCACGACAGAAAGGCACATTTCGTAGGGCATTAGCGCCGCTGATGGGAAACCCATCACGACAAAGCGCCTGCCGAAGCAGCACTGATTGTTTACATATTTAAGACTGGCATTAATAGGTCGTGTTCACAGATTCGTCGGTCCCTTTCCTCGCCCCATCCAGCACATTTTTCTCTTCCCCCAAAACCAAATCCAATGCTAGGCAAACAGATTTTAAGGCTCCAGAGAATTCGACAGACGTTCCGATAGAAAAATTTCTTGAATGCCCCATGGTAGTAGACCAACGGTGGGCTAACGATTGTGTCTAACACTGACGTAGATTGTGTTTAAACGCAGAGATCGAAGTTCTTTTAACATGCTCTTTACTTATTCTCTCCCCTGATTTTTTAGTTGCATTTGCTGTGGTGAACGCTATAAAAAGGTGTTGAACATTTCTTGGTTATTCACACTCTCATGAGTAAAAATTATTTGAATGTGAAACTGAGAGCATTAAGGAACTCAGTAAAATAATCATTCTATACTAATGTCATTCCTTAACTGGCTCGTTGCAACAACGGAATTTATTTACATATAAAACTATCTCTACTTGAACGAGACTTCATAAACTAAATGAACTATAACTGACATCCATTTCAAACCCTCTTCTATTTTGGATTTTAATTTTACCTATTTTTCATTTTGATCCAGTCTAATTTCAAGTTTTAATATAAGTCAAACTTATTCCGCACAAAGTATAGAAATTTTGATTCACTACGCATTTAGCAAGCTGATAGCTTCGTAATTTATATTTTATTATAGGAAAGTCACTGTGCGAGTAAAATTTTCTACTTACATCACAAAGCTCAATTTCACAGACTTTATTGCCATTTTAGCTCACAAGCAAGCAATAATAGCTTTGATTTTTGAATGCGGAGCGGAATGCAGCTGTGGAGGTGGGGACGCACGAGCGTCTCTGAGTCTCCATCTTACGTGCAGGAACGCGGCGGTCGCGAGTGGCTGTGTTGAGCTACTGCAGCACTTGCGGGTGGCGGCAGAATACATGAGTGGCAGCAGACCCACGATATAGGTTCTATGATGGCACAACGTACGTTAATGTGACGGTGCAGTTACCAGAGCGTACTCTGTGACCAGCAAACACACGTTTCCATGATCAGTGTGGTCAGTCGAGAAACGTTTGGGTCCAGCTAAACCAAATTAGGGATCATGATGAAATAACTTCTATGAATGAGAAAGAAGCTTCCGTATACATGGACTGCTGCGCTGAAGGGAAAAGTGATCCTCAAACAAAAGTGCGATATTTGATAAAATTTTGAAAAATTTCCGTGAGATTACATGAATTAATGCCTTTATCCACAGGTGTGTCCCCAACAAGAAGAGCCAAAAAATGTTAACGAACTAGTTTTTATAGAGTATTTGGTATAAGGTACTTGGAGTGTAACGGGTGGATTAGTTGACGAAGATGTGATGGATGAAGAAGATTTAGTGGGTGCAGAAAGGTAGAGAATGCAGTGGATGCAATAGGTGAGCATAGGATGCAGTGACTGCATTGGTAGTCAGGCTGTCCCCTACACCGCCCGCTCGGCGTCTGGAGGCTCCGAGCTTCCTCTGCTATCGCAGCTGCTGAGCGATCGGTTCGATGACGAGGCAAAACCGTGCTTCATTCACTTCCTAGGGCTTCTTCATCGAGTTGCAGTCTGAGGAGTATTCTTGCGTAGATTTTTTTTTTCAAAAAGAACTTTGTAGCTTTGCGGCAATTCTTATAACAAGCTGATTATGGATACTTAAACCACGCTAATCGTGACAATAAGAGTGGCGTTCATGGGGCCGCATCGGGCTGATTGCGAAGATTTGAGACAAAAGTGGCTAATGAGGTCTCTGGAAAACCGTGCACAACAATTAAAATTTCTTCTTAACAAAATTGCAGAATTTCTTAATAACCCATTCTAGAGCGTTGACGGTGACAAGCTTTAAAGGTTACTAACAAAAAATGCCGGCGTCGCGATTACTGCTGGGCAACGACTAGAATTTGGATTTTTTATGGTTCCCTTGTAATGATTGCTCACTGGCCTCGCGTAATCACTGATTAAGTGTTACCACAATACCACTAAGGTTAGTATTTTAATCACTCACATAAAGTATTGCTAGATGTTTGATAATGCAGTTCACTTGAATAACTCCCACCCTCTTAACATGAGCGAGTTTCGAGATTCTATTTTATTTTCATCTGTATACGCTTGCTGACGTTCAATATTAACTTAAATGGACCTTGAAAACTTGTCACTTCCCTACATGATAGCGTGCGTTTTGTAGTAGAAAGACGCTACCAGCTAATATGAGACTTGCTACAACTATTACTGTCAAGACGCGAGTTTACAAATAAAAAACAAAAAAGGTTTCCCATGCGAGAAATGTTGATGTGAAAGCAAAAGATTTGGCGTAACATCAGACAGTGTTCTCTCATAAGAGGGACCTAACAAACTAGTACTCACTACATAATGGAAGCAAGTTATTCTGGGGAACTGTCAAGAAATGTTACTGTCACCATTTACTTGCCTTGGGAGCATAATGTCTACAAAAATTGAAGTGTTGTATGCACGTGAATATTTTTATTGAACCAGGAACAATTTCGTGAACTTCATAGAAATGGGAGATCAGTAAACATTTTATATCAAATTAATTTCTCTGTTAAACATTTCAGTTATGACCAGTAATACAAAAAGTGTATCAAAGTAGACAATCCTAATTTATAATTGATTCGTTGTAGTAAGGAGCAAAGAAAAATTCTTTTAAGCGTTTCTGTTGTATTGGATGTTATTAGGCTGAGGACAGCCAAGTAATGAGACGAACTGCGTGAAGGGAAGGGAATGTATACATATGGCTTCCGGAGGCGGCTTGGAAAGGAGATGACGGCGGCGATATGGAACTGAAACAGCCGCTCTTTCTGTAGGAAGTGAACAAGCTCCACCGGAGAAATCGGAGACCGAACCTTTGAGTCTCGCGGTTCTCCTAATGACGAGAAGCAATGAATTCAAACATCGAAATTTTAAATACAGTTTGAAAGCAAGTAGAAGGAAATATTTCCAAATTCAGGAATAGTATTTTATTCTTAAAAAAGATTAATTAAATTTATTGTAGTAGGTGTAAAAGTTTATTTCGGGGGTAGATCTAAGTAGGATTTTAACAGTTGAACATGAGAAAGTGGCTTGGGCCTTGCGCCGCAGCTTAAAGAATGCCGCAGAAACAAAAGCGTAGCGAAGCTGTTTTTTTAACACCGTTTCCAAATTTGATTACCTACGTAACTGCAGAAAATTGATTCCAAACAAAGAGCTCACACCGGACGGAGTATCAATAGTGAATATCAAGATGACTCACACAATCCAACACAATAAAGTCGAGTAACACAGTAATTTTTACTCTACTTCAACAAATCTAACCATCAACTCAATAAAATAATATGAAAACACGTTCGAAGGCCTGCTAAACAAATTTTTCTCTAAATAATTGAATTCAATCTCAGTTCAACTGCTTTATCTATGCTACAAGATTTTTTAATGGAAGGAGCAAAATTTCAAAATTAAGCCATGAAGACATGATTTAAAATTTGGGAAAAAGCGGGAGGTAGCTGAAAAATCTGCGGCCGTTAGATGTAAGTCATTTTCGTTTAGGTTTTCCTATTTGATAAAGTTCTGGTATGAAATACGAGGTTCATCTTGTTAAAGGTTCAAAATATGAACTATATATTGAAGTAATCTGTGAAATTAATGCCCCGCTGCAACCCCCTTAAGTTCGTATAATGAAGGGGAAGAGCTACAAAAAAGCAAGAGGACTCATTTAAATGCCGGATGACTAATTCTCAGTAATCGCGTTGACTTCGATAGAATGTTTACTGTTCTAAATTTAAATTAAATGAAATAAAAGAACCAATGATATCTTTTTAGGGAGGGTTTTAAGGAACTCATAAACTGACCGTTCTGTGTTTGAATTCAGTCTCATTGACAAGAAAACGTTCATATTTTTGAAACTCGAGTCTAGAAATTAGCGTCTAATGTTACATAGCTTCCAGAATGATAAGTAATACATGACACTATCACGAAATCACTGGCCAAATACGTAGGCATTTTTGCCATGGCAGCCATCTGTGCCGGCGATCGGCGGGGTAGGGAGGGAGACGATACGCTCTCAACCGACGCAGTCCAACGAGACAAAAGGACCCAATGACCGCCCTGAACGTGAAACCACTACGGTTTTCCTTTCACAAAAGCGTAATGCTCGTTAAGGTACTGGCTGTGTTTTGGCTTCTTTGGAGAAAAATCGTCATACTGCTTCGCTGTTTCCAATTCATGAGTAACTTGGCATTTTTTTCCTGCTCAGAATTGAAGCTGTTTCGAGTAATTGTACTACTAGTAATCAGAAAGGTTTCTAAGTTCTTTTCATTCGGAAGAAATGGCCGATTGAAATTTGAGCAAATGGAGCCACGGAATTCTTCGCAAGTATCGATTTTTCATGAATCTTTGTCAAATGTTTGTTGGTAAAGTTACTTGGCAATGAAAGTGATGGGACAAACAGTTGGTTTCTCGGACACCATATGCCTGTAAATATATCATACTACTCTAAAACTATTTCAATGCTACTACACACTCATGTTGTATAATAAAATAAGATAATCTAATGGAACATTATTTTGATGAAATGTATAGCGATAAATTTGTAACCATACGACTAGAGGAACAATGAGATGCTGTTAAATAATTTACAATTACTTATCAATGGTGAGAAATGAGTGTTTTCAACTTCACGCTAAAAGAATAACGATTCAAAAGGGAATTTTGCTCTCAAAATAACTGTGATTATACCTCACTGAAAAATGACAACTGTTGATAACAAATACAGGCTCTTTGTTGGTGTATGGTGCCTCGAACACTGGCGATAAAGCCAAACTTTAATGATTTATTTATTCACTTTTTACAACACGCTCAAATCACGAATTATAATCCCTCAATTGTATAACTAAACATTGCTACATATCAAAATGAGCTCCTATTAAACCACATATTTCATTTTATCTTAATAGAGCTAGCTATTTATACAGAATCGGACTTATAATAAAAATGAGATTTATTGGTACAGGCGTAAAATGAATTATGCATAGGACTCTCCAATTACCCGCCTGCGCGTTTTACAACTTATATTATAGCATGAAAGCAAGTACGCCTCAAAGTTTGAAACAACATTCAATCAAAATTTGACGTTGTACTTAAAAAAATATGCATCACCTAATTTTCCAAAAGAAATTATTTTTTATGCTGGGGCTTATTTTAGGGGCAACAAAAAAGGAAAACACCATGAATTCATTTTTCTACTTGCAGGCGTTGAAAGCGGCGCTCCTGGTGCTCCTGGCAGCGGCATCAGCAGACGACACTGCCCAAGCCCTCAGTGGTACTCCCGTGAGCGAACGACAAGGATACAGTGACGATTTGGGCGCTTTCAGCTCAGGCTCCAGCAGCTTAGGTCTTTCAGGAGGTTTGGGTGGCTACTCCAGCTCCAGCGGAGTGGGCCTGTCCAGTGGTATTGGCGGATACTCTAGTGGAATTGGAGATTATTCCAGTGGATTGAGTGGAGGCCTTTCGGGCGGAAGCATCGGCAGCGCCTATAGCGCAGGAGTAGGTGGACTTGGAGGATACAGCGCAGGAGGACTTGGTGGAGGTTTGGCTGGTGGACTTGGGAGTAGCGTCGCTCGCTATAGTGGAGTCAGCGGAGGCTACGGTGGAGTCGGCGGAGGCTACGGTGGAGTCGGCGGAGGCTATGGTGGTTTCGGCGGTGGGTATGGTGGTATTGGTGGCGGATATCCCGTTGCTCCTCTTCCTCAGAGCGTTGGATATGTAGTGACTCACCACACAGATGAATACAGAGGAGGAGGAGGAAAAGGCAAAGGTGGAGGCTTCGGCGGAGGTAAAGGCAAAGGCGGAGGTTACGGCGGAGGCAAAGGCGGAGGTAAAGGCCGAGGCAAGGGTAAAGGTGGTGATTACTATGATTATGACTACAACTACGATGAAAGCCTTGTTGTGAAGCAACCCGTCTTAGTCAACAAACCAGTCGTAGTCCAGAAGCCCTCGGTCGCATATAAACACGTTGTCATCAAGGCCCCTAAACCTCAATACACCCAGCCTATTCTCGTCCACAAACCTGTCATCTACAAGACTAAAGAATGGAGGCTAGTGGATGTGCCTAAAGTTCACTACACTCCAGCATACATCACTCCCGTTCACGATGATTATTACTACGATGACGACAAGAAGGGAGGTGGAAAAGGCAAGGGCGGCGGCAGCTGGTTTGGAGGCGGAAAGGGCAAAGGAGGTGGATGGTGGTAACCTCTAGTCTTCTTACAAGCCTGCCTGTCAGGCACTACGGAGTAGACTTTACCAACTAACCTTATTATGTGCACCATCTCTGATCATTGTTGAACTTTCATGCCCGTCACTCATCATCCTAAGTTAAGACAAAGATGAGGCAGCCAGTACCTGTTGCTCACATCTTACCCGAGCCCTGCATGCCTTCTCGAAATTATATCATAAATCATCTCCATCATAACTCTCGTATGTATTCATCATATGTTCATTGATTGTTGAACGTTTTTGTGCATTAAACCTCTGATTAGAAAATGACTTATAGTCATTATCCTTCAAAGACGTGCAGGCAACACTGCATCGCGGGGTTGAGACAACTTGATGAGGTTCTTCAGAGATGACCCGACGAAGCCGTTGTTTTTAAACTTGTCAATAAAAGCTTTGATCAGTAAGACTAGAGTGTGTATCAATGGAATTGAGAGCAACAAAATGTTTGAAATAAGAAGAGAATTTTCTTATGAGAGTTTGTCTATAAATGAAACAGTTGCGTTCGGATCAACAACCAAAGAAAAAGTCGACAACACATGTATTCTAATTCCAGATTTTTGCAAGCAAACGTAGATCCCTTCTGCGCTCATGGCTGCGGCTTCACCTGCATGACGGGGGAGCAGGAAGACCGACGATTTTTAGATTGCCGGCACCACGTGGAACGCTGAGTCTAGTCTCATCAGGCCATATTCAGTTGTTCCACCTACGCCGTTTCGCTGACCTCGGTTTTTACAGTGAATTTTCTGTTACAAGCCTATGGCCAAAATAAATTCTTAGTGGTGGGGTGCATCCAATAACTGTCTCGTCCATCCAGTCTTGAGTCGCTTTCGCACTTGTCCCGCCTCTCTGAACGGCCTGAGAATATTTCCCTCTTGGACACGAAAAATACTTGCTGGAATTTCCAGATAAATTTTGGACGGTGAGAGATGAAAAAAATCTCCAAAAGTAACAGTTAGTAATTTCTTTTATTGTGATCGGTATTTTGAGGGAACATTTATTTTTAATATTGCAGTGCCTAACATAATTTCGAGAAACTTTAAATTTGAAACCAGGCTTAGTCCAATGAATTCATTATTCGGTGTTAAAAAGTCAGAGGAGCAATTCATATTTTGTTTTCTTAACTTTACAATGCAAAGCTAGAATGTCTTCCTGTTGATTACTTTCATCAATACTAACATAGAAAAATTTTAGTCAAATATTATAGTCAGACATAGATATTTTTAGCCCACCTGCAATAGCTGTCTCTCAAGAGAAAATTCGAATCCAATAAAATTTTGAGCATTATTTTTCCTATTCAAATGAAATTTGAAACGAGATGCAATATCCATCGAAGTGGAATGATTCCTCAGAGAAATGTTTTCAAAACTGGGCGGCCTCAACCTCTCCCAGCGCGCAGGAGCCTTCAGGTTTCTTAGTGGCAATTTCACTAATCGTAACAAAAGTTTTCTCCCGTTTAGAGCAATGCCGCTTATATTTCCTTAGAACTAAGTCCCTCCTATACGTAAATGAAGGTCTAAGTTCGTTTTCCATGGGCGGCATCGGAGCTACACGTGGGCCGAGCGGTTGCCGCCAAAGCCTAGCGTGACGTGTTGACCAATCACAGCCAACCATAACACTGTCGTCAGAAAAGGCTGCGATTTCTAATCGATGTAACCGTGCCCTGAACAATTACACAAACGGCTTGCGAGGTGGAACTTTTGGTCTTTCAAATACACTGAAATATAATCACATGTATGATCAGAGATAATGCAATTTTCTCTAGAATGTAAAGCTAAAACGTCCCCATCAGTGAAGTTTATGCTCAACTGAACTGCGAGAAATAAAGACTGAAATTTACGCCCTTGGCGGCCATAATCGATCCATGAGTTATTAGGCAAGTGAGCAATTCTTTTTCTTCGTGGAAACCTACCTATGTTCTGCAGAAACGAATAGCGGTGACTGTAAGCAGTTGATTAGCTTTATTCGTTTGCAGATTGGAAAAAATTCTCAGAATCTTCACTCCGATGAGAGACACGTTTTTTGATAGAAATTGTCAAGAACTTCGAGTGAATGTCAGTATTCAATTCGTTATAGTCTCGAATTAAATGCGAAAACTAAAGTAGGCAGGAAATAACGATGAGATGAGTATACATTTGGCCGCCTTAACAGAGAAAATTTATTAGCTAGGTTTGTGCTGGCGTTCTTCTACACGAATTCAACAGTACTGCATGCGTTATCAGCCGTAATCATCTCATCGTAATGATAAGGTGCTCAATACAGCTCTTGTTTGCTGTCAACCGTGGGAAGGATCAACGCAAATAGTAACAGCAAGTCTTCTCCATTCATTCCGTCGGCACTATGTACTTTTTTCTCTGAAACTGGAAATTATGTTAACGAAAAATACACGCCGTTCGTAGACTAGATACGATTTTTCTTCATCAGAAATCAGCAAGAAGAAAAATAACGCAGCGATATTTAGTTGTTGGAAGGAATAGGATAGAGATAATAGCATGAAGGAATTTTCAAATTCTGTACTTTTTTAAATTCGTTGGTTGCATTATTTCATCAGATTTCATAAAAATTTAGTATATATGAGTGAATATAAGAGTGAAAAATTCAAACTCTGCTGCAGAAATATGCACGAACTGTGTGAGCGACCATTTAGCGAGGTTACCTGCAGCATTCTCTTGTGGACGATTCGGACGGTCTATTCGTTGGTAAAATGTATCGTATAATATGATATATTTCATTGAATGTTCTAACCATCTTACACTTTTTCGATTGTTTCTGAAACACAGAACGCAATTAGCATTAGTTTTAAAAATTATTAAGAACCAACCAAAACAACTGAAAGTTTAAAATATTGCCAAAAATCGTCGAAAATTCGTTTAATATGAGCGAAAACATAACTTTGGAGAATTTTCGTATCATTAGTTCTTGATTTTTCTGATTTTTGTTTCAATTAACTCTTAATTTTTCAAATTCCATCTTGATATCCTAATACGAAAATTCAAGTTTGACTCAGGAATTCTTTGTTTTGGTTTATATTTTGTATACAAGATCATCATGCATTATAACTACATCTCACAAATGTCGGCTCACAAGGTAATAATCTAACGGCACGAGTTCAAAGAAATATTGAGCGTGTTAAAACATGAACATATTTTTTGCCATTATTCCACAAGAAAAAACTTCAGAGAACGTAAGTAAACTATAACTTTTCTTTGTATTCAGTACTATTCACTTTGTACTTGCGTATCTCTTTCCCATGGACTCTTAATACAAAGAAACTAAATGAGCAACTTGAGCATGTTTCAAACTTGAAACTTCGTTCAGTAAAGAACTCGAGATAGATGTGTGAAAAAAATAATTTTAAAAATAATGAAAGGGCTAACTATTCACTTCTCATTTCATGCAATCTTGTCCTCTGAATGATTCAATAACTAGGCGGTTAAAATGTATGACATAACTTCGCAAACGGAGTCTGTCTGCCCCCCCAAAAAAAACATCGGACGTGTCTAAGAAATGGTAGAACATGAGCGTCGTTGGGAAGGTTCGAGACGTTGTAGGGCTGAATTTGTGCTATGTCCGTACTATTATATAGGATGCCCTGTTTCATGCATCTATCCGTCGCTGACTGACTCAGGGAGAGAGGGGAAAATTTTCTCATTATATTTGTTAAACAGTTTGATTATAGCCTCGACTCATACATTATCAATATGATTCATCCTCCATGAACAGAATAACTCACACCATGAGCAGAATGACTTACACTATGAACAGTTTGACTCGCACGTTATGATATGAACAGTATAAATCTTACTATGAAAACATGAAGGCCAGCATTACAAATAGTATGACTCGCACTTTATGGGTGATATACATTGATTTTCGTTGGAAACAACTTCCGATTGTACCCATAAAACAATTGCACGCTGGTACTTTTCCATGCTCTAACTTTGCTCGAATTCGTCTGAACAAAATTTTAAAGCATAAGCTAATATTTCCTTGCAAAAATAAATTTAAATAACGCACGTCGCTATAAATGGGAATTATATCAGTATATGATAAATTACTTGTAGCAAATGATCGCGAATATACTTAGTTGGGGTGACGTTCTACGCCGTGTTTCACAAAAATTACTGTTTTCAGTAGACTTGTTATGTACAAAGAAACAGCAAAATGTGACTGTCTTTCATCTATATTCTGCCTGAAAAGACTCTGACTTGTGGGAAAATCTGAACCAGTTTTAACGCTTATCATGCAATAGCATACTTTTTCTTCGAAACTCCCCAGAGCCGAGGGGCAGGATACTTTTACACAAAATTAATTGATATTTATTAGAAATTTTTTTTAATTCAATCTACGTTCTTTTTAACAGAGATACTGATTCCCTTGAAGATTTACTTTACTTTCCGAGATCATAAGCTTTGACTTGATATAAAAAATATAAGTAGAAAAATCGATTATTTTGATGATCTTAGTTCAAAATCTTTGCTGCTCTACGATTAGCAATAAAAAACATTTGTCGACAAGCGAAAATGATATACCGCTATTTTTCCGTAGAAAACAAAAAACAACACTGAATACAGAACTCATCTCTAGAGAACACGTTTGCCAAATCATGCTGACACAAAATTAAATCCTAAGGCAGTTTGATTCACCATGGCTGCGCAAATTGCTCAGTGACAACTATTTAGTTAAAGATAGAGGAAAGGTGATATTTTACTGCCCATCATATTCTATCAGCGAACAATAGAGTGCTGAGTGTGACTGGAAAGCGACGCACTGCCGGCGTTGTGGTTTCCCGCGCTGGAGTTAGGCTCATCCTGCGCCGGTTACTGAGCTCGTACCCACACTCCGGTGAACTGAAACCCCTGTTCAGTTGTGACGGAGAGGGAGTTGGTGGGATGGAAGAGACATGGGAGAAGAATATAAAAACAAGGTTTGGGGGCTATACTTGTGTTACGCAAGACTCTTATTTCGTAAAAAAGTTTTAGACTTCGAGATTATTGGATCTGCGCCTTCGATGGCGCAGAAAAGAGTTCGGCGATTCGCAGCATCACTGAATGGGGCGTTTGTACATCCGTGCTGCCAATTCTTTGTAAAAAAGGTTGCTTTGTTGTTGGATGAAAGCGAATGACAGAAATTCATTTTGAGCAATTTCCCCCTTGCCTGCCGAGAGAATAATGCATTCTAGTATGATGCTTGAGAAATCTATAGATGCTTGCCGGTCAAAGTACTAACTGGAGAAGGCTAAAAAGAGAGATATGAAAAAATTAACGATTTTTGTGGAGTGTCGTCGACTCATTTGTTGATTCCTGGACTTATTTGTTGATTACACGCAGGTCAAAAATGTTTTTCGTTTTAACTTTCTCTACGCTACACAAATTATCAATATATTTTTATATTTATTATGTATAAAACACACAGCTGACAAGGAGCGAAAACAGAATCAATCGTTCGTTAATTCAGGTATTGTTTGCAAAAGTTATTTCCGTAAAGCTTTCGTGAAGCAATATTTGTTAAAATAATTATGCATTCTCATTGAAGGCACCTAAAATCTTTGTTGCCTGGACAGATGACACCCATTAGTAATTAAATCTCCTTAACTTTGTGGTTTTCTGGAATGAGTGTATTTAATTTATTATATTTTTCTCGATAAATGGGCAGCGCGTAACATAAATAGAAGATATTTTTTTAAATATTCTGCTCTGCTATCTCAAGAAAGTATTGACTTTTTCATTATTTGGTATTCCATCCGCGAGTTTCAAGTGAATTGTAAACTTTTTAGGAGAATGAGAGGGATGCGTTGCTTTGAATTTTCTTCTTCCAAATCTGGAAACGAAAGTCGACGTCGATTCTGTGTTCTACGCTCTGCTCTACCAACAGCTTATTACATTAGTTGAAAAAACGTTTCGGAACGACCAAACACTAACTCCAACACTTGCGGGAACACCTGCGTACACATACATCTGCCAGCAGTCTCACGTGGCGTAGCATCTCAGCGGTGCACAAGTGGCTTCTAACAGACCAAGCCATGCCGAAAGCTGGCATGTAGTGTCCAGCTCATGTTTAGCAAAATGTGGAACAACGTCGCTGCGAGAATATCGTATACGACGAAATGCTTGGAGTTACGAGATGTTTCAAGAATTTAGGGTTAGCATACAGAATGACTTTGACCGAGATTCAACTTATAGCATATTTCCTATCGGCTAGAAAGTAGCAGATCTGACTATCTGATGCTCGAGCATGGTAGAGAGAGAGGCTACGAGCCATTACTGCGCTTGAAATGAGGAAAGATTTCAGAATAGATGTATGTGCAGCTGACTTCAATACAGGTGAATGCTTTGTTCCCATCACCAAAACATCCCATTTGTACAAGGGGTTTAGCTAAAAACCACGTTGAATGATAATACATGGAAAAATGCCGAAAAAAATACTAGCCATTTTAGTAATGGATGCACTTATACGCTATCGCCTTAGCTGACGAAAATGAACAGCAATGAAAGCATTGAATGGTGATAAACTAGTACTGGAATATCACAGAACAATCGTTGTTTGGCATTCAGGAGTTTGATGGAGAAAAATATGGGGATTTGAAGACTAGAGAAGAATGTGATAAAGCAAACATGACATTTATCCTTTCTATCTTAGTAAAGTACAAAACAAATATAAATGAGGCACTGCCTACCTGCAAACACACAGCTCAACACACCAGTTGCTATTTATTTCATGTTTAATGATGCTTTACTTATATACGCTCAGCATACCATAACATGCCCTGCTTAATAATTTTCTCAAAATCTACCGTCTGCACACTCTGATTAACGCACGCATTAATAATTTCAAATTGCTCGGCAACGAATGTTACAGAAGCCAAGAGATATAAGTGAAATTGGAACTTCGTTAAATCGAATAAAAGATTTAAAAAACGATTTGAAAAACTAGGCGAAGTGGAGAAAATAAACCTTGATGGCCGGGAGAATTTATTCGCGTAAAGTTACAGTTAAGAGGCGAATAATTAATTGAACAACATAGATATTGCCAGCAGCTCGTTAGATTTGGACGACGCTGCACACGGCCACCAAGTAGAGAAGATCCATGGGCGCGATCTTCTCGGGCCACTTCAGTTGGTCGTGCCCTGGTGAAAATAGAAAAAAAAATATATGAATTTTATCTATAAGGAATTATTCCGTTATTGATATCGCTGTAGGCAAACAGTTATAAAGTTATGCAATAGTTCTAGTTATATGTAGTTATAGTTCTGGTTCTAAGTTAATAGTTATAGTTATAGTTCAAGGTAAGTTCAAGTTATACACCTAAGATTCAAGGTAAGTTCAAGTTATACACCTAAGGTTCACGGTAAGTTCAAGTTATACACCTAAGGTTCAAGGTAAGTTATAGTTATATACCTAAGGTTCAAGGTAAGTTATAGTTATACACCTAAGGTTCAAGGTAAGTTATAGTTATACACCTAAGGTTCCAAGTAAGTTATAGTTATACACCTAAGGTTCAAGGTAAGTTATAGTTATAACTTACCTGGAACCTTAAGTGTATAACTATACTGGCCACCATACGAAAAACTAGGCGAAGTGGAGAAAATAAACCTTGAAGTTTCATTTATGTGCGCACCAGTAGGTACTCTGAATATGCTACAGTGGGCTGATATTACGCGGGTAGCGTACAAAATGTGCTAACTTCTGCGGCATGATCATTTACGTATCTAGGCTTAAGACAAGCTTCATGTTGATCTTTAACATTTCAGAGTTAGAAGTATTTTCCGTGGTGGCATCACGTTGTGTCTCAAATGGGAACAGATCCGACCGTTAGTATAGCCACGGTGGTACAGCAACCGGCCTTACTGCACGAAGCGCTTACTACTGGCCTGGCTCACCAGCACCACACCCTCATCACCACGGCAAGTTAGCTCGCTTCATGTGAAAATTCTTCATCGTATCCTATGTGAGAGTAAATTCTTCACCGTACATTCTTTTCACGGTAACTAAGATACTAAGAAAATTAAATTTGTAGGGACGCAGCCAGTAGTATCGTGTATGAATACATCTCAAGGTCAAGGTGTCGAACTGGGAAGGGGAGGAGCGAGCGCAGGGAGAGTTAGGGGACAGGGCGGAGTATAGTGAGTTGGAGTTGCATTTGATGGTGGGACGGATAACTATCAAAGCTGCTCGTCTATTAGTCTGAGTTATGGTTGAGAGTGGTGAGTAGTGGTCGGGCTGTGCAGTTTTCGTTTTAGGATTGAAATGTGCTAAGATTAATATAATCGATGAGTGTTTAATTTTAGGCTGATATAGGGCCTATTCCCAATTCTCTTGTTGAAACACGATTAAAATTTGTTAACTTAAACTTAAAATTTTGCAGTCAATCTTGTATAAAGTTGGTTCGAGTAAAAGTTTGGCTTCATGATGATTTTATTTTGCGCATAGTTTCAGAGATGTAAGTTAGCTCCTGAAAACGGGCTTACTATTTCCCGCCAACGTATCAATTGTTTAGGAAGACTAAGAACTTTCAGATTAGTTTCAAATTACCCTGAATATTTATAAGGAAAAAAATTAGAATTCATATTCTGTTAAAGAGTTAATTTATATTTTTCCTGTTTCACCTTTGAAAAATGTTTTTACTTCTTTAAATTATTATATTACGAGCTGTGGCACCTAAGAACCGTGCGCGTCTTTTGCGGGAACCCCGTAGCTTAGTGTTGCCGTCATTGCAACCGTAAACCTCTGTCATGTGTTTCCATAAATTCTCACTTTTCGAATACTCTTCTTCGTTTGTTGTTGAAATGTAAAGATGAATTGTATAAAAATATTTGGCTTGTTTAGTCCTCGAAATTATTGGAATTTTTTTCCAATATCTGTGGTAACTTAAAGATTAGTAAATGAACCAACCTAAATGCTTGAAGGCTTCATGTAGGCTATGAGAAACGACTTGTTAGGTACTGTGCATTAATTAAACTTGAAACTCAGCCACTTCATGCTAAATGTTTTGTATGTTATTGCAATTACAGATGATTTTGTTGGAGAGGAAAATTCGAGAACTGTTTCAGTATTAGACCTCGGATAAAACTACCTCTGAATGAATAATTGATCTAGCGTCTTAAATAAAGATTGAGTGTTGAAGTTTTTATATGAAACTTATTTTGATTGTACGAAATGTACGCTGTTATAAAAAAATTTAGGTGAATGTATAATCTTAAAATCCTGGAAAACTCGTGTGTTGAGGAGGCATGTTGAAATGACTGAGCTTCACTTCTAAGTTGAAAAATATTCAAGTGCTGAGTTATTAAGTAGTTTCAATTCAGTTAGTAAATTGTACATTACTTAAAGAAGTGTATTCACTTTTGAGAAAGCTCAATTTTTTAATGGCAAACGTACGAGAAATGTTATTTATCCCTAATGGTTCCTCAGTTTGTTTTGTTTAGCGGGCATGGCCATAGCTTAGAATGGCAATACCGCCAGTTGAGCAGTTGCCGCCATTTGCTGTGCCCGGTTGTTGCTGCGCTTCAATGAAGTCTTGTTGTTATTCATAGCTTTTTACGTGTAATTTAGCTCTAGGTGAGTTTCCAACTATTATTTTGTAAGATCTGTGCCGTGAGTCTTGTATCTAGCATTGCCTTTCTTGGGTAAGTAGTGTTGTCTTTGTTTTGAAAACCTTGTTGCTGCTATGGTCTTGCTTTAGTTAGGGAACGATTGCTTGCTGC
The DNA here is from genome assembly GCA_030386875.1 of Morinoia aosen. Classification (NCBI taxonomy): domain Eukaryota; kingdom Metazoa; phylum Arthropoda; class Malacostraca; order Amphipoda; family Talitridae; genus Morinoia; species Morinoia aosen. Next base: position 6,141,908 of record CM059563.1, on the reverse strand, counting down.
TGCATATGTTGTGACTGGCCGGGCCGCTTGCGCACACGCCGTATGCTCTAACTAGCCTTTGTTGACATCCTCGCTTTATACCTGAGCATAAGTATAGTATTAGGCTTCATTTATTATTTTTTTTTACTTACACTGTAACTAAACTTTTAAAATTAACGCTTGTAGCTTTAACGAAAAGTGTTTAAGATTACCTTTAATAACTTTAACTTGTTCGGAGGTGTGATAAAAGGACCGCATGTCACAGGTATAAACATGCTGACGTAGTAGTGCCACTAGTTACCTAACAAGTTGTGTTGTAGCTTGAGGCTATTACTGCTACTCATTACAAAGCTACTTACTGATAAACATCCTATTTCTAATTTGAAGATACGGTGATAGTACAAAGCTTCTGTGCAATGAATGTTTAATGATGAGTTTTAAGTTTAAAATACTTGAGGTTTAGATTCAGTTAGGTCAATGTGAATGCAATGCAATCACGGAAATTGATAATTATATTCCAAACAATCACTAAAGGAACCCATTTAAGAACGTTTTTCATGAACGACATTCTGCTCGCTGATGCGCTATTTTCGAATTATTGAACCTTGAAGTTGGCCGTTGCGCGCCCAAGGAAGCGAGCGTAATTTAATTAAAAACGGAAGCTAACCCCCTATTACAAACGTAAAGAGGTTGGGTCGTGAGGGGGAGGCACAGTTCTTCTAGTGAAAATTATAAATAAAGCTTCTAACCCACCCATTAATGTGACGACCGCAATCTTGTTTACATCGGGTCTCACATGGCGACCACCGTGGGTGCCGCCATCTTGGACCTGATGTCAACAATATTGCGGTCGTCATCCTAATGGGTGGGTTAGAAGCTTTATTTATAATTTTCACTACAAGAACTATGCCTCCCCCTCCCGAACCAACCTCTTTACGTTTGTAATAGCTTCCGTTATTAATTAAATTCCATTTAACGTGCTCGCTTTCTTTGGCGCAAAGGCCAACTTCAAAGTTCAATAATTCGAAAATAACGCATCAGCGAGCAGAATGTCGTTCGTGTAAAACGTTCTTAAATGGGTTCCTTTAGTGATTCCTAAGATCGGAATTCTTATTTTCCGTGATTGCATTAAACTTCACATTGACCTTTAGTTTACCAAGGTTAATTGATACACTGTTAATTTTCCCATTTTTTTCTGACAAATTGCATGATAGAAAACGAAAATAAGAAGCATTATTCATGTATAATCACAAATCTCATTCATTCAGTGTGGCTCTAAAATTTGAAATGAAAACAGGAATGCTATACATATGTCTTATAATAGTAAAAATTTTGAACAAAATTTGGAAATTAACTCTTTATTGAACTAAGTCTTAAGTTATATTATATATAGCTTGTTTAAAGACCGATCATTAAATTAGTATAAATGTTCCAATCTTTTGTAGCATTTCAATTCTAGAATTATGTTACACTTGGCTTTTAATGTAGATATTCTACTGGTTGCTAAAATGTATTATCACTTCGATAAAAATTATGTGAAATCTTAAAAGAATTCTATAAATAGTGGAATATTATGTTCTACCTTCAATTCTTGTTACACCTTATTTCAATAAAAATGCATTATATTAGCCATATACAGCTGGTTATCAAATCTGCTGTTTTAGAACAATTTATATTCTAATTTTTCTGAAGTAGTGGCTTGTTCAAGTATTTTGTTCTGCTCTTACATCCATTTTTGTCCAATATTGATTCTAGTTGGTGCAATGATGATTATATAAGGCCAGATAATTTAAGGATGGGCTAGGTTATAGTAGGATGGATTAGGTTAGGTCAGTTTTGAAACTTCAGTTCAAACTTTTCACAGGTTGATTATAAAAATTTCACTGCTAAATTCCCTTGTTTCTTGTAAAGATAGTCATTTACAATAATTTTAATAGTCAAATTTAGGCAAAGCATGTTGAAAGAGAATATAAATCCTGATTTAAGGTAAAAAAGATGTGCATTGTTGGAAAATTTCAAGTGTAATTATTAGGATAGCAGTTCTCCTAATGCTTTGGTTTCTGTGTGAAATCAAGTTAAATGGTCATAATATACTAGTTTTCACAATATTAAAAGTAACCAAGTGTGTATTGCTATAGTTGAAAAACTGATGCTAATGGTTTTGCTACTGTTCTGATGTAAATTAAAACTTGAACATAATCTTCCAAAAAGGTACCTAGTGATTTATTAAAAAATTGCATTTCTGTTAAGAAAGGATTAGTTTTATGAAGTGAAATATGTTTGTGCTCCAGTTCTACATTAAGGATTACTATAAAGTACTTAACTTATGGAAATAGGTTGGTTACATGAAATGCTGGTGAATGTAAATGTACTTCAATTGTATTTCATGTAATACTATGCATACCAGAAACCACTTATTAGTAACTCAGCTGGGGTGAGATGTCCTTGTAATCCATTGCTGACATGCTCCTTCCATCTTGAAATTTTGGATGTAAAATTAGTTATTAGGTATATTGTTGGATCTTATTAAATTTCTTTGATTATAGTCTGGCATTCCAACATTTGATAGCCCTGAGTTACATTGGTCCAGGCAAAACTTCTAAAATTAATTTTGATTTTTAGCAGTCTATAAATTTGTTATGTGTGGATGCAAAAGGAAATCTGAAGGATATGTCAGTTATCGATTTTGTAAATTTTGATGCCTAAGCATAGTTAATTAGATCAAAATAAACAAGTTTTCTTCTATGCACTTTCCGTCTCAAATGAGTAATGTTATTAGTTATAGCGGTAAATGACTTACCGCAACTCCAGTGTTTGAAGCGGCAAGTAATTCAAGAAGCACGTCGGACAGCAACACTGCAATGCGCACTCGCTTCCAGCGCGATCGTCATCAAAGACGAAACCAAACCTACCGCTATACCTCGTTAAATACTCATTTGAAGAAAAAAGTGTATGGAAGAAAAGTTGTTTATTTCGATGTTATTACCATGATTCAAGGAACAAAAATTCGAAAATCGATGAGTAGCTGTTTATTCGAGCGCATATGTCATCAAAGACGAAACTAAACTTACCGCTATAAATCGTAAAATACTCATTTGAGACAGAAAGTGCATAGAAGAAAACTTGTTTATTTTGATTCAATTAATTAGGTTCAGGCACCAAAAAGTGAAAAATCGGTAACTGACATATCCTTCAGATTTACCATGGAAAAAAAATTATCTTTGAAGGTTGAAGGTAAGATGTCTATAATTACGAATAATTAGATATTTTTTAAATCTTTGGCATACAGAGCGCAGTACTACCAGATGTCGGGGTGCCAATTGACAGCATTAGTTCTTGCTAGAGGAGGCAGTGTTTCGATCCCTCTGAAGAACATTTGCAAGTTAGGTGGACAGCCGCTTCTATACCGTTGCATCCGTGAACTTCAGTCTGCTGCTTGTTTTACCAGTATTTGGGTCAGCACTGATGATAAATCCATAGAAAAAGTAGCACTTTCTGCTGGGGCTCAGGTCCACTGGAGAGCAGATTATACAGCTACTAATGAGGCATCGTCAGTGAGTGCAGTGCAAGAATTTCTTCAGCACCAGAAGGAATGTTGTGGTGGCATTCTTTGCCTAGTGCAGTGTACATCTCCATTTTTGAAGTCTTCCTACTTACTTCAAGGGGTTGAATTAATACTTGAGGGGCAGGCTGATTCAGTTTTTTCAGTAACAAGGTCATATTCTTTGCGATGGTCTTATGATGACAACATGCTTGTGCCCCTCAATTTTTCTCCTTCGAAACGTCCTTCCCGTCAGTCTTGGCAAGGGGAACTTCGTGAGAATGGAATGTTTTACATGACACATGCATCTGTAATTATTGAAACAGGACTTCTGCAGTGGGGGCATTGTGATGTTGTAATAGTTGATGAATGGGATAGTCTTGATATTGATACACCATTTGATTTGCTTCAAGCTGAACTACTGCTTAGGGCCCAACAAAATAGCTCTGGACTTGGATCAGTTATCCAGTGTGGAGAGCTGAAAAAACTTCACTCAGGTCTGGGATTTTAAAAACTATATTCTCCCTCATCTGCATGACTGCCTCAGATGTTCTTCAGCATATTAATTTTTTCATAACATATATATTCCCTTGAATTTCTGTCAAGAACAATGTTGATAAAGCTGCAGGTACACTTTCTCCTATTTCAATATCAGTTGGTCAACTTTTTTTCAAGTTCTGTTTCTACTAAAGTTTTTTGTATACTAGAGTAGTTGCATTTCTCTTGGTATAGGTATGAATTCTGCAGTTCTTATATGATTTAATACATTTAAGGTTGTTTCAGCAGTGGTAGCTAATTGTATGAGCAAGATTTGAGTTTGACATTGCAATACAGTCTTGTAGCACTGCATTTTGTATGACCTGTAACTTTTTATGGAGAAGCTAAATGTGTTTGAGAAAAAAAAACAGTTTAATATTTTCAAGGTATATGTCAGGCAAGTTTACTGATAAATGATCCTATGTGTGACATCAGCTGCGTGGAATGTGTGTATTGCATCTTATTCATTTAATCACAGAACATTTGATGTTGGATACTGATTTAATGAAAATTAGTAGTAAAAGCTGATGAGCTGTGAACTGTTGGTTGAGAGCAGATTATCGAGTAGGACTACTGTGAAGGGTATAGCTTCTGTGTACAGTCTGAAGTTTATTTGCTGCGTGCTTATTACTGCCATTTCAAGATACTTAATTACATCTGAGGAACATTGAGCGCTGAAAATTGGTGCTAAGTTTTGCAATGGATTAAGTCTTAACCCTTAAACGCCCAAGAGGACACCAGTGTCCTTTTTCAAAAATACCTTCAATATATTGTATTCTTGTTCAATTAGTCCCCTAATATGTTCTTTGAAGTTCACTGCCGAGTGGCAGTTCCTTTCTCATCCTGATATCGGTGACTGCCTGATGCTAACGCCAGTTTAGTGACGGTGGTTGTGTTAACGGCAATATGAGCACAAAAATTGGGACGTTAAAGGGTTAATAAAAGTTGAATTAAGGTTGTTGAGGCTTGAAAAGGCATCTTAGATATTGGCACTTCCAGGGGGAAAATGTTAGGTAGTGATCAGAAAGTTAGGTGGGTCTTCTTTTTGTTGAAGTAAAAATATTTTTTGTTAGGTTGAGTACAATCTTTTTTTGGTGTACTGCCATCCTATTTTTCAATATCTACCATTTTCTTCAACATTTATTTTATTTCATGAACTTATTTCTCAACTTTCTTTATGCATCTTGTACATAGATTCCATGTTCCCATAAGTCCATACTAAATGATGTTTTCCTCTCTTTGAAATGTCTTTATTGTTAGGGAGGTTTACACTAACATATACATAATTTGATCAGTTGCAGTTTGGGAGGTTAAAACTAAAGTATCTAATCCAATACAAATAAAAAAAAAGTTATGATATTAAAGACAGCCAAAGTTGGTCATTGAGGAACTAATTAAATTTGAATGCACAAGCATGCATGAATGGAATAAAAGAAAGTGGGATGAATGTAGATATTAAGGATTTGGAGAAAGTGAGATTAGGTTATCCAAGTTTAGTAGAGGCAAATAGTACTATGGGAGACTAATTCAGCTTAGTGGGCTAAAAAAAAGTGCCAAATGATAAATGAAGGACTTGTTCAGGGGCAAAAGTACTGCCATCACAATAAATGTGAGAAAAGTATCTGGAGTTTCTTCTAAATATATATTGTGGTGTTAGCATAATGGTTAGTACACAGCATGGTGATAGTGGTTGCCTATCAGTATTCCCTGGTTACTTGACATCCCTTGGTACTGTTGTGGTGGTAGTGGCTATCTCTTATCAGCATTCTGTGGAAACTTGGCTTCTAAGGTTGGCCTGGTGAGATGATAGTTGCTGCCTCTCATTAGCATGCCATACAGACTTGGTATCCCTTCACATGATGTGATGATAGTGGCTATTTCTTATCAGCATGCCTAGCAGACCTAGCATTCCTTTACCAAATGTGATGATAGTGGCTGCCTCTTATTAGCATATCATGCTGACTTAGAATTCATTACCAGCAGACCTAAGTTATCCATTTCACTCGGCTGTTAGAAATTTAATCTATTGCTTCAGTATCAGTTTAGATGATAGTTTAATCAGGTTTCATGTTGGTAACTCTTGGTCCCTTGGAATTGCCTAGTCCTTTGTGACTATTTCCTTCTTTGTTTCATTAGTTCAGCTATTTTTAAGAAGCATTATTTGTAATATGATTTTAGTTGATTTTTTTGTGTATGCTGTAATTTTTTGTAAATTTATTAAATTAAGCGTAATAATACAGTTCATCATCCTTCAAGGAAAAGTGTATATTACATGTTGATTACTGCATTGTATGGCTGTAATATATTTGTTCGTTACTTCAAATTTTGTGATGGATTCATAACCACTATGGCTTGCAAAGATGATTTACAATAAACTTGAATTGAATTGATACAGGCTGTGAATTTGGTGTTGGAGAATTTTTAGCTATTTGACTTGGTGTATGTCTTTTGTTCATAGGATTTTGTCTAACCTTGAAATAATAGATCTCCATGCTCTATTTGCATACCAATTTATTCTCTGTGAAGCCAACTATAAGTATACTTGCATAGAAATGTTAGAACTCAAATTGGATATGTTTTAGTATATTACATCCATAATTATGAAACTAATACCGTTATAACTTTAAAGTTCTAGTAATACTTGCTCCTTCAAGTTTTTCAACTTAATGTAACATTCCATTATTTCTATCTGACACTGTTGTTCAATTTCCTACTTCTGTATGGTTTATGGCTCACGAAAGCATTTGTGATGGCAATTGTGTAAAGTTTTTTGAGGTTGTTGTTTCAAATGCTCTCTATGGAGAATTAAGATTTACAAATCTGTTAAGTCAATTGTTAACATCAAGCTCTGTGTGGATTGATCTCTTTAAATCTTTGTGTGCTCAACACCAAGGATAGTAGTGAGAAATGTCCCTATAAAATTTGAGCAATCCTTTTGTGTGGCAAATATTATAAATTTGTCCTATTTTTTCACCTCCTTGTAACTCGTATAAGTGAACATGCATCGAATATCCAGGACATTTCATTGAAGCAATAATTTTCATGTTAGCTGTTACATTTTTTATTAGGAGGGGTATACTAAAAAGAAAAGCTCTACAGGGCATCATAGAGGCAAACAGATTCTTTACAGAAAACTTGAATTCTTTAGCTTCTCTTGAGGGGGATTTGCTAATGGTGCGACTGGTGGCATTCTTAGGCACTCAGCTACCCCCTCACAGTTGCCTTAGCTACTTGCAGCAAATTTAGCTATGTAGACAAAAATTAAGTAGTGTACTACAAATATATTTTCCATTTGTTCAATTCTCTTGAAATGTAATAACTTTTTATACTTGTCTGCTCAGGGTTCATTTTGAATGTTATTTCTAATTTTCAATTTGTTATTAATGGATATTAATCAGAAGTAAAGATTATGCAAGATAGTTATTTATATTAATTGATTACATATGACAAGTCTTCTTATTTTCATTTGTTGACCGATAAAGGCACAACATGTACTTATACTAAAATGTTTTAAAAATCTCAGGAGCCAGTTTATAAACTTTATTGATGCAACACTTGTGAAAAGTAGTGCAAAATTTTCCATCTGTTGGTAATGGGGGTGAATTTGATGAACTTTGTATAAATCTATTGTAATTTTTTCATTTATTTCTCCTCTGCCATCAATGCACCTAAAAAGTAATTTTATCAGGATGGTAAAATCATCTACTGTTATTATTTAATTGTAGATTACTTCACTTTTCTAATTGGTGATTGCTCAGTGATCTGTTGATTACTTAATTGTAATTTTAATAAGGATTTGAGAAATCTACACATTCTTATTTGTAAAAGTGTGGGCCATTAATTTTAACATCTATCCAATCAGAGTTTTATAAACAAAACATGACTCTGAACATTAAGGGGTACCAGTTATTCTTCCATCAAGATTTGATACATGTAAACACCAATACAATTGTGGTAATTGAGTTGGAAATACTCAGCACATTGGGTTGGTCCTGGTGGAGTATTGTTTTGTTTGGTGTCTTATAATGGCACTTTTTGATGGTTCTTGTATTCCTGCCAAGTGATTAATTTTGTTTCTTTGCAGTGATGGCCGAGAGAGCTGAGGGTGGTGATTGGCAGGACTCTCCTAGTTCTGAGGAGAGGACTCCGGACTATCACAAATTATTAGATTATGGCCTTAATGAGAAGGTTGCTCTCAAACTGGACCAGATATATCAGCAGGGAAAGTTGAAGCATGAGGTAAGAGCTGTATGCTCTTCAGCATTTCTGTAAAAGCCTGCAATGGTGCACAATTAACTTTTTTTGGTGTGTTTACTTCACAAAATGCATTTTAATGGCAGCGAAAGAGCATTAGTATTGAATAATCTGTGAATATTACTTCAGTGATGAATTAATTTGTACTTAGTCAATCATTTTAATTTAAAAAGTGATTTGGTGTACAAAACTCTACTCCACCAGTGACTACCCAGTGTAGGGTTCCTGAAACTTTCATTCATCCTTGGAGAAAGACCAGTGCATATGTCTTGTCACTGAGCAAGTTTATCATTTATTCTACCCAAGAAACCTTAGTAACCAACTGGTTTTTCCAGGTTAAGAGCCTGCACAATATTTAATGCATCAAAAAAAATATTTTACCAGCAATCTAAGTTCCTGCATTGGCACTGAAAGCATGTGCTATACTTGTATTTAATTTACTTATACACCTACAAGACAGCTTTCATTTTCTTTTAATGACTTATTTGTTGGACAGGGTGCACATATTTTAATATTACATCTCTAGAGACTCAAATGTGAGATTCATGCATTTTAGGGAATTTTTTTGTTGTTCAATAGTGCATTTTTGTTTTAATTAATGATCAATTTGTTTTGCCAATTAATGAATAAAAACTTTTGCTTTAGGTAGTTCTCAGTATTTATTTGTGGTTATTCATTTTTATAACACTCTTTTCATTTTTCTATTATTTACGACGATTCAAGCTGTCCCTCTAGAGGAGATAGCTTTGTTAATAGAAATTAGCACTCCTAGCGGAAGATGTGAGGTCCAGAGTTGAAGTTTAGGCTGCCCCGTCTCTTCGTGAAATAGAATAGCTTTTCTTTCTTTTGTTTCATACGATTTTTTTTATTGCTGTCGTTTATTTCCACTAGTATTATTTTCAAAATTTTTCATGTTTCATTGATTTCTCTCAATCTTGCTGTTTCATGTAAGTTCTGGGGATATAACTTGTGAATTAATTCCCCATTCCCTCATTTCCATACATACTGAGGCCTTTCTGTTTCTCGTGCAAATGCCTTTGTTGTGGTTAGAGAGACGTGTAAAATCTAATCTATAATTCAATATAGATGAATGTTATTCAATGAATTCTTCTCAACTTAAGTTTTGAATGATTTTCTATATATTTGGGTGCATATTCTTTTAATCTACTTATTTATTTTAGAATACTTTGAGATATTTGAAGCAGCCTATTAGATAGCAAGTTCAGTATATCTCTAATTGACGATTTTATGTTGCTCTAAAAGTTGAGGAGCGGTAGCTTATGCATTGTTACATTGCAGGACCTGGATGAGCGTGCCCTGGACGCCCTCAAAGAATTCCCTGTGGATGGTGCCCTGTCCGTCCTGAAGCAAGTTCTGGACAGCAACCTTGAACACGTCTCAAATAAGTCGGCTTATTTGTGTGGCGTTATGAAGACTTACCGCCAGAGAAAGCAATATAATGGTTAGTTCTTGCTCCAGGATTTACTGTGACTACTCGGGAGCACCTAACCTAATACTGTAGTATAATGGCTTGTTGGGACTTGAATGGGATCGAGTATAATTATATGTTTTTCATCAATTAGCGGTAGAAATAAATTAAGGGAGGTTAATGTCTCTGCTTGCTGAAGTTGTGCACCACAACTTTCATTTTCAATCTCCCATGTCATATTTGTAGTTAACTTCAATTATGGTTGGAGAACAATATATTTCAAGGCTCACTGGGTATTGTTCAGTTGAACATTGGGTTGCATATGAGAAAGATGGGTCTATTAGGAGAAGGAATGAGCAGTGATAAACTTATAGCAATTCAATGGAAAGCCTATGAGAGCAAGTCAAAGGCTGGGTCACTAATCTTAGCACTGTTAAGAGTAAAATGTTTATACTGATCGTATTAGACGACTTGCGCCAGAATCACAGAAGCATAGGACTGCTGAATGTTAATGAAACTCAGATCGAGTGTGGACTAATTTTTTCATGTTCTAAAATAAGTGTGAACAGGATAGGGTTAATCCAAAGTGTGTAGGGTAAATTACTTTCACTGACACCTCACAATCTGGACAAATCGTTAGGTTTTGTTTCCCTATGGTTCATTGAAATTGTGATGTTGGGTTTGCCAAATTCTACCACTGCTTCAAGGAGCACAGATGCTAATTTACACTCACTTCGCAGATGGGAATGGCAGTGGGAATTTCAACCCGTGTGGATCAGGACCAAATGAAGAGAAGCTACGGGCAATCTTGGATCGCACGGGGTACACACTCGATGTGACGACGGGCCAGCGCAAGTACGGTGGCCCGCCCCCCAACTGGGATGGTCCCCCTCCCGGGCCTGGCTGTGAGGTACTGTACACGCCTCCCGTTTTATTGTACTAATGAGGGCTGCTTCCTGTATAGTGCACGTGTGGTGGAGAGCTGTGACCAAGATGTTCATTAGGTAACATCAGTGTTGCTTTTGCCACAAATGATTTTATATTCAATGAGTTTACCAAATAAGTTCAGTTTCAGAAACACTGGCAAGATCAAGTTTCCTGAAGAACTTCTCCAAGGCATACATGGGCAGACAGGCAGCAGACCTTATTTACCATATTTCCCTTTTGAATACCAACGCACCAACACATTTTCATTCACAATCAGGAGCTTTCTCAAAAATTGACTTTGCCATATGCTCCTCGGAGGCTTTACAGGACTTCACTTTCAAAGTCGTAGACGACCTATATGGCAGTGACCATTACCCAATGAGAGTCCCTCTTCACTGCTCCATTTCACTGCAAACAAGACGGCATTATAATATCCATAAAGCAAACTGGCCACTTTACAGAGATCACACAAAGGTTGACAGGCCTAGAAGCCCAGACGACTCTGTCGACGTTCTCCTTAATCAAGTAGAAAGAAAGATCAAGACAGCGGCAAATGCAGCCATTCCTCAAACCTCAGGCAAATTCACGAAACCCTCCGTCCTCTGGTGGACAGACAGCTGAGTGCCAATGAGCACTACAACGGTGCTGCCAAGCAGGGAGGAAACTGTGCTGCTCCCCATTTGTAACCAACAATATAGCATTCAACAGAGCGCATGCGTAGTGTAAATATGTATTTTCCAACAGCAGAAAGCACTCCTGGCAAAACTATTTGACTACTATCAACGCTCATCCGCCATGAAAAAGTAGCGAAGATCGCTGGAAAGTTCAGCCCGACCACCCACCCATCTTTGCACATCCAGGACACTATTGTCTCAGACCCTTACCAAGTGGAGTGATCGCTTTGCTTCCCACTACTCTGGAGATCGATCTCGATCCAGCAAGTGCTGCTTTTCTTGCTTAAAAATCTTCCGCGGAGACCCAAGCTCTCAACTTTGCAGCAACTTCTCACTAACTGTATAACGACCTGATAACTTCTTGAGCGTTTCACTCTAACCTGTCGCGCTGCACAGATAGCAGTCCGGGTCAAGATAGCATCACCTATTCAATCATAAAATCGGCTGATCTTACACTTCAGCAGTTAATACTTCACCTGTACAACCAAATATACATCACGCACTCATATCCAAACTCGTGGAAAATCGCGACCCTAATCCCGATTCTCAAACCAGGCAAAGAACCCTCCGCCGCACTCCTTACTCCTCCGCCGCACTGTCCGTTTTGGATCTTCTCCAGCTGATCCAAAATGCTGCCATTCGTATTGCAACGGGAGCATGCCGTACCTTCCCTGTGTCAAGCCTCCACTCAGACTTAGGTCTCCTGCCTCAAAAAGTCTCGATTATGTGGTGAGAGAAGGCAAGTGTCTCCAATCTGTCGCATGAATTGAGCAGCGAAGCAAATGCGCCTCCCGCTGACCGGCGCGGAATCAGGAGAGAGGCCCCACACTTCAGAAACTTCTTCCAACGTGTTTCGGTCCTTCAAGATCACTATGCTCCCCATCGAGACCATGTTCTTCTAGAACAGATTTCTCCACTTCCACCGTGGCGGTCACCTGCTATTAGCATCTGTCACGAACTGTACAAATGTTCTAAGTTCATGACTGCTCCATCACATCTTTGAGCACTTTTCCTTGATCATGTCATTACCCACCAATTTCTCTCCTGTATTTATACGGATACAACAAAAGCTAAAGAAAGAGCAGCATATGCTTATATTCAAGGCTCCACAACGTATCAACGTTGTATTCAGCCTCATGCTACCTCGTATATAGCAGAATTAAATGCCATATACAATGCTCTCAACCACGCTGAAACCCTTCCTCACCTGGTAACTACTATAATTACCAACTCGCGGAGTGCGATTCAAGCTCTCTCTAGATACAACTCACCTCACCCTATTGTTCAACTCATATAGTGTTGCCTCATTTCGAGCCGTAAACAATTAACTTTCTGCTGGGTGCCCAGCCACTTTGGAATGCCGGGAAATGAGACAGCTGATCATGCTGCTCGAAAGGCTCTTCACTTGCAAATTAATCCGGTTCGCCTACCTCGAACAGACCATACGTGGTATTACAAAAAGAGCATATGAGTGCACTGGCAGGCCGAGTGGTCGGCACTTGCCAATAACAAGCTAAAGGCGATAAAACCCGATGTCCGTCCTCTCCTGTTATCCCAGCAGAGGAATCGACTCTGGGAAGTGGTCCTCGCTAGGCTTTGTATAGGCCACCCACGCCTCACGCACCGCCACTTGCTGGAGAGCCGATCGCAACCATGCTGCAATAATTGCATTGTGCCTTTAACAGCCCACCACATCCCTGTCGAATGTCCCGACTACGGGCAAGTGCGTCAAGCTCGCCTCGGCGCGGAGCCAAACCTCTCTGAACTACTGACCGGCCCCCGCCAGCTGCGGGCCATGCTCCCCTCTGAACCTTTTCTTACTTGAAATTCGTCTACTTTATAAAATTTGACTCTCCAACTGAAAAATGAGAAACCTCTGGAAAGAAAATCTCTTCAGCCTCATATGAGGCCCAAACCATTGCCAGCGCGGATGCCCACGACTAGAAACATTGTCGCTCCTCCGTCAGACCAAAGCTGACACACCACGGCACTAAAACGGGTTTGGGATGACCCTCATCTCCCGCAAATTTTCATTATAAAACCTGAATGCTTCATCACTACCAAGTAATGCTGTGATTTTGTCTGAGTATCGAAAACCGCGGGAAAACCTAAAAATAATAATAATTCTGAACAATTGTTTCAGTCAGCCTCTACAGTATATTTCATATTTCAGGAACTTTTTTGTAGTGAAATGAAAGCAAAAGGGTGTTATTTTCCATATAATTTTTAACTTTCAATACATCTGCTTTGTAGCCACGTTTTTCCCATAGTGAATTTGTATTTATCTAGGGGTTGTGATGGTGTAACATCGATCATGTGGTTTGTGTGTTAGGGTTTAAACTAATGTATGTCAGTTTTGGAGACATTGGCCCGTTCATTAGCGCAATTACTCGTATAAGTAGCAAACATGCTTGGGACCCTACTTTAGTTAGTGAACATATGTTTCGTCTGGATGTAAAATCTTGCATTGTGTGTTCTCAGGTTTTCTGCGGGAAGATCCCGAAAGAGCTGTACGAAGATGAGCTCATCCCCCTGTTTGAGAAGTGCGGTGAAGTGTGGGACCTGCGTCTGATGATGGACCCTCTGACAGGACAGAACAGAGGCTATGCCTTTGTCACGTTCACCTCACGCAATGGAGCTGATCAGGCTGTGGCCACGGTAAGGCATGAGTTGACAAGCTCGCAGAAGCTGCGCCAGTTTTGGGGCTGTGAGGAAAACATCAAACCCTGTCGACTTTGTTTATAGCTATTCTGGCTTAATTTTTTGGAAAATCAAGGGACAAAATTCCTGATAACAGAGAGATAGTAAGTCTTGTACGGGAGAAAGAGTTGTGTTGAAAAGCAGCGTACAGTGGTGGTTTAATTTGTAGTAGAACAATTATTGTATGTACTCTATGCTAGCCTTCAGCTTGCATGGTTGTTACAATCAATTCGTTGAATATTAAGTATAAAGTATTTATGGGAGGGTGATTATTCAGTGCTAATTTATAGGCGTTTGTAGTGGAATTCACAAGAATGAAGTTGTTAGTGCCAGATTTTGTATTTTTATGAGTATAGTCATGACGAGTTGATGCAGCTATAGAAAAGATTTATTTTGGTCAGTTTGTATCGATTAGAGAAAACGCAAATATTGATGGTAGTTTTGAGATTTCTCAGCTCTAAAAACACTTGATATTTTCTCAACTTAGTTTTTGGGCCTTGTTTGAGTACGTTAGATAATTAAAGTGAAGTTATTTGCAGTTTAGCTAATATATTTTTAGTAGGTCCTAGATAGAAGTATGTACATTTTTTCTTTTCTTAAATCTTGGGAGTTATTCAGCGAGGTACAAAAGCATCAAGAAACAAGTAGCTTCATGGAACACAAATAGAAGCCCATATTTGTATGGAATCATATTAGATCGTTGAAAAGAGGTAGGAAAAACAATGTTCAATCAAATGTGAAACTAGTCAATAGGGGATTGAATATCTTAGCAACAGATCTTGGTATCTTGTTTTTGATCCCCGTTTACATGTGGGGGTAGCGCGCCGTCTTAGCACACAAGAGCTAAAGTCTGGCATTGAGGCTTCGTAAGATGGGGCTTGCGGATGTGCTTACTAGTGCGTTGCTGCGGTTGTAGGGGCGACATTGTGGTAGCCGACAGATGCGTGCCCTAGGTACACTTCTGTGTCTGTTATCTGTGGAACTATGGTCATAGAGGAGAGATGATTACCGTCTGCTTTTTTGTAGAGGTTTTTTCATATTGGAACTTTGGATATATCTGAGTATTTTTATGTATAGAATGTATTCTATACTCTTTGGGAATCCATAGATTTGTATTTTGTCTTGTTTTACAGTAATTGTATGTATAGAATTGAATCGTTTCCTAACAAGAAAACTGAGTAAAGTTTTATTTGGAAGAAACATCGATGGCCAGCTTTTCGAACCAAATTCTACTAATGAAATTGCTATGCAGTATTGTTTGAGTAATGAAGACAGGTGTATAGGGTGTTACACCTTAATTTTGTAATTGTGTACTTGCAATAGATTAGTGTCAAAATCCTACGGACGTGTATGGGTGCGTGAATTTGAGGCAAGCGAAGAGCATGGTCACTGTAATGTTTGATATTAATTGGCTCGTCCAAGCAAATGTCTCCCATATTGTAATAGTTTAAGTTATTCAATAAGTTTTGTGAGATACAATCTAGTTTTTAAGTACCTCATAAGCACCTTTTATTGTAACTCGTAAGTCTTCCATTTGCACTATTGGGGATCTAGTATTGGACGTCAATTTAAAATCTTTCTGCGATTTAGAAAGCAAAACTTACATTAAATTTAATTGGAAGAATCCATACCTATTCAGTGACCATGACTCCGTGCAGCTCTGTATTGTGTGTTATTGCATTACAAGGGATCGCTGTATCTATGTTGATATACATTTCATAATATTTGATCTGGTAGGAGACACCGTTTTTAAACCAAAACAAATGTATATTCTAGATAACGTGAAAGTTGGTTCGAGTGGCATCAGAAACCTCGCGAACATTTCAAAGTATTCTAGAGAACTGACAAAGCATATAACACCTCAATCTGTTGAAGTTACGCTCGTATTTGCGTGTTTAGCACAAAAAACAGTCAGGAATCAAATTTTTTTTCATTTTAGTTACAGCATTTTACCTCAAAAGTATAGCGGTCCATTGTAATTATGAGTATTCGCGAGTGTGTGTTTGGTACGAGGAGATGAGCGAAGGCGTCATAGACTCAGTCCATAGATATGATCAGCTTTTTGAAGGAATGATGCTTTCATCCCTTCGGATTACTTTTTAATTCTACCGGATGGTTACAAAACATGCGCATCAGTGAGGTAGTTTTTCTACCATTATCCATCGTATAATTAGAGAATTCGTTATTTTAACCGTGAAATTAGTCTTCAGCATCATTGCTTCAAAAAGGTTAATTACCTTGAATTTTAGCTCTTAGATCTTGTTTTGTTTGGCTCAGCCCATAAATAGACCTCGTTCCTTCTCTTTCGCAGCTTGATAATTACATTATTCGAGAACATGTGGCCCTCAAAGTGAATGTTAGCATACCTAACCTTCGCCTGTTTGTGGGCAACATTCCCAAATCAAAGTCAAAGGATGAGATTCAGGAAGAATTTGCAAACCGAACAGGTAAAGTGGGCCTGTAGAGTACGAGGAAATGTTACTATTGCTGTTGTATTTGTTTGTTTGTTGTGCTCTTTGTCTTAAAGAGCACCTACTGTAGCGTTGCAGCCTCACCCAATGTCGCGAAGCACTACTGTCTTCAGGCACAGTATTGCTACGTGCTTCGGGAGGCTCGTGTATGAAGGGTGTGGATGATTCTTTAGGGTCGCTATTAAATAACACCAGTCGTATCTATTTATTATTATTATTGTCACTATTGCTACTAGCAACTTTCTGAGATAGCCGTCTTTTTCGTCTACTTGCTGATCTGAAAATTTTATGTCTGTCTCCGTCACATTTCTTGTTCCCAATCTTATTTTACTGCTACCGCACTCCAGGTCTCGTCTTCGTCTACTTGACTATTTGTACCTGCCGTTCTACTGCTACTCCTCCTCCGACTTTTATGATCTATGGTTATTTTCCTTTCAATGCTACTTGTCCTGAAATAAGGGTGTTCTTGAATCTAGTCGGTTTGTTAAATATTTTTTGCTGCTGAATGGTTAAAAAATTCAGCTCATTGTCCTGTTTTTTGCAGCTGAATGATTATGAAATTCAGCGCGGGAAAAAGTTAGGCGTTACTATTTCGTACAACAATCATCGCTTGTTCGTAGGGAATATCCCTAAGAACAGGGAGCGCCAGGAACTTTTAGAGGAATTTGGGAAACACGCACGTAAGTTGCACGATGGCCCACGGCCTCTTATATATTTTTGTCACCCACCATCAAACCATCGTGACTTATCGCCGCATATCGTGCCCATAATCTCCTTCAATTGCTAGCTGATGATCTGTCAAGCCACTACATTTGCTCAGTCAGTTATTTCCTCATCTATTCTGCTGATGCTGCCACTGCCATCTCATTCTGTCGTCTCTTTTATAATCTCGCTATCACTGTTTCTCTTCTTGTTCTTCCTTTTCGCTATGTTCATGAATGTTTCTATTCCTGCTGATAGATATAAATCTCTGGCTAATCTTTGATTTCTTCCTTCGGTGTGTTACTTATCGAAAAGTTATCACAATAGTGGTTTCATTTCCTCTGGGTTTCTGTTGCAGGTTCTCCCGGCCAAAATTCTCGTTAGAGGAGTCCGTGCAGTAAAACTATTTCTCGACGTACGACATAAAATTTACACGTCTCAGCCTTCTGTCTCTTGAATGCAACTGAATTATTAACCTTGTATACAATATTCAGATCGAAATCTTGTGAAGGTGAAGGAATTTATCCTCAAGCTATTTCAGTTGTATTTTTATCTGAGCCTACTTGTTATGACGAGGTATTTCTTTTTTGGAGAAATACTTTTGCATGTGCAATGAGTCTTACGTATTTAATACGTGAAAAGTTTTACTGAACGGTGTTGAATTTTTTTTTATATATTCGGATGTTAATGATAAACTTTGGGGTCGTGTTTAACGAATGCATGTGTTACACGCTCAACTATGCTACCGGTGCTCTCATGTCTTTTCATTTTTACCTTCTGCTTGTATCATTTAGCGTCGATTTACTTCTGTAGCTCTGGTTAGATTTATGGTTTAAACTTTTCTAACACTTTACTTGGTTTTGCATTATTTATTTACGATGATGGAATTAGTTTGTTTTCATAAATCAAACCTAAACAGACGTAATTGCCCTCTTTTAAGGGGCGTTGTTATCATTCTTGTAGCTTGCACTCGAGAATTGATATCCATTCATGATCTTCTCCATCCATCATCAAAGCTTGCGTTTCATCATAATTCGCTAGCGATCAGACCTGTTTTATCGTTTAATTTGATTTTGTTTTTGCATGAATTTGCGTAGCTATTAAGTGCCATGCTTTTGAGTTCATTTTACCTTTTTTGTTTGCTTCACTCAATCTTGCTCTTCAGTATTTATTTTCTACAGAATTTTCGTTTGTTTAGCCTTTGTTCACTAGGGTGTAAAATTCTGGGCTCAATGCTTTTGGTGCTGTAGTGGAGTTTAAGTTCATTATGTTCATGTTCATTAGAAGGGTATTAATATTGAATTCTTCGATATTGCTTTGGGAGATAGTAAAAAAAACCCGCATCGTATCTGCGACAATGCCCTTGTCAGGTTAGTTGAGGTGCTAGGTTAGGTTAGACTGGTTTTTGTCAAGGGGTATTTAGGAGAAATTAGTAGATTGGAACTATAATCAGTTTCAGAGTATTTGTCGGTGACTTTTACGGTTGATGAGGGGGTTAAAATTATGGTCTTGTCCGTGTCGTGTTCATAGTTGTAGAATATGTTGTTTAAGGTTACTGTAGTCGGCTAAAGTCAGTAGCAGCGTGTTGCAAACTTGTCTGCGAGTAGGTCATCGATAGTGCAGGTAGTGGCTTTGGATATTTTAGTAGAGTTGGTCTTACAGTATGAGTTTTGGTCTGTTCATGTCGCACAGTTAGGGTGAGAATATTTTTGGTACTGTTGTTCTCGGTGGGTATTGTGTTCATGTATTACGCTATTAGTACTGTTTTATTGGACTCTTCATTGTGTTTGCTCGTGTACATAGGGTGGGAGGGGGAAATGTGATGCCGAGAGATAGTTTATGAAAGTATTGGTCGTGGGGTTAGTTGTTGTTCAGTTCAGAATATTTTGAGGATGGTGTTACTTGTATAGGAGGGTGTAGGTGTGTAGACTGACGTATCTTTCGTATATTTTTTGGACGTAATTTGCAATTGATGTTTTTCCCGTTTAATTATCTATTACTTCAGGCAGTCTAGGTTTCAAAACACTAGGATAACGGCTCTGTCCAAAGGGTTGTATTTTGTTCATTATGTTTTGTAAAATAAGCTTGAATCGCTGAAGGTGGTTTGGAAAAGTTAACTACTGGAGCTTTATGTGGTAAAGTATACAGTGAACTTGACCACATTCAGTGGTCAAGTTCGTCGCAAGTTTTTTCTTGGGAATTGAAGGTATTTGTTCCTGCTTGTCAGAGTAAGCTAGTTAGCAAGATTTTCGTTGTTTCTCAAGTCATAGCAGTTAACGCTGCAGTTCTCGTTTTTTTGTGGTTTGGCCCCATTTTCTGTTTATTTTTATTCATCGTTTTGTTCAGCATCTAGTATGGTAATAAATATATTTACATGTATAAGAAATTTATAATTTGTATATATTTTAGGGTTGTGATTTTTTGGCTAGTGTAATGAGCAACTAAGCATCTGCTCAACGTTCTTGACATCTTTCATCTCGTCTTAGTTTCTGGCCAAAACTAACTTTGAATTATTTTGTTCGAATTTCCAGAGCTAATATAAGCGTTAGCGATGTCATCCACTTTTCTATTCGTGTCTGTAAGACTGTAATTTTGTGCTTCACAGTTGGATGTTGTTCTTTTATATTTTTCCGCTTCTAATAAAATTCTCGTGGAGAACGCAGGGATTTGATTACTATCGCTTGGTCAATCGTTTCCATAACAAGCTGGATCTGTGTCACCTTCTGGCTTGTGAGAGCACCTCCACCACTCTCTTACTGCACATCAATCAGCCTCGCCATTATCAATCGTGACTTCATGAACCATGTTCAAGTGTGCCATGCTGTCACCTTCATTTTGTTATTAATATGTGTCGTTCGACACTCCTAGTTGCGTCAACGAATCTCCACTGAACATGCTTACAGCATTCTAAATTTATACTCGAAGTCGCGGAACCGAAAATTGACTTTATGTTAACTTAAAGTGCCTGTTTATGCAAACGTTGAAACTGATGCTAAGTCTGCAACGTTTGTTCAAACTGTACATACATGGTCGTAACAGAAATTTATTCTTTTGTATTGCTTCACATGCCTGTGGTAAAAAAATAAACTTTTAAAATTACAGAATCTATTTTTAGATTTCTGGAACATTCCACTTCTGTGTGGATACTGAACTCGTTATTCACCTTCTCGTCAGCTCGGGCTTTTATTTTTAATTCTAACAGCACGCTTAAGGATTTTATACTTGAGAATGACTGCTTTTATCTAATTTAATATTCTGTTGTCTTTTCTTGATTGGTTTAAATGTAAGCTAAGATGACAAGTATAGTACGGCAAGGAGAGAATTTGTTACCAGGAGTGTCTGACGTCATCAGTGGGTGCGGCACGCGCCGAACTGCAGTCATCATCTCTTAGCTGCCATGCTGTTCCTTCACCATCACTTTTCTGGTGCTCGGCTCTGGATGTGCTCTCTCAAACGCTCACGTTACCATGAATTTCGAACTTGCGTATATTGTCCGTCTGAGTGAAACGAGTACTCTATACGAAATTGGCGTAAATTGAATTATGAAATGAACGAAAACAAGTATAGTCATATGTGCAAACCGGAAGAGGGTTTTCACGTTGATTCTTCGAGGATCCCTTAGCACGGGCAGGGCTTGAAAGGTGCGCTGAACGTGATTGTTACTTTTAGCATGTCTTGAGGACTTCACGACCCGTGAAGGTTGGGCTAAGTTTCCACTGCACTTCCCTGGGACATCAGTTGTTTATCTTAGTCCACGAAAAATTCAAGTACCTACTTTAAAGATTATAGTACTCATTGCAGAAGTGCATTGAATTTTTGTAAGCTGGTGAGCCTTAGCTTGAAATTTTCGTTCTCATAATAACAGTGAAAATGTAGAATGAGAGATGCACAAGCTAACTCTTTGAAGCTTATCATCAACGTAGTACTAAGGCTTGAACCATCAAGTCGGAGACTTCTTTTGCCAACTATTCTTCATTATTGCATAGTGGTAGTTGAGGTATTTCCAAAAGTAAGGAACTATGTTTGCTCAATAGAACAAGTGTAATAAACCGTGGAAGACTAAATTCGTTAAATAAGATGCTGCCATCATGGTTGCAGCAGCTCATAAAAAATTAATGCGGTAATAAATGCGGCGTAAAATTCAGATCTAGATAGAGCTGTTCGGAGGTGTTCTGCGATAGCCCTAGAAAATGAATAAAAAATAACGTGAATCCTTTCTGCTGAGGAGGAATGAATGCTTGTACTGGTAATCCTGACTAATTTGGGAGTGGATCATGAAAACCAAGGTGCAAAAGCATATCTGTAAGCTGCGATAATGACCATAGGTCTTGGGATAGGGTCTGTGGTTTCGCTTGAACAAATGCATCAACTGATACGAAGAGAATGTAAAACACTTGGAAGTGTCATAAGATGTCATGCCATCGATCTTTAGATTTTGTCTTGTCGTGAACATGCCATTCTAGATAAATAGTTCGCGAAGGTTGCTTACTGCTTCCGTACAAGTGTCTCATCAGTCGTCTAGGTAAACGCTCAAATTAGGGTTGGAGTCAAGAACTATGACAAGCTTACGTGACTTCGTCAGTTCCTTAATTTTAATTCCTGAACTTCAGGTATACTACGCTCTTTGAATAAGGATTGCTCAAACATGTTCTGTAAGGCTTGTATATCTAGCGCTCGCAGCGCGATGGTTCTGCAGTCACTAATTAAAGATTTATAATGAATCAAGGCATATCATGTGAATGTAAAAGCGGTGAAAATATTTGACGTACCTATCATATCTTATGTTTGAGCGTCCTCTAGTAGTACGTCCTATAGTCAAGAATTGAGGTTGGTTAGTAAGGCTCTTAAAGTGAAAGGGAGTCTTCACGATATCAGATTTCAGGCAAATTGGGGACTTTCTCGCTTTTTGGTCAGAAAAATTACCCAGTTGGTGCTTTTTTCTTTTTATCAGAAATCGATTTTGAGTCCAAATTTCACCGAGCATGTTATCTGAAGGGTTCGTAAACTTCCAGCATGGTTATGTAGTTACTTTTCAGTTCCTTGATTTTCTTTATGTAGGGTGAAGCATCGTGAACGAAAATTGTATCGAAAAATTGCAAGCACTATGACTGAAATTTTGTCAAAATTAAAATTTCTCTTGAATATTTAACGTTCATTACCAGGTTATTCTAAAATGCAACTCCGGCAGTTGAACTGCTATGGCGTGGTAGAGCAGGGCAGTTCGTCGTGGCGTTCAGCTTTGGAGAGAGTGTATCTGGAGCTTGAGCATTGAGTTTCATATAGATGCATATTCACTTTTTCAAGTTATTTTGATGATTTGCTTGCGGACGTGATATACTGAAATATTGTTATATTAATTTTTCATCTGTAATTGAAATTGCTGAAACTCGGAACATACAGATGGTATTGAATTCTTTAATTTAATTTTCAATTTGTTGCACTTAATGCTGAATTTACTATCTTTCGCACATTAGTGCATTGAACGAATTTTTTATCTATATATATCGTTTGAGTTCAGTTTAACTTATTTAAAAGTAATTTTGTGGATTTCTAAGACATCTTCAGGATACAATTTACTAGACACGTTATAAGTCGTTTTTGGTTATTAACCTTGTTTTGTGCTTGTGGCATATCAGCTGGACTGGTAGAGGTAATCATCTACAGTAGCCCTGATGACAAGAAGAAGAACAGAGGCTTCTGCTTCCTGGAGTACGAGTCTCACAAGGTGAGAGTTCCTCCTCCATTCTCGTTAGCCTAGGGAGACGCAGGGACTTTGTTAATTAATTACCAAAAGTATATTTTTTTTCTCAGTACATAACCAACTTCATTTAGGTCAAGTTCAATAGCAGAATTCTCAAGGTAATATATCTGGCATGACATCTGACTTTGCTATTTTAAAATAAGGTAAAGGAAAAATTTCTTTAGACCTTATAATTATAGTAAAATTTACTTTTCTTAACCGTTCAGATTTACCGTAAATATCCGCAAACTGCTATTCCCGGCGCATGTGATTTGGCAATTTGAACAATATGTGAGATTTTTTTCCAGAAGTGTGCTATGGCGCTAGATTTTCATCTTTGAGAATATGTTCTATCTAAACAAGCTTATCATCAAGCCAACTGTCAGTAACCCATTTAAAATTGCATAAAAATACTATTACAACATAAAGTTGGTTCAGGAGTAAATAGGAATCGTGTACATTTTTATGAGAATCGACTTTTTTTAATGCAAAAGTACTTTTGTCATTTCTTAAATTCGTTGTTTCATCTAGAGAAGGTCCTAATTATGTGTGAATGTAAGATTGCTAATTTAGCATTTCCAAATGCTTATATAAATGTTCTTGAAACAAATTTCTTATATTTGTGAAATTGTTTTTTCTCAATGTTCTTGTGCAGACACTTAAAAGAGCTGTTTTGTTGCTTTAATAGCAAATTCAAAGATACATGTGAATTGTTTAAAATGATCAAAATATTTTCTTGCAGCTTATAAGGTATTTTTTTAGTTTAAAAAGATGGAATACTGTGCAGTAATAGCTGGTGTGTTTCACTTCAATCAACTGAGATAAATACACATGAATTACTTCTTGTAATTTTACATGCGTCAGTGTTGAATGTGTGGCTGGTTGGTCACGAAATTTCTGCCTATAATCGGTTTAATTTTTAATGAGTTATTGACGGTGGTTTGTTTCCATTTTGACTACTTAGCTTGATTTTGGGCGCAGTTCATGAGAGCTTCTTCAACATTAACAGGCGGCGTCACTCGCCAAGCGGCGGTTGTCGTCAGGTCGGCTGAAAGTGTGGGGCTGTGAAATCATCGTTGATTGGGCCGACCCCCAGGAAGAACCTGATGATGACACCATGTCTAAGGTACCGTGTCGACTCTGTGCGAGCTTTACTCTAAGGGTACTGATGAGAAGTTTGAATTTTATGGTGTTTCTCTTCCATTTGAAGGAGCCTGATATTTCAGATATTTCCAAAATTCACAGCTAATTTTATCAGTATGGAGAAGTAACAAAAGGACGAATCAATAGCAGAACTTGATTTAATGAACTGACATTCAATCCCGAAGACAGAATCACGTATTACTGGTGGGGAGTTTGTGCTCTCTAAGGCATTCCAAAGCCAGTGACTTGTGGGAAGTAAGAAATCGTGAAATGACGGTAAAATAGTATATATCGCTCAGAAACGTTGGGAGGCATAAAATATAATGCTCCTTACTAAAGCTTTTATACCAGCTTTAGTAATCATACGTCAAGAGCTGGGAAAATTATCCAGCTTGCTAAGTTTGAAAGGCCAATACAAAAAAAAAATAAGTAGGTTTATAAGGGTATTCAATAAAAAAACAATTTTTAGTTTGTAAACTTTTTGTTCAAAACTATTAAAATTTTCGACTGTTCTTGAAAGAAGGTAAACTATATAGCTTGAATAAGGCTCAGCCATATGTTTTGTTATGAAATAACAATCTAGAATAGAAATGGCAGTGCAATTTCATCAATGGAAGGAATAGCTTCAATTAATACTGAAACTTTTGTGCGCAGGTGAAGGTGCTATACGTGAGAAACCTCACCCAAGCCACCACGGAAGACATGATCAAAGAGACGTTCGAACAGTTTGGCACCGTTGAGCGCGTGAAGAAGATCAAAGACTACGCCTTCGTGCATTACGACGAGAGAGACGACGCTGTCAAGGTCAGCAGGGGACCTCAGCCATCCGAGCTTTGTTTCATTTGCTTCGATTACATCAGCTTTGCTTCAATTACGTTACCTTTCCATCAGTATAATAGTAATTTTCTTCTTGATCATGATGGTTTATTCATTTTTGTGCCAAGCCAATACCGTATCAGGAAGAAAAGCCAATATTTGTGTCGAAATATGAATTTAGTTATTTTTTGACGTATTGTGTGGAATATTTTTGCCTGTTCTCTGAAATAGGCTCATGTGTTTCTGAAACAAGCTATTCAGCATGTTAGATATTTTAGCTCACAGCTGTTGGGAAAGGGTCTCCTTGTACTATCCTACCCATGCCCCTGGGAGGACGCTTGTGTGTCATGAGGTTCGAGGCTTGCTGCTTCAGGTCCAGCCATGAATGACAGGCTTGAGCTGAAATCCAGACTAACTGGAATGGCTACTCTGACAACCCTGTACTATTAGATTCTGACTATTGAACACGTATTGATCACTGTGTATTCTGAAAGGCAAAAATTACCATATAATGGAAGGGTAATAAATCGATAGCTGGGAACTAGACTCGACATAACGATCTGATAGTCATGCGCAGCAAGGGTTTGCCGATGGCTAGGTGGAAAGATGGGGAGCGGTTTAAACGCCAGTTCAAGCTCCATAAATGTGCCAGTGACTGTTGTCGTCAGAGCTGTGAATACCCACCCATCTGAAGAATTTTATTGTTGGGCCGCTCAAAGGTGACGCCGGTTCAGAGTGGCTCACGATACCTTAGCAATTCATGAAGATAGGAATGCGGATAACATCCACAACAAAGTTTAGAATTATGTACTGCATGCGCAGCAAATTATGAAGAGACGTCACTAAATTTCCCGTATCTATATACTGGACGCCATCAGAAACTTGATATGATTCAGATCGAGAATGACATCGATACTGAAATTCCTTGGTTAGAGAGGGAACTCCTATATTGAGTAACTAGTTTGGAAATTAGACGAAGAAACTGCAATCTGTTCAACACAGGACAACTTTCAAATGGAATTGAGCGACCAAGATGCTGTGGATATGTGACGAGTCGGGATGAAATTAAGTATCATTCACGGTTACACGTTATTTTTTAGAAGCACATGGTAATTATTTTTCTCAATTTCTGTCATCACTCAGCTATGAAAGCATATAACCCAAAAACTCCCAATCACGAAATCTTCCCAATACACTTGCATAATAACCCAAAACCCATACAATTAAATTCAAAACCTACTTGATGGATCTAAAATCTCACCTGACCGGGAAATCCTTTGGACCAATCTCAACGTAATGGCTCTGAAGGAACACAATGACCCAAACACCCGAACAAATGAAATGAATATTTGAACGGAAGACTAGAAATTCTACCCTGATTTGAAAAATTGACTGAGTGACTTGAAACTCCCTCCTAATGAACTAATACCCCATGTAATGACCCAGTCTTACCTTATGATTTTTCAGTTAAGTAATTCCTTTACCGTTCAGTGAGTTTATCGAAGGCTGTAAATACATTAAATTCGTAGGGTGTGCTCTTCTCTCGTGTTGAAATTAAATATCCTTATTTTATGTAAGCCAGTATTTAGGGCCATTTTACTTGGATTTGATTTGCTTTTTATTTACCGTTTGTATCTCAGGCGATGACAAGCTTGCAAGGCAAAGACTTGGGAGGCGCCAATATGGAGATCTCCCTTGCCAAGCCACCTTCTGACAAGAAGAAAAAGGAGGAAATACTCCGCAACAGAGAGAAGCGCCTCATGCAAATGCTTACTCAAAGAGGGTAAGTGAAGCGTGTAGAATTGGTTACAAGCCAACATTTTTAGCGTCATTGCCTAATTAGAAACTCTTCGCAGCTGATGTGAACGTTTCAATTTTTTATGTACGAGAACAATTTTGATTCGTTTCATGTCACCTTATTATTATCATCAACATCCCTTCTAGGGGATACAACTATTGTATTTATGGAAATTGGCTCTCTCAGGAGAAGACGTAACGTCCCGTGCTTAAGTGTGTTAGGTAAACCTTCATTTTGCTGGATTAAAATTTCATTTTTTAAATAGAAATGAACTTTTCCCGGTCCTCTGTTGCTTATTTTTACCTGTTCTTAAATTTTGATTATATTGTTTCAGAAAATTTTCAATCTTGCAGTTTCAATCTTCCGATCCAAGTATTTATGTAGACTCATCACCTAATAGTCGAGTCAGGTGCATAATACTTGTGCATCTATTAAAATCCCACTCGAAACTCTTGTCAGACACATCTACGAGTAATACGTCTAAAAAAGTGCCTGGAGCAAAAGGTTGCGTGCAGTTACATCACTGCCACGAATATCTATCTTATTAGTCGTAGTGTTCCAGTTCCAAGCGTCCACGGTGCAATGCAGTAGCTGCAATGTAGAAATAATTAATTGCCCACAAAAGGTGTTTGATTGTACGTTGTCTATATTTCAAGCCGATACTGGCCGATACTGGATGATCAATTCCTGATGTTTGTTTACCACAAGTTTGTATGTTTTAATACAGAGAAATGTCTTGTAGTTTTGGGTATATTGAATTTATTGCATATCATGGTGGCCATCATGAAACACAATTTCAGGCATATATGGGTGCTGAAGAATTCTGCACTAATTCCACCTCCAGTTCAGAGGTTTATGTAACAATTTGAGGTAAAGATTTATACGACTTATATCTTTGTAGTTGGAAGCAACACGGATTTGGAAGACAACTTCCACTTCAGATTATTTGTAGAATGTAATTTCATTATTTTTGAGATGAATTTCTGTTTCAGAATGCCAGTACCGCCTGCGATGATGCGCAGCGGTGGGGGCATGGGGGGCCGAGGGGGGAGAGGGGGTGGGGGCCGTGGGGGAGGTGACTACGGTAAGTGGTGGGGATACTACAATCACTACTGGGGGTGGCCTACTCCCCCACACCACCGACACAACCAATCGAACTATTACTCCAACAACTATAATTGGTACTATTAGACACAATCTCCTGTTGTGGATGATGATTGGTGCTGCTGGCTAGCGACAGGTGGGCTTGGGTCTAAGAGATTTGCTTTGCTGTAATCTTCCAATATTTTGCAAATGACAGCGAGTGGTCAAAATGATGAAGATTCTATCTATATTAGTTTGAGTTGCAGTAAACTAAGATACAGAACTGTTTTTTCTTGACTTAACTACGAATGTTACGTTGAATTGTAACTTGTTGCAATTAGCCATACGCTAGAGCATACGATGTTTCTCTAGACCCGGGCTGCTTGTCGCTCAGCACATGGTTAGCATACTTCCGGCCCTAGAACGCTGCTGCTGCTTCGTTAGCGTAGTTAGTTGCACTTTTTCTGAAGTAAACAAAGACAATTCTCTCCTGCATTGACGAAAACGATTACCTGGTTTGAAATTTTTTTTCTAAGTTCACGTTTAGTTGCTATTTTCTGTATTTAAAGTTTAATTTCAATGTGGAGTTGGGTTGTCGTCTTACGCTAAGCTCAGTTAATAGCTGATTAGACGCCACTTATAGCTTCACACTTGGTTTTTAGATTCACGGACGTGTCTTCCTTAAAGGTCACTACGCCATTATTAAAGCCTAATTGGGATGTATCTACGCACTTGGCAGCTTATTTCACTTTTTTAACGCTGGCGGAATTCCGCTCCTGCATCTCAGCCTTAGTGACGAAGACCAACTTGATTCTTTTGGTATAACTCAAGTTCCGGCATTATTATAGTTTAATATTAATAATGGGCAGCAGCAGCAGCTCCTAATAGGAGACTAGAGCGGGGAGTTGTGTTAGCGATAAATTTGTTACGTTCATTCATTCAAATTTTACTGGAAGTGAACAGAGATACCCACTCTACAGATGGTGTAGAGTAGCGTAAGTGATGGAGAGGCATTCTGTTATGTATCTAAAGGGCATGTGACATGTACAGATGATTTTTTTTTATTAATTTGTTAGTATAATTATGTGTCAATGGAATAGAAGGATCCATTCGTGCGCTGCGCACACTTTGACTTTGCATTTTTTTCATAGTTTATGCCAACGAGGAGCCAACTCAAGTTTCATTTTTCAGTTATTTTTTTGGCTGCTTTTGATACTGTTAAGACCAAGCTTCCTATGGGAAAAAAATGATAGCCAAAAATGATTTTAATATTTTCGAAATCTGCAAAATTAGCAGTCTTTAATGTCATTTTAAATTTAAATCTGACCACTTTCGAGCGTTTTTTAGTTTTCAGTTCTCTTTGTTTGTGAACACTAAGACTTATTGTTTGTCAAACATTTTAGTCTCGCAAATTTGCGTCGCTGTAAAAATTATATATTCTTATTTTTGTAGTTATTTTTTTAATTTTTAATTTCCTAGTGAGAATCAGCTGTGCATGAAATTGAAATCTTTGAAACCAGGTTAGAAGTGAGCTTTTTTCTCATACCGAAAAAAACTCCTATAATCGAACTCTTTTGTAAGGCCATGCCACTTCGTGAAACGAGTGATGTACTCTTGCGCATTTTTGTACGTGTTAAGTTTCTTGCTTGGGTGAGAGCCTTTCAATCCTGAGTGTATAGGGACTCATGAGGAGGTACTCACGACGGCGAGGTGTATCCTTCAAATGAGCAGCGTCGACCTGCATAGCATAGCCTTTTATGCGCTGCACATTCAAATGATCTTCACAAAGTTATCCTACCGAACTAAGTGTGTATTCGCGCTGTCAGCAAATGAATGGCGGCTTCTTTTGGCAAAGTTTTTGTGTGCGTAATTTGATTCTATTCAGTAATATTTGGTCTTTTCATTGCTAAAACTTTGTGACATTGATGGGATTTTAATCCCTACAGCCATCAATCAATACAATCTCTATTCAATGTTCATAACGTGACGCTTGTCTAATTGTGACGTAAAAAAGCTGTTTAACAATCGACAATGATTCTTCAAGCTTCAGCTGAGTTTGTTTTGTTTTACTTGCGCGTTTGATCTTAAGATAAATAAAAAGTTACATGAACTAATTGTTTTTGTCTAAAGGTGTTATGTTCCGACATTTTAAACCCTAAGTGTTCGTGGAGACGTCTATAGTTTCTCAATTACGTTTTGCTATGCAGGGAGATGACCTAAGCTCTTGTTAGAGGAATCATTTCCCCATCTTCCCTTCCATGGAGTCAGTGAGCGTGTCTGCACTGCAGCAAAGAGAGCGGCAGCTCACTTTAACTGCACTTATAACCAACCTTCTCTTCGTTCGCTTGTTTTGTTCTCCTCTTCATAATTGTAGACTTAGTCCAGAGTTTGTACGGTGTTCGTCTAGGATCAGGCCCTGGCTGGCTTTGGTCACTTCAGCTACCGCTAGAATGCAGGCGCTGTAGGCAGTTCTGACCTGTCTCGAATATCGGTCTCGACTGACGAGTCAAATTTGCTTCATCCTGTCTTTTCACTGAGAGACTGGAAATTTCTTTGTACATGGTTAAAAGGCAAAAATTTTTGTAACTAAGCAGGTTGATAATCTAATGGTTATCTCTTCGTTCCATGGTAGCATGAAATCTGCCGAAAGCGCCAAGAAAAATTTTAAACAAAAATTGCTCTCGACGTTACTCCGCTTCTGGAGTGGAGGCAGCTTGCATAAATTTCCATTCAAGAACTACAGATCAATATTATTGGATAAAACGTCAAAACTTTCTGTAAACTCTCAGAAAATAATTTTACTTACTCCATGAATGCCGATTGTAAGAAATTAACGCTTCTTTCATCCGTATTATGTGAGAAAATCATTCACTCTTCAGTATCATGCGTAAAATGAGAACGTATGTGAATTTGGCGCTCTTATCTTGGAACTTGCGGTGGAATATGGTGCGGTGTTAATATGATGCGGTGTTAATATGGTGCGGTGTTGACTATGCTGAATGATAACTCGCTTACATCGTCTGTGCGTTTTATTCCTATTGTTTTGGAAGTTGAACTCGTAGATCAGTTGAGACCGCATTTTCGTATGGCTCAGTATTGCTTCCGCTGCTTTGCTTGTACATAGTTCAGGCGAGTTTACTTCAAAGGACCACCATTCATTCAATTGCTTTATTCTTTTGTTGTTTCACATTTTGTCAAATTTTTATCTCTGATAAAAAATTAAATTCACAAGTGAAGCACAGCTCACAGTTGCGCAAATAACGTGCCTAGAATTGGATCTCTCCACTGCCAAAACTGGTCGTTGTAGCAGCGATGGCCGTCATCATTCTGACAACCATTTGTATCTTTTAAGCTGTGAAACAGTATTTGTCATTATTTCTTGCTGTTATTCGCTATCTGACATCAAGCATAAAATTTAAATTTGGCTTGGACTAATTCGACTTTGTTTTAATTCAGGCGGATGAATTTTATTGTGCTCGTATTTTAATCTCATGTTCCAATGACTTCTATCGCTGCTGCTGATCGCTTGACTATGCAACTACATTTGTTTTGTTTTTATTCTGTTTTCGATACGTTTAATATCCACTTGACTAGTAATTGGCGGAGAACAGTTTTCATTTTTCTGATGATTGCAAAACTGGCAGGCAGTGGCGGTGCTATGAGACGAGGTCACTAACTTGTGTCAGTGCCTTGTAGGCGCTCTTGTGTTTCCCTCAATCATTTTTCTACTTCTTTCCCGCCACTGCTGCTACGACCGCTGCTGAAGCTAAGACATCTGTACAATGATCTGTAGTTGAAATCTTCATCGTAATAAACTCGCTGTAATAAGTTTGCATGGCTCGCGTTTTCCTCCTCCTTCTTTGGTTTTTGTGTTGGCGTGCAGAGAACAACTTCCTTTCCCTGCGTTGACGTTCGCACCCAGCATTGGGCGCCAGCAGTCGCTATGCTCACGCCAAGCTTGCTGTGCAGTCCTAAGCTAAGGTTACTAAATCAGCATTTTTTCTGGACAGAATTTTTGAATCTGTAGCTTTGTTGGCCAGGAAAAACTCAATTTGGTAACCTGGGCTTAAGCGTGACTTCCGGGTCGTGCTTGGCGTTGGCAAGGCGATGGCAGACGCCAAGGCCTCGTGCCTCATCTCAAGGGAAAACCCCGAGTGATGTCAACACATGTTCAGTGCCCACGAGAATTACGTTGCAGAAACAGTGTGCCTTCATCACAGCAGAACACCTTATTACTTACTACTCCTAGTGATTTCGTTTTAAGAGGTTGTCCAGAAATTTATGTGTTTTGCGTGTAGTTGTTTTCGATGTGTTAAACGTAGATTTTTTTTGTAGGCGCAACGTTAATTTGTAGACAACCTATTATTTACCACATCTATGATCTCACGTGTTTTATTATCGCTTTTCTAGATTATGATTACGACTATTACGGTTACGGCGATTATCCAGGAGGCTACCGTGATCCCTATTACGAAGATTATTTCCGAATCGACGATTACTATTACCCGCCTGAGTACAGTCACGGCGGTCCTCCGCCTCCAATGGGCGGTCCCCGCTACAAACCCATGTCGGTGGGTGCTCTGCTGCTCCTTACGCTCTTTTCCACCATTGAAATAACCATTCAAGCCAAACCAAGTGTACAACATAAGTTACGCTCTTTTACGCCTGTGAAATGACAGGTCGAGATTTATAAAGTGCACTCCATTGAAATTTCGCACTTTGCAATTTTTGGAATGTGAGGAGAATATATTTTGATGTTTTGAAGCGAGGCATTTTGGCCTGAGCATCGAGCGGCACTACATGAAGTTTTCAAATGACCGGTGTTTACGGATTTTGGGTTGAGTACAAAATAATTCGAGTCATTGCATTGAATTTTGTCTTGAAAACTGTGGTTGAACTTTTCAGCCTATCAGCGGTGTCATAGCTAAATTTTTTTTATCAGTGCAGTGGTTCTCAATATCAATTGATTTCTCCTTGCCCCACCTCTTGAAAGCATTTAGCCGCATCACGATAAAATTATTTAATAGAACTCTCCTGATTTGTAATTGATATAACGAGTTCGACTCTTATTACCAATGACATCCATGTGCGTTCAAATTACGTTGAGAACCGCTGCTTAATTGTATTTCCTGTGAATGCTTTTCTGCTTTATCATCTCTTCTGTTGGGGTAGATTTTTCAAGTGGGGAATATCTACCGTGAAATTAACGATTATGGTTTAATGTGGGAAAATATTTTTACATTGTAGCATTCATTGGTTCAGTGCCGGAGTTTTAAATTGAGAGGCATGATAGTTTCACTTTATATCATGTAGTATCTGAATAAATATTTTATGAGAGACACCAGTGGAAAAGGTGTGAACACTTATGGTTAGTTTTGTCCATGTGAAAATCGTGATGCTCTCAAAATTGGGTTCTTACCGTAAAATTAGATGATTTAGTTTTTCAGAGGAGATCCAGATTTTAGCCTGGCAATCGAATTGACTTCACATAAAAGAAGAGAGAGGAAAATTAATGAATTGATTAATTTGGCCGTACTCTTGTATATCTATTACTTGGGATTTTTGGTAATGTATTATAGCGTGTGCTTTATTTTCTACTGTACGGTAAGTGTACTTAAGAGGGGCTTCGAAAGGTTTGTTGTTGCCTTGTTTTTGTCGTTTTTGGTAGCCTCTCTTACGTTGAAAATCAGCATTGTGTTCGTTTCCTTCTGACTCATGAACTCCTGTGCTACGAGTCACGTTGTGGGCGTAGAGTCGCGTCAAGTTTGTTCTTCGCTTTGGGAAGTTTCCGTGGTAGTGGCGGCTTTGAGGTCGTTAACTTGTGGGTGTAGCAGTTGCAGGACGGGACTGTGGGGCGTGGTTGAGTAACTTGGCTAGGGTAGTGTAGACCATACTGGAGGCTTACGGATCTTTCCTTATCCTGTTGGCTCCCCTCTCCCTCTCCCCCTGTATCCTGGTGTCGCCCCCCCAATACACCCCCACCCCCCGCATCATGAGCGTACGCCTCATGTGTCTGGTCTCTCCCCCCACGCAGAGCTGTGGCCCCCGCGGTTACGGTGGGATGGTGAGTCGTGGGGCCCGCGCCCCCCTCCCGCCTGGGCCCTCTCCCCCTCACCGTATCCCGGGCCGGGGGGCAATGGGCCCTCCACCTCTGTCGACCAGCCGAGGTGGGCCCATGGGCCGCTTAGGGGGGCGACCGGGGGTTGGGCGGGGGGGCGGGTACAGAGGGGGGCCTTCGTCCGCGCGAGGCGCCAACCTGGCAGGTGAGTTGCGCCCAGCTCTCTATCCTTAACTCTTCATCTTCTCATTACTGTGTACTCTTGTCATCACGCCATCCTTCTGGTTAGGACTTCTGTTCTTGCTCCTTGCCATCATGTGTAGGTACCCAGGCAGTGTAGCATGGAAGACGGTCTTTAACATTCGATGTTATTCATTCGGAGTTCAGTGATGCTTTTCGTGATATTGCTTCGCAATATCTCTGTGGCGGGCATGGGGATGACCCAATAACAATTCCCATGTATCTCAAATGTGAATAAAATACTGTAAATTTTGGACATCAAATGTGGCTTTCTTGTTTTTTTGCACGGATATTTTCTCAGTATTCTAGGTGTACTACTAATTCTCTATGGACCGTACTCTGAAGCCTACCTCTTCACGAGTTCCTGATACTGCGTTTGTTCAGTGGCAACTTTGATATCAAAATCCACTCTTCTTTGGTGAGCGTTGTAGCACACCAGAGGGTCAAGGCGCTCCTAACTCAACATATTCCATTCCAAACGCATTTTAGTGCTGAAATTCGATTGCACCTACAACTGATTTTGCCGTTCAAATAACAGTATTTCTGCAAGGAGTAATTACATCCCAATTACTGCATAATTTTATTCTAAACATCGATTTTCACTTCGATTAATCTGCACATATAATAATACCATTGTTGTTGGAGTAAGGAGTTCATTCATGCGCTCTTAACAGCATACCATCACCGTTTATCAAAGAGTATAGCGCAGGTGTATGTGAATCCTCTGATGAAATGACTCAATGTTGAGGGATGTCTGTTGGAGGTAGATTAATTTTAAACTTTCTTTTTGATGATTGTTTAGGATAGTATTCTCTGTAGTCATTTTATTCTGTGAGATAAACTGCAAAAGGTAAACTTTATCTTGAAATTGAGCAAACTCGTCACAATGAGTAGATTCTATTGAACATTTTTCTTGTTTTGCTGGAACGCACACATGGTCATGTTAAGTCGGTGAAGATTCAGCTCGATTTCTGTCATAGTATTTTAGAATTTTTACGTTTGCTTGCAGAACAAACCTTGAAATTCTCGTCAAGAAGTTCTGGGCTTAGTCATCCTTAACTCTTGTTGATTACTCATGACCGACCAGAATTCGTCATTACCTCACCACCAGTGTAGTCGCCCACCATAGAGAAATGCTGACTAAAATTCCATGGCTCAGTTTCTCATAAATGCCAGACATCAGTAATTTGCACGATCATTCATTTTTTGATTCGTCCATCTGTGGAAGAATACTATTCTTTTTTTTATTCATTCATCTGTGGGAGGATTTCTATTTCTATGTGGCGCACGTGGTGTGATCCGTTACCTGCTGTTTTTCAAATTGATGGACTGGACTAAGTATACTCCGTTCTCTTTTCTCCATAGACATTTGTATACGTTCCAGTTGTGACCAATGTTTCTATTTTGACAAGCAAGAAACTCGATGTTTAATATTATCCTCGATTTTCAATGGCTTATTTCATATTTTGGATCTCTTAGGATATACAACTTATGTATGTAGGGGTATTAGCGCCCACAGGAGGAACATGGTAAGTCCCGAGCTGGTTTGGTAGGCTTTCTTTTTATTGAAATAGAAAAGGTTTGTTGTTTTGTTCAGGACCTTGTTATTTCGGTTCACAGCTATTCTTTTCTTTCAGCATCTTGTATACTTTCTTTTACTACGTCTGTCTTGTTTCATTGACCTTTTCATTCTTGCTGTTTCTCTGCGTGGTGTGTGGGAGCACACGTAGAGTATGAACTGCCTGTTCTCGTAATTCCATACTAAGTGGTACCTTCCTTTCTTGGGAACTCTTTTGCTGTGGTGCGGGGCGCTGAAACTAACGTAACATTTAGGAAAACCTTGACATTTGCATTGCCGTTGATATTGATGCTTTATTTATGGGGAATGAACTGTTGAAAGTCTTTTAGTACTGTCAAAATGATTATTTATTAACTGTTCTCAAGTAGTATCAATTGACTTATCAGACTGAAATCTTCATCATTCTCTGGTTTAACAATTAGCTCTTGTGCTCTAACATTTCTCAGTATCTCGAGAGCATGTGCTTGTTCAAGTCACTGTGGGGGGGCACAAATGACGTGTGCGCTATGTGATAAAACGAGTAATTTATTTAGCTGTGAGTGTCCGATTTGGTACTTGTCTGTAGGGATTTCGTCAGGTGATATTTTGGTCATCAAACGATTCAGTTTTCTGGAGGTATTTTCTTTTTGTGATCAAGTGTCATCAAAAGCGCATAATTTAGCTAATTTTGGAAGTTTATGAACGTGTTGAATTTGTGTAACAAGCACATGCAATTAATTTCCGCAGTACAGTAGAGTCTATTAGAGTTAATAGATGGGGAGATTTTACAATAATGCCTTTGAAACTTTGACCCCATCCAGTGTTTTTCTTAATAACATCTGGCACAGAGTGAAAGTGGAAAAGTTGACATTAGAAAACGTAGTTTACTCTTAATATTAAAATAATTTTTTGAAGTCCTTCGTCACTCGTTAAATGTAAAGCCTACGCGTAAAAATATCACAAATGCTACGCCAATTTTGGGCTCATCACTTTCAAAGTTTCACATCTCTCTCCTTGTGGGTTGTGGATCCAACGTCTGTCAAAGATTTTTTTGCCAAAAATATTAGACTTTTTGTAAGATTTATTGACTGCTTTTCATTCTTCGTTATTGTTCTCTTATGTGTTCATAGTTTTGCAGTAAATTTGATGTATAATGAAATGCTGATTTCGTAGAGACTAACGAATTAGCTTACAGCCATACAACCTAAGTTGTTGGTTATATATACTTTGCTAATTTGTGACACGAGCAATGCCAAAGGTGTATTTATCGGGAAGGCGATGCATGAAACCCATCACGAAAGGACATTTAAAATAGCTTATTAGTGTGCAGAGTACGTAGAAGTTGTAGGTCATAGTGTTAGGATTTTCTATTCATTTTCTGATGTGGAGCAGCCGCGGCCGTGTGAGAATGACGGAAGCAAGGATTTCTTTCTGGCTACCAAAACATAATGACCGAATTACAATTCACACTGTGAAATGAATCGTAATTATCCAGAACTAGTGTGACTCTGTCAACACCATTGCAATTGTTTTTTCATAAAACTCCTATTGTTTCACGTGCGTATGTTCCACTTCGAGCTTTGTGACCCCAGATTGGTTGCACATATATGTAATTTTCTTTCTGGGCAAAATTTTTTATTTATATTCATGCACGGTATTAATTATTATGCTACAGAAATGAGTGTTCATGAGTGCCGTTAGTATCTAGAAGAAAAGGTTTCTTTATTTCAGCCACAGATTGGCTTTCGGGACTTCATCTTTCGAGCTCATTTTCATACCTTCTTTGGTATCTCTTAGTAGTATTTTCTTCCTTTTTCTAACTTGTATCAATGTGAAGGAAATCTTGTGGGGAAAAATTTTCTGCACAGATTTTTAAATGGTCCCTTCCCTTCGCTTTCTTGAGATCGCCGTGCTGTGGCAGAGCTCAACGGGGCCTTTGAATGTTGTAAATAGTATTATTTTCATCATTAGTAGAGCCCTCGTGATCTCTTACACATGAGTCCAGAAGCTGGATTAGAACTTGCCATCGCACTTAACCATTCATTTAGGTTAATCGAATTATGAGAATTGTCGTGCTTGGATTCACGTTATTATAACTTGAGTAGTAGGTCCGTATAATTATAATTGGAAGTTTTCCTCAAAAAATGCGAGTTACAACTACCTTCTATTATTCATTTTGCAATTGTCATAGCATTTTAGTTAAGTTGGACCGAATTTCAAAAATTGAATGAAATTTTCTGGGCATTCTGCATCACTTTTTGGTTGTTCTGCTTGCTTCATAAAGTTCTAAATTGTTCCTGTGGAAAATTTCATTTAAACTTGAAGTAACATTCTTAATTTTTTGCAAAAGAAAAGCTGTCTGAATTGACTCGCGCGACTGCCACTGCTCCATTTCAGTTATGTTTTTGTAGCTTTTGTATGGTCTTGATATCAATGTTCATTGTCCTGCACTCTAACCATCATCCTTTTCTCCCTCTTATATTTGTCATTTTCTTCGTTATTCACAGTTAAAGTGATCTTTATTGCTCTGCTCTCATCATTCTCACTTATGCTCAATGTTATAGTTCTTCAGTGATTTCTATCATTGGTTCAATTTTCTTGGTTTCGGTAAATTTTTCAGTTCAAATTCATATTATTACTTACTGGGAGTTTTTGACGATTAATATTCCTCATTACTGAACCTACGGTTCGCGGTACTTTGTTAATAAATACCGAATCTTTCTGTAACATCACCTGCATTCCAGTATTCAGTAAGTCAAGTTTTCTACTCACGATTCAGTTAATCTCGTGGTTTTTCACTTTTCTTATGTGGGGTATCTGAAAATAGAGCTCTCACTTAACTCTGAAAACAGCAATTTTTTCTGTGGTCGAGAAAGAAAATCATTTCACATTTTCTTATGAGTTCATATATAATACGATGTGATAGTGACTCGTAACTCGCCTGCTACTTTGAAGTTGGTTTTCAACTTAGTAGCTCTGAGCTCCTTGTTGTGTTACGCCATCGTTTTTCCTAGTTTACACCCTCACCTACTGAACGTTTACCCTTGTTACTTTTCGTTTAATTTTTTTGAGTTTTCGCTGATTTAATTATGATAAATCACATTTACGTCCATCGTTAAAACTTCGGTTTGTATCCAACAAATGGCTTTTTTCGAAGTATTTCTAACAATTTACGTTCATTATCCATTTTCGCTGTTTTTTCATTTAGATGTTTTTTGTTTTTCAGTTCAGTTCATTTTGTTTTCTGACTTTTAGTTCTGCTACGTTACAATACATCATTTTAGTTTGTTTTTGTGCGATGATTGTGAGAGATGGCTTACGTCCCATTATAATTTGCTATTGAATTTATCATTGAGGTGCTGTTAGCTGTGTTATCGACCACTCGCAACCCTGCCATGCTATCTCTTATTCTTTTGTATTGTTTTCTTTTACTTCAATTGGAAGGCGTCGATGATGTACCCAGTTACGAGTACTTTGGAAGCTACCAGCATTATTAAAGGTACGTTGGCAGTTGGCTACGCAGCATTCTCCTTCTAACTAATGCTATTGTGAGAACGGAGCTGCACCTACTACTGCTGGAGGTTTGTTGTGTTCAGTGCTCTCTTTTTTGGTACTCTACGTTTGTATCTCGGGCTTCTAGTTGTCGGTGGGTAAAGTGGATATATCATGTTTTTGAAATTTATTGTGATACCTACATCAAAGTTCTGTGCTGCTTGTGAGTCGTTTATTTCAGTCAGGCTAACCAAATCTAGTTAAAAGTCTAAGAGAAATTGATACTTTAAATCGCAATTCGTTAAGATTATGTCGAATTGGTTTTCATTTTGTTTGTTGTTGTTGTTGGATGGGCGAAAGTTTTTGTCAACTAGTGGAAGAGTATTAAAATGTTCGGTTGTACCAGAAAGTTGGTGCGACTATGCATTATTACGTGAATGAAAGAGTTCCTTCATAGCATGTGATTCAATCAAAATATTTCTCACATTCTTCCTACGCTAAGCTTTTTGGAAAATTAGCGACGGTGATGTTTGTTGTATTAAGAACAAGTCTAGACAGAGAGCTGCAATCTCGATGCACGACTAGAAATTATTTACTGGTTTTATTTTGTATCATCTTATTTTGAACGTGCTAAACATACGGGCAGTTGTCTGGTTATCATCCAATCACAGTTTCAAATGAAAAAATTGATGAATAGTATTTTTAACATTGGAAAATGAGATGAAAAAAATGGTACATAAGAAATTGCTTTTTGTAATCATTCTTATGTTCTTTTTCGTATGAGACAATCCACGTAAATTTTATGGCCAACGCTATGTACGCCTTCTTTTTACACTTGTGGGGTGTTTCTTCATTGTGTCATTCACTCTCATTCGTTTATCTTGTCCAAAATTTGTGGTGCTTGTTGTGACTTTCGGCCCGAGGATTTGCGATTGGTAACGTGCTTGAGTTTAATTTCTAATTTTCTTTGATGAGATTCTAATGGAGGTGATCAAGTATTGAAAATGTTCGGGTGGTGGTTTTCCGAGGTGTCTGTAAGACATATAGGGAGCGTGATGTTGCTTCAAGAAACTTAGTTTGTTCGACTATCCATGCGGAAATTTCTTTGAGGTGAGAAGCAAGTACGTTTAGCATTTCATCTTAGGCCGCTATAGTTGATTGCAATAGTTAGGCAGTTGTGTGTGTCATGGTCATCTATGATCAGGAATAGTTTTCATAGAATAAAAGAACAAGTCAATATAGTGTAGATACTGAGTTCTGATCAGTAGGGTCCCATCAGGGGGATAAAAGCTATTACATATAAGGAAATTAGCGCTCTCAGGAGAATAGATGAATTAAACGATAGGTAGGCGTTCCTTTGTTGAAATAAATTTAATTTTTTTCTTATTAGCCATCTGTTTTCGGTTCCCTACTGTCCTGTTTTTCAGCACCTACTACTTTTTCCAACTTTCTCTTGTTTTATAAAGTTTCTCAGTTTCTCATTTCTATGCACCCTGATGCATTCTTCATTTTTTGAAACGCCTATGTTAGCCAAGCTCAAATTAACATCTAATCTATACTGTGATTAGTAGGGTTACACTAGGCTCATGAAGATCGCGCTATTGTTTTCAGGTGTAAGGTATTTTTTTGATTCACTTTGGACAGTGACTTAATATTGCATTGCTAGCATCGAAGTTCAACCACAGTTTTCACAAGAAGGTAATTTAAACAATGTGATCCTTATTTTCAAGCGTATTCATGTTGAGTGTGTTAGTTGTGCGGTTCGTAACTGCCGTTGAAAATTACAGCTTAGTTGTGCAAAGATCTAGGGAAAATGAAGTTAAACATTGAAAAGGTAGCCCTGAACACGCGCATGAGCAGCATTTTATACATACTCACTCGTGAAGGTTGGTGACTCGCTGGCACTCGATGTCGCAAGTTAAATACGCGAGCTAATTTTTATGAACATAATTCATTCAGATACTCCAACTATTGAATTCCTTTTGACGAGATTGCGATCGTTTAACGTCACGAAAAATCATGATTTGCTTGGAAATGGTATTAGCCGTTCACCTGAAAAAAATGAAAATAATGAAGAAATTGTATGAAACCATGGAGTTTTGAACAATTTTCTAGTGATGTAAAATCAGTGCAAGCCACGAGTCAAGTTAACGCCGAACGTTATTTCAAGATTGAAACGGTTATTATTTTATATTTACCTTTCACAGTTCAGTAAGTACTTGAAATATGACTCAATTTCGTGAGATGTCATGAGGAAATGTGATGGCGGGCCACACTATTAAAATTATACTCTAATAATGTAGTTGAACGAATTAAAGAACTTGTCATTGCGTGAAATGCAATTTTATCTTCTGTTTTTGCACACAATGTAAAGCGTAGTCAGAATTGCAAATAGTTTCTGTGTAGGTCATTGATGAGATTGGCACGCCGAATTTTGTTTGTACTTAAGTGAAGTATAAACGATGAATTCCGAGCAAAGAGGAAATTTGGGTAAAATTTGACAAATTGAGTGAAGAATAGATGAACGCATTATTTACCGTACATGTTTTCACATATACCGATGTCAACATCTTTTCGTGGTAGCAAAATGCAATACTAAATGCAGGAAAGTAAGTTTTAATTCATAGGTTTTCGACGAATGTGCTTGCTGTGGAAAGTCTCGTGGTTTGAGGGTTGAACCTGAAAGAGTAACTACAGAAATATTGCGACGCTAACTGTTGCTATTGCTCGATTCTGACCCCAAACTAATTGTAGTAAGAATTGTTAAACTCTACACCTTAGCATTCGAAGGAGAACTGTGTTTACGTGGGAGAAAATATCGGTATTTACCTTGTAATGAGTGATTGTAAGCTCTTAATGCACTAGCAGGAAATCAAAAGAGTAGAAATAGGAATGACTGCAAAATTGAGTCGGTAACGAAGGTTTTTTTTAGCATGCATATATGAGCAGTAATTATAGTGCCGCAGAGTTTGATTGAAAGATTTTTTTTGATAACGTTGCATTACATTGGAAGCGTACCGGTTGAAAGTTCATTCTGGTACAAATAATGTAAGAAATATTTGAATACTGACAAGTGACCCGAGATCCATCACCGTTTGTGGTAATTAAATTGGTCTTGCTTTTGTAGGAAGCGCTTAAAAAAATGCGAAAACAGGCGATACGCCATAATTGAAAATTTTATTAAAGAAATTGCCACTGTAGAAGTCTATTGAAGTAGTTAATTTTTTTCTAGTAAACGCAGACGTTGTCACCTTCAGAGTGAGAGGGGTAGTAATTCGAGGAAATTCGTGAAGACATTAAACAGAAAATGGGAGCAATCAGAAATGAAGTTAATGTTACTTATGCCAGATCTTAGAAATAATCAATGAAATTTGAGTTATATTAACTTAATAACCTAAAATTTATATTTACATATAATTTAAAACTCCATTTATATCAAATTTATT
The DNA here is from genome assembly GCA_030386875.1 of Morinoia aosen. Taxonomy (NCBI): domain Eukaryota; kingdom Metazoa; phylum Arthropoda; class Malacostraca; order Amphipoda; family Talitridae; genus Morinoia; species Morinoia aosen. Next base: position 6,099,320 of record CM059563.1, on the reverse strand, counting down.
GTTCATTACGTTATAGTATTATATTTTCTGTTTTAAATAGATACGTCCAATATTAAAAGGATCTGTTGGTATGCATTAATATGTTATATTTAAACAAAAACTGTGTTGGTGAACTTCTCAGTATGCGCGAAACGCATCACACAATGAATTCACGTAACTTGAGAATTGCTGGGAACAAAACACCGACGACAGATCAAGTACAACACTTCAAAAGTGAGTTCCACTTTTTCGTGCTGGCTGCTCAACTCGAGGTTTTCTAACGAGCGAGTAGGTAGGAGGTCTACAAGTAGCTCTTCTACTACACGAGCGCACGGTGAAATCTGGAGCAGCAAAATGAGAAGACTTTACCATAGTATAGCAACTTGGTTAAGCGATGACAGACTTAGTTTTGATTACGATATCACAGTATATCATAAACGTAATGAATTCTGTCTTATGGGAGATGAAGTTAGCTAGGGTTTCATTAGCTTTTTGGGCATAATTGAGACGAACCTCGAAGGTGGGGCATTCAGGTGAATCCGCGGTTCTGCGCTCCCCCCGTAAGTTGCGACATCCCATCCTCTGCTTGCCGCAGCGTGTTGGTGTCACCAGGTGAGCTTTATTCAACGTTTTTTGTGAGCAAAACTGATCTTTTTCTTGTATCACTCTTCACTAAATTGCTTTGATGACGGTCATAAACTGCCTGAATGACGTCCAGTAATAATGGCTTTATTTTTTAAACAAGTTCAGTTGTTATTAACAGGCTAAATTATTCCTACCATGGCCACTTCACTGCATATATGAAATTGAACTGTATCATCATTAACTGCCCTTATTTATTTGCAAGGATTGTCATTAGAAATTTTACTGCTTCTGTTGCTTGCTCTCCTGTGTTAGTCATCGATGGCCCTTCACTGTAGTGCAGTTTCAGTGTAGTATAATTTCATTAGTCATGCATTGCGGCGTTTATTTTTTATCATTTACATAAATTTACTCGCATTGTACCTATAACTTGTTTAAATTGTTTTAATTTTTTTCCAATTTTGTCGGAAGCTGAGTATAGTTGATTGATATCTATCATGAGAAAAGATTGATGTCTTGTTTGAGACGTACCTTTAAATTGGTAAATAGCTGTCAGTCCCATACTACTGTAACATACTACGTATTGTTAACATACCACGCAGATAAGATTTCCATTCGTTGAAAACTGGCAGGCTATAAATTTCTTAAAATCCTTGGTATGTCTAAGATTTGTTTCAGTTTATTCTAAATTTATTGGAGTGACGAGATAGAAACCTAAGAGAAAGCAAGACTTATTTGGATGAAATAAAGCTCTCATAAAAATTGTAGCTTGAACAGTTTGTTGTGGAGAAATCGATAGTTGGAATCCATTTCTACTAACAATTTCTTTCAGTGTAAAGTAAACACCTGATGACCGTCAAGAGTGACTGCTTGACTCGCATGGTGTACGTAGAATTTTCACTACTGCAGTGTAGTGCTATGAATATTGTTTACATTCTCTGAAACCACGAGTCCATGTTAGCTTATGAGAATTTTTGACTCTAGACCATCGAATTACTTTTTAATTTGCTTGAATCTAGGTACAAACTGAATTGAACATTGATGGGAGTGAATATTCCCGTTTCGGGACTCGACAAATTCATAAGTATTCCGTTAATCCATGTATTGGCTCTTGCTTTCGCTCACCGGAATTTTTACTAGACTTATATTTGGTGCGAAGTTTACACTTCGAGTTGATAAGACTACTGTGAGGTGGCACGTTTCATCAAACCACACGAGATTTCTTCAATCTAAAAGTGGAATTAGTATATCGCAGTAGCATGAGCCGGTGTGTTGAACTGCCCGATAAGTGAGATGAAGCTTGATGTGTTGCAGGTAAGCGCAAGTTGGAGGGCGGTGGGGGCGGCGGGGGATACGTACAGCAGCAACTACATCATCACCAAACTCCCAACTCGGGGGAGTCCAAAAGACGGAGTGGGGAAGGCAGCAGTCAGTATGGCTGGGGTTCCCAACCTATTCCCCAACAACCTCTGTCATCCTCATACCATTGGGGCAGCTAAAACACAAACATGAGTCATGTCGCCACTGGCACATCTTAAAAGACGTCGTCTACGTGTTGAAAATTTTGTATCTCGTGTCAGGAGGGAAAATGCACGAGATCCGTTGCTGCATTGCGCGCAGTGACATCCCATTGGAAGCTAAAGCTTGAGGCATGGATTTACGGAGGCGAACGCTTTCTGCCGACGGATGAAGAACGTTGAAGCAGGCAAGATCTGTTGAAGATTTGTCATGCCGCTTTGAAAAGAGAACGGGTTGTACTGCCAGGTCAAAGAAGAAAGCATTTCATAACGCCATCCGAAGATCTGGTTATCGGCTTGAATCACGTGGTTTTTAACGCTTTCAGGACATAAATGACGACGTCGTTGCTACATTTAATGACAGACAGCATGCCAACGGGGGGAGCTATGAAATGAGCTGCTGGATGAAGCGAAAGTGAGGTTTGGAGATGGCAGCGGATTGTCTGTGGTGCTAGACAACTGACTAGGCGGGCAGTGAGAGAAGGTATATAGAAAGAGGAGAGATTGTTGAGAAAGAAATGCGGGAGTGTATAGAGAGGAGTAGGAACGGAGTGTGGGATGTTGGTCCCCAGTCAGTGAGCAATGTACCTGAACGAAGTCTTGAGACTTCACTAGGAAAGCTAAGGCTACTCTATTGTTGCACCAAGTACGTGAACAGTAATGATCTGGTATCCACTGCTTTGATTTGGGTCAAAAAATAAAAATTCAAATGATTGAATTTTGTTGTTTGTTTGGAGAAGCCAAGTCTTCCGGTAACTGCCCGGTCATTCCCCCCGTTATGCAGCAGCACCTGAGCACATACCTAAACTCTATCTCTCTGCGACCCCGCGCGTGCGTACGGATAGGAGGTCACTTCACGACCACCCAAATTGCTAGCTCTCATCATCGTCTTTGATAATCGTAAACAAGAAAAATGCGAAATTTCTTTGCTTTTTGCTCGTTTCTATATTCTGTTCTCTCTAAATTGCGTGGATGTTCTATGAATGATGCTGAGTGTTAAAGCTAAATGCTTCACTTCCGACCTGATGTTTCCAGAATTACTTTGAGAGATTTTCGCAGCTTGTGTATTGTAGTTCGTGAATTAGATAGTAGTGCATGGTGTTAAATTGCTAATGATGCATCTCGAGAAAACAATTACCACATAATGTAATTACGAATTCATCACACGTCATTGTTCTGTGCTTGCTCTGGACGCCATGTTCGTTCGCATCCTAGAAATTGTCGCCCTCTTTATGGTGGACGACCGAACCTGCGTTCGTGGCTCGCCAAAAGATGGGCCGCCGCGCCCTGTTGTAATTTTCTGTTAGCATTGCCTAAATTGGTGTGATTAGAGTGACTTGAGTGGATATTTCATTAGAATAGTAATTTTCTCTCCTAATTGTCGAATCTGAAGACAGCCTGGGTCCGTGTGCTACGAACCTTGCCTATTCAAACTACTTCTATTATGATTATTACCTTTCGATGTAACATGAAAGTAAAAAACGCTCGTTGCTCTTGCTATGTAATTGGTGTAAAGTGTGTTATTATCGTAGGTCAGCTGACACATTCACTTTTACGGTCGTTTTTTTTCGCAAATTTGATTCGGGGGAAAGCTTTTGCTTTTACACCTCATCTTTCTTAACTCTAGCTTCGATGAGACCTCGCGCGTGCCATAGGTGAATAAATAGTCTGTTACTTTTCCTGAAGGCAAATCTCATCCCGCTTTACTCGCTCTGTCGAATGTTGTTTGTTTCATTATTTGGACTGTAGAGAAAAAATTAAATTTGTGTTCACGACCCATATGCTGTCTTATCGTTGCTCTCGATAATAAAACACGTTCGATTATTGATCGTGGTGAATTTTTTGTGCATCTTCAGACTGACTACATTACCCTAATTTGGCCAAAAGTAAGCAAGTTTACGCGTGGATCTGCAAAATATGCCACTACTCGATTCACAAGAAAGTAAACACTGTTTACAATCTGACTTTATTTATCCTTCAATTTTCCGTCTTTATATATGACGCGTTCGGTGGAGGAAGTGGCTATGCTCCATTTCAAAAATTTCACAGAAACTGTTTTTAAAGTTCTAGTTAATACAGACATTCGCTTCATGATGAAATGTTACTATTTGCGGGGAGAATGAAAGCTGACGAATGATTCAAATGTATTTGTTAGGCTGATGTTAACCTTAACAATTTTTAAATATATTATAAATTATCATCAAATGAGAAGAAGATACTATGTTAAACTATATTTAATTTACAGATACAATTTAACGAAAGGAAACCATTTAACCATAAAAAGTAACAAATAGAAGCTAACACCTGAGGGTCTTTGAAAATTAATCTTCGAATTCCATTATCTCGTCCAGCTCATCTTCACCTTCCATAGCAGCTGCAGCAGTGTCGCATGTAGGAAGTAGCTCAAGTTGCAGGTCTGTAGTACTGAGCGGTATTTGCAAGCGTTTTGTTAGTTCCATGATATCTTTAGCCTTCAGTGTATGTTGTGCTAAGTTTACGCGTTCCCTGCGTATTGGGCCAATATTCTAGCATCGAAAAACCTACATCTAGATACCTTCCGATACGTAATATTTTTTTCAAGAGTTCAAAATTTCAAAAATTGAATTTTTTCATTCATTTTCATGTATTTATAGATTTACAACTTTTCGACCGTTTAGGGGTGGAAGCTTAACTTTTAACTTAAATTTCACAAACCAATTTGACGAAGCCTAGGCTTATGAGCTGCACGGAATTTCTTTCAACCACACTCTACGAGTAATACTAAGGACTAAAAATGATTAAAATTCCAATTCCAATCTGCAGTGCGAGCACAGCCGCCTTGCTTGCTTCATTTTCATCTTAGAAATTCCATAGAAATTAGTATAAATCAGACTATAATATTCGACACATGCATTAATTAGGTGTTAGGGAAGGTATTTTACATAATAAATAAAATAATGAAAATTTGATGTAAAGCCCTTCCTTTACCGAACGCGTCATATGTTCAACTCGTTTTGAAAGTGTTCTGAGTGTTCGCATGCATCATTGCCTTGTCGTGTAAATTATGATAGCCCATAAAATGAACTCAACGGCATGAAATCATACGCATTATGTTGAAAGTGATGGTTTTATATAATGCCTAATATCTCCTTTGGGAGAAACTATGAGCACGCGGTAGACTAGGAATGAGTGTTTTTTGACTCTTCATGAAGTCATTTCGAACTCATTGGTTTAGATGGTGGAATTCCATGTGTCCTATTATATTAATAGTGCATAGTTTCAGGATATCCGTACGAATTGGTGACTTATGAACGATTATAATTTGCAGAATAGCTTTGGTTACACGTTCTGAAGCCGTCCCCGTGTCAATGAGAGGTTACTGGTTTAGTGAGTGCGTTGCAGTTCGGCTCCACGAGCTATCGTAGTGCACTTGCAACTACAGTTGAATCCTTCATGCCAAGTATATGTCGTATAGTTCTACCGTAGAATGTGAAAGAAGTCATCAGTCTTGTTTTTGAGACGGTGATGAAAAAATATTTGTGGTGGCACCAAATTATTCGGTGCTGGTTGTGCTCATGATCTATTTAGCAAATTATGAGTTGAACGTCCATCTGAAAATAGACTGAATTACTCAAGAGTTCATTACGCTCACTGAAGGAATTCTCTACAGTAAATATGGAAGTGATTTTTCCATCTTCAACCAGGTGCTTTTTGACAACGCATTGAAAATAAAATTGGGAAAAATAGTTGAAAAAATCCTTAAAGAAATTAATTTCTAAAAGTGAAAGCAAATTCTTATTTTCCCAAAAATTTTTCGACTAGATTAATTCATTTAAAGCATAATAAAGAACTTCTATCTAGCCGCATATTGTCGAAGTATTCCATTTATTTAGTGAATAAATTACTAATTTTATGAGATTCTTAGACCGATAAAATGCGTAATTTTTGGCTGATATGATGAAATAACAACTTCATTTTGCTTGCGTTTGGCCGTTACGATTTCAAGAGGTAATGAAACGCGGCCGTTTATTTCCGTAGAGTATTGCACATTCACTTGTTCAAAGGCCATCGTATCCTAGATCTCTTTATCAGTTCTATTTCGCACTAACGAAATTCAATTTACAGAACTGGAAAAACAATTTCACACTAACGAAAGGTCTATTTCGCACAAGTGAAAATACATTTTACATCTTGGTTACAACTTTTGCAAATATATTTAACCGTTCCAACAAAGATTGATTATTCTATCTTCCTTCGAATATTTCATCACGTCCAGACAGACCTCATGACGAGATATAAAAAGATATGTGCAAACGACAGGAGAAGAATTTTCGAAGCCTTCAATGAAGAAAAAATTAGAGAGACCTTTGTAAAAATTTGGGATTAATGTTATTACAGCTTATGATTGAATACGAAATGTGCTGAGACAAAGGAAAAAGAAGGATCAAAGACCAAAATAATAGAAGAAATGATTAACTGCATCGTCGCTCGTATTGATAAATATCCGTCAACGACTCCTGTGGAACTCACCACAATTGTAATGAGTAGATTCAATGTATCAGTACGTGTTGCCACGATTAAGAACTGGCTGGATGGTTAACAGATTTCCTTGAAAAATGTGCGTCCAATGATTTACGATGTCAATGCTCCTGATAGCAAAATTAAATGAGCAAAATACTTGAAAAATTAGATTAAAATTTGACAAAATGAAAGAACATTAATTTGGGTTGATAAAATTAATTTTAACTTGTATTGTCGTCGGAAAGAAGGAAGATCTAAAATTGGAGCAAGATTATCAGGCGAAAATCTGCACTATGTACATAGGAGCAATGACTGATTCAAGAATGCTTCATTTCACAATACGGCAAGGAGCCTACAAATTGAAAAATTTTCATGAATGTTTAAATAACTCCCTGAGATATGTACTATTCAAGGGACAGAGGAGCCACATTAATAATTGACAATGCTCCCTGCGATGCACGCGCACGTGGAGTCAGTTGCAGAACACGGAATTGTACTCGTATACTTATTTCACCTTGCTCCGTATTCTTACCTTTCAAGTCCGATAGAACTTGTTTGGAGTGGATGCGTGAAATTCTGGAAATAGAGTGCCGAAGAAATTGGAATTGACTTATGAACGATTATAATTTGCAGAATAGCTTTGGTTACACGTTCTGAAGCCGTCCCCGTGTCAATGAGAGGTTACTGGTTTAGTGAGTGCGTTGCAGTTCGGCTCCACGAGCTATCGTAGTGCACTTGCAACTACAGTTGAATCCTTCATGCCAAGTATATGTCGTATAGTTCTACCGTAGAATGTGAAAGAAGTCATCAGTCTTGTTTTTGAGACGGTGATGAAAAAATATTTGTGGTGGCACCAAATTATTCGGTGCTGGTTGTGCTCATGATCTATTTAGCAAATTATGAGTTGAACGTCCATCTGAAAATAGACTGAATTACTCAAGAGTTCATTACGCTCACTGAAGGAATTCTCTACAGTAAATATGGAAGTGATTTTTCCATCTTCAACCAGGTGCTTTTTGACAACGCATTGAAAATAAAATTGGGAAAAATAGTTGAAAAAATCCTTAAAGAAATTAATTTCTAAAAGTGAAAGCAAATTCTTATTTTCCCAAAAATTTTTCGACTAGATTAATTCATTTAAAGCATAATAAAGAACTTCTATCTAGCCGCATATTGTCGAAGTATTCCATTTATTTAGTGAATAAATTACTAATTTTATGAGATTCTTAGACCGATAAAATGCGTAATTTTTGGCTGATATGATGAAATAACAACTTCATTTTGCTTGCGTTTGGCCGTTACGATTTCAAGAGGTAATGAAACGCGGCCGTTTATTTCCGTAGAGTATTGCACATTCACTTGTTCAAAGGCCATCGTATCCTAGATCTCTTTATCAGTTCTATTTCGCACTAACGAAATTCAATTTACAGAACTGGAAAAACAATTTCACACTAACGAAAGGTCTATTTCGCACAAGTGAAAATACATTTTACATCTTGGTTACAACTTTTGCAAATATATTTAACCGTTCCAACAAAGATTGATTATTCTATCTTCCTTCGAATATTTCATCACGTCCAGACAGACCTCATGACGAGATATAAAAAGATATGTGCAAACGACAGGAGAAGAATTTTCGAAGCCTTCAATGAAGAAAAAATTAGAGAGACCTTTGTAAAAATTTGGGATTAATGTTATTACAGCTTATGATTGAATACGAAATGTGCTGAGACAAAGGAAAAAGAAGGATCAAAGACCAAAATAATAGAAGAAATGATTAACTGCATCGTCGCTCGTATTGATAAATATCCGTCAACGACTCCTGTGGAACTCACCACAATTGTAATGAGTAGATTCAATGTATCAGTACGTGTTGCCACGATTAAGAACTGGCTGGATGGTTAACAGATTTCCTTGAAAAATGTGCGTCCAATGATTTACGATGTCAATGCTCCTGATAGCAAAATTAAATGAGCAAAATACTTGAAAAATTAGATTAAAATTTGACAAAATGAAAGAACATTAATTTGGGTTGATAAAATTAATTTTAACTTGTATTGTCGTCGGAAAGAAGGAAGATCTAAAATTGGAGCAAGATTATCAGGCGAAAATCTGCACTATGTACATAGGAGCAATGACTGATTCAAGAATGCTTCATTTCACAATACGGCAAGGAGCCTACAAATTGAAAAATTTTCATGAATGTTTAAATAACTCCCTGAGATATGTACTATTCAAGGGACAGAGGAGCCACATTAATAATTGACAATGCTCCCTGCGATGCACGCGCACGTGGAGTCAGTTGCAGAAGAACACGGAATTGTACTCGTATACTTATTTCACCTTGCTCCGTATTCTTACCTTTCAAGTCCGATAGAACTTGTTTGGAGTGGATGCGTGAAATTCTGGAAATAGAGTGCCGAAGAAATTGGAATTGCGAGACAACGCATGTGTATATTGGACGAAATTGTGGAGGCGGCTATTGGGAAAATATCAGAAAGGATGCTTGCAAAATTTGCGAGCCTCGTAGAAAAATATCATCCCTCAGTAATGTGTCCGGATGATTTCAAAGAACTTAATTGAATTAGTTTTAAATTTAATGTGCGTGAAATTTAACAAATATAAGTAAAATTTCCCAGTGTAAACAAAATATTGCAAGCATACATTTTTATTGTATACTGAATTTTTTCATGGTGATTATTCTTTTAATATGTTAGGTGCGCCCTTTCAGTCACTGAGTTTCCCTTGAATGCTCAATATCCATTTCATCTTACAGTGTGTTAACAATGGAGACTCTAAATCATTTCTACTAACGATAATGATAAATACTGCTGCAGGAGACGAAATGACATATTTTTACCATAGGGATAAAATCGTATAAGGATAAATATTACTGCGGGTATACTACTGTGAGGATAAATACTATACTACTGTAAGGATAAATACTATACTACTGTAAGGGTAAATACTATACTACTGTACGGATAAATACTATACTACTGCAAGGGTAAATACTATAAGGTCCATCGTTTAGCGATGGACGCACAAGAGGCAGGAGACGGTGCTGGATCGTTACACGTCTTGAGTGTACGGGGCAGACTCGTGAGTATAGTTATACCGCGAGCTTAGCTAAACATGGAATTTTAACCAGACATTTTTTGCATTAAATATTAGAAATGGTACAAAGCTGTTGTACGTACTCTTTCTTTTATAATTCAGCGACCAGGCTTTTAATTACAACTTCTTCCTGTGAAATTACGATCCCAGGGCTAGATATGGAGAATGTAACGCACTGTCGCTCTACGTGACTTTATGATATGCTTATTTTTTATTGTATTTATAATGCTGAGCATGTTGACAACTGAGAATGGCCCTCAATCGACATGTCATCGTGCCTGCGGTTGTTTTTGGTACATTATATTGGACGACGTCAATCGAAGTACTCAGAAAAAACAAATGTGGTAAAGACGAATCAACTCCTGTTGCTTTTAATGAAGCTTCCACGACCAGCACCTGAATCAACGAGCGGTGAGCTTTTCAAATACAACTATTTCTCGAGAGATTAAATGAAGAAGTACGGAATGGATGAAATCCTTCGTCAATATTTTCTCGGAGTTGAGTGCAATTGTTGTGAAATTTTGGTTAAGTAAATACGACTCAAATCCCTCTCAGGAATATACAACTGTTGGGTCTAAAAGAATTAGCTTTCTGAGGATGAGAGGTCACAAACTGAAAATGAAGCAGACCTTTCTTTAGTTGAAATAGAAGATTCTTTGCTTTGTTACGGATCATCGTTTTTCGGTTGTGTGCTATCTTTTCCCTCGCCCCTTGTTACTTTGTTTTTCAACTTTTATCCTGTTTTATATACTTTTTCAAATACGCATTTTCTTTGCACAAGCATTTCTGTGTGAGAACACACTTAAAAATTTCGTTTCTGTTAATTCCTCTCTAAATTAAGTCTTCCATTTTCTTCTCTTGAGAACGCACGTCACCTGGTGATAGAAACTTGAACTAACTTATAACCCATACTCTATCAATGTACCTTGAGCCCAAGTTGTCATTTTTATTTTCCATCTTTATCTAAAAAGTGAACATTTTCTCTTACACTTATTTCGACATATTTTTGCATAAAAATGTGGATTTTTTTAGTTTTTATTCAATTTTCGGCCTGATGTGTTGCTACAGATCACCGAAGCACGGGAGGGTCGCTGCGTGAGGGACCTGCAAGAAAACGAAAGTGAGGGTCTTCGAGGGTGGCATACAACATTCTTGCTTTCAGGGCCACAACCGCAACTCGTTGAAATAATAAATCTCGTTCAAATAATAAATGACTGAAATTTTTTTATTTCCACAGATGTAAATTTGCATACACAGCGCTTCTCCTTTCGGCCTAATCGCATTTCTTTGGTGTGTATGAAAGTTCGGAGAACCCGAATTGAAGAAAAGTTCCTCTTGCTAAATATGACCTCCAAATACGTCGGCTAAATTCCAATAAATGTAACTCAGTATGAATTTTGCCTTCAGTTATCAATAGCGCAGAATTGAAACCTGGTTCTTCTTTTTAAACAAATTATATTACACTGAACTGCAAGATAATTCTTTCCTGACTTTAAAAGCTGCCTATTTCATGCCGCATAATTTACGATACTTGCAATATTCCCGTTGTGCGCCGTCCGCAGACACATGCGTTAAGGTTTGGGAAATGATGAACGAGTTCTATTACGCGTCTCTTTTGAAGAGGGCGCCATTCAACGTTCATCTGTCAAACGTCGGGGAAAACGGCAGGTATCAAATGAAACTTGGCTTTAGAATCGCGCATGTCGCATTCCTGATAGTGATGCATCAAAGATACAAATATATTAGTACATTAGGTGTACGACTTGCCTACGAGGACGTTTTGTGCTGTATGGTTTGACTTTGAAGAAGTGAACATCTATGCCACGTTGCACATGAAGTCTGCAATGAACGATTGTATCACTTAACCTACCCGTAGAAAGGTAACACGGAATTCTGCGTACAGACGATGGCTCTTCCAAGTAAACGTTATACAAGCAATTTGCTCGCGATGTTCAGAAAATTAGAATATTACCTGAAGTTTTGAACCTGAAAGCAATTTTTTCAACTAAAGTTTTTCTTAAGAAAGGAAATTAATTTAGCTTGTGATCTGCTTTAGTTTAACTGAGGTCTGGAAATTTAATTTAATTCATATTTATTTCACTAAAAGAATGTTATCGTATCAATTCAAGTTGAAATGCTTGCCGAGATTAGGTTTGCGTTCATCCTGAGGCTATTCAAAAATTTTCTATACTGGCATGCTGAAAATCCTCTCGAGGTGTGCAACTTCTGTCTCTATAGGAATTAGCGCTCCCAGGAAGAAGATGTATATATCCGAATTTATAATTAGGTAAGCCTGCCCTCGATTGAAAGACAACAGGCGTTTTGTTTCGTTACGGGCCATCTTTTTTTCGGTCGACTACTGTCCCGTTATTTAACATCTAGAATATGCTTTTCAACGTTTGTTGTGTTTCATAACCTCACTATATAGTTAAGTGTCTGCTTCATTCGCAGATGATATTGTATTGGAACACACCGTGTGATTTGTAGATACCTCGTTCCCTCAAGTCCTTGCTAAATGGTGCTTTCCTCTTTCCTATCTTTGGAACACCTTAGTTATGGTGAAAAAGATTTTAGGAAACATATCTAAGCTGCTGAAAATTTAGAACGATGGGACGATACTCTGCTTCATTAGAGGTTTATGACAGTATGAACAGACATTGTAAACTGAAATTCCTTTCTTATCATTTTGTTACTGAGAAGTTATTTATTTATGTGAAAAATCATTTCATCTGCTTGATTGTGTTGAATGAACTAGGGTTGTTGAATAATTTTAAAATACTCATTAAATTATTATCATAACTCAATATTTTCAATATCGTACCTAAATTATATAAATAATATGAAGGCTTCACCAATAGCTGTGCTGTGTCGCAAGGAAAGTCGTTAATTGGGAGGCCCCTAAATAAATTGGTGAAATTTATATTTTCTTAATAACGATGTTGTTAACCATTTGGTTCGAGGAAAAAATACTGGACATGGATAACAATATATTTCGGCTATCAAAATCTGCAGACATTTTGCGATAGAACTGACTCGAATTAGTTTGATTTGCTGATGTTTTCGCTCTAGTTTGCAGAAGTTCATTCTACTGCAAAGCTTCAGGAAATTGCGATAAGTACAATGGAACATGTTATCAGCTGAAAATTTTCAAAATATTCTTTTAGGTATAAAAATTATGACATTGAAATTTAGAATCAAGTGCATCAGACCATGGGAAATTGAGGAATAATACAAAAAGACTGAAAATAGATCTAGAAAATTTGAAATTTTTTCGGACTTAAGTTCCCACGCTCTGAAGAGAAATTTCAGAAAGAAGAAACTAAACTCTTAACAGCGCTCAATTTATTCCATGAGCAATTAATTTTCCTCCTACAGATGTGGAAGTAAGCGTTTCGTTTGTTCTTTCATCCGAGAATGCGAAATACTGTTCCGTAAACTCATCCTTTCACTTCTCCCCCTCACTTTTGGGTTGAGTTCTACTTACCCGTTCATTTTCTCTCCAAATTACACGCTGACCAGACTTCGTGTTTGCTCAAAGCTCGGAATATAAAATTAAATATTTTGCTCGATACCACGTCGGAGCGTTTGGCATGCCGACCCTGAGCAAGCCATAGTTGCGGTGATCGCTTGTAGATAGACTGCCTCGAGCGGCCGATATTTGCTGGGATAAGCAGAGAGGGGCGGTAGATGGAACTGATTTCTACCGATGAAGTCTTTGATATCAGTTGGTGTTGACTTAACGATGTTTGCAATTTTCGTAGCGATGCTGCAACACAACAAAAGTGGGTGAGATTCACCTCGATTGGAAACATGCTTGTTTTACCATATGAGATTGTGAAGACGTTGATAGCAACTTGCGATGACAGTGATTGCGTGTAGTGAGGGCATGAATAGTGGTGGCGCACGAATGTATATTATCGTCATAAGATTATCGTGTCTGACTTCAATTGCACTGAGATCGCATCTATAGCACCTTTTGTGAAGATGACAACTTATTTAAAAATGAAGTTATCTGTCTCATTTAGGAAATTTTCAAGATGTACAATAACTTGATGTTTACATAAAAAATTCCTATATTTTTCGCGTATTATGATGATCGACGTGTATATCTTGAAACGCTTTTAAGACTTTACGTGGGACAAGTTATGACAATGCTACTCATTGAGAACGTTTAGGGACTATTTTCGAGAAAATGAAAACAATTTTGACACCCAGGCATTGATTCAGACACGAACCTCGCTAATAATCTAAGCGGGAGGCAGCGATGTCTTTTACAACAGCCGATATGACTCGATTAGCTTGTGAAGGCATTAATTCAGTTTTAGAATGCGGAAACATTTATGCAGATCAAAGATTGATGCTCTGAATAACTCAAATCTTGTTTTTATGATTGAAAAACCAACGATATCGCAGTAATTCTAACCTAAACTGGATTCATCTTTGTGATTATACCTTTATTTCGTTAGTGGGAATTTTCTGAATATGCATATAGTCAACCAGAATCATTTGAATCATCATATGGTTAGCAGGGAAGTTCATTTTATAGCAACACCAGGAGAGCAACAGAGAATCATAAAACTAAACTGCCTGATAATTAAGGTGAATTTTAGCATATGCGGGCGGAAAATACAGTACCTCTAAATTATTTCTCATCATTGATTTGGTCGTAAAGATAACAAAGCTGTAATTATGAATGTGACAACCCCTCAGGGGGATACAACTATTGTATCTATGGGAATTAGCGCTCCCAGGGGAAAAATGTGAGGGCCCGAGCTGAGAGTTAGGTAGGCCTTCTTTTTGTTGAAATAAAATGTTTTTTGTTATGTTAAGGACCAACTTTTTTCGGTTCACAACTGTCCTGTTTTTCAGCACCTCTAACTTTCTTCTTCAACTTATATCTTATTTCATGAACTTCTTTCCCATCTTACTGTTTCTATGCCCTTTCAGCATAGATTCCTCATTTTCTTATCTCCAAACTAAATGGTGCCTTCCTCCTTCCTCTGTTCGATACGCTCTATTTTTGCAGCGGTTAGGGAGGCTTAAACTAACTTATAATCTTATAATCTTAATCTTATGAATGTGATAAAGATATGGGACTACGAACGAAGTTGTGTCTCCTGTAGAATTCCAGGAGAAATTCCACCATTCGGTGAAGGTAATCACTGGTTGATCAAGATGGTCATAAAATGCTAACATCTGCTGGGCCTTGTTCGCGTACTCTGTCTGCGGGCAAAAATTTCGTGACTCAATTTCTGACTTTGGCCACAGCGTTGACAAAGAAAGCTCTCTATCTTGCGTCCTGCCTGCAGTTAAATATGCGGACTGCAAACATGCCACCGTGCTCTCCTGACACCCGATGTTCTCTTGTAATGTCTTCACACCATTTGTGTGTTCGCATATCTACATTACTTTTTAGCCTCTTGCAATGACACGCAACGTTATTGACATCTAGGTTCGCGATATATTTTAAAATTTTAGTTTTTATGTCCATGAATTTGTTACGCTCCATCGAGTGTAATGATTATGGCGGTAAAAACATACTGAAATGACACATGAAAAACGTTTCAAAATAATTTTCCACGAGTAATTTGAATTTAGGTTGCATGCCCTATGCTGGAATACATTTAACCTAACATATTGTCGTTTCCACTCATACGAACTGTAATAAAATTTTAAAATATGTACAGATTTTCAAACTTTTCGTACGAACTGAAACTTGCAAACACGATTTCGTGTATTATTTGTTACATCATTGCTAGTCTAGAAATCTCGCAACCTCAGTCTAGAATTTGTGTCTCTAATTTCGTTTGTATGATAATGGCCAGAGCACGCTGCACTGAAAATGGAAAATTCCCTCCCACCTTGAACTTTTCGGCAGATGTATGAAGAAGTTTTTCTTGACCTGGAAATACTTTAATGAAATTAGATCCTGTTTGTAACCAGCTAGGAAGAAATCTCTCAAGCCTTGAAGAGTACATGGTTTCAAATTTTAAAAATATATTTGGCTGCGGAGTCTTCAAAAGCTCGAACCAAATGCCTAATTCAATTATTTTAAAGTTTTTTTAGAATAGATAACATGAACTTTTCTAAGATGCTTAAAATCCTTTGTTGAATTGATATGAAGCTCCGTTTAAAAATGTTTTAGAGGTATCTCGCCTTCATTGAAGAATCAGATATTACTTTATTGTGTGAACAATTTTAGCAGTTCACACCTTCGGGGAATTATTTTATCTCTGTAATTTTATCCAAGAAATTCTTGGCGTACTCTGTAGAGAAGAATCTCCAAGCCATCATGTTATTTAATTTAGAGTCGAACTGAAGCGTCTGTAAGCGACCACGGCATGAGTTAAGTGGGAGGTGATTGTACACAAGAGCCGAGCGCTCAAGTAGCTGTTCCCTTGCATGCTCTCGTCTAGCCGTCAGACGAGCTCGTGTAATAGAACAGGTCAGCTCTAAAGTATCGCTTGTCTATTCAATTCATTTTTTAGATCAATAACGCTTTGAAGATTAGGTTTCAGTGCGTCATATTTTGGCTGTGCGCTTTGCCTCTTCTCCCCGGCGCAGGCAGCAATTACATGGGTTGCTAAATACACGACTCCGGCAGGAAATCGAAACTTAGCTGATGCTATCGCTAAAATTTGAAGGCATAATAGAGGCTGTTGGGAGACCAAACGTCTTCATCGGCCGGGCAAAACTTGTTCGATCTTGGCTCTAACCGTCTAATATTATTCCTACACGGTCGTCAATCTTCGTAAGTATCGCAGGAATGCCCAGTATTCCTACGGGATGACCGAATTATTTTTTTGTTCGGAATCGTTGCGAACGTCGATTTCCCTATCTTATTGGAATCATCCGTAACGCGTATGGATCACCACAACCGTATTCATTTCCTGGGATCTTTGATTATCCAATAGATTGCATAAATCAACAGTACATCGATCCTAAATCTTACGACCTACTGATCTGTGGGTTCTGGTTTAACTTGGAACATAGTAGCAGTCGTTGCGTTTCCTGCTAAACCAATGCTCAGGACTGGAATTTTCATCGTGCTTTGAACGAAGTTTAAAATTGTGACCCAAGATTGAGCGTTGATCAATATCATAGAAGAGCTTCAAGTTAATTTATTACATAAAAAGTGTCACAGCCAATACACTAGATTAAATTGACAGTATACTGTACATCAATCCAAGGGACTATAGTGAAACTGTGGAAATTGATTTTATCTCTATTGCAGCCTCTGGATGCTGGGTTAGAATAATTTTGATCGCAGACGAAATTAGCTTGGAACTTCCAAGCTTATTATTTGATTATTTACTTATTTTTGAGTGACATACAGCGACAGCACAATAACACCGATGAGGAGAGAATACGGCGTGCTGAGTAGAACGGAATGAATTTTTATTACCAAGAAGCAAACGTTGCTGAGAAGAAAGTGATTACATCATAACCAATACAGAATAATATTGACTAAGAGGATTTCAATGAACGTAGAAGCGCGTTATTATGACTTTAGTGATGACAATTTAAGACGCATAGCGGAACGTCGTTGCTGTGCAGATTTAGATCGCTCTTTCAACTAGATGTTCGAAGTATATAAGCTCTTATATAAAATTTTATGTCTTTCAATCATCAATAATTTGACTCGGCATTTAAAATTTCTCAGAAATAACTTTTCTTCTTCGTGAATTTCTTCCATTTCCTCTTGTCAGCATGTTAGCCTTCGAGAGACGTTAATATACTGCTGCAAAGTCCGCTCGTTATAACCATGAAATTCAAAAGGAACAGGGAATGTCATTTCTTACCTCAAAAAATCCCATAAACAGTGATAAAGAAATTCTTCAGAGACCAGGTTCGTTTCCCTCGAAACTTTCACAAGTGCATTGTACCTACACCCCACAGATGGCTGCATCATCGTCAATTCCATACTTGTCTCACAAAATTGTACGTAAGTTCATGACTATCGTGTCATTTCGCTATCAATTACGTTTGACACCGAGTAACTCCTGTAGGTTACAGATAACGATTCGCAATGGAAGATCATTACGTTCTTAAACTAATGTAGGCATCAGCATCATGACTATCCAAAGATGGGAAGTAAGTTGGTAATAAAGGCGATTAACAGCAACGTTTTCGGTTGCATAAACTTTTTATTAACCCCCTGCATCGAAGAATTTCTTCTCTGACATGTAATCGGAACAGTTTATTGTTCCGCAATATAGACCAAATTTGAAAGCCATGTTTCCAAAAAAGACTTATCGATTAGACAACCTTGACCGAAATTTTGCGTCAGACTCAAAAGCTCTTTGGAAGCACACTTGTACAACTTGCCGCTGACAAGACGTAGGTTTAACTCCACAAAAGTTCTGTTATTTCCTATTACAATCATTCGCGTTATAACAGTTGTAAGGAGAATTTTAAAATCTTATTTATATTAAGATAGCAAATTGATCTCATAATTTTTCACTAAGCACATAGTCAATTCCATTCCGAGTATGAATACAATAGAAATACAGGATATTTGAATAAACTGTAAACGCAGTGTTAACATAAATGAATTCATTATATGTGCATACACGAAGTATGTCGCCGGCCACATGCATCCGAATAACGTTGGTATAAATTAATATTTTTCAAAATGCACCCTTTCAAAAATTAAAACATTCATGCTCTTTCTGAATTGTTTTTAATCATGTTGTAAGACAGAATCTAACGATTTTTAGTACTACCGAAATACTTCATGAGACTGAAAGTTTTGTTCCTTAATCAAAAAGTGTTCTACTTAGGATGCATTGTCTTCAAAGCAAGAAGAAAAAAGTTTTTAAAAACTTGGATAAACAATGATATAGTTAAAATTTCTAAATTGATGGATCTTTGTATAACATCATATTCTCGTGCGCTGGCCCGCCTGATGTACTGAGGTGCAGACGAGCTGCTGTTTAGCTTGTATATGCTGCAGTTTCAAACAAATTAGATATCTATGATAGTACATGTGTAATGTTGCTTTACTTCTAATACGTTGCCGTCGTATTTTGAAATTGGCAACTAAGGTGAGGTCATTGTAGCAACAAAGGAGTTAAATAGTCGGAACCTAGCAGTACTCTTTATTTTTATGCAAAAGGGCGCTATTCTGTTGCATTGTGTATTAATGATTATGATGGGGATTTACACAATTATCCCATCAATAAACGAAGCAAGTTTACGGAAAATAGGCACTAAATCATGATACATTGGACTACTTGAAAAACTAGAGAACATGCAGCAACCAATTCGTGGTCAGCGGTCACGAAAGTTTTTTCTTGTTTCCATTTGCACATCAGCGCACTTGTTTCACAAAATTTTACTGCTGAAAGTAGCTATTCCAATATCCTCTGAGCACCGTACATTCTCATGCAGCAGCTCAGTGATGTTTTTAGCCAAAATCATGCGTTCTGGTGTTGACTGGGAGCGCGAAATATGGCAGCTCGCGTTACAAGCGCGCATTTCTTCACGCGCCTCGTATTTTGGCGCTGGTCGTAGCGCTCCACCGCGTCTCTCCATCAGCAGTTCCTGCCAGTGCTGATGAGAAGTTTTTTCCAGCTATTCTTTAGGGAACAAAAAACAAGATGGCGTCAGCGGGTCACTTCCGTTAATTCGAATGGCAAATGAAAGAATGAAGAAGGCCATTTGGACGCTAGAAAAGTCTTGAAGCGACTCATTGTGTGTACATTGGTAGAGGAGAGAGAAGTGGGTCGGCACAGGGGCAAGGGAGGACATGGAATCAAGCCGCTCAACTGCATTATTTTCAAACAAGAGCTAATGAGAAAAAATGAACAATTATGCGTTGACGGTAGGACGTTACAACGCTCGATTAAATTTTTTTTAATCTGCTCACCTGGGTTTCATTTTAAGGAGAATTAGGTGTCTGAGCTTTCATTTCAGCTCACGACGTTTCTTCTCCAAAAAAATTAGATGGACAAATGTAAGAAATATTCGGAGCACTTCCTCTAAAACAGGAGCACCGTTCTGAAAAAGACAGAGGCGTGATGGCGAGACAGGGCGAAGTCGCTCGTGAAGCGCCGTGTTATGGCCCTCGTTAGGCAGACAGTGACAGGAAATTTGCCTCTTTTGAGCGACTCAAACGCCCGCCTTCAACGTAGCTTGCGCACACCTACAAGAACAGCGATCCTTAAACTTCAATCGCGTCCCCACACGCTCGGCTTCAGGACGAGTGGTGAACCTATGTAATTTTTTAATGAACAATACAAATTCCTATTGTGTGTCTATTTAAATGTTTGTTACTTAACATGCGTGTCTCATCATGTGCCTGGTCTGCCGTTAAGCAGATGATATATACTACTAATAAAACGCGTGTCTGTCTTTTGTGAGATTAAGTCTTTTGCATGACATCCGATCCATCAATCAATTTCACAGAGTTTCATAATCTATTTCACAAAAACACATGGGGAGACCTAGTATAACTCTTGAATAATGTTTATTGTTATTGATAATTACAAAATTTACCCCGATAGATGATTTTAGTGCCCTTTAATTTATCCGTAAATATCTTGTTCGACAAAGTTCTAGAGGAAAGCTTTATCACCAAAACGCTCACTCTAAACTGTTTTATTATGCTCTCTAATTTATTTACATCATTGTGTACTAGTGCTGAAAAATTCTGAGCATTCCTTCATGACTGACTCCCGTAAACTTGATTTGAAATTTTGCCGAATAAATAGTGTTGTTGATGTCGTTTATCCACGTCTTCGGAGAAGTTCAAAGATTCAGACTTCGTTGAACCTCTAACATTGATGACGCATGGTATTCTGTGCTGGCTAATGTGTCTTTTATAGTCATAAGGAGTGGTCTAGGAGAAAAAAGCACTAAAAATCGTGACTCCTCTGAGGATAAAAGATTCCGAACTCCGCTCAAGTAGTTAGTTTGGAATAAGAGGACAATTTTGTCTGTACACAATCTTAATTGTGTTTGATTCACTGTCATGAACGAAATCATTATGAAAACAATTTATTAAAATTTTTTTCTCGTAAAAATTACCTATAATCGATCAAAACACAAAGAACAAACGGAGAAAAAAGAATTCAGATCGGAAAATCATTTCGTTATATTCAGCTGGTTGTTGCCTCTATAGCTGCAGCCGGCAGTTACAGCGCAGGCGTCAAAGTGGCTGTCCTTGGCGCAGTTACGCAGAAGTTATTGTCTAAGAATTACACTCCGCTTCGTCGCTGATTGTTTTTAACGATCTTTCAATGGCTTGTATTGTGTGGGTGATGGCAGAGTGTACGTGCAGGTAAACAGGAAACACTTGTGAGCTTGGCGCGGAGTTTATTTAGCTAGATGTTGACAGAAGGCGAGATGTTGAGGGATTGAGCAACTGGCTTCGACATTAGCAGCCTTTATATAAGTGACGTACAGATACAGAACGACGCGGAATACAGACATGTGCAGAGATGGCCGCACATATGTCCCCCCCCCGACAGTTGTTAGGATACCACAAAAAATAAAACGGTTACCCGAAATTCAATATTCGCAAAATGGAAGCAATCAATGAAAGAACAAAAGAAAAGAATTATAGCAATCAAGTCATGAATTGACAATAATGTATTTTACTATAATTCTCAATTCTAAACGCAAAAGAACTATTATGACATCGCTCGTAACCGTTGTACGTTAATTTACGTTAACTGTGACAACATCCATAATCATAAAAAAAAATACACTAATCAAATGATAAATCGCACCAGCCAAGCATTATTGTAGGTTTACGCAAAAGAAATAAGCATTAACAAGGTAGCTTCCAGCGAATACTATATGCATACCAGGTTTAACTGAAACACTAAAAATACTAAGGTTAATACTTTTAACTTGAAACAACGCCACGCTAATACGGCAAGTAAGAACGGTTACAATAACCAAAAAGACATAGAATAACGCAAGCACTTAGATTATAGGTAAACCGCCTCAAAAGTTAAACACAAGGGAACATTTTCGTAACTTCAACGGATACGTTTTCATGCAAAACCCGTTACCGCAATCACCAAACAACAGATTAAAAACTATCTCTAATACGTCCTCAGGGGAGAAAAAAAAATTTTTTACGTTACGGAAAGAACAACCAAATTAATTTACTTAGATACTTAATTTCAAGAAAAAAAACATACCTTAAACCAAAACGGTCTCTATTAGTACTTTCAGATATAATGTTTAAATTCGTTCCTTGGTAAAAAACCATATCACCAATTTACCACAACCATCCAAAACGAAATTGCAGGTAAAAATTCAAGTTCACACACTCCTAACAAAAATTAAAAAACAAAACCTTAATAATTAGAAAGCATACAAGCAAAGCGACTGGAACAAGCAAAAAGCAAAGCTGCTGACTTACCGTGCATATAAATAAACTGCACGTTGACGGCCATGAAGAACGTCGTAAGGATCAAAAAGTCAAACGCCATTTCATATTGATAAAAATAATCCAAGGAAGACCAAAAAAAAAAAATAAAACAACATCCTACATGATCGCAACTAATTACCCACTTCCGCAATAACTCCTATTAGAATTAATTCACACATTAAATAATTTAATCGCAATAAATTTTTAAATACCATTAGGGACAAGAAATTTTCATGTTTCGATCGTTTCCTTTTTACAAATATTAACATTAGAAACATCAAAACGTCTAACACCCAAAACAAATAAAGCATTTGCTAATTAAAAATTTTTTTTTTTTTTGCGTCAATATTAAAACCAGTATACTTAAATTAAACACATGGGTTAAATAGATTTAAAAATACATTAAAGAGAACACTGCGCGCATATTTTATCGCGTGTTTCATGCGATTTGCATTTCATTTAACCGCGCGCCAGATTTTCAAATACTTTAAAATCTAACACTTATAATTTTTCTGTTAATACATCTTCAATTAATTCAAATAAAATTCTTCAACGTTATCATTTTTCAAACTCTTCGCGCACCACCGGATTTACTTGGACGGCCTGCATCCCTGGGACGTCCAGCCCGCCCTAAGTGTGTCACATTAACCACCACAAGATCGCGCGCAACTCTAACTATTGGTCCTGATGGAGGACCCTTGGCGGCCTGCCCCGCACCATCGCGTAGGAAAAATTTTCTCGTTGCGTTGCTGTCAACGTCTGTACCTCCTTCTTCAGATGGTATAGGACGGTTCCCATAATCATCGTAGACAGGATAAGACCCATTATGATGATGTCCGTCAGTCGGTCGGGGAGCAACTCCATCTTGGTTACCGCGTTTTCCTTGACCCACTGTTCATTAACGGTTGTGGAGTGTGTTGATAAAGCCGATACGAGGGTATCTACGTCGATGTTACTCTGTGCGTTACCCATCGAGCACCCTCTCCTGCAAGTGAAGGATACAGAAAAATTAGCATGGCCGTTACAAAATAAAAATAAATACAACATATAATTTGGTATCAATCTTGGTTGACTCTCAAGAGTCATTGAACCACGATAGTCTTGCCTAAAGCAATTAAACGCTGATCATGTGTGACCGTTGACAAGACACCTTTCTCATGAATGCAATCTAAATTCGCTGATTGCCGCACATTCCGACGGAGCAAAAATAGCTCGGCGCGAGACCGCAGCATACGGCCGCAGCGTCAAAACAACCCATCTCGCAAGGTGAACAGCAACCTCAGCGATTTGCAATTCGCCGTCGGCGCATCGTTCATGATTAAAACTGTCAACTTAGCAAAACGGATGTCTGGGTGAATCCGAGAAAAGAATTAATGAAACGTCTTAGCGACAGCTAGACGAGACAGTACAAATTCCTCTGGGGTAAACGTCTAACATTTACATCAAGTTACTTGAGCATAAAGCAACAATAAGCTTAACATATAAACATACAACGCATTGATTAATATGAATGCAAGCATATTGCATATAGCGAAGAAAACGCTTCTAAAATTATGATTATATCTCTTAACATTATTTATAAACAACGGTAAAACAATGGTAAAAGGTTAAAAAATGGTAAAAGGGTAATATTACTCGTCGATTAGTTAGCACGTCACATAGTCCAATGAATTCGTCTTTTTAACTCACAGATTTTACCTTTTTGAGCGGTAAAAGATGATTAAGGTTACTTCTAACGATTTTAGATCCAATTTTAATATCAGCGTAATTACGTTTAACCTTTTGGACGACCGCAGGCCCAATCCAAGTTAATTCCAATTTATGGGTCTTGTTATGATTCCTTAATAGAACTCTGTCACCAACTTGAATATCCTTATTGCGCCGCTTAAGGTTTCTATAAAGATTTCGCTCTGTTGTGTTGTTAATAATTAAATTTCGTATATTTTCTACTGTTCGAACGGCTTCTCTAGCTCTAATATTCACTAAATCTATTTCTTCATCAAAACTGTAAATTACTGAATCGAAACTGTCAGACTGATAATAGGCACACGTATCGCGATTGAACATTATATAGCTTGGTGTTTCGCCAATAGTAGAGTTTAAAGAATTATTTAAGGCATTTTCTACTACTTCCAATAATTGGTCCCACTCTACATTAACAAGTGTATGAATGTAAAGTTTCAGCAGATTCGTAATTTTTTTATTGTTGCGCTCCACAATTGCATTAGAATGTGGGCTGTAAGCCAAAACTTCTCTTTTTGAAATGGCATGTAATTTCGCAAATTGTTTGAGAGCCACTGATTTAAATTCCCAAGCGTTATCCGAAATGAGCGTCTTAGGGTAACCTAGTAATGAGAAACAGTTGCTTAAGCAAGAAATCACTGTTTCTGTATTTCGATTCGAAATTGCATACAAACGACAAAACCTCGAGAAAAGGTCAATCACCACTAGAATATATTTATTTCCATTATCAGTTACTTTAAGTGGGCCAAGCAGATCAATTGATACAACTTCGAAAGGTTCTGTGGCTATTGGAGCTGTTAAAATTTTAATTGGGACTGATGGTCTCGCTTTAATGATCTTGCAAACTTCGCAATCGCTAACAAATTTTCGCACAAAAGTTTTCTCTAATTGATTCCAATATTTTAACTTAAATTTAAACAAGGTATGCTTGTAATCGACATGATATAAACTGTGGATCGCTAGGATAGCTTTACTCATTAAGGAATTAGGAACGACTGCAGTCAAAATTGTACTCGGTCGATTATCGATTTCTCTACGTCTATAAAGAATATTATTTAACACTAGAAATTTATCTAAGTCAGGAATAGTCGAAACACTGTCATGCAACAAAGCATTCTTAAGCCCCATACAAAAAACGTCATTGTTTTGTTCGTCGATAAATTCCCTAATCGTCCAAGATATCTCAGACTCTGTCGGTACATAATTTATCAGCGCCGGACGCGCGTCTCTGTCTGCTGCATTGTCAGCATTGTCTCGAGTCGGAGGCAGGTCAACTACCTCGCTTCCTGTCATGTGTTTGCGTCGTGCTCGAGTCTCCACCACACAAACTTCTGATTCAAATGCGACTTCCAAATCACTACAAGAATTTAGGTCCTTAAGGTTTAACTTCTCGTTATTAACAGGCAATCTGCTTAAATAGTCTGCGACAACGTTTTCTCTACCAGGTAGATATTTTACAACTGGGTCAAAGGAATGTACATTTAGGCACCATCTCGACATGTTCGTGTCGTCAGGGAGTTTTTTATTAAAAAGGGGCGCCAAAGGTTTGTGGTCTGAGTATACCCGGACAGGGTAACCCGTTATTAAATACTTAAAGTGTTTTAGAGCTGAATGAATTGCGAAGAACTCTTTTTTGGTAGTAGCGTATCTTCGCTGGCTCGAATTTAAATTTTTACTAAAATAAGCTATAGGTCTTAGAATTTTGTCGCTTGAATCATCCGCTTGCATTATAACAGCACCAATTCCGGCATTGGAAGCGTCCGTAAAAACATGAAAGTCCTTGGTATAGTCAGGATGTCTTAGAACTGTGTCAGAAGTTAGTGACAACTTCAGAAAATCAAAACTTCTCTGACACTCGTCGGTCCAAGTATAACCTACATTTTTCCGCAAAAGGTTGTACAAGGGGTAAGCTACTTCTGCAAAGTTGGGTAAAAAATTTCTGAAATAATTCGCCAACCCTAAAAACTGTTGCAGTTCCTTCACATTGGTCGGCGCTCGGCAATTTTGTAACTTCTCTGAATGTTTACACTTAATACCGTCAGCGGCAATGGTATGGCCCAAATATTCGAGCTCTTTTTTAAAGAAATGGCATTTCTCAAGCTTTAAGGATAATTTACCGGATCGCAGCATCTTAAGCACAATCTCTATATCAATCAAGTGCTGATCCTTATTTTTTGAAAACACCAATATATCATCTAGGAATACGAAAGCTAGTTTACCCAGAATGGGTGCAAGAGCAGACGTCATGACTCTTTGAAATATTCCAGGGGACGTAGAAAGTCCGAATGGTACACGACAGAATTGATATTTACGGTAATTAACGCTAAATGCCGTGTATTTCCTGCTCTCTTTTTCTAACTCTATTTGATGAAATGCCGAGCGAAGATCAATGTTAGAAAACCACGTGTTACCACCTAACGTCGATAAGATGTCGTCAATGCGGGGAATTGGGTAAGAATGTTTAATCAAAACCTTATTCAATTCACGGAAATCTATCACAGGACGCAAATCTCCTGACTTCTTTTTAACTACAATGACAGGGAAATTGAACTCAGAAGATGACTCCTCTATTATTCCCTGATCAAGCATATCGTTAGTTATTCTCATAACCTCTTCTTGGTACTTATGAGGTATTCTGTAGGGAGCTAAATTTAATACAGGCGCATCAGTTTTCAACTGAATATGATGCTTCAAGATATTCGTTACACCTATTTTTTCGCCTTCCAAAGTTACTACATCCCGGTACTTATTTAACAATTTAACTAAAGGAATTTGTACGTCATCTTCCTTACATGAAATATCATTTACCGTCAACTCACGTCTTAACTCCTTTTCTCCACTTATTAAACCTGCATCTACTTCTGCATAGTTTTCCAACTCCTTATCATTAACAAGAATTTCACCTCTGCCACGAGTATCAGCATCCCACACAAGTTGACTATCGACTATGGCATTCCTTCCACCACATGTCGATTTAACTTTCGCCGTATCTGACCCCGCAACAAAATTTACTTCAACTTCACACGCATCTCTGAGCGCTGTGTCAACACTTGTTAAATACATTTCGCTCTCAATATCATCAGATTTTATCAATTCCACGTGGCATAGCATCGTGTTCTCAGAGAAGTACAACGCCTCCTCGTTAGCATTTAGAATCATGACTGGTACCACACCGTCTTCATTTACTTGCACAATTGAGTCAGCTATTAAAGCACCATTATCGAGACATCTTTTTATAATCATGTATTCTCCTGGCACTGGTTTCTTAAGGAAGCCATAAATGACATTAAGTGAATTCCCAGGCACTTCAGCCTGATTGCAATGAACGATTAATTGCTTCGTACTCAATGTCTGTGCCTGAGCTACCGCAGCTCTCATGCTCTGTCTCTGAGCTACCTCAGCTCTCATTGTCTCGCAGTCAGCATTTTTTCTCCTGCAGTCAGCATTGTTTCTGCCGCAGTCATCATTTTTTAATTGACTCTTGGTCTTTCTGGCGACCGCAATCTCTGATAATAGACAATCACTCTTCACTATTTTTTGCATTACAGCTTCTCTGCTTAACAGAGGTTCCACATTTAGATCTTGAAAAGGAATTGCAACATTATTCCAAAGAAGTTCCTTCTCTCTGAAGTTTATTACGGCGTCTTTTAAGACGTCCCGACCTAGAATTAAATCATAATTAAATTTGGCTTCACGAACAATGAGTGCACTTGTTTTAATTACTTTACTTGTGCCGGGAATTTTAATAGCTAACTCCACTTCACCAGTGACGTCACTTTTTCCGTTCACGCCTTTCACTCTCAATTTACTCGGTTTTACTTCCTCACTTAGATTTTTAACCTGTCTGAAACTCAGAAGACACTTTTCTGAGCCGCTATCGAGCAAAGCGCTTAAATACTGGTCATTATTTTTTAGAATAATGGTCGGTTTGTTGGAATCCTTGAATGATATTAAACCAGCATCGTTTTTGTTAACATTCTTTACAACGGACACAGAAAAATATGATTCCACAGTTTTGCCTTGACCATGGTCATTTTCAAGCTCTTCTTCTTGTAATAAACTATATCTATTTTTACAGTTAAACACAGGGTCAACATACGATTTGGTTATTTCGGTGGTATCTGGGATTGCCACGGTCTCCAGTTTAACGAGTTTGGTACCGCTAATTAACTCGGGCTCAATCTGTTTCAAATCCCCCTTGCTACCTTCATCTAGTTTAAAAAATCGCTTGACGTGCTCTCCGCCCAATGAACTTCACTCTGCCCACGGTTTGTGCTACCTCTACCGCGTAAATACGCCCTATAATTACGGACCTCCGTACCGCTCGCTCTACAATTCTTTACTACATGAGTGCCTCCGCAGGCAAAGCATCCTCTCTGACCTCCTGGAACTTGACCTCTTTGAGGTCGACACTCAAAGTGCCCTACCATTGAACAGGAGGTACAGTACGGGAACCCGGGCTTTTTCGTGCCCGACTTTCCTCCGGAATTTCCTGAATTTCCTGCGAATTGTACAGAACCAGAACTACTACTATCTGTTTTCATCATATTACACTCTAAGTATCCGTTTCCTCTATCTCCTACATAACTGTTAAACTCTCTACCTCTCAAACGAGGATTCCGTGCGAGCCAGGGCCTGGGTACAGTCCTACGTGCCCCTGATCTGAAATTCCTACGGTAATTTCCCATACTTCCGTAGTACACTTCGTTCTCCTGGTATTGATCTGGCTCCTCCAAAACTTCCTCGAATTCACTAGTCACTTCTCCTACGTAACTCTCGCTCTCCTGTCTGACAGGATACTTTTGCGCTAGAATTTTCTTAGACTCGCTCTGGCATCGCACCGCGGAAATTAACTTGGCTAATAGCTCCTCTGCAGTCGAAAATTGCGTTTCAAAAATTTTTCTAGCGAACGTCTCATCAAATAAAGGACCTAGAACCCCCAACGCCAGACTGTACGACATGCTGTCGCCTACGAATTTTTTTAATTCAGCCTGCGTGGTGCAGTTCTGGAAATAAGCGTGGCGCTGCCACCCGAGTGAGTTTGAACTAAGAATACTCTCGGTTAACTTCCTTATCTTCGAAAACGCGTTCACGATCTGGGCAGCAAGTGCATTATTTTTAACTAATTTTAACTCGTTGAGATCGCAAGCCAATGCATGGATACTCTTTTCTCCTTTCGAGACGTAAATGTCCTCAAGTATTTGAACGACCTGATCGAAAGAATAATTCAAGTCCGCGTTAACTAGCTTAGTTACTACACTGTTGAAGTCACCGATGTTCTTGTTTGCAGAACGTACCAAAAATTCCTTTCTACGCTCATCACTAGTGGCATCTGGTAATAGGCTCATATAGGCCTTAAGATTTTGAATATGTGTCGAAAATGTCTTATTCTCTAGGAACTCCCCATACTGGCCACCAAATGTACGTGCAGGTAAACAGGAAACACTTGTGAGCTTGGCGCGGAGTTTATTTAGCTAGATGTTGACAGAAGGCGAGATGTTGAGGGATTGAGCAACTGGCTTCGACATTAGCAGCCTTTATATAAGTGACGTACAGATACAGAACGACGCGGAATACAGACATGTGCAGAGATGGCCGCACAAGAGAAGCCATGATCTGCAGCATTAAACAATCTTAATGTAGGAAATTTTCTCAAGTTATTGGGTTAGACGGGGTGGGAGAAAAATAGAGCTGGGTGAAAGAAGGCAGTTAAGAATATATACTACCTATTTAATAGAGAATTATATCGCACTCTGTTGAAAATTTTCAAGCAATTGCAGTGAAGAGAGGAGTGGGCCTCACATATTTCGGTAATTATTGGTATTTCAGAATGAATAGTTGTCTTAGAGCCATTTAGAAGTAGTTAAAATCAAGTTAACCAGCGATTTATTATGTGTTAGAAATTAATGAAAGCAAGTTTAATGAACGTTGTTGGTTAGAATACACGCACTTCGTCGGTTGTCGAAAACAATAGAGAACTGTTCAAGGAGTGGGGATGTGGGTGTTATTCGGCAAATGATAGTGAATGAAAATTTTGTATTTATAGAATAACTTAAGTGAAGAATTAACAATGAAGAAACTAAAAGTTGTTCATGAGCAAACGAACTTGAGATTCATCACATTTTTTGCTCTCAGATTATTACGAAGTTTCAAACGCACATGGGGATTAAAAAGCTGAATTACCTCTAAGTTGAAGTGTGAGTCACTGTCATCATTTAAAAGCATTTTAAAAGCAAATTCATGTCTTATAAGAAACAATCCTTGAGTGCAAGTGTTCCCAAAGTAAGGACGCGAAATTATTGCTTTTATCGCTGCAATGAACAGAATTGTTCCGAACTTTTTCCGTAAGGAATTCTAACGGACAAAACACATTCAATGACTGACATACTTTTATCTACCTGCTATATATCTGTGGGCTCATTAAGGAACAGGATTTGAAGGTTTCATTGTCAGATACGCGATTCTATTTTTTACGTACCGTTAGTCGTGATCTCCCGCGTGGAAAGGCAGGAGAATTTATTGCTCATGCGTTCTTTACAAAATTCACAGATAGTTGAGCAGTGTTAGGTGAATTCCGTACGGTACATTAAAATGCTTATGATTCTGTTTTGAGTAAATACCACGAGAAAAATAAGTTACTACTGGACGTAGAATGGCACGCGGCAATGTCTATTTCATCCTTGAAGTATTTATTGACATGTTTTTTGCTGATAAATCCTTCGTTATCGAGTGAAGTATGCCACTATTCAAAAAACCTCATTTATTTTTTCCCGTATTTCCCACTTAAAGCACCGGGTGTTTTATTCAAGCATTATCTGCTATTTTTCAGAGTTTATTTTTGCCTTGCCCTCAGAAAAAAAGAATAAAGGCTGTAACATTGTGAAACCACGTTCAATTAATTTCATGGAAATTGTAATGGATTCCACTCAAAGCACTTTAAAGGATGAAAAATGCTGATCAAGCATTGACTACATTGCCTCGGCACCGCACCGCAGCTCTGCGCTGGTAGACACCGAACCACAACGCTGCACGAGAACACTGCATGAGATGGCTGCATCAAAAATTACTGTACTAGAACAATACACGCAAACAGCGTATCAAAACACTGCATGAAAACAGTGTATCAAAACACTGCATGAAAACAGTATCAAAACACTGCATGAAAACAGTGTATCAAAACACTGCACGAAAACAGTGTATCAAAACACTGCACGAAAACAGTGTATCAAAACACTGCACGCAAACAGTGTATCAAAACACTGCACGAAAACAGTGTATCAAAACACTGCATCAGAACACTGCATGTCTCTGCGAAATATCGCCATTCGACCGTGTCGCCGCAGTTCTTTGTGGTAATTCCTAACAAGAATAAGCGTCGTTGGCTCAGACCTTACATCTACCACATTGAAACTTATTTGTCCCACAATAACTTTACAGGATGTAAAATCTAATCTTCATACGATTACTTCCTATTGATATCCGTCATAATACCCGGCCTTCTCATCGCACCCATATAACCGAAAAATATCGAAGCCTTTCAAAATTTTTAAAAATACGTATAGATTGAAATATTTTCAAGTTTGACGATGCGTCTCTCTCAAATGCTTTGAAATATATAAGTGTGAACCATCAGTCATCATTTGCAACGATGAAATATGCATGCTATCGTATGTTCTTAGTATCCATCGTATTTAAGGTAATTAGGGAGAACGAGAAAAAAGAGGAAAAAAAGACAAACGCTAATCTTGAAACTGTTAGAAATTACGTATTTCTTAAATGTGCCCGTAAAGAAAAAGATTGAGTAGCTTAGGGAATTTACGTGTATGTGGTGCGGAGCAGTAGCAGGAGTGCTTCTGGGCAGATCATTTACTCATCATGGCCGATTCTTCGTAATTCCTTTTTTTATTTGAGTGATCACTCTTTTGGTTTTCCTTAAGTTTAATTTACGTTCTCGTTGCATGTTTGAGCTCCTTAAAACTTACCGAGAGGCCTAGTACGCTTTGAGCCCTACTTTGGGAATATACTTACTCTCCTATTTAGGAGTCCTTAAACTTTTACTTTATACCTTAAAATAGGCCTATAGCGCCTAACTCAATATTTCTACTTGCCTCCTAATGAGAAGTTATCTTCTTATTACCTTAATATTACCTTAAAACCTTAAAAGTACTAGGTCTTCTCTTACTTAACCTGTCTATTTTTCCTCTTATGGCCGTTTATTTTTGTGCCTCTTGAAATGTGCTCATTAAAGTTTCAAGGTTGGTGCAGCCGAGTAGCTCTTAATTGAGCAATTGAGATACTTTGAACGATATGAAATAAATGCCTATAAAGAGGTAGCTGGGGCTAAATTTTGTAAACTAAAGTAGTTCTTCTTCTTCTTTTAGAATAACTTGAAGTCGTCTGCCCGAGACTGCGTGCTTTTAACCCTGCCCTATTGTCTCCGCCTTCGTTTCTCCGCCGCACCTGTACGATTATCTTGTAGCCAGAGCTGAGCTGTGCTGTTTCCTAACTCACCGTTGTTGCGGTTCGAGGTCAAGCCGGCCGCTTCGTAGGTGTGTTGCGTGTAGAGATGTGAATTGTTATTGGAATTATCAAACATCTGAATAAATTCTCGTATAACCTTAAAACCACTTAATAACTCTCCGCTTCAACATCGGTATATTCTATTTCAGTTGTGTTGGACTACCAATTGCGGGTCCCGCGGATGTTGGTGGGATTTTAACCTTATACCGGCACATCAAGAAGTGGCCGAAGTTGAATAAAAAATCGGTTCCTCGCTGTAAAAGCTATATTTTCCTTTACAAGTCTAACAAAACACTTATCCACGGACATTTGGACATTCAGAATTACCTGATTACCTTGATAATACTTAACACTGATATGATAGGCAGACTCACCGAAAAAATAATTTGATCAAAGATATCAGTGAATGAATTATTGCGTAGATGTTATCAATTTCCACCATGAAACTGCTTGCAGCATGTTCCAATAATCATACTGAAGTGATGCATTAAGAAGATCGTTTTCGAGTCATGGAAAAAAATTAATTTTGCCAGGCACAGAAGAAAAATGCAAAGACCGCGTCAGTAACTTTTGATGTTCGTGTAATGCCTCACAATAGGCATGGTCATACCAGAACACTGCACCAGACAGCACTGCACCAGACAGCACTGCACCAGACAGCACTGCACCAGACAGCACTGCACCAGACAGCACTGCACCAGACAGCACTGCACCAGACAGCACTGCACCAGACAGCACTACACCAGAAGGCACCAGAAGGCACTGCACCAGAAGGCACCGCACCAAACAGCACTGCACCAGAAGGCACTGCACCAGAAGGCACTATACCAAAGCACTGCATCAGAACACAGAACTGGAAGGATCGGCAGTCATCTATGCACCCTATTGGAGCGTCTCGACTCATTGACTTCTTTATAGACAAATCATGAGACGCCAATGAAGACCATGGCCTGACCTGCAGAAGGTACTACCATTTCTCGGTGTCATGCTACAGTTTGTCGCAGGCTTGGCTGGTCATTGCGCCTCCCACCCTCAAAACTGGGTACCTGAACGTTTTGTTCTCAATGAATAGAAATTTATTTTCGTAATTCTATTGCATGTATTTTGAACGAAGTTCACTTCAATAGTATTTACAAGAAATCGTAGAAGAATCGAAAGAAGAAAAGGCGCAGGTTTTAAATTGTTTATTAAAAAAACATTTTTGTGCGTGAATTGCACTTCTAACTCGAAAATAGTACCATTTTATACTGCAAGAGTACATAAATATATGGTTAGTAAAGTATCATGAATTGGGGCCTTTAATAACGCCTTCAATGCTCAGCGGCTATTTGCCAAAATAATAATTGAAAGCCCTGGGATAGCATATAAGCATTGTTTAGGTCCCTCAATACCTAGTCGTCTGCGTAACTTGAAATTGCCTCAACAGGGCTTCGAATTTCCAAAGTATGTCGCCAAATAAGTTGTGTTTACAGGGGACGGCATCACATATTAATTATGTTGATTCTTAAAAATTTTGCTTTCATTTTGTGCAGTACGTAAATTATGAAATATCATCATCATTATTATATATATCATCGTAATGAGCCAGCGTGTATGGTTGACTGGTTGGCACGTCGACTGCCAAAAAGTAGCAGCAAGTACTGACACCACACGAGCAGCAAGTACTGACACCACACGAGCAGCAAGTACTGACACCACACGAGCAGCAAGTACTGACACCACACGAGCAGCAAGTACTGACACCACACGAGCAGCAAGTACTACTGACACCACACGAGCAGCAAGTACTGACACCACACGAGCAGCAAGTACTGACACCACACGAGCAGTAAGTACTGACACCACACGAGCAGCAAGTACTGACACCACACGAGCAGCAAGTACTGACACCACACGAGCAGTAAGTACTGACACCACACGAGCAGCAAGTACTGACACCACACGAGCAGCAAGTACTGACACCACACGAGCAGCAAGTACTGACACCACACGAGCAGCAAGTACTGACACCACACGAGCAGCAAGTACTGACACCACACGAGCAGCAAGTACTGACACCACACGAGCAGCAAGTACTGACACCACACGAGCAGCAAGTACTGACACCACACGAGCAGCAAGTACTGACACCACACGAGCAGCAAGTACTGACACCACACGAGCAGCAAGTACTGACACCACACGAGCAGCAAGTACTGACACCACACGAGCAGCAAGTACTGACACCATGCGAGCAGCAAGTACTGTCACCATGCGAGCAGCAAGTACTGACACCACACGAACAGCAAGTACTGACACCACACGAGCAGCAAGTACTGACACCACACGAGCAGCAAGTACTGACACCACACGAGCAGCAAGTACTGACACCACACGAGCAGCAAGTACTGACACCACACGAGCAGCAAGTACTGACACCACACGAGCAGCAAGTACTGACACCATGCGAGCAGCAAGTACTGTCACCATGCGAGCAGCAAGTACTGACACCACACGAACAGCAAGTACTGACACCACACGAGCAGCAAGTACTGACACCATGCGAGCAGCAAGTACTGTCACCATGCGAGCAGCAAGTACTGACACCACACGAACAGCAAGTACTGACACCACTCGAGCAGCAAGTACTGACACCACACGAGCAGCAAGTCCTGACACCACACGAGCAGCAAGTACTGACACCATGCGAGCAGCAAGTACTGTCACCATGCGAGCAGCAAGTACTGACACCACACGAACAGCAAGTACTGACACCACACGAGCAGCAAGTACTGACACCACACGAGCAGCAAGTACTGATTTCATGCGAGCAGCAAGTACTGACACCACACGAGCAGCAAGTACTGACACCACACGAGCAGCAAGTACTGACACCACACGAGCAGCAAGTACTGACACCACACGAGCAGCAAGTACTGACACCACTCGAGCAGCAAGTACTGACACCACTCGAGCAGCAAGTACTGACACCACACGAGCAGCAAGTACTGATTTCATGCGAGCAGCAAGTACTGACACCACACGAGCAGCAAGTACTGACACCACACGAGCAGCAAGTACTGACACCACACGAGCAGCAAGTACTGACACCACACGAGCAGCAAGTACTGACACCACACGAGCAGCAAGTACTGACACCACACGAGCAGCAAGTACTGACACCACACGAGCAGCAAGTACTGACACCACACGAGCAGCAAGTACTGACACCACTCGAGCGGCAAGTACTGACACCACACGAGCAGCAAGTACTGACACCACACGAGCAGCAAGTACTGACACCACACGAGCAGCAAGTACTGACACCACTCGAGCAGCAAGTACTGACACCACACGAGCAGCAAGTACTGACACCACACGAGCAGCAAGTACTGACACCACTCGAGCAGCAAGTACTGACACCACACGAGCAGCAAGTACTGACGACATGCGAGCAGCAAGTACTGACACCACACGAGCAGCAAGTACTGACACCACACGAGCAGCAAGTACTGACGACATGCGAGCAGCAAGTACTGACACCACACGAGCAGCAAGTACTGACACCACACGAGCAGCAAGTACTGACGACATGCGAGCAGCAAGTACTGACACCACACGAGCAGCAAGTACTGACACCACACGAGCAGCAAGTACTGACACCACACGAGCAGCAAGTACTGACACCACACGAGCAGCAAGTACTGACACCACTCGAGCAGCAAGTACTGACACCACACGAGCAGCAAGTACTGACACCACACGAGCAGCAAGTACTGACACCACTCGAGCAGCAAGTACTGACACCACACGAGCAGCAAGTACTGACACCACACGAGCAGCAAGTACTGACACCACACGAGCAGCAAGTACTGACACCACTCGAGCAGCAAGTACTGACACCACACGAGCAGCAAGTACTGACACCACACGAGCAGCAAGTACTGACACCACTCGAGCAGCAAGTACTGACACCACACGAGCAGCAAGTACTGACGACATGCGAGCAGCAAGTACTGACACCACACGAGCAGCAAGTACTGACACCACACGAGCAGCAAGTACTGACGACATGCGAGCAGCAAGTACTGACACCACACGAGCAGCAAGTACTGACACCACACGAGCAGCAAGTACTGACACCACACGAGCAGCAAGTACTGACGACATGCGAGCAGCAAGTACTGACACCACACGAGCAGCAAGTACTGACACCACACGAGCAGCAAGTACTGACGACATGCGAGCAGCAAGTACTGACACCACACGAGCAGCAAGTACTGACGACATGCGAGCAGCAAGTACTGACACCACACGAGCAGCAAGTACTGACACCACACGAGCAGCAAGTACTGACGACATGCGAGCAGCAAGTACTGACACCACACGAGCAGCAAGTACTGACACCACACGAGCAGCAAGTACTGACACCACACGAGCAGCAAGTACTGACACCACTCGAGCAGCAAGTACTGACACCACACGAGCAGCAAGTACTGACACCACACGAGCAGCAAGTACTGACACCACTCGAGCAGCAAGTACTGACACCACACGAGCAGCAAGTACTGACGACATGCGAGCAGCAAGTACTGACACCACACGAGCAGCAAGTACTGACACCACACGAGCAGCAAGTACTGACGACATGCGAGCAGCAAGTACTGACACCACACGAGCAGCAAGTACTGACACCACACGAGCAGCAAGTACTGACGACATGCGAGCAGCAAGTACTGACACCACACGAGCAGCAAGTACTGACACCACACGAGCAGCAAGTACTGACACCACACGAGCAGCAAGTACTGACACCACACGAGCAGCAAGTACTGACGACATGCGAGCAGCAAGTACTGACACCACACGAGCAGCAAGTACTGACACCACACGAGCAGCAAGTACTGACGACATGCGAGCAAGTAGAACGCTGAGAGCGAAGGAAGTGAGTACATCGAGCGAAGTGATGCTTCTTGGCAGTCGACCTGGAGTGAATACAGCGAAGCGATGCTTCGGAATCCGTCATCGAGCTGGAGTGAATGCAGCGAAGCGATGCTTCGGAATCCGTCATCGAGCTGGAGTGAATGCAGCGAAGCGATGCTTCGGAATCCGTCATCGAGCTGGAGTGAATACAGCGAAGCGATGCTTCGGAATCCGTCATCGAGCTGGAGTGAATGCAGCGAAGCGATGCTTCGGAATCCGTCATCGAGCTGGAGTGAATACAGCGAAGCGATGCTTCGGAATCCGTCATCGAGCTGGAGTGAATGCAGCGAAGCGATGCTTCTGAATCCGTCATCGAGCTGGAGTGAATGCACCGAAGCGATGCTTCTGAATCCGTCATCGAGCTGGAGTGAATGCAGCGAAGCGATGCTTCTGAATCCGTCATCGAGCTGGAGTGAATACAGAGAAGCGATGCTTCTGAATCTGTCATCGAGCTGGAGTGAATACAGCGAAGCGATGCTTCTGAATCCGTCATCGAGCTGGAGTGAATGCAGCGAAGCGATGCTTCTGAATCCGTCATCGAGCTGGAGTGAATGCAGCGAAGCGATGCTTCTGAATCCGTCATCGAGCTGGAGTGAATGCAGCGAAGCGATGCTTCTGAATCCGTCATCGAGCTGGAGTGAATACAGCGAAGCGATGCTTCGGAATCCGTCATCGAGCTGGAGTGAATACAGCGAAGCGATGCTTCTGAATCCGTCATCGAGCTGGAGTGAATGCAGCGAAGCGATGCTTCGGAATCCGTCATCGAGCTGGAGTGAATACAGCGAAGCGATGCTTCGGAATCCGTCATCGAGCTGGAGTGAATGCAGCGAAGCGATGCTTCTGAATCCGTCATCGAGCTGGAGTGAATGCACCGAAGCGATGCTTCTGAATCCGTCATCGAGCTGGAGTGAATGCAGCGAAGCGATGCTTCTGAATCCGTCATCGAGCTGGAGTGAATACAGAGAAGCAATGCTTCTGAATCTGTCATCGAGCTGGAGTGAATACAGCGAAGCGATGCTTCTGAATCCGTCATCGAGCTGGAGTGAATACAGCGAAGCGATGCTTCTGAATCCGTCATCGAGCTGGAGTGAATGCAGCGAAGCGATGCTTTTGAATCCGTCATCGAGCTGGAGTGAATACAGCGAAGCGATGCTTCTGAATCCGTCATCGAGCTGGAGTGAATACAGCGAAGCGATGCTTCTGAATCCGTCATCGAGCTGGAGTGAATACAGCGAAGCGATGCTTCTGAATCCGTCATCGAGCTGGAGTGAATGCAGCGAAGCGATGCTTCTGAATCCGTCATCGAGCTGGAGTGAATGCAGCGAAGCGATGCTTCGGAATCCGTCATCGAGCTGGAGTGAATACAGCGAAGCGATGCTTCGGAATCCGTCATCGAGCTGGAGTGAATGCAGCGAAGCGATGCTTCTGAATCCATCATCGAGCTGGAGTGAATGCACCGAAGCGATGCTTCTGAATCCGTCATCGAGCTGGAGTGAATGCAGCGAAGCGATGCTTCTGAATCCGTCATCGAGCTGGAGTGAATACAGAGAAGCAATGCTTCTGAATCTGTCATCGAGCTGGAGTGAATACAGCGAAGCGATGCTTCTGAATCCGTCATCGAGCTGGAGTGAATACAGCGAAGCGATGCTTCTGAATCCGTCATCGAGCTGGAGTGAATGCAGCGAAGCGATGCTTTTGAATCCGTCATCGAGCTGGAGTGAATACAGCGAAGCGATGCTTCTGAATCCGTCATCGAGCTGGAGTGAATACAGCGAAGCGATGCTTCTGAATCCGTCATCGAGCTGGAGTGAATACAGCGAAGCGATGCTTCTGAATCCGTCATCGAG
The DNA here is from genome assembly GCA_030386875.1 of Morinoia aosen. NCBI lineage: Eukaryota > Metazoa > Arthropoda > Malacostraca > Amphipoda > Talitridae > Morinoia > Morinoia aosen. Next base: position 6,060,165 of record CM059563.1, on the reverse strand, counting down.
CTGGAGTGAATGCAGCGAAGCGATGCTTCTGAATCCGTCATCGAGCTGGAGTGAATGCAGCGAAGCGATGCTTCTGAATCCGTCATCGAGCTGGAGTGAATGCAGCGAAGCGATACTTCTGAATTCGTCATCGAGCTGGAGTGAATGCAGCGAAGCGATGCTTCGGAATCCGTCATCGAGCTGGAGTGAATGCAGCGAAGCGATGCTTCTGAATCCGTCATCGAGCTGGAGTGAATGCAGCGAAGCGATGCTTCTGAATCCGTCATCGAGCTGGAGTGAATGCAGCGAAGCGATGCTTCTGAATCCGTCATCGAGCTGGAGTGAATGCAGCGAAGCGATGCTTCTGAATCCGTCATCGAGCTGGAGTGAATGCAGCGAAGCGATGGGCTTCCCTCGCAGAGTCCTCGCTTGCTGACGACACTTGTGCTGATAGTAGTTAGTCGTTGGGTCTGTGATTAATGCAGTGACACCTGTTCTGAGATATGCGACACTAATGATCTTATTAACGAACTTTAATTGCCGTTATTTGATTCTCTTGATAGTTTCTGCTAAGCGAAAAGTGACAGCGTCTAGCACATTCAAAGTAAGTTTGTTCTCAGATAGAATTTCCGTTTTTGATATTTTGAGTATCAATTGAACTGCTTAATTAGTCGTAACTTAATTCTACAGATTACGAATGCGTTAGTATTGATTTTTGATTGGTGTTAAATTTGCCGGGAATCGACCAATACCCACTGATAACTATACTACAATAAGTTTGTGTATAAATTCCTTCTGTATTCTGAATGATATCAACACAAATTTTGAAGTTCAGCAAGTCCATCAGGCTTATTTGCGTGTACATACATACCCAAAATTAAAACAAAATGACTAAATTATCATTCGTTCGTCGATATGAGGGAATTCCCAGAGAATTCCGGAATACGCACCACGTTTTTTCTTTTCTCATGTTTTATTTTATTTATTTTATTTTTATTTTATTTTTTATTTTATTTATTTTTTATTGAAAGGCTACATTGTCTCATTTCGAAATTGTATAAATTTGGCCGGTTTTGTGGAGGAATTTTGACAAGTCACACTAAAGAAGGAATTCGTAAGTACTTTAAACACGAACCACTGGAAAAACAAACCCATACCTGAAATAGGTTTTACTTTCATTAACTAAACTCGAATTCGTTCAAAAAAAGTTGTTCAGAAGATGTTTCGCTCCAGTGTCGAAGTCGAATTTCGGAAGACCTCCGAATCCATACTCGGGCCCATTAAGTTAGTTGATTTTTACACTCTCTGTACGTGCATTGAGGAATAAGTGCCTCAAAAGAAAAAAAACATTTAGGTTTTGGTCCCCAAAACAACGATAATTAAAACACTTTCCGTGCTCCAGAATTGCCATTGGTTCAAATTCAGACACAAGGGTATGAATTTGGTAGCGTCTTCTTTCTTTACATGCATTTATACAGAACAGTTAGAAATGTTGGCTTCTCTTGAGTGATTTTGCTTAAATCTCTTTTCAAATGTAAGTATCCTGTGTTATGTCCATAGCGTAAATGAATTTCTAAAGCCCGACTCGACAAAAAGCTCGAAGGAAAATTAAGCTGATATTATCCTTATATGCTCCCCAAAGATGTGTTCCTAACAGTGCTTTCCCTGAAGCTAGTAAAGATTGTCGGCGGTTTTGTTTCATAACAATATTCAGGGGTAATTTCCCCTTCTTCGCGTTTCATAATGTGTCGTGTTCGAATACTCCGATTCAGAACAATATCGAATTTTTCATCCCCCAGAAAATATAAACAGATGTATAAAATCCTATCCTTATAATTTTTGACGCCTACAGCGGGTATTCCGTGCGATACGTGTTTTTCTTTGAAAAAGTTTATCGATTTCTATAAGTCGTAGGGTTATTTGTGGCCTTTTATAATCACCTGAAAATATAACTTACGAAGCATCAAGAAAGAAAAACACTCTCTTGAGCTCAAATTGTTTTAACACTCGGCAGAGTATCGTTTCTATATACCATTAATGTTGATCAAAATTAATGAGCTGTTGTGTCGAAGAGTCATTCGCTCAATTACGCTCTATTCGGTTGCATGTGTGCTGAAAATATCCCTAAAATGAGCTATTCAACTCGGTTCTCAGGGGAAGTTTTTCTAGTTCGGCGTCAGGTCACAGCAATCGATGATCAGACTTGGATCGGGCAGTGAGTTTCCTTATCTAATTTAAGCGATAAACTTATCATAGCAACATCAGATCGCCAAGACAAAAGGGAATTTAGTTGCTTTTGAAATTTATTACAATTTAGAAAGCAATTTGCTTCCCAGCGGCGTGAAATACTTGAGAGTAACTGATGCGAGCAAAGGAGGTCTACTTGTTTCTATTCGTAGATGTGTCAGGGACATCAAATACTGTATATGTTCCATCAGCACAAATGTTTTCAAGATATAGCAAGAAATGAATCTCGTACCTTCTCTTCATACACGTCTTAGATCCAAAATTATGATCACAACATGTGTGTTCTGGCATTTTATAATTTTAGAAATCAATATTTTTCACTGCAATATCTCAAGTTAAGCTCAGCGTGCTGAAATTAGAGGCTCACCAAAAGAACGCCACCTCAAATATTAGTAGCAAACCCTGTATAGTCATCGCTATTATTGCTCACTAAATTTGGGTTTATTTGGGGCATATAAATTTGGGGTTTGGGCGCATATAATCACGCTTCCTAAAATTTACTCGGTTTAAATTTACTAAAACAGTCTGATCTCACAGGTAAATTTGAACAGTTAATCATTTTACAGAAAATTTAACGAGCGATTCACTGCGTGCACTAAGATTGTCAAGGTTTATCATGACCCCTTCAAAGGGGAAATCTTCAAACGAATGGGTTGCACTTTTCAAATATTCTACCTATTATATGACTTTATTTCGAGGAAAAAGTGCATATTTTGCCTTCATAGCCTTAGATTGTATTATATCAGAGGCATAATTTCGCCGCTCATGCTACCGCTACCGACAGCGGGAAGATTTGCCTTTTTTGTAGTGGTACCAAACTCAATCAAGGGTGAATTATGCCGGTGTTAGATCCACCCACAGCTCAGTCGAAGCCTCAGACCCTCAATTACAGAGTTGAAAGCGAAAATTTGAGCGTAGGCCTTGCGGTAGTTAATGCAGGACCAGCCCGGACATCCATCAGAGGGTGAGTGGCAAATTGTCGCCATAGAGAGCTTCATCCATCAGGCACGGCTCGCACAATCACAACTCGGCTGTGTGCCTGGTAATCGAGACGATGTGGCCGGTGACCACTGGCCTGCGCTGCTTCCTGACTCATGGCTGCTCACTGAGCGCACTGTGCTGACGTGGCTGCTTAGTGCTCACTGAGCGCACTGAGCTAATGTGGCTGCTTAGTGCTCACTGAGCGCACTGTGCTGATGTGGCTGCTTAGTGCTCACTGAACGCACTGAGCTAATGTGGCTGCTTAGTGCTCACTGAGCGCACTGTGCTAATGTGGCTGCTTAGTGCTCACTGAACGCACTGAGCTGATGTGTCTGCTTAGTGCTCTCTGAGCGCAATGCGCTGACGTGGCTTCTGTTCATCAGGCTTTTGAGCAAAAATCATGATACTCAACTATTGATCAGAAATGAAACTATGGTGAGGTTACTAGACCGAGTGTTGTACTGATGCCCATTTAACAGCAAAATGTTGCGGTAGAGTCCTTTGAGGCTGTTGAGTGTTGTTTGAAATTTTTATAGTATAACTAAATGAACTCTTCACAGATCATCATTCGGTTTAAAGGGCATATCGAGCTTCTGCTAATTGCAGTAGAACTCTCTTTGTCAATTCAATTTTTGCATTGAGCCATTAAGGACTCATTAAGCTGTTGCGTGATGATCAAACTGCTAGTTCCTTATTTAACCACAGAGTAGCCGCTATTGCGTGAGTGGAATGCAGCCTAAGATGTTCAACGCTGACAGTGCTGTTAACTCATCACTAATCAGTTGATGAGAGTGGAGGTATGCCACAGCTCATTAAGTCGCTTATTAAGTGTGAAGTTGTGACGACCCGAATTTTGAGTGAATGGTTGGTTAGGTGATGACGAGATAACTCACTGAATTGTGTAGTAAATAGTAAATGCGTTCTGGAGTGATGAATCGGCCGTTGAGAAATGATGAGGTGGTTGAGTGATGACCCTTTAGCTATGACTGAACTAATGAGTGATGACGAATTTTAATTGATGATTAAACAAATCAGAGATAACCAGACTCTTAAATGGTGACTAGACTATAGAGTGATGACTTGACTCTTATGTCATGCCTATACACTTATGGATAATTTGACTAGCAACCGATGACTAGACTGTGTAATGACTGGGCTGAGAGATGACTTGACTGAGTGGTGACTAGACTGAGTGGTGACTTGACTCTCAAGTGACTAATAGACTAATCAGAGATGATAATGCACTTTTGAGAGATAACGAAGGCTAACTGAGTGGTGGTAAAACTGTTGAATGATCACTTGGCTGGTACACGGTATCTAGGAAGTTTAATAAAACTGTGTTCATTTTGATGCTATGATTTTGAGTGCTTACGCCATTATACAGCATGAGGATCGACAGGGCTGTAACCTGATATCTTAGTGTTGCATAAATTACTTACTACTGAGCAACGGCTGCTCGGTGGACTGTGAATCAGCCATTGCCGCCATGTTTCTTGTGAGTTTAACACTTTAAGCGCGGCGAGTGAAACTGAAGTTCAACATTCAATTCAAATCATAGTTGATTCTAGAGATTAATTTTGAAAATAGCAAACATTAAATAGATCGAGCCTTCATTTAGTTTTCATCAAGTGTTTATAAAAATTGAGTTTGTTACTACTGGTCGGTCAGCGACATTATGAAAATCCCCTCAGGAGCCACTGGTGGGTCACGTCGCAGTCAAAGTGTTAAAGAGACAATTCGCAAACAGGACACATTTTCTGTCGGTATTTCATGTCAATAAGCTGAGAAACGTAACTAGTTTTCTTATTTGTTGTCGTTTACGCATAAAATTACCATTTTCACGGCCGTGTCGAGGATTTTAATTTTTGAAGGATTTCAAATTTAGTATCACGCGTAACTTTACTCTACAAAAATGTCAAATGAATACTAAGGGCTTATAGAGTAAGAAGCGAATTGTTTACGTTACTGCAAAGTTTCTGAATTCCATGAAATCCTCACGAGATCGCCGATGCCAGGCAACCTGTCATCGACTAAAGCAAGCAAATACATATCGTAAAATGCTCACTATTTTTACAAATTTCTCAATTTATACCTGCGATACATACAAGTTCACAAGTTCAAGTCAAGTTAATGTTAGAGAAGTATTTAAGGTTCGTCGAAACATTTGGGTTCGGGTGACTTCAACAATGATTTTTGGCTCGGTTGTACTTTTAAGTAATGCGTCAAGCTTCATACTTATTAGACAATCTTTTTTTATATCTGAGCTTTAGCCGACTTTCCGCTGTCGACTCCGTGCGCTATGTCAGTGACTTACCCATGTCTCATCATAGAATGAATTTTTTTCCTACATCTTACGTTAGTCAAGGGCCAGAGTGCATTGTGAGACAGTAGGAATTGTAAACAATAGTACCTGACTTTATTCAGTCATTCTGTATCCTCCTGATCTCATTGTCTTTCATTTCTTTCATTTAGGCGGTTTTCATAGCCAGCTCTCTTCCCACTAAATCGGCTCACGTAAACCTCGTTTTCTTTCAATTATATCTCCCTCCTGATTCTGATTTCTAACTAGGCATTGCTCACTCATTGCCATTCTTTATCCACGTTATATTGTATATACTTTGAACTAATACTACAACATCCCGGAACATCTGATTTTTATTGCGGCCTGTTATTTGTCTTTCTATTAAACTGTCTCTCCTACTGCACTTTTCAAGGTTCTGTTTCGTGAGACATCTAAAGTTCGTTGCTCTCTGCTTATTTTAGTTTCTAAATCTCTGCAGCACGCAAAACGATCGGAATGAATACCCTGGTACAATTGTCCTCTGTTCCTTTAATCAAGAGCTCTGCCCTTTAATGTCCGTGTTCTGCTACCCAAGACTGTGCTTTTTTCTATGCCTTTTTACTCTATACTCCTCCCCCACTCGCAACTGCATCGATGCACAGACATTAGTATGCAGAATTTTTGACCAATATTGACTAGCTTTGCTTGAAGCATCCGCTCATGCATTGACTGGCTAGTACAGACTGGCTGCACGTACTGTTCGATTCAAACGTTTCTTGGATCATAAAACCAAAAGACGCTCTCAAGGTGAGTTATCCTATTAGCCAGTTCGTTGACAGCAATACTCTCGTGATACGTGCCTTGAAGTACAGCTCTGCTATGCGGCTTATAATAGCTTCAATTGTGCCCCTCTGTTCGTTAAAAACATATATAAATCAATTACCCCCAAGCGGAACAGGTCTTCTTCTTACTTTTTAGAATTACAAGTTTTGAACGTACATTACTTGTTTCAGTTGAGCTTGTCTTCCACATACTCTCATACACAGTGATTCTCTATTTTCCATCACATTTGTTTGAGATGAAATTTGTTTTTCAACGAATTTTGACACTTAGTTCAAACACATTCAATCTCTGGTGTTTAAAAATTTTGGTATTAAACCTGGAATTTAAAACACGCAATTTTTTCCAACTTCGCTAATCATTTGAATCAGGGCCAAAAAATAGAAGCTCGTGACTTTCCATCTCAACTTTTAACGATTATCTTACCCCTAAATCGGCGAAATAACTATTGGAAAGCAAGATGAGCAGCTAATGTGAGAAATTTTAGTATTCCATGTCCCGAAAGTGCCTTCAAGTGAGGAAAGTAACTTGTGACCAGAAGGGGAGAGGCTCAGGTCCTCTACACGAGGGGATGAGAGCACCTGAAGAGAAGCAACATTCCCCTCACGTGGGGCTCGCGATTAATTTCTCGGAAGGGGAAGACGGAGGTTGCGAGGTAGATAATAGCGGCTTGTCTGCCTCTCTGATGGATCAGCGAGCGTCTTTAAATAATGCAATTGGCGCCCTGATACCTAAAGCGAGGCAAGGGTTAGCCCTTGTGCTGCGAGTTATGCTTCTCTACCGCAAACAACACAGCGAGACCCGTGATACGCAGAGTGAGTCAAGGGGAGGTTTTTGCGGTGCGGTTATTTTGCTTGTCATTAAATAATACAACTGATGCCGTGACATCTGAAGGGAAACAAGAGGTAGCTGCGGCGCTGCCAGTTGCGGGTGTTGTCCAATGAGGAGCTGAGGCGCACGCATCTCGGCCCCGGAGATCTGCTCGTCAGGCGGCACGCATGCGCTGTCACCGCTGCTGCTTCATGGGGCTGCTTCACGGGGGGCTGCTTCACGGTCCTGCTTCCCGGGGAGGCTGCTTCAAGAGGGGTTGCTTCATAGGGGCTGCTTCACGGGTCCTGCTTCACCGGCCAAGCTTCACGGGTCCTGCATCATGGGCCTTGTTTCACAGGTTCTGCTTCATGGGTCCTGCTTCACGGGTTCTGTTTCACACGACACTGCATCATTGGGCCTTGTTTCATAAGGCTTAGCTTCATGGACTCTGCTTCATGGGCTCAGCTCCAACAAATCATGCTTCCCCAAGTCATGTAACACTGATCCATGCTTCACGTGGTCCTGTATTACTGGGTTCTGTTTCACGAGGTTCTGTATCACGAGCGCTGCTTCTCTGGACTCTACTTCAAGCCGGAGGCGCATTTCACTAGTCTCTGTTGCAGCATCACGTGAATGATTTTACACCATCAAGAATATTTGCTGTATAACGCAATGCCTCAAACATAGATGAGGAACGTGCACAGACAGGTTTGTGTATCTTGCGTTTACAATTGGAAAATTTTACTGCACGGATGAAATTAAGATTTTGTATCAACTGCGCGATTACTCTTGTTATAAGTGGATTATTATTACAATAATATCATTAAATAGTTTTATTTTAAAATAATAAGGGCGCTCACATAAGTCATTCAATGTTACGCTATGGGCCTTTCATCAACTCCACGTTATTTCGTTCTAAGTTACAGAATGTCACGAGTAAATCTATCACACCAGTAATAAACATCTACAGTAGTAGTTGAATAATGTGCATAAAACTGAGCTTCTTTTTGAATCAGAATCATTTTATTTCATGAATTCGACAATGATCTGCTGAAACAGAATCACATCGAGAAGTTTCCGCAAGAACAGAAAAATGTTTTCATTGCTTCAAAAATGGGAAATATAGCTTGACTCTAGCGCCGATAGTTTTCTCTTCTGAGATAAGCTTTGTGTCAATTTTTGGAAGCTTGAATGAGAAGCGATGAGATCGGCTAGGTGTAATTACCGAAACAAGTAAGGTTTGTTACGGCACTGGAACAAATTTTACGAGCGCGGATACGGGCACAATAAAACAGCAATTTGAATATGGTACGGATTGCTATGGATAAAGAAGCATCGAAACATATTTTTCAAGGGATTGTCTTCTTAAGGAAAGAAAAAATAGTACTTTCAAAAAAATATCTCTAACAAAAATCATTAGAGCTCTGACAGTGCTGTTAGTGAAATGATTTCAACGTACTTTTATTCTGAGCAAACACTCAAAAACTAGCCGAACTCATAACGTACTCTCAGAATCAGACTGCCATGACTGAAAGAACTCACGTTAACCAAGGAGAAAACAGTGAGATCATAAATAGATCGCTCAACAATGCGACTCAATAGAATCGGTTGTCAAGGAAAAATTTTATAGGATCTAACGTTACTAAGGGCGGAATCTAACTCCTATAGCCCAACCAATTCATTGCTATTGTATGGGAGATTTGTTATTATTGTCCGCCCAGGAACTGAGTGGTTTTGGTCTATTGTGAGCATTGTTTATGGCGTAATGTAGAAGTAATAAAGTACATTTCCTAACGCTCCCCATGCGCCGCACATTGTGGCCAGGGCGACCATCATAACCAAGACGGCTCGACGGAATAAAGGCTGCTGACGCATGGCTGACAGTTATGGTTGACCACTGACAGCAGCTCTATGGAAGTGCTGACGTCGACAGCCGTAAACTTGCGTACGAAACTGGAGACGTAAAATGTACGGCTTTTGTTGAATGAACATCCTAATTTGAGGGCGTCGAGGGGCGACCTCCAAGGTCAAGCTCTGTTGGATGAGTGACGAGCAAATTATAAGTGCGGGTTCATTAATTATGGAAATATTTTATCGATGAGGTACTGCACTTGCGAAAAATATGTACTTATTCCCATACTAAGTTAACTGGAAGCCAAACATGTGATGAAGCAAATAATGAATGCAATCTTTCTTTGAATTATTGCTCACTTTCTTGAAAATGTGTTGTTGTTTTAGGTTTCAGGTTCGTTCAGTTTCAACATTTCAAAGGACGCACCAAGTTTCATCATTTATTCGTGTGGGCTGAATATCACTCTGAATGAAATGAATCATAATACGCACGGGTAATTTTTACCTCAGAGTTACCGCTTGACTCGCTTCATTCAGTGGTAAGTTGAATAATTATAAAACTTTTATTGACTTTTTAGGTTGGAATTCGTTTATTTTCAGTAACTGATCGCGACTTTTTACGACTTCAATTTTCTTATAGCAACCTTGATGACTATTATCTCTAGTTTGCTTGCCTCACTAATCAGAAATAAACTTTTGCCGTGCTCTCCTGCAAACTAAAACCGTTTCGGAGTCCTAAAAGTTTGGTGTAATTACTTGATATCTTTCTGCTAATTTACGAGTAAGTCATAGAATACTTAAGGCATGAATCAAATAAGTCAGAAAAATTAACGGAAGCAAATCTGTAAAACTTCAAGTTCTTTTCAAATCAAGGTTTTTAATTAAATGCTGCAAATTCCCTTTATGCAGAAATCGTCAGTTGGGAATTGACTTTTTCTTATTCGAATTTCAGAAGCCTGCACAATTCTTTAGTTTGCGAGGAAAATTACACAGTAGACGTGAGCGTCCATTGAAGGAAACGCGCCAATTTACAGAGCAGGACAAAATGCCTATCAAATATCTCGTGCTAAGAAATAATAAAATTTCCTTTTTTTATTCGCTTCACGAACATTGTAAACGCCCGGAAGAGACTCATGTTTATGACTAAGAAATATGATGGGTATTGAATTTTCACTGGAGTGAGCAACAGTAAGACTTAATAGCTTCTATTTATAACTTCTGATCCCAAAAGTGATAGTGCTAAAGTATATAAATAAGGCACCGAGACTACACAATGGCGGTTAGTGAAGCACGCATAACATTTTGTTAGAGATTTTAAACATTGCAAAAATTCGTCTACTACACTCACATGTATAGTTTAAAGTTTAGTAAAATAATGGTCTTAGATTTTAAGTCAACAATATTTGCTCTATGACATCATAGAGGGTTTCATGAAGAAGAATGCTATATGTCTTCCTTGCCTATCAGTATTTTCTTGAGACAGAGGTTGTAGATATTAGATTTTTTGCTGGAAACATGGAACTTTAATGCACCAAAAAACCCGTGCGCAAACTGTTCATGCTAATTTTGGGAAGTGATGAGATACAGAATAAAGAGTTAGTAGAAATTGTGTAGTTCTATCGAACTTGGACTACCCAAGGAGAATTTGATTGTCGAAGACAACACAATATTAGGCAGGACAAATGGTTATTTCAGCCATGAATTAAATGGCCTTAAAAAATTAAGCAGCAATATAAGGTAGAGTGATGATGTTTATTGACTGGCAGTATTTTAATTTCTGTAGTCTCTGGAATGTGTTTTTTTCGGTACCATCCCATTTTCTTTAAAAAATTCACTGATCACAACTGCAAGCTAAATATTAAAGATGTGCGCTCACGAAAAAAAATACAAAATCTGCGCAGGAAGAAGCGACACGTGGTGACTGCAAGGATCGGGAACGGTATTATAGGGACGCTAATTTTTATATTCCTGGCTATATCTCACGAGTCATCGTCTTCGTAAAACAAGTTAGAAAACATTGTAATTTCAATTATTGGTATATTCCACATACCTATCGTTACGTCATGACTGAAATCTATCACCTTTATTTATCGCCATCTTTTATTTCGACTGTGGCAAACTTCTGCCGTGGTAGCCTTCGATTACGGACTGATGAAGACATTTATTTATAGGCAGGGAGGTGGCAGCGCTCGGCTAGGCTCTCACGAGGCTCAGGACATGTGTTTTGATAATTTGGAGGCCCTTCTCGCTAGGCCGAGGCTGGGCCGTGACAGCGATGTATGGGAGCCATCAGAGGCCGGCCACGCGCCACGTGCTCGATCCCAGCGCCTCCTGCCACCTCGCGCTGACCGCCTCCTGAGCTGTGTGTACCTACCGAGTCTTCCTGAGTCGTGTGTATCCTGCCGAGTCTTCCTGAGTTGCGTGTACCGACCGAGTCTTCCTAAGTCGTGTGTACCTACCGAGTCTTCCTGAGTTGTGTGTACCTACCGAGTCTTCCTGAGTTGTGTGTACCTACCGAGTCTTCCTGAGTCGTGTGTACCTATACCGAGTCTTCCTGAGTCGTGTGTACCGACCGAGTCTTCCTGAGTTGCGTGTACCGACCGAGTCTTCCTGAGTTGTGTGTACCGACCGAGTCTTCCTGAGTTGTGTGTACCTACCGAGTCTTCCTGAGTTGTGTGTACCTACCGAGTCTTCCTGAGTCGTGTGTACCTATACCGAGTCTTGCTGAGTTGTGTGTACCGACCGAGTCTTCCTGAGTTGTGTGTACCTACCGAGTCTTCCTGAGTTGTGTGTACATACCGAGTCTTCCCGAGTTGTGTACCCACGGAGTCTTCCTGAGCCGACTTCGTGAACCTACCCAATCATGAACTTATAGGGATCAAGGTGCTAGGTTAAACATAATATTTAGTTAAGAATATTTATTTATTTTCATTATTGCACAGAAAACCCAAATTCCATTATCAGGTATAACACTGCCAACATTTGGGGCACTTCTACTTATTTGAGATTGATTCCCAATAGTCTGACCACTGAGCCTTTATCTCTCTTGCTGCATGTACTCCGTTATTTTAACTGTAGGCAAACCCAACATTCCAGGAATGCAATCTACGATCATTTATATGCCTGGCATTTTAATTATCACCATATTTTTAACTCCGGGAAACAACGGGACCGAGAGGGAAGGGGTGAGAGCAGCGTGAGGGGTGGTGAGGGTCGGCCAGCAGACCAGGTGAGGTGTGAGGGAGAGTTAATGAGTTGTGATACGCACCAAGGGGAGTGTCGACATCACCGCCACACCGTCAGTAGGGGAGAAAATCTCACAAATGAAGGTGTAAATTAACGAAAGCGAACGTGGGGACGTTCTTTAACTGCAAACATTTGCTTTTTCTGACATCGGAGAGAGGAATAAAACATAGATGCAAAAACACGTTTTCTGCTTGAGTGTATTGGTTGCTTTTAGATACAAGAATGCACTGGCTCGGAACAGTTGTTTTTCGCTCATGATATTTATTATATAAAACTGAGAGAAAATTCTACATGTCGGATTCAGACTGACCTCTTCACACTCTTGTAATAAAATTCTTTGAAACTGGTGATACGTACAAAGCTTTTCTCCAAAGCTAAACAAAAACTTATAAAAATGTCATTTTACATGCCAATACCAACCAATTAAATTTTCGTAATTGGTCAAGAATTTCTTTCATACGTGACAAGTGCTATTAAATTAAAAATTTCGAGAATATATGTTCGTATAATAATGTTGACTTCACCGTGAGAAATTTTCCACCAGTGATTATGACTTCCTTATTTCAACAACGAATAAGAACTCACACTCATGCTAGGACTAATAAAAAACGTCTGCCTTGTAACCCAGTCTAACTTTTTCGCTGGAGCATGCAGGTTTTCGCCGTCCAATCGATTAGATTACTTGGGCGGCGAAAACAAGCATGCACCAGTAGCTGCATGGAAGCCGCATCACGCTGCACATTCACGTGCATTCTGCGCTAGAGCTGAGGACCGTATAGCGGAGACAGCTCCAGCACCCAGGGCGAGACGCCAGCAGCCAGCGCCTCGCAAGTGAAATATTCGGCGGCGGCCCAGCGCTGTAATTGCAGACAACGCGCCTGACGGTCTCGTTAAATGCGCACGCGAGACCCGCGGCTTGGTTTTCTCCCAGTGGAAGATGAAGAATTAAAATAGATGTGAGTACAGGGAGATTTGTGACCGTTGCTGTAAGTAAACTAATTTGTGTTTTATAGTCGAGTTGTCAAGCACTACATCACTTGATGTCGTATGAACACTATATTAATCAGCTATAAGCCGTAAGTATAACACGGCTGTACTTTGTAGGAATACATCGGCTGCATTTTGTAAGTAACAATCGGTTGTGAATCGTGAGCATGCATCACTTGATCGTATAATAGTATGATAGTACAAGTTCGTATAACAGTAAGTACATGTCGGTTACCAGTCGTATGTAAGTACAATATAAATGGGCAGTAGGTCGCTGGCATGCATCGCCTGTAAGTTGTAATTAAGTACGTATCGGTTGTGAGTCGTGAGTATATAACGTCTGTGCGTCGTAAGTATGCATTGCCTGTGTGTCAAAGTCATGACAATTTTCAGATGGAGAAGAACCTCTAAAGGAATACTGGTGCATGTTCCTAATCTATAAGAAAATTATACTGGTATATGTGCCTCTGAGTAAAGACGCTGCAATACCTGCTAGAATTGTAATTTATTCTTTAAAAGGTCCTTTTTAAATTTTTACGTGAATTGCTTAACAGCATCACTTCATAGCACAACTTTACAGAATCACTTCAGAGTAGCGCTTCATCACATCACTTCAAAACATCACCATACTGCATTTCTTAACAACATCACTTAGAAAGCATCCCTTTATGACAATACTTTACATAATTACAAGATAGGATCCTGCACTAACATCTGTAAGCATATTTATCCGACAGTCGTTAGTTGCGAAAACTGTGTTTGTTGTTACGAATAAGAAACGAAAAGACATTTCTCTTTAAAAATGAACAAAGTGCAAGGAGCGAATGAAATAAAAGCTGGTGTAGGTCAATGGACGAGATCTACCTGTAGCAAATAATTTGTTAACTGCATTGGAAGTTCATTTATAATTTTGAGTTTTCGGTTTATGGATTCCCGCCAGAAATTGAGGGCAACAAAACCATATATTCGCTCAGTTTCAATATGGCGAATTGAAGATTTTATTAGAATCTTTTTAGGTTCCCAGATATCACCATATTTTCTCTCGCTCCCGAGGGCTCGCTCAATTCCTGAAACTTTGAAGCGAATGAGAAGCTTCATTCTTCTGCAGTTATTGTAATATAAAATTGAGACCCTGCTCCTCGCGTATTTCAGTATTAAGATAACTCCATCGAAATTAACTATAGCATAATTTTTAATCGCGTCTTTAGCCCCAACGAAAATTTGCCATTTCGACTTGGAGAATTTATCTGGGATGTGTTTTCAGTCAACTCTCCATGTATTTTAATGCAACTTCGTGCGTAACCTGTGATATTGTAACAATACTAGCGGTGATAACAGTCATAAGTACCCCAGAAAAGTGGCATTAATATCGCTGATTAATAGCAATATGAACACTAACACTAATAACGCGGAGTAAAATATTTGTTGGCATCGCAATGCTGTTGATGGCGGCAAAGAAGTCTGTCTTCTTAGTGTACGGTGAAGTAAAGCGTTTGAATAAACCGCAAATCTAGAATTTAATGTTCAGTAAGCCTCCTTATTATTATTATTAGTAGGTGGAAAAAACTGGAATTTGTTGACTTCACGGTATATTAGAAGCCATCTTTTTACACACAGCGCTCCTATGAGACGGTGCTAATAATCTTCTACTGACCTGAGCAGAGCAAAACTAAGCACATATACTTTTTTGCAGACTTCAAGCATTAGGATTTGCGACCAGCTGCTAAATTTTGTGATAAAATCAACCCAGGATTTTTTGCGGACACAAACAAGCCGGGCACGTCGTAAAATTAATGGCGGTATTGTTCGGACGCTATAAACGCGTGTTAAACTAAAACGAATACCTTCGGCACCGGTCCATTGATTAAGACTTGGAAACTTAACAATTATAGCGACGGCACCAATTTAATCAGTTTATGTGCAACCGCTACAGGAACGACTTCACCTGCTTTTGTTGGGCGCCCGTCAGGCTTGTAGAACGAATTATTGATCTCGCTACGCATGCTGCCGGCGGATCAGTGCCAGGAAAATTGTTAGTCTCTGTTTTCTTGGTGAGAGGTCGTTGAGTGCTAGAAAATATTGGGCTTTATTTCTCTCGTGCATGCAGGACTGAGTGCGAGAAATGCGCTGTTTTGCATAGCTAGTGGAAAAAATGGTCGAGTGCTAGAAAGATATTAGCCATGAAATCATTAGTGAAAAGCAAGTGCGTGAAGAAGATATTAGTTGGGTGTTAATTTTACGAAGATGGAAGGAAATGTTCAGCTATTTCAATAGGAAATGCGTTGAATACTTCATGACTCAAGCACGGCTGCTGTTCCGGAAGAAAAAGGAAACTATTACAAATGATTTTGTTTTCGTTACTGTAAAGAGAGCAGTCCGCGTGTTATGTTGCGTCAACACGTTTCTGCAAGTTCATTGTCGTACTATACGAGCACATATCCTACGTAAGATGTACAGTAGAGAGGTATGAGTGTGATTGCGTCACCAACATATTTTTTGGTAATTTTTGGCTTCCTCGGGACGTAAACTGCTCAACAAAAATCGTGCACTACGACCGATTTATTTTTATGTTTAAAGCAATTCTGTTCAAACGGAGTATGTCAGGGTAATAGCCGCACACGCAAATACTCTAAGCAAAATTGTAGCTGGTGAAGAAATGTCCCTGACAAATCACAGTTGTCGTGTCGTTAAAATTGCAAAAACTGCATAAGATATGAGCAAAACGGTGATAAGTTCGGAGGGAGTACTTAACCTTGACTGGTAAGATATATCTGTTTGAGAGTTAAAAATTTATATTATTGTGTTGATCACTGAACAGTGTTTTGAAAAGTCTAAGCATATCAGATGGCAGCAAATTTGTAAAGCTCTACATAAATTCTATCACTCTTCAGTTTCCCTGGCTCTGCTGTGTCTACTAGACGTAAAATAGTGAAAGTTCACTGCACTTAATCCTTTACGAAGAGCTTTCGACTATCACTACAAGCGCATAGGCTCACGACGCTGGTCAGCCTGCACTGAGGCGTTACTCTGAACTGTGAATCTTACTCAAACTTTGAGAGAAAATTTACTCAGCCCTCAAACCAGCAGACAAAGAGAGTTTGTCAGGCAAAATAGCGCTTCTCACTTCAACAGCAGATCCACAATAGCTGAGTGCAGAAAGACAGGGTATAAAAGCTGAACCGAAAAATAAATTCTGTACTTGTGTGAGCAGTCTCATGTTAGCAGCCAAACTTAAAAATGCTCCGTTACAGCATGTTATTTTCTGAAGCTTTGGTTTGCGTCTTCTCATTAAATTATACGACTTACGTGGAGCTCATTATAATAATTTTCAGTTTCTTAAATTGCTAGTGGAGTTGGGAGAAGAAGAAAATATGTCGATAAGCAATAATTTCCGGATGAAATTTAATATTTTTGAAAGGGATTATGTAATGAAATTTACTCCCAAATGTAACAACATGTGTAGCTTTTTTATTTTATTTCCTTCCTAATTTGGGTCAACAGACTGACGTAATAAGCTTTCATCTTGACGAATTGATTCTTCACAGTTTTATCTACGTATTCTGTTACGGAGTGAATACGATATCCTCTACAACTAACTTAGAGCGTTTAAAATTCTTATTCATTTTTAATACTGAAAGTGTTGAGTAAATGGTTTTCTTGTTCATGAAGTACTCAGTATAATTTGTCCCTGAAACTACTTCTCAGTGAGCCATTCAAAACTCAAGAGGTGCTACTAAGCAGCAGAGTCGTAAACGAAGTTAAATTGCTGCCTTTCTGTAAGACCTGTCTTTGTTTTGGTTCGTTTCGTAACCAAGTACAGAGTATCAAGTTTTTAATTAGCTGCGCACGGCGATTTAAACAAAAAAGATTCGTGTCATAAAACAGTTGTGTCGTTCCAAAAACCTGAGTGGTGATCAGAGGTCAACGTCGAATTGTATAGTTCGTTGCTCAACTGTACAGGAAATGCGTCTGCTCGTACAGGCTATATGTACTCTTATGTTGGGTAATGATCTGCTCCACCGAAAGACCAAAACTTCAATGTGTACGATGTTCACAAGAAATTTAATAGAAATACTGTTTAGGCCTTTTATACATCTAGTTAATCATTACAACACTACTGTATCCAATAGCAGTATTTAAATAGTCAACAGATTAACAGTTATTTTGTGTGCGTCCGTTTTACTGCTAGTTATATTTTGTTTCGTGCAGTTTTACATTTTTCTTTCGAACTACTGAACGATAGCAATCCTGGACGTAGGTTAAGCTTCTGCCTCACGTACGTAAATAGTTCGAATAAGACCGGAGAAATCCAACATCTTCTTCATCTCGCATCACGGACGAGTTGGCGTTTTACAGTCCCAACTCACACCCCACGGCGACAAAAAAAAATCCCTGCTATTATTTTTGAACACGTTTTGGAAGAAAGATCTTCAGCGAAATTATTTCTGCCGCTTGGTGCAAATTCCCGCTTCAAGTTCAATTTATTTTTGCAGAGGGAATTTTGCGGACAAGAAACGAGTTTGACGAGCAAACAATTGGAGTGGAGGAAATTGAAGTGAATGCGAGAAGCAGGAGGAAGAAGAAGAAGCAAGAGATAAAGGAGAGAAGGAGAGTGAGAGCAAGAAGGGACGCGCAGGAGGCGGCGGAGGGGAGGAAGGGAGAGTGGAGGAGGGGTCTCCGTAATTACAGTGAAGGGAAGCGACGGGTAATTTACAGGCCGTTCAATTATTGAAAAGTCTTTACCTGTCGGAGTTGATCACTTCATAGCGGCTGTGGCGTGCGGCGGCGGTGGTGATGGTGGTGGTGGCAAGGCGGTGGCAGGGGTGATAGTGGTGAGGTGGTGTGGTGGTGACGGTGTTAGGGTGATGATGATTGTGAGGAGATGGCGTTTTAGTTGTGAGCGCGATGGTGAGATGGTTGCGATTGTGAGGTGGTGATGGTGAAGTGAATTATTCGTCTCAATGGTGCTTGTAACATGACTGTTTTACGAAAGGAGGAATTATGTTAACAGGATTATCATGCAAGAGAAGTATTATGGTTGCGTGGTGCAGTGGACACTTGGGTAGGGCTGTGGTGGTGAGCAGGCACGTTCAGCGATACACAATAAGCTTGTACAGTGTGATGTGGTCGCTAGCGTGGTAGTGTGGTGAGGTGGTGGGGACAGGTTCAATTCAAGCTGCTGAGAGCTGAATAGTAAACGCGTGGTGTTCAATAGGCGTTTCGAGAAGTTATTCTGTGGGATTTGCTGCTCTAGTGTGACCGCAAGTTGTTGAGGATGGAAATACTGAATTAGTTTGAACACCATCATAGTGACAGCTAAATCGCTGCTGAAGTGACGCTAATCAGCCCAACTGCTGCATTACAGCCACGGAATTATGATTTCTAGGACATAATAACTGTAGCTTATATTTTGAAGACAATCAGCGGAACATAAATTAGTATTCTGTCAATCATGTAAGACGTTTAATTTAAAACGAGACCGAATTGTATTTACATTAAAAGAAGCGGGAACAATCACCGTCACAAAAAAAGAGAAAACTATCTATAGGCCAGCAGTTCTCCGTAGTTTCCTGCAGGCGTTTATCAGGCACACGAGTGCAGCCAGTCGAGGACAGACAAATTTGTACGACCGCAGCCCCAAAACTTTACCTTGCTTCTCTCTCTTCCGTAGAATCTGTGACAGGGCGGAGGTAAGGCTGGCATCGCTGCATGATACCGTCAGGCGCGTCGTAACGAGTGGCAGCACGTTGGTTGTGTTGATGATCTAACTGATTGTTTACTTTGAGCTAATTTTTGGGAGATGATGCTTCGATAACTGTGACTGATTCTTCGAGTCAGTGTCACTATAAAATCATACCACCATCATTCCTGGAACTCCACACCACCACCAACACTGCAACACCTAACCACCACCATCACTACATTCCACATCAACATAACTACAAGTATTCAACACCATAAACACCATGGCACCACCACCACACAGCATTCTGTAACACGTCGCATTCTCGGGAGAAAGCAGCAGTGAAATCTATATGCACACTTACATGAATACATACATACATACATACATACACACATGAATATATACGTACATACATATATACATACACACATTCATACGTATTGTGTGACATGAAATTAATCTGGGGCCACCAGAAATATCTATGCCGTATCATGCCACCAGTGTAATTTCATTTTGGGATATCATCTGCATGACACATATCATCGTATGAGTGCAGCATAATAATGCTATAATTAGTTAAGCCTTTCCAGAATTACTCAGGTCAACCAGTTTAAATAAGCCAGATACGGGTTGGATTTGTTATAACTGGCCCTGCGAAATTAATCAATATTAAAAAAGCCGTTCTAGCCTTCCTTCTCATCTAATGTCTCTGAAGGGAACAAAGCCAATATACGTACGAGACGCAGCTGTAGTAAAATAGTGCTGAAGAATTATTGTAGTCAGCTTGAAATTGTTTTTGCAGTTAGGTTTTTAAATATCCTTTTCATACGAAACTTTCAATAAACCAAAGGAGGTTGAGTTGTTCTTTACTCTATGCCGTTAGGAGTACGCGTTCATATTTCTGTGCCACGGAAGTTACAAAAACTTACATTGAGCTGCGGATAAATATTCATTTGTCTCATGGTTGCAGTGCATCATATTTCTCATGTACTTCAGCTACACATATTAACAGCACGATTACTTCAATTTGCTTCTAACCCTCATACCCATATCTTGTTTCTCTCGAAATTTAGAAGCGAATAAAATGTTAAAAAAATTTTCACTTTATTACAAAAATCGAAGTAATTTCGAAAACCAGCTCCATCATCAGTTCCATAAAATACAAAAAATGATCAATACTGCGCAAGCATGAAATCACGATCGATAGCAAATTCCAGGCTATACATCAGAGTGAATAAAAATGTGAAGAAAGAAGAAAAAACAGAAAACAAAGACAACTTTGCATTGAGGATCTGTAAGAGATACGAGCTAAGCATGTTATTTAAAATTATTTTTTCTCTAAAAATGTGCAACGGTTCTTAATTCCTAAAGTCAATGTGATCCTATCACGGAAAGAATGGTCATTCAGGATAAAATCCTGATAAATAATTGTACTGCACTTCTCAGCATGACTGCACATGGATGATCCAGCAAGTTACCGGTTCGAAAACTCCTTTTTTGAAAACTCCTTGCGATACAATTACTTGCGAAGAGGATTTTACAGTGATGGACATTACGTCCCATAGAGGGAAATATTTGAACGACGTAGAAATACGATACTCATGTACACTATGCAAGTAATATCTTTCTGTCGTACAGCTCATTCAATTCATTTCCTATCGATTGTTTTGTAGAGATATCATTTTACAGAGACCCTAATAAAAAGCAATGATTTCGTTTCGAGGATAATCCGCATTCCTCCATTTTGCGGAAAGTCGATCGTTCGTTCCGGCGTTGCAGCAAAATGATCGATGGCGCGTGGTTGTGCGGGGAGACTCGTCACATAAATCAATAAGAGAAGTCGCTCCTCAGTCTCCAGTGGAGCTCCCTGGTCCGGCCAGTGCCGGTACGTCGGTAAAATTCTGCGCCTCATACGGTTAAGGTTAACATCGGCATCTTTGGGATGCTTTATTTCCAATCAAGCCTGATACATATGATCTTAGCATTGGTTTTTCAAATGTCTTATAACTAACCCTATATATAGGACACCATGACGGTTCCCCCGTAAAGCCGGTACCCATTTCCGACACCTGGGTTGAGTGGGGTATTGTGCTTGAGCTTTCCCTTATACCCAACGGGGAAAATCTCCGCGCCAGCGCTGGGAACGAACCCGCGACTTCCAGCATACAAGTCCGATCCCTTAACCGCTGTGCCACGGAGACCATACGCCTCAGGGTTTCGATTGCATTCGGTTGAGGTAATTGCAAAGCTATAATTATTATGGTAAATCATTGAATTAGGCATTTAAAAACCGTCCGTTCTACTTCGTCTTCTGACAGTATTTGTGTTGAAATAAAACGTGTTAAATGAAAATGTCAACTTATATGCTTGGAAAATGGGATTGTAAGTCCCAACCTATAATTCAAATCGTTAACAGGAGCAAGATTAGGGGGTTTATATTGAAAAAATGTAAACGGTCGTCATAGATGACAATGGTTAAATGGTAACAATCATTTCAAAACGGACGGTACCGACTATGTGATTACTACCGTTGAAAAACTGCATCGATCAAATGGTAACGGTCATTGACTCCTCTGAACTCCAGTTAATATATGTATAGTGATGCTAATTTATTTAAAACGTTGATTAATTTTGTTCACGATTTTAAAATGAGAGCTATGATTGCTACGAAGACTATCGATTGAGGCAGAGTTCCGCCAAAGCTCTGGGCCGATACTAACGCGATTGCCATCATTTGCCGGAAACAATCTGCTCGAAGCGGAGCATTTGCTCGACTGTTTGTCTTGTCCGCCCGGAAACAATCATCGAGCTATACTTTTGGCAATTTTTCTGGCGTACTTTCGGTAATTTTTCTTACCCATGCTCAGTTATTACTGAGCACAAACTGCGCGCGAACACAGAGTTCAGTATCCAACTCTCGTGGTTCACGCATGATTGTGCGCTGATGCTCACTAATCTATTTTATTTATAGGCTTTAAAGGCCATGTTCAGTAGGAGCTCTTCTTGTAATGACTCTATTTGGTGCGAGTTACTGCCGTGTAGTTGCCCTGCTGTGTCCTTGAAAATTAATTAAAGTCTAATATTGGTTCTGTTTGCTGCTTCAAGGAGTTGTGGCGTTTTGAATGTTTAACAGGCTTTGACAATACCTGAAGCATTTTTATCGTTGAGTTAATAAATACTACACTAGGTAATGGTTCGGAGTACATTATGGTCATTTGGTCGAATTTTGTTTCAAAAGGTATTTCTTTCTGATTGTCATGCAATATTCTGGAAATACTTTATATCAATTATAAAATAACAATAATAACAGTGCATTCTCTTGTGAAAAGCACTGCACACATTTAAACAAGCGTAAAACTTAATATTCACACTTCTCAGTAAAACGGTAATTTTCGAAACGTAATATGAAAACAAATCTGCCTTCAATTATGAATAGTCCCAATAATTACAAGTTTTTGAAATAATAACTTCAGTGAGGTACTGCACGTTCGTCTCAACGCCGTTTACAAGTGCGCTAGCCAACTGAAAATTAACTGGAAATTCGTTAAAGTCCAATGCAAACTGACGTCAAAAAATAATAGACTTTAGCTAAATTCAAAAGAGGGTTTTACTGTACATAGATTGTTTGCATCTCATAGTGTATTGTTTTTGATACTTCAATTTTACATTATTGCATTTATAGGCACTGTCACCTTTGGCCATGCCAGAAAATATTTTGAACTTTGGTGTAAGCGCAGTCTTTATCAATTGCTGCGATAAATACATGAAAATTTCAAAATCATGCGGCGCTTTTCCTCTCAGATATTTTATTACGCTCGTGTTAAAATATTCGCACTGGAATAATTTTCTTCCGAATATTTATTAAGAAATTGAGGCTCTGAAGTATTACCTTGTGATACTTTGTGTGTTAGTGATGCTGTCACTTCATTGATGAAAGCGACAGCGCATATGAACAAAAAATAAACAATTCCTTCATGGCTAGAAAGTTCGTGTATTGTTATGAATGAAGAGGGACAGAATCATGGAAAGTTCAAATGAAAATATTGTCGAGGCACCCAACGCCTCTCTGTCTGTGGCAGCAGCAAATATTGATTTGTCCAAGTTAGAATGACGTCCCACGCGTGACTGCCGATGTAGATTTTTATGAAGTTTTTCATTTATTTGTATCCTCACGACAAAACAGTGAGCGGCTGCAAAATCTCCTGACGCAGCACCAACAAAGAAATTGATTTATCCCTAAAACAATATACTGCAGGCAGTCTATAGAATCTACGAGACTTGATTTCATGATCCTTTAACATTGCTCTTCAATTCCTTACGCAAAACTGAGCGAGCTCAGAAATAGTCCAAGCAACAACGTCCGAACGCGGGGACGGGAAACGCTCTCTACTATTCCATTCGTGCATGCCAGATGTCAGTTCTTCTTTCTTTCTCATATTTAATGAAATGATTAGACCAATTTGATAATCTTAAACTGGTTATAAGTGATATTTTCCTGAACTAAACTGCAGTTCTGACAAATGTTAGCACGTTTAGAAGATGGATTGCTAGAAATAAGACGCAAAATTTTGGTCAATTTATGGAACTCTAGAAATCTTATTTACACGAGCAATGCTTTTGACTTACCATCAGGTTGTTCATTTTTCACTTCACGAGCTGGGGAAAGACGATGAGTATAGCACCCCAATTCCACTTAACGTTTTGGCGTCAGTTTCGCTGTAAAATAGGACATCCTGAGTTCTGAAAAATACTAAAAGTTAAAGCGTTTTTAGAAAAATATGTAAGTGCATCAGACCTTAAATAATGAAAAATACTTTGGCCTCTACTTTTTAAAATTGTACATATGTACATAAACCCATCATGCATTTGGTCCGGACAGGGTTCAAATTACGTCGCTCGTTCAATAAACAAGCAATGAAGTCAAAGTTAACTCTTTGGTACGTCGGCCATAGTGTGGACTGGCTTAATACTTCGATGTGATAAAACTACAACTCGATCAGTCCACTGAACAATGGTGTAGTCACGAAGCTGCTCCCGGTCAATGTATCTGCTCATAAAGTAGCCTTACAAACACCAACAAATTAAATTGCCGTTGGTTTAATCAGTCAGCGCATCAAAATTAGTTCTTGTCTCTCCAATCCGTCAGTGAAATCATAATAAGGCAGTTATACTGAGTGTAACACTATCGCACAGCATCCTAGTTATTCCGTAAAAAACTGTATTTTTTAAAAGCACTTCATTGTTAACTGGGAAAGAAAACTGCAACAGTATTACTAAGTTCAGAGATACCAAGCACTGAAGTTGCTTCAACATCATTCTGTTCATTGAGAGTGTTAAAGTCATGACAGAGTTATATATTTAATAAACCATGCAATGAAGTCGTCTCCATACTTTCGGTTCATCGAACGATAAACTCGTCACAAAGTTACGCAGTCAGTGAGTCCAGCAATGAAGTCGTTGGAGAGTTATGCATTCAATAAGTCAAGCAATGAAATCATCACATTACCGTTCAACTCATCGAGCAATAAAGTCGTCACCGAGCCCCGCAGTCAGTAAGTCCAGCAATGAAGTCGTCGCACCACCGTTCAGTCAGTCCGCCGAGCAATAAAGTCGTCACAGAGTTTGCCACTGAGTCTCCGTGTCGGTTTTATATCAACATTAATAAGAGGTCGGTCGACACAGGCGATATCCGGCCATTTGCGTCGCCGACAATGAAAACGAACCCGCCCTTCACGGCCGCGTTTTTTTTTCAACAGGAAAACAGCAAAAAAGACAGAAAAACTCGACAAAAATTACACCTTCACCTGTGAGCGCAAGTTAAGGAAAATAGACGTACAGAGGACGTGAAATTTTATGTATATCAATAGAAAAATAGCTTGCATGCTCTGTTACCTCAGAGCACGTGAAGATATTTGAATTCTGGAAAAGTTTTAATGCTTAAGATGTTTGCGATATATGTTTGAAAAAGTATTTGTTATAAGTGTTGCATCAGGCCAGACAGCTAACTTTTTCTAAAAAGGTTGAACAATCGTGGTGGGAATATTTACCGGAACCAAATCACTTGGTTTAAAACCAGCAAAAACCGGTTTAAAATAACTGCCAATGAAAGTTGAGCGATTACAATACAAATTTCGGTATATTTTGTGTGATTTTCATGCTCAAAATACAATAGTACGCATGAGAGACGAGAGAACGCTTTTAGACTCTGGAGCTCTTGTAAATCAAGAAGTTAATTCTCAAATGAAAACTTGTAAGCACTAAATTTTCTTTAGGGCATTTCTTGAAAAAGGTACAATGGAAGACATCTCTCTGAACCCACATCTAGTCCTGCACCAGGATAAAGCTACAAACATTTCACTTCTCTATTAAAAATCAGTAGACTCAATTTTGGTTAGATAGTGCACATAGCATACTGACAGGCACACGTTTGTTTGGTGACTTAATAATTATGAGAGGACATTTAATCCTACAACAGTAGGAGGAAGGTATGTCTAGCTGAAGGCTTTGTAGCCTCTCACACTGCATGCAGCGTTGATACAGAAGCAGTATGTACAGCTAGGATAAAATTGTTTATCACAAGCGAGAACCACGTGGTGCTCATTGTTACGGCAATTAGTAGCGCTATTATACGAAGATTACAGGAGACTGAATGGCAAAGAAGGCTTTGCAAGTTGACGCCTGAATGGATCATTACTTGAATGAGCGTTGAGGTTCCCTAGAGCCTAGAGATTGTTCGTACACCAGCGCCACTCTCATGCTGCTCTGCAGTTGAATGAAAGATGGAACCAAGTGCTGGCTTGAAACATTTTCTAAAATTTTATGTTAATATAAGCTTTGGTTACGTTGTAATTGTTTACTCACAGTATTCTTGGCTTAGTTGATAGTAAGCCGATCAATTAATTTGGAAAACCTGCAGTATAAGTGAGATAATTGTCAGACAAAGTCTTCCTGTGCTTTCCTATAATTTCTCCAAAGAAACATACGACGAGTGCCAAACTATGTTCTGTGCGTGAGTGATGTTACAATAAAGTTTGCCTCTGACATTCAGAATCACAATGGAAACGTACATGACGGCCACGCATGAATAATTTTCGGATGCTTTTCGGACTACAAGATGTAATGCAAATCGTAATATTGACACATGGACAAGCAAGTATTTGGTGTGTATAAAAATGTAGTCTGAGTTTTTTTCATACTAAAAGCGTGGTTGTCTATATTGGTATTTTGATAAATTTGTTGTATTCACATGTATTCACGACAATATCAGGAGTTTAAATGTTGCTAAAGAGAAAAAACAATCTTCTCTCGTCGAGGCTGTTGGCTGAGACGTATTTTGGCCTCCAAAAAGTCTTTTACACTCTCAGTTCCTACCAAATTGAGCCATTAATCGGTAGTCCGAAGCGTTTCAAAGACTCATTTGTTTCTGGCAAGTCGCAGGCGCGATGGCCTCAAAATTTGTCGGTGTTTTCCTCGCCAGCAGAACTGCAGGGGTGCTGACTGCCTCTGCTTTATGAAGGCGGGCTCGCGTCTGGCTTGATTCTGCTTTCAATGAACTCGTGGGAATTGTTTTCAAGCCAAGAGCAGCATAGCAGAGGAAATTGACTTAATAGGAGGGTTGAATTCACGTAACTTAACAGTTCTTTTTTAAGTTTTTGATGGTTTGGTTTCTGTTATTTTTTAACTCTTCATCTACGAGTTTAGTTCCAGAATACAGGATATTAAATTGACTCACTAGAAGAACTGCAGCTACCTACTGGGCTCAGTTTAACTCGGTAGATAATAACCAATCTGTCTGAATGGAGCAGATGGAATTAAATGAGCTAATATAATTGGTCAATAAGTCGAGCAAATTACTCGAGTTTAACTGAAGACAGTTCTATCTAGGTAAACCTTAAGGATCCTCAAGTTCCCCATTACAATTTGACGAATGTCTGCACTACTCTTCCTGCACGTAAACTGCAGAAACTCAATTGCTCGAGGAAGGAAATCCTTAAATGGCCGAGCTCTTCAGTCAGTTGGACATGTAATTAGATAATGGACCCTCGCGCGTTCTCGGTGTGTAGTGTCTTGCCGTACGGAGCCTGGCGAGTAGCCTGATCAATTTAAGCGAAGTTTTCTTGTTTACAGCCTCAGTGATGAATATTAAAGCCATTTTTCATAGCCTTATCTAGGCATAAATCAAGCGGGAGTAATTCTTGGGGACTCAATAGTGCGAGGCTTGAGAGGAGCCGCAACGGGCTCCAGGACCTCGCGTCTACAGACTAATTCTCAGACTAGTGAACTTCCATCTCTACAGCCTTACGACAAGGTTTTCGTTTATGAATTTTAGGAAAGAAACTATTATAGTGCTCATGAGAGCAGGGCATCAATCGAACATTTTCGAAACTTTAAACCAATTTTTAGAATAAGAATAATAAACCAAGGCTCCAGTCAGACAGACGAGAGAACCGAGGACGGCCACGCTTTCTTCTTCTGTTACTGAGACAGAGACTTTCGGTGGTGGTGAGAGTGAACATTTTTAATCTCCTGTGAGTAATGTACAGGCTAAAAATCGGAAATCGTCACCATAGTCATGATGACAGAGTTTTTAGAGCTCGTGAACAATAAAGTTGAAGGTAGGTGAACTTTCAATGAAAAGCACGTAAAAACGTTGTGGCGCCCGTGTAATGCTATCGCTGTAGAAAAAATTTGCAATACTTGATTTAAATTGAGTGCGTTTGAATGGACAAGATTTATGACTAAGGCCTTCATACTTAGATGCATATCTTGCGGAGTATAACCTTGTAACAGTTCCAGATGCTGGAGTGAGTTTTTGAAGAAAATATTTTCTGAAATGTAGACAAGTATGTAAAAAAATGTCACGCAGTCCACTAGCAAATCGAATATTGCCTAAGATGGTGTAGAAAGTCACTTCTTGATTGTTTGATTGAGATATCGAATGCAAATTCTGAACTCAAATTTATAGCGGAGCTGTTAAGTGGGACAGGGAACACACAAAGTTGTGACTCCTATTATGTGAGAAAAAATGCAAACTTCTGTTCATTCTTGAAAGAAAAGCCAATGATTATAATATGATTGCTAGTTTATACTAAAAAATGCATATTTTTTACACGCGAAGTTTTGTCTAGCATTAGACGTGCTGCTAAATAGGAAAATAATTGGCTCACGACCGAAATCCTGCACCGGTAATTTGTTGCAACGATTTGTTCGTTGTAGAAAATGTGAATGCATGCTGACTGAAAATAGTATTGTAATGTGCTAAAAAGCGTCTGAAAAACTAAAGCAAATCAACTCTGAAATCATGACGAGGCACGCTGAATTCGTAGAACACTATTCATTATTGCAATAGAAAAAGTATTCGCTCGGGAAAATATGTGCATGTCGTCTGAGATTTGCTCTCAGCTTTCCAGATTTCATAATATTTGCCAGGGTTAGGAAGTTAAGTTTGGGACGTTCAAAATACATATTGTTCTGAACAAACAAAGCACAAACACGGGAATGTTGGAAAATTTTACCCTTAAGTCTGCTACGATAAAGCTTGCTGAAGAACTGCCTTCTGTACCCTGTAGTATAATGTTCTGAACGACACTTGCCAAAATTTATCGCTTCAAGGCAATTTATGACCGAGAGGATCTTGCAGTGTAGCAATTTGTTGATAAAAATCGAATAAAATAAGTTCTCTGTAGGTGCTAATTTGCGTGTCATGTGTAGAAGGCCATTCATCATGCCTGCGCTCGCTTCATTAACTTAGTAATAATTCATTACAGAAACAATCCTTGTGTTACGTTGTCGGCTAGTCAATATATCTTTCCTGGAGCATCAGAGAGACGTATCAATTTCAGTGCTAATGTATGCAATTCAGCATTGGTAATGCTGTACATACTTAATTAGGTGTAATTGATTTGATAAAAACCATGAGACAAAATTTTTGATAAAATTTGAACATGAAATACATCAATTTTAAATAAATGTAGGAGAAAATAAATACTGTACTGATCCGCAGCATGAAACTTTCCGCGTTTTTTCTCGTTATCGAGTCTTTGAAATGAAATTTTCGCTCATTACTCTTCTATTTGACTGAATTTGTAACGCTTTTCAATGCTGTTTGACACAGTTTATCCTGCCAATTTCCCACTAATGAATTTTGACCTGGAGAAGAAAGCAAGATTTATGAACAATTTTACCCAAAATTATCAACTGGTTTTTACGCTCACTCGACGTAACTCGCACGACATGTTGCGCTGTTGAGCTACCAAGCCAACATGTCACCGGTCAGTTAAGAGTTGAAAGAAAGAAGGCAGAGGAGTTTATGTTTTTGACACTGCTTTTCTTCCCAATTCGGTGACATAAGGACGTTCGCCCGTCTTAGAGGAGATCGTCTTGGGAGGACAAAATGCTTGTAATGACTACTTAACATGTGGCTGCAGCACTTTTACTCGTTTCTTTCATCTTTTTACAATTTTTAGCCTGGTCCATGTCTCGTTCTTTGAGTCAATGGGCTTCCGCTGCTGGTCCAACTTGTAACTGGACCACGGCTCACAGTTAACTATGCGGTACAAATGGGCATGCATGTCAGAAAAGAAAACCATATTGAAATAAATAATTTAACTTGACAGTTTTCCTTTAACCATTGCACGACGTTGGCAGTTTCATCAGATGGTAACGTTGTACACAGGACGACAGACTGCTCATGTATTTAGCTCTCGAGTACTGGATGTTGACCATAGTCACATGATCTATCTAGCATTTTTATGATGAATTCATGTGCAGCTTGGCAGTTTCAAATTCCCTCCTTCATGAAAAATGGAAAATTCAGGTATAAAATTTCATGACGGCGCTACGAAAAAAAATCTTTGCTAATAATTACCAGCTCAGTAACTCTACGGGTTCGTTCTAACAATTTTCAGAGTTAGAACTGAAAAGTGCGAACGAATGAGGCAGGTATCCAATCTACGGAGGCATGTATAATGCAAGACATGCCCGACCAAGCCCCCGCCGTCATCACATAAATTACGCTCATTGGCGACTGGCAGACTTGTGGCACTCTTAGCACCTCTGACGGCAGAGAAAGCTCGCCCGAGCACGGCAACTTCCTCGTAAACAAGACGCAAAGTTGCGTGAGCGCTGGGGGAGGCTGACCGTAACGTTGTGGGTTATGCTTTAAAATGCGTCGAGATACTAGCCTCGGGATTAAGGTGTTTCAGGATGTCGATGGCTGGAGCTGCGTTTGTTTAACCAAGCTTTTCTGATATGCTGGCGCTGCTAATTGTAATGACATTCATTGACTGTAGAATATTGTCAGCTTCCGCGAGGGTTATTTATTTCAGGGGTTAAAAACGGGTGAAAATGATGCTTTATTTCAAAGGAGTACTAAAGAGCATTGTACGTATAAAAATGTCTTTGAAATATCATCATAAGATGGTCCTTCATAGTACAGGCGTATGTGCCACTACTTGATTGTTCGTGCTGCCCATAAAGCTCAGCTCGACTTGAGGTGTTGAGTCATAATTAGTGAAGTTCTTCAAGGAAGTCATTGTGCTCCCGTTAAAATGCAATTGCATGATGTTACAAATAACAGTTCTTCTAGTCAGCGCACATGAAATTTCAATTTTTAAAAAGCTATTTCGAACGAGAGAGAAATAGATTTCCGGTACAAACGAAGTCATGACAAAATGGTACGAGTGGAAGTAGTTTAACGCCTAATTAATGGTACAGTGATAAATATTACCGCGATATTTATAAGCTGAAGTATAAAGCGCCTTCTGCTGACAGTGTGACTCAAGTCGATGCCGCAAAGTACGAATGAGTTTTTGGACGAGAACGCTGTCGAATGTGTGTCACCTTAAATGGAAAGAGAGCAGCAAAATTAAAAAAGTTATCTTAAGCAGAAGGCTTGAGGTACGAGTGACCCTCCATGTTTACCAAGAGGGGGATAACATAAGCATAGGCTGGGAAATTCAAGGATTATGAATTTTACTGGGGTATTTATAGATTTCATAGATTTTCAACTTAGTCCAGTTACAAATTGGGGTCAGTGAAAAACAAGTCAATTCTTAACATTTAATGTCAGACAAGTTTCTGTGTCCCTAAAGACAAGTTTCAATTCAGTATTGGTGTGTTCATGAAATATGAATATTTCTATATAAGTCAAGTATCACAGATACGGGTATTGTGTTTCGCTACACCTTAGAAGACTAGCTCAGATTTTTACAATATTCACTTTTAGAGTTAATTAAAAGAATCATAAAGCTAACAATCCAGGCTAAGTACCAACATGCAGAGTGCTCCCGAGCACACTTTTAAGTTATGGTAACATTTTGAATATAAAACTAATTTGATTTTTTTAAGCCAGTTCGATTTTATACCTTCAGAATATATCAGCGATAATCCAACAATCACACTTGTTCAGTACGATGACACGTGTTCCTCGTACTTCACAATAATATTTTATTACACTATTAAGTTCAAGAACCTTCTTTCTGTAGTCGTCTCATTAACAATCCACTATCGCACTGCTAATGGCCATAATATGCGTGACCAGGCCTTAGAGAAGAGAGCTGCAAAATTCTCACGTTAATCTGACCAAAATCCTCACATATTGACCTTTCTAAATGAAACTTGACCATAAAAAACTACTTAGCTTCTGGCAACTCGGCATAGTTACCTAATGCTAAGTGCTTTCTATGGTCAAATTTCATTAGGATAGGTCAATCCTTGAAAATTTTGACTAGGAAAAATGTCAGTTTGACAATCCTGCCGTGAAGCTCGCTAGAGCACAGCGTAGTGAGTGCTGCTCAACTGAAAACTCACCTTCCGATAAGCCTGCGAGTTCAGCCATAATTCACAGTAGCTCATTGTAGAAGACGGCATTCGAGTTTGAAATTTTTGTGTTTTGTTTCAAGGCATTCCGTTTAATGAGAGCACACGGAGGACAAACAAACCATCATGTTGGAGATATCTAAAACCTTATATATTCTTACATCTGAAATCATAAGGAACATTTTGTTTAGTTTTGCAACGCCTGAATGTTCAGAATCATACCTCGAATAAAGTAATTTTCAACATGAATTTGCTACTGTCAAATTATTATAGGCATGCGCTTGAGTTCAGCCCGCAAGTTCAGCTGAATAAATTGTTTGTCATAAGCAGACAAAAGCCACTACTCAGCAGCAGCAACGCAGGTTATTGAAGCCTTGGGTATTGATGAATGGGTCGAGAAGTTGTACTGTATTCTTGCACTGTATAGGGTTCGGCGCGATGAAGCACTAAAGCCCGTAGTTACTTCCAGCTATCTCATTCTGGTCTCTCAATTCGTTAGTGTACGTATACTTACGGAATAAACTAGAATAAGAATGAATGCGTACAATTGTCTCCATAATTCTATGTGGAAAAGTATTGATTCATGTTTTACGAGACAATCTTTCGAGCTGAGGTTTGTTCTCAACTCCAAGACACGGAACGCGTCAGTTTTTCTTGGTTGCCGTTTTGAGTGAGCGGTATATTATTTGAGATATCTATGTATTATTTGAGTGATCTATATTACTCACATCTTCTGGACAGGCAGGGCTGCTGTTGTTGGATTGTTACCTTTGTGGAATTCATACAACATGCAATGATGCATTTGATTCACTTTGAAATTTTTCTCTTCCATGGACTGTAGACTTGTTTAAAATATCGAATGAAGTTAAATCAATTAAATAGGAAGTTTAACTCAATATCCGATACCTGATCTGACCTTGAGAACAGCTGTTTAGACTTATTCATATGTTTTAAAGTTTGGTTTAAGAAAAAGGCAGAACTTTCTAGTACCCCCAAGTAGTTGGTACGCTTCAGGTTAGCATTAGCTTACCGAACAAGTGAACAGCATCACTTTTTCCTTCTACTGTGATAATGTTACAGTGACACTTTAAAAAAGTAGTGCAAAACGCTAAACTACCTTTAGCATTTTGTTTTGGATTTTAAATAATTCCACCGGAACTATTGTATCTTCCAATTTTTGTTTGCATACGGACGATTTTCCTACTCATCGCTGTATGTAACTCGTTTAAACGAATTATTCATTTGCAAATGACACTACTCATATGACGTTTAAATTTTAAAGACTCAAGATTTTTCATGGATTTTTCTGCAACGTATTCATTTACTTTGCTGTAATTTTGTACTTTGTTTTAATGTTATCCCACTCTCGATATAATCATGCACTCTTCCTTTTTCAAACCATCACTTTCAACGCATTCTTTTTTGTACAAAGTTTTTGCCCGCGAACGCTTTTCAGCGACCCTTCGCATTTTTTTGCACTAGCTCCAAGTTTTTGAATGCAATTTTAATTGCTTTATCGTGTATTTGTGCTCCAAATCGATGCTTTATCGTGTACTTGTGATCCAAATCGATGCTTTATCGTGTACTTGTGATCCAAGTCGAAGCCGAACGCACGTGCGAGGAAGCAGCTGGCGTCGTCTCTTCCCATCTTACTTCCTATACATGAGAACTTATTTATTTAATTATTTATCTTATGCATTATCACTTACTCCCACTGAAGGACTAGTATGTGTTTTAGTATGTGTTGTTAACTTTATTTGTTTGCGGTTGAAAGCTTAACTTGTGCTATATTCATCGATGTCTTCTAACTTCAACACTTTTTAAAAACTGATATACGGCAACGGTACTGTTTATAATATTAATTTTACCCCCACACAAACGTACATCTTTCATATCCATACCTAGCAGTACCATATCTCTCCTGAACACAGCTACCTCATCTGTACCCCAGTAAGATTTTCTTTTGTAGATGTCATGGATTAAAATCTTCTCCACTTCATTTCTATTTCGTTCATCGATCACCCGACAAGCCCCTTGCATCTCACACCTTCATATCTCCCACTCTTGCGTATCGGAAGAGAACAACGCAACAGCACCACTACGAGCAGTCTAAGCCCGTCGAGTTTGCAAGTGTCAGCAAGACGTCTTAATGATGAGCTCTCCCTGGCTAACTCTTGCCTCCATCATTCTCTGCCACAGGTGCCTTTTGTTAGGCCAAGTGCCAGCACACGCCCACATGCACAATTCATCCAGCCTCTTACCCCCTCCAGTCCACTCTCATTTGTCACAGGGCGCCCGAGCGGCACCACCTCCGGCTCCTGCCCCGCTCATGCCCTCGGCACGGGGAGATCATGACACCCGAGTCGGCACCTGAGGTTTGTGCCCGAGCACTGATTGAGGAATCAGGGGAGTCTTGTGGACTGCCTCGTGTTTTGCTTTGTGACCTGAAGCTGAATAGTTCTTTATCACAAGCCAGCAACACTCGTGGTAGAGAACTGCAATCTGTTTCAAGCTGGTACACTCGGACAATATTAGGTTCGGGAGAATATGATGTGATGTTTGGTCTGCATCGTTTTTCAAAATTTAATTACCTGCAACGACTGACATATCGAAGAAAATCATTCGTTTGGAATCTGATGAAAGATTTCTCCCTCCCAAGAGTATTGCTGCTTCTTTTTTAAATCACATGTTTTATTTCCGCGTCCCACAATTGGGTAAATAAAATCCAATCACTGGTACAAGACAAAGATAATATTTGCTCTTGCGTTGCAAGTTGTCTGAAGCAATAATAAATTGATTACACAGAACGTGTGTGAAGATTCTCTTTGCTTATTCTGCTCTTGATTACGCAATAGTAATCTCAAAAGTTGTTGTTTACGGTTTGGTGGTACAGGCTCTCATGAGACTATATTTTGAGGTATAATTAATTAAAACGTTGTGTGAATTTTCTATCTCACATGTAGCTCCTGATGTATGTTAAAATTGATTACGCGGCTAAATTATGCTATGCTGCCAAACTCTTTGAGTATTCAGGTGCAGGAAGAAGTCTTCGCTTTATCAACAAACTTAACACACTTGTGACTGGTATGCACAAGCTGTATCGAAACTAATTTTATTAGAGCTCCTGCATCAGGCAGATTTGAAATCGAAGAAAATATTCGAAGAACAATCAGCTTGGAAGTCTACTTAAAAGCATAAATGAAAACCTCAAACTTCTTTTAAATAAAGTACGGAAATCTTTTTTCTTTACGCTATGTTGCAGATTCATCGTAAGAAAATCTAGGAAAAATTATTCGAGATGTTCTGAGTTTTGTGAATCTGTTAAAACTTTTCTTCATAACTATTTTCACTGAATAAAAATTTCTAACCTACCAGCTCTTTTCCATTCCTTAGAGTGTTTTTGAACTGAGAATGGTCTTAAATTTATAGATGCTACAATTTGAAAGCTAAAGTGCACTGTATTAGCAGCGTGTATATTGGTTTTAAAATGGCTACGCACACGTTTCCGCACTCGAACTTTTTATATCACACATCGCATCCTGTGGTATAGAAGTTCATAATCTTTTAAGTCAATCAAGTCCAAGGGAAGCTTCCGATCGAGCACTTTAAAAGTAGGAACTTTGGTGGCCAAGAAGGAACACGTCACCTCAAAAATGACGTTAGGGATCAAGGTTCGATTCCCTGATGGGAAAGTTGATCCCTTACACGTCTCCTACGTGTAGAAAAACTGAGTAAAGGAAAATTATGTATATTGATAGTATTTAAAAATTAACTCTACATAACATGAGGACAAAATGAGTGGTAATTCACTAGCAATGCCAATCACTCAAGTTGAATAATTATTCTTCAGTGAAGTGAAGAGTGAGGCAGTGTGTGATGTTGGGCTTGTACTTCCATGATACAAGAGTCAAAATTATTGAAGGTTTTTCATCTTTTCTTTACCCTTATTTGAAAGGGGAGATATTTTAACTCTGAAATCGGTAATCACGCCTGCCAAAACACAGAACACTTTCTGCCATAACTCATACTTATATTCTCTTCTCAAACTAATTGTACTAAATTTATATTCTCAGTCAACACTGGCTTCAACGTAAAGCGTCAGGGCAGGATAATCGAACCAAACAGTAGCTCTGAATTCGAGCAAATAGCCGTGAAAGTCAACTATTTCAATTTGACAGCGGTAGAATACATTCCAAAGTATCACTTATTCGGTCAACCTTAACCGTATTTTCACTTGACAGCCACGCTCTCAGAACTTCTCCTTGAAGACACAAAAGCCTTCCGTTACGTCGAGTGTTTCCCCGTGTCCTCGTGGTGAGTGGGACCGCAAGCTGTTGTGAAGGGCTCATAATTACTCAACTTTGATTTCAAGGTCCAACCATTACTAAGGTCTTAGCTCTATATGTAGGAGCCTATTATCCAAAGCTCATAGAAATATATTTTACTTACGCCATATATCATTTAACATTTTCACTAAGTGTTCACCAAGTTTATTATAACCCACTTAATGCTAAAAATTTCCACCAATGATTTAATTACTATTTATCACATCCATTTAATGGAAATTATACACTGTCCAATGCAAAGCTGAATAGTGAAATACTGTGTTCGAATTAGAGACGGAGCAAAATTGGAAATATTTATCATAAAAATTTATACTATGACCATAATAATTTTTTAAATAGAATTATAGGTTGTAGGAGGCTGGTCATTGAGGAATGACACAAATCGTGACTTTTTCCTCATGGCTTAAATGCACCTAAATTAAACGAAAAATGGAGACACAAAATTTTGGAAACTACCATTTTTGTAGACATCTTTGAAAACTTAATGTACTTATGATTGCAGATAGGGAGATGCGTAAGGTAATTATGATTACACGTGTACTAATTTGTTTCATTTTCTAGCAAAAAGTCATCGCAGACTGTTAAGTGCTGCTCAGATCCCCCTTATAAGTGTGCATGTTACACCAACACGAAGACAGAATAAATGAATTGGTCTCGGGGAAAGAACCTATACATTGCATCATAATATCAATAAAAAGCATATGTGATGATCATAATATAATTGATTTAATAACCATACAATGATGATTAAACTATGTGATAATGATAACTAAGTTTAAGATTTCTAAGACTTTAGACATGCTGGCGTTAAAAAATCGGCAGGCATGATCTTCACTGCTTTATCGAAATTGTAGTTTTACTCTAGGGAAAAAAAGACTCCAGCATGAACTTATAAATACTATGAAACCTAAGTTATGCGTGTTGTAAAAGATGATAAAATACAGGCGTCATAATAGGTGATTATGCACGAGCGCACATTATACTCGAGAAGTTACGTTACTCAAGAAGTGATAGTATCGAAATTGCGGCTGTAAATAATCACGCACCCGCACCCAGACCCTCTGCCATCGTCGGCCTACACCCGCAGGAAGCCTCAAATGAAATTCTGGCGAGAGCTAATAAATTCTAAGCAGGCTCCAGTGATAATTCCAGCAGGCGTCTGAGAGTCGCACGACTTTGGCGGTTGGTTTGTATAAAGAGATCACGCCGGAGCTGTGATGCTGCTAATCAGCCTTAGATAATTCGTGCTTCACGCTTATCACCTGCGCTTCATTTTATGGCCGAGGCCTTTGATAGGCAATGGCTCGCTTTTCATTTTGCGGGAACCAATACACTCTGATTGAGCGCGCCTGCAAACATGGGCTGAGATGCTCTTTTGAAGCCTCGAACGTGATGCAAGATTAGAAAACAATTCCATGCGAGAAAAAATACTGCCTGTTTGGCTCAGAAACTGGGCGGTTAAAGGCGCTGAAATCAATTGAAAATTATACGATTGGTCATCGTCCATCAACGTAAGGCGGGTCAGAAATAATGTCCATGTCTATGTGCGTGAGGAAGACAAATGAGAGTTGCTTCCGAATGGCAAATA
The DNA here is from genome assembly GCA_030386875.1 of Morinoia aosen. Taxonomy (NCBI): domain Eukaryota; kingdom Metazoa; phylum Arthropoda; class Malacostraca; order Amphipoda; family Talitridae; genus Morinoia; species Morinoia aosen. Next base: position 6,022,504 of record CM059563.1, on the reverse strand, counting down.
ACATTAGTTAATTTTTGTGCCATTATAAGCAACACGGTAATTGGTGTTCGGCTTACATATTAGGACTCGAAACTTATACGGGTACAGTCTTTGATGACTTAATATTAATAGCAGTGTAGGTGCTCAAGAAAAAAAATGCGTTAAGAAAGCTCTGCGGAAACTAATTACATTTGAAGAAATTCAAATTGATGTGTCTATATGGTTAATAAGGCAAAGTATTGCCTGAGACCGAGAGGAAAGTATTTCATCGAATCAATCAGAACTTCGAGGAAAAGGAATGCAAGTTTCTTTGAATCTTGAAAATTTACCCAATTTATCTCTTTTATTCTAGATACTTCCTTGATGTTTTGGAATTGGCCACATACATTCATGTATTCCTAACTGTTAAATTGCAGGAGAGGTTTTCAATTTCATTTCGAATGCACCACATATCCTGCAGTTACAAAAATAAATAATCAAGATGGATTTTTGTAGTGAAGACATTGAGCACACACAACTGAACTTAGCGGGTGGCTCATCCTTCATTGCTCGTATTTCATTTCATTTAGGATGCAATGACATTAATTTTAGTACCATGATCTCGTGCATCTGCAGTGAGAGCTAGTCAAAGTGTTTGAAACCTAGGACCACATTTCTGGCGAAGTCATTTCATGATCAATCCTTTGCAAACAGCCTAAGTATTCGTGGAATCGAATACTTCATTGCGAAGCATGAATAATTTGTCATTGGTATGAATGAGGTGAAGTTAGATAATGGATTCAGTGTAGAGTGGGTTCCAGGCCCCTGAGCTTGAAGGATGAACCCTCGGCGTCTGGCGGCGGAGGTGTCTCTGGCGTCCAGGTCTCGCTGCGGGGGGCGTGCCCGAGGTGCGAAAACATGCGTCGCCCGACACCGGGGGATGGATGCGCCCGGCGGGGGGCACCCACGATACTTCCCCCCTGCTCACCCCTTTCGTATCTCCCCTCTTTTGGTTCACGACCTTACTTAAAAGCTTTCTTCGGTTCCGCTCGTCTCTTTCTGCGTTCTTGTTAAATTGTATTTCTATCTCTGAATGAAGGGTAGCCAAGCCTCTGGAGTTGTGTGATTTCTTCATGTGGGTCAAGCCAACCCAAGTGAGGTGCTTAAATTTAGCCGCGTAAATCGTGTGTTCTGAAGAAATTTTTAAGAAAATACTTTATTCTTGCAGAACGATCTCGTGGTGAAATTTCAAGTTCTGTGTTTGTACGTGATTCTCATCTCTGTTGCGTTTTATTAAATCACTCTTTTTCTCGCATGAACATCCTTCATATTTCACACGATTTTGTTTTTCTAAAACTTGTTCGTGCGTATTTCTGGGTCGTGACTTTCTATTCTTGCTCGCGTTTTTTCCCCTTTTCCTTGATTCATTTTTCTGAAGAATAATATTGACAAAAAAGTGGTAAATTTTGCTCTCATCTACATCTTTGGGAAGTTTCTGTACCTCCGTTGTCGCTACTTAGAAAGAAATTATCATTAAAAGTTAAAAATTTTACCAGTTTTAACATATACCCACAAATGCATTTTTGACCTGAATGACTGAGGAGCATTCAATTAAAATGACTTAATTGATTGCGTGCGAAATTTTAGCGTAGTAACTACTCAGTAATTTCTGGAGCAAGTGCCTTCATTCGCATTATATTGCACCTTTATTCGTATTCGATTAAATTTGTGAACAGTTTCGTTCTGTACGCAGATGGAAAATGAATAAATTCAGCTATAAAGTTTTATTAAAAGTTTTCCTTGTCAGCATGAGCGACCATAGATTTTAATCACCTTTGGGTCATTAATGTGGCTTGGTAATAATATTGCTGCTGATTTATATGTTTTGTAAGCAATAAAACACTCCGCTACCAAGAGAAGATGCACAAGCTAAGTTGTCTGAATAGTATCATGAAGACTTTAAGCAGCGCCAAAATGGTGAGATGTAATTATTTATCTCGGTGCTTTGATTTTGCATCTTATTCATGAATATGAATTAAGACAAGTTTTATTGAGTGGGCATTTTCATGACTCATTTAATTGTTTTTTCTCGAGCATTATGCTAAAGTTCAATTCCTTTCTACGTGCTAGACTTATGGACGATATAAAGTTTAAATTTGTCGGCTTTCATTTCACAATTGGACTCTAAATTAGAGTTATAAAAAGACCCTTGAAGTTGAGTCGTATTGTTTCCATTTGAATGTCCTCCATTAGTTTCGCGTAATATTCACACCTACGAAATCGCCTCTCATAAGAAAACTGAAGACAAGAATCTCAACGAATCAATAATGAATTACATGTCGGTGATACTCTCCGGACTTACTGGGCTTAGAAAAGTATTTTCATTAAATTGTTTAGCCCAAGTGAAGCCAAATTTAGGAATCACGCACTGAAAGTGTTTAAAATGAATAGTGTTAGAGACAACAGTTTGATTCTAGAAATGAAGAGCCGTGAACAATATCTGCAGGGAGAGAAATAGAAATTCAACTTGATCTTAACCAAAGTAAATGTTTTCAAGTTTAGTGAACAAGCTTTGACGCTTCAACTGCTATAGAAAAAGAGACAGAAGCTAGAGAGTACCATGCTCTATATTGGTACTTTTGTATTACGTGTCACTACTCCGTCTCTAAATTTTATGGAATGTTGCGCAGCTCATTCTAAATTTTTGTCCCTACAGATTAAAAAAATCCTTTTAACACGAAGTGCAAAGACCCTCAACTGAAGGCTAACACTCGACTTTTAGTCGGTACGTCTTACGGTCACTGTATATGTCTGACGATTGAATCATTGATAAACTTTTTCTGTCTAATAATATTTTCGCTGTTAATTGCCAGCGCACATGATGGATTTGAGAAGAGAGCGTAAAGCTTGAGCACATCCGAGTCCACCCCAAAACAGCTCCGTAATTACCCAATGCAATTACGAGGGCGGTTCTCGAACAGTTTTCTATCACGGGTGTTTTAAAGCTCATTCTAAAGAACGTTCAATTTGTCTTGGCTGTCAGAAAACATTCCACTCAATGTCTGTGGATGAAGAAAACTTGCCGATTTTCTCGAACAAAAAGAAGGCCAAGCTTATGATCCGAACGAAGACTAGCGGTTCGAGACGTAGGTCGTAAATTATCTATTCAGCCAATGAAAAATCCATTGGCAATAACTATGAGAAGATCTTTTTTGAGCCCTTCCTTGTGTTATATCATGAAGCCAAGGCGTTTATATTCCGCTAGCGAGATATAGCATGATTTACAATGGTTTAAAAAGGCAGCGGGCTCGAATTAAGGCATCAGCGGGGCGGTGTGTCGGCATCAACAAGGATGTTGCTAATATTTATGCCCGATCCTATTGTAATGCGCCACGTCAGACCTCATGCAATCTGATCACTTCCCCAGCGTCCACCTCAGCTACTTTCTTACACGCAACTTCAAGCTTTTCGTAAATATTTTCTGAGGTATAATTACTCGAAATGCAGCGAGAGATGGGCAAGGTAACGAGTTTGATGCGCAGTCTTGTTAAGAGCAGTTTATCGACGACCATAGAGCAGACTGGCAGCTAGGGGCGACGCCAGAGAGGCAGCGTGGACATTCCGAGTACGCTCAAAAGTGTCGGCCTCATGCTGGGTTCTACACGACTTCATTTAGAAGCAGCGGCGGATCTCCAACTCAATTCTCCACCGCATTACCGCGTCCAGTCTTGGCCCTTCGCGAGGCTCTCGATCGCTGAATAGAAGCCGCCCTATGCACTGAACCCGAGAACAACCGCTTCATCTCTCATGGCTAATTGGCTGGAATAATTGAGCTGTAAGGTTTCCTCGGAGTTTGCTGCTGCAGCTCTTAATGCCTGGCGTGTAGAAACATCTTCCGCAGCATTGGCAGGTACTTTTGATCAGGAAGTTCAGGTTCTGATCCTATGGTGGACTGAATCTGCACATTTTTATAACTAATAGTTCTGCCACTATTGATGTTTTAAACAATGAGTTATTTTGACTTGAACTTTCTCCACCCAAATTGAGAACTGAAGAACCTTTTTACCAAACTTGCCTCAGTATGACGATCAATTTGATCTAGTCGGATTGGTAGGGCCGAGAGTTACACTTGTTAACGTGTTTTTCGTTCAGAAATTCTCCCAGACCATCCATCGTAAATATCCCGTAAGCTCTTTATTATCTCCTTTTATTTAGAAATAACCGATGATAGTAGTCATTTCTTGGATCAAAGCTGGGTCTGACTTTCCTTTGATGTCGTGGAAGTGACTTTTTCGTCTGTATTCTCCGGATGTTCCTCTCTTTCTCCGGCTCTCTCCAGCAAACCTGTGACCCCTCAAATGCCATTATTGATTTATGGTTGAAATCCCAGCGGGGATCTTCGAGCTACACCACTTCTTATAAATGAAGCTGTTCGTGATCGAGGTGCAAACGTCTTTTATAAATAGCCATCGACTGGAGAGCTCCGCAGGGATGTTGAGCGAGCTAACTCCCAGAGGCGGTAAAGTGGCTCTGTCTTATTGCCACAGTCTTGTCTGCTTGCTTCACGGAGCGTGCTGTGCTGGACGCACTTTCCTGTTATTTACTGCATAGTGCATCAATCACTCTGTAGGCTTAAAGTGCTCGCCAATTTCTTACTGACCAGAATGAGTTCGACTGTGCTTTCGGTTTCATTAGCTTCGAAACGCTTCGGAGAATTGTTTGCAGCTCTCGTACATTGCTTGACAACGAGCGTTTGTCTGAACTTCGTCCAGTTTATACATCAGAAGTTCTCAAAATGAATGCACTTCTCAATTATTGTTTTTTTAGCAGAGCGTGCTGAATTGTGTGTAGTGTTATTTTACGCGTGGTTAGGCAGTTAAGTAGTGTACAACATTTAGCATTACGCGCTTCACTTGCTGAACGAACAGACTTCTTCTTTTCCTGCATGTCCTACAAGATAAAACTAGAGTACTTTTGGCTCAGTTCATGATTTTCCACCTGCTTATCTGACTCGTAGGATTTGATGAAAATGTTCGAGTATCGATAATTTAAAATCATCTGCGATGAAGTTAGGAGGGCAGAACATTACTTTCCGCCTTGTTAATGAATAAAATATGTCGAGTGTGTTGCAGATCTTTTTCCCGGCGAAAGTTTATAAAATCCTCGGTAAACTTGAGGGCTGGAATTATGGAAGATTGGTACGAGACTTACCTTAGAACTGTCGTAATCGTGGACGTCTTGAGCTGGGATTAACGCTTGACTTCAAGAACTATCAATGCATTAGTATACTCACAAATACTAATACAGCGCAATGATGACAAGTTTTTCAGCCCATACTTTATATTTGGTCAGTAAAATTCAGTCAAATTCCCAAGACCTTAAACTTAATTGTTTAATTTTGGATTTTCCTCCGACATATTAGATCTGTGCTACGACAATGATTCGTTTCTGAGGAGAAAAATAAAAATTGGGCAGGATTGAACGAGCAGTGAGGGTATTACTGGATGCCCTCCTGGCATAACGAAATGTTTCAATTGAAATAGAGAAAAATATCACTGGATGAAAGTTACTTTTTCTGTATACTTATGCACCCATTCAGGTGAAGTTGCTCGAATGGTAAAGTTAAGATGTTCTCTCGATTGCAGATCAGGAATTTTTGACCAGCTAGGTTGATTTGATTACCTCGAGGTTGTAGGAGACAGCTATGTGAATATTACTTCACATACTGAGTCGAAAACATGACCTGAAAATGCTTGTACGAAGAAATATGTTTCCCAGCTTTAAGGAGGACATGGATTGTATAATTTGAATCCATATATCTTTTGCTATAAAAACATATGAAAGTGGCCGTCGCTTTGGAGCTAAGTTTGTTATGTTTGACGAGGATAAGTTGAAGAAACATTTATTGAAATGACATCAATCTTAAAATTTTTCTCATCGAAGCATTACGAGAAAATTTAATTCAAATATGCGATTTCAAAAGTCAACGGTATTTAGTATTGGCACAACTTTGTTATAACATTAACAGAAACAGCCGTCGTATTTTATAAGTCAAGAGCAGATATACGCATTTTTCTCATGTTATATCTTGAAACAGAGTGACTGGTAAAAAATGAAATGATGAAAATATTTTTTTTGGGGGGTGTTTGAATGTATTAAGACCTATTTAGACTATACATTCACAATATGTATTTAAACACCAGTCTATGATATAAAACTTGGAACTGAACCCAAGAACAACAAATTGTCCTATTTGATTGAATCGCAGCTCGTGGCAATGCAGTGTTTAGTGTGACTGCCAGGCAGGGGCTAATGGTGGTCGCTCTCAAGATCGATATAATTATTATTTAACAATAAAAAAATAGAAACCTACTGTGGTAGTTCCGTGGCTAAACTGAATATAAGAAGGAATTGAAGTATGGGACGGAATAACGGAGGACGTGCACCGGAGCGTGCGAGCTTCTGTGCCAAACTGATGTCTAGTTTTGGCCGAATTTGAATTTCCTTGATTTATTTCTCGGCTGAACCGTTACTCATTGCTTTCCTTTAATTACAAACAGGAGCAGTTGGTTAGTGATAATTTCGCTGAATTTATGCATTTTTTCTGTTCTTCTCTTAACTTTTCTTCATCAGGGATTTCTATTGTATTTTCTTCCGATGACGCAATTGTAACGTTGAAGTGTCTGTTGACGTTTTGTAATTTCGAATTTAAAAGGAAGCGTGTCAATGGTGGTACAGAAATTACATTTTTAATGATATCTGGTAGCGTTTCTTACAATATTCGAAAGTAGGCTCGCTTAGAGTAGAACATGTATTTTCTGTTATTTTAAAAATTACATAGTAAAAATAATTGATATTGATATAAGAGTAGTCAAGAAAGGGATGGGAAAAAAAGCATCGTAGATGATGATAGCAACCTCGTTGTAAAGGCGCACATTCTTAACAACCTAATTTCGAAGGCTAGAACGTAGACACATGATTTCGGAAAAGAAGATAAAAATGCTTTCAGAAAGGTATCGCTAATCCTTAAAATTACACTACGAGTACTTTTCCTATTACATAAATACATTCTCATCATTTGCAAGCCGCCGATGATGCACGGTTGTAAGACCAAATAATTTTAAAAGTACAAGGTTTGAGGGCTTAGCAGTGGGAGATGACACTGCAGCTCATCACTCAAATATATCAGAGTTTAAATAGAGAACTTTGATACTCAGGATGTCAGGTGAGAATGAACTAGCAGTGCGACGTTTTTTTTTGGGTTGACGCCCAAGACCAAAAGTTCAAATTTACACCGGGCAATTTTGGTCCAGGAAAAATGTAACATGTTAACCTGCTCAAAATGATTCTGTGAAATTCAAAAGCGGATTTACAGTCGCAAATTCTTCACACTATCACTCACGTGCTTGCCACATGTCTGTGTGTTTGGGTTACTGACTGTATCATAACTTGCGTTACAGCATCATCCTATAAATTAAAAGGACGTTCGGAAAAACTGAAGCAATTTTGGCATCTGGTTGCCATCAGGTCCTTAAGTTCAAAGCCCTGTTAGTGCACGCTTAAGTGAAAGGTCAGCAGTTCCAGCACTTGGATTAAAACATAATCCCTAAGTTTCTGATTTTTAGGTACGAACGTGAAGTAAGGCACATATTTAGTTCTTGTCAGATGTAGGCAACATCTTAATCTGAATTCAACAAGTCTGAGCGTGCAGACAGGGGGCTGAGAGTGGGTCCCAATACCCAGATGAGAGTATAATCGTCCTATCATAACTGCATGACTGTAGGTGCAGACAAATTGTTGACAGTCACATTATCCAGATGAGGCATCATCTTCATAAGACTACAACATAACTGTACGTGCAGACAGATGGCTGGCAGTTCCAGTACTGGGATCAAGGCATCATCATCATATGATTGCATGACTGTACGTGTAGATAGATGGCTGACAATGCCAGTACTCGGATGAACGTAACATTATTGGGTTACGCAGGTCCACGCTCAGAGAAAAACTGGAATGCGCTACGATGCTGTCGGGCTTCTGACCTCAGATCAAGCGGCGGCCCAGCGGCGTGTTTGAGAATGTGATAATCTTCGAAATTCGTCTTGAGGTAAACGTTCATGAACATATTACTAGTTAAGTGAATACTTGACCACAAAGTTACATAAAATTCTTCTGATTTCATCATCTGCGAGATCATACGTGAAAAAATGCTAGTAAGGCATATAGTAGAGCATCGATGGTAAAAGTACTAGTCCGGCTGAAAACGACTAATGGATTTTTTTTAAAGATTGGTAAAGACAATGAAACACAGGACATGTTAATGATGACTTAAAATATTTCATAAATTTATACGGTTTGAATATTTTTTTATATATTTCGAATTAAAACGTTGGTAATATTGACAATTCTGTCTCGAAAGTATTCACTCGATAAAATATTCGTAAATTTCCCTTTACCATAGAGAGCGACTAACTTTTTCCTGAATTCCGTAACTAATACGCGAAGGAAGAAAGTGTATCTTTCATATGGTCAGTAGATTACTTTACCTTATATCTTCAATGTGACAACGGTTTCGAGTCACGTCCTTTTTACTGTCGCTTTGTAGGAGCAGACCAGAACTGGATCCACAAAATTTCAGCTTCTACTTAGAATTTTTGTCTTTTTCTGAAATTTAATTATGATAATTTCGTGTTGTTCTGACGTGTAAATTATCGTGTGTTGTGTATTGAATTACAACCCACGCCGAGTTCTTCTTACGTTCCGTTTCTTTATGTTTTCGAAAGAGGAAAAATTTCATCTAATTGTATTTTTTATTCGGCAGAAGATGAAATAAATTTAAATAAGTTAACTGTAGCTATTAGTATTGACAGCACACTTTTTACTGGGTAAAAAAAAACACGAGAATTATTCTCACCATCCGGTTAAACTTGAAACAAAAACATTTGTAACTCAACGCAAAAAGAGACCGAGTTAATAACAAGAAAAAGTCGAAGAACATGTTTCACAGAGAAGCTTTCTATTAACGTGGATATATAATGGACGTTTGTTGAATTACTTCTGCGTTCTAATATTAACAGCGTTTTAAGTTATGGTTGGCCGCGTGTGAAAATTTTTCTTACATCAATTGATCAACAGAAGTTAATTAATTGTAGTTAATTGACCAACGGAAGTCTTATAAGAAAGTGCTCCTTAAAAGAACAGCTATTTTTAAGTAATAAACTACTGTGTAGGCTAAATGCACCACATTATCAGTTGAGTTTCTAACCGAGTCTTGAATAAGTAAGTACTGTTTCATGCCTAAATTCAACCTCGATTCCATAATATTGAGGTAAAGCCGTTAAGGTGCGTCAAGTTATGGAGCATAAATAAAAAAAATCTTTCTCATTTTTTCCTTAACTATCTTTAGTTGATTAATGCATCTCCAAGGAACCTTGACTTCTAAAGCTGTTATTCCATGTAGATATATTTGTGTCTCGTTTGTAAATTACGGTGTTAAGGGAACGCGTTACTATAGGGGAACTATGACTGCCATTTTCTATAGGTATTGGCGCAAACGACATTGGCGCAAACGACAGCTCTCAGTACGGTTAGTGACCCGCAAATCTGTTAGTGGAATTTCTTGGCATGAAAGTGCGGACAAGTTGTGTGTGGCAAGCTCTTGAAGCAGCCCGCACCTTGCCTGATCGCCATCCATAAAAAACAAGCCTATGATCAGGCATCGAGATTTTTTGGTTGGCCCGAGGGGAAGGTATTATGTTCACTTTAATATTTGCTGGGTATATCATTAAGGACTGTTGAGTCGAGTATAACCCCTAAAGACTCGTGATATTTCTTCATAAAGGAGGCGGGCTGCCGGTCGAGGGAGCCGAGCGGGACGGGACAGCTTCTTTGCCTATTCCAGTGCCCAATGGCGCGATGAACTAACTCGCTGCACCCAACACTTCGATGCCGTGCTGGTCAAATTTTTGTGGGCCGGCTGCAACTTTTGTGGTTTAGCAAATGTTTAGTGTTTAGAACTATAAACGCTGATTCACAAAAATGCTATTTAGTGTTCACAAAATCTCGCAGTACCTATTGCAATGCATGAGTAAATTAGGAGTCTCCCGCTGTGATAATGGTGACTGCAGGACTTATATTCCTAATTTTAAAACTTTAGTAAACTGAGAATTATCTCATGGCTATTGCTATAAATCGAGTGTTACATCAAACGAGGGAATTTTATTTCCTACAGATGTGCCATTGCGCCTTAAGAAACACACCAGCTATGTGCATATATATGAAACCAATCTTCATTTGCTGTGATCATACAGCCTATACAAAAGTTGTCACTGACTGCAGGAAATGACCGTTTCACCATCATCAAAGTAAAAGGACATAGATAAAGCAGATTTATTAGTACAGTAGCTGCATTTGAGTAGGACTTAAGAAATGTATTGTTTTTTAAATGCTTCAAACGGTTATGTACGAAAGGTTGAAGTCTGGGCTTGAGGGAGGCCATGTACGTTGTGCTCAAAACACACTGAAACGCTCTGTCACAAGACAATGGGGTATTACAACCTGTGTGCGAAATTTTGAATAAATTACACGAACTCATACTCCTTTTAAGTACTTGACATTTTGGCAAAACTCTGTTGAATACTATTCAACAGAAAATTCAGTGCAATCTTTTATTTGATTTTATGAAAGAATTTGAATCTTATTTTCTATAATACAGAAAATGACTTATTGAATTAACCTGAGGAGCTAACAACAATAAAAACTGAAATTTGAGTTAAAAAACTCGCCTCCTTCTCAAATGCCGTTCTTATCTCTACCCATGGAAAATATCTAGGAAAATTAAAATTTTCTCCGCAATTTGCTCACAGTTTCAATTTGAAATCACTTTTTATTATAAGAATCTCTCTCATCTAGGTAAAATAACGGCATTTTAGTAGCTTGCATACCTCTTTAAGAAGACATCAAGTGAATCATTTCACGCTTGACATTAGTGTAATAGTTCAGCTCGAGTTAGATGGGTCAAACAGCTGGGTTGCATGGGTTGAACAGTTTTTATAGGCTGAAAGATTTAAAACATTCTCTCAATATTCCATGGCTCATTGTTCATGTTGTGAGTAAGCAGTAGTGATACTGCTAATGTAGCAACTAAGAAATTACGATGATTCTACGTTACTTTTGACCTACAAATTTGATAGGAAACATTCCAGTTGTGAGAGCAAAAACACGCCACTCTCTTGATGTTAATATCAACCTATTTCTCGCACTCGTTCTCTCATGATGAACGATTCTGTTTGTACACGCAATCTGTCTCTTTAGAACGCGCGATCTTTGATTTGATGTGTGATACTCATTTCGTTGTAACACTTTATACCTGAAGTTTTACTCTTCAATGGAATAACTTGTACAGAAACATGTCTGTAACATTTAAAATCTCCATCCCTCCTACGAACTCTCAGGCGCCCCGCTGCAAGCAGCGAACTGCGTGATCGAGGGACGGAAAGATAGAGACAATCTACAATCGCATCTTGGGGTGTTTATCATCACCCAATTGAGCCATTCGGCTAGATGGCAAGTAAAATAATACGTTTTGGACTTGAGAATGTTAGCTCAATTGCAGCCCGATTCTTATCACTCTTTTTGGCCAGTGCGCTCCTTGAATCAGACGAGCATTCCAACTCTGTCTGTGCTCGAGAACTTCAAGTAACCTTAGCTAGCGATGCAAGTTTCCACACGGTAAGATGGGTGACTTCACCTGTCTTCCGCAACGATTCTGAGTGATTCGTGAGGTTGGTGTTGTATGTTTAAGATCATTTATTTAGCTTGAGGGCGCTGTAATCAAACCAAAAATTTGCTTTAAATGGGCAATATAGAACTACTTCTATTCTTTTTAATCATTTACCAATTTTTTTCTCGTTTCTCTTTGAAAGGCAACGAAAAAAATTATTCTGCAATAATCATTTGTTACTTCATATACAAAATATAAATTTAACGAGAGACTATTTAATTACAACTCCTGTTTTACCTGTATTACAACGTTCCAGAAGTGCAATGAACTTTGCGATTTGACTCTACCCTAGCGTGTTCATGACATTTTCCGGGGAATCATAAACTTTCCAAATTAGGCTCAAAGTTTTTACAACGATCGCATTACATCTCTTGAGAAAAAGATACCTTCAACGTATTTAAGAGGACAAAGAAACTACATTTTCTTCGTCATCAGAGAATCATCGAGGCATTTTTAAGAATCATGCTCAATCATACAGCATTCCTTTGCCATATCAGTTTTCCTCGACGCTTTTTCTTCACTAGTTTTCTTGTACAGAGCATGGCTGCGAGCGAAGGTCACTCTAATTGAGTGTTTGAAAATCATTTATCGGATAGGGTGTAATTTCTTACCCACAGGGTAGCATTTTAGCTCAGCTACAGATCGCTCTTAATGGTTGAAGGCTCAGGATTGAGACATTAGGGGGGTTGGAATTAAGGCTGGTCAGGGGCTTGGATCGCCCCGGCCTCCACTCGAGACACTGACGGATGAGACCTAAGTATATCGTTTGATGTGGCGACTTATTGCTGCGCTACATCCAAATTGATATGAAGCACAGAATATCGTTCTACGCATAACCAGTCGTGGACGGAAACATGCGCTGTATTTCACACGCACGCATGTGTTTTATTACTCTATCGTGCAATTTGAGTTCGTGAATTTTAGGGACTGTGATGGAATGCGGCGCGCAGGAAATTAATTTTCAATGGTATCAATGTTTTCAGTGATTGAGTGTTCTGGAAAAAATATAGTTCCCGAGGTTAAAAAGGAAGCTTTGAGATTTACTCAAAATTCCTATAATTGAAAAGATTACAATAGAAATAAAATATAGGGCTCTATATAAGTTGTAATAGACTAAAGATGATGTTTGCTATGTATCGGATCTAGGTAATATTCGGTAAGGCAGTGAGCTCAGTAATATATACAGGAACAGAACGCTGGAATCTATCAGGAAATATCAGTCGCCGCCAAAGAACTGAAATTAACAGATCGATTTGAAATTCCAGTAAGGAATAACCTTTTATTGCTCTGCTTACTTTTTCCGGCAGAAATTTAAGCCTCTACTGCGAACCCTGGAGCTTATGGCTTATAATATCATTCATAAATTGGCAATCTTATGACGAATCTGAGCATGGAAGTTCTAAGTCCAACATGCGACCGACCATCTGCTCAGTACAGAGCTCTACACGTAAAACAAAAGTGGACACGAAAGAAGTGCTTCGTCCATCACAATTTCCAGAGCCTCCGAATCACTCTGAAGCCTCGTCCGCTCTTGAAGCTTGTCATTTGCGCCGCTGATGTTTCTATTGCAGTGAGCTTCTATTGACACAGCGCTAGTCAGCGCACCATCTAGCGGGGAGCCGTAGCTCTGAGCGATCTGTGGCCTACTTTGTTATTACGGACGACTGGAATAACACGGCTGTCTGTCACACTGACAAGCGGTCACACACGTACACGCGCGTTCTTATAACGTCCTGGCCAACACGCCGTAAATTAAGCCTACATAATGAAGCTATCTAGAAAATTGTGAGATCTCGTTATAAACGGTCTCTCCGATATTTATCGAACGCGCAACTCCGCCAAGATTTATGTATTTGAGCGGAACTTGTGAGCCGTTCTCAGAGGATGTCGAGGGTCTCTTAAAAGTGCCTAATTTTGGTATAGCTTCCGTGCAGTGAACACTGTGATAGCATCGTCAAAACAGGGGTCTCGACAGCAACTCCTGTTAAACAACAGCCCTTCACGATTCTTTTGACAGCGATAAATTACGGCAAACATGAAACATGTGAATTGGCTTATGATATAACTAGTTCTCTTCTTGAAATTGGTTTAAATTCAGGCCGTCCACTTCTTATGGATTACTTGACTTCTCTTACAGTCTATAAGAACTTGAGTTAAACTAACATGAGAACTAATCGTGGTAAAGAACAGAGTTTTTTTTTCCATCTACGAAGTGAAAAATGAAAAAGTTTTTCAAGCGGAAATTATAACCCGTAGGCAAGGTAGGCGTGTGTTCGTCATGCGGAGCGGCAAATTATAAGTTTAGCAGCAGAAAGAGCATGTTCAATAGAAGAAAATTACGTTGAGCAAAGAGCGTTGCTCAATAACAGGCCTATGACATTTGGCAGCCGCGAGCTATTCTGTCACTGGTTTGTTCAACGCTCGAAATTAGACGGGAGTTGACCGTATGCGGACGACATGATGCTTCTTACTTCGGTATGGCTTCATTGTCATCATTGAGGGCTCTGCGTGCATGCAAAAACTTGCTCAGGAAAAGTTCGATTTATTACAGGAATTGTCACAAACTATATAGCTCGACAACGCAAACTTCCTTGTGGAACATTTGGTCCAGTCTGTAGTTGACAATGGTCGAGATCAACGTGTAGAATTGAAAAGTGTGAATAGAAGTATATCAAATAACTACCCATGATTTTAAAATGAAAATGAAAATAACTCAACTCTTCGAAAAACCACAGCTAAAAAAACTAGTAAAAGACTTGATGCAGCTAGTCACGGGAGGACCTGACTTGGACTGTAAAAACTAGAGAACGCCCCCATAAAGTTGCAGCAAGACGGTGCATTCAATTTTTCATTTTCCTCTTTCTTTAGGTGCTCGCTTCTCTACGCTCGCTTTCCTCAGAACGCTCGCTCGATTGAGAGGCCATGATCGAGGCCCATATCACGCATGCAAATGGCGGCGAATGTTTCAGCTTCGATTATGCCGAGTCCAAATTCAAAATTTACGACACACACGGGGCCAAAATTTGACTTACGCGTTGCTGCTCCGTTGGAAATGGGAGAACTCGTTATGGAGTCCAAGGGGTGCGAAGGGCCAGCCGTTTATTTTGTACATGTTTCTCAGAAATGAATTTGGTATGTCCTGCTTTTATGTAAACATGCTTGAGTTAAAGCATTCGGTAGGAAGTCTTCTTTGATTAGCAAGGCATTTTGACAAGTGAAAATTTAACTTTAGGAAGTGTGAGTTTCTTCTTTCCACTCATGAATTGTCGTGTTTGCATTTGTAGTGTGGACATCAATATGTTCTCATACTCACATTTCAAGAAATTTGGAAAATATCAGTAAATTTTGTTGATATTTCCTGAAGAAATTACTTAACCTCGGATCAAAAATCGTTGAAAGATACAGCGATCCTTTTTTGTTGCACTGTAATATTTGACGCAGCAGGTATCGACCACTCATCAGATCACTTTGACTGTACCTCGATGTGATACAGATTGAAACTTCGGCGTTCGAGTTATATTTAGAGAACACTTATTTTCGTGCAGGTCAATGATCCTTGCCGCATTTTACTGAGGAAGATAAGTAATTTCTGAAGTGTGCAGCATATAATTTCCCTGCGATGGACACGTGCTCCAGAATCTTTGTCTAGTTCAGATGAGAATGAAGAGATAATTGCGAGATCAAGCTCATAAATTTGTCAGGTTTGAGGCATGGGCATTAGGAAGAGTGGATGGAACTATTTCAAATTTGTTTTTCCGAGT
Organism: Morinoia aosen; assembly: GCA_030386875.1. NCBI lineage: Eukaryota > Metazoa > Arthropoda > Malacostraca > Amphipoda > Talitridae > Morinoia > Morinoia aosen. The sequence goes on along the minus strand of CM059563.1, from coordinate 6,007,003 downwards.
GATTCCATTCAGGTGTTTTAGCGCGGGAATCGAATGAAAGTGAGAGTCTATCGGTGCAAATGTTATCGCTGTACAATGATATTACGAGTAAGTTTAGGTCAAGGTATAATATAAGTTTATGAACTAGAATTTTTCCGTGAATTATATTTAAATTCTTTTTTGAAAATGACATTTTTTCGTTGTTACTATCTCCTTTTTAACGATGAATGCAAACACATGTATTCATGTTTGCCAAAACACGGTTTACGTACACAGGAGACAAAGTAGCAAACGAAATCACTATCCGTACAAGACTATCATAGTTAATACTCCGAATTTGTGTCATGGAATATAAAATAGTTTTGTTGTTGATTTCATTTTTCCTGTTCATAATTGAGCGTTTTTCCTCAAATGGTCTTGCTGCATCTGTAAACAATGCAGCGTTGAACAAATTCTGTTTAGACGATAACCAACCTACGAAAAATTGTTCATTTTCAGGAGGATCTAAGGATTCTGGCTTGAGTCACGGAATTTGTTGCTTCTTAATTGGTTGTCGGACACTAGAGGCACTCTGGGTTGAGTTGACTGATGGATAGGAGTATACGCTCTTCTGCTCTACTCTTAAATGAATATTGACTTAAACATCTCTTGCAGATTTTTTAATTTGGGGATTTTTAGAAGCCAAGCATTTCATAAAAAGCAAACATCGTATTCTTCATTCGAAAGATTTTTAAACGAGAAATTCTTAATAAGCAGTTCTAAGATGGCAGCTCTACTCTACCAATTGGAAATCGGACAAAACTGTAACAGTTTCAAACTATCAGTTTTTAACTAGCAGGTCTGCATTAGTAATTCTAAACTAGGAGTTCTGATCTAGCAATTTTAGGCGAGTAATTTAAAAGCAGCAGTTCTAAACTATTGACCACAGCTTACGAAAGCTTGGAAGTTATTTTCCCATACACCTCATGAATCAAGTTCCTCCATGAGAGTCTTTACAGGTGAAAGATCCTTCTCTATTTTAGATTACTTGCCTAGACTTGAAAAAAAGTTCCAGCTCCCGATCAAGGTAACAATTCAATCGATATGTTGACAAATTTTGATACTTCAGAAATCTCACGTGGCGGTAGAATTATTTCTCATTTACAAAACCTCTCGTGTGCGTGCAAGACGGGACTAATTGTGCATTATGTTGTACTACTAAATGATATGATCAATTCAAAATAAAACTCAAATTGATAACAATAAACTATACCAAAACAGTCCTACCATAAACAAGAAGAATAAACGTGGATTATTTAACTTACTCCAGCGGAGAATGATAGCAGAAATCTATTTCGTGCAAGATCCAGACTCGCGAAACTATCATAATCACGACAGAAAATTAGAGTTGCTGCAGCCGTATCGTGGTGAGACGGTAGGCCGAGGCTCGCTGTAAGTGCAGAGCGTGAGAGGGCTGTGGTGAGCCGAACGCTGCACTTCATCAAATTGATTTCAATCATCAAAAATTCATTGCACGTGAATGATGAGGGACGAAGACTCATGGATCTTTTAAAATTTATTTAATAAAGGATAGTAAAGACTTTGGGGACTTTCAGTGTTCGAGGGAGATTGTAGAAACTGTTATTATATAAATTAAGAAAATTTTGTTCTTCTATTCTACGGTCTTCACCACCCGTTTTTCAGTGTTCATCATTCAGCGCAGTTTTCACAAAGTGTTCTCCAGGGACATTAAAAAGGATCCTAATTCTAGGGTAAGGAATGAAAATGCTCCTTAATCATTACCACATCTGGTTCAAAAAATATAAATCCAACGGTTATGTACACTTATTTTGAGTGGACTTTAAATTCTTTAAAACCCATGGTGATAATTAATGATATAAATAAATAATACTTTGGGCGCATGTACAAAATAACTAGAATGTGAAAGTGACGATATGTTTAAAAAATATCGCGGGGGGGAATACGCATTTGTGATCAATTGAAAAATTTCCCATTCTCACAGATGAGCTTTTAGTTTTTATTGCTCATTAGTCTTAGTTACATAGAAATTTAATTATTTAAATGCCTGTTTATGAGTACAGTATCAATGTGGTTGTTCATTACGCTCAATGTCTAGAATAATAAATCATATCGTACATGACACTAGAGCTCTAACGTTACAAGGTACGATTATGATAATAATAGTGTTCATAAATCAGTTATATCAAGACACTTAATTTGAGGATTTTAGTATAATCGCTTAAAAATGACAACATTTCAGTAATTATAACATAATTAACTTGACTTGCACTCAATACTAATGCACTGAAGAGCGACATTACATATTGCAGCACTTAAATTTCTCGCATAAAATGCGTCAGTTTGATCGTGATTAAATAATTATAAAACCTTTGGGAAATTCACGTTTGACTCACTTCAAGCGCAAAAGCTGATCTAAGCTGACTACAAAGCCAGCGCTTTTCATGCGATAGATTCGTCAGAGCTAAAAGTTGACTCGCGTGCATTCCATCGCTGCTGAGAACGCTGTAGATATGAATTACATTGGGTACGTTCTGCACCCAAATCTTTAAAGACTAGTTACTCATTCGGTAATCCAGGGCATTTTAAGCGAGTTCAAATGTTTGAGAAAAAAGAAAAGTAGCCTCATATTGGGCATAAAGATGTTAGTATAAAAACCCCTAATGGGTTCCCGTTGGTAGTTTACTGTCTTGATGGTTTGCTGTTCATTGGAGGTGGATGAGCCTCCGGTGGGCTTATTTGTCTCATTAAAGAATAACTTACCATTTGACATTAATGTTTTCAGCTGTTCCTATGTAAATCTTCTGATACACAATTTTACAATTGACGATTTTTTACCCCCAACTAGGGACTCAAGAATTCTTCAATCACTTAAAACTTAAGTTTTAGAGATTCGTGGAGAAATTGTATAGATTTATTGGATAAATAGGATAAATCCGTTCTTTTAGCGCTCATGTTTCTTCAGATTACAAAAAGTCCTAAATGAAACGAAATATTAATCCTGGAAGTGATGCGTCATCTCTTAAAATTAGTCTTAATCGTGTAGTCCCATGCGGCCAATAAAACGTGTTCAAAGAATAAATGTTGATCTGAAACAATTGCTTAGTTTAACAACTATAAAGCTAAATAAAGAAATTGAAAACCAATATTAATTGCTTACCTACGCAAAAATAAGTTCTAAATAAAACTTCATCATTCATACCAGTTGTTACTCTCAAAACCAGCTCAGTAACGAAGCATAGATGGAAGAATTCACTTCAAAGTGGACGCATGCATTCCACTGGAGCATGATTACTAGACTGCGAGGAGTTGATGAAAAACGTATTGTTAATATTTGCTCTTTTACAAATCTCATATTGATAACCAACCGAGATGATAGGCCAATTTAAGCCTCCGTTACGTGTTGTTACGGCTTATTTGCGGGTCATAAAGGATATATAAGTGGCGCAAGCCCTGCTCTAAATTTCCGCGAACAGGCAGTCTTCTTTGCACACCTGATAATTTACACCCATTCCGAAGTGATATTGTTGCGTAATTCTGTGGCGCAAGTAAGTCTTTCGCTAGTTGTGCGCCCGTAGTGATCGGGTCTGAACGGAGTGGTGTGCTGTGGCGCTGCACAGTGAGGTGCGGTGTACAACAGGCAGCTCTGATGTACCAGTACTCCTACTTCCAGAGTTTCGAGGCATAAAATTGCATGAGTGTATTAATTGAACAGTGGGTAAGTAGGGAAGATGAGTGAAGCGAAGTACTGCATAAAATTTTGATGATATAATTTTTAGTATAAAAATGAAGGGGCTAGAACGAAGTTTTTTTTGCATTGGCTCTTCTCTTTGATCAGGGTGTATCAAAGTACACTTTTTTTTCTTAGCAACCTCGACAAGAAGCTGCTGTGAAGTTCCATGATGTTATGATGCTGACTTGGTGGAAAGATGTACAGATTTCTTCATGTTCGTAATGTTATAATAGTTCATTTAATATGTTATGATGTTAGACTGTTTTATCATGATCTACAATCATCTTGTGATCTAATACAACACTTCAGGATGTACAACGATCGCGTCCTGATCTAATGTTGTTACGTTTTGTTCTCATCTATTTCCTCATATTCTAATATCATACTGTCTTGTTCTCATATATTTCCTCATATTCTTATATCTTACTGTCTTGTTTTCATCTATTTCCTCATATTCTAATATCATTCTGTCTTGTTTTCATCTACTTCTTCATATTCTAATATCATACTTTCTTGTTTTCATCTATTTCCTCATATTCTAATATCATACTGTCTTGTTTCTATCTATTTCCTCATATTCTAATATCATACTGTCTTGTTCTCATATATTTCCTCATGATCTAATATCATTCTGTCTTGTTTTTATCTATTTCCTCATATTCTAATATCATACTGTCTTGTTTTCATCTATTTCCTCATATTCTAATATCATTCTGTCTTGTTTTTATCTATTTCCTCATGATCTAATATCGTACTGTCTTGTTTTCATCTATTTCCTCATATTCTAATATCTTACTGTCTTGTTTTCATCTATTTCCTCATATTCTAATATCATACTGTCTTGTTTTTATCTATTTCCTCATATTCTAATATCATACTGTCTTTTTTTCATCTATTTCCTCATATTCTAAAATCATACTGTCTTGTTTTCATCTATTTCCTCATGATCTAATATCGTACTGTCTTGTTTTCATCTATTTCCTCATATTCTAATATCTTACTGTCTTGTTTTCATCTATTTCCTCATATTATAATATCATACTGTCTGGTTTTCATCTATTTCCTCATATTCTAATATCATACTGTCTTGTTTTCATCTATTTCCTCATGATCTAATATCGTACTGTCTTGTTTTCATCTATTTCCTCATATTCTAATATCTTACTGTCTTGTTTTCATCTATTTCCTCATATTCTAATATCATACTGTCTTGTTTTTATCTATTTCCTCATATTCTAATATCATACTGTCTTGTTTTCATCTATTTCCTCATATTCTAATATCTTACTGTCTTGTTTTCATCTATTTCCTCATATTCTAATATCATACTGTCTTGTTTTTATCTATTTCCTCATATTCTAATATCATACTGTCTTGTTTTTATCTATTTCCTCATATTCTAATATCATACTGTCTTGTTTTCATCTATTTCCTCATGATCTAATATCGTACTGTCCTGTTCTCATCTATTTCCTCATATTCTAATATTTTACTGTCTTGTTTTCATCTATTTCCTCATATTATAATATCATACTGTCTTGTTTTTATCTATTTCCTCATATTCTAATATCATACTGTCTTGTTTTCATCCATTTCCTCATGATCTAATATCGTACTGTCCTGTTCTCATCTATTTCTTCTTGATCCAATAGTGTTATATCTTGTCCTTATCGATTTCTTCATGATATAATATGGTTATCTTGCTCTCATCTACTTCCTCATGATCTAATATCATTATGTCTCAGTCTCATGCTATTCCGTCGTGATATGATATTATTACGCCGTGCTCTCATTCTATTTGCTCCTGATCAATTGCAATTATATTTTGGTATCATACTATTATGTCGTAGTGTAATAATATCAGCAGCTGATCTCGCACAACTGCAGCTCAGGGATGAGCGGGAGACCGACAGCGATGCGCTCTGTGCAGTCCTTACAAAATTCGCCAGTTGACCGCATGGATTGCAGTTCCAAAGTAATAGCTGCTGTCTGTTCTTTAAAAGAACATTGGAGAGTGAGAAGCTAAATTTGAAAATCGATGCTGCACTGAGGGAAGATGCGTCATGTATTCTAAAATATGTTCTTGTATCATACAAGTTTAGTGGTGCAAGAGTAACTGGTATTCAATTTCTTTCTCTTTATCTGTGGTGCATTGATTCACATATCAAATTTTTTAGAAGATATATAGATGATAAAGTAAATCCCTAAATGATAAAGTACACCACTTTCAATGCATTTTTCGATAATTTTAATTGCCATTGAACTAATACAGGGGATTTAAAGTTTTTCGGAGGTAGAAGACTGTATTTCTAGTTAATATCAAAGTCTTCTTTTTTTGAACAGAAAGAAAAGATTCAGATTTGTTTCATTATTCTAGGAACAATCCGCTGCAGACAACAGGTACTGCTTGGGCATTCCTTACTAATCTCGTGGCACGGACAGGAAGCAGCATACAATTGCATTTATTGTTAATTCTCATAATTTAGAGTCCTTCTGTTCACGTTGAACTTGTGAAAGCCTCGGAGTCTCACCCAAAAATATTACGCATCATTGTTTGAATCGAAAAGAACTATAAATTTGAGTGCCAAGATCCCAATAATACTGTGAAAGATGCGTCGCTGAAATAAATGCCCTTTTTATTACACTCTTGAGTTTAGGAATATTTTGTGCTAAGTCCTTTTACGATTTCTCCCTTCCTTGCATAAAGGCGAGGCATTCAAATTGGTTTTGTCTCCGAACGCATCACACTTTTTTCATGTTAACAGTGCATAAAAATCAGAAAACTCGTATTATAGTATAGCAGGCTGAGAGAGGATCCTCGTAAAATTATATTTAGTTATGCCCTTGTCAATTTGTTTTTCAACTTCATAATCTCATTTCTTTCTTTCAGGGACATTTTCCCGTTGACGGGATAATTCGTAAACCTCGACGGAACGTCACTCCTACTCACTTCGATGCACATAGTGCGCAACTGAATTTATATATCAGGGAGGCCTACAGCGTGACGGGAAGTGCACCCTTAAACAAAGCCAAAAATAGAAGAGAATGCTACGCTTTTGAATAAGTGCTTCTCCAATTCTTGTTCCTGGAAAAATGGGACATAACGCGTACAGTGTCCCGCTCTAGTTAATTTAATCTGGCGAGTTCACCTTCCTGAAATCTTATTTTTAAGTCTCGCAAAGCTCTCTTCCCTTTTTCATTCTGATTTCCTGTCGCGTTAAAAACCTTCCCATGGTGTACAAATTCAGTTGTTCACACTGTGCATCAAAGTACATGTGGATGGCGTCCCGTACTATATGCTCTGGAGTAACTGATTATCATGCTAGCAATGACCTTACCAATAATTCCTCTTCTATCAGCAATAGAGACTCCCCTGACAAGTATCACAGTCAAGATAAATGACAGTTAAGCTATAAGTAAAGGTATAGGTAATTACTTATTTATCTTCAAAACCAGGTCTATTATAAATAATGATCATATATCTCATACATCGGCTATTGTTAGTTGAGATCCGACTAACATCTGTTTAGTTTTGATCCTTTTCACTTCGTGGTGACTTTTCATTTCCGTTGTTTTTAGTGCTCCAAATTTCACGTCCATACGACGCTGCCTTATTTTAGAAGACCTCATTTTCATGGCTGATATAACGTGAGAATGCATGAAACGTCCTCTTTTAAACGAGGACTCTCAGCGTGCTTACAAAGAATTTTTAAAGTCTTATGGTACAGTGGTGCTCTCCGTGGTACAGTGGTTAAGGGATCGGGCTCGTATGTTGGAGTCGCGGGTTCGTACCCCGGCGCTGGCGCGGAGATTTTCCCCGTTGGGTATAAGGGAAAGCTCAAGCACAATACCCCACTCAACCCAGGTGTCGGAAATGGGTACCGGCTTTACGGGGGAACAGTCATGGTGTCCTATATATAGGGTTAGTGATAAGACGTTTGAAAAACCAATGCTAACATCATATGTATCAGGCTTGATTTGAAATAAAGCATCCCAAAGATGCCGATGTTAATCTAACCTTTTGGGTGTTAACGCATTCAAGAACAATATGAAAACTTTCTACCCCCGCACATGGCTACACTAAGTAATAACAGCTTTTGATGCACTACATTTTAATGAAAAAAATGAAATGTAAAACAATCATTCCTACTGCTGATGATATTTCAACAGGAGCGGGCGTTTCATTCATTACGCACTTCAAACGGTGACGTCATTAGGAAATGATGAGACACTATGTAGGCGCTTGTATTGATAAATTTCAAGGAGTTGATACAATGAAGATGAACTGTGAATAGGAGGTCGAAAATTTTATGTGTAATCGGACTCGTTTCATATGCTACTAAGCAAACCTTCACTTCGTGCAAGCAAATGAAGTTCGTTTTGAAAGGGAACAACAGTGCAAGTTACATTGGAGAGAAAAGGCGATTTTATTAGATGATCATAGAGTGTTTTTTTTGTTATTTTAAGTAAATTACAAATATTGTCTAATAATTTCTTGTATTGAAATGCATTCTAGACGTTATTAAGGATGGAGTGTGTATTATTCAATGCGTGTTTATTTTCATGTAGCTTTCAATTATTTTATTCAATTGGTATGGTTATAAGAGGCAAAAACTCATCTTTTCCTAGTATTGAATTGAGATCATGAAGAGGTGGCGCAGGGAGATTCTTCCAATGTCATTTTTATTGTCTCCCTTCTCTAGTCCTTATTAAAGTAATGTTTTTAAAAAATCCCCGTGTTTATTCATCAGCTTGAATGTACCGAGATGACTTACCTGCAGTGTACCAGCATGCATTCTTGAAGCAACCATTTTTCAGTGCCAACATTCTTTTTTTTTGTCATTCTTGAAGCAACCATTTTTCAGTGCTTACTAAAAAATGATTGCTTCAAGAATGGCTTGCATTTCACATCGTAGTAATTTATACCATCGACAATTTCGTTGTGCGTTATAATGTGCAGTATGCCATAAGTAGTCTCAGTAGGAACGGTAACATGGAATGCAGGTAAATACTGATGAATTATTGAAGTACAGACGTACAGTGGCGAATCGTAAAAGATGCTGTGGCCAAGGTATGATATTAAGAATTTTTTTGCTAGATTTGAACCGCTTCTTCCGTAAGTTTTATGGTGAATTCTATTTTTTTCAGAATTCAGAATGTTTAAATTTAATACTTTGCTGGTTTCTCTTATACTGTTCACAAAACTAGGGTAATGCTAGCTATTTGGGTCCAGTTTCCTCGTCTCGTTTCTACTGCTTTTAATAACTATTTATCAATAAAAAATTCAGGACCTCAAGTTTCAATTTCATAGTTCTCGGTAGGGAAAAACATTCCAAGAATGCAAAAAACTTGTAACTATGCAACGTGCAACCGTGCAGACATTATACGATATGTCGTAACTGTGCGAAGTGTAGCCACCGCATGTCGCATTTGTTGTTTCTATTCAATTTGTGTTCGACAGCGGCTGCAACGATGCAATAATGACAATGTCCTGCTGTGCGCTGGCTGTCCCTATCTCGTCACTAAGTGTTTTCTGATGTTCGGCGTCGCTTATCTACTTCACAAGCAATGAGTTTTTGTCCAGGTCCTACGCTGACAACACAGCGAATGGTCAGCTTCCGGTGCTGCGTGCGGGGGAGAGGCAGACTCGCACCTACCTCTGTCATCTCAACCAGGCTCGTGCAGATCATTCAGAGCTATGATGCGAGGTAGAGTATGACGTGAAATAGAAACACGTTGTGCACTGTTTCAGCACTTATTTCAACGAAGGTGTATTTAAGCAGTCGATATATCTCATAGATAATGTAAGTCAAAAGGTGATGTAACAACTTGGCTGCTTGCAGGTTGTGTTGGCGACACAAAATGTCAATCTTGAGCAGTAAAAGACAAATGAATACTAGAAAATTTCCTCTTGAACTATTAAAATAAAATGGGCGAAAAGTTAAATTGTCCATTCTTTTCTGACCACAAGGTATCTTAGCTTGAAAATTTCTCTTTCACAGAAAGGCTAAACAAACCAGTTTTACCGAAGTAAAACAGACGCACTCATTTTACGAAGTTCATTTGAATTCCAACTAACATGGATATAAAGTAAATACATTCAAATAACAGAGCATATTTGATGTCAGAAACGAATAGTGAAAAGGAATTTAAGAGCGACTGCACACTTGCAAATGTTGTAAATGTAGTATGCTTTCCTTAAAACAAACATCAGTATCCCTATTAATGAACGAGTAAAAAACTTTGTGAAATTAAAGGAAAAGTTTTTGTAAGACTGGAATAATGATTGCTGCCTTATTGCCTCGTACATAACTATGGGAAAGATATAAACGTTGTCAAATGCTGTTGACAAAATTATAATGAAATGTTAAAAAAGTGTACGCATTTTGGCGAGGTGTGGAGAATCCAAAGTCGAAAATTAGAAATGGACTGTGGATCATTAACGTAAATTGAATTCTGTCAGTAAAAAAGAGCGTGATTTAATTGAAGCTGGTGGGATGCGAACGCTGATAGTGAAATGAAATGCTTTGTAGTCTGTGAAATTCGTTTGCTACCCAAAAAAAACCTTTTCTAGGTCGTAGTTAGGGGACTTGTAGCTCGCCCGAATTTGAAGAAAATTAATTGATGGATCATTATTTAGAGGTTGCTATACCAGGTTGAATCGCAAATGAGTTGAGGTATAAATTGTAAGTCAACTAGTTGTAATTTCTTCCGTTGACCACTGGCGGTTAAGAAAGAGAGAGAGGAGCTTGCTGGAACGCAATATGTGCTCACGCAAACGCCGACTCACAATATTTATGAAGCTTTGAGGACGCTTTTGAATGACGTTTAGTTGTCATTCCCTTATTTAACTGCTCTGTGATCGAACATATTTATAGTCTCAATCAAATTAGTGTGCATATGGGATTGAATGATGTGTGTTGGTATTTTTACTTTCTGTTGTGTGGAAATTATTTGCAAAGAAAAAATATCTCATATTTTGTTTCACGCCTTTGCAGTTGTTGCGTTCAGATATTTGTAAATCATATTATGTACGAGTATGCACAGAGAATTACTGCATGATTCTCGAATGTAAGACTGGGGTCTCACGATCCAGCAGTCATTCCCTTCAATTCGTTCTTTTTTCAGAGTTCATTGAAAATACTTTAGTTTAAGGTGAGAGTGTTATTTACTAGCAGTATGATGGAATTTTTTTTCACGGCCGATAACGAGTATAGAAATATTTGCATTGGCAAGCATTTTTCAAAAGTTGGATTGCAGAGACACACATCAGAAGTGAAGCTATCATACATGAAAAAAACTGATGAAATGAGTACATATTTTAGCATACTAGCTGGAGCATGCACTGTGCCTGTGTCGTTCAGGTGACTGAAGTTAAAGAGAGTTAAACTTTGGAATTTTTGAACTGAAAACGCATGAATTATAAAACAAACAGGAATGAATGAATTTACTCATATGCGTTCAAACAAAACTAGAACTAGACACTCTTACTGCCTAAAAATCCTGGATTTTGAAGGCCGGAATGCGGAAATTTCGGAATATTGAATGATAAATGAAAGCGTACCGTTCAAGCGCTGGTGTGACTGACACCAAATGTTATGGCATTGAGAGGAGTGAAAGTCCGTCTGCTGCTGTTAGTGGCGACTTATTGTACTACATTTTGTCGAAAACGTGCTGCCAGTGCTTGTGAATGAAAAACCTCACTTTTTTTAGTTTAAGCTAAATGAAATTTTATCTCATATCACTATTTAAAAGGTTTTTCAGACAAACCATTGTGGCTCAGGAGTTTACATCTGTTGAATTATTTTTAGCACAGCACCTCAAATAAATAGCCCTTCTTCTTTTCTAATAACTCAAATATTTGAAATGTGTAATTGCTGATTTTCTTACCATATTTCATAGTCGTCAATACTTACGAGCAGCAGAACATAATTTAGTGTTCTTTAATTAAGGCCATTTGCACATTTATCCCATCACTCAGGACCTCAAACCAACTCTCCGCACCTCACGAGTGAACAAAAACAGCCGTCAACGCTAGCGGACGGTTCTTGCAGCAGTCTGTCTGCTCGGCAACGTGTGTGCTGTGGAAGGAAGCAGCCGTCAAGCGTCTTATCTGGTCATGAATTTAAATTGGAGAGAAGATGGTCAATTCAATAAATTCTACGTTCATCTAGCTTCTTGAACTTGATGCAAAGCTTCAGCAGCTTGTAAGTGTTTGCAAATCAAGAATAAGCTCAAATGTTCTTATTTCCTAGCAGCCTTGAGATTTTAATGTCGTTTAATGTGGAGTACCGTGTATAACGACTGTATTGGATATTTTTGTTTGCTGTACAATTTGATTTTACTGAAGTCTCGCGAGAGTGTTCACAACTTATGGGCATATTTTGTCTTAGAAAGTTGTCTGAGCAGTTACGCGGATAACAAACGACTGGTACCATATATTTTGTTTGCAAAGTTAACATAGCTATTTTATGCTTCCTTTATGTTCCAGATTTCAAATTTTGTGAATATTGAATTATTTCAGTCACCTGATGGTAGTTAATGCTTTGATCAAGCAATATCAAGCAAAACCTTTACTACTGGTAAAGTACTACCTCGTGAGCCAGAAGCAACTCCAATCCTAATATCAGCAATAGCTTTGAGTATCAACACTAGAAGATCTCAGAGTACAAGTCCAAGAATGTCACTTGGTTCGGCGAACTTCATGGCTGGAACATCAAAAGACGAAAACATGCTCTAGAATCAACGAAAAATTCAGTTATGGCGAAAAAGATTCAGAGAGCTTGAGCCATGACCACCAAACTTTTGAGTTCATTAATGGACATTTGAATGCGTTTATGTTGACAACATTTTTCCGAATACTCAACGCAGAAACATTAAAGCAATTGAGACAATTTGCGTTGCAAAACTGGTTGAAAAAAAATATTAGTAACGAATCCTGAGATAAAACCATTGATCAAAATGAGGATCAATGACGTTATCTTCATGATGAGGTGTTTTCCAATTACCTGTTGTCATTATAGTTTTTAACGAGCGGATGACAAAATTTGAAATTAGGACTTTGTTTTTCAACTTCCGATGATCTCATTTGTGTACGTACGCAGTTGAGTGAAGTTTCATCTTCAATCCCCATGCACAAAACATTCGTTATTCCATGATTAATGTATAGTGACTAATAATTCAATTACAAGATAATGCCACTGATAAGTTTTTTGATTTATTCGATAAAATGAATTTTACACATTGACTGCGACGTGAACCATCGGTAGTCACTGGAGGGAGTTTTCATAATGCTGCTCACCGCCCAGTTTTCACAAACTCAATTTTCATAAATACTCAATCAAAACTAAATGAAGGCACGATCCAGTTAATGTTTGCTATTTTCAGAGGTGCATATTACGATTGAATTTAAATTTGAGTTTAATATTAAACTTAAGTTTTACCTGCAGCAGTAATAGTTTTAAATAACTTCTATGAGCAACAACTACCAGAAGTAGCCGACATTTTATTATGACAGGTAATATTATGCTGTCATTACATGAACTTTCACAAAACCTTAAAATGATTGAAACCCAGGATGCAGCATCAATAAGAAAATTTCTAAGATTGTTGCAGGGAGTCGCTCGATTATTGCAGCTCAAACCTGGCAAATCGCCGCGGACACAAGTACAGCACCGCTACCGTGCGACACAGTTCGCACGGCCTGGTAGGAGCGACCGTTTGCCTGCAGGATGAGGCTTTTCTTCCAGGCCACAGGTCAGGGAACCGGTCAGTCTCTACAGTATGAGATGATATGAGGTAGTTTAACACCAACAACATAAAATAGAGTTCTGTAAAGGTAGCGCTAGTCAGCCTACGTCAGAGTTAGTGATAGGTGGTCGACATCATGTGCAAGGTTTCCTCGTATTTCTTTTACCTATTTTCAATAATGATGTCAGTCAATTTTGCTCCCGATTTAAAATTTTTAATAGGAACACTTTACCTTGAGATGCCCGAGTTTTTCTTGATATATTCATTTCGTGTTACCGTTCGAACTAAACAAATAATAAGAATAACATAGTCATATTTATCCACGTGAACTTTTGATAATTAGAAGTTATGTCTGCTTTCTCATCAGTCATACGGAAAATTTTTCCTCTCATCAAGTTATTACTCAGGGTCTCAGATCATGCAATCTCAAGTCATGCCCGGTGACGAGAGGCTAGAGCATTTGCGAACACGTGCCCTGGTGCTTTGTGTGTATCAAATGAAAGGTAGGAGCATTTCCCAATTGTTTTCTGCTGAATGTGAAAGAATGAAAATATACTTTTTCATCTTCAAAATATCTGCTTGTATGTCAGGAAGGTAGTGCTCGGTCGAACATAATTATAGTTTGAATTAAAAGTTTTATAATTCTGAAATACTCAATTAGGAATACACGTTGCTAAAATGTCAACTTCATTCACTATAATTATCAGTCACATCACTTTTCTAGGCTAAGTTCGATTCGATTTCGCTTCTATCCTTGGTCCCAGTATCTTTGTCATTTTAGCCAGACTGTGTTTTTAATATTGTTGCGTTTGAAGTTGATGCATGAAAACAAATTTCCTCATCTAAGATGGATTGATTTGATTCATTTCCGTATCTGTAAAAATGCCTTCATGTCCACAATTCAATGTACTCTGGTTATGGTGAAAAATTGTCATGCTACATCTAAGTTGTAAATTCTTGGGTAATTGATATGGTGCTGAATCGGTTCTCTTCACGGGTTTTTATCACGTAACTCACAGCGAAGGCTCAACGGCGAGCGACGTTAGACCAGAGCATACACGACCTGGTCGATTTTGGGCAAATCAGTGCAGGAACACAAAGATATCGTCAGTGGGGCGGTGTTGTATCGTATTGCAACCTTTGTGGCAGCTGAGAAATTCACGTTTATCCTAAGGTTTCCGAACACTGAAGGTATTTATTATTCCTATGATTTTCAATTTTTAGTTCAGTCAGACAGCAAAGAAGCTTCTGAAAAATTATTCTCCAATGACAATAACGTTCAATAAAAGGGAAAGTTCAACGGTGCTACAGAATTTGTGTCCCAGATTCACTTTGCCGTAGAATTTATGCGTCGTTCTGTCAGTCGAGGTTTGATCTCCCAGAACTCACAGAAATGAACAGAATTGAAGGTATACGCAAGGGATGTGCTGTGCAGACGTAGTTTGTGAGAGAAAATTAAATAACAGGAGATCGAACAAATAAATTTTAGGCAGACAATGTTATTTCTTTATTATCCCTTCAACGAAAGGGTTCGTAAACGCTTCCTAAGCCATTAAAAACTTATAATGTGTTACAAAACATTGGATTCAAACTAATGTATTATGAATAATAAAACAGGAGCAGGTACTTTTACCACGTCTCCTGGGAAGGCACCCACCGGTTGTCACTGAGGGGATTTTCATAATGCTACTGACCGACCTGCAGTCACAAACTCAATTTTTATAAATACTTAAATGAAAGCTAAATGAAGGCACAAACCAGTTGATGTTTGCTGTTTTCAAACTTGCGTAGTGCAATTGACTTTAAATTTGAATTAAATATTGAACTCAGCTTAACCCATCGCAGAAACGTGTTAACATCCGTTTACTCCGTGCAGTAAACGAAGAAGTTTCGCTTCTCACTAGGTTGAAATAAAAACTTTTATCTTTTTGTTCGCACTCAGTACGTATATCAGAAAAATTTGTTGAGAAAGCTCTAAACACTCAACAGTTTGAGTTATAACACCTTTTGTGGTACGCCTGAAATGGAATACACGAAATATTGAATATTAATACCCCATCTTCACGAGTTTCTGTTGCATGCCATGTATTGCCATTAATCCGTTCGCGTAACATAAATATCGAGCTGAGTTGCGAAGTTTCGCTAGGCCTACAAATAATGTGATGCCATCAGGAAAGGAGAATTTCATGTAGTGTTCTGAGGCGAAGCGAGAGGCACGAATAAACCATCACCTGGACACCTGGCAGGGCGAACTGCCGGGGCTGACTTCGGGTCTTTTTTTGGCGTACACTCATGTTGATCAGCGCTTGTTTGTCTTCTCGAGCTGAGGTTATTAACGGCTTGTGAGGAACTAAGATAATGTTTTCCAGGACGTACAGATTGCTATGAGTAGCTAGTTCTTATACTTATACTTGCATTTATATTTTCCATAGCAGCCTCCCAAAAGCTAACTAATACGACCTTTTTTCAGGTTGTGAGGATAATAGAGATAAAACATCGTCTTTACAAGTTTTTATCTACAGGATAAAATTACAAATGAGCCCTATGCTAGGAGACAATTTTGCTTGTGTTTGTAATATTTTTCAAGAGGAATAAATTTAAATGTTATTTTTTAATTGCAGTAACCCAAATATGTATCGGAGCTATATTGCTTATCCTTGGATCACTTGGCAATTTCATTATATTTTCAACATATTATAAATAATAATAATAATTTACAGACGCTTTGCTAATGCCGCAAAATGCTTTTATCTGGAGTTTCTCGCAGTTCGCAACTACAGACAATTGAGTGTTGACAGGGCTCATCTACTGCTTTCGATAGAAAATGAATGACCGAACAATGCTAATGCATTGCGGATGTTTTAGCATCAGCTCGCCTAATTTCTGTACTGAACGACAAAAGGTAGGAGGGACACAACATCCACCCCAAAATCGATTTATCAACATTCGGGCATAGAAAATTCGCATTTCTAAACTAAAAGCGAACAATGGATCTGCGTTCGTTCCATTAGTAGAGGCGGAAGTTGTGAACATGCAGAGGCCGGCGGCCGAACGTCCCAGTGGGAGAGCGACCGCGGCCACCGCTCGCTAAAAGCTTCCTGTGCCGCCGCTGGAATCAAGTGTAGACAATATCTGGAGTGTTATCAAGGCTTTCCTGTCGCTCCTGCTCACCACAGCCATCTTTTGCCTGGAATTTGGAGCACTAAGTGCTCTCGTCACCGTGTCCTGTTAATTTGCGGACACGATCGACTGATCCGGGTGACTACGATTCTGCTTCTTCCTGGACGACCGTTGTTTCCGCGCATGGGACTACGTAGATAGTCTATTTATGGGTACAAGATAATTATAGTTACAGTAACAAGTATGAAAGGTAGTTAGCAAATTGAAGACGCATATTCTTACGAAAACTCACAAAAAACAGCAAAAATTCAGCTTCGTTGCATCTCATCTCGAACTATTTATGAAACAAGAGTGAGATAAGAGCAAGGACATTTGGATGGTACTATTTGGTAGCTTGGACACTTCATAAAGCTGGAGGAATAAGCTCAATTAGTTCATGGGTGCTACGACTTTCATTGTGGCTCGTCTGGTGACTGGAGCATCGCACCTCAGTTTTCTAATTGGGGGTTGAGTGCAAACATACAGCAATCTCCGTGCTGACAGTCTATGTTTTGTACGTATAGCTTCAGTGATTTAAGTGCGTGATGTCGTGGAAGACTTAAGATTCTATGTAAAATAACTTAGGGTATATAGAAGGATAAAACAAGATTGTGGCTAAAAAATTTTGAGGTAAAGGATATCAATGATATTGTATGGTGCGAGAGATTTTTATAAAGGGTTGAGTTGAGTTTGAGGTTTTTCTCGTCATCGAATTAAAGCCAGTGAATTTTATTTAAGTTTGAGTTACGCAACAACGAATGACTTAGTCTTAGTTTAGAGTGAAGCCTTTTTGATTACAAGCCATCTGCTATTCCTTTCTACCAAGATTTATTTTCATCTTGTGCCCTATTTAAATTTAATGTTTCCTAGCAAACTCTCTAAGCGAAGTTCAGACTTTCACTTTGGAGAGGTGAAACTTCATTAAGACTGCGCTTAATATAATGATAAAAATATTTAAAAACGGTATTAAAGATTTTGAATCAAATGCCCTAGCGGCTACCAGAAACAAAGATTGTAGACGTTCTCGCTTTGTCCCTGAACGAGTTTAGATTGCTTATTCCGTCTACGAACTGACAATGACCATGTTTGACTGGGACACTTCTATTATCCCTGTGGGATTCCTGCCGTAGGTCTAGCGGTCTTCTCAGCTGCTGCAGTAGATCGTTCTATTGCTGACGCTTTAAGCCTTGCTTTCTATAGGGAATGAACTGATCGATCGTCCATGAGTAAAAAATTGGTTTCTCGTTCATTTTGTTGTCACTGAGCTTAATGAACAATTTCTACGTCACTGAGCTTAATGAACAATTTCTACGTCATTGAGGTGTAATATAAATAGTTTCAATCACGAACAAAACGATCAAAATGTCCACGTCCTATAATAAGGTACTTTCGAAATTGGGATTTTAAAAGACAATGAAATATTCCTAATTGGAATGATAAATTTGAAAGTGTCAGGAAGAATCCTTCATTCCATCAATTGAAGCCAGGCAGTATCGCTGGGACCACATTTTTGACCGTAAGGTGACCGCCTTTTTAACTTTTTCGACTAGGATCATTGCTAAAGCAGCATGCACTATTTGCCTCGCAATGAGAAATGGAACATCTCAGTTTCTTTCTAACCCCAAGATGTTCGTAAATGGCGTTGCACATTAAACTAACTGATACCTCATACGTTTTCCACTGACGTACACCGTATATTCATGACTCATGACGCAACAAGTTCTCATGGAGAGTTCTCTAATTGAGTGCATTAAGGCGAGGTCTTCAGCGTTCTTGCCTGAGGAGTTCCGCTGCGGGTTGTCAAACGCTCATCAGTTGAAGCGGGTGAGCTAAGCATGAGACTAAACACTATATATGTCAAGTTTAAGTGTTTCAAACAAAATTGACACTAAAGCGACAGTCTTAATTCCTTACAATAGCGTACATTGAATAGAGCCCCATTAAAAAGGAGTCTGAAAGCATCGACCCTAATGCGTTCAAGAGAGCATAATTTAAATTGTTCCTCAGTGGAAGATTTTTTTGTTGATGATGACGACTTTTTACTACTGAGTTCCTCGTTATTCTATTTATTAAGCAATACAGTAAACGGCATTTTCTACCTGTTGTTCTGAGTTTTTGAAAAATATACCATTGTTAAAGCTAGAACTTATTGTTCGTATTTTTCCTAGATTGTTATCATTATTGATCTGTCCCCCAGAGTAAATTTTGTATTTTGGGATCCTATGTTTTTCCCAGAATGAATTTCACCAATGAATAACTCTCAGTAGATCGAGAAAGGAACACAATGAAAGCCTGAAATGTTTTTGTATGATGATATATAAATATTAAACAATTACTGTACCATTGTAAAAATCTGCTCAAATGTAATGCAAATCTTTCACTGAATGCAATGAACCTGTTTATAATATCTTATAAAGTGGGTTAACGTACATGAACACTTCTTGTAAGATCAAAGTGTCTTTTTGTATTGAAATGAAAACACAATTTTAATGTTTTCTTATTCTGCGGAGCTTATTTGTAAATGCGAAGCAAGGCGCGTTCTCTCTTAAAAGGCTGAAATGAAGTCTTCTCAGCGCATGCCCGCTCTGGTGGTGTTGCAAGCGCCGGATCGCACACAGGGAGAGAGCGATGAGTAAAGGCTCGCCGAATTACGTTCTTCACTAGATCAGTCGTGCGAGAACACGGCATTGTTTCCTTGGTTCGGTTCCCTGCTTTGAAGTTGAGATGTTTCCTATTAAATTAGGATGTCATAATTGATAATGTGTCAGCGAACGATGCGTGCCGACCTCGTAACTCAGTCCAGGTCTTTTGAACGCTGGATCACGTTCGGGCCGTCCACTTGCTTTACAAGGCAGTCTCTCTTCCTTAAACGAGTAAGCCATTCACGGGTTACTCCTTAAATGCCTTATCTGCTCAAATCGTTCTGCTTAAACGCGCTATCCCGTGCTATCGTTCTTTCCAGCGTGTTATCCCCGAGAATCGTTCGTCCCCTCATGAATCGTTGCCTTCCAAAGCGGGTTTCCTTAAATCATTAGACCTCAGTTCACTTTGATCCCACCGCGACAAGTGAAAGTTCGCCTGTGAAACTCATCAGTCTTTTAGCCGAGGCTTTGTCGGGAGTTTGATCCACAAACTACAAGGTGGGTACAGCAAAATAATCGTTGACCTGAAGCCCGCCGAAACCGCGGGTTAAAAAGCGGCGAATGGGATACAGGTCATCTCAAATTGCTGGAAGAAAATAAAATTAGATCATTTGAGTAGAGTAAATTCGCAATCAGTATTCCCGCTTAGCAATGCATAAATTTATGGGGTAAATAAAGTGATTGAAGATCCTCAGACTGCCTGTCTGAACTGTGGTTTAACTCAAATTCACCTCAGATATGTTCAATTTTCGAGACCGGCTTCAAAATTTGTGTACACATGCAGCTCATCGGCTCGCGCCCTTCAATTTCTTGTCTAGACCGCTGCTGGAATCGACCGATCAGTTCAAAAATAACGATCATATCGCCCACGAAACATTGAATATCTACCGAAACCAAGAGAAGTTCTCGCCAAAATTCTCGAGAACGTGTAGAATAACGCAGCTGTTGATTGAAGGTCTGGCTCCCTCAAATGAATATGTTCCCAGCGCGCATATAAAATTTTTACGCAGAAGAATTTTTTTGCAGCGCGCGTGCATGAAAACATGGAGCTTCTGTCATCCGTGGTGATGGATGAGCCATCCCGGGGCTCACGTCAGCCATCCCGGCACGGCGTGCATCCACACCGTAATAGAAACATTTCCGCAGATTGCTCCTACGATGAAATTCCTAATTACTCCAATTACAACGCCATGGCTCTAAATTTTGATGTTTGAAAACGATGAAAACTTCAGCAGATGTGATAGCACAGGATGGAAATTTAATATCCAAATGTCTACGAAGGATTAACAAAGGAAATGAATAGATGAAAGGAATTAAATGAAAAAATTATTTTGTGTTGTTCCAATTCTGGTTCGCTTGGACTGCGAAGAGGTGTGAGCACGGAGTTAACTTTCATTCAAGTCAATTTCACAATACGTTTGCGCGAAATAGCTCGAATGAACTGAATATCATTCCTAGATGGCGTGAAGTGACGACGATGAATTAAGCTGTTTTCCATTATAAGAAGAGAAATAGTGCGGTTGAGGGAGGAAGAAATAGCCGACCGACGAATCTCGGAGCGGTGCGTTACAACTGCATCTTAGCTGCAAACGTAAGAAATTCCTAGCGGAAATTATCTTCTCATACAGATGCCTCGCTAGGGAAGAGGACGAGAATTGAATTTCGTTAAATAAACTCGGGGTTATTTTAAAGATGAATTACGACATCAAGACGAAAACTTTTCTTCAAAAATATTCTTGACAAATCTGAACAGAGTTTTGCTTATGACGTCTTCTTTAACGTACTTAATATCGCTGTATTCGTTTACCTTTTTATCTACGCTTTGGGTAGAATCTTACTCGAAATGATTTTTTTATACGCACAACCACTACAGACATGTTTTTTCTTTTGATAAAAAAATAATATGAATATCATAGAATGCAATTCATTGGTTTGAATACTCGTATCAAACGTTTCAAAGGAACACAGCAACACAATCAGAACAGTTGAGTTAGAACGAACGAGGATATGTTGTGCCGCTCGCTTTTATTTAATGTCATTGAATGAGCCTCGTTTATTTTAACTTATTTCATGTTGTTATATTAATCTTACATCACATTAGAGAAATTTTGTCTTTCCGAAATTTAACTTGGAAAGTATTGACGTCAGAATAGGTTCCGAGCATAATTTGTTTAATGTTATTGGTGTCAAATCAAGTAGATTCTGAGCCTTTTGAAATTCAATATCATTGGTAAGTTTAATTTCATCAATAATTACGAAGTCGGAACGAGGTGAATCCTGGCAATCTTATATAAATAATAATAGTACGACATGAACGCATGCATTTAGAATGAGTGATAGAACAGTTTCTCAAATTTTTAAGATTTCGCACACTGGTGTGCATCTAAGGGAGTCTGCGATCTACAAAGTATCCATTCATGAAATTTTTGAGCTAAAACAAAACAAATCCGACCGTGTCTTCGGGAATTGTACCCATGGGTCTATTTCAAGGAAATGAACACCTGCTGTCAATTTCCTTCAATTATTATCAAAGCTGAAAAATAATATTAGTGTTCCTTCAACACGACACAATTTCTACTTCACTCTTAAATGAATGATATCCTGGTATTAAAGTATTCACATTATGTTCAATAACGAAAGGCAAGAATTATTTACTCCGTCAAAACAGTAAAGCGTGGTGTTATTCGGTAAATAGCACGCGGACTTGTTCATGTTTGGTTTCTCAGGGCTAAGCAGCAACTGGAAATGGGCTCGCGAGTGATTGGGGAATCTCGCGAGTGATTGGGGAATTCGTATTTACGACAGAACAGTTTTACAGAGTACTTTGAAGCAGAATGTCAAAAGCGTTTTATCCTGAAAATTGATTGCTTGCAAAGCCAGTTTTTCTCGGAGAACACAAATTCAAGGAGGAATGATTCGTATTGCTGTGTGAATATTTCTAAAATAACACTTGCCCTCATCTGACTCTTTGACCTTTTCTAAGATCGATTCCAAGGATGAGTGAACGATCTGAGAAAGGAAAAGTTTTTCTCTGTTTTCAGCAATATCGGAACAAAAACAAGAAGTATTTGATCGATCTAAAAAATCGAACCCCTAAAGTTCGATGATTAATTTTAAAAAGTTTTACGAGGAAAGAAAGGAGCGTACTGTATTCGCGCACCCTCCAATGGTTTAGGACAGACTGCCTTCACAATACTACCCAATCGCATCGTAGCCCTTTTTTCGTTAAATGATGTTCGTGTATGAATCAGAAAATTATCTTTTGAAGAAATTAAACATTTTTGATACATGATTTTTAAATAGACCAGGAAAAAATAAGTAATTGCTCGTCAATTGGAACTGGCTCGTTAAGGCAATTATACCATTGGTAGCTACACACTGAATTTAAAACCTTAATAGTCCCTGTCGAATCTTAGAAGGAGAATCTCTGTTTTGAGAGTAGATTCACTCTCTGATAGGTCTCCTAGTTCTAGTTCTAAGTTATACATATTCGGTGCCTGAAATGAGTAAATCCACAGAGCTGCAATATTGTAGTTTCTAGTATCGGATGATTTCATTTCGCAATAGAGAGAGCGAAATGTGGACTCGTTGGGATTTAGAGGGGCATTAGAGGTAATGTGCTGACGGACTAACAGCGTTATGTTGCGAATTTAACGGGAATCATTTGATGCAAGAATCTTCAATTTATTTTATCCGTAAAATCCACAAGAGACAAAAAGAGGCATAGAAAAGTGTTGCCATCACAGATTAAATGGAACAATGCATTGTAAATTTAGCAATGACAAAATTAATATTTGAAGGTCGCTTTTCAAACAAGATGTGTTAAAGATTTAATGTTCATCGGAAATGTGTAAAAACTAGTGGATGGTATACCTACATTATAAACTGAAATTTCACCAGTAAAATTTTATACAAATCCAACTTACCGCTTACATACATGGGTTTCCATAGCCAAGAACAGAAGCGCAACCACTAAGTGTAGACGAAACAAAGGTTGAATAGGCGTTTTATGAACGGCTAAAATTACTGCTAAAGTAATGGAAAGCTGTGTACTATGAATGCACTGCGAACAAAAAAAGCCGCTAATATTATAGAAAAATAGCATAACTAAATTGGTACTTAACACCTCTAGTTGCGCATACAAAACTGTTCAATGATTTCTACGCGAGAAGATTGCATTCTTCAAAAGCAAAAATTGAACCAAAATCGAGAGGCTTTACGAAACAAAGACTCAATTTGCATGACATTAGGTGCTGAAAGTACAACTACACATCTGTCAGAAAATCCAACAGCCCGGAAAAAATGTATTTAATACACAAGATCCTCGTAGTACTTACTTATGGTTAATTTTTGACCCGCAAAATTTTTTCCGTCTCACGCTGAGCGCTTGCATGAGTACACATTGTGAGCTGCGTTTTCACTTAGCTGCCGCCTGGCACTGCGCAGCCATATTTGCATTGCAGTCCTAGACACTTCGCTTGTAAATTATGTTACGATACCAGGCTACTGGCAGACATCTGCTCCGCTCACTGGAAGTTCAAACAGTACTAAAATGACCGCACCTAGGCACATGCCATGTGATTGTGATGGCACAGTCCAAGCATACAGCCACTGAATGCCTCACTGAATAGCGTTTTGGACACTGTGCCAGTGACTCACTGTTTGTTATATGACGTGTCATCGTGACTGTGACACCGAACTCGTAACTTTCTGTTTCATCATTGACTGTGACAAAGCGCGTGTGACATCTGGTCTATGACCTGGTGTCTGAATCAAACGTAAATCAGTGTTTGAGGCAGCGGCTGTGATACCGTATTTGTTACACCGTAAGTCTATGGTAGCGTGCTTATAACATAGGCGCTTCAGTGCAGAATCTGGTCAAGACACTATCACCTCGTAACTTTCGAAGCAGCGAGTGCTCATAAGTGCTCATAAGTGCAAGTGTTCTGTTGCTGTCGTTGCTTTCTGCAAGTTTTAAGCCGCTCCTTAGACCACGAGTTTAGAGCACTTGCTATCGTGAAAGCTAAATTAAGCATGATTGTGCGATGCACATTAAAGCAGCTGTTGTTCATTAGATTTTTGCCACTCTATATGAGAAATTCCTAAGAGGAATTCAAACATTTTTGGTAAATTTATTCTCGATTTCATGGAAGTCATTGAGGATATCATGAATTATAGCAACTGTTGGACATTTTGCGAGGATAAAAGTGACCCAAGAAGACGAGCGTAGGTACATTTCAGAACAGCAACGAAGTTTCAAAAGTGGCTAAAAACCAAAGTCAAAACTTTGCAGTACTTTTGCTGATGAAGTGCTGTTCCGTTGACGCTGTTAGAATGTCATGAAGTTTAGAAAATTGATAACTGTGCATTGCTCTGTTTGTTCCAATATAGCACCGTTATGGAAAATTGATTAAAACGGCTGTGACTCAACATGAAAGGTATAAAAAAATCGTTTTATTTCTGTAGCATGATTGACGGTAAAATTTTGATTTCTGAAAGGGGAGGTGAGTAGAATTTTGCTTGCTATTGTATCTACAGTTAGACCAAAAAAGTAAACATTAGTTTAAGTCTCGTACAGAAAAATTAGATCACTTTCATGTACATCGGTCACACTGTACATTTAGGATGTATGGCCCTTCAAATTGAAAGTTTTTCTTGATTTTACTATTTTTATTCAGTCAACCTCAGTAGGTTCGACGAGTCGATCTTTTGATACTTAGCAGCAACAGGATAGTAAAAAGTATTTGCCTACTTCTACTCTACTCGCAGCGCGAAAATATATTCCGTTTTTGGCGACGAGATAACCTGGCGCGCATCCTGCCGCTCGATGTTCCCTCGACAATTATTCTGCCGAGATGTACGGTATTTTGCAGGGGAAAGTGAATTCTGTTAGTCGACATTTAAAAGCA
Organism: Morinoia aosen; assembly: GCA_030386875.1. Taxonomy (NCBI): domain Eukaryota; kingdom Metazoa; phylum Arthropoda; class Malacostraca; order Amphipoda; family Talitridae; genus Morinoia; species Morinoia aosen. Next base: position 5,981,813 of record CM059563.1, on the reverse strand, counting down.
TACTTGCTGCTCCACCTGCATGCGCACAGATCCTCCATTTATGTTTCGACAAGCAACAGAACTCTTCAGCGCTGTGACCAAAATTAAAGTTGTTCCCTCAAAATCATCTGATTCTAACACGTTATTCTAAAAATTATATTCATCATTGGGAAATGTGACTTCAAATATATCGGTTTGAGTTCTCAGTGAGTAGTTTTAATTTGACCGCATCAAATACACTTCTATGCCGAATATGTAACGGAAGAAGAATGTGAGTGGACTCATGGTTTTTGTGGGAATCGCATTTCAGTAAAATTTACTGATAAAATTTCAGATATCAATATAAAGTGCATTGAACTCAGCAAAATAGTATCCAAACAAATAAGTATACTTCAAATAACAACAAATTGAGTAAAAACAAAACAAAATTATTCCCTCACTCACTCACTACCTTCATGCGCTAAACAGTTTTTCTAGTACCCCCCTAACTACAGGTACGGATGATCGCGAACGAACACTGCTCGAAGTGTGTCGGCGTTCATTGAGTGGCGTGGAACATCAGGCGGGTCAGTAAGTGTTGCGACTAAGCGCGGCGCAGGGCACAGCAACAACGCGCAGGGAGCTCGGACCCCTCAATCGATGCGCGCCTTGCGTGCGTGTCCAGCCATTTTCACGGCTCGTTACGTCCATTTTCGGTCGCTGTTGTTAGTAAAGAGTGATAAGCGGCTGGCGACGACAGCGCGCACCATCAGGGCACGAGACTGTGTCGTGCCCACCACTTTACATGACTTTGTGGTGTTTATCAGCGCAATCCTCTACCTTTACCGTGCTTGATCAATGGAACTCTCAAGCAATACGCCGGCGTCTACAAGTGAGGCTCTCAAATGAGGCAGTCCTCAAATATACATATTAAGGTGACTAAATGTATTGCGCTGGTCAGATCAGATGAGATTCAACATATGTTAGTGCTTAGATTCAAAATAATTTCACGTTCTTTTGTAGCGTGCAGTACAAAAACTGAAGCGTAGGTTACTGTGCAAGTTACGTAGCAGTTACCGTTATGACCGAACTGCATCATGGTGAATGGGACATTAAAATTTAATAACATGGAGAGGCGAACAATTTTTTCAAGTCATATGCTTCGTCACGCACGCAATAACAATTCCAACGTATGTGTTCGTCTGAAACAAAGTTTGATGCTTTTCCTCTTTTGTGCTCAAGTCTATTCATTTGCTAAGGAGCCCCTTTGATAATACTATGCATAAGAGTTTGAGTTCTTAGCAATTGTAAGAAGTTCAAACTCCAGCTAGTGAAGGAAAGGTTATTTTCCTCACTCTTCACGCTGTCTGAATAGTGTAGCGTGCATGAACGGGGGACGAAATGAACGAGCTAAAAGCATGCACTACATTTTGAACTACGTTTCTAATAATTGGCAGAATCTCCGGTGTACTGAAAATATCTTTTTCTAAGCGCGAATAACAAATGCGTAGAATCATATTTGTTTCCTTATACCTGTATGCACCATCGCATTTTGGAATAAGATGCGATTTATTAACATGTCGCACATTACCACTCCATCTGGGACGTTTAATGGCATTGAGTGACAAGTTAGCGTGTGAAAATGTGTGATATATCAATACGCGAAGAAGTTCTTCGTGTGAAGAACAAGGTTCTCTTATTAACGCACATGCCATTTGTGCTCCATTCCTCACGCAGGCAGTAAGACAATGACTGTGATTATGAGTGTGTGTGAGTGTGAGTGTGAGAGTGAGTGTATGAGAGTGAGTGAGAGTGTAAGTGTGAGTGTACGTGGTACCTGTACATTTTATGGGTCAAGTTGGACAATCACGCTTACTGATTTGAATTTATGAAATATTGTGCACTATATTAATTTGATTTAAAAATAAATAGCTAGCGAACTTGAATTTTGATTTTCATTTGAATTTGGTAAAGCGAGTCAGGTCAGTCCTCAAAAGGGTCGTGGATGTTGGTGCTCGTCAGAGCAAGTGTGTGTTAAAAAATTATAACTTTACGGAGAATGACACGTTCGCTCAAATTATAAGGATACTTCATTCTGTAGTAATTTACCCCACCGCTGTAGTACCATTTTTCGATGTTTCACTTTTACACGACCCGAATTACGTTCTTTTAGGAATCACATCAACAAAATATTCGTTATACACAGCCCCCAGTCTCTAATGGGACAGAATTTATTTACGTAGTTTCATAATTCTTTTAAGGAGGGATGTGACTTAAAGATTGATTTCGGTAAATCCAATACCTAATTTCCAAAAAAAGAATAAAATTCTACACGGTCAAAATTAACAAGACATTGAAATATATTCTTAGAAGCGAAGTGGCAAAGCTCGGTGACTTGGCAACTGAATTCGTAAGAAATGTACAGAATAGCAGGGCAGGGATGAGGAGATCGAAGGTGTCTAGGGTAATGGTATAGACGTTCAAACGACATTCGACGGGCGAAAGCTGGGCACCGGAGTTTTTCTAAAATATATTCCTGATGTGAAAAATTATCTGAAGAATTGCAAAGAAGACTGTAGGAATGCATGGTCATTTTGACGTGAACGTATCTCTAACGATGGTGTTATTTCTTTTCGAGGAGCAACGTAAACCTTCTGGCACCAGATGCATTCTTTCCTCGAAGCGATTCTGTAGTTAGTAGAGTCTACGTAGAGGATTGTGTGAACCCTTACAAAATCATCACTTTCTACCGCTCTGGACATCCAACAACTTGGCCTCTGAAGTGAGCAAAAAAAAAATCAACATCTTTTCAACAGAATTGTCCGATTCCCATTTGGCCTTGCGAACGTACTCGAGTCAGAAATATGCAATTAACTGATCACAGTCCATTGCAATTCTTCCGTACCTCTGCGAAGTCGCTTGATTCTCTTTCATCATTTCACACCCTATATATTCAATTGTTCTGTACTCTCCAATGAAGTGAACTGTAGTTGAACAGTTTTAGATCTCCGAACGAGCAAATGGTTTCGTTCAAGTATTGCAATTATATTAATTCAACATAAATTACAATAAAAAATTAAACAAGATGATTGTACGTGTTTTAAGATACAACTACTATCACCGTTCAACATTAACGACGAGCTCGCATTATTACTGGCAAGTTCATCTCGTTGAGCTAAAAACCTTAACAGCAGGGAGCCGGGGGTTGTTCTTCAAATCAGCCGGTCTCAGTTGTCATACCAAACGTCGAATTTTCTCGTTAGCTCGCATTCAATTGCAGGCCCAATTGCCTCAATTGCTGCGAACATTCCCCGCTATAATAGGACGTTTCCAAAGACCTACTTTGTTTGTTGTTTTTTTGTTCCTTTTTCCAGACCGTTAACACATACGCTCCGTGTGGCTAGGAAGGTTTTTTTGCATTTTCTCTATGACGGAGTTAGCCGACGTGTTCGCAATACTAAGTTACATCACAAATAATATTTTTGTGAAGTAGTCTAGCGAATAAACTTACGCAACATGAGCTGAAATGCGGTTTGTAATTGTGCAGATGTCATGTTGTCAAGGTAGTATGGGGTGCTCAAAACAGAATTTGAGACCTGAACGTTTTTGCTGAACTTTCCGATTGTTTTCTGAGTTATTCTTAACATCATGCATGAAGGGATACGCCTGACTTTTCCACAGTTATTCAGCTTGGCGTAATTCTTTGGTGACGCTTTCTATACTTTCTATACCTTGAAAATTTGAATCACTATTTCATTCTTGTTTGGAATTGGATAATTTTTAGGAATCCGTAAATGGAATGATTCATTTCCAAAGAAACAATTTATTGTTAAGTGCATACAACAGAATGCGTTAATTATACCTCAGCTTCCATGTATTCAAAAATTCACGTACTTATTTATTTATTATCATTCGTCACCAATAAGACTCATATTTTATAAATAACTAGCTTGTCAAATTATTGATGACGAAAAACATTGCTTTAAGTGTATAAGTAATTCATTTTAACGAATTCACACACCAAAAAAATGACCCTAATACTTGAAGCAAGTTACAAAAGCTAGTTACCAAATGACCCTAATACTTGAAGCTAGTTACCAAAAGCTGAAAATTCGAAATCAATGGACATGTTTGTGACAGACAAATTTCATTTCAATCGCTGACGTCATGAGTATTTTAAACATTGCACAGGTTATCGTTTTGAACATGTTAAATGCATTGTATGTATTTCTTTTGAAAGTTTGTTCACTTTGCAAATGCAGTAAATGCAGTCTATCATAAACGTTTACAGCGCGCACAAGCGCAGCCACCGTCTAACGCCCACAGCACTGTACCTCACATGGACTCACTTGGTGAGTAGAGACCGTCTCGAATGAGTGCTGACACTTGCTGCTGACCCGTCCCTGCTGACACTTGCTGCTGACCCGTCACTGCTGGCACTTGCTGCTGACCCGTCACTGCTGACACTTGCTGCTGACCCGTCACTGCTGACACTTGCTGCTGACCCGTCACTGCTGACACTTGCTGCTGACCCGTCCCTGCTGACACTTGCTGCTGACCCGTCACTGCTGACACTTGCTGCTGACCCGTCCCTGCTGACACTTGCTGCTGACCCGTCCCTGCTGACACTTGCTGCTGACCCGTCCCTGCTGACACTTGCTGCTGACCCGTCACTGCTGACACTTGCTGCTGACCCATCCCTGCTGACACTTGCTGCTGACCCGTCCCTGCTGGCACTTGCTGCTGACCCGTCACTGCTGACACTTGCTGCTGACCCGTCCCTGCTGACACTTGCTGCTGACCCGTCACTGCTGACACTTGCTGCTGACCCGTCACTGTTGACACTTGCTACTGACCCTTCACTGCTGACACTTGCTGCTGCCCCGTCCCTGCTGACACTTGCTGCTGACCTGTCACTGCTGACATTTGCTGCTGACCTGTCCCTGCTGACACTTGCTGATGACCTGTCCCTGCTGACACTTTCTGCTGACCTGTCAATGCTGACATTTGCTGCTGACCTGTCACTGCTGACACTTGCTGCTGACAGCTGCCTCTTATCGATGAATTGCATTCAAGAATTACTCTCGAAGTAATTGGTCATGCCCGCTTCTGAACCTATTTGAACAAGAGAGTTCATTCGAGTCATCAAATACAACGTAAAACAATTGAACTCACAGCGGCTGTGGTAAAAGTAGCGTGTGAAGGGATCGGGCTATGATTGGCAGGCATTCTCGTGAATGTAAGTTTTAAAAACTGTAGTTGTGACAAGTGGCTTACTATTTCGGACTATTTGAGATTGATTCACAGCCTGAGTGACGTTTTAAACAAGCGAGTCACAGGGAATAATCGTTATAAAATTAAAGTATCCTGTCGCTCTATTATATTTACATGCGCGACAAACTTGGACTGAATTAAAAGCTCAATTGAAAAATCTTTCACATAGAAATTAGCACTGACACTGGCGTTCATTTCTATTACTTTTTCAAAATCATTCACCATGCTATTTGTTTAAATTTTAACTCAATTTGAACTCGCTTTTTACCATAAATTCAACAACCGAGCTGCGCTATTGACCACATCTGAACAGATGTGAACACAAAGCGGTCGCATTTGCTAGCCAAGTGCGAACCTCACTGGAGAAAACTCGAGACGAGCAACATTTTTGGCTATCTTTCTCTAATATCTACGCGCCGCATCTCAACCATGGTACACGCGTCACCAGTTTTACGAAGCGATTTTACATCCACATACACGGAATTAAATTGAAGTTAATGTCTGCTAAATGGCTGTCAAAAGTAATAGGCGGAAATTGGATCGGGTTTTGCGATATCGCTGACGGCTCTGTCAGATCGCGCACGATAAGTGCGGGTCCAACTGTTCTCCGTCGTTTTCAAAACGATGGCGCAGTGATGAGAAATCATTTTAGCCGAAAATATCAGCGTGATTGTCATGGTAGGGTAATTCTTCTCCAATCGAAGTTTTTGCAAGAATTATGTAAAGCGTCTCATTTGTAATACCATAATTGAAGGAAATTGCTGTTAATCCTACATGGAATTCAGACTAGGTTATTTAGGATGCTATTCCCTGTATAATTAAATTTTTTTAAAGAATACTTTCTAAAATTACTGTCCCTTTCATTTACAGCAATTGAAATGGACTTGGAATGCATAGGAGAAAGAAACGCGTACAATTTGTAACTGATTCAGCCAATTAAGCAAATTTTGGTGCGCCCTCTCAAAGTATATTTTAAATTTAGAAACCAATTTTTATCGTTCATTCTATATACGAGGTTTTAATAAACCAATTCAGATGAATGATTCAAATGATTGCAAAAGACCACAGTCAGCAAGCGTCATCGTTTTAACCGATAAGCAGTACCTACAGGTTCCTTCAGGTGTTTGTATCATTGCGCTATTGACCTACAAATAGGTGCAGCCTCAGATACCACAGCCGCAGAAGCAATGCATCAGTGCATACTCGCGGAAAATCAATGATGCTGAATAATTTTTGTCGGTTAAAATCTTAGTGACGAGCTCATGGAACTCAAATCACGAGCATGGCACCTCGTTGTGAGGAAAGGCTATGAAATTTTAAGGCGAAGTCCATTTGATGAAAGAGATTAGCGCTGCTCATTGGTGGATATTTGTTATAAAGGACATTAGTGAAGAATGTTACTGAATATTATTATCTTACATCGACTGAAGCTAATCGATAGCATTTAGTACATATAATGCATTCTTCTGAATAATAGCAAGCTTTTACTTTCAGGGTTTCCTTTCCTAGCGAATATGATTGTAATACGAATTTTCGAATGGAAGTAAAAGCACATGCACTCTCAGATACAGGACTCAGAGCCTTCATTCCTTTTTTGGTCTTATGAAAAAGAAAAATATTTTTCCTTATTAAAGATTTACGTGTTTCTGTAGATTTTCGTAACATTAAACTAGGTGGAGAAATTATGAACTCTTCATCTATCAAATTCTAATGATGCATGTCTAGGGTGATATTTTCAGCTGAAAAACAAAATTCAATACTTCAAATCTTTGTCCTCTGTAATTAGACAAAATAAATACTTCCTTCGCTCGAAATTCGGCTGGCACAAAACGCTCGTGGCTGCTGTCCTCACAACCTAGTCGATCAATGTGTAGCACTATCATTAGTTTCAGTTAACTCGCCTTAACAAATCCAATTAGGCGAATTCTGAATGGTGTAATTATTTCCTAGTGATATCTTGTCTGTCATGTCATCCTATCATCAGTTTCTGTTAAATATGGATCAGTTTCTGAAGGGGAGGAAAAACTGCACTTCTTTCTTTTGCAGCCAGTATAATGAAGCAGGCTACATATTTTAGGCCTTCGCTTACCCTCGTTCTCCCTCTTCCGCAATATTATCTGACTTTCTAACAAAGGCAAACAAATTGTTTGTTTGACTTGAGAAAATCTTCCAATGCGCCGCAGATTTTGAACCTCGGAACCAAATCGTTTTGAGGCAAAAACGACAGACTGACATCAGTGTTTTTAGACTGTGTGTCAAGCACCACTTATTATGAAATGGAAGGTTAACTTTATTTAGCAACGTTAAAAGGATTTGTTTGATATTTTATCCAAGATTTACTTATAAGTGTTTATTGAGTTTTCTATGGCCGGTGCTGTTAATTTAAAATTGATGTCGATATTAAGTCTCATTACAATTTTTCTGCGGACAATTACCTCACGCAACTTTTTTGCTCGCTCGCTGTAATTTTCTCTGCTCAAATACCTAACACGATCGAAAATCTCCAAAAAATACCAGCGACGAGTAATCCGATTACAGTTTATTCACAACCTCGATCTTGAGGTAAAAACACATGGCAAATTTTATTTCCTTACATTAGATGAGTTTATTTTATCAATTTATAACTTTTTCAGAGGATCTTTCGCTCACACCTCAAGGGAAGAGCAGCAGAGGCAACAAAACTGGATATCGGGGTGAAGTTTACAAGTTTAGATCGACTCCATGATGCTTTAGAACGTGATACTGGACGACACTATAAAATTAGTGTATATTTTTAAGATATTATTAGCCCATTCTCTTAGAAACTATGATATTTGCATTTCACTTGCGTGTAAAATGACATCGGTCAAAAGGATTTATTTTACTTCTTGCCCACTTGAGTTGAGGCATTTTAGAAAACATCTCAGTTTAAAGAAAAAGTGAAGCCCCTTTGTGTTGATCTTTGGGTAAACTTTTTTCCTGAAGTTCCGTTAAACAATATTTTGAAGCATCGCCTAATAATCATGGTTCACTGAATCGTTTTCTCCGACCTCAAAATAGTAAAACAGATAGAAAATTGATCTCAATTACTTATATGATGAAAACTAATAGTGGTAACTGTAGTCATAATTGCAGTTTACTTAGTTAAAGGTAGCAACGAAAACGAAGCTCAGTCGAAATTATAGTTCACTTAATAATCGTTATTCCCTTACACGAGTACAAAACTATCAAGATAGTAAAGACTGCAAGTGAGCCACAACCGCAGCTCAGACATACGCGGAGGTCACCTGATGGGTGTCAACCCGTGAACCAAAGCTCAAAACTTATCTTAAACTCTTCAAATCCAAGCCGCCGCTCGGTTGAGTGGCGTCGTAACTCGTGAGTTGGTAATTAACAGGTAATTATTATTATAGCTCTGATGAAAACAAGAAAAACAATCATCACGTCCTGTTATTTTTGGCACTCTAATCGTGGAGAGAGCAATACGTAGAATTGGTAATTGGCAGGCTGGTGACTGGCAGGCAAGTCCCGCTCTCTCACCCTCACTACACCTGAAGGAAAGCGAGCGCAATCTCGGAACCATAATGGCGTGGCAAGACTTGTCAGTTTTAATGACAATGTTGATGTTAAATGGTTGAGATGATATCACGCTTGCTAGTGTAATGGCTTAGATTCAGAAGTTTATGGCTTCCTTCCACTTGAGATTTCATTATCTAGCCGGATAAGGTTAACCTTTTCTACGTATACAATCATAATCATTTATTTATTTTTCAAATTGGCTTTAAAATACATTTCCAACAAGTTTATTTATAGATCACACTTTTACTATATTTCTTATTTATGAATGTGCAGTGCTTCTATGATTTGAATAGGCTATTCATTTACAAAATTACACAAAATTTTTGTATATGAGTACAGATCTTCATTTGAGGGCTTACAACTATGATCGATACGAAAATGATTAAAAATGGAACCTTGATATTTGTGAGCAGTTAATCTTTGTTTCAGGGTGATCCTAGTCATGCCAATGTAACACTTATTGAGAGACTCACATTCTCTCCTTGTTACATTCGAACTGATATGTCACATTGGCTCTGTCTAGGTTGCTGACCCAAGATCCGGAAATATTGTTTCTAACAAGGAGGTCACTGAATTTGCGATCTTTACAATACACATAAACTTTAATGGCCATCTCTGGAACTATGGGTTTCACAAAAGTTTTGACAATATTTTTAAAAACACGTTCGTCAATTTTGCAATTCTTGTACATTTGATTTTCATAAAACATATTTATATTCCGCTGGTTAGGTCTCGGATTGAGGTCACTATTCAAACTCGGTTGAAAAACTTACCTATAGTTTTATCAATAAGAGTATTGGGGAAATTGTTGTTAACCAGCAGTCGTTTGATTCTAAGCATTCATGAATGAAAATTAACCCAGTTGCTGCACACTTTATAAGCTGTATTCAATAAGGTATGAATGACGCCTTTTTTATACTCTTGCGGTGCATCACAGTCATAATTTATCGTTTCCCCAGCATGCAGGAGCTTAACATACACAGATCTCACGGAAGCCCCCTGCGAAGCTTCAACTAAAACATCCAGAAAGGGCAGCTTCCCAGTTACACTCAGCTCGTACGTGAAACGCAAAACCAAATTAAAAAAATTAAGATTTGTACTCAAATCAAAAAATTTTGTATAACGTTGTACAAAAGGAGCATATTCAAATCATAGAAGCATTGCACATTCATAAGCTTAAACCGAGCCTCAACGAAAATATATTTCTTATTATAACAGCTCAGTGCCATCGCTCATATTATCATTCAACTAGCTTTACAGTATTGGCTGAACAAAGGAACTTTATAGCGGATGTTTAAAGCTGAATTGAAACACTTATTTATAAGTTATTTTAGAAAACATACACGAGAATAATTTCGTAATGACGCCAGCTTAATTTTTTGCCGAAGTGTTCGAGGGTATTTTTATTATTCACCTGAACTGTGCTTTCGAATTTTGAGACCACGAACCTTCAGATGTCTAAATAACCGTACATGAAGTTCTACGGCATGAAATATAATTGAAAACACTTACATATACGGGGCAGTCAGTACCTGCTTCTCACTCGTGCATGATTCAAGTCCGCGCACCAGTGGCCACACTGCACTACACTATAGAACCTTCACATCATTGTGCTAGTCTTGCACTTGTGTGCACTTCCCCTGTACTCTATGGCAACTTTATACTTAACAGTTGGTACCGACTCTGTTGGATGAATAATACTGCAGCAAGTTATCATCCAAGTTATGAAGAGTTATGGCCTCATTAATTACATTCAGTATGTATTACGGTACTGAAGTGCCATATTTAAACACATGCAATTTTTATCTCTCTACAGAATCGCGGTTTTTTGAATGCAATTATGATGAATCGTGTGAAATTAGTGCTTTTTAAGAGATTAAGATTGAATTAAAGGGATGCGCAAGATGAATGAAATGCTGTAGAAAATTGAGAAAACAGAGAAACAATTGTTTATTGCTCCATTTTATTTAAAAAAATGAAAATCCATCAGGGGCAATATCTGAAAAGAATATATTCAAGTTACCAAATTTCAAATTTTGACAAAAACTGCAGGTTTTCAATAAACAGGAAATGACGAGATGGCTACCTCGCAATGCAATAGACATCAGTCATACTTATTCGTCTATGCACCTATTAAAATAAAAGAATGTTCCGCGCCTAAGTAATAATATGTTAGAAATTTTGACGTTCATTCGAAAGCATCTCGCTTCGAACGCAACATCTAATTTTCGGAGCTGCGGATTGATGCATTGTCTGAAGAGAGGTTATTATGATTTTGAGCCAGTTTTGGAAAGGTCATGAGGCGCCAATGTTAAGTTTCTATATTTTTCTCTGTTAACTTTACTTTATTTGTTGTTTCCGTTACTGGGACCCACCGCTATTCCTTTCTGTTTATTGTTTTAAGTCAATTTACATGTCATTTTGTCACCTCTTCCGTGTTCTGGCCGCGATTAAAATTCAGGCATTATATTAAAAACCTTATGTATGGTTTCTTCCATAATTAACTTGAACATCTTACCCAATATTGGTGTCTTTGTTGATTCACTTATTTATATCCATGAGTCAGCTTCACGGTAGAGGAAACAAGGTAGGTTCAAACCAGTCTTTTCTTCGTTGACGGTGTGGTTTTGCTGACGTTACGGAAACGAACCAATAGCAGCGTTCATATTGCATCTGGTAGCACTGCTACCTCCAAATCTGACTCCACTATTGGCCTAACGACATTGCATTTTGGTGACGTCATAAAGTTTGTTTGAAATGAAGCATTTCTATTGGCTAGCCGAACAAGAGGAGGTGTATTTTCTCCCATAGAAATGACCCTACCTTTTTTCCTTTACCGTGGTCAGCTTCTTCCGTGTCTCTGTCACTCTCATATGGATGCTTAATGACCGTATCTGTGATGCAAGCTTTACCAGCGCACAAGTACAGGAAAATTTTTATCGTAGGTACTGTTAGGATAAATATGTTTGTCATCCACATCTGGGAAATTTTTCTTCTGGTTGACGGAAATCACTTAGATGTTGAACTTTGGTTAGATGTTGACTAAAGTCATTTTAATAAATGGAAAAATTCATCTACTTTCAATTGAATTAAAATCATGAAGTATTTGAGTAATAATTAGAAGCGGCCAGACTTTCCCTACATTAACTAAAACCTACTTTAACCCTACATCACGGTAGAGGAAACAAGGTAGGTTCAAATCAGTCTTTTTCTCGTTGACGGCGTATACCGGTTTTGCTGACGTCACGGCAACGAACCAATAGCAGCTCTTATATTGCATCTGGTAGCACTGCTACCCCCAAACCTGGCTCCACTATTGGCTTAACGACATGGTGTTTTGGTGACGTCATAAGATTTGTTTGAAATAAAGCTTTTTCATTCGCTAGCCGAACAAGAAGAAGTTTATTTTCCCCCAAAGAAATGACCCTACCTTGTTTCCTCTACCGTGCCCTACATCCTTCTTTCCTTCAACAATGTTCGTTCTTGAACCACTTCTTTTGTGGCAACATTTGAAGGCTTGTGGAAAGTTGAAATGTGAAATTCCCTTGAAAAAATTGTGATGCTGTCTTGCATACGAGAAAGCTGTGTTGCGCTTTCTGTGAACGTTTAATGGTTTTAATTAAAATAACTTTCCTTACACAGTGTCGCGTTAGCGCCCTCTAACCTTGGCGACGGGAGTTTTATTAATTACTTCACTTCTGGAGAGATTGGTTATCATCGGCGTTGAGCTACAGGTAATTGAGAAGGGAGAAGATGTGAATTAGAGTGGAATTTTGACGTAAAATGAATTTTTAAGTTGCTGCTAAGGGATAAATTTTGTTTTTTTGAATTTGCAGTTTTAGGTTTCCGGAGAAGATGGTAAAAATTCTTTCCCTTTTGGAAAAAAATTTCAAGTGAAGTTTTATAGAATGCTGTATTATGCCATCCTTAATGCTACTTTTTAACGCTTTGTACGACAATGAAGAACCTTCGTCGACATTCGATTTTAATTTCTCACAGAATTGAATATTGAATCTTAGAAAATAAAAATTCACATTTCAGGAGAGCAGTAAATCTATATATACCTTATAGGGTCACAGTCATTTCTTGTTTAATTAGAATGAAAGTCTGTAATTACTTAGTTCATAAATAAAAATTTTCCCTTTAGTAAAGTATATGAGCTTTATCTTGAGTATATGAGCTTGTGTTCACAGTCATTTCTCATTTAATTAGAATAAAAGTACGTAATCACTTGGTGAAAAGTAATTTTTGAAACACTACTGACCCGTATATACCTTGTTGATAAATAAATCGCTCATTTATGTTTTCATTACCAAATACTGTTGTTGTGTTTCGTACGCTGTCATCACAAATCGTCACTTCGTAACCTGCAGGTGTTAGTTTTTTACGTGCAACTGCTCGTGCTATTGATCTGTGCATAAAATAAGTTAATGACCTGACCCATGTTAAAATACGTCAATATTCACCATCATAAATGTAGTAGGGTGGTTGAATATGCTTTGTTTTGCCGTCAAAAGACTAATAAGGATGCGACCATAAACTTACCATAACCAACTTCATTATGCATGTGGAGTGGCTTAGCTGAGGTAGAGGTGGGTGTTCTGTGTCCGCCGAACAATGCTGGATGCTTCTGACCTTGTTTAGAAGGTCTGTATTCACCCAGTGTTCGAGTTCAGGGGAATTTTTTCCCCGGGAAACAATCAACGTTAAAAATCAGCTTATCAAGAATGCTCAAAAGGATAAATAGTGAAAAACAAAAGATAAACAGGATAAACATATGAAGGATAAACGGCATCGCTAAACATATAGTATTAGCATCACCTCAACGGACGTTCACAATTGAGGTGCATGCAGATGCAGCAGCTCGTAGCAGCGGCAGCTGACGTTCATCTCGTTTCATCGCCTCCAACAAAGAGGCAACCGCTGCTGGTGATGAACTATGCTTCCTCAATTGACTGAAAGCACTCAATATTCCGCTCCCCTTTTGCAAGGATGCCCCCGGGGCTATTGTTGCTGCTCTGCGTATAACAAATGACTCACTCCTTTCACATGGTGAGTCCATACAAAATTATCATGAAATATGTTATTCAAGTGACGAGATTTTTGGAAGATTTGTGCTGGAAGAGAAAAATATGGAAACGGGTAAGCTTGTGAAGACGTAGGCGCCGGTGAGCGAAGAGTATTTCATGGAAAATGGTGTCAGTGGGATATGCTTTTGTTCCCGTAGAAATGTAGGGTTAGAGCTGAAGACCGGTTGCAGTGAACGATGGGTAAACAGCCTTCCTTGTTTGCAAGTAGGTTATGAAGACACCAAACATCGTGCAGATGCCAAAAAAGTTAAAAAGTTGTGATATCAGGACAACTTCATGTGTTATTTTGGTGATAGTTATAAAACAGCAACACATAGTTATAAAACAGCATTTGATCTGCTATTAACTTTAGTTACAGCACCAGTTTCGGACGTTTGGCTTATATTAACAAACTGGTTTCCGGTAATTAAAGAAATTAGCAACTAAGTATAAGGCACAACGGGATTCTCAATTGGCAATGATAGGTTACGATATGCAACCTGAAAAAAAATTGATTACAAGTACACGAGCTACTAAATGAACTCACGGACTTAAAAAAAATGGGCCTGGAAGTTTTTAAGATATACAGCAAACATATCGTAAAAAATTGGACTTCATGTACGTATTTAATAAGAAAAGACCAAGAGCTCATCGATCAACGGAGGCGAGCGGCGAGTCCGATGTATATCTTTAGAGTTTGGAAAGCAGTGGTGCAGATTCACAAGCGCCTCTCATCCACAGCTTCGGTCCAGTTTTTGCAAAGGCTGTCTGTGCAACAGCGGACTGGATGGCGCTGCCAATGGATTTCTTGCGTGCAAAGACGATTTTTTTACACCACGCACTGAAATAAATTAAGCTGTTTTACCTGCCAAGCTTCGAGACAGAAATGACGGCTACACTTCCTTGTGCGCAGCGGCCTGTGAAGCTATCCAGCATCTTGCTGAATTGTTTCTTTTCCTGGGCAACGAAGACAAATTTAATTATTTTTTGAAGCAACTTCCAGCTCAGTGTGGTTTGAAACTGAGTCTCGTTCAGAACCCGTCAAGTATATAGTTTTGAGAAGTTTCTAGCCTCAAAATGAACCGTTGTTTTAATAAATGCAAATATTTTAAACTCATTTTCTATTCTAGATACTTAAATTTATTTTCAACATTGCGGAAGTCGTTATTGCAACGCATATTTTTAATGAAATATTGCTTGTATTCTTTGAACTTTAGTCAAAATTTCAAAATACTATAAAGTAAAAACTCTCTAGAGCATAATGATGTAAACAGCATTTTCTTCGATCGAAATGACGTTTACAGGGGGCTCTACAGTGGCCTGGAGACCATACAAGATAATCTGATGACTTAAAAACTAAACTTTCCCATTTGTCAGCTGAAATGATGGTTGGAAAGCGATTCATTAGTCAGAAAAGATTTTTTGAGTAAATTTTAGCTGAAATATGAATAATTCCTACACAAATTATTAACAGATTGAATGCTCTATCATAAAAAACGTACCATACAGACAGAAATTGAATTTACAGATGAACAACAAACTATAAAGAAATTGGAATGCCTCTGAAACTAAATTCGTTATTTTAAGCTAAATGAAAATATATACAATTTACTGCATTGAGTGTTAATTTGATATGGAAATAACAGTACTGTCATTTGTGTTCCTTCATTCTGTTCACACGCTCGATGAAAAAACAACACTAAACGCTAAAAAAGTAAGCCCTTCTTTAACTTGGGATACCCGAAAAGATACATTTCCTTTACCGCGAGCAGTTGTTGCTTCCGTCGCATTTTTGTTGCTCGACTCGACGCGAGGGGTGGCAGGTACATGCAGCAAATTGCTGTGCTGATGCACACCATATCCTCCAACTGCCTCGTTTTAATTAAGTAACACACGGGCCAGCAATGGAGTGGGTTTTGGCGACGTGCGTTTGATCTACGGCCGGAAACGGGACCGCATTAAACGGTCTAGCAAACGTCCGTGACTGAGACAAGCTTCGACCTAAAACTCGGACGTGTACCAGCGGATAAAGCCGTTTCTCAATGTTCGGTTAAACTTGATTTGAAAGTTTTCTAAATTTCCTCATTCATCGGATAAAGTTTAATAGGGAATTGTTACTTTGTTGAGCAGAAAAATATTAAAAGATACAGTAAATGAGCATCAAAAAATAGTAACAAATGCATGGATTTAATTGGGAAAACTCAATCAAGCTGTGTAAAATGATTTGAAAATAATGAATAAAATAGAGGTATGGCACAGTTGAGTAGATTTAGCGCGTTGCACTCTATGAACAGTTTTAATACAAAATCAAAGTTAACGAAGCCTTTTAAAAATTTCAAATCATTTGCTTCAATGTTGAAACCAGTGTGAACTTGGTCATATTCGACGATAAAACTGAAGTTCACTTCTGAACTTGAACTGTAATGTTGTTAGGTAAAATACTATTACAAGAGAGCGAATAGCCAGACTGTTCAGAAACGCAAGAAACAAAGAGTAGGTATTTGCCCGTCAAATCAGAGGAAACGTGCATATGTTCACAGAAAGAAGGAAAGATGTTGCAGTTTTAATTCAAGACACGCATCTACTGAATTCACTCACCAGCATGACATAACTTGAAGGTATTATCCAGAGTAGTATTTTGTGATCCAAATCCTCACTTTTCTTTTGAGGCACAGTTATAGTGTCACAAAACACGTAAGAAATAATATGCCTGAAACTTGTATTCATCTTAAATTCGATCTGGATAATTTGACGTCTTGGTTGACAAGTATCTTCAGTGAATATGAGTCGCGTTTTCATGTTGAAGAAATGTTCCAGAAATAATTTTCTCACGAGATTCCTTTGAAAAGTTGCATCGCATGACAGAGTATCTCTAAAAACTCGCAACGCGAACCATTACTGCTACGCACGACGGTTAAACGACGCTCATGCGAGACTTGCAAAATTGCCGAAGGTCTAAAATGCACGATCATCAGTCAAGCCAACAAATGATCGTCAAAGAGCAGAGTGCGGAGAGACTCTATGAAGTCATCTGCACCAGCTCACCATCATCGTCGCGACTCGATAAGATCTCCTTTGATAGATGACTGCTAGAGCGCCGCCAGCTATCATACCTTACTCGGTCCAACCTTTATAATACCTCATACAAAGATGATAAATAATTACACACCGTTGGAATGTAATAGAAAAAGCTTGTAATTGTGGCTGGTATCTGCGTCGTCTGCAACCTTACGATGAGGAGGCTTCAAAGAAATGACGGGGTGCCTTTGAAAGGAGACGCTGTAAACTGGGTCCAAGAGCGAGGCGTCAACAGGCGTATAATTCAGAGCCTTCCCAAAAGGCTGAAGCTATGGTTTCGCTCTCGTAGGAATACACTTGGCTCTCAAGATGAGTTAATTCTTAAGGTTATTGGATGCTGCAGTCGTGCGTAAGATAGGCAGAGGGTTGGCGAGAGGCTTAGGTCCACATGGAAGGTGCAGTTCGTGAAGAAGAAAGCAATCGTGGAGATTCGCGGCTATTGTTTTGAGGCACTCACTCCTCACATTTATCTAGTTTAATAAAGACGTCATCTTGGGTCGCCCCACGAGCCGTCTCTGTCGAGCTCCAAGCGACAGCAGGCTTCTTTTGGATCTCAGTCGGTGTTCCACAAGGTTCAATGTTTGGTCCTCTTGGCACTGGTGGTTGTGCCCTTTGTTCTTGAACCTGACGCGGCGGCGCTGCTATTGTTTCCAGTGTAAGCGTTGGCCGGGCACCTGACTTTACAACTCGAACAGATTTATTGCTCTATGCACAAGCCTTTAACGTCCACCCAAATTATACGCTCGAATTATTAGCCCTCGTAGAACTGGTCATGACTCTATTAGTGGAGCACTAGAGATAACTGACGCTAACTAGATACTAGTCATGATACCAGACCTTGATACACGTCTCACTGCAAAACTCGCACCAAGAAATCAGTCTAAGGTCCTTCAGAAATTGCGAAATCTTTCGCATCTCATAAATCAGTTAGTGAACATGAGGTTTTTTCTTGATCTTAATCCTGGTGGACCATTTTCGGTGTCTGTAATTACAACGGGGTAATTTTTAGTGCATTATGATGAGAGAAAATGTCAAATTTTTGTTGAAACGCTTCGAAAAAATATGTGGCAAAAATATTAGGTCGAGAGAAATAAAAGAAATACATCTGGTAAATTTGTTTGCGATTTGTGTTTGTATGAAATATTTGAACTGGTCTCCTTTTTTACTTTTTTAAGAATATTGCTATCAATTTATTTAAGCAGATTCATAGAAGAAATTATCGTAACAATATGATTTGAACTTAGCTATGAATCTCCAGCGGTACTATAGCATAATGAATAATTTTAATTAATCATCTGTTGCACATTGTATAATTTTCCAACAGATTTCGAAAGTCATTTAACGTTATTTCCATTGAAAATTTAGCCGCACTTGATTAAAGGCATTGAAGCTTCAAGTAATGAGTGAAGTTAAAAAATAATTAAGAACAACACTGTGCTCTGATTTATTGATTTAAAAGTTGAATACTGAAAACATTTAGTTATTCTGAACATGAATTTATGGTAATTCGTTTCAATCTTTTAACTGCAAATTTTATCACACTAATGCATCCAAGGATGCGTAAATTACAAGTTAAGGACGGTGAGCATTCAGTTTCGAGTTGAGATGGAAGACACATAGCGAGCTCTTGTTTCAGTTGTAGGAGCCATTAGTTGCTGGTGTATACTTTGGAGCCCGCACCCATGCATTTCCATAATGCGAGTGGCCTGCCTATTGTTTGTCTGATTGCTTAAAGACCTGCCTCAGTCGTTCTCTACTTTAAAGTTTGTCCAAACTGCTGTTTCGCAGAAAAACAAGAAAAGATTTATCAAGTTTAACGAGAACAAACACACTGTAAACTGCCTGTGGAACTTGTAAGCTTTGCACCTACGAGTATATAGTCTAGCTTGAATTTAGATGGTCTGCTTAGCGTTGAGGTGTAGCAAGCGTGCTTGACTTGGCATTGTGGTATAACGAAGCTACTCTGAACCGTGTTACATTACATCATATATGCCCCTGATACTACTGCCTGCTTCACATCCTAGTCTCAAATACAACGGTAAAACTTACTTGAAAATCCCACGCAATAGTGGAAATAAATCACATCTGTAGAAAGTCAAACAAAGAGTGTTGAATTAATATTCTTTTTGCAATTTTACGACAGAAAACAGGCCTTCAAAGCTCAAAACAAACAATGCGAGGAATTTTCTTTTCATATCTATTATTCCTACCGAAATCGAACATGTAAACAATGTCCTAAACTGTCACCCATTGATTGACAAATGCCATTCGTTCGCCTTGCAGAGCACAAGAACACTCACAACAGATGTGCGTCTAAGACCCTCAGACACAATAACGTACGGCCATTATGGGCGCGGGAAAGAGTCAAAAGTCCTGAAATGAACGAATTACTGCTAAGCTGATTTTTTTTGTCTACGTTGCAAATTCAGTGTGAAGTCAGCTATTCAAGGCCCATCAGCGAGAGGAAGCGGATTATTATGGAAAATGTTTTCAATTTTATGTACAAATTTTTTGTAACTTTCTTTGACCAACTTAGGCATTGAAGTCTAAAATGTTCAGGGAAAGTCTCACATTTTACGAACGAAAACATCATGTGCTGCCTGATTATTTCAGTGAGTGGAGAGGAAGAAAGAGACTGGGGAGGTAGGGTAGACTTGCTGTAAAAAAATTGTCTTCAGTTATGATATCCTTTCTAATAGCTTGGGGTGAGCGTTTAAAAAATTAGCGTTTGAAACTAGCGCGTGTAAATTATGATAATTCTCCACGGTGTGGTTTTCTTTGTTTACTTGCCTCGTACGTGCTAACTAATTATGTATTAGACCGAAAAATAACGGCTTCTTTAATTCCAACTGCCAAATTAGGGTAAAACTTTTCAAGTTCTCAACTTTTTCTGAAAAGTCATGGAAGTATTTTGACACATTTCATATTACATAAATATACACAATACACAATTCCCCTAATGACAATTAAAAATGGCTGAATGGGAAGTTTTTATCTTCACATAATGAATCTATGTAAGCTTTTAGATACCACCGAATAACACTCATCTCTAAAGTACAAGTTTGTTGTTAGAACTCAGACAAAGTTAGCGAGTATGTTTTTTGTGCGCAGAATCGTAGTGGAACTTTTTGCTTCTCAGCTCAAGTGCGAAATTTTTTCCTAAAACTTTTACTTCAGTGTTTGCATGAGAGGTAGAATTGTAATTTTATTACTACGTAAAACTTATCAAGCGTTAACTGCATGCGCATTGTAATACGTAGCGTTTTTTCTGTCACTACATGCACACTTACGAGTTGTATTGATGTACAGCGACAAAATATCTTACCTTCAATGTATTTGAATATTTTCAGTTCTTAGCGCTATTTTAGTAGTGTCATCCCCTGCATAAACGATATGCTTTGAATTCATTTTTCACTGCTTAGTTCAAACATTCAAACACATGCATTCGGTAAATATACTTTACATTTCCGAAAGGAAGTTTCAGAGCACTGGTAAGCGAGCGTCTGCGAATCTAATCGTTCGCTTACATGAAGTATTTAAGACCGTCGTTTATCTTTTAAGCGCTTCATTATGATATTTTCGGGGAGAGCCCGCATCAAAAAGTTCACGTTCAAGCTACTCGTCCCATTCGAGACGAACAATATGCCATTCCCATATATACACAAACTATCTCATTACGTTGCTTTTAGAGACCAGTGTTTGCAAGGGAATATTTCTCGGTGGCGACCACAAAAACTATCGATATCATTTTTGAAGCCCTGCTAAGCTTAAATCTTAAACCTCGCATTTATATGTGGACGTGATGGCAGGAAACTCTATGTTTTGCGTAGGAGACACTTATCGTGCTCGTATCTTGCGGCTTGCGATGTATGCGCGTTTGTTGCGATACGGACGATACGTCGGCCGTTCCTCGGCCTCAATAATATATGCTGTACTGAGTGCTTAGAATTTTTTTTAACATCTCTAATGTTTATATTAAGATTAATATATGCTTGTAGAATATTGTGCCGTGATGTATGACAGGAAAACGCGTCGATTCATCTGGCAGAAGAATGGACTCATGCTATTCAGGAATATTTATCGGTTGAATGTGATAACAGAAACAGCTGTTTTGCCAACAAATTGCTCCATACCGAGTAACTTACGGATAATGTAACAGTCTTACTAACATTTGTACAAATGAAGACACATAATTAAAGTTTATACGACAATAGCTCTTTGTCTTTGCGCGGACAATGGCGCAGACCGCGAGACGTGTTCTGGGGTAACTGCCATAGGCTCCAGAATTCCTAATAGAGAACTTGTGAGTATCATTACCTGATTAGGCACACCTGAAATGTGATGAAAGAAAAAGATCTTGTTCTGCAGAAAGAGGTTCCTTTTATTCTATTTTTTCCAAGGGGAACCCAGAGTGAGGATAATGCCAATCTTTGTGTAAGTTGTCGACCCGAAGACATCCTCATTTATGGGATTGGTTTTCAGACGTGGCATCCATCTTGCGATTGCCGCTTCTTTGCCCCTTTATGTAAACTCGGACACAATTGCGCTCCAGGCACGCAAGCGACAATGACTATTTGTATGAACAATGGCATCTTCTTTGTGGATTGGCCGGTGACATGTCGTCCTAATTATCATATTATGCCTCAGCTCACGAGTGATGACAAAGTGCATCAGATGATGATGGACGAGTCATTTGCGTGATGAGCCTGGCGATCGAATCCAGAGCTCGCTGGATCGTTAGAGGCGGGCAGCGTCCGCGCGAAGAATGCCAGGCACCGGCGTCCGTCTCCGTCGCTTCCAGGTACTGGGACTTAAGGAATCGCAAAAACACCATTTTGTTAAATGGTCTCAAATGCTCGGCAGCACCTTTTTTCAGACTTACCAAGAATCATTTCATGAATCACGAGTATATGAACAGGAGACTTTAACACATTAGAATTCAGTAGACAATGGGTGAAAAAATGCTCGGATTTGGATATTTCGACATTCTTGATAATTCTTAACGTGTGGAAGCCCCGGTAAAAATCACACTTGAAATTATAGATTATCTAAAAGATTTAAAATATAACACATTTGTTGGAAAGTCTCGAAGCGCTGCATTCCCGGAATACGGAATAACTGAAACAAGTGATGCCACGAAGCAACGTTGTCACTGGCCACTGAAATGCCTGCACCCTGAGACCTGAGTGTGGATCATGCAATAAACAAGAGACACAATTTTATTTTTTATACTTTTGGACCATGAAAGCTAGAAACGAAAGGTTTCTTGGATGTTTTCATAGAGTGCTGTTTACTTGTTGTTCATTCCGGCTAGTTCGCAACCCAGTTGTTCACGGTAGCGCATCTTATGAGATTTTGCAGTCATTTCTGGGATTGGGCTTAAGATGAACTGTGCTCAGGCGCGCGGCACGTTTAGCTCTGAAGCGACCATATGTTATCATCTGGTCTTGCAGGTAAGACTGTGTGATGAGGTCGTGCCTCATGACATTTGTGAGAAATTGTCATGCTTTCGTCGCAAAGTCAAGCAATCAATTTGTGATCTGATGGACTGAAATCTACCTTTCCAGGAACAGACTGCGCTAGAACATGACAGAAGAGGGCGACCTTTACGATAATGGTGTCAGATAAGATTGGACAGAGTCAATCTTCAAAACTTCTTAGGTGTTTGGTGCTAAATCTGGTATAAATTCTAACCGTATATGAATTTTAGCGCTTAAATGCAATAATATCGCTTATTTACAGCATTTTCGTGTACATAGTATCGTTTGAGAATAATTTGAGAAATGTAATTCAAGGTTCGCATTTTTCTCTCAAATCCACATAAGTGTATCATTAACTATCCTCTTTATCAATTTGATTAAATCTCACGAATTTTTTTTCCCAAACTTCAAAATGACGTCTACACACCAATCGACGGGTAAAACAATACAATATTACAGTGACTGAATGGTAGAAGAAACTCAGTTTCCTTAAAACTCATAAATAACGTGGTGACATCTGTAACTGGCAAATATTGTCTGCGCTGTTTTCCTTATTTCTTGGAACGTGGCTGTAAGGTTGTTCCCTGTCGCTTGTACATTTAGATTGCTGGTTGTTGACAGGCTAGTCCTAAGCCATAATACAGTGGGCAAGTACACAATTTCGGTTCCATATTACAGGGCGCGACTACTCACATTGAGGGTCAATAGTAAAAAACTAATACACATACCGCTATATTGGCCTTCGGAGTGAGTAGAACGTGACGCAAATCTTGGTTTGCATTCGGAGGCATGATTTTGAGTTGCGCAGCGAACTGCTACGACTTGAAAAATTTTAAGAGATACATTAAAAGCATATGGATATGCAATTTTTTATACTAAGAGCTATGCAGTTCTAGAGTAGGGTGAGTACGCCATATGTGTTCTACTTGGAATTAGTTTTTAGCAGTGTGAAAAATTTGACGATCATTTTAGAATACCAAGTATAATGCTTGTATGCTGTACATTGCTGATGCTTTCTTACGAACATGCGTCGTAAATGGCGAAGTTCCCAATGTCTGGTGCACAATAGTTGAAGCTAAGACGATGAAGACGTAGCAGATGACATTTTATAAAACAAAACATTCAAAATTCCTGAAATTGGGAACATTCAGACCGTTAACAGAAAATAGTTCATAGATACAGAAAGGAATTCGAGTGTAAGACACGCCACGTGTTAGGCCGTTGTCGAAAATTTAAATGATGAATGAATGAAGAACCAAATGAGAAACAGAACAGCTGTCAAGGCAAACAGATTTTCACTTGGCATGAAATTACAGTGAAAGCGACCAAAATCTGTTAATTTCCCTTAAATTATGTGTGGATCGAGCGACTCATAAGGCTCATTTTGTTATCAAATTCTCTTGGGAAGGAAGCATCCGATTACAGAAACTGAAGAAATTAAATTGTAAGTTAGTTTGGAGCCTACCCGCCTTCATTGCAATATTGTTTTTAATGTCAGAGAAGAAGACAATTCAACGCTTGTTTGTGAATGATCACAAGACACGCAAAGGCTCATAAAAACCATCTGATAAAATGATTATGTTTATGATTTCGTCGAATTGTAATATTTTAATTACAGTGATAATTTAGTTTTTTGTTGGACGACTGTATAGTAATAATAACATTATTTTTTAACGATGCTGGCTTGAATTTTTCGGAGACTACAACATGTGATTTTCAGTAGACGGACATTCCTCGTCAGTTCTGCAGGAGGTGAAATCTCTGCAGTATATTGGTCAGACGGTTGGCTCCATGGCAAGATTTATGCAACCATTTTTTGCCTGTGTGTTGGCAATTCTCCTCAGTTTAGAGCAAGCACAAAGAATTATTTGCTCTAAGCATTTTTTTGGTTGAGGAAGATGTTTCTCTGTGTTTCTCGAAGATGTTTATCTTTTTATATTTGTTCATTGTGAGCAGCATAGATTACACTGATCATTGAACAGACAAAATTTTTTCCGTTGCTCAATACACCTTAAAGATGAGGTTTTGCTTTTGAAGAAGAGTGATTGCACTTAAATTTATTTATGGAAGAACGAAAACAAATGACCACCTAACAGAAGAGCTTGTAGTAAAATGAAATGTTACGAAACGGACGTTGCCTAATAAATTCTCAAAATCTCCATAATAAATGTTAAAAATAACGCCAAAATGTTTCCAGTCATCGAATTTTTTTTTTCATGACTTCAACAAGTTCAAATAGGTTAACATTGTAGCCTTCTACATATACTATTTGCAGGTCTTTAATATTTAAGCGAATATTTCCAAGTTCCAAATAAGCAAACCAGTGGTCATTACTAGACTCAAAATAATTGCACACACTAACACTGGTTAGCTTGCAGATGTGGACAAAACAACCAAACTGCGATGAGAGTTTGATTTGTATTTTCATGCAGCCAGCCAAAAAGATTTATATAAGCCATCATTGCGAATGATGATGGGGTTATTTAAACAGTATAATAAGTACAAGAAGAAGGATAACCAAAACGCGTCACGAACTGGTCGATCCTCACGAACGTTTTGAATGAAATAACAAGCACAGAGTCCTGGAACACGCATGATGCCGCGCAGGTGTTCTGCTGCAGCAACGGGCGGCGGCAAATAATTGCTAGCACGAGAGTGCATTCGATTCTGCCAGTTTTTGTGGGGGAAAAAACCCGAACACTTCTGATCCCAGCTAGAAATTGATTCAGTGAAAATATTTTATTAATTCTTGTAAGTCTACAAGTTTATAGTCACGTGCACGTTCGAATGCTGCAGTTAATGATCATATTGAAAAAATGCGAGGGAACGTTGGTTTTAATCCCGTGAGGTAGCTTGGTAAGAGTAGTTTGCTCGTTGCTCAGCTGTTCTAAACCTGTTTTCATTTCTTGTGAAATACACTTGCGATCATTTGAACCTCAGTTCATGTCGATAATTTTTGGGGAAACGGAAATATTTGTATATTTTAGGTTAATTTCAAAAGAAAAATACGTATAATTGTTTCGATGAGGAAGAAATGGGAGCGCGGACATTTTTCACTCAATTAAAATTTTAAGACGTATATAACAGCAACTATGTATTATGAAATAATTGTAGTTCAAAAAATGTTTCACACAAGCCAAAACTCCATAGATCTCCATTTGTTCTAACAGCAAAAATCCATAGATCTCCCTCCATCTATTCAAACAGCAGCTTCAAAACCTGTAGAAAATAACTTTTATCTAAAGATAAAATTCATAAAGCTAAAAGTCGTGCATCTATGTATCCTCAAGGTTGTAAATAACAAATTTTATACAATTCTGGAAATTCTGAAAATTTTTGAAGACGACGTGTTCACTTGGTTGCGTTACTCCTCTCCGGGCTCCACGCCTCAACACTATTCTGAAAACCATACAGATTTATTCTTTAGCAAAAACTTGAAAGCTGAAATAGACACTAAGTGACGTTTACGCTGCAATTTGTGTTTTTAAAGAACTTTCAACATGACGTCGTTTGAATTATTAAGGAGATGTATTTGCGAATGAATAAAGTTTTATCTTAAGAGGATCATGCATACTGTTGTGGAAAATTATGATTCAAAGCCTTCATCAAAGGGAATAATGATAATTTGGCTACATCAACCTCCATATTTTATGAGTTTTATTGACTGAAAATGCCCGAATAGATAACACCTTGACTGTTAAAAATGTCAGGTGTATTGATTGTTAAAACAAAACCACGTCTAGTTGAGGCATGAATTTCTAGAATAGACTTATGAATGGATAGTTTCAACATTAAATTTTACAAGTAAAGGTTTCTCGCGCTCACAACGAATGTGAGTTTCAAGCGCCGTACATCACTTACCCATGAGCAATACGAGCATGAAGCTAACATGGATCGCTTTAGTGATAAAAGTTTATTGTTTTGGGCACATGTGACACACTTTATTACAGGATGACTTTACCCACTGATGAAACATTCCAACACTGATGCATAGCTGTTATTTCTATAGTAATATGTAGCTTTTATTCGGATTGGATATGACACACAAAATGCAGCTAGACTATCTAACACAGGAAAAAAACTCTTAAGTATAGAAATAAAATTATTTTACGTTATTTCGATTGAGCTTACAACACTTTTTGAGCTGCGGGAGACTAGCAAAGATTGAGCTACTAATATATCGTTTCCACCGAAGAAGAAGTACGTGGTTGTAGAGTAGTTTTTTACCCCTTGCCCAAATGAGGGTTTGTTATTCATTAGTCAGTATTTGGAGTTGATGAAAAGTAAAAAATACAACTCTATGAGACAGTGTTTTACCAGTAACGAATATATCATGATTTATTTTATTACATGCGTAGCAAATCCTCTGAAAAGCTTGGTACTAATGATAATGATACCGATGCTTGGCACTATTGCATGTTTAATCTCCCCACTTGAACACATGAGATCCGAACCGTGCTCTCAATGGATTGAAAAATTATAGACTAAAAATGGAATTCAGCTCCTCCTCATGAATATTGTTGACTGTCTTTCTGTAGAATAATGTCAAAAAACCTAACAGATGTATTCTCTGTTAGGTTTGCCTTAAGAGTGTTCAAGCGTATGAGAGCAATTGTAATTAAAAAATTAGGAGACGGACCTGTTGATGCAGTTTTTGGCTGAGTCGTTTGGGCGACTTTCTCAATTTTCCATAAAATAATAGATAAACTCAAACAAAGGTCTGTGAACTTTTTTTAAAAATGAAAAGGGAAATTTTAATTTTCAACTTGGCTTATGTGAAAACTTCAACGCTACCTTATCTTTTTCCTTTCCCTAACAATTGAATTCATGCGTTGCGCGAGGAAGTGAACTTAAAATTGTTACTTTTGACTTAGAAAAATTTTCAACACAGATGCCAAAGCCAACATTGCCAACATTGAATTTTCAAAATGTGAGCGAAACCGGCAATGCAAATTGAATTATAATATCTAAGTTTTTTGTTAGGACTTCACGAACTGACTGCTTTTGATGATAAAACTAAATTGACGAATTTTTTCTTCTCACCTCTTTTATTTAGAAAATTATTCTTAATAAGGAATGTTAAAATGGGCACAAAGCTTTAGATACGTATGTATGGACTTGGAGGGTCAATTTAAATTCCATTCCCAAAAATGGAGCTTCTGTAGTAAGCTTATCAGCTGCTGCTGGACACAGTGCGTTGTATGCAGATTCTTGACTACAGACTCAATAATTGATTACTTTATGTTCCTCTCCTGTTTATTCGTGATAAATTTAATCAATTACGATGCCTGGATGTGTGCCTCCCTCCCAGTCACGGGAAGTAAAAATAACATTAAGGAAGACCATTCGTATAAATTCAGGCGACAAGCTAGATTTGTATAATCCTTCTACCCACCTCGGGAATCTCTCTAGGGCTATAAGTATCTTATTTTCCACGCATGATCATCAGTTATTCCTATTTAAATTTGTTCTCTTATGAACCTTTCGTGAAGTTATACTAGCAACAAGTAGTAAATGTGTACCTGTAATGTCAATGAGTACCCCTTTCATATGAGTAATTGAACAAAAATTCACTTTTTTTAAGAACATGTCAACATTTAAATCATTGCTTAGCAAACTCCTTGATATTAATAGTGATTTTTTTTCTCCTTGGCGTTGAAAGAATACTTTTTTCGATAATGTTCGCGTATAATGTATATTGCTTTTTGCTTTTAACCTGTGTTATATTCACCTTTATGTTTAATATCCAGTCCTATTCTGATTCATTTGATTAGTAGATGGTCTTTAGTGTCTGTAGAATATACTAAACGTCACTTAACGTTTTTCAGGTATTCGATCTTGAAAAAGTTTTATAACAGTAAACTTAAAAATTGTGAGAGATAATCCTTTGAACTTTCATGGAATTTAGACTCCCGAGGTAATTTTACTCAATTAATTCTCACACTTTTTCTTGTAATGTTTAATTCCACTCAATTCAATTCATCACATAATATTTTCGATGATGCTTTATAAAATAAAAACTTATAAGCCTCAACGTATACCGTTCATTCAAATACTGTTGAAGAAATAATATTGGTAATATGGTATAAAATATGTAAAACATTTAGTTAAAATTCAAGCATTTATAAAATCTGTATATGTTTCAAAAACTCAGTAAAATATAAATATCTGAGCGTTTTCTGATTTTTGAGAAGCACCCGACTGATAAGAACACGAGGACGTCTAATTTCAGCATCAGTACTTAAACTAGGTTCAAATCCTAACACAGCGACGATATTCTGAGTGCTTCAGTCTCTAACTATCTAGATAATCTCGCGATACAAAGTACGTACAGCTTTATCCAAATGAATTTAATTCCTATTTAGAGAAAAATGTGTGCAAAAATTTTCTGTTCTGGCGCATAAATTTGGATTTTTTTTAAACTTTAAAACTTTCCCGCAGAGTTATCAGGAGGCTGCTCTGATTATAGAATGACGAAGGGAGTGACGAAGGGAACCAGCGTCGAAGCATTGCTCTTGTACATTGGGCGGGCTTCAGCTTCAGGCTGACGTCAATAAATTGAAACCTCTCATTGATGTTCAGCTGAAGCAACGTACAGAAATAAAAAATTCTGACTAAAGGTTTATACAGCCAACTATTAGCCGTACTTGACAAAATTTTTTGTGTCCAAAACGCATCAATTGATTTCCATGCTTTTTGATGTACGTTTACTTAATCTTCAAACTCCTAATCTTCATGAATAAATAAAATCTTTAGATTAATTCAAGTAATAATGACTAAGTTTAAAGCTCCGGGTCGAGCCTAAATTCATGTGTCATCAATATGGTCACAGTTTTTACGATTGCTTCTCAAAAGCCAGATGATATAAATAGATCAATATATACGACAGATACTGACACGAAATGTTAGTTTAACATATTTTTTTGTCTAAAGGGAAGTAAAACACAGAATTTTTTCAAACCTTCCTTGATATGTTATTGATATGTACAATAGTTACATTTAACAACAAAGAATTTCATACGGTGAAGGCCCATTGTTTTGTACACTATTTTACATCAGAAATAACTTCATCATACATTATAGTACAATAAATAAGGATTGTGAAGGCAGCGCCAAGTACATACATCCGCTAGTTGTACCCTGAGTCTCAAACAATCTTACTGCATTCTTCAATGAGTTCATTAAAAACTACACATTTTATTTTTAATTTCAATCCTCACGCGCAAGATCGTAAATTTTGCTTCCGCGAAGCAGACCAATTATTTTTTCTTTATTATTTTATCTGCTTTTAACGTAGGGGTATTTCGCACAATTTTTCAATTTTATTAGCCAACCAAGAATTTAAAGATAATATTGGTCATTCAAGGGTGATTTGCTATGAAAAAAATAAGCAAATGCAGCTGCTTAAGCAAAAAATATTGCTCTGAAGAATGTAAAAAGTAATCTTCATGCGTTTCGTTCCGGTGGTATATTTCAAACTTTCTTGCATAAAATAGTCATACTTGAACAATAGGTTTCGGGAATCCATAACTTAGCAATATTATTTAAAAATTCCTACGGTTCATACTTCGTTCAATAAAAAATAAAGAAATGATTGGGAAAACTATGAAAATAAATTAAAGAAAAATGAAAAATTTTGCATCAACATTCACAATGTGCATAAGAATAAAAAACACGTCATCATTACGCTTATTTTGCAGTTCTAGTCTACGGCGCTGCCTTGAAACCTCTACGAGAAGCTGCCTTTAAAGATATTTGCTTGAAGTTAGATGCTTAATGCAATTTTACTCAGCCATTGTTCGCCACGAACAAAATGTGAAAAAAACAAGGTTGCATACCTAGATGAAATACACAGAAAATAATTTCCTTAAAACGTACCACATATAATTCTTTCAGGTATTGCTATCCTTAGTCAACGTTTCTGGGTATTTAGATTTGTCTATCTCTTAAGGATTTTGGAAGTTGCATTACCACAGACATCAACTAGTCGAGTACTCTTACACCGATTGACAGCATCTTATTTTTAGCTCAACAATATTTAATCAAAGGTGTGGCTAAGCTTGGAATTTTTGTACATTAATCCAATTGATACATAGCATATGAGAAAGTAAAGCACACTTTTAACCAGAAAAAATAAAAAAAATTAACGGCAGCATTAGAACAGAACTTTGTGTGCGCAATTATTTAGTGAACTGTTGTTAGAGTATTTTCTAATTACACTCGCATTTTAGTTAACAAAAAATAAATTGTGCAATGTTTAGAATATAAAATATCTAGTTTTATTCCAGTGAACTACATAAAACATAAGCAGAAAAATGTTTTTCCTCATCTTCGACTCGCGGTCTACACTCCCCCGCCCAGACCGTCTCTGGCAGCACTGTGTGCGAGGTTGGGCTGCGATAGACTGGCATCGCTTCTGTAATATTGTAGCATAACGAACCTAGCTTTGATGTTGCAAGCTGTATTATAGTCCATTCGACCCCCTTATTCGTTAGTTAAAATGTTTTGTTAAAATTGAAATTTACTCTAAAGTGCTGGAGGGTTTTAACAAAATTTCATATGAAGAGAGCATTTTCAACTCTCTTCTCGAGCGGGAATTTTCCAGAAATTGGGATATTTTTTGGTATGACTTAAGAAAAATCCCAGAATAATCTTTACTTTCAGTTTTTTCAACATTTATTGGCTAAGTATATATTTACCCATTGCAAGAAGAAAGAAATTTATTGTTGATATTTTGCCTTAGGATATGAATTTCGTACATTAGATTTAAAAATCTGAAATAACACAGCATTAAATGATATCGCTTTCATATTCTTTGTTTCAGAAAAATATTGTCCAAAATCACGTAATGTTAACATATAAATATTTCATTTCCTCAAGTAAACCTCTAGAGAATGCAAAAGTATAGCCACAGTTTTTTAGATATAAATACCAAATGATCAAATAAGAGACCTAATAAATTAAGAATAAATTAGTTTTGTTACAATAAATAATATTGATTTACAGCAAGAATGCAAAAGGGTATTCTGATGGGGAAAATGATAGACTTTTTAAAGAAAAAAGGTTTTTCACTTCTTAATCGCACGGAGTGTCGACTGCCACAATACGGCGCAAATGATAGACATATAAGCTCGCCCATCCGCAATAGCTTTGCGCAAATGAACCAATCGCTCAAAAAGGATTGGACTGGTCAACCAATCATCAACCAGGCATGTCTCTCAACTCTCCCCCCTGAGAGACCGATGGATGTGCTAACGCTTCAACATATTCTATGTAGAGTAATTTGTATTTCGGAGATTCTGAGGTAGCATGATGGAGGGATGTTACAGTAGACAATTAAGGTATCCTACTTTTACCGGTACTCGTGCATGCTAGTATGCTAGCAGAATTGAGGCCTGTGACTCATTAACAAAATACTGGATTATAAGTGATCGTAAGTTGAGTTTTGATCATAGAACTAAAATTAAAGCCAGTGAACCATGGTATGTGGAAAGTCTCAAGATGATATTTTATCGCGAAGTTCCCTTACCTTCTACGGTCATATTATTGCATAAACACGCGTTAATTAAAGCAGCAGAAAAGGTAATAATCTAAAATATAAAAGATTCGATTCTGTAGATCCCTGCACTCATGTTTGATATATACGCTAAAAGCTATCCACTGGAAAAGTCTAATTTTCACCCGTCCTCACGCATTGAGACGAGTTTTGATTTCAGAACACATTTGACTGTTTGCGATTTCAGTGACCAGTGCTTCACAACAAGTATAATTTTTTTGTTATTCCCGCAACAGAAAATTCACCGAGGAAACCCTGATTACAACAACAACTACTGACCATTGAAATTAATTCGTTGAAGCAGTGATCTCTTTGCATTATGGCAATTTTCATAACGCACGGAACACAGCTGTAGACAAAGTGGTTAAACTTGTTCATATTGATAATCATGGGACGATTTTCGTCCTGCAAGAAAAAATCTTGTCTGTACATTCTTGAACAAGTAAACAATTGGTCTACTTCACTTGCTCATTTTTTGGATATCGGGGCAAAATACGAGAGGGTCGCACTTGACGTGTAATAAATAATATTTCCATTGGCAAAACATATATTGTATGATTTTTACCGTATTAATTATTCTCATCCCACAGTGGGGGGGAGAGGCGGACTTAACCTTCCCCGCATTGGGGAATTTCTCTCCTCAGAATGACCTCCCCTCAAGGACGGAGATGATGGAGGACTATGGTTGGGGCTGGACGATGGGGAAACTCTCCTCGGGGAATGGACGGAAGTTTTTGGGGAAGGAGGAGAAATAGGTGGAGGGGAAGATTGTAATCCTTTATCCCGAGCTGGGGAGTCTATTGAGGAAGATTGAGGGGACGGAGATGCAGGCTGATCAGTGAGGGACAAAAGGGATGCAATGGTGAAAGCAGACGGGCGAGGACGCTTTGCAGGAGGGCTAACAGGACTTGGGGGAGTGGTGGGGCGTGGGGAAGAATGACTGTTAGGGGAAGACGCAGAAATATCACTTGGAGGCACATCAAGCCTTGAGTTATAACGCCTCTCATCATGACTGTTGCCATCGTCAGAATCGTCGTCCGGACCATCGCCCACCACATCGATCTCTCGCTCTGGCTTGCCACTCGCCCGGTATTCTTTGCGCAACTGTTCGATGGAGACATGGACGCCTTTGAGCGCAAGTTTCCTTTGTTGTCGCTCGAGCTGCTTCTGAATCCTCTTCTCCTTTCGGTGCTGCTCCCTCCTGGCGAGCTCGTCGGGAGGGATGGGCTCCCCCGAGCACGTCTGAGGGTGCGCGTTGTGGGCGGGGCGTCCTGGGCCTTTGCGGGTCTGCTCTTTCTTGCGCCACTTCGCTCGCCGGTTCTGGAACCAAACCTAGAAACAGAAAGATGAAGTATTCGTAAAGTGCCAAGTCAGTTGACAGAACGTAAATAATTTCGATCTTCAAACAAGGTAACTCCAACGACTTGATTCTATGCGTTACTTTAGCGGTCACGCTTCGTAGTCCAGTCCTCAGTCTGCAATCTATGAAGTTGTCGAGCGACACATCTATTGACCCAAAAACGACTATCGACACTACAGTAAGTAAATTTATTGAATAGCATGTGTTTGAAAATATTCCCGTTAGCAGACGATTACGCAGTTGCTATTAATGCTGTTGTATTGCATGATCTTATCGAGCCTTAAAATAGTCTCTGAAGCTAAAATGAGTAAAATGGCAAATTTCACGTAGCCAAGATACACAGATCTGGGGAAAGCAAAGTTGCATCCAAAATTTTTTGCACGGAGAACCCCGATTAAAATTGCAAGTTCATTCAATAATGAAGATTCCAGCACAAAATGTGAAGTATATTTAACAAGGGCATCGTTGAGTAAAGATACACGCAAGTCACAGAGCCGTTTTTAGATCTACATCTATTCCCTCCTGAGCTTTGCCGTAAATTTTCAGTGCCAGTGATGTCCTGGTACATCAAAACTCAAGCGGTTCGAATTTGTTTGTATTCAGTCTTTTGAAACACAAGTAGTCAATTTTTTCGACGGTATTTAGGCAGAACGTAGTAGCACGACACAGCAAGTGTGAGTGTTTTTATCTTGACATATCATGCTCACAGAGAGGCAATGAGGACAGAAATACGGACGCTGAAACAACAGTGCATGAGGAACATTACATCTGTGACACGAGCTGAGGAGTATCGGTATCAGCAGCTGTGACGCACTCAAAATCTTTCTGGCTAGTTTCTTTGTGGGCTGTGCGACACAAGTGCAGGACATTGGCATTTTTAGTTGGAATATTATGGAGTCACTCAAATATTTAATATGTTCATTTGAGGTAAAATTATTTTATGTGCTGCGATTCTTTTACACGAGAAAATCTAAAGAGGTCGAAAATGTCGTTCACATATGTTAGTAGTTACTATTGCATGCATTTCAAAAGTCAGAAATACTCCCTGGAGAGCAATATGACGTAAAGTTTGTCACAGAAAAGTAATGATAGACAGTTAAAGTAAAAGATTTTAGCAGTAAGAGCGATTGCTTGAAGAAAGTAGTCCGTGGTTAATGATTTGTTTAGACGTCTGGTGTGAGAGGGCAGTACACAACTATGTAGAGCAGCTGTATATCACAGAATTTGGAGGATCATTCGACATTTGTACATGTGAAAAGCTTAATGATCGAGAAAATAACATCCGTGAGCTCTTACGCAATAAGTGTATACTGAAAATTGACATGGCAATGAAATTGGTATGAAGTAAGAAGATGATCACGAAAAACAATACCTTAGTACTAGGTCAATGAAATGCGCTGCTAGGAGATCGCTAGAAGTACTTCGTTTAAGTTTAATAAGAAATGCATGGCAGTTTGCAAATGATAAATTTGTTTTTTAAGCTATTAAAGTAGACGTATTAGAACCTGAAGACTGTGGCGCAGGATATAGCAGGCTTCACGAAGGGTGACGGGTAGAGTGTTTGACAGTTCTATACTACAGGGTCCGGTATTTCGGATGAAAAATCGTTATACAATGTGTGGAGTAAATAGATGTACGCATGAGCAACGAATTGCTTTCGCAGAGGAACCAATTTCCCGTGTGTGTATATTTTTTAGCCTAACAAGAGTTTTTTTGCCAGCATTTGTTACCGCGGGGACTCCAGCACGCGGGAAAAACGCAAGGAAGAATCAGAATGCCGAGCATGTGAACGAAAGGATACATAAAGAATCTTCTTCGATGCTAAGTACACAATCGGAGCGTGTATAAAGAGATACGTGGATAAGACGGCAGAAAACTCGTTATTAGAAGATAAGTGAATAATCACGAGACGTGTTATTTGCGTGGCGAGGACGGGGTGCAGGGACAGAGGTGACACAGGAGGTACGTGGAGCGCACCGGCGAAGTGCTTGATATTTATCATGGCAAGGACTCCATTAGAAGCGCAACACTGAGCGGAAGCACATTTCCTCAAGTTAGGGGCTTGTCTCATCACAGTCAAGCTTAATACAAGCCGAGGTATAACATTTGTCGGGCCAAGCTCGTCCTAATGTGCCCTAATGATATCATGTGCCAGGCGTAACTGCTCAACTTTCAGCTCTGGCTTCGATGCGCGATATATTTTGCCCGTTAATTCAAATTTCTTACAAAGGAAAAACATCACCGACAGAAGAAATGTTATTTTAAAAAAAATTTAAAGGGAAATTTCTGACTATTGTCTTGTACCTGTTTATGGAATTCGTTCTAGTTCATTCTTATGTCTGCGGTAGAGGAGGGTCTATACTCGCACCCCTTTTTTATAGGTATAAACTTCTGCAAACCCTAAATTCATGAATAGTTCATATAAAAAAGATATCCGTTCCCTTTTTCAGTTTTCTTCAGATACTAAAGCAAACAAAGATCGCTGTAGTGTTTCATTTCGACAAAGTTACTGAGTTCTGCCTTCTTCATCAGTGAGAAATTGGTAACTATCTATTTTTTTCATTACATTACTGTTCAGTACGTGGGGAATTTTAAACCTCAAAGCATGAAGCAAATAATTTAAAGTTGGCTGACTTCGCTAAAGACTGGAATTTGTTAAGACCATGCCCTGCGCCTCAGGATATGCTGGCGTGTGCACAACGCAGACGCAACCTCATGCCGCAGATACTCGTGAGGGACTCGCACGACTTGCGTCTTGCTCAAAGTTGTCCAGTAGGGCGGAAATGTTTGCCTAAAAACTGTTGTCCAACCTTAATTAAACAGTGATTATAGTGGCCGACTGTCGACAAAACATTTTCTGAAAAAATTTGGTAGTATTATGAAGAAATACTCTTCACTCGAATTAGTATAGAAGTACCAATTACTGAAGTATCAATTACATTACTGCTTTTTGCTTTGAAAAAATACCGTAGAATCATTACATTGATTTATTACACGTCAAATAACGTAATTGACTAATGATAAGTGAGCCATTTACCTCCGGCATAATTTTGTACAGTACGTTTTTGGTAAACACGGTCCTCACGAGCCTCCAAAATTCAGAATTTTTTTACGTATTATTTTTATAACAGTAGAATTTAATGCAATGATGTTTCATAACGAAGTGATGTTTCGACCACATCACACTTTCTTGTAATTTCTTTTCTAATTTTTCTACCTCGCGAAACTGTTCCAGTTCAACACGTCTTAAAATACGAAGATAATCACTTGAATAAATCACTTAAAATATGATAATCACACTAGATAATGAGATATTCTAGATAATCGATAATTACACTAGACGATAAGTGATTATCTTCGTATTTTAACACGTGTTGAACTGGAACACTTTCTTGCAATGTAAAAAAACTTGTACAATGTAAAAACTGCGCTTAATAATTTATCCATCTTATATCAAATATGGAATTAATATCCATTACGCGATCGTCTCCAAATGATTTTACCAGTCGCACTAGAAATTATCGGACGATATTTACTACGTAGAGTCAAATTACACGTGGAGTTAAAAGGAATAAATTCTGGAAAACGTAACTTTGATTGCATTATTGAGATCGCATTGTCCTAGCACGGATAACAATCTTAACGTTTGAGTAGCTCCTGCTTGTGCTGGCAGGATCCGGTAAATGTAGCTGGCAGTGAATGCAATAAACATCAAAGTAAGGCTTGTGCCAAATGAAGGTAAATACAAGGCTTGGCGAAGAACGGATGTGCAACTAACTCTTTGGAGAAGCAATGCGTGCACCACACCATACTTATGAGCGCTGCCTGCCAGTCAAATGACTTTATTCCGAGCATGACGGCCGTCAAAATTTATTGCACCAGTTCATTGAGGAAATAAGCAGAGAGGCAGTGCGAAGTTGCGTGAGGTTTCCTAGTTGTCATTAGAACTAGAGTTACTTTAATTCAGTGGAGACCGCATTTACAGCCTGCGCACACCAAGCGGGGTCTTTGATTCTGTTCTGAGCTCTTTTGCCGCCCGAGAAATGCATCAAAGCTTTCAAATTTTATGCTCGATTTTTTTTTGACACGAGTCAAACGATTTACATTCTGCATGAGACAGATGTGTATTAGTGAAATTTATGCGGTTGGCTGAAAATTTTTATTACATTATTAAGATCATATTGTCTGAGCATGCACTACAATCTGGCAATGACAAAGGCATAACTACAATTGGCGTAAATTTTTCATGAACTACAATTTCACGAGGTACACGCGCTGCCGCTGCTGTTTGAGGCTGACACCTCAAACAGCATCTTTGATCGACTAAGGAAACTTCCGAAGTGCAGGACATGCTGAAGAAAATACTACGTTAGGTTGACGGTTGTATTGTACTTTTTTCATCGAAGCAATAGGATATTAATCAAGCAATTGGTTATTTAATAAGGTAGTATTATTTTATGAGTATGTTTCGCTTTGCATGAAAAACGCGAATCTACGAGATGAAATCGTTGTGAAGTTGTAAACAACTAGTATGAAAATGTCAATGATTTTTTGATGTAACATCCAGTTCATTATACGATTAAGAACGCATTGTGATGTTAGCATCGAGTAAAATGAGAAGTATATCTCAGATTCGATGAATAAATTGTTTAACCTTTTTCTACTCTGCGTTTTCAAAGCCAGAAACTTTTATCATGCACGTGTAAAAGAAGCTGGTGAATTTGTTTTAAAGTTTTTAGCAGGTCCCACTCGGCATAGACGGCTTTTTACAGGCAGTCAAAGCTCAAAACAAAGTTTATTGATATTGAAATCACAAGCTTTACATTTTAGACTCCGACACAACTGGGCTTCTCGGTGCACAATTAGACTGCGTGTTTGAATTCCCAACGAATCTTTTAAAATTTCATAAACTACACATAACCTGAGTCAATTATCCAAACGTTATCTCCTAAGGTAACTTTTCAAAGGTTAGCTAGCGCAAGATGACTCGGCAATCGTTTGCTAATTACCATACAAAGTATATATATTATAGAACATATGAACCCTCAATGCCCTACAATCTTCTGATAATTTGATGGAGAATTGTATGCCTTATATGACCCTTGAATTCTCCATATTCAGTCATTTTCCTCCAATCATCATACGAATGGGCATGTTACGGTACTCACGGACCTCCAATAATCAGTCATGCTCCCGCTAATTACCGTGCGAATATGATATGTTCTAGTACCCTTGCAGTCGCCAAATTCAGTCATCTTGTGGCAATGATCACACAAATTGCCCGCGTTACTCTGAACTGCCTATTATGACCTCAATGGTAATGTTAACACGACCGCGAATGAGGAGAACATCCGGCTGGCGGTACGGAAGCCGAAGTCTGTTTTGCATGCGAGCAAAGAAGGCTACCGCATGACAGCCTGAGTGTACAGCTACTCTGATGGTTCCGCCGATTTCCATGTAAATGACTAAATTTAAGAGCACATGTTTGACGAACAAAAGATAAGACAAAGAGATGAAAAAGACTGGTGCACAAGCTGTGTCAACTGATAATAGCTGTCAGTATTTATTGGAACTTTTCTGGTGTCTGTTGACCATTCGTCGATAAAATCTTTCACAAAGATTCGTCAGTTCGATTTTTCTCCTTCAGCTCGCGTGCAAAAAGGTAAATATGCCTCAATTTCCTTGTTATTTCCATGCTATTCATCGATGGAAGGGTTCAGCATAAAGTTAAGAGAGGAATATTAAGTTATTTGCCATAAAATATTCCGAGATACTCTGCTCACGTCTGTCCTGTGGCGCAGACTGTACACAGAGCGCTCCTCTACAAGCTGATTATTCCATCAAGTTTTTGATGGATTGCTTTCCCTAACAGCGATTTGGACTTCAATTGCCCCGACTACTTGATGACCTGAAAAAAGCTGCAACTTGAACGCTGCAGCGAAGAACAGAGTCTTGAGCGAACAAATCGTTATGATATAAAACGAGCTGCTATGAACCTCAAACGTTTTGCGTGTTGTGAAGGCGAAAATAAGTCTATTACATAATATTGATTATATTGGCTGAGTTATTCACTGAGAAATATTATGGTGTCTAGAACGAAACAGTTTACATGTCTCTGTCGGAGAAACGAGTTTTCGTGCATGGAAGGAAATCCATGTTCATAATAATTTTTACTATTTGTCGGAACTGAATACAAAAATAGAAGAAATTGAAGAAAACGATAATTCCAGTAAAAACATACTCTATTTCGATAGTCTGAATTACGAAACGCCCGCAACTTGCAAATGAAAACGAAGTTTAAATTCCCCATTGGCTCATGATGCTATAATTTTTGGTTGATCGGCGCTAGGAACATGCGGACGCGGCCGGCAACGCTCGTCCGGTGATGTATGACGCGCTCCGGTCGCTAAATCCGGCGTATCGATACTGCCGTCCAGCACCACCGGACTCCCACACCGAGGGTTGCCAGACTGCCATTTTTACAGGTCTGAATTTTCAAGTTTGGTGTTTTCCTACAAGTTCGGTTCCACCAAAAAAAAACACTCAGCGTCTGGTCAGGGTTGCCAAGTGTTGAGTGGTCTTTATGATGAAATTTAACTTGAAAAAGCGCTAACTTGAGGACATTGTCCAGAAAAAAGGCCAACCTGGTAACTTTGCTCACACCTCTCGTCGCCTGACAGGCTGCAGCACGAAACATAATTCCTCAATTTCCTCGCGGACCAGCAATCAAATTTCATTCACGCTCTTGTACTGGAAACATGGAAGCACCTCTGCAAATGAAATGGCTAAGCGGGCCTTTTTTGTCCCATATCCGGGAACGCGAAAAATGGTAGGTGAATGATAATCCAGTCTATAGTTATTCTTTAGCCTGCGTATATTAATCCTACAGTTCATATAAACATCGTTTTTGAGTTCGTTTCAGGCGTCAACATTATGAGTGCGTTTATGAAAAGAAGTTGTCACATAAAAGTAGTTTATTAATTGTTTTTATTCGAGTTTTTTACATAAAAACAATTAATAAATTATCTTTATGTAACAACTTCTTTTTATAAACGCATTCATAATTTTAATGGCTGTAAAGGGTATAGAGCAATATTTTGTGCATATATATGTACAAAATATTGCTCTATGCCGAGTATTGTACATAATTTCAGAGGTATAATAAAAAATTTCATTCATATCGATGTAACGAGCGCTTCAAAAATTATTTCGATCAAATTTGCCATACGAGCGAATTACAACTACATGCAACGTTTAAGTGAATCCTATCACAATCATGCAACTAAAATGCATTTGGCAAAAAAGTCGAAATCAAATCCTTTATGGAACACAAATGTCATCCTGCGATTGGTTCCTAATTTGATAGCGATCTTGATTTTAGATTCTCAATAGCCTTTCAATTTTTTAAAGATTTAGTTAATTTACTTATACATAATGTAACTAATTTCAAAACATAGCTCAATTGAAGTAACTTTAAATAGTTTTCATATCATGAGGCTATAATGAACTGAATAAATAATGAGTTTTATAAATATTGCAGTAATAACCACATGGTGTAAAAAATGTACTTTCCTGTCAGAAGTTCAAAAAAAAAGGGGGACGCGTAGATAGATAAGTTCATGATTCCAATGGGGAAACGAACAACGTTGATTTAATTATGTAAACGTAAAATTCAGCAAGAAAATTAAAGAACAGCAAGCAGTTAACTTCACTCGATGAACTATTTAGGTACGCTGTAAATGTTTGCCTTATAGGATTGACACCCAAAATTAAAAGTAATTATATCTACATTATTTAATTCAAGTCATAAAAAGCCGCAAAACATTTGAAAAATGTAATAAAATATTTTAACGAGCCTGTAATGGAGGGGGTGGTGTACTTGATGCAATGAGATCCGAATTACGAAATTTGCAAGCACTAATTTGAGATCACAATGCTGGTTTAGTGGATGAGCTCATTTTTTAACGAAAGTTGAGGTGATCAGTTAGAGCAGAGGACGGGCGAAGGTGTGTGCAACAAATATAGTGTGCGGCTCGTCGGCTACCTGCCTAATCTGAAGGCGTAAGTTCGGCGGGAAGCTAACCTATAATCATTATCAATTACTCTTGACAGGCCCTTATGAAGTACAGCTCTTTATTGATGACTTTATTAGGCACACAATGCGGTGTGGGTGCCCGCGCTGGCAGCGAGCGCTACAACTGCGTTACTGTGTGTCTTGTGAGACCTTGTGTGTTTGTGTAGTTGTGTCTACAGGCAGCACAACTATGTGGTGGTAAGCCTTGTGTCTGTGTAGTTGTGTCTGCAGGCAGCACAACTCTGTGGTGGTAAGCCTTGTGTCTGTGTAGTTGTGTCTGCAGGCAGCACAACTATGTGGTGGTAAGCCTTGTGTCTGTGTAGTTGTGTCTGCAGGCAGCACAACTCTGTGGTGGTAAGCCTTGTGTCTGTGTAGTTGTGTCTGCAGGCAGCACAACTCTGTGGTGGTAAGCCTTGTGTCTGTGTAGTTGTGTCTGTAGCTGCTGGCAGCTCGACTCAGCCGTCCAGTTCCCCTAGCTATGACCAACTACACATTAGACCTGCCAAAATACTAGTTACTGCTTCACTGCTTCAGCGTTCGTCATGCTTAACTGTGGTTA
Organism: Morinoia aosen; assembly: GCA_030386875.1. NCBI lineage: Eukaryota > Metazoa > Arthropoda > Malacostraca > Amphipoda > Talitridae > Morinoia > Morinoia aosen. The sequence goes on along the minus strand of CM059563.1, from coordinate 5,939,847 downwards.
CCCTTTTTAACATTTAGAGTGATATGCAAACATGGTGTCAAATTTCAAGTAGGGAATCAAATAGGTTGAATATTCCGATTTTTTATTCGAAAGTCCCACTATGTTGCTTTATTGCTTCTTGGATTTTAGAATATGAGATGTCGTTGACAACAGTCTGATTTAAGTGAGAGTTCGGTTTAAAAATTTGCAATAAAAATTGACTTTGAACTAGAAAATGGAACTCGGAACTTGAGTAATTCCTTGTGAAAGGGAAGCCTTAATCAAGAGCCGTTAAATGATAATTCACAATCATATTTAGAATTAATTTACCACACAAATATATTGTTCACTGAAAAGCAGCTTCGTTTTCTATATTTAGAGCTTAAGAACGAGCTTACACATCTAATCACATACGCAAATTTGATGCTAAGTTTTCAATAAACGTTCTTGACGCAAATCTAGTACATAACACTGGCAAAACAGCTACAGTGCAAAAGAAACTCCTGCGGAAGAAAGAAGAGTGGAGCAACGGAGGAAACAGCGCAGTGACGGAGGAAGCGCTGCAGCGACGCAGCTGTAGAGCATGTCCCGGACAGCAATGTTCGGTGCCTTTATGGGTGGAAATTACGGAGGCGATCCTGGGTGATTAATTGATTGGTGTTTCTGTAGCCTTGACAACTGTCATTATGGCGAGATGAATGGCCTTAGTTTAGGTGATAAACTTGCATTACCTTCCACTACTGCTGATGTTACGTGCAAGAAGCGTAGGTGACTTCATGTCCAAAAGGATATGTCTATTATTGTCACTTATACGACAAAACTTTGATGTGTCATGACGTTTAAGTAAAGCGTACGTGAGTGTATGTTACAAACACATCGATGGGGCTGGGAGAATTTCATGTGTCAAAAGAATATCATGATGCATATGTGACTGCATTAATGTTTCTGCATGTATCACTGAATCGGTATTTCGACACATATGACTGAACAAGCATATCTTTGAGTGGTTGTAATACGATTGAGCTCTGAATAGTTTCGATATTTAAACAAGCCGATTATAAGCTGAATGTAATGATAAACACAATTTTAGTTTATAACTCATTAATAAACTTAGTAAAAGTTTTACCAAAAACCTGACGTAATAAACCAGGTTCATTTTTAAATTTCGTTTCTGAAAAGGCTGAAGAAGTCCCGTTGAGAAAGGAAGTCGATGTTGCTTTGCACTGCAGTATTGAATGGCCCTGATAAGTCTATGAACCACCGTAAACCTCCCACAATGTATCCCTTCTAACCTTTATTTTCATTTAACAAACTTATCTGGTTTATCGTGCGCAAAACACTTGTTTACGTTCGTAAACTTTATTGCCTTAGTGATATCGTGTATCATACGTGTTCAATGTTTCATTCATTGAAATGTGTCCGTAAAATTACTTTTATAGCCACCATGGTTATCAGTTTTATTCCATTACGAGACAATCACGATAAAAGTTATTACCCTGGGAGAAAACGAGGGATGTTTGATGGACAGGAAGTGAACAGGTTTCTCTGGATGTCGCAAGCACTAAATCCGGCTAGAATTTCACTGCTGGCATTCAAATAACCAACTGTTAGTGACTACTAAACCTCCCTATAAGTATAAATCATGTCTAACAAACCAATTCATTTGTGACATTTACCTCAGCAATTAATTTAGAAATAATATTCAAATTTGAATGTAAAAGTCAGTTAAATTCGCTCATGGCTGTAGAAATCGAAAAGAGTTCTGACTCTTCATACGAAAAAAAGCAGCCTATATGATCGATAAAAATGGGTTGAAAAATACTATCGCTTTGTGTCTCTACCAGAGTGACGTGAGATAGAGATAAATGGCAACCGGAATCTCAAATGATGTCAGAGCAGCTAGTTAACAGTGACATGGAACAGAGACTGATATAACAACATCCAGCCTTGGATAAGGCCCGTTGCATCAGTTTGTCAAGAATGACATAAGTTGTAAATTGATGGCTTTAGCAGCCATCGTCAAGATGGAAAGCTGGAACTCTGTAATGTTGACACCTCATGGCAACTCTGCTCTCAGTGAGGGCGAGCCTCATGGCCAGGGCCTCCCTCATGAACACCTCACATCATGTGGGCACAACTCACGGCAACTCTGCTCTCAGTGAGGGCGAGCCTCATGGCCAGGGCCTCCCTCATGAACACGTCGGGGTAGTGCGACGACTCGAAGGCGCGCTCCAACTCCTCCAGCTGCCACGAGTTGAAGTTCGTGCGAGACCGACGGCGCTTCGACGCAGCGTCGCCTGCATCGCTGCCGTCGTCGTCTGCACAGAAAAGGATTTGAAATTTTATTTACATATCAGGAATATTTTCTTGAGAGATTGCTCGGTAAATTTTCTCCCACTATTTGTGATGAGTAATGATGGATTTTTTTAAAATTGGTTGAACAGATTATTGTTTATGTAATGTCTAGTTTTACAGCTTGCCTATCTCAGTGTGTACGCTTAACTCATTTTTATTTCAAAGTATTACGTGACACAAAAATTGTTTCGTACACTAGAGCAATCAAATCTGTTTAAAGCACTCCTGTGGTGTACATTCGCTTATGTGTGTAGCGAAGTCACAATCTTTTGAAGTGTGTAACTGATCTCAAAGGAATCAAAAAAGGCTATCAGTGGAGTGTATTTATGTATGGAAATGAAAATACAATCATCAGTGAAAGATAAATCTCAATCTGTAATAAGATGACGCTGAAAGGAAACACGGTCAATTTAAGATGCACACAAATTCTCAATACTGGATTTTCGAGCTGTACTGCGGGCCATTTTACGAAAAAAACGTAAGGAGTCATCATTTAAGGAGTCCCTTTATGTAGCCGAGAAATAAATCACAGACTTGCAGACAGCAAAACTTGTTTTTTCCCACGAAACTTTTGAAGGCTGACCTAGTGTGTTTATCCCAAAAAATAACGAAGATCTCAGTGATATTATGCAGCTGGAAACACGCCTAAAAATATAAGATGTCTTCTTCTTCTTTGAGCTATGCATCTCATTCGAAAATGTGATCTTTGAATTTGTGAACAAATTGTGTTAAAGAAGAACGATTAGTTAGTTACGATTTCATTTTTAGTTACGATTTCATACATGTCTGCTCTCTCGTTTGGTACAGAAATTGCTTAAATTTGCCCCTCTACGATGACGATTTAGCGTATTTTTCCATTTCATACTGATGAAATACAGTTATCCTCCCTGATTCCCGCCGCACGTAAGGCAAAAATAAACTATTTTAAATTGCAGTGATGCGGAGTGGTCATAATTTCCTCAATTTTGCACAGAATGCATGTCAATTTTACTTTCCTGCTCTTCATCGTTGGTGCAAATTGTCCTCATTTGGGACAAAGGGGAAGTCGTGGCGCAAGAAGGCACCTACAGCGCAATGAATTTCACCAGGCATGTCTTTTACAAATCATTATGCTGCGTAACAGGGGGCTATCATAAAAGAGGTTTGGTAGCTTGGATATCTGAAAAAATCGCTCTCAGTTCAAACTTTATGATTGCTCTGCTGAAACTGATTCGTTGAGATTTTCTGGTTTCATAGCAATGTTTGAGAAGATAAAAACGTTGTAATTTTAAGATTACATAGTCTGAACAAGCGAGGAGACATCGGGTGCTGCGAGGCTTGGTGGCAAGCAAATGTAAAAGTTTTTCTCCCCAAATAGCAGGGTATCTAATTCAACTTCAGCCGCTGGTTCCACCGCCATGTAACTCCGAATTTGGACTTGATCTTACCCGTCATTTACTACAAAATTACTCGTCAAATATTAGCGTGCGGTGACGAAGTCGCGACTAAGAGTTATGTGCCAGCAGATGCCAATGGTTATCTTTGGTTACACTATCCTCGTGTTATTTAGTTGTCATGGAAGTGTTTTGGCGGCGGCGTCTCGCCATAATGTGAACCTTGCGGCGGGTCGAGCAAGCCCGGCATGACAGTTCCATTTCCTTCAAATTGCACAGCCACTTAATGACTTAATCGGCGCATGCTGCGCCGCGCTGCGCTGCCAGGCTCAAAACAAAAAGGAACTTACAACCAACAGGGCAAAAATGAATGCAGCCGCAGACGCCTGTAATACACACGTAGCGTTCGCCGCAGTATCGCGATGATTGATAGTATAATAGGTGCGGGCGCTGATGCTTTGAGATCCATCTGCTCTGTTTTGTGCAGGTCTGATCAGCGGTTGTGGGTGTGGGGCGTGCACCCCTCAGGGGCACCTCAAATGAATACGATATCGTGCTGCGAAGCACAGCATTAGGCGAAGCAGGTCCATGAGGCGAAATCTGCCAACAATTGCGGACCAAAATTTCCCAGCATTTGTCATGGGATTTGATAAATCGTGTGGAGACCATGCCCTTTGAAACAAAGGCTCTAATATTGTGTGTTAATCGCAACTTATGGGGGAGATTTCTCTGAAAATGAGGTGTATACAAGTAGAATGTTCTTGTTGCGCATCTGTTGCGTCAGATACGTTGTTTCTGTTATGCTAATCTCGTAAAAACTAGTTTGCGTATTTTGCATGCGCATGGTAAATAATTTACTTAAATATTGTATATGTTTGCAAAACTTCGATGCAGTGTGTATGCTGGATTTAAATTGTAGATAATAAAGAAAAATTTATTTACATTGTTAATTTTTGGGTAATGTTCAGTTGTTTTTCACGGATGTACTAGTAGTACTTGTGACTTAGCGTGCAAATGATGTAATGTTAAATCGATGATATTTGTAGACATACAGTCAAATTTACGACAGTCTAGCCTGCAGGAATATTAATGAAACGCATAATGAACTAACCCATTTGGGTGCTTAACTGTATTTCGCTACATTGATTGACCTTGGTTCTCCAGAATAAAATTCTCCAAAATGCTGGATGCTTCAAAACCAAATGGTTCTGAATGTTTGGTGCTTCAGAACTAAATGCTTCAGAATGCTTGGTGCTCCTGAATAAAATACTCCAGAATGTATGGTACTCCACAGAATCGCTTAGAAAGCGGTTCTCAATCTCTATCTCATTAATCGAGCATATATTTTAATTATATTTTCACATCATTTCAATGAAGTTTCTGTTTTTGACAGTTCCGCCATGCATGTATGCTTTCGATGCCTCTATCAGTTTTACGACATGCTACTCGATCATCTCTTATGTTCAATATAAACAAACTGTAAACGATATGTGTACGGCTGACGTGTATGTGCGTGTGTATATGCGCGTGTGTGTACAGGACTTGATCTCGCTCTTCAATTTTTCCAGAGCATAAAGATCGGCAGATTTTGAGAAGCGTATCGAAGAGCCTGGATTCGCAGTTACATGGTCTCCAGTTCTACCGAAATTATGGCAAGGAAAGACTGCTTTAGACTCAACGTACGCAGTTCAAAACAACCTTCATGCAGTTTCATGGGCTAGCACTCTCCGACTGGCTGCTTTTTAAAGGAGGTTTTTAGTGGCTCAATAAATTTTAGAACTAATGATTATATCATCGACATCTTCATTCGATTGAGCGTTGATGTTTTAAAAAAATCTTTCCACAACTGCATGAATGCTGCCGAGTATCCGGATTTCCAGTGAAATACGACAGATATACGTACTTTTATCTTCCTCATGAAAATAACCACAAAAATTACGTATTATTATATTAGCGGCAGGGTTCATTTTCTGCTTCCTTGAAATAGTTAAATAATGCATTGAAATTCGTTCTGGATGGTCAGGCGAATCAATGACCCTCGAGAGTTGTGCCATACATGATGGATGACAAGCACACAGACCATGCAGTATAGGTGACAACCACACCTCCAGTGCACTATACATACAGTAAATGACAATCACTCCTGCGGTTCATTGAGCAGCGTAAATTTTAGTAGATTGTAAGTTGATGGCGTGAGAACGCAATTTGTCCCTCTTGAAATGGAGTTCATAATTTGAAGAGAATAATAAAGAAGGAGCCCATAAGCTCTTGATTCAGCGAAAATCGATAATTTTAATAATTTAATAAAATCGACTCTCATAGCAGGATAGAACCCGGAGCCGTAGTGTCCGACCTATGCAAGAGTTGACATTATCGTCGCGTTCACTGCACCTACGAGATAAACATTATATTTTTTTAAAACTTTTTTGAGAAAAGATTCCATGCTTTTGGTATTGTAGACTTTTAACTGCAGATAACAAATAAACTCGAAAGTATATAGGGACTTAGAAAGAGTAACTGGAAACAGAATCGAGAAAGGATTTGCTTGATAACTCGAGTCGCGCAAATTTAACAGGGTATACCGGTTTTTATCGACACTAATTGGAGCTCTTAAAATGTACAGCGTCAAAGCAGTGATTTATGCTGTTCATTGTTTTTAGAGTGGCGTAGAATTAAATTTATCTTCGCAAGATAATACTTATTGAAAGATGAGTTAAAGGATGCCGATGAAGCTTCATTTTATGGCATTAACAGCGTGTCAAGAAGATTTATGTATCGCTCTCTGTTTTATTGAAAATTTCTTTTCGTTTGTATTTTTTTCTTCATTGCGAAGAAAAAAGTATTGGATCCATGCGGGTAGGGTGAATTTCATTTGATGGTGGTTAATGACGTGGACCTCTCAATAACTAACAGCCATTGGCCGTTACTGAATGTAATCATGAACCCCCGGTGGCCAAGAAAGTTTATTTTTTTTTAATTTGGGTCGAACGAAAGAATAATTTTCATTTTATTCCTTTGTTTTTCTCCCTAAACATAACCCTGTATTGAGCAAACATGTTTGGATAGCAGGTGTTTTCATTTTTTGTGGGTCATCATTCCCTTTTTTCCTTCATGCGCTGCCACCGTCGGAAGGCCGCTATATTTTTTGAGCTGAAACCACATCCGCGAGCCGAGTTTGGCGCGAAAAATGACCTAAATATTTTGTAAGAAAGACAGTCGCGCTCGCATGCTTCTTTGGATACTCTCGATTAATATATTCAGTTTCTAGGAGCTAATGCAGCTCATACTCAGCAACTTATTTGCATATATAACTACATCTCGACGTACCTGAAATCCTTCATCAAAATTCTGTTACAGGCGCGTAAATTAGCGCAGTTATTACGATAGAACGGACTCTTAAAAGCTGTGTTTTATAGTTAGATTATGGGTGGCTGTTCTGCTAGTAGAATTCTTGAGCGAGTCTTTGCGGAGAGGTACACAATACTGTATTGAGGGAACGAGGCGTCAAATTAAATCTACTTCGCATCATTTCGAACGTAGTTTGTGACTTTTTTGGAGGCCTAGTAACTAGCAGCCATTATGAAGATACCTCGCATTTGTTAGGAAAACACTGCACTTTTCTCTGAAAAGATCTTAAAGGCTTTTGTAGAAATTCATAGATCTGTTTGAGATTAATGTCATAACGAAGGAACCTCTCATCGTTTTCAAAATACCTTGCCTCCTTCTTATCAGCACTTGATTTTCTTTCAAAAGAGAGCACTGTTAAGTAATGGCAAATTCCTGTACGAAAACATAGACTGATGTAACGTGTACGACAATCGCAGTGTGGTGGATACAGCATGACTATTTTCGACGATTTGGCGTTTTCTGCGATCACAGCTGCTCGCAATATTTAATAGCTAGCAATAAGTGAATACCATACATTAGTTATGAGTTCTATAGTTATTTGTCCTCTTAAAAAAACTTCATACATTTTAGATAGCTGTGTCGAGTTTCTCCGATATGCTTTTCAAAAAAATGAAATTCAACGAATAAGAATGCATGTATATGTATGTATAATAGTGTATATATATATAGAGGGAGAGAGGAAGAGAGAGAAAGAGATGGAATATGAATGCGTTCTTTATCATAACATTACTCAAGGGAAAAATGTGAATTGCTCAACACTACACCACTCAACGGTACACACTCAAGCTGCTCAACACTACACCACTCAACGGTACACACTCAAGCTGCTCAACACTACACCACTCAACGGTACACACTCCAGCTGCTCAACACTACACCACTCAACGGTACACACTCAAGTTAATCATCATTACACCACAGAACGGTTCTGGTGCACACTACTTAACATAACACGACTCAACGGGGTACCCAAGTCGCTCAACATTGAAAAACTCAACGACACTGTAAAAGTTGCAACTGTTGCGCGCGAGAAGCAAGTTCTCTCTGCTGCTGCTGCTCCGTTCCGGTGCACACACGACCCAATTCTCCCTGATTGGTACCAAGTTACATTCAAGGCACGTAATTACCGATACGGCTTCTGTAACGATCCTATAACTGTCATTACATCGAAAGGGGAAGCATTGTTCTCGGATGAGATTTACCGTCCATAAAGATAAGGTAATTTGCTTGTGAGGGAATTAGGTAGTCTTGCAATACACACACAAGCGATCAGCTAGAGACAATGGATGTTTACTTTGAAGAGCTGTTTCTTTGGTATTTACTTGGCATTGAACTAATATAGGTTGCACAAAGACATGAATTCAGACTCATGAGCCAAATGCTTCTTAAACTTTATTCCTATGCGTAGAAATAATTTCTATAGAGACTAACTCTCTGAACTAACTCGACCAAATATAAAGGGTTATATAAATCGACCATGAAATTATGAGTGGTCTCACACTGGATCATTATTCTTGAAATGATTCGTTTATTTCCTTGAACTTTCCCGAAGATTTTCTCAATGTCAGTAGACAATCTAGTCAATGCTCATCATCTTATTACCTCAGGCAATAAAAAATTCTTTCATTTTTTGATATTAGACATGAAAAATAAAAATTAAATACATTGCAATTTCAATGACAAAATAAATTTATTTCGGTACACGTGGTGTAAGGTAGACAAGCGGTCAACGGAGGTTTAGGGGGCATTTTAATTTTCCACGCATTTGACAAGATCCTATGCATTTTTTGAAGCTTTAAAGTTAAATCGAAATACTGTTACCATTTCTTAACGTTATATTTTAGGAAGAGGAGTTGATGGAAAATCTTTCGGTTGAATTATAGTATAAATTGACTGATGCTTCATTTTCAGCGGCATTCATTGCAGACGATGTAGTCCATCAGCGGAAATTTTTCTCGTGTTCTGCTTCTATCTTCGGCTCCGGGAGAAATATGAGTGTTCTGACAAATCCTCCGAGAACAACATAACTTGTTCACGGTTTGCGTTCATAGAGTTATAGACGTACAATAAGGATTCAACAACAACGCCTGCCTCAGTAAAGACAATGATAACGCCGAGAGAAATAAGAATAGAGTGGTAATTTTCCTTTAATTGCGGCCGTAGAGAAGAACACATTCTACATTCGGGTTGTGATCATTGATCAGAGAATTTCAGAGATTTAGGCAAATTATTTCAAGCAATCCTATTTCAGCAATTACTTTCGAGCGCAGTTAATGCGATCAGTTCATGAGCGACCAGTTTTTGTGAACTAGTGTACAAATGAAGAAAAAATGTTGGTTTACCTCAGCATAAATTAAATCATTCGACTAATTCAAATTAACCCATCAACGTACGATTTTTTACTCGTTTTAGCATTGCCACAACTACCGTCACTGCAGCCACCGTCATTAGGCTGGTGCTGATATCAGGTCGTCGTAAACGTCAGAGTGGGAAAGGAACTGCCACTCACCAGCGAACTTAAAAAAATTCATGGCGACGATTTTACCATTAATAAAATATTTCAAGGTAATTTTCAAAAGGAAATACCAGTGGTTGTTAAAAAGTAAAATTAATATGTTGGTCATTCTGAATTATGCTGCATTCTCTTGACTCAATAGCATATTGTTTTTATAATTATTTGCTACTGTAGTGTACTTTCCCAGGCTCTAGTTATTAGTTTGAGCTAAAATTCATTTATTAAAAACGTTCTTAACTGAACTTATTAAATGCACGTGTTTTCATTTTTTAAATTTTTTATTTTTGCTCTATAACAACTTTCAAAGGGATTTCAATGCACCTAAAATAATTCCATTTCAAACCATAATTTGCAAACATTTCGTAATTAGATATCTATTTCACTGGGCATGAGTACGAACGAAAAGATTTACTAAGCAAAGAAACAAGCTTATAAAACTCTTTGTATCATAATATGTACTGGGAAATGTTCTCACGTAAGCTCACGTATGAAAGACCTAATTTTCGATAACGATACGTGTTCTAGATTAAATCTTTTGCATAGTTCAGAAGTCGTTGAACATATTCCGTGTACACAATTGATTAATTAAGTTCATTGTTGTTCATTGCGATAGTCATAAATAGTCTGACCACGGGTTCCTGATGTAACTCTTCTCAAAATTTACCTAAAAATTATTTGAATAACTCGAATTGTTCAAGATGAAAGGGTGGCAGAAGGCAGGACAAACTGCGACTCAATGTTACACCTCCTCAAGCCTTGAGTTACTAATGTTAAATTTCACCGTTAAATAATCACACACAGTACACGAAGAAGAGCACAAAGGGCATTGCGTCAACAATTAACATTCAACTCTTTGTAAACGCGTCAGAATGAAAATTCATAACACAAAGATTCTGCTAATTACGAGAGCCCTAATTCAACATTCAGATTAGCACCTTTGAAGTTAGGCACGGAGCTTACAAAATCAAAAGCTTACATCACACCCGCTGCTGGAGCATCTAAAATATCAAGACTGTAGAGAAGGTTCAGTGGTAAGTGCCTATTTCTCCATTCCCTGTATTATTCATGATATTCCAACATGATTGCCCTCATTTGCATAATGCCGTAACAATCAGTCACTGAAGCACATAAGCTTTAGCACATTTGTTAACACTTTTCATGGGGCTTTATAAATCTGACCAGAGTTACGAAGCACTGAGGGCGTGCATCTCGCCCATTATTATGCAAATAAACGAGCTTATTGTTATTCATCGTGATTTTCGTTTTGTTGGCGCGATAAAGGCAGCTTTACTATTGTTTCTCTTGCACTTCTGCCGTACGTTTCAATCAGCAAATCGGTGTTCATATCTTGAGCAAAGGTCGCTCTTGTGACACCGAGAGTTTTTGCGCCAGCTCGCCTCACTATTTATGCTTATTAGCGCTCACAGCAACGAACTATAATGCTTAGGTTCAAGCCGCAGTTTTGATTACCTCAGACAACTCCAAAGGAAGCCCTTCTGATAACCACCTCCAATTTTGCCCCGCTATCGCAACTATGGTTGATGACATTCTTACATGGTGTTGCTGTCGACCATGAATATGCTCTCAGCTACAGTTATGAGAGGGTTGATTTTGCCGAGAGATCAACTGAGAGCCCGCGTTTTCACTGAAAATGAAGCTCTCTTTAGCCACTCATTCCGGTTGAAGGATGCTGCAGAAATTCAAGGGAATACTTGAAGGTTATTTTAAGTGAATTTTTAATTGAATATTTCATCGAGTAAGCTTGGTTAAAGGTTTTTTTTTGTTCTGTGCGGGTACAAGATATTTCACAGTTTAAGGTCGATCCGAAACGAAATTTTGAGTACAAACGAAATCCATAGAAAAGCTTGAATACTGCGTATAATTTAACTTATATTTTATCTTTCATAAAATATGATATTACGTTGATGTTAGATCAAAATGATACCGCTGTGGGAAGCCCAGAAGCCGTTTTTGACCGGTAAATTAAATATACACGGTGATTTTTCGAAAGCCAAAGATAATCTATATTTGCACAAACTTATTAAATCCCAGGAAACAAATTCGAGTGAACTCAACCTAGTCGCAGGTCTTCAACTAAATACAAACTGAACGATTTTTGTTGAGGAAAATTATAACCTGCTAGCTTTTGACAAACAAGACGCCGTCGATGAAGTGACGTGTGAATCCGGAGCACAAAGAGCGATAAGCGGCTCGCCTCCATCCGGGCTGTGCAGGGCCGAGGTGGCGGCGCGGATAAGGTAGGGCGCGAACTGCTCCGCTCTGTTCCTCAATTTTTGCACTTCCCATGATTAGGTTGTTGCAGGGTGGAGACTTACAGCTTTGCAGTGGGCGATATCCTATAAGTTCTTGCAGTGGGCGATATTCTATAAGTTCTTGCAGGGTGCTAACTTCTAGCTTTGCAGTGGGCGATATCCTATGTTATTGCAGTGTGCTAACTTGTAGCTTTGCAGTGGGCGATATCCTATGTTATTGCAGTGTGCTAACTTGTAGCTTTGCAGTGGGCGATATCCTATGTTATTGCAGTGTGCTAACTTGTAGCTTTGCAGTGGGCGATATCCTATAAGTTATCGCTAGGTGCTAACTTGTAGCTTTGCAGTGGGCGACATCCTATAAGTTACTGCAGTGTGCTAACTTGTACCTTTGCAGTGGGCGATATCCTATAAGTTATCGCACGGTGCTAACAATTGTAGCTTTGCAGTGGGCGATATCCTATAAGTTATCGCACGGTGCTAACTTGTAGCTTTGCAGTGGGCGATATCCGACAAATTCTAGTGGAGTGAAAACCTGCAGCATTTCAGCTGGTAATATTTGATAGGTTCTTCGAACAGCGATGGAGATGGTGCATGACGATGGTGCATGGCGGTATCCGACTGGTTCTTGAAGAGGACAACTTACCGCATATCAGTGGGTGGTATTCGGTAGGTTTAGCAATGTAAAAACTGAAGACTTGGAGTGGGGAAAATAACAGAAAAAATTATTTTGTTTCTGTTTCAACTCGCAATTCGCTATTAAAGAGGAAAATAAGGTATTCAACAAAATTCATATTCAAAGTGAAGAGTCGCCATCTCCTCTCAACTTGATTTTAAAAGTTATGTTTCCAAAAAATCAAAATTCAAGCAAGATGAATAATGGAAAATTAAATTTAATGAATCAGTTCAATAAATGTTTACACTAGATATTATAGTTTCATTGATTGCTATATCGGTGGAACAAATGGCTTCATGCAAATCAGTGGAGGCTCGAAGAAGCGATCAATAACTACTGTCAACGGAACAAACTACACATTCAGTTTTCAGAGAGAATATTGCACATTCAGCTCAAACACGTTTCCCAGAGCTGATTGTTAAAATATTTGTATTTGCCCCACCAAACAAGGAAGAAAATGAAAATGAAAGGGAAGAATTGAACTCTGTAGTTTCTAAGCTCCAAATGATTGCTAACGTCTATATCAAGGACAGTTCTGTGATTGAAAATTTATTTAGATTTCAAAAGAACATCGTCATCATGCGCACCGAAGGGCTTAAATATGTCGTTAATTAACTCATTGTCTATGAAAGAAAATCAGGAAAACATTTCTCAACAAAAACTGGAAATAATTTAAAAAATTTTAGCCATACAACTGAAAAATAATTGAAGCTACTTAAATAGTGAAACATGGTAAATGAAAGAAACCACAAACAGATTGTGGAAGTAACGCAGATGTGACCAGCGGAATCTCAAGAATCTACTACTTATCTAGCCAAAATGTAATTATCAGTAGGTAAAATACTGAAACAGAAGCCGAATAAAAATTATTTGTTGCGCAACTATTACAGTTTAAAAATATCAGACCGCGGAAATAGTTCACAATTTTTTAATACGTCAAGGTATAGAGAAATTATCTTCAAATACACAACGAAATTTAAATATAAAAAATAAAGTACATCTTTCAAACAATATTCATGTCAAAACTCACGTAGTGTGGGCAGTGAAATTCTGAAAGAGGCATGTGAAGAGCTCTTCTGGAATACTCGAAGAAGAGTTAATCGTAATTCATCAGTGAAAACTTGTTCCATTCATCTCACATCCTGTCATTACGTGCTTCTCATAATGAAAAATTTTGTCAGCTATGTATTGTTTTTTTTTTGCGGAGATTGAGACCACAGGTGACGCAAGGCGGATGCCGCTGGACCTCCACAAGGTAATTCCAGTATGTCAAACGCGAGACTTTAATACGTAGAGCTATTCGAGGCGTCGACGTTGCAATAACAGGGCGACGTTTTTTTCGCGAAAAAAGTACTCACGTTCTCAAAAAGACGTGAAATCACAACGGTATCTTAATTCACAGGCGAGTTGAAATCAGTTTTTGGGAGATCAATTTCGCGAGGGATTTTTGTAACTATCTCAAATCTAAGAAGCGGTGCCCAATGTGAGTGATACTTTAAAAATTTACTGGAATTTTTGCCTTGCGCAATTAAGGTTTCGCAAACGCGCCTCTCCTGGTTCGTGCAGTAGGTCAAAAGGCATGTCAGAGCAGCGGGAGAAGCGCATTTCAGTAGAGGTAGAAACTCAATGTACGAGTGGCAGGACAGGCTCGTCACAGCAGCAGGACAAGCCCGTCACAGCAGCAGGACAGGCCCGTCACAGCAGCAGGACAAGCCCGTCACAGCAGCAGGACAGGCCCGTCACAGCAGCAGGACAGGTCCGTCACAGCAGCAGGACAGGCCCGTCACAACAGCAGGACAGGCCCGTCACAGCAGCAGGACAGGCCCGTCACAGTAGCAGGACAGGCCCGTCACAGCAGCAGGACAGGCCCGTCACAGCAGCAGGACAGGCCCGTCACAGCAACAGGACAAGCCCGTCACAGCAGCAGGACAGGCCCGTCACAACAGCAGGACAGGCCCGTCAACAGCAGCAGGACAGGCCCGTCACAGCAGCAGGACAGGCCCGTTACAGCAGCAGGACAGGCCAGTTACAGCAGCATGACAGGCCCGTCACAGCAGCAGGACAGGCCCGTCACAGCATCAGGACAGGCCCGTCACAGCAGCAGGACAGGCCCGTCACAGCAGCAGGACAAACCCGTCACAGCAGCAGGACAGGCCCGTCACAGCAGCAGGACAAACCCGTCACAGCAGCAGGACAGGCCCGTCACAGCAGCAGGACAGGCCCCTCAACAGCAGCAGGACAGGCCCGTCACAGCAGCAGGACAGGCCCCTCACAGCAGCAGGAGCAGCTCGCACCATGCACCACAAATCGATGCCTCCTGCAGCAGGCTCCACTTCACCAAAGGACGAAAGTAACAAAATGGCGCGAGGCTGTGGGGCCAACAAATGGTAACTGGGATACTGGGGTAACCGAAGGGAGTTACCCTCGTCATCATGAGACGTTACTTGCGTTGGGTATTCATTGCGCAACAGGATATTGTATCGAATCTTGACTGCAAAGAGGTATTTGGGGTGATTCGTACAGGGTTTCGGAAGTATGATTCGCATTGAATTTTTGAGGCATGATTTTCATGTGGGTATTCCAGGCATGATTTGCATTGACTATTCGAGTCATTATTTTCTTGGGGGTATTCAGGGATGAATTTCGTTGAGTATTTGGCGTATGATTCCCATTGGGTCTTTGGAGCATGACATGCATTGGGTGTTTGGTGCATTTTACAGCGTGGTTCGATCATGGTCCAGCGGTCTCATGTTAAGTAAGGTTGGAAGTAGCAGAGTTTAAAAAACGACTTTACTGCTCGAAAAAAATTTGTTCATACTTCGGAAGTGTAAAAATGTAATAGCATTATGATATTTTACCTCGTATGCTTAAATCTTTTCTATAAAAGATGTTGAAATAACTGAAAGGCTGCTCATTCACACCGATACGCAAATGAGCAACTTACCGAGTGATACTCATATGCCCCAATAGGCAACCAACGTGTTAAAGATGGCAGATGTCAGAGAACAACTTTTACTGAAGCATGACGCTCCGCAAGTGCATTTTTTATGTAGCCTGGAACTACATTGCAGAATATGGCATATTCAAGTAGTGTGAAGTAAATAATAAAACATAACCTGCAGTGCATGTATAACTTGATGTGAAGGTGTGATGTGCATTATGGTTAGATGAGCAGAGAAGGTTTTGCGTGTGATAGAAAGCGTGGCGTGTTGCTTTCTCCTATCAGTATTTGTAAGTAGAAAAATGCCTTATTCAGAAATGCGCACGAATGAATATTACAAATTGTTTCTACTGTAAGATAGTCAGCTCGTGCTAGCTAATATAAATTTATATACTGTGAATGCCCAATAGTTCTCTATCGCTACGGCAGTAACGGAGTAATAGCTCAGCAAATTTTAGCAATTATTCGGATGGTGGAGGTGACTTTTCACCGAAGGTTAAGCGTGAAAGAACGGACAATTTTGAGGCCAAGTGTTAAAGAATTTATCAGTTTATAAGGGAATCACAAAAAATTAACGCTAGGTACGAATGACGTTGTAAGCTTAACAGAATTCATTTTAATTAATGGTACTAATCTGATCGAGTCTCTCGGATATGAAGCTCGATTCATGATTACTCGATTGTTATCATATTACTGATTGTCTTCATGTAGCCGTCAGTCGTTAAAATGCAAGTATTTTTTAACGCATTTTGAAGTTTAAAACAAGCGAACACTTGACTCCCGACCCTCAAAACCAGGAAGTGACGGTAAACTCACGATGGTTCTCAAAATTAATTGACTCTCATGTTCCCTGCTTAGTCTCGGAGTGAACACAAATGTACGTGAGTTTTGCGAATGCGACTGTTTCTTCCTTTTCTCTTACTCTTCTTAGAGGCTTCTTACTCTGCTGCCTGAGCCTGATTGGTGTCTGACGGCGTTGGACTTGGGAAGTAACTCGAGAATGAGCCACACCGCTTCTCCGTGATACCATAACTTAGTTCCAAGAAGGTTGAATTGAAGGAGGTTAAACCTCCTTGCTTAGTTCCATACCATTTTATTCTTCAACTATGTACCTCAAAAAGTTTCATCATGGAATGAAGCACAAATCTTAAGCTTATGCGCAATTATTAACTGAAGCTTGAGGAAGGCACAACTGAGAATCCCTTTCTTTTGATCCCGGAATGAACTTTTGATCCACCGCAGTTCCCCTCGTAGGAGGGAAAATTGAGCGGGACCGGTAGTCGTGCACTTATTCGACGTTCCGTTTAATTTGCATCTGAAACGAAATTGTAGCGAGTCTCATGACAAGCAGGTGTGCCATGGCGACCGCCCTGTAATCCATCACGCATGCTCTCTTGATTGATCAGCACCTAATTAAAGGCCTGGTCTTCCAGTTTAATAAATGCTGTCAATCGACTGTTCAATCCCTTACAGACGAATGTTCTATACAGTGACATGGACAATGTTTTTTCAGACCAACGTCATTAATTATTTGAGAACTATTTTCTCGTCTGAGTTTTTGTTCCATTTGCTATTTGTACGAAATTTCATTCGTATTTTTCAATAAAATTTAGATTGACAGCAATGTGTAGGAAAATGTATTTGATCACAATCACGTTAACCTTTCAGGAAGTTTAACCCAGCATAAAGACCAAATAAGAAACATTAAACAATTTTTGATGAAAATCATGTTTTGGTTCAACGAAAAACATGTTACAATTGAATAAAATGTGTTTGAATATCATCTTTACTTTTCTATGCAGTACTTATCCCCTAGTTATTTCTCCAAATTGCTGATCCAGGTTCAAAAATACGAAGAGATGTAAATCAGTTTATATTATAACCACATAGCTACCATCTCAAGTAACATACAGCTATCAATTCAGCTTAAAATTTGTGTCAAATATTTATGTGAGTAAAAACCTTTTATTTATGATGTCCTCAAATTGGAGGTACAATCTTATTTCCGTTACTTATCGGAACTTGATCTTTCAGTTTTTATGCTTAGTTACATTTATGACTGCCCCCGTTTTTCCAGCGTGGCAACATTTGTGGTCGCCTCCAATTTGTGTTAGTAAGGTCAAATAAGCAAGTCAGATGAGCTTTGTGTCTTCGTATCAGGCCTCCAAATGCAGTGATTTTTATCCGAATAGACACTCAAGTTGCTCCTTTCCAATGCATTCTAAATCAGATCATGGGACGATGTGAAGTGAAGTGTCCATCACAAGCACATCGCGCTTGGGTGGGAGGAGGTAATTGTAATTTTTTCACCGAACAGAATTTCCAAGCCCTTTCTGATAGATATTTATTATCACCAGGATAACAAAAAAAGGTGCTTCAATAGTTTTTCTCTTTGGCAATCAGAGCTAAAGCTGAAAAGCTGAATTTGAGTAAAGCTATTACAGCATCGTGCTTTACAAAACACTCAAGTAAACCTTACTTCCGTAAGTTAAATATAAAATTTTTTAGACTAAAAGTTGCATAATTACAACTGAATAGAAATAATTAATGTTGACTGTAGCGCGAAACGAAGCCGACACCTGGATCTTTTTCTGATCACTGAAAAGCGTTGATATCGTGCATTTCGTAGAGTGTTAGCCTGTGAAATTGTTTCTAGAACAAATTTCAAAGTTTATGAAATCAAACGATAGTGCCTATTAATTCAGGTACTAGGTGAAACTAAGTTTTTAGCTCGTATACTTTAGTACTTGAAATGGTTTCCTAATAATCTATTGTACTTTCAACCGGAAGGAAAAAACATGTATCAATTCGTTGAAAACAATCGTAAACTACAGCTCCTAGCCGAACGAAAATTAGTTATGTTGACTAAGCGACTTCACAGCGAAGTAAAGTTAGTTAGATGATGACTGAACTGTGTTTCCACGGAAGGGTAAGCTGGATATGTGTTACTTGAGTCTCCAGTGAGCAGCAAAGGGCATCATGTAATCTTTTTGCATAATTCATTACAAGCTGTAGACACATTTTTGTATTTTACAAGGAATGATCTTCATGCAAGTACGACGAATATTAATCGGAAGTGAGCAGCATAGCTTGGAGGTGCAAAAATACAAACCAAAAACAACAGTGTAAAATTCCCGATAGAAGAAGGCCAAACTCGTACAGAAATAAATGTTCTCGCCAATTAAACTATCAGAATCTCAACCTTAATAATCGAACTTTATTGTTCAAAATACGAGTTAGAGTCGTTAGCCAACTTTAATTACAGGGTAGGAAAGCTCACTCGTTGAGCCGTTCAAATTTCTTACTACAACGTTTTACCATAAATACTCTAATTTAACATCTTAAATATTCTAATTTAACTTCTTAAATGCTAATTTTCGCAAAAAAATGCCACGAGTGTAATACCATTATTCGTGGGATTTTCTTTACTGCTAAATATCCCGATACTGATTCCGATGCACTGTGTTTGACAATCCGTGCTCGCTGACTAATCACTGCTAGCCGCCTGACCAACATAACTCGAAGGGCTTCACAAAAAGATGTCAACATAGCGCCGCGACTGCCATTTTGCTCGAGCAATCCGAGCTTTTTGCGAGTTCCACGAAATTTGTCGAGCTCTTATCTCGTTGTAATTGCCGGGCTAACTTTATTGGGTCATTAGGCTGGGGTGTTTTGGGAGGCAAGAGAGAGAGAAGGGGGAGAGAGGGAGGCAGCGCATTCGAGAGGAAAGGAGCGTCAATGATTGGAGGCCGGCGAGAAAGAAGGCATTAGAGAGGCTTATAATGACAGAGGTTACAGCGCCATGTTGTATAGGATGCAGATTCCGGGCTGCAGACGGAGGATAAGCGGAACGATGAGCGAGATTCTGTTAGGTTCAAATGAGCAACAATTGTAGAGGTGCGTTGATGTTGGAAAAGAACATGCATTGCGGATAAGGATGTGGGATGCAGTTAAGCTCGAATGTTCATGGCATTTCACTTTAAACATTGTTGGTAAAGTATTCGACAATGAAACCGGAATTGCTCAAGTGAAAAATCGTAGATTTAAAACTAAGAACGGTTACGACATTGAAGGTTGGAGCTTCGAAGCAAATCTTTATAGCAAATCAACTCTTATCTAAATAAAGCAAGGAAAAAATTTGGAAAACACTTATCTGGACGAACACGTACACATGAAGTTTACGTTAACGAACGAGCAACAAGTACGCTTCAGTGAGAGGCATTAATGCGAATTCGAGAGAGGAAGAGTCGTGTGAGAAATTGTTAAGCAGAATTGTCTGGCAAGAGAATAAAGCCATCTCGCGACCAACGGAACAACTACAATTTCACGACTTGGGATTGTTAAAACATGTCAATTACTGTTAATGCTCAGTATTGACGAAAAGGAGACTGAAATGAGTTCTATGACCTGTAAATGATTAAGCACTAATAAATGTTGTTTTGATGACATGATTCAATTTTCACTCACAGCGCGCTAACGAAAAGATTTATTCGATTCATAACAATCAAAGAATATATGACAAGAATACTTATAATGGAATTATTTTCCATCTCAAAATGGCTCAAAAGATAAAGAAAGAAGCTTAGCAAAGACGCAAGGCAAGATATCGCCAAGTTTAAAATTTTCAACTTAAAATAAGATGCCATTGCTGATATAAATTTCGGAGACATAAATAGTTTTTCTTATTGAACTCGCGTTCCTGGTATTCATAAATTGTTTTGAGAAAAACTTCTAGAATTAGTTCTTTTGCCCTTCTTAAGGCCGCGTCAGTCGGAAACAATAATCCTCGTGTTTTCCAATCTCCCAATTACTTGTAATATAGAGAAGTTCTTTTTCCATGCACTGAGCCCTGAGGCGGCACCTCACAGCCGTGGGGCGCGCGAGCCCCGCACCCGCCGGTGTCCTCAAGTGCACGGCGGCCTCGGGTGCATGTGTGACGTTCGTAAAAGGTGGAACTGTCGTCCATCGCATGAGGGTTGTCATTGATATCCTTTAGGCCGCTCCAGAGGCTCGCATTACAGGCTCTTAGGCCTGAAATTGTGGCCAATTGGACCCTATAGAGGGCTACGCAAAAGTATCAATACTACAAAAAACGCTGTACGATCATTCGTAACTTTTCATTTCTGTTTTAAGTAAATTTAATAACGCGTGTACAAAATATTTATTTTCCATGTATACTTATTCAGTACATTTCCGTTTCTACGCAACTATCGATCAGCTTCTAATCGGCGTTGCGCCCTGCTGGCTGTGGCACGAAGCAATGCTTGCGAAATATCATCCAGTGCAGAAGCGTAGACTTTAAATGTTCTAAAAAATGGAGAACTTTTAAAGGTGCTTTAGAGTCAAGTATCGACCATACTGAGAAGTCCATGGGATTGAAATCTGACGATGAGGGAGGCCATGCCTTTTAACTAAAATCGTAGCAAGTTATCCCTGTACCAAACTTGGGTGATACTCGTGATATTTTTACTGAATGGTCCATAGTTTTCACCACTAGTAAAATATTTTAGAGAAGCAGAAAAAAAGGCTTCAGAATGTCGTTAATATATAGTTTTACTTACTTCCATAATGAGTGAATGGTTGTCCAACCCGCATCAGCTCATTGCAAGGTAATACGAACTGTTTCTCACCCAGGATCTATTGCAAATGCTTTCTTCGTAATGATGTGATCAGTGAGCCTGTTGAGAGACATTACAGCTGTGAACAACGTCTCATCGCAGGCTAAACGATTTCCCATGACATGCTTCTTTTCTCTTTGTTCAACATTACTTTCCCTCTATCAATTCCCTACCGTTCTCAAATCTTGGTAATGGTGTGCTTCATTAACAGGAAGAAAGAAGACGCACCCAAATTATCGTTTACCACCCTCCTGATTGCTTTGAAACAGGTGCAAATTTGTTTGCCGTTTTCCTCGAAGACCTCTCAGAATTTAAACTAATTCGCTATTTAACCCTTAACAAGAGGTGTACGTATGTGGTTGAGGCCTTCCGCTTTGAGGCCGATCATTTAAAGTCTCTCTCTTGACTGGGCTGCAAACGGTTGGTCACGCGACAGTTAGAATTTTGCAATCTCATAGTATTAGAATCCTGCTTGGAGCATATCAACCGTCGTTTCACGTTTCGACCATAATGTGATCGTAATCAAAATTTAATGAGCCAAACTTCAGTATTGCTATTTCATCGTCTGAAGGAATCAATGAATTACTTATCGGTTTTTCAGTACCACAATGAGCAATTGAAGTTGTGTTTGCCCACTTATGCGCCACTCTAAGAGGTACGCACATTCTTCTGTAACTTGTATTTCAAACATACAGCTACGCAGAGCGGGCCCCATTAAAAACTTACGGTGTTTAAACGACCGAAATTTATGGCTAGAATATGACGAATGGACCTTCCACTGCAGTCGTGTTCGATTTGCTGTCGCTAATTCCTTTAGCAGGTTCTGTTTCGTTTGGAGATCGTAACTGCTAAGGAAACCTGTGCTCGACATTGTCGCTACAAAAAGGAACTTTATTCAAATGTGATTAATAATTATTCACGTTAAGTCACGTAATGAAATAACTCAAATATGGTTTTCGGTTCCGCCTGGAGTGTAATCTTCAAAGAGGCCGCATTATTTATTGAGGATAATTCTTTACTTACATTGCAATGAACTGACAATGCGAATGAATTTAGCAGACGAGGAACTGCAGAGAACCTTGACGCACATCGAATTAAGAGTCTCATATTAATGTCTCATATAATCATTCACAGAAAATGACGAGCATACAATGGACCCTCTTTGTGTGTTGACATTGTGAACAACAGAAAATCAAATTTCTACGACGAGAAAACCGTACAAGGAATGTAAAAACTTTCATGGACAAGGAATGTAAAAAAACAAAGTTGCAAAATTAGGCATAATTTCGAAGTTTTGCGGTCGAACATTCGATGTTCTGGGCCCAGTTACGGAGTATTGACCGAGGGCCGATGATGCTTATAAAGCTGAGCCCTAGTACATGAAATGATCACAAACGTAGAGTCGTAAGCATAAAATAGTGTAAGAAAATATATGAATAAATTCAGTAATCTAGGCTACTGAAGAAATTCAGGTAAAAATATTGAACACAATATACAGGTTGTTTCACTTTCCCGGCGTGTAACTTCTACAGTTGAGTTGCATGGGCGGCTCCAGGTGGCTGTGTCGTGGAGACCTGAGTGAACTTACCACGTGAGCTAAATGCGGTGGCTCAATGCATATGCTACATGTAGTCATTCAGAGCTGATGCTTAATGTAGTAAATCAAAGCAGGTACTAAATGTAAAAAATTGCAACAGATGCTAAACGTAGTAAATTATAGCAGACACTATATAAAAGATTGAGATAAAATTAACGAAAAGATTCGAGACCAACAATAACAACTGCAAGCAGTGTAGACGCCAACGCACCAGGTCCGGATAGGTCTAAAACTGCATGTAGTAAAATATAACTGATGCGTGCCATGATGTAAGAACTCGTAAAATTCAGTGAAACCCAAGCTTAAATCAAACTCTCGCTTTTGTGAATTTTATCGTTGGCGTTACTAAGTCGAAGATTATTCTTTTTGCATTAAAAACATGATGCCAACCAATAAAACATGAATGTTTACTTTCAATTAACTGCATTTGAAGCAGAGCTGAAGCAAGTTTATGGGATCGAGGTTTGCAGCTCAGCCGAAAATGAAGTTTAAGGACGCCGAACAGAAATGACGGTCAACTGAAATTATAAACGAAGCTCAATAAAGCTCTCTGAAAGATTGTATGGTAGAGGGAATAAGATTTAGCTAGCATTTTAAAAACCAACTTCGCTCAGTTTGCAAAATTTATGCGCTTTTGCATTTGATTTTCTAATGAGCGTTGACATAACTGGACGAGTTTAGAGCTTCGGACAAGAGTTTAATTACTGTTGACTTAGTGCTTATGACCATCGCACCACTGACTCAATTACATGCTTTTGTGTTCTGCACCATTACACGACCGCTATTCTTCGAGTTTGAGTATATATGACTAGTTTAGGACTGACCATTCCACGAAAATGAATGCTTCTGACTAAGGAACGACTAATTTACAAATATGAGTGCTGATCAGAATACGAATAACTTACGAGTTTCGGATAGTTCAGCGACATTGGCATTTTTGCTAGCTTTTGACTATGAAGGATTCAAAATAAGTTTTCAACGCTGGCGAACTTCATAAAAAATTGAATTCGTTAAAACATCTGCGGCCAGCAGAGCATCATGGGAAGCAAGCTAGCGATGTTCTCACGGCACTTACACAGCAAATCCCCAGCACGGTCATGTGCCTTGCAGCAGTGAGACTGATAATGAAATCCACTTTGGGACACGCGGTGTGGAGTATAATGTATGCCCCTCGCCCATCAATCAATCTCTAACTAGCAAACAATCATTGGTATGCCAAATCGGTTCCGACTGCTGTTGCGATTGTCTATCAATTTCACACAATAAACTGCAAATGAAACTCTTGCCTGTACGTAATGTTGAGAAATTTGATGCCCTTACCAAGTAATCCTGGCCGAGTACTTTAGAAGGAAGCTATGGGCAGCGGTTATTACTCATCATTAATATCATCTACTTGTCTAATCCAGAGGTTAATTGAGGATGTTGAAGGACAACAATTTGGGAAGGGTGAGAGCATTTAATTTGATAATTTCAATGAGATGAAACAAATATTGGTTCGCTTATTGTACACATTTCGAATATTTGAACAAATTATTAAACAGTAGTTTCTGAGGAAATAATACCGCAAAACTCACAAAATGAAAAACAAAATATATACATTGGCACTCAGTACTTAGCATCGAAAATGCAGCGTGTCTTTAAATATGAAACTATAAGAAAAATTTATAAAAAGTGCTGTGGAAAAAGGAGTTTGAACACAATGTAAACCAAATTTTAAATGTGTAACTTCTTTAAGTTTAGACAGTTTAATGAAATAGTAACTTCTGGAAAGCCTAATGAGGATGTGGTGTAAGGTTATCAGGAGGTTTTTAGGGATAGTTTTGCATAAGAAGCCCCTCATAAAACCACTGAAACATGCTGGAGCTAAAAGAGTGATCAAAAAATTTGAAAGATGGTATTAATTTTACGAACACTGCTTAAATGAGCTATCGAAATAATTCTACTGAGTCTGAAGGTTCTGTGTAGTACTGTGGTCTCTTTAAGTACTGTGCATTCGCAAAGTATAAAAAACCTTGCATTCTCCATGTTGAATAAATATCTCTACATTTTTGAGATTTGAACTTTCTGCTGAAGAAAGAAGAAAATGGAATGTAATAGCAAACATGCATAGCAAATCATCCTATTGATACTAGAAGTCAGAAAACATGCTGGCAAAAAAGTATTTGTAACACAAGGCTAAAAAAATATATTAATAGTAGATCGCATAGCCCTTGTTTGCAACAACTGCCCCAGTTCATGTCTATTGGTAGAGATGAGGGATTTGCATGTTGCAAATTGCTCAAGTCTAGAAATGTTTTTTCCCCGTTCTTAACGGCAGAATTTTCAAATTCTGCCGGATTAGAGGACTGCCTTTTACTTTCTTGAATTTTCTGTTACTTTCTAACATTTCGATTCGATTGATACATTGATAATTCTTGTGAAGCCAACAAAAGCGCGTTTTTTTTAATGTCGTTACCTTTCTGAAGCAACCATTCATTGCTTTTCAACCTGAGGTTCTGAACGGGTTTAGTATGGTGTTTACGCATAATTTTATAATAATCCAATGATCTACTGTTTTTTTTTATTTTTTATTCATTTTTTTTATTTTTTATTTATTTTTTTACTCTGAGGCAATGATGTGAACAGATGTTTCTTACTAATTGTGATGGTGTGAATCCAAATTTCTGAACAATTTCGCTCCCTTCTCCCTTGCTTCTTGGTCTTGCACAACAAAATGCATAAATATTCAAACCTCATTTTCGTACCACAATTTCAAAGTATATGTTTAATTCATCGGTTACTCAGGCATATTAAAGACATCAGAGGTACAGCATAAACTTAATTGTTTCGGAAATATAATAAGCATAAATCATAGTACAGCGCTCAGTTACAAGTAGTTTTTCGGAGGATTTTGAGTACTTTTGCTTCGGGATGTCTCGCAAGAGCATCCAGCAGAAGTCGCTCATTATGCTGGGGTTCAACTTGCCTTGGAATTTGGTCTACATCATAGTAATATTTTAATGGAACATTTTTTCCATGGACAGCACTCTCTTCTCTGAGAGAGGGAAGAAGTAGAAATGAGAGTGAAGAAAGAGAATTTTTAGTAATACTCAGCTTCCTATGCTCTCATAAGACTGTCACATCGTTTTGATGCCCCTCGGTGCTTTAGCCCTAGTGTGTTACCTACGAAGCCACTACAAACTGACTCAAATGCTTCTCATGCTCTCAGTTCCTGTTAGGTAAGAAGATCCTCAAAGTCGGCATCCTTTAGCATTTCTTGGATCTGTAGCCCAACGAAGATGCCCTTCTTGATCTTGGCAGAACTGAGAGCTGAGAACAGAGTGCAATAGTGTAAGAAAGCAGCGCCATTTTTGTCCATGGTGTCCACGATATTCTTCATTGAACCAAGCTAGATATGAAATCGTTGTTCATGTCCATTGAAGGATTTTTCGGACTCTTGAGTTCACATGACACGAAAGAGCTTTTAAACTGTCAATCCATCAGCTTGCAGTGCCTGGACACACCCCACCTGTCCCTATACAAAGAGAGGCACATATTTTGTGAAGACCGCTTCCATACCCACAAAGGGCCCAATGGCCTTGAGGTCCCCGCACAGACTCCACTTATTCTAGTTGTACTTGACAGCTTCCAAAAGAAGCTCCATATTGTCATATGACTCTTCCAGATGGACTACGAGAATGGAAATGCTTTGGTATTATTCCTTTTTGCGCAACAGCACAACTTGAAACTTCGCTTGAAAATCTTCGAAAAGACGCCCTGGGATTGCGTGAGAAATCGAACAAGGTGAACAAGCCAAAGACATTTTAGCCTGATCGTAACCTGTTTTACCTGTCGAATAATGGAGCGAAGCCTTTGTACCGTGATCTAGAACTGGTAGTCCGCACATCTGCCTTCACCAGGTTCTGCTGATCAAGTCGGGATGCCCAATTTGACTGCTCTGAACGGTGTGTAAATGGCTCGGGCGGGCCAAGGAGATCATCAGAGTGGGGAACAGGTCTCAAAGGTAAGGGAAGTGAGGGATAGTTGAGCTTTTCTTCAGAAGATACATTGAAACCAGCTATATTTGATACATAAAAACAATGATCGTTTGCTTGAGACTGCATGGCTCTCTCTCACGATTATCGTGACAGCAAAGTTGAAGGTCACTTTCTCGATTTCAACAATGCAATGCAGTTAGTCAGTAAAAGCTGGGTTACAACAGATGTGTGCGGCGCAGGGTTCACTCTGAAATCCACTTTTGAAGTCAAAATAACGAAATTAATCAGTTTTCAAGAGGGAAGTATATTGTTTGTCGTTGTACAACTGTCTTGAAATCCCCGCAAACGTGACAAAATAAATTTGTTTGGTTGATGCATGGAGAGTGTTATGAAGGACCCGAACCCATTATAGATATACGAGTATGCTTCAGTTCATAAAAATCCTGGAAAGCTTTATACCCGTTGATTATATAGATGGTTATGCGAAGTATCGTAAAATCAAAACGTTTTCAGGTATACATTATCTGTACAGTTGGGTGACATGATTTGCGAGTAGAACTAACCTGCCACTCACATTCAGAATAGGCTACAGGTGTACCCAGCCGCAATGTATGTAAGGGTTATAAAGTGATTTTTTAGTAAGAATAGGACATTCATTTATTTTAGAAAACCACAACACCTTAAATTTTCATTTGAAAAAATTCTCAGTTTTCTAAATAGGGCTCATCTGGTTCTCATATGATCTGCTAGTTCTTGACGAGATGTATAGGGGTTTTCTTCGGCATTATGAGAAACAGCGATTTCGTTACTTTAACTTGAGAGAAGCACCTGATCTTACTCTATTCGCAGCGGTTTTCTCATTTCAGAACAGTGGGCAGAGTAGAGCTACGACAGGAATACGAGTTTTTTGGAAGTTTTACTTTATTTATTATGATTGTCGTACTTGTTCTACATTCATATTCTTTACTTGAATGCTGGGATTTTTGCTGTAGATTACCTGAGAGTCTTGGATGGTGTTAGCTCAGCAGATGCTACCTAAAAAAAAATGATTGAAGAAAAGGCCTTTGTAGAGTATCCTTAACAGCGGAAAACTTCTGCGTTCATGTGGACATTTTTGCGCAACCGCTGCGCAGTGCCAGGCGCTTACAGCCTCTTGAATTGTCGGCCGCCTACACTAATTACGGTGGGGATTTTATTAGGGATCAGAAATAAATGAAAGATGCCTTAGAGCTCGAAAATTTCCAAGCATTTAGTGCCACCCGAAAAATTACAATATAAAGTTCACGAAACATGTTAAGATAGAACTAATCTGTTCGTGAACTGATTTGAATTTCACAAAGATCTAACAGTTGTGGGAAAATATGCTTGTAAGCGAGTAATTAGTAACTAACTCAAATTATGATCTTCTCAGATGACCCCTATTATTGAAGAACGCTCTTTAAAATCAACGCTGAAGTTCGCAGAAGCGAAGAAGGAGTTCGATGATGATTTTTTCAAACAAATTTTGTGATCTAATGAAAGCGAGATCCAGCTCGAAGACCAGCATAATGTCACTCATGTTTTTGAAAAAAATCAAACCTCCTGCACACACGCGAGTACCACTAGTCCAGCACATGAAACATGATGGTAGGAAAATAATGGCATGGGTTTGCTTAACATTCAATGTTAGAGGACATTTAGAAATAGTTATTGGAGGAAATAAAAGAAATACCCATAACATTTTAGAACAGAATTTGCAAAAGTTTGATGAGAAACTGGATTTGAGATGTAAATGGCTATTTCAACAGGACAATGATCCTAAGCATGCCGCCTGAGACATTCGTGAATGGTTCCAAGGTAACAGTATCAAAGTACTGTCATGGCCTAATCAATCACCGAAATTGAACCCAATCGGATGTTCATGGAAAATAATTAAAAGCCCCACCAACGCAAAAAAACCTGAAGCCCTCAACAAATTAAAGGTGTTTGCCAAAAATGAATGGTATTCTACTCAAATCAAGTAGGAATTATCAAATTTTTACAAGAAATACCCAATAACTGAAATGCAAATGGAAGTGATTCAATTGATATATAATAAAATTCTCACGAGCGCCCAAAAACTTGCTACTAGCGCATTTTGATAAATTATAGAAAATACTATTTTTGTGTATTAGTTTCTCAGAGAAAATCATACATTACGTGTAGTTATCAAAGTAAGTGTCTTCAAATAATTTGTTTGAGGCAAGTTTTTCTGTCCATGCACTAGTTTCCCCTCACTGTATGTTTCTTAAATTATACGCGAAAACGTTGCTGGTAACAACAATTTAAAATTTTGAGTTCATTCAATCAATTCTGAAAGAATTCAATCAATTCTTTCTGAAGTGGAGAAAAAGTTATTTATTGCTTACATGAGCATTTAAGCCATGCGCTTCACGTGACCAATAAGAAGTAGGACTGCCATGGAACACGAGAGGTAGACCAGCATAGTTGAGAGACGTTGTCAAAATCAGTCACTGTTGATCCGCTATTCAATTTTTTAAATGTGTATTTCAGTGATCGGTGCAAATAATTGTTAAATAGTTTTAAGCAAACTTAAAGTTTAAGTTAAGTTCAATAAAAGATCATTTATTTAGTTTTAATTTGAAAGCTGACGCTTCAAAAAATGGTCAAGGTACATCTATTTTAAATATGGCATTTAAACTACTTCTATCATATTTTTAGAACGATAAATCGGCGTAGTTGATGATCCGTTGTCAATTAATCGTATTAGATGAAAATATATTGCCTTCAAAAACCGCTTTTAAGCCAAAACGGGTAGTTTTAAGTCAACATTTCTCTGATCTGACCCATCAAACATAAAAAGTTTTTTCTTGAACTTAAACTTCGGTCAGCATGAAAATTAATTTTCAGAGGATCAAACTAGCACTGTCCGCACTCTACCTAAATTATTGAATCCAACATCCCCGATTAGCAACGGATCAGATAAGGAGAAAACATCGATGATAAATAACGATAGCTACCCCATAACTGCCTGCCAAAATGCTGGGCCAGGATTGTTTTGTAAACGTATCAAATTTCTCAACGCCACGTACAGGCAAGAGTTTCATTCGCAGTTTATTACGTCAAATTTGTAGACAATCGCAACGGCTGTCGGAGTACACTTGGCATACCAATGATTGTTTGCTAGTTAGAGATTGATTGATGGGCGCGGGGCACACATTATACTGCACACCGCGGCTCCCAAAGTGGAGTCTATGATCAGTGAAACTGCTGCAAGGCACATGACCGTTCTGGTGATTTGCTGTGTAAGTGCCGTGAGAACATCGCGCTAGCTTGCATTCCATGATGCTCTGCTGGCCACAAATGTATTAAAGACTGGAAAAAAAAAATTCGGCAGTGATGAAGACTTGTTCTCAGTCATTCTAGACAAAAGGAGCAAAAAGGCTAGCGTCGCTGAACAATTCCAAAACTAGTAAGTAAGTCAGTCGCACTAGGTCAGAACTCATATTTGTAAATTAGTGTCATTTGTTAGTCAGATGCAATCATATTTGTAAATTAGTCAGTCTTTTGTTAGTCAGATGTAATCATGCTTGTAAATTAGCCAGTCCGAAACTAGCCATACATACTCAAACTCGTAGTCTAACGGTCGGGTATCAATTGGTGCAGAAGACAGAAACTCGCAGGCGGGTCAGTGGTGCGTTGTTAAGAACTCAAAGTCATCAGAACACAAACTCTAGTCAGAAGCTCTGGAACTCGCTCAGTAATGTCAACACTCTTCAGGAAATCCAATGCAAACTCACGGACAGCAGTGCATAAACTTTGCAAATTGAGCGAAATTGATCTCTAAAATGCTAGTTAACGCATCGTTAAATCGTGTTCTCTTACTCCCTGACTAGCAGCGAGCTTTGTTGAGTGTCGCTTACAAGCTCAATTGACGCTAATGCATCCTCAAACACACACTAAGCAAAGCTCGTTCAACATGGTACAGATGGAGAGCCAATTAGCGGGATATTAAAGCATCCACAACAAATGTTGATACAACTCATCAAACACATCAATCAAAGTCCAGCACAGAGAGAGAGAGGGAGAGAAAGAGGGAGAGATCCTCCATTGTGACACGACGGCATGATGATCTACAAAATGAAAACCAACGTCAGGAGCGGGCCGCAAAAAAAGTGATTGAAACTCAATAGTCTACAGAAATTCCTTTTGATCGGCGCATGCAAGGCTGTTTGAGAAGGTCCGCGATTACAAGTACCGCCATTTCTGTTTGATGTTCGTAAAGGAAATCGATGCTCCTCGGACCACCTCATACTTCGTCTTTGGCTCATGCGCAAACCTCGATACTCGCAAACTTGCTTCCGCTCCTCCTAAATATTTTCAAATACAATAAAATTTTAGGCGAGATTCATTGTTTTCGTTTGCATAAGTCATGTTTTTATGACCTACAATGAAAAGCTATCGGCTCTACGTGACTCACTAATTTGGTTCTCTGACTTCTGAAATGCTCGTTGGAGCTGTGGAATTTGTTGGATTCTTCAAATTAATCGACAAATTAATCTCGAAATAGTCTTTACAATATCACATTAACTGCGTTTTGCGTTACATTTATGCCCAGCTGCAGCTGCGTGATAGCGATACGCCAACTCGTAAAATTTTTAACGGTTCTCGAGTGTTCTTTTTTGATTCATCGTTCAAAGTCTGGGTAATAAGCAAAAATATGGTGCGTTTAAGAATCTAATTCCACGTAAATTTTTGCATAATTTTTTCCTTTTCATTTGCGATCGTGTCTTTTAACTACAGGTATACTCGTGCAGAATAAATTAGATCGCAAGATTCTTTCACGATGAGAGATTTACTTTATTAGCATACTGTAATTCTAGTTATTTTACAGGCAATGTGTATATTCTAAATTAAAAACACTGAGATGTTGAATTACTTTATCCCCGTTTCTAAATTTTCGAAAGAGCGTAAAAGATTAGTCATCTTGATTAAAAAATCGAGTAAAACATCGTTTGGAACTGGAGAATGAGTGCCATATTGTTTTTCTTTTGTTCGTGTTTGATAGTGAATTCACTTTTTTCCTCTAGAATGTATTCGCATTCTTAAACATGATATGTGCAAAAAGCATTCCCACGCATGCCAGGAACTCATAATATGCACATATAAAATCCAGAGTAAGGATACAAAAGTTGAACAAGTGTTGGGGCCGACGTGGTGCGCCAGCTCGGGGCAAGTGCCCTCGGAAGTATTTCGTTTCAATATATTAAAAAAAAATCTGTATGGACGTAGCGTCGCTGCACAAAACAAATGCATTGCTGCTGTCACGGTTGATTTATGCCGTACCAAAATGACTGTAGTCACGCACTTCACAAAAGTCAACATTTATCGAGTGAGAAGGCTGGTAAATTACGCAGATGTTCTTTATATCTACCTAATGAAATTTCCACTCGTACCAAATTACCAAGAGTTTATCCTTAGTTAATTCTAGTGGTGAACAAACAAGCTTGAGCAAGGGAGCGTCAACAGCCACATTGCAGATACGTGAGATAGTTCAGCGCTTCTGTTTGAACTTGCGCACATTATTTGCTTTGGACGCATAAAAATACCAGTTTTATTAAAGGGATGAAAAACTTGCCAAAAATGATCAAAATTTACTGTCTGAAACTTATGTGTAGCAAGTTCAATAAAGGATCTACTGATATTGAGGCAACGTTCGCAGCAACATTCAACACATGCGGTGCTGGGACCCGTGGACATATCTCTTGACAAAACGAAGCAGCTAAACACCTTCAGTAACAGGCAAAGCAATAAGTTGCGCTGCGCTGCTCAGTACACAAACGACTTACCAGCTCCTAGTTTGTTTTATCCAAGATACAAGACAAACACGCCCTGCTTCGTCAAACAGTCTGCGTGCGAGTGTTTGCACCGTTCTAACATCAAGGGATGCTTCCCAGATTACCTCCTCAAATAACGTACACTGCCATGTATTTAGTTAGGTGCCTCGGCAGGAAATTGCGTTTAGACTTCTATCAAAGCACCTCGGAAATAATGAGCGGAGGATATTTTAAACATCTTTCTGCATGTTTGTATTAGCAACTTACAGCGTAAGTGCAAACCTCTACACCTGATGTGTCGTGCGTGCTGTATGAGTGATCTTACACTTGTAGTGCATAAACACGCACTACACTTCTATAGGTGCGGCGTTAGTACTCGCGAGGACATGAAACCCTCTAACTTTGATCAGGAGCAGCCCATGAGGCCTGATAAGAGGGAGCAATAGGCCTATTTTAGGCCTCCATAAACACCCCTCGTTTGATAGGGCAGTTTTTAGCCTCCAATAGGCAGCGGCTGCCCCCACTAAATTGATAGCTAAAGTTAACCACCGTCACGCAAGTCATTTTTACAGCGATGGAGTTCATCAATTTTGCGGCAAGAATCTGCCTGAGGTTTAAAGTCCCTGAAGTTTACGAGTTCTCACATCATGCCACAGAACAGTTATATTTTACTACATGCCATTGCAAAGTTATTCGAATTTGGTGCGTAGGTGTCTGCAACAATGCTCGCATTTGTCAATGGCAGTATCGAATATTTTACTGAGGTTTACCTTGATCTTTGTTTTAGCATCTGTTGTGATTTTCAATATTATGTATCTGCTCTGAATTACTTCGTCCAACACTTCCAATGAATAATTGTAATTAAGCTAATGCAGAAAGTTGACTCAGGTCTAATTCTTCGCGACGCAGCCACCTGGAGCCGCCCAAGCTATGCGACTGTAGCAGTTCCGGCCGGGGAAAGTAAAACCAGTATTTTGTGTAGAAAATTTTCCCGAATTTATTTAGTAGCCTATACTATTGGTTTAGTTAATTTATTTTCTTACTCAATTTCAGGTTTGCAACTCTTCGCATGTGGTCAGTTCATGTACTGGGGCTCAGTTCTATAAACATCATTGGCCCTCAGTCAAAGTTTTCGTAACTACGCCGCAAAACATCGAATGTTCGACCGCATAACTTCAAAATTATACCTAATTTGGCACGTTTGAAGATTTTCACATACCCCGTCCACCTATCACTGAAAAAGACGGAAAGAACTCATGTCTGTAGTAAAACTGCAAGTTCTTTGAATACGTTAGTAAGTACTTTTTTGTAATTCCATCTGGTCGTGTTTGTCTTTCTTAAGCGAAGTATATTTACGGAATTCTTGTTAAGGAAATTTGAATTTCAATTTTGCATAATGTCAATCTGCCGAGGACATTGTTTGCTAGTCATCTTCAGTGAATGATTGTTTGAGACATTAATATATGACTCGATAAATCCATAGTGTTGAATGGAAGGTTTGCTAAGCTTCTTTGCATGATCAATTCACCGCAGTATTAGCGAAGAATTACCTTCACTAACTAATGCGTCTTCTGTAAAGATTACAACCCAAGGCGGAACCGAAAACCATATTTGAGTTAATGTACAACCTAACTAAGAACTGAATAAATATTAATCCCAGTTGAATAGAGTTCCTTTCAGTAGCGACTAAGTCGACCACACTTCTCTTTTGCAGTTACGATTTCCAAACCAAACAGAACCTGCTCAAGGAATTAGCGACAGCAAATCGAACACGGCCGCAGTAGAAGGTCCATTCGTCATATTCTAGCCATGAATTTTGCTCGTTTAAACACCGTAAGTTTTTAACGAGGCTCGCTCAGCGTAGCTGCCTGCAATACGAGATACAAAAGACCGCGCGTACCTCGTATAGCGTCCAATTGGCCACAATTTCAGGCCTAAGAGCCTGTAATGCGAGCCTCTGGAGCGGCCTAAGGGATATCAATGACAACCCTCATGCGATGGACGACAGTTCCACATTTTACGAACGTCACACATGCACCCGAGGCTGCCGTGCACTTGAGGACACCGGCGGGTGCGGGGCTCGCGCGCCCCACGGCTGTGAGGTGCCGCCTCAGGGCTCACTGCGGCTCAGTGCATGGAAAAACTCCTCTATATTTCCAGTAATTGGGAGGTTAGAAAACGCTAGGAATATTGTTTCCAACTGACGCGGCCGATACAAGGACAAAAGAACTACTTCTAGGAGCTTTTCTCAAAACAGTATATGAATACCAGGCCCGTGAGTTCACCGAGGGATTTTATTTATGATAACTGAACTAAACGTAAAAAATACGTTTTTCTTATTTTCAGGATTTGAAGTTCTGTGATTCTGCGATTGGTAAAGGTTAATTATTATTTGGCATTGTGATATATATGACATTTACTTGAATGCTATATGGCATTTACTTGAATTGAACTGATACTTTACGATTATTTGGATTTTTTCTATTAATATGTTGTTTTCACCTATAATCAGGGTTAATTACTCTTTTATGGCTCTGTTGAATAAAAAATCTCTAATTATAAAATAGCATTTCAAGTGAATAAGTATTTTAACGCAAATACTTCAATGTTTTTACTCGCCAAAATTAAAATCGTCCCATGAGGTCAGTTCGCTTGCAAGCTGCTGAGTTACCTGCTCTTTTGTACCACATTTAAACCTCTTGGCCTTTATTACTCAAGGATTTATTTCCTTATTAGTTCAAAATCATACCAAGCAATAATGTTTAGTTCATGATAACATAATCAGTAAAAACTTGTAGGATCAATCGCAACTTAATTGTTAGAGAAAAATCGTATCAAAAAGGACGTTTGAAGAGAATATTTGCTATTCTTTGATGGCATGGAAGGCGAAAAAATAAATTAGCATCTAAATATGCGTTTCAGTTCGTGCTTTTGTCATTACATTAAATCTAGTACCCAATTTCTGAGGAGTAGATGCCAACAAAATTAACCCAATTTCACAATCCAAAATTATTGAATTATATTCCATTTGCTCTGAGATGGTTTTATAAACTTGCATGGCTATTCCCATG
Source organism: Morinoia aosen (assembly GCA_030386875.1). NCBI lineage: Eukaryota > Metazoa > Arthropoda > Malacostraca > Amphipoda > Talitridae > Morinoia > Morinoia aosen. The sequence continues at coordinate 5,904,251 of CM059563.1, read as the reverse complement.
ATTATTCTTTGTACATTATTACTAAAACTTTAAGAATTTACGTTCCTAATTACTTCTTGTCTTAAAACCACACATTAAAATTTGAGTGTTTGGTCAAAAAGCGTCCTCTTTTCCTACTGTTCATCACTTTGTTTTATTTACTACATGATTTGCCTTCAAGGCATTAGCTTCTAAATTCTGGAATCCCATTTGGAGCTGACACTGCTTTTGTAATAATGTTACAATCCCATTACAATCTATCTCTCAAGTAACTCAGATTTTCAATAACTAATTATTATGCCTATGTAATGCTTCGACCGCTGTGCCGTTAAAGCCGTAAAAAATCATCTCTCTCGCTTAACTGAGAATCTTCTCATATCTTCATTTTGGTAGCACCTCTAATTGTTGCTCAATTCAACCCTTCAAAACAGAACCTCGCTCATCGTTCCGCTTATCCTCCGTCTGCAGCCCGGAATCTGCATCCTAACATGGCGCTGTAACCTCTGTCATTATAAGCCTCTCTAATGCCTCCTTTCTCGCCGGCCTCCAATCATTGGCGCTCCTTTCCTCTCGAATGCGCTGCCTCCCTCTCTCCCCTTCTCTCTCTCTTGCCTCCCAAAACACCCCAGCCTAATGACCCAATAAAGTTAGCCCGGCAATTACAACGAGATAAGAGCTCGACAAATTTCGTGAAACTCGCAAAAAGCTCGGATTGCTCGAGCAAAATGGCAGTCGCGGCGCTATGTTGACAGCTTTTTGTGAAGCCCTCCGAGTTATGTTGGTCAGGCGGCTAACAGTGATTAGTCAGCGAGCACGGATTGACATACACGGTGCGCTGCAGTTAATTAGTGGGGTACTTACCAGCAGAACTATTTCCTTTAGTAATCATATCACACTCGTAATATTATATAAGTAAGAAATAGGTTTTGAATTGAAAAATTAGGGCACACAGGGAAAACACAGAAACGAAACTCCTGAACGTTTGAGCAGGTGAGCTGCTCTACCCTTTGTGTAGTAAATGAAGATCTGACGCATTGCGAAAGATGAAATTTAATGTTTAGAAATTGGACTTCGGTGTTTTTACTCGTAAGAACAGGCATTTCTGTTAGTGTTGGGCCCTTTCTATTAGGAATTAAAATAATCGTTTCTATGTTTTACCCTCACAACATTGTAGCTAACTTTCACTTGATATTTGATCATATACGCACAGATCCTTTCTAAATGCAGAAATGTATCTACGGCCTGAAGTAACTGAAATAAATGCATAAAAGTGATGAAAAGAAGCCCGTTACTGCCCAGCTAGTGCAGGCACGAGTGACACACCATGCAAAGCCTTCAGTCGGGGGACAGTTCAACCATCAGCTAACTAACTTTGCTGCGCTGAGCATTTGTTTGGTCCTCATGGCTAATTTCGCTTCAGCAAGGAACTTTAATTTTCGGTTGTTTTAAACGAACAGAGGAGATAAGTTTTCCCACTCTAATGGAAATTACAGTAGATAATAGGGAATTTATTTTGAAAAGCGAAAGTTTTAGCGCTAAAAATTAAATTATAGCTGCTTATTGAATCAATCTATAAGCCCCATCATCAGACTAAGGCAACTATTAAATTCGTTATTAAAAAAAAAATTACACAGTAAACAACGAAAAACTCGTTAGCTTTGCTCTTCAGTTGTCAGAAAAAGGTCTGGGTGCCGGTTTCAGTTACATTGCACAATCGGGATAAATATTATTATTGTTCACGAGTAATTACAATAGATAGCCGTACGCAATTATAGTTATGCAATTATATCTTTGACGGGCAAAAAAAGATTCTTCATGTGTATTTTATCAGAGCTTCTACAATGGTAGCCAATGATTATTAGAAAATATAATTTGGAAACGCTGGCTTGTGAAATCCGCTCAATTTATTATCACCTATCAAAGCAAGATGTATTTAGCGTGATGGACACCACATCGTCCCATGATCGTGTTTAGAATTCATTGGAAAGAAGCAACTTGAGCATAAATGTGAGGACAATCATTGCAGTTATAGACCTGACACGAAGACAGAAAGCCCATCCGACTTGTTCATTATACCTTACTAATAACAATTGATTACTGGTATTAGAAAATTGAAGCCCTTTTTCATATTGCCACCCACTCAAATTATCAGGTGGGGTCACTTAATTTCTTTCGTTTTTCAGCACGGGAGACAAAATGAGATAACCTTTTGACAAGTCAATACGCAAGTAGGGAAAATTTTAATTTGTTTTATTGATTTTATCTGAAAAATTTGTCGTTTTCAAACAGTGGTAATAGCGTGGGCGAAGACTTGTCTCATTTTTTACCGTAGCTCTGGATTTAAATTTGTCACACATAATTTCTAATGTTTAGCACACGTATACCTCGTCAGACACTGTCTTCTCATGATAGAACTAACACTGAAATCTTCTTGTAGAAGGTTTCCTTGGCTCGAACTTCTTCATTACTTGAGTTGCAGTTTCTAAATTTTTACTGTTATCTTTGGCTGTCATACTGTTGCCTAATTTTGTTTCAGTCTTTCCTTTTCAATGATATTTCATTGAAATTATAAAATTATTATGCAGTGCATCTTTCAGCTGTCATTTGAGTACAATTACATGCCTGTTTTGCTTAATTTTTTTAATCCATATCTCAGAAGAGGATAGAAAAGGAGGCACTGTCCCCTCATTCTTCCTTCAGTTACATCAGTCATCATCACAAGAATATATTTGCATGCCCCTTTTTACACGAGTGCGTCATGCATCTTCTTTAATCACGACGACAATGCGACAGTGTTCCCATTAGAAATATTTCAATTAACAAATCTTGATGAAAACTGCTATGGAAATTTTATGATTCGATTTAAAAAAAAAACACCCGGCGAAACTTGAAAAGAAAGTCTTTGGAGACATCATTACGATTATTTTTTTAATAACTTAACGAGGAAAGAGGTGCCTGAAAATCAAAAAAGCACCTTAACTGTACAGGGCGAGATTGTATATTTTTATATGGTTTTATTCTTCATTTTTTCACATCAGAGAACTGAAAGCATAATAAAGACCAAAATTTTATTTCCTTATCTGATTCGATTTTTTATAGCATTTGGTAGTATAAAACACTTCAGCAAAAGTTTTATGAGGCGCTTAGTTTTGTTTTGTGTGGTACATAAAATGAAAATGTCAAAAAGGCAGTCAAAAGCCAAGACCAATGTAACAACAATACTGAATTTAAATTTTCCAAGGAACACACCTTGGTCAGATCGTTAGCCATCCCAGAAAAAGACGAAAACTGTTTACAACGAACAGAATGAGCAAAACTCCAGGAGCGATGAAACCATTTATTTCTCTTCTTCCTAAAGGAGAAAAACAATTTAGAGACGTATATTGTTCTTTTAACCTTGCCGCACTAAGTTCTCAGGAACAGAATGTGCAACGGAAGCCCGTGATGCACTGGACAGTGCTGATTAGGAGCCATCAAACTGCGAACCCTCGGTTCCATCAAACATAGACAGCAGAGATATGGTGGTGTAGGTGTGCACTGTGCAGCCATCATTGCGACACGGAAGGGTGAGCCTTATGGCCGAGAATTTCAGGCGCATTTGCAACAGCCATTTACGTATATCGAGCTCAACGCTGCAAGGCATTTCTGAAAATTAGAAAAATTGCTTAGGAATTGCATAAGGCAGAAAATACATCGCCCAAGTTGAAAATAGAAAGTCAAAAGTGTTTTTTTTTAATTCTCAAATGTAAAACTAAAAGAGGTGAATTATAATTATGAAATTATTTCTGCCAGATTTAGAGTAACCCACAATTTGAATATACAGTGCCTAGCAGAACATTTCGGTTGATCACATGCTTAAAGCAAATGGGTATTGCGTCCGCATTTCTTTCTGATGAGGTTAGGCAGTTGAAATATTGTATAAAAGATAGAAATGAGATTGATTTATAATTTATGATGATAGTATGGAAAGTTTAAAAATAAATCAATTGCGGAACTAAATAAATTTGAAGTAGTTTTGGCTAGTTTCCCCCAAGAATTTACAGCAAGTAATGAACACAGTAAGGGTGAGTGAAAAAGAAAGCAAGTCCACTGCCAACTACAAAACAACGCCCCACACATTTGAAGAAAAAAGAATCACTGAGAACTAATGCGAAAATTTATTCAGTGACGCTCAGTAACTGTAAAGAAAATATTTCGTGAGATTTCCATAGTTATATAAAATACAAGGTTATTAGTTACAATTTGTCGCTGTTGACTTGAAAACGGAAACTATTTGAACGAAGGAGTTAGTCAACATGAACGAATGAAAAATTTTGGCAAGTGAACCGATAGGGTCTAGCTATAATTTGTATTTATTCACTCTGAATACAATATGAGCGAGCAAATTTGAAGAAAAACTCATTTCGCGGTATTATTTGCCTCGGGAATAATTTGCGCTAGATGTTGGCTTCAAGAAATAGGAGCAAAGTAAATTAAAGTGGGAAAAGTCGTATTTATTCATATGTAAGGATAAATATGATGACTTCTCAACGTAGCTGCTTCATGAATGTCATTAAAAATATATCTACTTTGTTTTGCGAGGGATCTGCACATCATTGGACATTTATCTTAACATTATATCTCGATCGTTCTCGAATGTTATCCTGATTATTTATGACCACATCACGATACATTCGAATGAGAAATTATTTCAAGAGGAGGCAGATTTACATGAAAGGATTAGAGCCAACAGTTTTGGGCACAGAAAAGGATAAAGCAAAAAGTTCGGATGCGGAAAAGCATACAAGCATGCATTTCTGGATACAAAAAACAGAAGTAACCAGTTTTTGAATACAGAAGAGAATAGAGTTAGCATTTTTCGCTACAGAAAAAGATAAAATAAAATATTTTGGGCTGGAAAGTTATCTTGCAGTACGCATTGTTAATTGCCATTATTTGTGTTTTTTTATGAAGAGAGTTTATTTTAGCATATGGTAATTTTTGTAGGTTCGTTTAGTGCTGTAGCTGAGAGCCACCGATGATGACGATGTAATACTGATGATGTAAAATTTACCAGTAGAATGTGGTCGCATTTGAAATAGCTTCCATAAATTCTAAAATAAAATTCATTTCTCTTATGGGGAATACAAGCAATAAATTAAACAAAAGGTAATAGCATTTGTTTTAAATTTTGCTTTTGAAACACTGCGAGCACTATATTTTGCAGGTTTTAGTCTTGCTAAACTTGTTAATTGCTTGCACGAATATTTGCTGAAAAATAAGCACTACTTTCTTAAAACTTCATCGAAGGCTGAACTTTATAAAGATTGCTTTTATTTTATTGCAGTTCAACATGAGCTCCGTTTTTTTTCATCATTGATGAAAAATATTCATAATCTCGCTTAATTGCGTTCATTAATTTTAACACATTTTTCGTTCGTGAGCGCATTTGACAAATGCCTTTTTTCTTATTATATTGAAATGTTTGCCCTGTTAACAAATAATTTCATTGCTAAAAAATGCTTGAAAAAGTAGCTATTTATGAATACATGATTCAACTACAGTTATTTAGCGTTACAACATGAGAGTCAAAATTTCAGGACTCTTCTACAACGATTTTTTGAAATTTTATCTTCTGACGAGCATCATTTCACGCAAACAACTTATTTACTAGCTTCAACGTATGAAAGGACTATGAGATATGCTGATTTATTGCACATGTAATTTTAAAATCATAAGAACCAGAATAGTTCATATTATCTTCACAAATTTGGGTATCTCACACACACATTTCAACCTAGCTTGAAGCTCTTATGCTCAACTGCGGGAGTGATTAGCTGCTCAAAATATTTCATTGCTTCATTCTTCAATTGCAAGATTCCTTACCGTAGAAACTGACTTTAATTATTAGCATGGAATGTATAAAATGATGATTGAAACATTAACATTGTTCACTTTCAACCAATATTAATACTTAATAAAAAAAATACCTCATATTACTAAGGTAATATGAGGTACTTTTGGCGTATGTACTTTTTAGTAAATATAATGTTAGATCAACTAAATAATAACTTCACTTATAGTTTGTAGTTACACTACCGTCCATGTACTGGATGTACTTTTTTATGGCCTCCTTTATTAAGCTAAAACCATAGCACATCATAAATTCAAATGCTACCTGAAAAGCAATTACTGCAACAATGAAAATAAAAACATACTTCATCGGAAGAGACACAGCATATGGATAGTGAGTTTTCATAATATTCATTGCGCTCATTTAAGAATTCATATGAAAATTTGATATCTCCTTCAAATTTTCAAATCGGACCTGGAAAACTCACAACCAGATCTTCATGTCTCAGGGAGACACGGCTGTGATTAATTTACAAAAATTTGCTCCTGGTATCCACGTCCCAAATTTGTGAGATCTGAAAAGGTTGGTCAAATTTGAATAGTTTGCTAATTTTCAATGCTGACGTCGGCCGTAACCAGTGCATTTTATTACGAATACATTAATGTAGAACACTGAAGGCAATCTTTACGAGGCGCCTGAAGCACGGCAATCTTTAAAACACATGTTCTACTATGCGTTCATAGATGTTCAGGTTTAAGGTTCCGAACTCTTGAATGTTTCGGTGCTTAGGGGTCTTCACAAAACGGATCTAGAACATGTATCTATTCGTAAACGAATTATGTAGTTCCCCAAAAAACTACTGTAAATCACGATCAACATTTATTGTTCAGTTTAAGTTTGAGTTCACAGTTGTGTTTAATTATGTAGCAATATACATACAGCGTATACGTTGCCGGTCGCTCGAGATGAGTGAAGTTAACTTTACTGTCGCTATCTCACTCCTACAATGACCTTATTCGAGCTAGTGAATCCATTTGCTGGCGAATACATCTGTGTATGAGATATATATCACGTGAAATTTTTTTGACGCTTTTCTTGAAACCAGAGAAGTGTATTTCAACGAATAAATTGCATCGAAGAGCGTAGACTAACCCATCATTTGTAACAGTAAACAATATTTATGAGGATATGACTGGTGGTTATTATTTTCGATGCTGAAGTGGTTGGTATCGAGAAAAATTGGCTTCATATCTCAGAAATCGAAAAACTTATTTAGGAAATATGTCTTATGCGTTGATATGCGAGGTAACGTTTGGTTAGGATACAAAGAACGTGTAAGGTGTGTGAATTAAAAAAGCTGATTGTAGAATAATATTTATGAAAATTAGTGCATTAATATGGAACCCAGACAAATCAGTTCGCAGATACTTAGGCAAACGCGGATGGTGTACAAGCTATGGTCTTATCACATAGATCTCCAAATCAAGCTCATATTTCTGCCTGATTTTTTTTCTGAACTCTGTTTTTTGTGGTATACAAAATGTTTGCCTAAACATTTTGGGTATTTATGTCAACATGAACACCCTTTTTGTGAGTATTTATGCACTACAAAAGCCCTCGCTCTATTATGCATTACATTTAGCTAACAGTTTAGTATATTTCTAAATTTATCGTTCAATAATAAATGAACCAGAATATTACGCAAAAAATGTGTGAACGTACTGAAATTGTGCATCCGAGTGAATAAATCAATGCAAAAAGCCTTTAATAACATGAATAACAACCGAGAAAATTGGCATGGGCAACCTATCCAGCATCCTTCACGTCATTTCTCCGTCGAGAGTTTGTCACACTCACATGTTGGGAACGTCCCCGCAAAATTAGGATCAGGCGTAAGACAGCATCAACGTTCAGACCAGGTACTTCTTGGATGAACGAGAAACTGTTAACGTATCAAATATAAATTGATTCAGGGTTCAATTTTTTAGGGATGGGAGCTTCTTGCATACTAGTGGTTTTTATCAGTTGGAATGATCAAATGTCTGACACAATTTTCCCATGTTCTTCAAAACTCTAGATTTAAGTTAATTGCTAGGTTGGTTGTACAGCTGGTAGGGAGAGCAAACGATTACCAAGCTCACGCACAGAAACTTGGACGAGAGCGATTTTTTACTTACTGTTATCGGGCAGCGTGGAATACATACAATTGATGTCTCTGGGCCGAATATGTTCCCAGTGATTATGATCACAATAGAATTTGTTGAATTTCACTGAAAAAGTTATCGTTTCTACACAATGTACAAAAGCCTAATTGTTTCAGACCACGTTCGTGTTCTTCCTGTTGTGATTCACTGGTCATGGCGACATTCAGAAATTCTTTTCCAAATGTTGATTTAGTTTCACGAGACTCAGCGATGGCACCTTGTACAACAGTGAACTAGAAATTTAGTAACATTTAGTTCGCTAACGAAGCTTACCAAAATTCCAAACTCAAAATCCTTGTATTAAAGACAAAGAACAAAAATTATCGTGTGATTTAACAACCGTCATGAACTCTTGCTGATAATTTCTTCTATTTGAGCTGCTGTGTTGACACTGTGCAAAACAAAATACCTGTTCCAATAGTACGATCATTTGGAGGAGCTTTTGAACTCGTTCTCTATAGGTAACCTGAATAACTGTTATATCAAGTGTACGCCCTACTACCGTAATGATGATTCTGATAGAAGGGTTTCTATACATATCGGTACGGAATGGTAAAATGGATTATGAATAATTTAATCTCATTTCCTTGATGACTTTACATGCATGTTATCTGGAACGAAGCACGAGATAATTACTTGATGATGAAACCTTTATATACCAACACATCATAAAAATTTCCGCAGATGTTATTATAAAGAAGCTGCTGGACAGGAGGTAAGTAGATCGCTTGAAGATTGCCATTTAAATAATATGAATGGAAATGACTATCGACGAACGTAAGGAATCAACTGATGGTTCTCACTGATTAAAAACGTTGTCGTGTACACAATTGTTGAAACACTTGTGTACTTAAACATGTCCCTCTTAGTTAAAGTTTTTGTACAGCGCGTCCAATCCTCTTGTTCGGATGATAAATGAAATCCGCTTCTATTTTTCGATACATAGATAAAACTGCAATGATCTTGACACCTCTGATAAAAACCTACATTGCGGGCTGCAAAAGACCAATACAATATGCCAGGATGATGACTGAAGTATCAAGAAGGGGCGATCAACAACTTAAACTCATTTAAATGTTTCGTCTAACGGTTTGTGAATTATAAAAATATTCGGGAAGATATACTTATGTTTTATAGCAAATAATTTTTGCTCGATGAGAAGGGATGGCTTGATGAAACAAGGATCAGATCATTCACGTACTTAGTTGACTGCTGACTCTGACGTTTCTAGACGGAGAAATCGCAATTATCAAGTTCCCCAACGTGTTCAGGCAACAAGCCTGACCAGCGATGTAAGTTATGTGAACCTACCATGAACCTACAATGAACCCACAAAGTAACCTCCTATGAACCGACATAAACCAACCATTTAATCTATTTGAACCTACAAAGTAACCTCCCATGAACCTATATGAACCTACCATGTAAGTTATATGAACCTACCATGTAAGTTATATGAACTTACCATGTAAGTTTTATAAACCTACCACGTAAGTTATATGAACCTACCATGTAAGTCTAATGAACCTACCATTTAAGCTATATAAACCTAACATGTAAGTTATATGAACCTACCATGTAAGTTATATGAGCCTACCATGTAAGTTATATGAACCTACCATGTAAGTTATATGAACCTACCATGTAAGTTATATGAGCCTACCATGTAAGTTATATGAGCCTACCATGCAAGTTATGTGAGCATAACAGATCTATAAGTCTGAGCTTGCCATAAGTCTGATGAATACCTAGTTTTTTTCTGTTGAGTCGAATTTTGTCCGCCTGCAGTAAAATGCTTCAGTGGATGCCAAAAACGGATAGAAGGTAAAAACTCCAGAATTAATACAACGGGCGGCAGGGAAGCGCTTCGCGGTCGTACAGGCACCCACTCACCTGTATTGCACATAGAACTTCTCTCCCTACTGAAGCTGATGTTGTACAGTAATGTGAGCATTTAAAGATAAAGTTTTGTTTGAGGTGTGCAAGTTCATAGCGTTGGAGTTTTGGCCATGGGCCTGGGCGAGCAGGTGAGACAGTGTTGAAACTCTCCTTCATTTAACGTGTTAGTGGTAACTAATATTGGTTAAATTGTGTAAATTATTAACTTTCAGATACTTTATTAAGGTGTGTTTTTCAAAATACTCTCAATTCAGAGATTAAATTGGAATAATCGAAATATAAGATAAGCCGCATTTGATGCACATTCTTTGTGCTTAAAGACTAATCTGAATTCTACGCTAAAAATTCGGTGATATGAAAACGTTTCTTTCCGATGAAGCCGCATTTGAACATGAGTGCCATCCTGCGAGTCTCCAGAAGTGAAGATGCCCCATGAGCTCAACATTTTGTAGAGCTTTGCCAAATTTTGAAGTTTCAAGTTTTTTAACCCCTTACATAGGCAGCTAGATTTTTGAAGCACGTTTCCTGAATAGTGAAATATTAAATTGTACAGATTAATGCTGAATGTTCAAATCCTTTGAGAAGAACGAGATTGAATGTTTAAACGTTTTCCATTTTTAAATCACCCGTTTTCAGTACAAGCTGTAAATGCATGCAAATGAACAGATCATGCAAGTAATTATGATAAAGTTACTTAATTGTGACTAGCACTTTATCGTCCAATTAGATAATACGCCTACTTATTAAGTAATTTTAAAATTAACAGCTTATGGAATATCCATTTAACCATTTCTCGGGGAAAAGTTAAAAATTTCAGCCTGCGATTAAAGTCTGCGAAGAAATTAATGTTATCGAAGGTTCAAGCTCCGCTGACTACATGTGATTTTAAATCTTGCATTCGAAGTTGAGGTAAGAAGTACTTGATGTTGTAACTTTTTAAAACGTTTAAAAATATACTATATATATATATATATGTGAAGGTATGTTTTAACAAGATTTCTTTATCAGAATTTAAAAGAACTTAGTGCACATATCCTTTTTGACAGTATATATACGGTCCTTTTCTGATTCATCGAGACTCGTCAAACAACCCACAGAGAGTATTTCTTCTGTAATGCAATTTACACTTATGCAATATATATAATGTCATCCCGGAAATAATTATTTGCCCAACGCTATTTTTCATATAATTTGAAAATTTTTAGTTCTGGTTTGAGGTTAAGAGTTTAAGTAGTTCAGGGAACATGGATTTACCAGAATATTATAACAAATGAAAATTTAATTCACCAACAATCAAAAGATCAACCGAACAAAAAAATGTGAGACAGACGTACGTGACAGAATTGAAAAAAATTTTTACTTTTTTACTGGCTTGATCCGTATTTGTAATATCAGCATAGAGACTTTTATTGTGACAGGAAACTAACTTCTGTCACTCCCGTAGTGGTATCTTGTTCCAGTCTTGCATGCAGATGATCCTCAAAACAGCAATATTTTTTGGCTTCCTTCTGTATACAGCAGGCTTGAAAATTTGCCCGTAAATTTTCAATGGAATTGAGGTCAAACGAATGGCTAAGCCACAGAAAGACATATTTCTCATTTGCGAACCATTGTTAATTTCACTCAATGTTTGGAGTCATTGTCTGGCTGAAAGGCCCACTTGTACTGGTCGTAGAATTTTCTTGCACACAGAAGCAGCTTCTGTCACAGTATCTGCCTAAACATGGAACTATCCCTTTTTTCCCTCAATGATATGGGCTTCCCATACACTATAAACAGTAAAACAACCCCGCATTATGATGCTGCTTTTTCCATACTTGACGGCAGTGATGATGTTTTCGGGATCATCGTTTTCCTCTTAACATGACAAGCTTTGTATCAGCCGAAACGTTTAATTTTGCTCTCAAAGAACCACACAACCCGTTCTCAAAACTTAATTCTTTTGTCGAGATGGTCATTGCGCTTTTTTTTTAAATAGCTCTTATCATGTGTTGCTGTAAGAAGAGGAATTCTGCTTGGAGTGTAGTTATATATAGACCCCTTAGATACAGTTCTCATGCAAGAGCTTTTCGATCGTCCTGAATTCTTTCTACCTCCAGTCCTTTTTGTTGTTATGTGCGGGTGGTCATGGGCTCATGCATCACCTTATGCAGCATATAGCGTCCAACTAATTGCTGTCAAATAGCTTCGGGTACTACCTTGACTTTCGTCATTGTGTTCCCATTTTCAACACTATCTGTGAAGATAATGACTGGCCGATTGTAGTTTGTTCCCATCACATGTGCTGCTAGAAATTTATTAAAACTTTATACAAAGGCTTCTAATTAAGATAATCAATTTTTTTACTAAAATAGATATACTTCAACTTGTCAAATTTGTCTTTTCACTTCTATCCTAAACATTTTTTCGTTCGCTTGATTTTTTGCTTGTCTGTAAATGTTGTTCTGTTTTGTTCATATATTATTGTAAAGATACATTTTCTAAGCTATCTCTGTTCTTTACTCTAAATTAGAGCTTGAAATTTTAAAATTACATCATAAATAGATTTGTGTGAACATTTATTTCTAGGCGCTGGTAATAGAAATAATAACCAAATGCATATAATTGCAGCTGAAAACTTGTACGAAAAGTATGGTTAAATATGCAACAAATATGAAATATTAAAAACATGAAATATTAAAAACATGAAATTTTTTTTCACGCAGGAAGGGCAATTAACAGCAAACTCGTTTGTTAAACAATACAGTTTTAGATGCACGGCCTACAGGTGGTAGGCATCATCTTGCTTAAAATTGAACTTCAGTTTAACAGCTACAGATAATTAGGCAAAGATTCGAGAAAAAGAAACCAATTTCCAGTAATGAAGTACATTCGGAATAAATTTTAAATAAATAAATATAGCCTCAATTGCCAAATACACGGGGCTTTAGAGCATGCAACTTGGATATGTTTTGAGCTATGAAGTCTTATGTATTGAAAGTATATTTCATAACCACAACGCAACCTAGCTACAGTTAACACAAACATATTGAAGCAGAAGATGAGCTGATATTTGTCTGCACCTAAGGAAATTTTTTTAATATAGATCAGGCTAAATTTTAGGGCCATGGAAATTTTCATAAAAACTTATAATTATTTTGTTTGAGTTTAAATGTGCGGTTACTGTTCCAAAATTTATTATGTCAAATTCGTGCTATTGAATCGCCAACAGCCAACTATAAAAGCGACTGCTCTTAATATATTTTAAATAAATGGGGAAAAACAATAATTTTCTAATGATGTTAGGCTAAGAGCTTATAAGAAAATAATTCAATAAAAGTAATCTGGTGAGAATTTAAAGTAACTTTCTGAAGGAAGCTACGTCAAACTCATTGCAAAAATAGGATGGTAGGTAAATTATTTAATTAAATGAACAAAAAAAAAATGAATGAGTATCTGAACGAGTGTCTGTTCTTCGGTCAAACTTCCTAAATTACGGGGCTTGGATGCATTAAATAACCTTGCCGTGCTTTAGAACTAGTGTGACACGTTTAAAATATTGAATGTTTTGAAGCTTATACCTGGAATTTATTGAAATACATGCGCTTGCAATGTAACCATGGGAACGTTTAACGTTGTAATTTAACGCTTCAATCCTCATTCTATGATAATAATGGTAAAAAAATTTTGATCTTCAATGTGAAGAAGGAAAATCAGTGAAAAAATCAGCTGGGTTTATTCGCGAACATAAATTAGTGAGATGAATTTTATATAATTGTTGGAAATTCTTCAAAAATTTGACTAGCCTTCAGTTAATTAAAAAAGAATTTCCAAGCAAAACTTCTCAGTGCACAAGAAATTATTCAGCTACCGATTAAACAAATTCCATACACATGTTTTTGTAGCAGGGACAACTGTGAACATACTTTTAATGCCGGTAATAAGTAAAGATATGAAGAATATTTCTCAGAATTCAATTGCAAAGATGCTTATTAAAATATGTGACGTAATTTTCTGATTCCGCGCAAAACGATAAAACTTGAAAGCCAGATTAATAAGAGCTGGCGGGCAGATGATTACTTAGAGCATATTGGGTCCCAAAATGCAATAGTCCCCTATGTCACTGGAAAACTTAAATGCGACTGAACATTTATCCATTCTCCACATTAAAAAAACAGCTAGAAATTCCGACGATACGAAATGTTTCATTAAAAATCAATAACAATTCATTGATTCAATCATTTTGAAATTAAGAGGACTCAAACCTACCTGGGCGCACTCAAGCGATAATCTTGAACGCTCCAAAATAAATTTACCGACAACCATAACGAAATTTGCCGAAATCTCAATTGGAGCATATCACAATCTTTCTCAAGTCAATTAATCAAATTTGAAATATTTCCAAAAGGGTTTTAAGCGAAGGAAAAATAAAATAAATCAGCACGAAAAGCACAGCCCTGTAAAAACAATAAAACATGTCACAGAATTTTGTTCACTCTACACGGGCTGGGACAACATTCCACAAATTTTTGAAATTAACATCACACGTTTTGGAGTTTTGAGTTACTCACCTTTGTCGTCAAAGTCCCTGTCGTAAGGCGAAGCGAGACCGTGGGGAAGCAAACCTGCATCACAAGGTCTGTCTGCTCTCATACCCCCAGCCAGCATAGAGAACGCAAACGGGTGGTGGCTTTGATGGGTGTCCGAGTGGCCGTACTGAGTGGTACATAGTTTGATGGGTGCGTGACGGTGAGGGATAGAATGGGGTCCCAAATGGGGATGTTGTAAGAGTGGCACTGGTCGGGCTAACTGGGATAACATTTGAAATCCTGCAGCAGCAGCCGCTGCAGCTGCAGCAGCCGCAGCAGGGTTACTCTGCTGCTGTTGCTGCTGCACGATATGCGGCAGCATTCGCTCCATGAGCAGCATGGCACCGCTTAGCACAATCAACGCTAAACTGAAGTTCACAAATCCAGCTATTTGAGTCGACCCGCCTCGGTTGCGCCATGCCCGCCCCTCGCCCGGCCATCCAGACCCAGCGCGCCGCCCACCGTTCCTCTTCCAGCGACCCTCCTATGCGTCTGGAACGCTTTTCCAGCCCCTCTGGATCACGCTCCTCCCAGCCCGCTCGCTGGAACTCCTCTTCGACATTTCGGGAGCCCTGACGAAGAAAGACAGCCTCCGCGCTGGAACCCGCAAAATATCACGCCATTGGCTGGCGACGAGAGAGAAGGGAAGTGGACGCTGTGGCGATGGGAGGACTTTTGAGAGAGGGATTGGAGCAAGATGCGCTCGGTGAGGAGGGAGCGACTCCGGCTCGAGGGTGTTGCGGCTGATGGTGCGACGGGGCACCAATGCGAGATCACAGTCCCTGATTTAACTTTGATTTCCTAGAAAAGAATTGGCTGTAAATTGCCTGTTAAAAGTTAGACTTTCCCTCCACCAAACAGACGAGCTATCCATCTTTGGGGGGAGAGGGCTGAGGGGATTAGCAGTCCGACTCGCAGGACATTCTAGCCAATTAAATTTGGTGCTCAGCATTAACTTTGCTCCTGGATTTCAACTAACATTATTACGAAAGGATTGATGGGAAAATGAAATTTCTTGCAAAGTGTTTATGCCATTTTGGGTGAGCATAGCAGTAGCCGGGTAGGCCAATAACAGCGACGTTGCTGCAGCTCATTAATTTTACCCAATTTTTTTGCCTAATTGATTTTTAAAACCCCACCAAACCAATTTCAATTCTGCTCTCAATTAACGGTATTTTTTCCAATTCGAGCTCAAAGTGTCCTATTTAGCGCGTAACACTAAAGTACACCAACTGATGCTTTTCCTTTAATTATAAAATCTGATATTCTTCGTATTGTTCTATGAAGTAATTTTTAACGTCATGACATTCTCGTTGCAACACGTTTTGAAATTATGTTATTTTTTATAATAGTATTTTTTAGCCAAACAAGGTAGTGCTTGTACATTAAATGAACTCGCTATACATGTTATGTAACCATTACGTGAGTTATATCTTTCCATGAAAAAAATATATTTACATCCACGTCGCTAGTAGATCCTGATTCCCAGTTTCTCGTCAAAAATTTGTGATTTTTAATGTCCATGAATGTTGATAATTACATAATTATGGAAATATTTTTTTCACAGTTAAAATCCCTTGAACATAGAGTTCTCATATACATGGATGAAGTCCTCATTATAAGTACTACCTGTTTTAGCCGTCTGAACAGTTTATTCTGTATGAACTGGTGCATGACTAACTTCAATAGTTTTTAATCACATACATAAGTGATATTCAGAGTTCATTCACAGGCACTCGATTTTCTTAGGATTTTAACCTTCAACAAATAGATATTTTTAACATTTGCGGTGAATAACACTCGATCAGCTTCAGACACAGAATGCTCGTGGCTTAGATTAAGTAGCAAATTTGGACTTAAAACAAATATCTCGGAGAGTTGTGCAGGGGACACAGATGTTCCACGAGGAAAAAATAGGCCCGGGGCATTCAAGGGATTTTCAAAGACTTCTCAAGAAGCTCAAATTAAATTGAATTGCAATTCTAAAAATATGAAACTCTGACGTCCTTCACATAGAAACACTTTATCTCATTTAGCAACATGTTGCGTGTTGCCGATATTTGACAACAAATCTACGTTGCGCAAGTTATATTATGTAAATCTAGTTCCTGGTTCGAAATTTTTGCTGCGCTTATTCTCTTCTCAAACCTTACACTTCGCAATTGAGCATTCGCGTAGGAAAATTAAAAGCTCTAAGCCTCTGACGACTCCAGCTTGTGCTATTTAGCTCGTGCAAATTAATGTAGACTCTTGACTCCAGGATTGAAATTTAACTATCACACTGTAAAATTTTGCTGCTCACATTATTACGGAAATCTTAATCAGCTATGTCTTTGATTTACTGTCGTTCAAACATAAAATGAAATCTTGCATGGTGTTTCAAGACTATAAAAAACAGATGTGGAATAATTATGAGACTGTAGCGCAAGGACATTGTACAGCACAGTGCATTAACAAATGCGGAACTGGAGTTAGACTTTTTATTTGCTCTGATCAGGTAATAAATCAAATGGAAATCTGAGTCGCATTCATATTTTTGAGCGAGTTTACATTACATCAAACTCTAAAAAACGTGATCCTTTCTTGCAGTCTTCCTTTGTGTAAGTACGGTTGCTCACAAAGACGTCGCTGCCAGTGTGTTTGCTTTTAGCTGTTCCCATGTAGGTGAGACCCACAATGCGATGATCGATGCCCGGAACTTCAATTCTTTAATGAAGAGTCTTACCTCATGTGGCCCCAGAACAGGGCTATTTTATTTCTCCAGTATGCCATCGGGTGAAAATTAAACTTTGTTTGTATTCGAGCTTCACAAGGGAAGTACACATACATGCGTACGCAACTACAGTTAGTTCTATGCATTATCGGAGTTCAATTTTTACTTGTGAAATATATGAATCAGAGGTGTGCATAGAACACCTGTAGAGACCGAAAGTTTGAAGTGGAATATGGCGAGCAGGACGTGTTTGTGTAAAATGTATTTATGTCACACTTCAAACAAAATATATATAGTCTTAATCATATAAAGGGAGTTCATGTTATATAAAAACATTTAAAGAACAGTTTTGTCCGAAATATCGAACAAATAAGTGTTTCTTGACAAAAAATTTGATTCTAAGTTGGTTCTAGAGCCCTGTTTCATTTTTTTTGCGTGAATCTGCAAGTGGTGCAGGTCTAAGGTTTGTGAAGAGCATTCAAGGAAAAAAGACCCAAGTTAGAAGCTCGATCACCTGAATAAAGCATTATATATATATATATAGGTACGAAACGCAAGCCACATATTTTTTCTCGATCACGCAACACACGAATGCTGCGTGGGTATAATTTGCTTATATATTGATTTTTATCTTTACCCATGGATCTTAACTCATAATGAAATTAACACACATATGTTATTTAAAATCGATGTCGTGCGTGATTTCGGTGTTACCTCAAAAGTTCTACTCTGGTGAGAGATAATGATGGAGTACAGGACTGAATGGTAGGTTCAAGTAATACTGGTAGATGATTGCTTGTAGTATATAGTTATAAGAAGAGAGCGCCGTTTTGTTTAATAGAAAAGAGAAAAAAGCACCGCTAAAATTAATGCGATTTGTTCGATTACTTTCACTTTCTTCAAGTCTTCACTGCTCTGGGATAGTGAGTTATTTTGGATTACAATGCTACTGTTTTAGAGTGCATAGCCTCTAAATTAAATTAAAAATGAAATGGCGCTTTAAAAAGTATTCGGCCTTTTGAAAAAGATCGAAATGCTTTTGAAAAGGTCTAAATTAAGAGGTATTTGAGTGAACGCTCAATTTTAAAAGAGGTGAAAGTTTTCCTCATATTGATTTTCAATAAAAAGTTTTTGTGGAATTTTTATGAGTAGTTTTTCACACCTAAAATTTTCGGTCTCGATTCATCTGAGGAGAGAAGACAGCTGCTCGTGTGTTATTGGCATCAAATCTTGCATGCAAACTTCAAGTTTCTTGGATAACTGTGGATGAGTTTTCATTTACGCTGCATACAAATTCTAGTGTTCTTAATGTTCTAAATCTAATGACATAAGAAATGTAGCTGTTTCAAATTAGGTTTATTCTCAGCATCTACACCACGAAGTTACAGCTCATGAGTAGGGGAGTCTTTGATAGAGACGCCCTGTATATAAAGGTCACGTGTCAACACTTCCGCCGGTCGCTTTTCATTTCCTTTATTTGTCTAATGTTGTTCTCATGTGTCATATTCCCTCGCGTTGCCTTCATTTGCATGAATGTTGTCGGAGGGAGCGGAATTGTCGGAGGGACGATGAGGGCCAAGATTGCGCTAACGCGCGCAACCAAAACGCTGAGACAATGTCTATTATAGGCAAGAGTTGCGCGGAGCAGCAAAGGTTAAGGGTGGGTGATCGCAAGATGAAGCAAAGATTGAGGTTATGTAAGGAACGTATATGAGAGCTTGTAGTTTTGGTAATTTCCATTCTCTGGGACGTCGTTTAATCGAGCTGGAGGAAGTAAAAAGACAGGCGTATGAAATAAAAGAATGATAGAAAGAGGAGGTGTTCCAATGTCAACCTTCGTATGGTGTGGGTGACTCCAAATTTAGACCAGGAAAGGCAAGCAAGTTGGTAGATCGCGTCTAATAAAATAAAATCTCAGTAGGAAAAAAAATGTGTGCACTGGCAATCTTGCTATTATATGCTGAGGAAAAATTGTACGGCCTCACGACAGAGTAGTGAAAAGAGAATATTTCACCCCCTTTGTGGCAACATCTGAGCTTCACGGCGGTCGACGGGGTGCACCTATCGTGTTACACGAGTACAGTACAATATTCTGAACGTTTCGCCTGAAATATTCTACGGTGGTTCATTCTGAACACTGAAGAAGCAAGATGATTTATAACACGATTTTTTATCGATTTGCATAATACAAATATTAATTCATTACGTTTTTGGCAGAAGGCGTTTCGTTACGTCATTGAGAGGCAAGTGCATGTCAGATGCCCACACTACATCGTAAGATGCCTGCAATGAGCCGAGCCTCTCTGCATGGGCTGATGGTGAAAGCTGGACACGAGTTACTGGAAAGGTGGATTGTTCGTGGTGCGTCAAAGAATGTTTCAGCGGATATTGTAAATTAGACACGGACAATCAGTAAGACGTTTTGTGCAGCCGCTTCCCTCAATTGGCTCAACTAATGTTACATGCTCCTGTATGCAGACCTCGTGAAGTAATTCCCAGAGTTTGGTTCAGACTCACTAAATGTTGGGGTTGATTGATCGTCTCGTTGTTATCCCATAGACATAAAGACATTTTTCCCAATACCGTCGACAATTTTTTCCAGATTTTTTTCTAACATTTTTAAGATGGTAAAATGCGACCATCTCAATTCGGCAAAACTGCAGTGGAATTTTTCATTGGAGTGAAAAGTGTAAAAACTGTATTTGTGAAAACATTTGTTTCAATTTTTTCCAACTAATTACCCATGCTGCAACTTTTTGAGACAATTAGTTAACGGAAATGATGTTAAATTACTGCCCAATCATTTTCATTCGATTTGGCTCTCACGTTTCCTAGAACGCCTTGGAATTATTCATTTATGAAATTAATAGTTTACCTTTAATGCTTATTTAGATTGCTATGTTCCCTCACATACTCAATACGTTAAGCATACCTTATTTTTGCTCTTCAAATTCGTTTTCAGTGAATATTATTGTGCAAATATTAGCAGCATATTTCAATATATTCTCTTAAATTTAATTGTTATTATAACGAGGAATGTTGTTTTGAATAAATGTGCTTTTCCTTAGCAGATACCTGTTTCATTCGAGACATTCAGCATTAGGAGGTTCTCTATACATTATTAGTATATAAGGTACCACAAAAATCAATCAACACATTCGATTAAACTGTGATACATGTTTGATTTGGATCATGTACGCGATCGTAATCACAACTCCATAATAAAGTTCATCCCTGTCGCGCATTTGACTTTAAGACTGCATCGAAGGAGCGCCGTTGAAAGGAATCTTCACGAGAAAGTAATTCGGTTGTAATTTCCGAAGCACGCGCTCCGTGGCCTCTAGGGGTCCTCGGAACAAAGCTACGTCAGCTATCCATGACTTGTATTTCAAGTGCAGCTTCGGAACCAACTCCCACTTTTTGGTTTAATTCTGCAATTAAGCAAGCGTGCTGGATTGAGAAACCCCACTTTCGAAGTCCACTGATTTTTCCTTGAGGGTTAGTGAAGCCCACGGAGTTGTAGGCCCCTAACGGTCTCTGGAGAGCCGGCATTTGGATGCAAGCTCGGATGCAAATAGCGAGGGAGGTCCCCCTCTCCTGGTCCGCTATTCCACTCTATTGAGGCTCTCAATACAAGCTGACCGCCACCTAATGCTATCAAGACCCGCACGACAACACTAAAAACAGATTGGCTTCTTTCCAAAGAGGGACGCGTCCACACAATTCCATCCGCGGTCCGGTCGAGAAACTCTCCTCGGCGTCCATGCAGAGGCTTCCTTGAATGCGCGGTCCAGAGCTGACGGCTGCTATTGACTTCCTGGTCAAGGTAGACTCTTCACATAAATAAATGAATTAGAAGGTAATTACCTTAGATGTGAATATAAAAATAGAATCGAATATGCTACCTTCACCACGAAAAATTTTGCCACATTTTTTACCCAGTTATTTTAGTCATATTTCATTAATCGTCAGTTGAATCCCGGAAAAATGTATACATCTCCGTTTTTCTTTACTTATTTATGTATTAACATTAATGGATAAGGAGGGTGGGGCAATCTTGGTCTCAGTTATTGATTCATCTCTAACTTATTATAACTTCTCGCTTAACGTCCTCCGTATAATTGCGTGGTTAGTCTTCATGCAGATCTAATTCTCATTTATAAATCACTACAGTAAACTGTAAAATTTGTCACTTGGAGTTTTAGCTTGGATGAAGCGACACTCCTTCCATTTACTCAGTTATCTAATCAATTTTTTTCGAACGTCACACCATACCATCAGAGCCCCTATATTACTTTATATAATTGAATGTAGAATCTCAAGCTTATCACGCATTCAACAATTCGAGTAAGGACTCACAAAAACTATTTACTAGCATTTCTGCATAGATCTCAATCCCATAATACATGGCAAAATCCATGTGAAAGACGACGACAAACCACATTTATGGACGAATTTTGAGAGTTCTGGCGACACCCTCACCTTCGCCCATTAACACAGATTCATCATGGCCATTGCGTACAAAACTTCAGTAAATCCTGTAAGAATGGCCCTCTCTCAGCAAAAGCAATGCTAAAAGGCGATTAATTTGTATTTGTGTTTGTCATCGACAGAGGCGGAGGAGCGACACAAAGGCTGGAATAGTTAGTGGCAGCAGTTGGTGCTACAGCAGTGCATTGGTGGCGGTCTGGCCGTATTGTAGAGAGCTGATCTGACATAAATCTTTCATATAGACTGTCTTGTCAATTGATCTTTGTTGCGTGAAGCGGCGCACAGAAGCATTTTCTCATTTGTCTGGATTTTCTGCGTACAGAGTTGGGGCTAGGCTGTGAAGGGAGACGAGATGTGTGAAAGTGAATTTGTCATATAATCTATGTTGATTTGTTTTAAGTTAGAATCAGTATCGCAAACTTACTAGATTCTTCAATTGCTTCAGAATTCTGAAGAAGATGTTGCATGGCATGTTATGTTCATGCTTAATGCAGGAATTTACATTTTGTTGATGAATTGATCTGGCAGTGTTCTTTACTTCAGATAGTGTTTTTATTTCAAAATTGATCAATAATATTAAGAACTGGCTGCGTGTTGTCAAAACGCCTGTGGAAAATTAGTCTTTTTAGTAGCAGAACCCAAAAACTGCATGATATGCGTGACTGGGATAGCGACAGGGCTTTTCCAGCAGTGTCCGTTATTTCTGTACTCAAAAAGTAAATTAAATAATATGAAGTTACTTTCTTGGATGGAAGATAAAATTTTATTGAACACTTTTATATATATATATTGTCGAAGTCAATTTGAACTTCGAGATTCGAAGTTAAAAGCTTTTAAAAGTCAATGGAAGAGCATTCTTTCAAGGGAATACAGCAAGAATTAAACAAAACTTCTGACATGAGCTCTTATATATACGCTCCCACGGAGCCCGCTATAATACAGTCACACTTTAGATTCTAATTTTCATATCAGCACAACCATTTTTTGTTAAATTTAGAAAATTGCTTGCTCACAACCTGGGTTTGTATAATTTGACTTCAGATGTACACTTCCCCATCAGTTAAACAGAAATAGTTCCATTTAGCTTAACTAAAATCTTTCACAACCCTTTCGTATTGCTTAATTTAGAAAAATCATCTCGCACATCCTACCAGAGTACCTCTTTCTTTTAAATAAAGGTCCCGAATCTCTACCCGATCATCATCCATGCACTGTATTCATTCACCAATTACTTGAAGTACAATGGGTTTCAAATAAGTGTTTTCATACTACCAATGACAAGAATGTGAAATTTTATTGATAATTTTATACATCAAGTTCTCATTTCACAATTAGAAAATGATGAAGTGAGGTTCATACCAAATATCACTAAAACATAAAATTCATTAATGACTTGCACGCAAGCTACAAATATAATATTAAAATAAAAATGAAACCCTTACGCCAGTTACCGTAAAACCTCAAATTCAGCTAATTATTCATTTATCATACCAACCACCGTTATCTTCAAATCAAGATAACGTCTTTTTCGCACACCTATTACTTTCGTACGTATAGGAACTAATAGCCAACTTTTTAATGGTGATAGCAAGTCTCGCAGGCTGAACATCAATCGTTCTTATTCGGAGCGTTATATCTATTCTGAAGCTTCGAATTACGGCTATCGGTCTAAAGCAGACTGTGCGAGCATCAGATGCAAGTAGACAGGCGTACCGAGTCCGTGAAGTCATCATAAATGTTTCCGAACCTTATGAGAGCAAAATAGAATTTCAAGTTCAAAAGTGGTTTGATATGCTTTGAGTACCTCGCTCAAAAACCTTCACGTTGGCTTACCACAAATAAATTTAAAAGTATAATGTATTCGCATTGTGTGGCGAGATCGTTTACCTTGAAAGACTTGCTTTTACGATTGTGAGTTAGACAATTTAACACGTGAACCCTTCCTGATATACTGAATTATTTCATCAGGTTCGTTTTTTCTCGAGCTGCTTTGCATGAAACCTCTAATGGAAGTTATGGGATATGTTCAGTTACAACATCTGAGCTAATCAATATGCAACAATGGAAGAGTGATTCTCTGGCAAGAAGATCGCAAAAAGCTACTTTGTCTGCTCGAATTCGATTCGCACAATAAGTTTGTAAAGGCTTTTCACTGATTTCAGGATAATTTAAATTCAAATTAGAACAAGGAAATTTTACCAGCTTGTTGTTTGTCGTGTATTACATTCACAATTGATTACAACACTAAATATATAAAACAAAATACTAAGTGTAAAACGACGATAAATTCATTTTCTCCAAATCGGAATTTTTGGTTCGAAATTCATCACACTGATTTTCATCAAAGGTTGGGCCTGGTGACAGAGTGCTTCAGTGCTTCGAGTTGCACGAGTGGCTTGTGTGCTGGCACGTATCGCTAAATCGGTAGAGATCTATTCGTTAAAATGCGCTGTTTCAAAAAATGAGCGAAGCTTTTCATGAGAAAAATATTGTTGAATCTTTCGTACATCTATACCGGATTGCTATCTTATTTGAAGGGAATTATGCATTGATATTAGGACGTTTTATTGCAACGGCGTTGCCTGATTAGGTATACATAACCTGCGTCGATTCATTCTTGTCAGAAGAATCCGACGAAATTTGAGGTATTATCGATTAAAATTAATTACTTTAGTTTTCTTACAATTTCCTTAAGTTGTGCTTGTATCATACAACGCTCGATATTACATTGGCCAAATGACTCAGTTTGTGAGAACATTTATTTACGGTTTTAGGAACGTGGGTAATAAATTTTGAAGGATTCTGGCTCAGTGGGCTTATAGTTATCACACCTTAAATAATTACTCAGTATTAGGTAATTTAAAACAGCGGAGAAATTGACTATAGATATTCTGCAACATTTATAGCACATTTTTTGCACTTTTAAATACATACACTTGTTAAATTCTCGATCAAAACTTGAAATTAACATTTCATCTAAAAAACTCTCAGAGTTTCCTTCGTTTTGTGGGACAGTGTTGGTCCTGAGAGGAATATCACTGGGGGTTGGGCGCACTAAGACGTGCGTCAGAGCTAGGTAAGTTGTTGCTAGGCATCATACAATGATGCGGAATGTATCGAAGTCGCTGGAGACAATTGTAGCATCGAGTTGTGAAGTTTTAGTTATTTACTTGTTGTCAGAACTCAATGGGTTTCTTCTTAATTGTTACGAAATGCCGCACTGCAAATTTCACAGGCATCGAAGAGCATTATTAGGTCTACAGTGCTCCAACATCGTTCTATTATTACTCTGAGCATTCATGCTTTCCACACATAAATATTGATGTACAAAGGTAATGTCACGTCGGTAGCTGAACGCTCACTTGCTATTTCATGCTTCGTTTGCTTGTGAATTTTCAAGGTAAAAAAAAAACCAATCCAAGCAATGTTGACTTTCGCAAATGAGATAATTATTTTACGATTCCAATAAAATCAGATAAGCTAACCTTGGGTGGTTGATGCTTCAATGTAGTGTTGGGCAGACTTCAGAAAGTTCTTCTCAGCGTCACTTAATTAGGAAGCAATAAATTACTGGAGTGAATGAAAACAGAGCAGTTTGATGAGGAAATAGTTCCCTGTATGAAATATCTGCGTTTCTTCATAGTGAATATACGAGGCTTTACTTGATCAAAGAAATATGTTTCTCGGATTGCAATCGAGCTTCTGAAGATAATTTTTTTAGTAATAAAAATTTGAGCTTGATTCAAAAGTACTTTTGTTTTAAACTTGTGGCTGATAGTTTTGTTAGTCTGAAAATTAAAAAAATATATATCTATGATGAGCTGAATCAATTGCTTGAAAAATACTTAGTTGCTGATTTCATGTAGAGAATAAAAGAATTTTGATCTCTTGCTACCTTTTCTCTGAAAATTAATATATTTTCGAGCACTAGCAGAGCTTCAATTAATCATAAGTAGTAGTAGAAGGAAAAAAAATGGGCTGCAAATTAAAAATAAATAATGGGAGACATCTGGATGTAGTCATTTACTTACGACACACGTTGAGTAGTTTGCTCAACAAAAATATACGTGGAAAACGACACTTATTAAAAGGAATCATTGTGATACACACAATTTAAACAGCAACAAATAAGGAAAACACGCCAGGAATCATGAGCTGACTTAAATTTTGTTTTAAATTAAAGCAGAAGATAAGACTTTAATATTTTTAGCCACTCTCTAATAATGAACGGCTAAGTGGACGATATTCGAGGGTCGAGAAAACCTGTAACCTGCAAGTTTGTCTTCAAAACCAGGCCTCGTTAACCATAACTTCTTATCTCTCTCCACGCGTCTCCACCGTCCAACAAACGCCGCGTCTTCAATTGGCCCAAGCGCGTCGAAATTCGCTCTTTTAGCGCCACAATTTGTCCATTTCTAATTTGAGTTTAATGAAAGTTCAGCGCAGCCGACGCGAGATCAACTCCTACGATACCTTTCTCCCAAGAAATTGAATGCGTTCACTTAAGGGTCTCGGGACGTAAATCTTTTTACGGCCATCCCGATCTATTAACTCCAATACGGCTAATTTGAAGCATCAATCTTCACCACAACGTGACCCAAGCGAGGCGAATCTCATCCAAATAAAGCTGTGGCGAGGATCCTTAGTTGTGTGGCTGTTCTACTTCAAGTCTGCTGGATCTGTTAATGAACCGCGTGCATTTAGTGCGAGTGTTCGTTGATGGTTGACTATGTATTACCTTGAAGGTTCAATTTGTTGTATTACTTTGGTGTTTTTTATATATTGTTAAATAGGGAATTTTTTAGCTGACTTGACTGGAAGAATAACTGAACTCATCCGTAATTTTCAAGAAGTACAAGACAGATTATACTCACATTTAATCTGATAAGAATCGTTTAAGTTCAGGTGACATGTTTTTGAGGAATTAGGATCATTTTTGAACTCGAAATGAAACCATGGTTTTATCAAGACATTCATAATGTTATACTTACGGATGAGTAAAATAGTGTTTTTTCATCGCTATATCTAAGTGAACATAGTAATATTCATCACTGAGTATTAACTCAAAACTGTTATTACTTGAAATGTAATTCGAATCTCCTCTTGATATTTAGTACTGCACCTATACCATCATATATAGAAAGGGATAGACAAGGTGAAAACATTACGAGCCCGAAGTTACATTCACGCGCATGTTTCACAGTTCATTTAGAGCACCAATTGATAGGCTTCTGTAAATTTTTAAGAAGAACCAACATAATGTTTCAATCTGTACACAATTCGAATAATACACTCGATGCTCTCTACCTCAGAATCTCTTCTATCGTTTGAGGATAGGCGCTCCATAAACGTTAAGGAGAGCGTCCCCCTTCTGCACCCCATGTTTTTGACATTTCTTGCGAAACTGGGATTTTTGCCGCTATAAGAAGTGTAAGGGTCAGGTACATCCTGTGAAAAAACGAGACTCGTACGTTCACTCGTTCGCCCGCTACGGGGGTTCAAAGAATGGGGGGGAGGGGAGGGGGAAGTGGTATTTTATCATGTTACACCTCCCCCATGGCACTTTCTTCACGGCGCGAAGTTGCTATGCCATCTTCTATGTCTCAGGATTACTCTATAATGATTTCAGGGGTCTAACTTGAATCAAAAATTTTAAAAAAATTTTTATTTGAATTGTTTATGTTTCTTTGTTTTGCTTATAATGTAAACAATGGTTTTTGGGGTTTCAAAATGCTTCTCCTCCTACAGTTTTTGAGCTACAGTGATGATTTTGGTATCATTGGATGCGGAAAGTCGCGGGGTTTTATGGATGCTAAAATTCGTTTCCTCAAATATACATTTTCAAAATGAAAAAGTGTAAAAATAGGAAAAAAAAAACCCTTTTTCGAAAAAGTGAAAATTTATGACGTCATAACTCATGAGCAATAAATAATTTTGGAATGAATTTTAGCATCCATAAAAGCTCGTGTCTTTCCGCATCCAATGATACCAAAATCATTACTGTAGCTCAAAAACTGTAGGAGGAGAAGATTTTTGAAACACCCCCCTTTTAACTTCGTTTTCTTTGATTTCCCGTTTTCTTTTCAAGAAAATTGAACTTTTGCTCTGAGCAAAAACGGTTCCAAATTCAATTTCCTATCAGTATACCAAACTTCATTGTTCTAGGTTCAATAATAAAGAAAAAAGTCCGTATGGGGGGCGCTCTCCTTAAAACAGCTTTCTGACAAGTGCTAAATATTTCATCGGACAAGTAATCTGTGACTTTATAACACCTCGTGCTTCTGAAGATTTCCATCAAAATTTTCGTGTATCAAAAATTCACAGCTTTAGTAAAAAAAATTATCTCTTTGATATTCGTTCCAACCATGCAATTTCTGGCTGTACAAGGACACATCACCAGGATATTTTCTGCGGTTCACCACCAAACATCTGTAGCTTGCCTCCGTATTCGAAGGTAGCCATTTCCACAGATACGGAAAATATCTTAATTTAAAACAGTTCCCTGGAAACTCGACAGGCATTCTTTTCTTGAAGGGAATTCCAGAGGTGAAGCTTCTGTGAGGTGTCTCACCGCAGAGCTTTTTAACGAGCGACATTCCGGGGCCCGAGAGCACGAGAACCTCATTAGCAGACGGGCAAAAGAAAAGAATCTTTTAGTTTCATTTTGTGGTGCGGCTGCACTTGCTGATGCTTCTGAGACACAGGTCATGAAGCTGGCAATAAATGCTACCAAGTAGCCTCAGCCGCTCCGCGTGAACAGGAATACTGTGTTACAAATCGACCAACAACAGCATTTTCAATTGCTAATTTCATAGCTAACACAATGTGTTTATGATTTTCAACGCGCTTGTAAGACTTTCACTCGCTAGTTAAAGTACGCAAGTTCATTTAGTTCAGATGTAATTATTGCAACTTCACCTATTACAAACCACCGAGACTTACATGTAGCCGGGATGAAGGAAAACATAAAAAAAGAGTTACAATTTGAGTATGCAGTTTTTAAAACATTTTTGTAAACTACTGCGAGTGAGTGTGCTCTAATTCATCTAAAGCAAATTGAATAGATTCTCTAAACCTTTCAAATTGTGATCTTTTGTGCCTGATCAATGAAGCAAGTTAGCTAAAAACAAATTAACTTTGATACAATGGTAATTTTTTTTAGGCATTGACACTTGTTCCCAAGCCGATTGAAAACTTCAAGACAGAATTTCGTTCAAATCGATGCAAAAATTTCCAACTGCACTAGAAAAAGTATAAAATTGCCTGGAATGAACTAGGGCATAAAAGTTGCGGTCAGACTGTAAAACATAATTATCCTTAAAAGATCTCCCATGGAGTGAAGCAGACGAGGTGATAGTAATTTTACCTCACTGATAATGAGCGTTTTCCGAGAGAGCGTCTCACTTTGAGCAGCCTGTAATAAAGACCTGATAATTTCACACGCAATCATCGATTCAATCACGAAACAATAGAATTCTATTAAAAAACTGTCTGCAGCCTCAGTCTCCACACGGTCGCTACACAGCCTGACCGCAGCCTCCTCCTTACATGCTCTCCCTGGCTAGTCATCTGGCCGGTCCTGCTGCAAGTGGTAAAGCGACAGTACTTGTATACTTTTAGAAAATAAGATGTAAACGAATTAGGCATAAAGTTTGTAGGATTTGGTGAATACGTTTTTCAGTGAAAGAAATTTGCAAGAAGAGAAATCAATAAATACAAATTGGTACGGTCAACACACTTTTTTAAAGAATTTGTCTATGATTTTATTTTAGGGTAATTCACTCTCGGTATGGGAAGATGATTAACGAGAATCTTTGTATCCTGGAAAATGAAGCAATAAATGAGAGAAGAGGGTTAAGTTCTCAACATTCAGAAGAAATTAATCTGCACCTTAATTTTTTTCTGGGGAAATTATCCGGCTCCGCATTTCCTGTGTTTGATTTGCTCAACTAGAGTTATTTCAGAGACTTCTTTTTTCTCGACTAAAATATCTCTATTCCCGTCTAAATTCTTACCTTGTTTTTGAGTGATTCATTTTCCTGAATAGAGTTTCTTATAATTATAGTTTATTGCAGCATACTGACTTGGAATTTTATGAACGTTTGTTCAAAAGATACGAAAAATATCTCTAATACATTTTAGTTTCATGAAAAAGTATTGTTTCATTGGATAAAGAAAAGCATTAAAATTGAAGACAGGCCACTATTAATTTCTGCAATATTCACCAAGTGGAGCTGGTCAAATCGGAAACGTTTGAAATGCATTTGAAGAATTTTCTGGTTTAACTTACATTTGAAAATCTAATCGAAACTACTATTTTTCCTAAAGTAAAATCCTCATCAAATTTACACTGCTATGTTCCATGCAAGAAAATGAGCAAATCGTAGCAGTATCCGTTTTTGAAGATGTACAGATTAAATGCTTATCCAACACTAATCAAATTATTGATGAAGCTTTGAGTAAAATGCACGTGAACTAATAATAGATCTCTTGGCATGCTCTATTTATTGAGCAATTTAAATCTACTTTCTAACACGGCTATTCCATCGATGTGTTAGACTTACTCAATCATACATTCCGCCGTATACATACTCGTTCACCATACCTCAAAATTGATACACAACTTATGTGAACATGTTAGCTCAACGATCCAAGTCCCAATGACTCAATCTGAATCCCTACAAACTCGCTTGATGCATCACGAAAAGCTACATTAATACAAGACGTTCCCAAGTGGGTGAATTGAGTCAAACCAGAACCGAGCAGCGATGCAAAACTGACCCACGATGACTGCCTGGGACCTCAATTTCAGAACGCTGTTAGACGCGGGCGTCAGGCATTGAGACGCCGGCGGCTGCTGCCGCTCGGACATCATTTAACATCTTCATTACAACCTCGAGAGAGGCGGCTCCACCTTAGGAGCTCGGGTGGGGAGAGGGAGGAGGTGAGGTGGCGATGTAGGTGTTGATGGAAGCGAGACAATAGGTAGAGGAGGTGGAGGAAAGAATCTGAACAGCTTAACGATGGTGTGCTGGAGGCGGAAGAAAAATATAATTGAAGAGAAATTATGAAGTGACTAGGAGTGAACGGTGAGATGATGAAATGAAAAAGTGAAACGACTGAATACCATCGTACGGTGAATAATTACTCATAATTATTTACGAAAAATTCACTGAATATTTGGTCCAAATGAAAAGATATTGGCTCTGATTGTGAAGCCCTGATTAAGAAAATGAATAAAATTAGAGCTATTAGCAAAATGATGAAAAAATTGGCATGAGAAGAAAAACATAACAATGCAAAAAACTCATCATACGCCTTCATTGGAATGCTTTGAAGAAGGAATTTTAAGAGAAACATTGCATCTTTCCATCCTTACTTTTTCCTCGGGAACTTTTTTCCTGCTGGCGTACAACAGACGAACCAAGTCGTGCGCATGTTTAGGTTCTAGCAGCGGAAGAAGGTACGACTTGAAATGACAAAAATAATCATTAATTCGGCATGACCATGATAAGGAAAAAGCCTCGATGCAACGTAAAAAGAAATACGTCAAGTGAAACACTTGTAGATCTAAATAAAACACTAGGTAAGAGGAAAATATTAGAAGTAAGATTTACATTAGAAAATAAAAATGTTCAAGGTTAGAAAAAACGCACCACGAGGCACAAAATGCAGCACGAGACGGAGCATACTATTAAAAGAGGCAAGAAGCATAGCATTTGGCATAGAAGCATGACATGGAGTAATACATGGAGCCAAACACGGAGTGAGACATGGAGTAATACATGGAGCCAAACAAGGAGTGAGACATGGAGTAAAACATGGAGCCAAACAAGGAGTGAGACATGGAGTAATACATGGAGCCAAACAAGGAGTGAGACATGGAGTAAAACATGGAGCCAAACAAGGAGTGAGACATGGAGTAATACATGGAGCCAAACAAGGAGTGAGACATGGAGTAATACATGGTGCAAAACAAGTAACGAGACATGAAACACGGGGTGGAACTAAGCATAGAGCAAGAAGTGGAACATGAAATGCAGCATGAAGTTGAGTACGACAAAGAAGAACATGGAAGAAGACATGAAACAAATTAATGATAGCTGCCGACTATTATGAGCGACAAAACAGGACAAATTCAAAGTGGCTGTGAAGTGACGGAATATCATCATGGGTGGGTTAACTTCTCACACTTATGAAAGAAGAAGTTACTAACGCTTTTGCCTCGTCATTGTTGAAGAACTACTCAAATTTGGGGCAAATTTGATTTAATTTACTACATTAAACTTTATTCGAAGCTGTAGTTGAAAGTTACGCCGCTGATTACCCTCATCAATAAAATGGATGCTAAAACGAACGTATTCTGCAAAACATTCTTTTGCAACACAATGCGCAAGCTAAAATCTCGAGTGGGAGTTCGAGCGGAATGAAGTTTGTCTAAACACCAGAGTTCAATTTACGATAGATGACACTGCACTTACCCTATCACCTAACGCGGGCGGAGTCAGTTGATATCGTAGACTTGTAATTCTTGGTCCGATGAGACGAGCGTTAAACAGACAACCGTGCGCTGCTCCTTGCAAACTCTTCTTTTGTGATTGGATTGGTTGCTGGATGACTGGCGCAAGGCTGAATTGAAATGGCTGTACTGGCGATGACTTGCCATTTTGCGCCACTACAGCGAGCGTCACAAAGTGATGCTGATATCTATATTGAAGTCTATAAGCGAGACACCGCTGAAGGCCTCCATCGCTCCTGGTGTCAGCAGTAATTAGCCTGCTGACCACAAATGCCAAAGCTCATTACCAAGGCTGACACTTCAATTTGCCCGAAACGCAGCACCACGCACCGCGGTCTGCTATTTTCGTCCTGTAGATAGTGCTAAATGATAAGTAATATCTGTTAAAGACCTCCAGTTCCATTGAATAAAAGCCAGAGAAATGGTCGTCATTGTCGCTGGACAACTAAATTGGCTCCTCACTCTAGGTCAGACGTCCCACTCAGGCCTGTCTCTGCGTGGCGTCCATCGCCTCTGTCTCCTTCGAGGCGCTCGTCCGTGTTCGCCGTCAAGCGGCTTTGTGGATTGAAGAATTTCCCTCCATATCAAAGAATTAAAAATATGATGTGAATGGCAAAGTTTACTCCTTGCACATTATGCAGGAAAAACATTACTTGATCAGAAACTTTTATTAAGAGTTCCGCTGGTTTTAACATAAAAAAGTGATCGCGCGGACTTTATGAGTATATGTGTACTTATGAATATATTAAACAACTGTTTTCGATTTTTAAGTTTCATGATTATGAAACTAAAAGTAATTCTTTTTAAGTTCTCAATCAGGGTTCATTCATTCGCTTCTCTCGATTGTACAAGATTCGAAGTAATTTATTGATAATTTATTGATCACATGGTATCCTGAAGTTAAGTTGTACAGGAATATCAGTTTGAAACTCTTAAGACCGTTTGATTATTTTTCCAGTTAAATAATTGATCGTATAAGAATTTGAGTAGACTCATCAATATAATGTTAGTTCAATCAAATTTCACTCCATTACTACTTTTCAACGAAAGCAAAAGAATTTAATCTTTAATAAAGTTCCCATACACTGTGTGACAGCCACATATTGCACGAGTTGAAAGCTATTGATTGGCACAATTACCAGCCTTTAGACGCTAAACTGCACTTTGCGGTGTGTATATCTTGAATTTGACATTGCAGCGAGTGGAAACACCGGGAATTCTTTCATTGACATTCTACTATTCAGTGCATACTTGAGTTAAACCTATAGCATGCATTTTTCTTTGTACTTGATTCGTATTTATTGACCAGATTATAATGCGGCCTGCTCATTATTCTTTTACATGTTTCTTGCAAAATTTAGTTTAAAATGGTCATGAGTATAATCAATATGCTAAAGAGTAAGTTTTATAAGCTAATGAATGAGTTGAAAATGCTCGTGGTTATGTATTTTTACAAGATTATTAATACATTAACAATATTATTAAACAATTATTACACGCTAAGTCATAAAGCATTTTGGCGCTAGGTTTCATCTATGCAGGAACACGATTCATGCGGATAAACATTTTTAAAATGTTTAGCTTTTATTTACAGCTTTTCAGCTTTAGTTCTTCAGTTCTTCAGCTTTTTATTTAAAGGAAAATAACGGGAATCTTTGAATTTCTTTGCTAGATCGCACGTATAATTTTTATGCCAAATAATGAATACACGAGCAGCTCGTACACGAGTATCATGCCGATCTAATCTCGCCATTTAAGTTATTCTACGCGAAAAGATGTCTCAAGAACGCCCGTCAAGAAAGGAAATATTCGTTTGTAAAAATTCATTTAATTTAAAAATCACGTGTGAAATTCATCTAAGCTAAATTCATTTCATTAAATAATACTTCATCATCAGAAAATGATTACAAATGTTGTGAGGGAATCACGATTCTCCCAATTATTTAATAATTACTCAGCTGCATTATGAATAGAATAAAACTAATAATACAGACAATTATCACAAATGATATTTTATGCTCCAATAATTTGCTATTATATGGCTGAATTACCATACACGAGCCTCAGTTAAGCTTCTCTCATTTCTTGGTTGATTTATCACTGTCGAAAAATCATATTTCAGCATAGGAGTAAGAATTATAAGTAAACATCTACATAAAAATGACAAGAACGCTGATTCAGCTCTATCACTGGCGAGAAATTAATAACGATTCCGTGGCACATCAAAAGATAAGTTCTTAAGTAGCTGTGTAAGTAGAGAGTACCGTATCCTAATGGTGTTTTCCTCGTTAGTAATTGAAGTAATTATTATAATTGGAAAAGTTGGCAATTCCTCAAACTATATATATATATTTCTTCGAATAGGAGATATGAATAAGTGGTAAACTCATATTCATATTTTTAGAAAATTTCCAGACTAGCAGGTAGATTGGTTTTCGCCCTAGCACTATTTTTTGAGTTTCGGTTGCATAGAGCTTTTCACAAGTTTTTCTACACTTGAACGACAACGCGAAGAGAGATTCTGGTGACAAAGAAGAGAAAAACTAATGAAAGCCGATTTAGTCGTCGTGAAAATGTTTAAGAAAAGTAGATGTTGAGAAAAATAGGTATAAAAAATGTCCTGCATATTACTACCAAAATTTAATGAAGCTAGCATTTATTGGCTGGATTTGACAGTTAACTAATAAATTTTTGAATGAACTGAAACACGGAAGTCTCTGAGAAAAAGTTGTTCGGTATTCAACTCCTCAGTTTTAATACGACACAGTTTTTGCCAGTTTTTGCCAGCCAGGTGTTCACTCGTAGCACTTTTCGCAGTCCAGGAAAACGCTAATTATTAAGCATGGAATTAGTGATTTGAAATTTACACTCTGGTCTGAATGGATCGACACCTTCATGGAGCAGCCTAGCTTAGATCATCCGAGTATCATACTGAAACCGTGAGCAATATTCTTGAACTATGTTGCGTATTTGATTACGGTCCGTTTCTGAAATAATGGAGTCCAAGTCAACACTTTATCCAACAGTTTTTAAATTACCGGAAACGGGTTGTGAAAAATTGATCGAACAAGTTTTTTTAGAATTTTTAACACAGATTTCTTCCGTCGTCTTTTTATGCCAGCAACATAAGGCTTACTGTACCTGAGTTTATAATCGGGTGAACCATACAGAAAATAGACCAGATGAATTTCTCATGCACGCAAAGTAATCATATGAACAACAATCGACACTGAAGTTAAATTGAACCGTTTTTCGACCAACACGTATAACCTTCACCGTCGTTGAATGTGTTTTGCAGTTCACGGTAAAATTAATTGAGTTGCGCAAGAGTGGGGAAAGGCGCCTGATATTAATTATTTACAGGCATAACCAATGGTAAATGAGCGGAGAAAAATCGGTAATGTGGCACCGCGACGAGACGGAACCGACCGCTGCCCCGGCGTGATGGACGACTGGCGCAGGTGGTACTCTGCGCTCACCGCCAGATGTGGGTTGTGGTGACCCTTTGTTGGTCGAGTTGCACCGTCCACACTCGCGTATTACAGCATTATAAATTGCTTAAAAAAATAGAAAAACAGAGGAAATAGATGGCAATTATTTCATCAAGCGTAAAATACTCTAAGAATTCGAGGAAGTATGTAAGTACTTACATGTGCAGCTCTTTTAGATAACATTGAAAGGGTGAAATAATTTCAATTTTTCTCAAACTAAGAACACCGTGCACTGTTTCTTCCTCCCAAAAAAATGACGTCAGAGTGAAACTTTAATATAGGAGCGTGCGTTGAGCTCAATTTGACGAAAGCTGAAATGGTTTTATTTTCTGAATAATGTTTCAGCATACCGTACTTTAGAGCTATTGCTCATATTCTAAGGGTGTTTTATGCAGGATGAAATTGTAAATTTTTTCGATAATTACATTTGATATTAGAATTTTATGATAATCCGGGTTAGTGGTTTTGTGAAAAATATGTTTTTACTTCCTAAAAATCATCATTCAGTTATCTAACTACCGTCTTGACTTTATACTCCGGACATTTTACAATAATTGGATAACTTAATTAGAGATTTAAGATTATACAGTTCATCGTTGTAGCTATAAAACAATGGCATCAAAGAGCGTTCTGGTATTATTCAACTGCATCGATATGAAATGAAGGTTTTACCTACCAATAAATGACTTAATTAATGAAATCATATTCATGTGAAATGAAGCTTGGTGATAACTTCAGTGTCATTAAGCCCTTTGTTTGAAATCTTGGTGAAAGTGCGAAGAAATGCCGGTAAATATATTTGATTTAGTTAATGTAGATAGTTTTTTAGTGAAGTTTATTTAATTACAACAAACACTTCAGTAATCTAACAGTCTCTCACATATCACACATTTTAGAACTTCTGCCAAATGTAGCTAAGTTAAAATGATTTACCATTATTTTCAATTCAGATTCAGTTCAAGGTCATATTAAAATTTAATATTTTAAATGAAATTGATGAGTGTTCTCTTTCTGTTTGACCCTTGCATGAGATTTTTAGCCCTTAAACTAATTGAGAAACATAGCGTGTGCCGAGACAATCGTATAGTTTAGAGTAATTTCAGCACAAGGATTTAGGTGTTTATGTCAAGAAGTTTTCTTTTCCTAGCTTCAGTTAAAAATGATCCGATATTTCGGTATTTGAATTCATGCTTTGGTCGAGTCGCCGCTCAGGAGTTCAGTACTTTGGAATTGTAAATGAATGTATTCAATTTTCTAGTTGTCGTAAAAAATCTGTAATTATGTGTTAGTATATCTGCCATTATATCGAAGTTGTCTCGGATTTATCGCGTTGAGCATGCATGACATCGCGTCGAATAACACAACAAATTGGTAATTTTTTCCATCTCTGAATGAATGAATTATTTAGCACAAAAAATCGTTTTTGCGCCCTCAAGTTCATTAATGCTGGTGTCGAATGTGAGATCATCGGTTGCTCACTTCACCCTCGCAGCGCCCTTGCCTTCAATATCGAGGTTATTAAAGTTACTTCCTGTTTATTTAGAGCGCCTTCCAATACCGGGTCTGACATAAATAGGAGGGAGAGTGGACCAAATTATGGCATTATTGGTGTCTTCTGGTAATGAGAAAGCGCCTTCGATATTTATTACACTTAGTTACTATCCGATCCTGGGAAGCGGTCGGAGCTTCGTAAAATGAAGCGCAAAGTTTGTGGGTGGGAAAAAGAGCTGAAATGCTATAATAAAAGCAAGGATGTAAATTTATCAGGGCAACTGACGGAGAATGGAAGACAAAAATTATGGCAGAAAACGATGTAACAAAGATTGAGTGAATCTAGTAGTAAAAATAATATGGTTACTAACGCTGAAATCGGCGGAATGAAGGGTAACTGAATAAAAAGATTTAATAAACTGAGTAAGAAAAGGAGCACGGCTAATGTAGAACGCTGGAATAATGATGTTCAATGGTATTATTTACATGGAATAAGTATGAAATCAATGGTTATAAATCTTTAGTTGAAATTAAACTAAGAAAATAAAGGAACACCAACGAGGCAGTCATGCATGGCTGCTCTATAAAGTAATAAGGAAAAAATAACATAAGTACTATCTACTAAACCTTTCTCTATCAAAGCTGAGCCACAACATAAGAGGCTGTAAAAGTAGCTTTTGTTGTTTCGTAGTAGCTAAAAGGCTTTTTTGTTCCGCAGTGCAGCTGTACGAAAACTTAGGAAAAGACTTTAATGAATCATTTAAAATTCCCGTAAAATAAAAAAAAATTGAATGCGAGTCTAACTAAATCCTAAATTTAAATATTCTTTCAAAAGTTAAAAATCAGCCTAGATGATTGATATTGTAATCTAAAAATAAACCCTTAGATGTATGATTGTTTGTTCAAGGAACCCATGTACACAGCTGGACTCTGTGCTCAATCGGCATTGCATTGGTTAGCACTGCACCAAATGATCTGAACGTAGGTAACCACGAGCATTGCTGTTGGTGCCGAGTAATGTGTGGTACACAGTGTGTGCCTGTGAGGTGTTTAATGTGCAGAACGTTAAACAGCTGCTGCTCTGAATTACAAAACTTATAATTATCCTACAACTAGGGCTTACATCCCGGGATCCCGGATGATTTGGGGCTGAAATTTCCCGGTCAGGAAATTCCATTTTTTCCGGGAATTCCCAGGATTCTAAACAGTATATTTATATTCTAAGATATGATTGAGAAAATGACTCAAAATCATGCTGTTTAATATGATTAATCAATAAGTGAGCTCAAGATAGGACTTTAGTGTTTGAATATTGTTATAATTTACACAGTGTAGTCTACTCTATCTCATAAAATATAGTTCAACTAATGCATCAAAATATATTTTGGGGTTTGGTTTTGCAGTTAATAAAGAATAGACTGTAATAGATACGATGGCAATGGCCGATGTTGTAGAAAGAAAAAACCTTCGCGGGGCGATACAATGTTAAAGATGCAACTGGAGATCGTGCAAAATGTATACAGTGCGCCAATAGTTTACTTGAAAAAGGCTGGTCTGCCAGTGGTTTGTTGCGTCACTTACAGAGTAAACACAACATAGTGAAGCCTGAAACTGTAGACCCAGTTGCGTTAACTAGTAGCTCAGAAGACAGAATTGATA
The DNA here is from genome assembly GCA_030386875.1 of Morinoia aosen. Taxonomy (NCBI): domain Eukaryota; kingdom Metazoa; phylum Arthropoda; class Malacostraca; order Amphipoda; family Talitridae; genus Morinoia; species Morinoia aosen. The sequence continues at coordinate 5,865,404 of CM059563.1, read as the reverse complement.
TAAAAATACTGTGACGGGCATGGGCAACAAATTACAATAGCATAAATGTAAAAACATAAAAAAAATTCGGGGATCCTGGGAACTCCAAGGACTGTCTGCCTGAACTCCCGGGATTCCGAAATATCCATTTTGTCCCGGGATTGCAAACCTTTCCTACTACTGTTAAATATACAGTACACAGCATTGCTGCTGCTGTTCAATTTACAGTGCACAGCATGCTTGCTGCTGCGTATGGAACACACACACTGTGCTGCAGTGTACAGCACACAATATGTTTTCTGCATTATACAGCACACACTGCTGCAGTATACAGCACACAATACGCCTGCCGCAGCTTAGCACATGCGACACAATGGCCTCGCCGCCCTCATCAGAGATAAGACCAGCACACAGGTGCTCCATGCACCAGCCAACACAGCCCACGCCGCTCAAATTTCCTGCCAGCCAGACGCTCACGTCTGTTCCCTCAGCTCCCGCAGTCTGCATACTTCTTATATCTTCATTGTTAACACTGCTAGAGGATGGATAAGTTTGCGTTTATCTATCCTTCTTCGTTTTAGTTATATGAAATTAACTTTGTCTGGATTATTTTTACATTCATTTAAATTTGAGAGAAGAAGCTGAGATGCATTCTGAAGGAGCTTGTAATAGTGGATAGTTTATTTACATTCTTCATATAGTTCTGGATATTGACAAGTTAAGCTAGTTAACTTGTGACCAAAATTTAATCAATCACCTTTTTTCAATAATTACTCAATGAATGACGACGTGTTAATTTTGGAAAACATTCGATTGTCAAGTGAGCTAGCCTTTTACCACGAGTTAAATACCTGATCTCAGTTTACATAAAAATCAGTCAGTCAGTTTACATAAAAATCATGAATTTAGGGGAAGCAGCATCAATTTTCTTGGTCAGCAAAGATGGACGCATTTTCATAGAAATATCAAAAAACTTTGGTCAAATTCTCTTAATTAGACATATTCCATGCGGTTACTCTGTATGTAGATCTGTTTTTCCGAGTAACTTGTTGATGTAGAATATTTTATAATTTTTTAAACACAAATTTTACTACTCACTCGAACTTAACTCATAAATTCCCTTGAGCCAATTCTTGCATCCATTTTCAAAACACTGGATCAGAACCTCACAAACAAGGAATTATTTCTTTCAACTTGAGGCGGTCTTTGGATGTGATCGGAAGTTCAAATTCAGATCTATATATTTGAACGTCGTTCATGATTCTTAAGCATTTCATTACTTTGTTTGCTCACTTTATCAGAAAAGTACACGTCCTGTGACGCCAGAGTGGAGCATTCCACTTTCCGGATTTACTTAAACGATCGCTTTGTAAATCGCCTAAAAAATTAAAAACGTTTTTAGTTTAACTCCGCTTCCCAGAGCAGAACACGACCTTTTCGGATCTTTTACTTCCTTAAGATTGTGTAATTTTCCTGTAGATTTATATATTCTCCATGAGAGTAAAGCGAAAGTTGCTCCCCGTCATTTGTTGTGCTAATAAGACGTGGCTTTGCACATCCCAGCCTCGCACATCCCAGCCTCGCACATCCCAGTCTTGCACATCCCAGCCTTGCACATCCCAGCCTCGCACACCCCCGCCTCGTACATCCCAGCTTCGCACATCTCAGCCTTGCACATCCCAGCCTCGCACACCCCAGCCTCGAACATCCCAGCCTCGCACATCCCAGCCTCGCACACCCCCACCTCGCACATCACAGGAGGCTGGGATATTAATTAAAGAAACGGTCTCTCAAGTCACAATTTCGAGGTGCACAGGCCTGCCTCGCAGCTCGCGTTAGTTTTGCACAGATCTGCGTGATGTGGTTGCGTTTGCTTCCTAGAGAGTAACGAAAGATATTTTTACTCTGGACCTCTATGAACCTAAAAGCTTGGTTCATTAGAGTGAATCTACGAACATACTTTCTTGAGAGCTAGATTACGTCGCTGCTGTGAAGCAATTTTGTGAGAATTTAACTTCCTGCATTGTAAAGATTACACTCGAGAATGAAGCAATAATTTATGAACAGCAGCAAATATTTTTTAGGATTTTACTTCAAGAACAACAGAATTTAGCATGTCTTTCAGACTTTGGAAAATAAATTTGAAAATTAGTTCTTCTTGATGGCCAAACGTAGGTTTGCGGATGATTTGAGTCAACAGCCTAATAAACCAGTGACACAACTTTACGTACATACCATCACTCCAGTATACGTACAAAACACCGTAGTAACGTCTCCAAAAATTTAAAAATAAAGTAAAAAATAATTTTCACTGAAAATATGGTTGATAAAAACAACTGCTTTAAATTTAAAGATCACAAATTTTGGTTTATAGCGTTGGGCTTTAGACTGAAGTTTATAAAATTTCTCTTTATAAATTGCTGTTCTCATTTGAACATCGGTAACAGGGCATCATATTGGAAATATTATAGTAGGCAATACACTGAAGATAGAAAATAGTTATAACGCCCGTGAACCAGAAAATTTTCACTCAATAACAGCCAACAAAATGATTCATTCACTATGATGAGCAGACAAAAAAGATCTACTCACCAATGCCCCAAAAAATCCCAAGCCTTACTTCACACGCGACGGAATATCACAGCCATATTTTGTAGTTAGACACGGGTGTGCAAAAACAACCCACCTCGTTCCTGCTCAAAACGAGAAGCTTTTCGGCCAGAAAAAGTTGGCGGCGCCGCTTCTGCCTCTGTGTCCGCCGTGATTGATGGTTATGGATTCCACGCCGATTAATTTGCTTCATTGCGAAAGACGTGTCAACAAAAGCTCCCTAATATTTTCCTTCAAAATGAGAAACGAGATGAGCCTTGTTATTTATTACACACTCCACCGCGCCTCAAAAACCAGAATATTTTCCTCCAACACGTAGTGTTTTGCGGAATACATTAGACTTCATGTTTGCATCAGCGAATTTTTTATCCCAGTCTTCCCTGCATTAAGGTAGTAGTCCATAATTAGCATTTGCGTTCTTGCATAAGGCGATTTTTCAGCAATATCGCAAGGTTTTTCACAGACTGCAGTGAGTGTGGAGTTCAGTGTAATGAACCCGAATGTAAATTTTTATGTTATTGCGTACAAGTGACACATTAGTTTAAAAATCTTTGTTGAAGAGTTGAAATTCAAGGTCTGTGCACATTGCAGATTTAAAAATGTAAGATTACATTCAAGTTTTGTTCTCTGATTTTCAAAGCAGTCATAGATACTAAAGTATTAATATATTCATATCAGGATTTAGAATTGAAAACACTACATAATCGTTCCATGAATGCCTTTACAGTTTGTTGTTTCGTTTGCATTTGTAGGATTTACTTTTCTGCTTTGCCATCGCCTTTTGATTGAATAATTTAAATAAAGGGGGGCTTCTATCTAATATCTGCTCATATTCTTACAAGTCAAATGTAAAAATAGGATTTACCACCTTTTGCAGTCTTATTAGAGTAGAATATTCCCGAATCGGGCGTACAAAATTGATTATTTAAGTAATAAAAATTTTGCCCTATACTTCAGTGCTATAAAACTCATAATAAGTTTATCATTGCAATTCATACAACACTAACGTCTTATCCTAATATTGAGAGAATTAACGTAGTATAAAGTATACTAACTCGATGATAAGCAATTCAATATAATACTTTATGTTTAAAGGTAACGTTCAGTCTACCAACTCAATAATGAACCATTTACCATTTAGCACAATTTTTAGCGTCTGAACACAGTTTTCTGTGCATTAGCTCGACACTGAGAGCTTTAACGCAGCATTAACGTTCAGTTATGGTTCTTTCTTTCAACAAGAATGCCAAACCCCTACCAAGGAGAGAATGACCGTGATTTTAAAATTGTCATGTTGCGACACTCGGTCGTGCCTTCGCTGGACGGCGAAGGAAAGCAAGAGATGGTGCTGGGATGTCACCAATTGCACGGCCTGGTGACGCTGAGCTCTCGTGCACGTCACACTCCAACACGCGTCCTGTCGCTGTGGTGCTATCGCCGTGCTGCTCAGCCTGCATCAATGTGAGAAAAGTTCCACTCGAGTTTTGTCTTCGTTTCGAATCGTTAACGCTCGTACAACGCTGAGAAAAAATGTCGCCAGGTGGACTTTTTACCATAAATTTTAATGATTCAGAGCAATAGATTTCGAATTACGTCCGTGTGTTTGCGTAATCGTTGTGTACAAAGAGCATTCTAATATGAGGTTTATATGTTAACCCAATTTCGTTACGAGCTTACTCAAAATCCTAATTTTACGTATCCATGCATATTTTACTGGTTTCTTCCACATAAGGTTGGATTAATTTTCGGTTCTTCAAGCGGGGAGATACAGTAGGTGCTAGATTAGGGGCCGATTTTTGAGCTAGCAGCGATAACACATCACTTCAATTTGAAAGATAATGTGATGGATTGGTGTAAGACGGTAAAAAGTCATAAATATGTGTTCAACAAAAGCTGTCTTCATTATACATTTCCAAAGCCTCAATTCGTCCTGCACTACCTTGCAGGGAGTATAATTCGGATTGGTGGACTCTCGTAATTTTGGAACTTCAAATTCGCGAGTTAGTTCTCTCAGCCGCGATAGATAAAGATACCTTCATCGCACTTGTCTCCATAGCAGGCACGCCGGACGTTCATTGCACAGTGTGGCAGTTGAAGAGACAAGCCCAAGCGTTCTGCTTTTCCACAAGTTTGATCTTAACACGGATATTGCTAATATGAGCTCCGTGTACCGGCGTTTCGTCCTCTAGACAAAAATCATTATCAAAGAACAATATCTATCCTATAGGTTGGATTCCTTATCCGAAAATAACTGGTTACATTGAATTTTATCAGAAAACACTCGATAATGCACTGTTCAAAATGGCATAAGTACACACATCGCGTACATCTTTCCCACAATGTTACACGCGTCCTCGACTAGCTAGCTTACTTAAAAAATTTCGTAATAACATCGAGAACTCCAAAGTATTGCTATTGCCTTTCCGACTACTGTAGTATTATTCAGGAATTTGCTGCAATCACGACCTGTATCACCGACGTGGGAGTGGTGTAAGTAGTGCCGGACAGCTTTGGTTGTACGGACTGGGTGTGTGTTCGAGTGAATTTGTGAAACTATTGATTTGATAATTTCAGGGTTTTGCATCAGCTTGAAATTACCATGAAAAAAGAATTCTGTCATCCTGTAGTCTGAATATCATTATTTTTAATTTAGCGTGTGAGCGAAATTTCGAACTTTTGTTCTTTCTGTTCAAGTATTCCAAATATTGATAATAGTTGTACATGAGTTTTTACTAAAGTACTTGAAATCCAAGTTTTAAACCGCTTAAATTAATCTCATAAAAAATTACTAGAAAACTGAAATTTAAAACCAATTTACACAAAAGATTTCAACTACATGAGCGTGGTTAATAGATATTTTGAAAAAATTATTCCTTAAATATTTAACCCTTCCTCCTATATTGTATAACTAGTGAAATTTATCCGATTCCCTGCTTCTAAATCTTTCATGGTGCAATTTATTTTTACCGTGAAATTTTCGGTAATAATGGAGTAAAAAGATTGAAATTAAAGATTTTTTACATCTGCAAGTGTTGGTAGAGTTATTCTCTGAGAGGAAACTGCTAAAATTTTTAGTGAATAATTTCAATATTGGTTGTTCCGCGGGTAGAATATTTTCGCACTTGAGGCAACGAGTCATTGTTCTGTTTCACATTTGCTGCTGTGTTATTTGCTCAACGTTGGATGATGATGCGGCGTTACAGCTAGAGGCTCCACGCTGGAATTACGCTGCTAAACTGAACACTTCCGTAATTCTGTCCAGCGTGCGAGAATGAGATGTTCCAGCCCGAATTAGATCAAGTTTTCAACTCGAAACGTTTTCTTAGTATCATGGATAGTCGAATTTCTGAGTTACTGTTTTGTGTAATAAGGTGACCACTTCGTGATGAACACTATAAACATATTTTTTATAAACCTATAGTTAGAAGAAAGGCGCATGACAGAGTTAAAAATTCCCCGAACGAAAAGCTTTTGAAGTTTAGTATGAATAGTTTTAATAACCGAGTATTTAACATTGTCTTCTTAAGGCTCCCTAATAATAAGCATAAATACTAACATCAAAGTAATATCACTCTAAAATTACCTCTGACATCGGTTTTTCAGTCTCATTACGTAACTATTTCTAATGATTGAGTACTTACGTTGCTACATTAGCGACTCCGGATTATTGCTCGAGAAGTTCTAAGTCTCGTTCCCATAAAATTTATTTGCTCCCATCAGATAGGAAGGTATTTTGTCTGAATTTCCCTCTCGAAGAACTTGAGTTATGCGATAACGTTAGCGTTCATTCAATTTTGACATTTCACAATAGCAATTGATTATATAACAGATTGTGTTTAAAAATTATGACTTCTTGCGGATTCGTTGTTCAAAATGGCCGTAAGTTTAGAAAAGTTTGAAAAAGGGTTTTTCTGAGTATTATTTTCGTCATCCCCTGCGTTAATGGAGCCTACGCTGCACACCACCTCAGGTGATGATACATTAAGCAGCGCTTCGGAGAAGTCATCACAGTCTCTACTTTATTTTTCCAACAATGGGAAATTACTTATTTTGAAACTGTTGATTCATTCATGCATTTATTCACATTCAAAATAGTTATCTTTAGATCTGTGTGTTTCATTATCCTCGCAGCATAACCAAGAAAGTACACGTAAGTCCTGAAATAGAAAGTGAAATGGTTCCACCATTGCTTCTCCGGTGTTTACGCTGTCATTGTTTAAAAAAAATGTATTTACTAAGTATCAACCAGTTTCGCTTCAATGTATTTTTCTTGAGATAAAAACTCTTATTCAATTTTTGAACGGTTTTTAAAAATGTTATCTTTTAAATTTCGAACAAACATATTTCTGAAGTTTTTTACAGAAAATTAGACGCATAAATTTTTAAATTACAAATTTCTACTTGTGTTATCACTCTTCAGCTAATAAAGAACATCATCATTCATTTTGCCCAGTTTATATTCTGTATTAATTACTAAAAACAACGTATTGAATCAGCATCTCATTCCCTAGGTACAGAAACCTTTTAAATTGTTTTACTTCCTTTGGCATAATTTCACCAATCCATCAAAATTATCTCTTAACTATTTTTTCGTGATGAGTTGGAAGGAAGAAAATGATCCCATCTGGTCTTTCTGAATCCAAACAAGCCTCATTATGAAAGTGAAACGAAGCAAAAAGATGGAACCTAACAATTTACAAGAGGGTCATTCAGTCAATTGTTAGTAAACTGTTCGAGGCTTAGTTATGCGATTGAAAGGCGCGCCTTTTCTCTTTCTGCCCGAAGTACATCTTGTGTACAGCACGTTAGTGTTTCGTCTCTACTCGAAAACGCCTTTAATATTCAGAACCAAGCCACTAATTTCGATGCTGGGGTTTGATTGGTCCCATTCAAGAGAGACTTGCTCGATCCATTACAGGAGAAGTGAGCTGGCCTGATGGATGACTCGTGTCAAAGCCTGTTTAGCGCGGCGGTCTTTGCTCTATTGTAACACTTGCTTGAACAATACAGACTATTGTAGAGGCTCATTGTTACACTCGCTGTGACAATACACAGCCCACTGATGACACTTAATAGCGCGGCATCCACGTAATGTGCAGGCAAAACAGTTTTTTTGGTGACCAGGTCAGATGGCCGCAACGCTTTGCATCAGCTCAGTGGTGTCGCTCTGCCCTTTGCTGCGTCGGTGAATTGATTTAGTTTAATTCACTTTATGCTTTTTGGTTAGCTCAGTTTTCAGCATTTTAGCGTCCTCATTTCACCCTACTCATGAAGACTAAAATGCATGAGCACACTTCTTCAACCAAATAATTGATTGAAATGAAATAAGTTGTATTTGCGTTAATCTAACATTGTTCTCAATGTTGAAAAGCACGAATAAGTCATACGCTGATTAATTCAATTGTTTTTCTCACATAGCCTCAGAGAACTAAACGCGCTCAAGAATCCCAAGACTTTCTATAACCTTAATAAAAGTTCATCTCGTGAAGTGACCGTGTGATCTGATAGGGAAAACTATAACTAGAGTTTCAATAGGTGTATTTTTGTCACTGTTAAACAACGAAAGTGAAAAGACTCTCGTATGAGTAACAGTACTTTTACTAGGGTTGGAGTCAGTTTTTGTGAGAACCATTATAGCGTTGAAATAAAATCTAACCCTTACTGATTTCTTAGGTGTCTTGATTTTATCGCTGGGCGTGTTTTAATGTTTTAACATTGACAAGTTTTAACAAAGACATTAGAGTATTTAAAATTTAATCTTGCTTAAAGCATTTTCGAATACTGCTGTGAAACTTAGCTTTGAAGGAATTTAATTTGTATTAATAATGCATTGCTGTAATAATGCACTCATGTTTTGCTTTTTATTTCGAGTTTCATCCCAAAAATTCTTAAACTTGGTAGGGGTATCGGAGAGAAAGATGTAGCAAATATTTTATTTCAAGCGACAGACTGAATTTCTCTTAGCTCTAAGTTAATTATCATAATTCATATATTATACTGATGGACAATTCATGACTATAAATTTTTATTGGTGTGTATATTGAATTAATTTTACGAAAACATTTTCAAGGGAATGTGACATTGACGAGTCTTACGTATTGAGTCAGACTTGAGAATTCAGTACAATCAATAAAATTCATTTAAGGAATGAGTCTTACGTTTTGAGAAGCTAGTTTGCGTGTATCGCATACAATTTTACACACTAAAGATTTCCTTCACTGTATGATTTTGGGAGGAAATTACAACGATCACGCAAGTGAACAATATCCGTACTGATTTGACTGTGCTCGAAGTAAAGATTTGCTAACTCTGTGGGAAGTAGGATGTTGAATGATAATACCATGTGGTGTAATTTCTAAACTTGAATTATTTCTATTTCTACTTGTAATCTGTAGATTATTTTTACCATCTAGTCTCTCGTGGTAAACCAAACACTCGGCCAGTATCCTCTCCGGCAGCCAGTACGGTACGGAGACCGGCGCTGGAGCACCGCCGCGCCAAGAGTGATGTACTGCCGGAGCCGCCATTCCGCTGCATTGTTTGCTTCTCCCGTTCTTATTGTATAACTCGAAATGAAGCAATAAATTCAGGAGGTGTTCCTGCATTTGATTGCGATGGCATTGTCGCCCCTTAGAACTGGTCGTTGTAGCTTTGTGTCGTTTGTGTGCGCGTCAAAGGAAATAGCAAAAAAGACCAGTTTTGTTAAGTGCAATCAAGTGTAGGTTGTTTTTCGGGAGTATTCTTGTCCGTATGCTGCAACGTTACTTGCTTAGATAGCATGGTTGCTTAGTGATGAAACTCAGGAAAGGTTCAACGTCAAGGATTAAATTTAAATCTCACAATACTTATCCGTTCCCAATGAAATCAATTGAAACCATTGGGGTGGGCTGAGTGATGAAGTTGAGCGATGAAGTAGTACATCGGTTGAGAGATGAAGTAGTAAAATTGTGTTAGCTCGAACTATAACGCGATAAAATGCGCTAATGAAATTCTTTAGGGAATGTCAATGCCATTGTGTGAGTGCTAACACATTTTACCCATTTTCCTACGGAGGACTATTTTTTGCATGGAATACTTAAATTTACAAAAAACAGGTTTTTCTATTTGCCGGTGAAATAAAAACGTTTACGTAAGTTATTGATGAGCGAGTAGAAGCTGAATTACTGGCTTAGATTTCATTGTGACTCGCTGAAGAATCAAATTGTACGTGCATGTTGCTTTTTCCGGTCTTTCAGACATTACAATTTTTCTATGAATCTTCATTCGTTATTACCTCAGAATGACAACTAAGAAATTACTTTCACATCAAGTCATCTTCAGAGCATTTCATCTTCCAAATTTAATTTCTTTGCATTCCAAAGACTAATTTCATCTTTTTACTTATCCTCCAAACAGTCTGGATAGTATAGAGAGAGAAAGTAAAAAATATCGAAATAAAAATATACCAGCCTAAAAAAATTCCCTCTCATTTCAAAATACTTCCTATTTTGGTGTTCCCCAACCCTCAGAAAGATCGTCTCGTCACTAGCTTTATACTTACCTATATCCTTTTGATTAAAAAGCATTTTACGTTCCTCAACACAGTAAATTTTTCGAACATTTGAAAAGCGCCGACCTGAAAGCCTAGGAGAGCTCTGGAGTGCGGCGGTTGAGGGTGCCCACATGAGCGCGGCACAAAAGGAGCGTCAGAAGAGTGACATATGATGTATGATACACGCAGCTCCATACGTCATATGCAAATGGTCGGTGGAGAGATGACACTGGAGCATCTATCTCACTTCTTTCAAATGATGCATGCGTACGAAGATTAATCTCCGATCTGCTGCCGCATCACTCGCCGGACTCAAATTCTCGCACTTCTCGACCAAGGTAGTGGATACCTGCTTCGTGGTCGCCAAACTTCTATTTAAAAAAAGTCTGATCTTATCCTTTAAAGGAATGCGTTCGGGAACAAACTTCAGCAAAATTGCTCTGGCTTCCGCTATTGTTGTAAGAGAACGGATAACTCAGAATAACATTTCCAGATATCACTTGACTTTCAGAGGTAATGTCAGTGGTCAAAGTTGAGTATAATCATGGGAAAGAACCTGAACTTTTATTCAAATATATCTTTGTGCTCATGCTGTTTTAAAAGTATGATCCAATTTGAACTTTGATTTATTCGAGCATATCTTTACAGGCATGTTGTCTTAAAAGTATAATCCTTTAAGTACTTTGATTTAGCATGTATTAGCATATCTTCCCGTTGTTGGATCTCTCACACTCATGATTTCCACGCCACACGCCACGTCGCATATTCACTGACATCACACGTGTTAGAGTTTCTACGTAATTTAATGAACGACCGCCTGCCTTGGCTGGAAAGGGATGCTTCATTCGTTTTAGCACATGTTTTTAAACGTTGCATATTATCGGCAATGTTGCAAAAATTCCATTTCTCCCTTTAATGAAGTTGTCCAGACGTGCGTATTAACAGAGGATGGAAAAATTTTCTACTTTTTTAGACATGGAAAATTGACACAACTAAGAGCAAGAATGTAACACAACACAACTTGAACAAAATTATGCATTTTCACTTTGAGCATCTTAAAGGTACAGATAAATGTATGTAGAAATATATGAAATGCAAAAAATTGAGGTGAATTACTTTAAGGAACTCAATACGTGGGATTTGAAATTAAGGATTGAGTAACTAAGTTTATGAATAATCAATGCCCAGATAAATATACTGCAGTGAGTGGCCAATTAAGACTAAAAATAACAAATGAACTTGAAAACTTAAGTACACGTAATTGTTCAAATAAGTTATAGTAACGGTCGAAGAAACATGCGTCAAAATCTTTATCTAAGTATAGAAATATCAGGATCAAACTAATGGCACTGAACTTTGGGTAAATGCATCACAAAGTTAAGAAAAAAAAACAAATAGTGTTTACTTAATGATCTACAGCTCAACTTTTTTATGACCAAGAGATGTCGAATTGTTAGGCTAAGAATTCGTGACGACCTATACAAACTATCGAAAGCAATCTCTAGCTACTTTTCGAAGTGAGAGACAGAATAGTTTTTATATTTCTTTGTAGCATAAAACCCATGTTTTAAATACCTTGCTATTTATATTTTCCATTCTTTTTCAATTTATTTTTCAATTCATGTTTTCTTTTATTTCCTAGATTAAAAAAACAGATTCTCTAGAACTCAACTTCAATAAACTCTTTCTGGTTATTTTTTACCGAATACGCCTCTTGAGACGCTCCTGGTCTTTCAAGATCAGTGGCACTGTGGCTACTGCAACCAAGGCATTTTCCAAGATGAGCTGTTTGGTTTTTTTTGTGGAAACATTCAATGTTTACTCGTATTGAGATCCTGGTAAATTTTTAAAAGTAATTCCTGCCGCAATAAGAGATATCTCTTACAAGAAAGGACATCATCTCTCACGACATGCGATAACAATCAATGTACGGGAAGAATACAAAACTTTGATTTGATATACATAATAGCATTGGCCAAACCGCATTAAAACTCTACAAACAGCATCACCCACCTAGTAAATAGGCCAGTATGCCATGAAGTAAATACTTGAGAGTGTTCAACCCCTGAAGTTGGATAAAAATTTAGTTTTGATCCCATTGTATGAGGAAACAAATCTTATACTTATAGTACGAAAATAAGATCGCGAGGTTTCGTCGTCGAAAAAATTATAAAAACTCTTCTTCTGTCGGACAATCTAAAAGGTCTATCTTCCTGAACCAAAGAAACGTCTAAACAGGAGCTAAAATGAATAGAATATATGTTTCGACTTTTTTAATGAGAAAAAATAGTCTGAATATATAGATAAATTTCTCATGCTAATTCTTTTTCGTCTGTGTTTTAACAGCACTTTTAACCACTATAGTTGTGGTACGGCTGCAATATCAGCCTATCCAAAATGATATCAGCTTATTTTCATTGTAGGTTTCCGGTGACGTTTACGTGACTAAATTCACAATGCGTCGGTGAAAAGGCTGCTTAGCCGCTGAAATAGGCTGCTATAGGTTCCCTTGGTTCCTGTAAATCGGTGGAGTTTTTATACTGTGGTGTTGTTTTATTCATATCTTACTTCTGTACCACATGCAACAGTACTTACGGCAATGGTTATTGCTGATATCCAAGTGCTTCAACAGTCTTTGAATTTTGTTATTGATACCAGTCGAAGTTGATATCGACCCAAAAATGATAACGTTCGGACCAGCGCTAAAATTATGATAAATTTCTGTTGAATACTATAGTGAACAAAGCTTCTATTGTTATGCAACACCTTACAGTGTAAATAATATTTCATCAAACACTGCAGGCCAATGATCTGAAACGATATTTCACGACGAAAGTATAGTGTTCGTCGAGTGAGTAAGATGGCGAATCAAAGCCATGAACTATGTCCTAGATCGCAAAACCATGCCAGGGCTCTTTGGATCCGCGTTTTTGAGGTATGCCGAGCGTTTCGTAATCAGCGTGTGTAGCTCTGGAAGTAATTACGGCAGGCCGGGCTTCTGGACAGCAGCCTTCCAGTTTGTAAATAATGGGGAGCGGGGGCAATAAATTGCACGCCGTTATATAGGGAGTTAATGGACTATAAATTAGAGAGTCGCAACCTCACAGCGAATGGATGGCAATTGAATGAAGCTGTAATGTGACTTGTTTGCGTCATGTTTGACGGCAATAAGTTAGAATGGTGTACGACAATCGCAATCAAGCTTGTGTCAACGAAGCTCCGTCTTAATACACTGCTGCCAGACAAATGACCCTCATAAATCTAATCCAAAACACTAGAATTTATGAACTATACTGTGAACAGGTCGCGATCAGGCTGCTCCTCATTATCAAGAGAGTCGGAGTTTTCCGTTTTCATCTATGATTTGTGCGCCTTTCAATCTGGATGATGCGAGCGGTTATGGCTTGCATTTTGAGCGCAGGATATTAAAGTGAGGAAAGAAGTACGACGTTGCTTGAGTTATTACCCTGCAAGGCTCATGCGTGCGAAAATGCTTGGTAAGTTTATGGAAAATTTTGTTGACTCTTGGGTCTCAGCTCAACGCCTATGATCAGCATTTCAAACCTCAATTTTATTGAGGCTTAGCTCTCACTCGCTACTCGGCAGGATAGGCCTGGTACCAAAAATTTTGTAAAATGTGTAGCTTTTAGCTGATGAAAATCTTTTCGGGAATAAACACGCCTCCTGAAATGTGTGACGAGTTTGAAGGCTTTATGGTTGTCAAATGACCAGACTTTAGAAGATGTTTTAGCCAACTGGACCTCGGCGGACACGTGACACATTTGCATTTGAAGGCTAACCATGACCGCATATCCTGAGCGTTTCTTACTTTGACGTTATACTCTGGTAACTATATGGTCGTGTATTAAGCATATTTGCCCCAGCGAAAAACTTCAATTATTTTAGAAACACTTAACCCCGATAATATTTATTTACAAATAAAATAGTTAACTATATTACTGTATGCTTCATCCCCTAACTTTGTAATGATCAACCAAGGTGTTCGTGTCGCTTCTGACTTGAACTTCTATTGATACTTGCTTGACTACAGGAAAATGTCTAAATCGCTATATAGATTTTTCAGACTTCAACGAAAAGGGGAAATTATTTATTCTCATCTACCTGGGGTTTTATTAAAAATTTGTATGCACATGCATCAGACCATGACATTCACCAGAACCTGGTAAGAGAAAATATGTTTTGACACTGTGGAAAAGTTTCTGTGACAGAGTGCTATCATTAACATCACTGTAAATACTAATATTTTAACTCGAGCGAGCTTGTTCTATTCTTTTGCCAGCTGCAGAGAGCGTCAGGTAGTTATTATGCTTCGTAGTCTACCGAGTCAATGTTGCTAAACACGCTGAAGACCAGAGAGCACTGAATATGTTAGAAAGGAGAAGAAACATTAATGTCCTTCGTTATTTTTGTCCGAAATGACAGCTATGAGCTAAGTCTATATTTTAATTATTTTAAATTTAGTAAATTTATCTTTCTTCATTGAAAATTGCACTGTGTATTTATGGTGTGATTGTTTTTGTACCCTCTCACAACTGCCAGAATACCAATGTTTTCAACTACTCGAAGTAATTTCGGTGGAAAGAATTTAGTGTGCACTGCCCAGGAATTTGAAGTTACGTGACTGGTTCTTTCATATCACCAATCTTACATTTGAGGGTTGCCATGAGCTTATATGAGATCACACAAGTGCTGCAGAAAGCGATAACATCACACAACTACGAGTGTTCCAGCAAATATCAATGAGATCACACAAGTACTGCAACAAGCGATAATATCGCACAACGACACGTATCAATGAGATCACACAAGTACTGCAACAAGCGATAATACGAGTATCACACAACAACGACACATATCGATGAGATCACACAAGTGCTGCAGCAGGCAATAATGAGGTCACACAACTACGAGTGTTGAAGGAAGTAACAGAAACACCTTAAAATATCAGTGCACTAATTACAAGACTCATCAGCACAAGCTGTCTTTGGACTTCCTCGTAAACGTGAGACTCGCAGATCCGTTTGGATGAGGGCGGAGGTTGTCCGTAGATCTTAAAAGGGTTCTGAATTTTCTGTTTTCCCTGCCTACAGCTGCACGACCGCAAGTTCTGCTAAGACGTTTCAGAATACGTTCGTAAAGCGAGATTTGGTCAGTCAGTTTTTGAAATTACAGTTTTCTGGACAGCAAACAGAAATGAACAAGATCGCAGGGTGATTTCTAACCAAAAGCACAGCATTCTATTTGGCAAACGCAGCTCATAACGAAGCACTTGAAATGCTGTTAGATTTGACATGTGGTCACCTTTGAGCTGCATTAGTGCAATACGCAGCTATAATCATGCTCTGTATCACGCTTCACTTTCGTCATCATGGGCCCATTAGTCATCATTCATGACATTTGAAATCGGGCAGTATTCAGCACAGCCTTCGATAAACTTTACGATCATCGTGGGTTATCATCAGCAGGATCTGCAATCGTTCTCTCGTACAGCCTTTGTGTCGATCTTCCAGCACTATCGTTGCTATCTTAATTTACATGTTTTGTGCAGTTCCACCCTCCTGCATTAGTATCTACTATCCATGAATTAAAAAAACAATCATTACATCATCCAGCTCGATCTCATCTACTTCAGTGGGGCTGTGGCTTGTCACTACAAAGATGATTGAGGGCACCACAAATAAACTGAACGTCATACATGGATAGTGCTCGAAAATATTGCATTTCGCTCATTTCTAAAATAATAATTCTTTTGAAGTTAGATAAGAAAAATTATTTGATTTCGCTATAAATTTTTAGAAGACACGAGATTCCAATTTTTAAATTTCTTTTAGTTTGCCTTGGCTCACACTGCGTGGCTGACATGTCTGCAAGAGAGTTTGGGCTTCCCTAACAACTGTAAAGGTGTTCGTTTTGAGAAGAAGGAGGAAGGGAACATCAAGTGAAGAATTACGAGAACGAAAATCGATACACAAGTATACCCCCACACTCTGTGCAGAGAAATAGCAGCTTGAAAAAAGGTTATGAAACATGATAAAAGTTGAAGAAGAAGAAATTAATGCTGAAAAAACTGTTCTGAAACGAAAAAACTGTCCATAACAAAAGCCTATTCTGTTTCATCAAATGGAAAGCCTGCCTAACCTTCAGTTCGGGCCTTCAAATCTTCCCTCTGGGAACTCTTATTCCCATAGATTGAAGAGTTGTCCCCTTTTGATGGGGTTTACATGTCTAATGAAAAGTAAAGTTCGAACAATTGATTAATATTTTTATTGTTTCGATGCGTTCGTTGCATCATCTCGTACTTTAAGTAGATATAATCATTCGTCACAACCCTCGTCACCCCTTCCCCCCCTGAACTACTGTTATTCAGTTTAATTTCTTATAATCAAGTAAATTTAAATTCATCTAACACACAAATTGTTATTTCATCAACTTTCAGAAACTATGCCTTTTGCGCAGCTCGCAAAGAATATAAGAATTATTTATCAGCGAACATTGTTTCCAAAATGTGCACCGTCCGCTTAGCGTTCGTAGTACCAATAGTGCTAACCTCTCCAGTAAGTTATACTAAGAACAATCATCATCAATTTCGTGAAGTTTTCCCACGTTATCCTCTGTATTTTAGATTGAATGGAGCCTCCTCAATAACTGCTGCCACATCCCAACATGCGTGCAACATCTCCTTCTTCTCTGTTGTACTCGTACGGTTTATAGCCTGGTGTTCTAATAAGATGATGGCATCAATTTGAGTTTTCACAACCCCCGGCACTACACGCCAACAAAATATGTTTCTCATGACTAACCACCAACTTTCCATCTTCCTGAAGGACAACAAACATCTGAGCTCTAGGTACATAGACACATTCAGCCCCTGCAAACGCTATATTCCCACGAACAAACACCACCACACGCCTCAACCTTCTATTCTCCAGGAGCGCTCTTCTGCTGTTTACGTTGCTCACTAAATTTGCGCAAAAGGCTCAAGAAGTTAGAGCAACTTTGGCTCTTTATTTATTACTGAAGCACCAACTTTTAATGGCTTAATTTATATTTGGTAGCAGATGCAAATTGAGAGGAATCTTTCTTGGGCAAGTTGGGATGAGCGAAGTCGCTACGGGCAGGCTGTACGTCAGGTGTTTATCAGGAGGAACGGGGTGTACGCTCCACATTTATCTCAAGAAACGGGCTGCATGTCGCCTGTTTAATAGGAGAAATGGGTTATGGTTAGGTATTTATTGCCAAAAACAGACTTTTCATAAGATGATTATAAAAAAGCGGGTTTTTAAAAACATTCCATTTCTAACCGGCTGCTTTCCAGTTTTTTCAGGAGAAACTGCTGGCTGTGAGGTAATTATCAGAATGTATGTTTTACCCATCTATGCCATTTTTATGTGATCTTATCTTGCTTCCATTCTGCTCCGACGTTTTCTCATTATCGGTGGTCAGATACAGTAAGTAATTTTGCAAAAATATAATCCACCGGATTTTTGAGAACACTAATTCATTACGAATGTTGTAAGATGTCACTCCTACTCAGCTAACTTAGTGTTTAGATTCATTTTATTCATTTGTGTTTTAACGTTTTTGAGTTTTTGATCTAGAGCAAAAATGTCCGATTAGGAAATTTCAGTTTCCGTTCAGATAGAAAAGTAATTTAAATATCAGTAGTGAAGTCCGTGGATTTATTCAGACACCATATATTAGTATGTTTAAAGGTTCTGATATAATTTGTTCTTCAATGCGTTGCGAAATGTTCCATGATTTTTGAAAAACTTTGGATATCTTACATAATTTTATTTTAATTTTTCAGATGTTACTACAATTACGCTTGTCAGCGTTAGTAGCTTCCCTGTTATTACTCTGTTGTTTGGCACAGCCTCATCTCAATGTCATAATTTCATATCGGAGCTCTTTGCTTGTTGCAACTGGCGTCTTCCTTTACATGCATTACAGATTCCTTAACATATTTATTGTTCAAAACCCTCCCAAAATACTTCATAAACGTTACAAGTCTCCAAAATTCCCTTGTTAGATAATTTCCGAGTTAATTTCGAGGCACTGAGTCACCGCGTCCTTCCATCAGCCCCTCTTTTACAACACCCGCAAGCCCACACGGCGCATTCGTGCTCTCACCAAGACAATTTGCACCCAGTGCGACTCGTCAGCAAATCTCTGTTATTGGTGCAAAGCTGCAGCCGGCATGTCACCGGAGGGAGCGCGGCCGCTGCTCGGTGCTACACACAGCCCTGTTGTCCATGATGGCGTCGGCATCACACTCTCGAGCATCAACAGAATATAACGTAGCTGAGGCGATGCTTCGCGGTCTCTTGAGGAGAGGCACTGCCGGCTGCCTGGCCGCAACTCGACAACTGTGTTGTGCTGTTCTCCTGCGATACTGGCGTCTTCACATGGAAATGGTCAGGAATGAAGAAAGAAGCTTGTAGAGATACTGTAGTTTCCAATACTTGATATTGGATGATGAATGGTGTGTTGGGAAAACTCGGCGGTAATTACCCATATGATGAGTCTTAATGGCAATGCTCATGACGTTAACAAATATTTTATTATACGTTTTGTTTAATACAATTTTTAACTGGTGAGAAACTACGCCGTTACGCGACAACTTAGGTAGAACTGAAGTTTTATATGCAACTCATTCTAAATTCAATTTTAGTGTCTGACTATTACATTAATAGAAATTCAACTGGAACGTCCCTCATTACATAAATTCCGTTAGTGACCACCGGTGGACCAATAAGCAGTCAAAGTATTTATAGGATTTTTCTAACTTTAATGTTAAGAAACAATGCGATTTCATTAAGAGTTATCCTTAAATTAACACGATTTCGCCTACCTGTGTACGTACGTACGTACGTCCGTCCGTTCGTTCTCTATCTTCGTGGCACGTTTTAAGTAATTTCATAAGCAAAAATTCGTTCTCATTGTTTGAAATCGGATTACAATAATACGGAATCGATAACAATAACAGAGAATCGGATTATAATAATACAGAATCGGATTACAGTAATACAGAATCGGATTGCAATAATGCGGAATCGGATTACAATAATACAGAATCGGATTACAATGATACAGAATCGGATTACAATAATACAAAATCGGATTACGATAATACGGAATCGGAATATATAAATCTCTCATTATTTCTACAAATCACTGCGCAGCTAACAGTTAGGATAGGTTAATTATTCAAATTTAAAAATCAACTGTAAACTTTTTCCCAGGCCTAGGATAAGTTTGGCTGGGATAGGGTAAATTTGGTTACAATGAAATGGGTTAGATTAAGATTATATTAATTGAGAAAATTAAGATATTTAAGTTAAAGAAGTAATCGAAATTTTCCACGGGCACCACCTGTCTGAAATATTTATTTACTAGGTTGAAAAATTCCATCCTTGCAACATTTATTCCCATGGATTACAGATATGCACGAATGACTAGAGGCATTCTATCTCTCATCAATACATTCTCTTTACACAAATGGGCTCAGCGTATCACAGTTCAATGAGAGTGATTAAACAAACTTCGCTTGTTAATTTCGATTCTAATTTTCGAATTTACGTTCTATTCTTAAGAAACAGTCTGCGAGCAATGATTGAGAATGTATCATAGTTCATTCCCACCAAATTTCCATGATGTATTTTATTGGAAGCCTTTCTCAATATCGCTTAGAAGGAATATAAAAATGCTTAAGTAATTGCACAATCGTCTGAATACTTTGCTTGGCTTTGTACAGTGTATTATGTTCGAAGAAATTTTTGGCGTGACCAAAAAGCAAAAAGATGGCAAAAAAATTAACGCAGAGTTCAGTGATAATTTTTAAAGTAGATCAGGTTTATAATGTTGTTGGGACATTCTAATTTCTGATGCGTATATCGGCAGATCTGTGGCGTTTACTTATACTTTTTAGATAGAAGTAACAGATTGCAAAATGAATACTGTGTCAAATAAAAAAAACGATGTCAAAAGAATGTAAAATAAGATAATAAAATATTAAGAAATGAACTCGAAGGAACAATAATTTTTTTTGTACAACTATATCAGACAGCGTCTACCGCATGGATGTGATTTTGAATCAATTGTGTTTAATCGATTCTCTGGTAATGAATTTGCAAACAATCTTCTGGCGCAGTGCACAGTTGTTAACTCAGCTTTTTTGCCATTTCTTTATTTGTTGGCACCCTTACAACGCTTAAATCTTTTTTTCTTTACCTTCCTTAACTAATCGTTAAATTTGTTGCTCATGTTTGCTGCACATAAAGTTCACTAATTTGTTCTCATTGTTTGTTCTTTGACGTAATTTTTGTATTAGTTTGTTCACAATATGTATTCGACTAATTTATTCACTTATTTGCTTCCCTACTATGCTTATCAAGTTTTTTCACATTATTTGATTTCTTAATTCAACTTTTGCAATAAATCTACCGACTTCTGTCCTCGAAGAGCCCATAAGTAATTTCCCCGTATTTTAACCAACGAAGAAATCAAACAATTTCGCTGAGTTGAAAAATTGGAAAAGTTCTCTGACTTATACAACTGAAACATGTTCATTCGTTTCACTTCCGCCTAAAAACTCAAAGAGCCTATAGGGGCTAGGAATGCTTTGTGGCTATTAATTACTGATAAACAAGCGCATTATGGACGTAAAGGAAAAAATTCAACGTAAGTAGCGAAGTTTCACACGTATATATACCGATTCTTAAGATAATTGGTAAAATACAAGCATAATTATTGCAATGAGCCCGAACTATTCGCATCGCATTGCATGTGTTCAATCTTTTTTATCAGTTCTAAACGTCCGTAGCAATTCAAGGCATTGAATGCGTGATTTTATCTATTGTGCATGGCTATCTTGAAATAATACATTAAATTTGCTTATTTATCTAGCACATTCTACTGCTGCTAAAAATAAGCCAGTTCGCTCTTAATAAATCATTAGAGTCTAAAAGAAAAACATTTACTTTGAACGTTTCTAGCTTCGGCTCATTCTCAACAAACAGTCTGCAAATAAATAATAGACATGTCAGTACACTCAAAATTACAGAATCGTAGAATATAAACACGTTAAAACAAACAAACAACAGCAAAAAAAAATTTATCGGTTGACCAGCGTGTTCAGTTGACGATGACTTCGAGCAGCATGTTTAGCAACCCTGACGTAAAGTGCTCGGCGGGTGGAACCCACATACAACGATGCGCAACGCGCACAACTTAAATTATAGACGAGGGAAGGTCGCATGCCAGTCCGGAGCTCATCTTTAAATCTAAGAAATGATCCAATGGTACGCTTATTAACTAAAATAATACGAAAGGAAATTTACGGGAAGAATTTAGTCATAAGTCGTACAGGTCACTTGCTTACTTCTCCTACTCGTTCTAGTATAAGACAACATTGTAGTAATGGTTCATGTGAACAAATTATTGATATAAGCAAATTTAAAATATGAGATTCTTGTACCGCCAACTTAGACCTAGGTATTTTAGAGTCATTATTTATTCATAAACTCAAACGTTCTCTCAATGAAATGCAGAGTGCATACCCTCTAAAAATAGTCAATCGATAAATTATTATTTTTTGTTTGTTTGTTGCTATGGTTTTAACGTGCTTATATCCTACGATTCTGTAATCTTGAGTGTACTGACATGTTTATTAATTTATTTTCAGACTTTTTGTTGAGAATGAGCCGAGGCTCAAAGCGTTCAAAGTGAATGTTTTAAAGTACTTCTACTCCATATCTTTTATTGGGAATTTGATTCGCAAAAAAAGATTTTCCTTTGATCATTAAAGCTTTCATGAAAAGAAAGAAAATTAACCTAGTTCCATATATAAAGTTCGCCGAGTTTTGGAGCCAGGTTTAAGGTTCTCTGTTTATACTAAACAATCCAAGAACAAGTAATCCATACCATGTAAATCATTTCGAAATGACTTGACATACGCTAAAATGCTGACAGAAACCATGTTCGCTATTTAAATAAGTGTTACCCTCTAGTAGGGACAAAAATTTTCACTCGGCTTGATATTGCATGCATTTGAAAATAAAAGGTTGACTATGCGTATTAGTGCAGTTTTACCTAACGTGACCAGTCAAGAAGCAGCTGAAATCACTGCGTGAGTGGGGGTTGATCTCACGCATCCGAGCTCCTTTTGAACGGATGTGAGCAGAAGAGAACGCTTAAATTTACTCTGAACGTTGGAAGATGTCTTTCCCTCGACCCGTACGACAACTGAAGTCTATTTCCTTAAAGACTAGAAAAATCTGTGATGAAATTCTCTTATATTTTTTATCTTGAATGTCCTAATGTAATTTAATCGACCCTGAATCCGTGGAAAAACGGCTATTTTTGGAATATACCCAAATTTAACTTACTAAAACCTATTTTATCTTAACAAATTTCATTACAACCTCACCTATCACAACCTAACCAGACCTATCGCATCCTAACGAGTATTGACTTTCAGAATCCGCAAAAAAAGTCATGGTTATTTTTCGTCTTGACGTCAACTGTGTAGAAGTACATATTTTTACCACCAGGTATCCAGCTTATTTACGTAACGTTATAAATGTGTTGTATTTCTATTGTTTCACAACCCTTTTAAAAAGGGTTTAGCGTAATACACAAAATAATATCTGTTAATTATATTTTCAACTCTTTGTAGAATGGCTAGAAATGTAATCGAGCAGTAAAGGTCATTTTTTCAATTTTTACAACTTATAACCTAAGATAAACAGCATTAGTGACCATGCAAGCGTAATCAACGCGTTAAATGGCCTAATAGACTTCATCTTAACCGATTCTAACTTAACTTAATCTAACCTCTCCCTAACCTTTTTCAACCTATCTTAAACTAACCTCAGCTTTCCTACAATATGATGACGCAGAGGTAAATTTTTTATTTGCATATTGACTTCACTACAGTATTCGATTTAGAGAATTTACGCTACCAACTGTAAAGCTACGAAAATGAAAAATGTTCAGAAAACCAACTTCAGAAAACTTCTTGTCACCCGAAATTTTCACTAAGTTTTGATTTAAAAAGCAACAGGGAAAATACTCACTGCATTGCACAATGTTCAATTGACTTATTTACAATTCAGACTGCATTTAAAGGCGAAAGTAAGTTTTTCCTGAGGAAATGTTTGAAACCATGATTTTTGCTTTGCGTAGGCAGGCATTGATATACAGTTAAGTTGTGCATCCACTCAGACACATCTTACCGCAATATTGGAGCACGGAATATCCTAGGAATTCTAAGGATATAAAAGTACGTCTTTTAAGATCCAGTGAACTTAGCAACCTTGTTCATCTCAAAGAGCAATTCCTCGGGTAAATCTTACTTCATCGTAGCGCTCAGAAGAAGTCTCTTCTCGCTTTATTGTCCGATTTTAATGAAGACGCAATGCTCTTGCCGCTATATCAGCGACCACTGGTTTTTACGATTTGGTCAAGGCAAACGAAATTTATGTTGAAGAGCAAATTTTTAAGCCAATCCTAGTTCATAACTTATACATCGCTCTGAGCTCATTTCTTCTACTTGAAGTAAGGTTATTAGAAAGACGCCCGTCAGGTAATTTTTTTCAATAATGCAAAATAGTAGTTTCAAGCGATGTAAACAAGAGGTATTAAGTGAATAAGAACACATCCATCCAATAGACAGAAGAAAAGCTGCTCAATATAAACTGAGAGTCGTCAATAAAAGGACGAGACAAAATATCAAATTGATACCCAGTTTAAAAATATAAGAAACACACAGGAAATGCAGGCGGGCCCCTGAAATAGGAAAGGAATTTTATTAAAATAAAATTTGAAGACCTGATGCTAGACGCTAAAGGAAACTGACAGCAAGTGCCGGAGAGAAGTGGCGCTAAAGGAAATTGACGCTAGACGCTAAGAAGAGGAGATAAGATTGTGAGGGATCAGAGGGACGCGGATGGCCGCAATTTAGACGCATTAGCCCCGGCTGGGAAGATCAAGGGATCAGGGGTGTCGTCACTGACGAGCCTCCAGCTCTGCTCGCAACCCCTGCTCCAAGGGGGATGTGCGGTTTTCTTGGCCTGATGGGGGATGTGGGGTTTTCGTGGCCTCACTGGGGATGTACGGTTTTCTTGGCCTGACGGGGGATGTACGGTTTTCTTGGCCTGACGGGAGATGTACGGTTTTCTTGGCCTGACGGGGGATGTACGGTTTTCTTGGCTCGACGGGGGATGTGCGGTTTTCTTGGCTCGACGGGGGATGTGCGGTTTTCTTGGCCTGACGGGGATGTACGGTTTTCTTGGCCTGACGGGGGATGTACGGTTTTCTTGGCCTGACGGGGGATGTACGGTTTTCTTGGCTCGACGGGGGATGTGCGGTTTTCTTGGCTCGACAGGGGATGTGCGGTTTTCTTGGCCTGGCGGGGGATGTGCAGTTTTCTTGGCCTGACGGGGGACGTACGGTTTTCTTGGCCTGACGGGGATGTACGGTTTTCTTGGCTCGACGGGGGATGTGCGGTTTTCTTGGCCTGACGGGGGATGTGCGGTTTTCTTGGCTCGACGGGGGATGTGTGGTTTTCTTGGCCTGACGGGGGATGTGCGGTTTTCTTGGGCTGACGGGGGACGTACGGTTTTCTTGGGCTGACGGGGGATGTACGGTTTTCTTGGCTCGACGGGGGATGTGCGGTTTTCTTGGCTCGACGAGGGACGTACGGTTTTCTTGGGCTGACGGGGGATGTGCGGTTTTCTTGGGCTGACGGGGGATGTACGGTTTTCTTGGCTCGACGGGGGATGTACGGTTTTCTTGGCTCGACGGGGGATGTGTGGTTTTCTTGGCCTGACGGGGGATGTGCGGTTTTCTTGGGCTGACGGGGGACGTACGGTTTTCTTGGGCTGACGGGGGATGTGCGGTTTTCTTGGGCTGACGGGGGATGTACGGTTTTCTTGGCTCGACGGGGGATGTGTGGTTTTCTTGGCCTGACGGGGGATGTGCGGTTTTCTTGGGCTGACGGGGGACGTACGGTTTTCTTGGGCTGACGGGGGATGTGCGGTTTTCTTGGGCTGACGGGGGATGTACGGTTTTCTTGGCTCGACGGGGGATGTGCGGTTTTCTTGGCCTGGCGG
Organism: Morinoia aosen; assembly: GCA_030386875.1. Lineage (NCBI taxonomy): Eukaryota > Metazoa > Arthropoda > Malacostraca > Amphipoda > Talitridae > Morinoia > Morinoia aosen. The sequence goes on along the minus strand of CM059563.1, from coordinate 5,840,150 downwards.
GGGATGTGCAGTTTTCTTGGCCTGACGGGGGACGTACGGTTTTCTTGGCCTGACGGGGATGTACGGTTTTCTTGGCTCGACGGGGGATGTGCGGTTTTCTTGGCCTGACGGGGGATGTGCGGTTTTCTTGGCTCGACGGGGGATGTGCGGTTTTCTTGGCCTGACGGGGATGTACGGTTTTCTTGGCTCGACGGGGGATGTGCGGTTTTCTTGGCCTGACGGGGGATGTGCAGTTTTCTTGGCCTGACGGGGGATGTGCGGTTTTCTTGGGCTGACGGGGGATGTGCGGTTTTCTTGGCCTGACGGGGGATGTGCGGTTTTTTTGGCTCAACGGGGGATGTGCTGCTTTCTGGATCCGGCTGTAGGATGTGCTCTTTTCTTGGCCCCTTGAGGAATGCGGGCTGTTGTTTGCCTGATGTTGAATCTGGACTGTTTTCTTGGTTCCGAAGTGAATGAGAACTTTTTTTACACCCGATGGGATGATGAGAACTATTTTTTGAACATACTATAGATGTAAATAGTTTTATTCTGACTCGACGAGAGATAAGGACCGTTTTCATCATCCAATGGGAGATGACTGTAATCTTGGCCAGACTCTGAATTCGGACTGTTATCTTAACCCAACGGATGTGATATACCCTCCCGTTGAACTAAAAATTGAATATGGAAATATGGAAGTTACTGAAAAAATATGAGAGGATGGCACATGTTTCAATATTGTTAACTGATCCGTTTGAGTACATTTTATTCTGTGGGAAAGAAAGAGTGATGATATCAGCTATTGAAGAGTGTATCCATTTGAGCTATTAGAATGTGCAGTTGTATCACTTGTTGCAGAGTATGAACTTATGATCAATTGGAAAGCGTATTTTGATGATCAGTGAGGAAGAGTAGTTATGTGATGAATCGGGAAAAATGTCTTTTTTATAAGTATGAAAGTGGGAACGGTTTCATGGCCTAGTAGAAAGCATGGTTTTCATCTGTAATATTAATATGCCTAATTATACGTGTATGTGAAAAGATTAGTTTTTGAAGTAAAATAAACTGATTAAAGGTCAAAATTCTTCCCTTGGGCTGTAGAAAACATCACATGACAAGAAAAATGAATTCATTTTCCTTCAAAATTCTACAAATGATTGCCAAAACTGGTAGAAACTGATCCAAAATAATCTAAACTGATAAAAACTGATCCAAAATAATCTACACTGATAAAAACTGATCCAAAATAATCTACACTGATAGAAAACCTCACTGAAGCGAATCAGAAGCAACTTCATAATTTATGAGACCATGGACTCAAGCATGCTACAGAATTGAAGGCCTGCTTGTACTGCAGCTATCAAGTGTTACTTGAAGAATGGCCACCACGTGCCTTTGTACACTAAAATAAATAAGCGTAGAAAGAGTACCTAAAATGATTATCCTAAGCAATCTCTGGAGCGAATAAACTGTTATGATATTGTGGACCTACTTAGAGCTTCAGGATTAGTGTGGACTACTTAAGGACTAGTAAGGACTACAGACCTAAGGACTAGTAATCACTACCTCCCGTAATGTTTTTCTGGATTAACGATTTCTAGAATTATGTTTCTTATAATATTGTTCGCTTAGAATAATTTCCTGTGTAGTATTCAGACGCTAATTAGTAATGAATTTGACTAAAATAATAACTTTCTGATGAGAAATGTGACGGCCTCCGCCGGAGTCGCCCGGACACGAGCTGTGCATGTTTTTCTCACTCCAGTCCTTGCTGTTGGTTCACGTGTGAGCCTCTGATTTGTCTCTAATGGAAGTATATGGAATAAATGGAAAAAGCAGAGAGAATTTTCTATGTACAGAACGATATTTGTGTCCTTTGGTGATGAACCAGTCCATTATTTAAATTAAATTCCTGTTAAAATCTCATGGCCAGACGACTTTAGCTATTTGATTTGGAGATACGGCTAAGCCCATGGAAATTGCGACTCTTGACGCTTGTTTTGGGTCATATTGCGTTAGAGAAATTAAAAAATGACAACCTTTCCAAAAAATTACGCCCAGTTTTGTCAAGGTATCGAACTTCTCGAATGACAAAAACATCTGCAGAGAATTTGATATACAAATGAAAGTGAATTTCGGTTCTGAATTGTCAAGTGGTCACGGGGTTTGCTTCTTTATGAAGTCGATCATCCCTGAGAGCAACTTGCTCGGCAATCATTTCCAAATGCCAACACCCCTCAATAGAACCCTTCCGTCCACGCTCAGCTCAAGCATCATGGCTGATGATATTATGCTTCACCTAAAGCCGTACCTATCATCCCTCTTATCAACTATCACTACAAGACCCCATCTTCAGCATAGAAGGGCAAATCTTCTTTATTATGGCCGGTGATAAGTTTCTCCCCTCATCCCAGGACTCGTTCATCCCTCACTCGACTGCGACGCCCCATCATACCGCCAGACAATCCCTGTATCCCAACATCACCCCAGGCGTCTCCCCTCCCCTCACCCCGACACTAATGACCCTCACCCATACGTGATTTGCTAGCGAATGGAGCCCTAAGCTTCCACCTCCTCTCCCTGATCTCCAGTTTTTACCATCAAGCGCTCCAGTGGAGCACAGCCTCCACGCTCCCGCCGCTGCTACACGGATTATCACCTCCCTTGCCTCCTGTACAACTCCGCAGTATTTGGTTTCGTGTCTTCTTTCCGTGTATTTCTTTTCATTATTTTCATGCACCTCATCATTTTATTATTTGCTCATTTATTTATTTTGTGTAACGCTGGTCCTCTTTTGCTTCTTTTTTTTATTCCGTAACTCATAATACGGTGAATGGATTCTGAAGTTCTTGTTTTCACGTGCGTTGAAGCGATGAGCTTTACCACGTAACGCACAGGTAGTTGAGAACTTGCGAGCAAGCTGTACTGCTGCGGCGACGTAGAATGTTTGAAAATCTGGCCCCAGAAACATTCTTCACTACACCTTGTCCTTTGCCTTACGATGCTCCAAAGCTCCCATTGCCTAAGTCACCTTACGGTGGGCATGAACTGGAGGAGTTCTTCACTTTACGACGCCTCTTTAACCAAGATGTTCCCGCTGCCTCGCACTGTCTTCACTTGGCTGAATTCATGATACATCCAGCGATGAGCTCTGCTCTTTAAATCAAGTGTTCTACACGAATTAAAATTGTGACTGAAGTGTTACCATTGTTTCTTAGGAATGAGTATTGTTTATTAATTACCTTTTATTTCACAACTCTCCCTCAAATTTTTACTCAGGATGACTCATTTTACGATCTCAAAAGATCTGCTTTATGATCCTGGTGAATTTTACTCTTCATTCGAGTGATACATGACGGACTGGAGGCAAAACGTCGTCCCAAAGTGCTTGTTGTTTCAATGCAATGTTCATCATCGGAATACTACTTTCCCGTCGCTCGACTCACACTGCCTCTCACGTGACTGCTTCCCTCACCTCACACTGCCTCTCACATGACTGCTTCCCTCACCTCACACTGCCTCTCACATGACTGCTTCCCTCACCTCACACTGCCTCTCACGTGACTGCTTCCCTCACCTCACACTGCCTCTCACATGACTGCTTCCCTCACCTCACACTGCTTCTCACATGATTGCTTCCCTCTCCTCACACTGCCTATCACACGACTGCTTCCCTCACCTCACACTGCTTCTCACATGACTGCTTCCCTCACCTCACACTGCCTCTCACGTGACTGCTTCCCTCACCTCAAACTGCCTCTCACATGACTGCTTCCCTCACCTCACACTGCCTCTCACATGACTGCTTCCCTCACCTCACACTGCCTCTCACATGACTGCTTCCCTCACCTCACACTGCCTCTCACGTGACTGCTTCCCTCACCTCACACTGCCTCTCACGTGACTTCTTCCCTCACCTCACACTGCCTCTCACGTGACTGTTTCCCTCACCTCACACTGCCTCTCACATGACTGCTTCCCTCACCTCACACTGCCTCTCACGTGACTGCTTCCCTCACCTCACACTGCCTCTCACGTGACTGCTTCCCTCACCTCACACTGCCTCTCACGTGACTTCTTCCCTCACCTCACACTGCCTCTCACATGACTGCTTCCCTCACCTCACACTGCCTCTCACGTGACTACTTCCCTCACCTCACACTGCCTCTCACGTGACTTCTTCCCTCACCTCACACTGCCTATCACGTGACTTCTTCCCTCACCTCACACTGCCTCTCACATGACTGCTTCCCTCACCTCACACTGCCTCTCACATGAATGCCTCCCTCACCTCACACTGCCTCTCACGTGACTGCTTCCCTCACCTCACACTGCCTCTCACGTGACTGCTTCCCTCACCTCACACTGCCTCTCACGTGACTTCTTCCCTCCCCTCACACTGCCTCTCACATGACTGCTTCCCTCACCTCACACTGCCTCTCACGTGACTTAATCCCTCACCTCACACTGCCTCTCACGTGACTTCTTCCCTCACCTCACACTGCCTCTCACGTGACTGCTTCCCTCACCTCACACTGCCTCTTACATGACTGCTTCCCTCACCTCACACTGCCTCTCACATGACTCCTTCCCTCACCACACACTGCCTCTCACGTGAATGAACCCTTTCATATCATATATTTCATTTTTATAAATTGTTTGAATTTCTAAGGTAGATTTTCAACTTTCCATTTGAGTTATAAAAGTATGATGGAACACATCCATGTTGATTGCTTTTTCGTTTTGCTGCAACTACATTTCTGTTTCTGTATCTTTTTTCTGCTGTTGGAGTCCACAATCAGTTCCAATTCTTACTTCTTATGAACTCATTTGAAGTAATTTCGATCGAATTATGGGAAGATTTGGCTTAATTTCATATAATATCATTACAACTCAATTGTGTAATGGTGCAAACTACAATCGTGGTTCAGTTTTCCGTTTCACTTCATCGTTCTTGACCGTGTAGTTCCTCGCAGTCGATTTTAAGGCTCACTTTCGACATATTATCTGTGCTAAAATACTCATTTTTAACACATGATTCATTTATGTTCACTTGAGACAAAGCTCCCAAATGATTCACCCTGTACCGATCGGATAACTTTCAAAGTATTGCTGAACAATAAATCATAGTTTCCACTCGGCATCGATACAGCCACTTGTCACAACTGAAAGTATTCCACTTCTTTTTTAAGAAATAACCGCAACTTGACGCTTGGCAACTCCATTAACACGATTAGTTACACCACAAATAAAGCTAGTTTAATAAGCTCGGCGACTACATGAGCACCATTATTTGGCGGGAGTGCGGTCGTACATCACAATAGAGTGTAAAATTAACCTCGGCGGAGTCAATTATTCAGAAGACTTTGTGTGGAAACTGAAGTTCTCGCTCAGGCGCCGCCATTCATTAAATGTGGGCAAAAATTCGGCACAGAGCGCCATCAGGCTGATCCTGTTCATTGATGAATTGTAGGGGGCGCTACGTTGTCGAGCTCTGTAAGTTTAGCGTAATGGACCACTTTATTGTTATGTGGAGTTATTAGTATGGAGATTTACAGGACCTTAAGTTAGCTGCTCTACTTAGGCTCCCGTTACGAGCCTACGCCTAACTCCACTATTCTGGCGTGCAAATTTGATGAAGACATGCCATGAAGTTCCGTAAAATATGCGAGGAGCATCAGATATAAATTCTGACGCTGCGAGCACCAAGGAAATTGTTGTTGAAGAAATTAGGAGCTTGAGTGGAGATTTTGACGATGTCCAAAGTTGGGATGGTGACAAACAGCAGGATATTTTACGACGGTGATGTATTACGAATGTTTTAAGCCACACTGGGCCTGGAAAACCAGAGCTGTAGCGTCAAAGTCGACGAGTCTAAGAATTTAGTGAGGGTAGTGATTTCTTACCAAGCTTATTTATACGCCATGATTTGGTAGCACGTTATATAACTGGAAATATATAATGATAAAGAAATATTCTGCAGAAGCGATCTTGAATGAGTGGGTGGATTGGTTAGTGAAGATTGTCAAATGAGTTTTGCGTGTGGAGGATGAGTGAAATAAATTTTTGTAGAGGAAATGACTTGATAAACGGCAGATAATCTCTCACTTACTGTGCGAGTTAATGTCACGAAAAATTCTTGCTTTGCAAATGTCGATTGAAAGAATAGAAAGTGTTTCGAAATGACTTCAAAATTAACTCTTCGTAGACGCTGCTAAACTCTCACAAATAAAATGAATATCAGTCTACAGGTCGTGTTGCGATGAGCAACACGCTAAGTCAACAAAATATCAAGTCTACAGGGCGCGTGAGATTAACTACTTGTACTGCAAACACACAATATAAGTACGCGTATATATGAGGATTTCAGCTAATTTGTGTTGTGCTCTCGTGCTCAATTTGTCTTTTTTTCTAAATTCAATAAATTTCAATACATTCGACTTTTTAGCTCATGAAGTTTGAGCAAAATAAGTAACCGCTTTCAAAAGAAATTGCAATAAGATGATGGAATAATGAAATATAAACTTGGAGGAATAATATTTTTTTTTTAAATCTGCGGTACAACGAGATTCATGCAAGGAAACGCATACTTGTATTCTGTGTTTTGGCTTGCAAGCAATTCATTTCAGCTCGGCATATGAACTTGATATTTAATGTCGTTTTTGCTGTGCTGTTTCTCCGTCGTTTCATGCTATCCGGGCATCAAGTTTAATTGGCACTCATGAAAATTAAACCTTGTCCGGCAATCCATGAAACGCACATCCGCATATTACATCTGATATGTACATACTCCATAAGTTATCTAAAAGTACCTGTAATATTCATGTTAGAGTGCATCTCTAAAGTGAACATGAGGGAAAGATTGTTAAGAAATTGTTGCAGCGTTAACTTTTTAACTATCGTCATGGAAAATTGCTGCCACGTACAGCATTTAAATAACAGGTTGTCGTTCTGTTGAAAAATGCTATGAAGCAACAATCCTTACTTCTCATTTTCACAAAAAACTTAATCACTTTGTCCGACGGTGAAGATAAATCGACGTAACATGCCTATAAAAATAGAAGCAAAATTACATACTTCCATCTCATTCCATGTTAGCCTAAGAGTATGCCGAGATAAAAATCCTTTCAGTACAAAAACAGGCTGAACAATCTAGTTTATTCGTATTATGTTTCTCATCGAATATGAACACTTTACTCCAAAAAATACGAACATTTTAATAGTATCCCGTTTGCTATTCACCTTCAAACATTTCTAGTCATCGCCTTGCTTCGATCTCTCGCACACTGCGAGAAAAATGGCTTCCTTTTTATACTTTTTTTCCAAGCCTTCGAAACTTTAGTCCAATGTATTAGCTTGTTCTTTCAAGCTTAACAACAAATGTAGTTCAGATAGGCAAAGTTCTCAAACCGTGTCCATCTAACCTTACTAAACGTACTGTCAACCCCCTAAAATATATCCCATTTTAATGGTAATGGGATTCATGTTGCATTGAAAGATTATTTTCGAAGAAGGAAAGTAGCTGCTCCTGTTTATTCACAACGTCCAACAACGAAAAATCACACCGATTGCTCCGAGTACTCAGTAGAGAATTGTTTCCCAAATACGAACGGAGCGCTGTCTAGCACAGTTACCTAGCTATGTTTGGCTGAGTTCGCTTTGAAGAACTTTTCGCGAGCTTCAGCCGGAATATGTATTCAAACTTCAAATTGCTATGAATCATTTTGCTGCAGGTGTGACAAGTTTCATGGCTTTTACAAAGAAGAGAAACGTTTCCCTCGGACCTTTGACCGGTTGTAGCTTCAACTTCCTCTAGACATTAGCAACCATACTGAGCATGAGGTCCACATGCATTCCGCTCACTTTCGTCATGGTTCCGAGCCGTAGAACAAATAGTTTCGCTTCATTTCACTTTATCTCACAGCAGGATCAAAATTATCAAAAAGTGGTCATATGACTGGCTCTGTTAGTCCCAAAAATAGAAAAAATAAATCAACCAGTCCTAATCCTAGAAAATCTTTCGTTAGCCTTAATTTTAACTAGGCCAAAGTGACTGAATTGTAATTACGTTCATTGAAAGAAATACTTCGTAAAAATACAGAAAGAAAAAGTTTCGGAAACGCAGGTTTACTTACGCTGTTTGTTAAAGGCGTTTCACTCCCGAAAAAAATCATTGAAATAAGAAACACTTTTAAGAGAGTGTATTCATGTTTTATACGAATGCCAGCCCATATCATTGAAGAGTTTAAATTCACAGACTCCAATGACATTTCGTTTTGAAGACTGACAAAAGGACAAATTCGGCCTCAGCATTCAAAATTCATGTTCATTCCATTCTATATCCCTGAGAAGCATGTTACGAAATTTTTGTTTTCGTTTCATAAATAAAATATTCATCCATTTCCTCCTTATATGGAAAATTTCCTTATGGCTTCGCGAATGTTCACATCTTTAAAAAACGAGCGGCCACGTAGCTCACATAAAATTTATGTTCGAAAAAAAAGGACGCGTACTCGCCCCCTTTGTTTTATCACACACAAGTTATAAGAGGTAGGATTTGCAGAGGGACGTCGGAGGAGATGCCTCCTAGAAACAAGATATTTACATGCCGGAGACAGAAGCTGTCGGCTGGAACATCACAGGACCTCCTCTGAAAAACAACCGAGATTTTCGACTTCCATACGCCGGCACACAGCGGTTGATTTTGAGCTGGTGGGGATGGCAAGCAGTTTAATTTTGTGATAGTGCTACACACCATGTGGTTTAAATTTGTGAATATATTTCTCGTTTTTCATCCAGGAAAAAAGCAGTTGATACCCAAATTTATTTCCTGAAAAATGTTTAATTTCCATTAACATTCTAATCAGATAGCTTTACGATGTCTTCTTTAAATTACTCAACTTAACCTCAACTCCACTTACAGTTTTAATCCTATTTGCTTCACTTGCAAAAGTCTGCTCAATTTCTTGTTATGGAAGACACGTGTTCTATGGAGCGAATTTATCTATTCTTAGTGCTAGTCATTTCACAACTTGAATGTATTTCATGTCCGCAACTGCTCGCTCGAAGAAACCTTCAAACGTGATTGAATAGGTTACAGAGAACCGCGTTTTCATATTTAATGCAGGTAGAATTAAGCAATGCACAATGCCCCACGATGTCACCTCACTACATTGACTCGCCCTGACTACTCCGAGCGGCGGTGGAGACGCGGGAGTGTCTATGGCTGCCGCAAGTGTTGAAGTTCTAACAAGTGACGCATGGGAGAGGTCCTTGCCGCTGTTTATGCCTCAGGGCTCGTGATTGGGTCATGTAAGAAGACACATTCAGTCGTTTTTTATCATGCTTCTTTAAAACTTTTCATATTTCGTCAAGAAAAATGTAAAGGTTTGCTCGTATTCCATAAACGTCCCTGATAAGAAATTGTACGCTTGATCCCAAACACTCCCGTATCAGAGACTTCAGTTATGAAAAACAAAAATAATCTCATGAGAATCTCCAATTACTTGTTAAAGATGTAACCTTATATCCATGATTAGATCAATGTTATATTCCATACCTTTCAATGCAAAACATTACATGTCACTTAATTATTAAATTGCAATTCCTTACTTCCTTAACAACAAAAAATTACAGCATGAGGCGAAACAAAGTATGAAAGTCACGTGTTTCGCTACCAGTGTAACACTATAAACTTTGTGCACCATTATATATCGGTTCTGCATTAGTGCAACACAATCATGCATCTATGAAGCAGTGCTGCGATACAATGGTGCTCTGCTGCACTACATTAGTGCTAGTCAGCACCAAAGCTCAACTCGTCGCTTAGGTCTTGCTTTCGCAATTTAACGGCTTTAAAACCGCACGCTGCTGAGCATCGACTGCTGCGAGACTCACTAGTACTGTTCATCAATGTGTAGATGTTAGTCACTAGAGAAAGGAACGGTCTCTAATATTAATCGTTGATAGTGAGAAACTTTTTCATATATTGAAACCGCACCAGAAAACGGCGCTTTCTTGCAAAAACAAATGCACTTGAGTTGGGCGTGTAGATAGACGACACTAAATGTGACTTATTTCTCCTTTTCTTCTACTGTATCGTGATGCTTGAGCGTGATTGGGGCCTGACGACACAGGACTTGGTAGAAACTTGCCACGAAAATGAACCACTCGGCTCGTTACTGATGCTATATTCCATTCACGTCCACAAATAAACATTAAGCACAAATTTTTGCGCTTTTTAACGTTTTTAAACAATGAAAACAATTAAGGTAATTTATTTACCACGAGCGATACACCACTCGATTGTTTCTTAAGGCGTTTACAACGAACACATTTGAGTGAAGCTACTTGTGGGCACGAATAAGTTCAGCGATTTTTAGGACATCCTATCCTTAACTCTATTATAAGGTGTATACGATTATTTTTTACCTTATTCACTTAACCTAGTTTTCCATTTGACTGATCAAGGAATTGGTTTGCTCAGGATTCGATGCTTAATGTTACAACAATAGTTTACAAGGGCTAGATGAGAACAGTATATTCTAGAAAGACTTCCTTAAGATCAGACTTGACATCTATCTCAGTAATCATGGTAACCTATAATCAAGGTGACTTATATAGCAGAAAAGATTTGACCTGATAGGATTCATATTTCGATAGACGTAAGGATTCAAGACTCCTTCTGAAATCTTTGTAAGAACTTTTTTCACGGATCTCAGCAGGGATCGAATTTCAAGTCTTTGTCCCAATATGAAGAGGATGCTGTGTTGTGACTGAGCTTCTGACTAACAAGGAAGTTTGAAGTTACTTCTATTTCGGGTGATATGATCATGATGTCCGGTTTGTGCAGTTAATATTTGTTTATTGTCTTTGTCGCCGAAGTGTTCACAAAGTCGAAGCTGCTCTGCATGTAGTTGTCGAACAAATAGACTCCCGTAATCATAGACGTGTGCGTATATAGGATAAGAAAGAAAATATACACTTACTGACCCTTGTCCATACAAATGTCCTGTATTCAATTCGTAAGATGTCAGAACTGCGAATGAAATTATCGGAAATGATGTAGTTAAAATACCTTCAACGTAATTTCTGTTCCAAAAATTCAACCGAATGAAAGAATCAATACTGTTTCCTAAAGGTAAATTTACCCCAATTAGTGGTTACTCTGATCAGCACTTTCACTTGCCTCCAGCTTACGTTGATTACTCCTAGAAAAACGTATATGAATTGCTGTAACCACCGTTAGAGCGTACAGACAATCTAATAAAGCAAAAGTGTGTTATGTAAAACTGTCCAGTCATATTACTTTATTATTACCGAGTGCATTTCAACCTAAAAATTACAACAGATATTTGCTACACGTCACAAGCGTGTCCGGCGTTTGATCCAAAGTCTTTCATACCTGGCATTCCTTCACAAAGGTGAATTCCTTTTTTCCATGGAATGTTCCAGCTGCAAAATCGTTCTCGTATGCATAAAACAGGTCACCAAATTTTACGCTGAAATTCTCACGCCAAAACGCCCACACTCCATCTAGGTCATTCTACGCTTAATGGAGAGAAGCTTCGTTTGAAGCGCAGCTAAGTCAAACAGCTAAGCGGACACCGGCGTAATTGGAACTTGTATACACCTTGTGAACTCGGGCGTGTTTGTCGCGATGTTTCCATGAGGGCAGCCAATTGCAGCCCACGTGTCTGCGTCTGTTGCAGCTGATCGTAAGCCAACACAGACATGTACTCGTGTACGACAGGTGCCTGAGTACGACATGTGCCAGTGTACGACATGTGCCTCAGTACGACATGTGTCAGTGTACGACATGTGCCAGTGTGCGACATGTGCCTGAGTACGACATGTGCCAGTGTACATGTGCCAGTGTACGACATGTGCCTGAGTACGACATGTGCCTGAGTACGACATGTGCCTGAGTACATGTGGTACATGTGCCAGTGTACGACATGGGCCAGTGTACATGTGTCAGTGTACGACATGTGCCAGTGTACAACATCTGTGTACTTGTGTATGACATTTACATTCACACTGAATTGGGTAGGATTTTTATTTGTATAGATGTCTTGTGTACGATGTCCACCAGCATACATTTTGTGCCATTCACTTCGGCGCCTTCCCTAACAACTGTTTAAAAATTTTTTACCAATTTTTAATTCATTCATCTTGCCAGTACTTAAAAGATATTTGCAAATGCTTATTTTTCGTGTACAAAATGAGTAGCTTCGTCGTTGCTGTTCGTATATAGTAGTAATTATTTTCTTTTTCTACAAAAGGTGAGCCTCATATCACGTTAACCGACAAGTGGTTTATATTTTATCCCAAGCTATAATACGACTTCATACTGTTAATGCTCATGTTTTTCATGTAGTATTTTTTTAATTTTCGTCTCAGCCAAACTCTTTCCATTAGCACTCGCCCGGTGCCTGAGTATGTGATCTGACACATACTTACAAAATGATTTACTCACTCAGTATAATAGCATCGCACGGCAATTGGTGTTCATTGTGTGAGCATTGTGCACCTATTGTGCGTACCTTGTACTGTGCACCTATTGTGTGCACAAGATACTATACATCTGCTGTGTGTACCATGTACAGTACACCTGCTGTGTGGACCACGTACTGTACACTATAGCATTGTGTATACAAGATACTGTACACCTATTGTGTGTACAAGATACTATACATCTGCTGTGTGTACTATATACTCTACACCTATTGTGTGTACCATATGCATACACTATCCATCGTATTGGCTTGGGTGAAAAATAGGTTGTTCATGCAGTATTTTAATTAAGAGCTTTTCTTGAATGTAAATTCATATTATTGGTGCATCTGTTTTAAAATTTGAAAATATGGTATGTATTTCTTGAAAAGATACTTTTCAAATGTTGTTCGAGTGCGGAGTAACTTTGCTTTCGATCATATTCTCATCCAACTTTCTTACTACAGATAGACTTACATGTTGTGTTTTTTGAAATTTTCCTATATCATCTTAATCAAAATTGCATGACGTCTACGCAGGCGTGTTGAGACGCAACACATTGTTGACGTTGTGACGTAATGACGCCAACTGCAGTAGAGACGCGAAAGTCTCAGCGAATCAAACAGCTATTCAACTATCATAAGTTCAATACCATCAAGATGAAATTAACTCTGAACGTTCATTTTCGTAACGGTTGCAAGATACAGCAGTAAAGATTAATGCAATTTGTCGTTGAGATACGCACTTAATCTAACATGAAATTTTAGACGCAGCATAGACTTTTGGACTCCCATCGTTATTTGAAAGTCACAATCATGCAGTAAAAGCTCTGTCACTTCAATTATACTTGACCTACGGCGCACCCAACACCATCAATTTTTCTACGCCACATTTGTTTTTGTTATTACCCTCTTTATCGGACAAAGTGTACCGACGCACACCATCCCAAGATACATTGCCTTAAACAAACATTCATTTAGCGCGTTGAAGTCGTCCGTAATGGACAAGAGCGCCCGTCTCGTGATCGATCATTTTGCGCACGACAATCTCGCAGATCGAGGACGTCGGCCGACGCCGCCGATGTTGCGCCCTAGAAGACAGTCGCCAAACTTTGTTTCAAGTCAGATCAGTCTCGTGTTAAACCACTGGTAACTTCCTACACTATCTCATAAGGATGCTAATGTAAAACTTAAAGGTATGTTGCTAAGCTTCAATTAGATGTCTCATGTGTAAATTGACATTTCTACTTTGAGTTTGACTGCAAGATGAAGGCTGCTCGCCAGTTTATGTGTAAAACAAAGTTTGTCGAGACACCGTTTTTAGCGACGCCTGAGCAGTTCACTTGACGCTGTCAGCGCGGCGACAGCAACAACGAACACTTGGAGACGACCACCTGCTGGCATTACTTCCTTTCACCGCTTTGTCGGAGCCTGGCACTTGATATGATGAGCTTAGAGCTTATTGGGATCGTGCACTACTCTCAAAACCAAGCAGATGATGGCTCTTTATGAAGTGGAGTACCGTGAGCAACAAACGCTCACCGCAGTACGATTTTTGGCGCTCGGGACAACGTATGAAAAGTTTCATGAAAGGAAAATAAAAATCTGGGTGAGATCAGCGTTCTATAATAAATTTCAGCAGTCGACATTGTGCGAATTTATTCACGATTGATTTTCTTCATATAATACGCTGTTGTCCATTCAGTGTAATACTTCAGCAATAGCAGTATGTCTATAACATTTTCTCTATATGCAAGAAGGAAATTTTGCTTCTCTTGTTGAATAGATTGTCTGAAGTTCCAGTGGATTTTCTAATTTCTGGGAGAGAGATGTTTTAATTTTTTAGGAACTGCGCGTGAGTTTTTGTTTTCGTGTACAGGCTAGTTTGAAACGGTCCTTCTGTTACTAAAACTGGTACCACGGAAGCCAGTTTTTGAATACTTTTTAAGCTACGTATATCCATCTACCTTTATTTTTCATATGTTATTTTCTCGTGCGTCATATCCTTAATGGGTGCGCTGAAATTTTGTATACACCCATTTGTCCGACATTTCTACGAAAAGTCAAATCACTTTCAGGCCCTGTCGCCTCAAAGTTTTGGGCAAATGAGTCGAAGTCACAATAGGAAGCTGTTACTTCATTACAGTGTTAACGAATTTCGATGATCGTTCAGAATTTTTTAACCTGAGTTTCATAATGAACTCCCAATCTGTTACAGTCATTGCCCATCCCATCATCTACATCTCATGGCGTTGACATGTATTCCCCGTACACCAAGCAATTCATCAAAAAACTCATTGCCAACTTATTTGGGTTCTTGAAGACTCTAGCGGGCAGGAGACTAGCGCTCATCACGCTGCTCTTCACCTCGGCGCACGACGTTCATGCTGAGGCTTCATTACGTGCGTCACGGAGGCAGACCCTTGCGCAGAACATGAGGGGTAGTGACAAACTCCAAACCTACTCAAATTAATTTGGAACAAAGAGAGTCATGATCTTTGAATAAAGAAGGTCAAGACGTGATCGGGGGAATAATTTAGAGGGGTATAGGATGAAAATTGAGAGGAAGAGTGACGTTACTTGAATTGAGCGAACTGTAGCCTTGCAGTAATGAGAATGAACTCTTGAATACCGAGGACATTAAACGAAACTACGAGAATGTAAACTGAGACAAAGAAAAATAAACTGAAACTACCAAAATGAGACAATATAATGGAATATCACCACTAAAAAATGAAACATTAAGTATTTAAACTAAAACAGCACTATAAAAAGAATATAGCAAAATTAACTGGAGCAACGATAACATAGATGGTTACTAGTAAAATACAAAATGAATTAGTGACGATTTGTTTTTTGTTTTAAAGTAATGAGCTTGAAACTTAGCGATAGAGGCAATAAATGAGGTGAGATATGATCGAATACGACGAGCGACAACAGTACTGCAGAGAAGCACAAGTCAAAGGTAACAACTTATTGCTGCAAAAATAACGGCGATGATGCATATGTAGTGTGGCGTTACTAAGAGAGTAATACTTACTGACTAATACTACTTACTAATAATACTATACTAATACCAACTAATACTTATAATACTACTTACTAATGCACTGTGTGCATGAATAACACGAAAAAAGCAGTTGAATGATAACTAGGCTATGTAGTTCAGCTACTGCAGAAAGCATTGAATTTCATAACATAGACTTCCTATGCTCCATGGAGGATTGCAGATGTGTTCCAAGCGCTATCAAAATCTGTGTTGTTTTTATCTCGAGATAACCTTGCCAAAATGTGTGCCGGTTTTATCTTATTTCTGACTTACAATTCTACGAGCTCATTTTCATTTAGAAGAAATCATTTTTGAAGAAACGAGTATCCCCACTTTTCTCTGGCGCACATGCAATAATTGCGATTAAAAATGCAATAATTAAAAGTTACTTTCGAGTGTGCCAAATCTATTAAAAATTATTATAATACAGAAATTTCTCAGCCTTTCATGAGATGAATATTTTTGCTTTTTCACCAGGTCACTGTTGACAAAGTCTGAAGATTTCGTTCTCACAAGTGATGTCTTTTCAAACAGTAGCCATCTTGCCATTGTTATCAGGTACTAGTAATTGAGTAGTTTCAATGTTTTAAAAAACGTAAGTACAGAATTGTACGCAATTGTTCTAGCAATGCTTCGGTGCATTCTAATGTTATTCTTAAGTTGATATCTGCATGGAGACCCACGTGATCATAGTGCGAAGGTACCCATACTCTCCCTACGGGGTGACTAGGTTGTCCCTTCCCTCACTTGGCATTGAGTGGCGTAGAATGCAGACGTTATGCAGAATGCACCCAACAAATCAGTGGATATCAGAAAATAAAAGGCATTAGAATAAAAATGTTCGCAGCAAGCCCCTTTAACTCGCCTACATCGACTCACATGGGCAGACAGCTCACAAGTGCATTCGCTGTAATTTACGTATTGGATGATGAACACAAAGATGCGCTGGATGCACTAACAAAGTTTACTTATGTATAGTCTTAGAAGAACTCATGGAGTTTACTGCTCTGGATTGAAAAAGAAAAGCAATGAAGACACCACCTGAACCAAAAACCCGACTGGGCATAAGTTGCTCGCTCGTCTATTATAACATGCAACGCATTTCTGCATAATGAGCTCTGATGTGATAAATTTCCCCTTAATTCAATGCTTCAATTTTTATAAATTCACTTGCTTGATGAAAAGTGTTTAGACGCAGCAGTTATTCCTCCAACTTGTTCAAATATTTTTTCTTGTTATATTGTGTCCTTTAAGTCGAAAAAAATCAGTTATTAGAAGTGATGACTTCAAGCCGCTGCAAACGTGCCATTGTTATCAAGTACGAGTAATAAGTTCTTATTGTAAAAAAAAGCAAGCAAAACTTAATTCTGCTCAACTACGCTAGCAATGCCTCTGTGTATTCTTATTCTTGAGAGTAAACTTTCATTTTCAACTCAGGGTTGAATTTTATTCAATATTTGTCGACACGGGTAATAAATTTGCTATTCAGTTACCTTAGAACGTAGTAGTTCCTGGTTGTACTATGCGTCATGGGAATTGATGTACTCGTCTGCATTTGGAGAATAACAGAAACTAAATCTAATTCTAATATTACCTCCTCAAACATGCATGTTTCTCTCCTGCTTCGCTGTCACCCCAAAATACACAACACGTCTTACGCCCGCTCGTGTGAGTGAGGCTCGCTCTCGCACGGCGCACGAAGCGAAGTGGCGCTGCGGCCATGAGTGCGTCCTCCGTTCTGTTATTAAGTCAGTAATCAATTCTAGGCCTCCATCAAGCAAGCCAGTCACTCTAATTGCGACAATAACTCCGAAATCTCGCTTTAAAAGCCAGCCCTTGTCCTCGGTCGGGTCTCGAAGCGACTCACCGAGTTCAAACAACAACGACCCTTGCTCCGCCATTTCATAAAGGTTGAAACCGCATTCTATAAATTTGTTTTTTAAGTGCCAGGGACCTAAGATCCCGGTACCAGGAGGGCCACTAAACATGTTTGAGGCGCAAGCACAGTTTGCTCGTCCGAATTATTGCCCTCGATGTTTTTGGACGTTTGTGAACGCGGCAAAATACGCCGCACTCAGCACGCTGCATGCAGAGAACAGATACCTGGAGACTTCGTAATTCACAGGCCATTCATGTTTACTTAGGACTTCTGTCTTAATCCGCGTGGAAATGTTTTTAACAACTTAAGAGAAGTTGAGAATGAAGGTTTATTTCAGTCTGAATTATTGATTTTATTCATAGGTAGAATTTATGTTCTACGCTTACGTCTGCGTACATGAAGAATTTCAAGGTGTGTACATGAGTTTGTCGATCAGGTGGTAAATCATGTCACGTTTAGATAAAAGGGTTAGCCAGGATCAGCGTAGTAATTACAAAGGAAACTTCTTAGGAAATGTACAATGCGAAATTTTGCAACACATTGCACAATGAGACAATGTAAATGTGTACTAAAATTCTACTGTAAATATTAAAGTAAATAGTATCATAATTGATGCGCCAATGATGAATGGAATCGAGCTACAAAAGATGAGCTGAGGAGACGTTATGTTACAGTCGCAGATGCTAGTATCGAATAACAGACTTTTAGTTTCACAAACGAGCGCCGGGAAGTCCCATCGAGAGAAAAATTGACGACAGCCCTAAATCCCGTTTAGATATATATCAAAGAGGCAAATTTTGTATTCTGGACGACATTTTCATGAATTAAAGCTTACTTGATTATAGAAACATTTCCAACCTACACTCGTACCCGCTAGAGAGACCTAAAGTACCGCACGACGCAATGTCTGCAGGAGTGCGGCCCAGTGTGACACTTTTGATAGTCCTGAGGACACTATCGTATACTGACAGAGTGGAGGACACTGTCATACACCGATAGTTCTGAGAACTCTATCGTATACCGATAGTGTGGAGAACACTGCCATATATTGATAATCCTGAGGACACTATCATATATTAATAGTGCAATGGACACTTTCATATATTGATAGTGGGGAGGACACTAATAAATATTGATAGGGCTGAGGACGGAGAAATAATTATAATCAGTAATGCATGGACAAATGACGATCACCTCTCGCCAGTCACCTCTCTCGTGATCCTTAGTTCAGAGCCATTGCATTGCTTCCTGCTCTTGTTAGCTATCTATTTTGGTGACCTAAGTCTCGCAAACACCATAAAATTGTTAATTCAACACACAGTAGGTTTATTTAGTGCCAATCAAAATGCAATTTCTCAATAGCTTCATTCATCTATATATAATACAGCCACCTTATCAGTGTCGTTTAAAACCTTTTTAGCTGTCAGCTTCAGGAACGTCGAATTACTCAAGTAGTCAGAACGTTCGTCATTCATTCAAACATTTACTATACTGATAGAAATCTTGCCCAGCGCCTTGAATAAAGCGTCAACGTTTTCTAAATGCAAGCTGTACAATCTGAATGTATTGAAATGCTCTTTAATTGCAATCGCCGCGATTTGTACGCATCTAAAAATAACTCAAACACTATCTTCTTGATACGAGTGTATTTAACTGCCTCGAATGAGCTATTTACACCATGTGTATGTGTAAATATTTTTCACTTAACATCTGCGTAACATAAATTCAAATTTATATTTTTCACAGTGGCTTTACGCAAAATCATATTGGATTTTAAAATTTTTCAAATACTTCCTGCACTAATTATATATTTATGAATATTTCTTAAATTATTTATACATAAATGGTACGAGTTTAAATATATCTTAGAGCTGTGTATGATAAGCATGTATTAAAATATTTCATAAGCTATGCCTACAGAATACCCACGGCTTTGTTGCAATATCTACCTCTCCAGTCACACAATTTCACATCAGGAAATCGTCGACTTCATGAATAATAATCATCATCATCCATTTTTCCAATCCTGTTCATAGAAAAGTGAAAGGAAGAACAGTTGAAAAGGATTTAGTAATCATTACCTGAAGGTATCTTACATCATCACAACCAGCCGGCGGTAAATTATACCATTATAATTACGATGATTTTTGTTATTTTGCTAATAACTCTGGGCGACGCCATCGAGTTGAAAAATAGTTCCCTCAGGTACAAACGAATTACTTGGGAGTTCATGTTTCGCAGCCGGAATCAAATTGTTATGAGCGATGAATTTTCCCGAAAACTCTGTTCCTAAGTACTCGTTGGCACTCCTCAAAAGTGTTTTTTTTAAGCAGTAAAAACCTGCGGCAACGTACCTCCAGTGGACTGGACGTTCTCTGAAGAATACAAGAGTTATGAAAAAGAAAACTTCAATAATTTTATTCGAAGCATTGTGGTTTCATCTTATTTGGGTTGGGATAGTTAAATTTAAATTATATTCAATCCTAAACGGAACCTAGTAAAACAACAGCTGAAACATTTTTAGTATAAAATATACGCATACTGTAAAGAAAATATTTGTATTCATGAAAAGAGAAAAAGTGACGTGTTTAAAATTCCTCTGATATTTGGCAAGTCTGCTGCTGTTTCTCTAAGGCTATTTATTGATTATAACTCAAATGCTTCAGTTTACCTTTTAATTACATCCCGTGTCTGAGCAAAGTTCCATATTTGAAAGCATTTGCTCTAATTTAGAATGTCGATCCCTTAGCTAGATTCGTATGTTGATATTCGAGTCGTAAAAAAATCGGTTGCCGTCAGACATATTAAAGTCGATACTCGATCACTGGAACAATATGAAATGTTGGGGAACTTCCATGTAGCCCTCACTCTCATTGATGCTCACTGCACCTGTCAGCATAACAGATCATTAATAATAAATTGAAATAGGGGAAATGAAATAAATAGGAAATAATTCAGCCAACTAATCAAAATATTTCCAATTCGTTACCACTTAAAATGACTACCGAATGAAGCATTTCTCCTTGAAAATCGCAGGTTTAAAAAAAATGCTACAAATCAAATCGATTCAATATTGAGTCAAATTCGTAGGTCAGAAGCTCAAGCCTGTTGCTGTCGAGTGAAGTACCTTGCAGGAGACTCCCTTCACCCACCGACGCCCCATTCGTTCTAGTTCTTTATACTGTTGTTATTGCTGTCATTGATGGTGTGGTTTATGTTATTGATATGATAGTTCCATAAATAATAATGAGAGCGGAACATTGGGACCATCTGCGCGGCTTAGGGGAGTCACGGCGCTCTCCTCTCACAGATGGCTGAATTTCTGCGCGGGTTGCGGTTCCACGTCAGCTTTAAAAAGCGAGCGAAAAGAATTTCTCTCTGAAGTGCAGTAGGACGTGCTCCTGAGGAATGTGCTCTCTTAATGCGCATTATTGGAATATGATTCGAATAGCTATCACTGATTACTTAAGTATGTGTTTAAATTGTACAGTATATCCGTATTTCAGGGGAATCGCCAGTGTCGATAACAAGATCTTGAATAGTTCAACTTTACACGAGTTGATTTTTTGTTTTACCTTATTATCACCGGCACATTGCTATTTCTACTGAGTTCCAAGCGCAGAGACACAACAAGAAAACATCTACTATTAGCACAGACACTACGATTTCTAAACTTCTAAATATATTTGTATCCCCAATCAACATTTTGCTGAGTTCAAGTTTAAGAAATGCTGAGGGGGATTCAAGACAAGACCTTTTTTTCTGTAAGCGGATATTTTTCCATTTTAATTTTCTATTCTATGGGAAATTGAAGACAAAAAGTACGTAACTGAGCATCGTAATTCGTTTTAAGTTTGTGAGTATAGTTTTCCCAGTAAATCAAAACGTCTCTCAGCGGCATGTCTGCACGAAGCGACCGTCATTAATGCACTTATAGTTCAGTTATGTCAGTATCGGCTGCTGGAAACACTGTCATTAGCAGTTGTCATCGATTGACTTTGCATCAGTTTTTTTTTCAGTTCCAACAGCTCTATGATGAACATGCTTCAACTGCCGTCACGTGTACCAGCATTTACGTACGTCATATTTAATTTCCTGTCACTAGAAACAGGTCTCGTCGCATGAACAGTTGACTTTAAACAGGGTTCGCAACTTTTTTAGCTGATTTGAGTATGTTTCAGTGCATTTCTAATTAGACTACATAATCTCTGTTAAATTGAGCTGGTGCCAAGATTTAATGCCAGTTAGGAAACGCATGTCGTAAAATGATCCGAGTTAAAGTAAGGAGGCCACAACACGGTCGTGGTTAGAATAAACAGGCGCCTGTTAACACAAACAGGTCTCGACACACCACCAGTTAACGTTTGATCACATGTGGCGATCAGGGTCAACAGCTGGAGCTCATCATTGGGGCCTCATTGTTGTGTGAAGACCGTCTCTTGGAAGCGAGGGGCGACGCGTGGTGAGGAGTTACTTGCGCTAGGGAGGTAGTCGTACAAATGTGCGGGGTGGCAATGCACGGACAGAGAGAGAGACGAGACTTTAGAGTTGATGGCTGAACTGGAAAACTCGTAATGGGAAAACAGTGATTGAAGAGAGATAATGGGGTAGATGCATTTAAAATAACCTAATGGGGGAATATTTAATTAGGATCCAGCGATAAGATGAGCATGAGGAAAATTTGGTGAGGGGAGGTAATGGAGAGTACGTAACGAAGGGAAAGATAATAGAGATAAATGGGGATGAGATATTGGGGAAGAGCTACTGGGGTAGAGGTAATGGGTAGAATTAATGGGAAAGGGTAATGGAGGATACGGAGCGAGTCGAGGTACTGTGTACTGGGTAATGGGGAAGAAGTAATGGAAGAATGGAAGACAGGCAATGGAGAAAATACAATGATGAGGGTAAGAGGAACGCCAAAGCAATCAGATGAAAATTGACTCAACAGTACGCAGTGCCGGAGAAAACACCTTGATAACTTCATTATGACTGAATCACGGTTAGGACAAATTTTTTATTGACCTGTCCGAATCGTAGAATAGTTTTAGTGAGAGAACATCTTAAAGAATCAAATTTAAGCAATAGTGATGCTGCGGTAGTTGTGGAATAACTTTATTTAATATTTTACTTCTCAGCAAATTCAAGTTTTTTTACCTTCCGATTCGAAGAATAGTTTTAGAGAGGAAACAGGTAAAAAAACGTATTTAAGCAATAGTGATGCAATGATAGTTGTGGAATTACCATATTTAAGACCCCACTTTACCCTTGATTAACGGTTTTTAATATATATTCATCAATTGTGCACGAAACTGATAAAAAAATAAAACTAGTTTGCACTTTGGGCTGCAAAAAGTGTCATTAGAGCGTTAAAGAAATTAGAATATAATGCTCACGCAAATAATTCATTCAGAAGTTTGGAAATACTTAAGCTTTTGGATCTCTACAAGCTCTCCATATGTAATTTCACGTATAAAACACTCACTGATGATAGCAACCGAGAACTCTAACAATTGTTAACTGCACAAACTGGCCATCATGATCATTTATCCAAAATGGAAATAAATTCATACTGCCGTATTATTCAAAATCTCGGTCACAACAGAGTATCCTCTTCATTGGAACTAAAAATTGGAATGCTATTCCTACTGAAATCCATGGAAAAAGTTCTTACAAACCTTTCGAAACGATTATTGAATCCCTCTTTCTATCGAAATATTAATCACATTAGGTAATCAAGTTAATTTTTTATCTGCTATATAACTTATCTTTATAGGGCAATTTACCCTGATTAATGACATAGATTTAAGTCTGCTCTTAATCATTTTCTAGAACATACTGTTCACATGTAGCCCATATAAACAATTTTTGTAAAATTAAGCATTAAATCTTGAGAGAACCAATATATTGATAAGTGAAATATGTTCCTAGGTTAAGTAAATTAGGTTTAACATAACTGTACACCTTAATTAAAATAGCGTTGAGGACATGAGGCTCAAGAAGTCGCTGAACTCATTCGGGCGCACAAGTAGCTAAACTCAAATGTATCCATTACTGCCCATTGTGCGAGACTGAAGAAACAAACTGCTGTTGTATCACTTGTGGGAAATAACTTGTTTAAAATGTTTAAATTGTTTAAACTGTCCTATAACTCTTCGATCAATATCACATTTTATTTACTCACTACTGATGAGATCGTCCGTAACTGAATTATTGTAGGCTATCTGATACTTTTTCTTCTGATAATACCTCACATCATCGTTCGATTTATCTCCAGTTCCTTCATCGGCTCTTATTCTTGCCTCTACACGTCTCGTCCCTTACTCCCCTCATCGATTTCTCATTTAATCTGAGTCAGCCGCCATATTTTATACTTTTCACTATTCCCTACTCCCACACCGCCTCTTTTCATTCCCCCTTATAATTACACCACGGGTACTCTTTATTGTTTAGCTCTCTCACGGACACATTGCTGTTTCTTGCGTTTGCATCTCGCTACCTCCCGTATAAGCCCTCCCCTCACAACTGCTCAGCCCCAAGAGCTTGTTTAGCCACCTCATTAGGCGGTGTGATGGAGAGGAAGGACACATTATGCAGCCCCGCCGCTGCATTGTCTGCGGTCACATCAGTGGCGTCTGGGGGGTCGTTACTCAATCTCGTCCCGCTTGCCGAGTCGCGCACCCAAGTGGTGAGGTAGGGTTGATGCGAGCAGCCTCCGCCGCGCGAGGTGATGCTTCAGTTCGGAAACTCGTTGATGCTAGTCTGCTAATCTCGTGTGACAGGCGAGGGTGAATGAAGCGAAAGTTGTGATAACATGATGCTTTTCAATTTTGCTCGATCACTTTCAACCTTCGCCTTTTACACACAAAGCGGAGACTCTTGACAGAGGAATCATCTCCTAGAATGTCAGCTGTGATGCGTGCGTTGGAGCTGAGTTTGAACAATACTCGAGAACCCATTCTCTAGATTCTAGAACATAAATTCTCGACGTGAGTGTGGAATAGTATTTAAAAGTAGGTGACGACAAATTTTCGTCGACGTGGCTTCGTTAAACCAGTAACGTGTCAATGTCAAGGTGTGGAAATGGATCTTTGTTTCCAAATTACCAGATCAGTCTTTTAGCAGAGTTATTATTTTTTTTTGACGTGAAGAGCCTATACCCAGAAAAGTGAGTATTATTGCAAATATTTAACCATGCTTTTTTTAATACAGTAGTCTGAAACGATGCAATGATTCCGGAAGCATGCATCATCAACGATATTTATGCTCGTGCGAGTGACCGAGTTACTTCCGCATGGATAAGCTACAGGTCACAAATAACAATACCGTCGGGACAAGTAGGCTGGCACTGAGTGCAACTGAATAATGAACTGTCTCTAAGGAACCAGAGAGTAGAGATGTACAAGTATCTTCTAAAGCTTTGTTAAAAACGCTTCAGCGCTGCAGAGTGGGGCAGCTCTTCCTGCCATGATACATAGTTCTTAGTCTTATAACCGTCGATATTAGCACAATGAAATCTAATTTTTAGTATGCTTTTCATTAATTTTTATCGATACTACAATTAAGCTGTGATGAAAAGTTCATTTAGATTGGAAAATTTACATTTAGATTTAATCAACATATCATCGAAGGTCGACACGAGTAACGCCGAAAATGTCAAGTTCTAGTTGTTTGCATACAATCAGTTTTAATATCTAGCAAATAAGATGAATGGAACAATTAACTTGAAGATCATTGATGCATATATCATGCTCAACATGCATATGAAACAACTTTCATTCTAAAAACTTTACCTCTCTTCGTAGACGAAATGAGGAAATACAGGGTGCGAGGGCTATTTGAAGACATGTCGTTTTTAGTTAATAACCCATTCAAAACTTCATGATTTTTTATTTGTTTCAAATAAACCATTTCTCAAAGAAATGAAGAGGCATGAAGTCATAGTTGTTTTAAGTACAAAACATAGGGATTTGAAAATTATTACCTTTAAACATGTTGCCAGATCATATGTTCATTAGATTCGATTGGAGCTATAGGGATGTGATGGCGATATTTGCATAGCTTTTACTCTATGAGAACACCAAAATTAATACAAAATGTTCTAACATAATTAATGAAGACCCGGAAGATCGTTGAGAACCATTGCCAAAGAACCCCAGGTATCAGAGTGGACTATCAGGACCGCTGTACACCACAGCATTCGGTACAAGAAATATTCAATGAGGAAATACTAGTTTGTATCAGCAAAGACACATGCAAAGCGTGTCATGCGTTCAAAACGGTTACTTAACAAAGTAAAAAACCACGAATATGACAAGGCATGCTTGATTTTTCTCTGACGAAAAAGTTTTTTAACCAAAAACATAAAGTCAACCGACGGAATGGCAGATGGCTTTGTGCAGATCCTTCTGAAGTGCCTTGTGTGATGCACACCAAATTTGAGGCTGCTGTGATTGTTTTGTGGGTAGCGAGTAGTGAAAATCATGTCATGCAACCTTACATTTTCCCATAGTCTTAGGGTTGATACTGCCGGACACATTGATGTTCTATATACGAACGGTTGTTAAACTATGGGTAGATAACGTACTCAGGGGAAAGCCATACGTCTTTCAGCAAGACTCAGCACCTTCACACAAAGATATAGTAACCAAAGACTGCATTTCAGTTATTTTCTAAGTTAATGTGATCCCTAGCATTTGGCCCCCAAACTCACCAGATTCTAATCCCAAGGACTATTAGGTGCAGAGCGTCCTTTAAAATGAAGACAAATCTACATCCTTATGGAACCATAGCTTTACTGAAGGCCACCATTTTCCAGGTAATGTCCGAAAATAACGAAAACCTCATAATTTCAGCTTGACGACGGTTTCGGATCTGAAGAAAATAGTCATTAAAGTTATTTGTGGTTTCATGGAATAATTTGATAAAGAAGTATCATCAAGAATATTCTTTTAAATTTTGTTTAATATACGAATTTTTTGCTAAAACGTCGTTGTTTATCTAACATGTCAAAAAAATCTCTTTTAATTACTCGCGAAGTTTGCAGTATGCGAATGAAAAAAGGCAAGCTGATATCTTTTTCATAAGCGTCAGTGACGCCTATTTCTGCGACCTTCGCGCATAATTTCAGCCAAGTCAGGATTCAAACTCATAAAATTAACAGTGGTGATTCAGCTTTACTGATCAAGGTTAAAACATTAAGTGCTTAGTTCCCGTACATTTCTGGCTTTATCGTTAGTTCTTGTATTAACCTTGGTGACTAAGATAAAAAAGAAATTACTTAGCACCAGTAAAAATTTTACTTTCACTCGTTTTCACAATTTTTCGTTTTTCTACTATCGACAACTCCTTGTCTGACTCATGTACCTGTGTGAATGGGTCTGAATAGCACAAAAGACTCCCAGGAAGACCCGTACAAGCAGCCCTGAGATGATGCCTGCGCTGCGCGTTGGAGCATCAGCAACGCGGCTTCATGGAGCAGCGCCGCCACCTCAGCTTTAAAGACTTGCTTAAGCCCTGATAAATTTTCAAAAGTCGTAGCCGGAGGCAAAAAGTTGAGCGTGCCGAGAATAGAACGACCAAAGTTATCATATTAGAGGAAATTTGTGCGATGTGAAGTCTAATAGAATAATAGAATTAGTTCGTCATATTGCCTGAGTTACGGGGCGAAATGTGGCACTGTTTCAGAAGAGATACCCCGAGGTGCCCTCGGGTACACCGAACTTTGGGGCTGGAGTGGGCGTAAGACGTGGCTTGAATTAGAGAATTTAAAGACGCGAACACTGCAAAAGTGCTGTACTTGCACGTCGCTCGTGTACGAGAATGAAACGGAAGTGCAGTAAAATATCTCACGTAACACTACGTGCGAGAAAAACTCATAGGACAGAGATTATGATTGAAGAGTCAACGAAACAATTAAAGAACATTGTTCCGCTGCCGAATATTTAGGAACATAAGAAGAACGTTTTACGTTTACACGCGAATATTTAAAGAAATATAAATATCATAAAAAGTGATTTGTGATAACTTTCCAAGACGTAAGTGAGTGGGTGAACCATCAATTTAAAAATTTAACGCAGTAGAGGTGCAAGAACGAGATGAAAGTTAACGCGTATTCAGAGTCCAAATGTAATTCTATGTAGCGTTCAGCGGAACGCTCCTAGGCAAACTTTTGAAGTGCGGAAATAAAATAAAAATGAAAATGTGCTCGAGAAGCTTCTAATAAGAAGGCTTCAGCTAGAAAGATTAAATTGTGCTTAAATTGAATTTTAGAGGACTTCTACCCTTGTTATTTAGTTTTATTGATCTATTTTTGTTGAACATCTTATGAATTAATCAATATGAAGGGTTCGAATGAAAATTTAAAGTGATAAAATCTAGTAAAAATTTTGCAAGATAAATTACATCAGCTGGTAAATACATGGAGTTCAGCTCAATATCACTCTGTGTGCGAAGTAAAACTCTATTTTTATGAAAAAATTACTCAACCATGCATTCACCACACCCAGTTGCAATTAAGACGCTTTATGTAACGCACACATGAAAGAATTCAAAGATATTTTCCATGCATTTTCCCCACCAAAATACAACATTAAGTGAGCGGTATCCTTTATAACTTTATGAACGCTATCCTTGCAAACAAATTCAAATTGAAATTGGATGATAAATTTCAACTAGACGTTGGTCAATGCATAAATAGGCGAATTGGATTATATTCCTGAACTATGCTGGTTGACGCACTTTTTAAAGCAGCTGTGAGACGCAAAATGATGCCACATTTCATTTCATTTGACTGCGTTTTTACCCAACCTTACTTAATTACTAAATATCGCATGAGATGAATATATTTCCCTTTTATAAAAATCAAACTAGAATATGATTTTTGCTGAGCCTAAATTTCAATCCACGCTGCAATTCAAATTCTAAAGCATTCGAACTCATTTTGTAATCAGCCGACAAGATAGGTTCTTACTCTCAAAGGTCTTGGACAAGTCAGGTTAGCGATTCAATCCACGATGTCAACCTGACCCTCTTCAGTTTGCGATTGCGAGCCATTTAATTATGGAACTAAGGTCACCAAAAATGAGAGAGGTAAGAAAGCTTCCCGCAGGACGGCAATCGTGGCCGCGACTGCAGATTGCGGCGCACGCTTGGCAGGGAAACCCGCTAGATTTTGGCGAACTTTAGGGGATTTCTATCTGCCCCTTGGGACTCCTACGGGAGAAATTTGCGGACGTTGGCAAATGAAAATTGAGAGATTGAGCACACTCAGCGAATCGTGGCGCTCCGAGCTTGTTGATATTGCGGCATCGATCGAGCCACTCGATCTGCTCGTCGAGTTGCGCCTCGCGTGAGTGCCTCGCCCTGGGAGTGGCGGACGCCGGCGAGTGGGGATGCCACTCCTGGAGTGAGTGGAGGATGCCACTCCTGCAGCGAGTGGAGAATACCACTCTTGCAGCGAGTGAAGGATGCCACTCCTGCAGCGAGTGGAGGATGCCACTCTTGCAGCAAGTGGAGGATGCCACTCCTGCAGCGAGTGGAAGATGCCACTCCTGCAGCGAGTGGAAGATGCCACTCCTGCAGCGAGTGGAAGATGCCACTCCTGCAGCGAGTGGAGGATTAGAGCCACAGGATTAACACAGCCCTGGAATCACGAATTTTAAAAGTAAAATTCAGCATTCTTCTTGTTGGATCCGAAATTTTTAATGCAGAGTAAAGAGCTTTCGAATTGTATCAAATGTGTCGTGAGATGAAGTACTTCTTAATTATGAGGGAAACGTCGGATTTTGGATGACTTCTGAAAAACACTTGAACTGAGAGCTTGAGGACGTTTCCAGTGATAAAAGATATTAATATCACATTTTCATTAAGTTCAGTGATGCCTACACAAGAAGCTTAAGGGAAAGAAGGTTTTATAGCTCATCAGAGAATTGCAAAGCAAATAAAATGGAAGCAAAATATTAAAGCAAATAAGTGAAAACAAAGTAGTGAACCAAAAAAGGAAACACAAATTAGTGAAGCAAATAGGTGAAAATAAATTAGTGAAGTAAATAGAGTCAAAACGAAGAAGTGAAACAAATAGAGTGAAAACAAAGTAGTGAAGTAAATAGAGTCAAAACAAAGAAGTGAAACAAATAGAGTGAAAACAAAGTAGTGAAGCAAATAGAATGAAAGCAAAGTACTGAAGCGAATAAAGTGAAGACAAAGAAGTGAATCAAAAAAGTGAAAACAAGGTAATTAATCAGATAAAATGAAAACAATGTAGTGAAGCAAGTAAAGTGAAACAAAGTGGGGAAGCAAGTTATGTGAAAGCACAGTAGTGAAGGAAATACGGTGACAGCAAAGTATTGAAGCAAATCCACCACGAAGATTTTCTCTCTGCAGGGGAGACGTTCCTCATTCAAAATAGCTGCGAGCTCTAGGTTCTTCAAGCTTTTGAACAATCGTTTGACTCTGATTGTAGAAATAATGTCAAGCCTAATTCGCGTTGAGTGAAAAATAATCAAGCCTGTCTCGTCTATCTCGATAGCTTATCTACCTTATTTTATCTTTTCGAGGGTCTTGATGATCTCCTTCAAACATTTACAAAATCAAATGTATTTCATTATATAATAATACATCAAAGAAAATCTGCTTGTCAGTAATTACTATTAGGAAAGTTTCTCGCCCAGAAGAAATAACCACGTCGTTGTTAGCATCCTCGGAACTCTGATATCTGTACGAAAAGGGGAATTTTATGCATAAAACATCATTAAAATTCCCTGCGATGTTATTTTTTATTACAAATCATGTTCTTTATAAGCAATTGCTGTCATGTTTTCAGACCGTTATCAAAGCAAACATAAAAATGCAACCTCAATTGCACTTCATTTTGATCAAAACGTTTATCGTATGAGAAGTCAGTTTCCAACGTGGAATTTTTCAACATAGAATTTCATACGAAGTAAAACGACCTCAGCACCACATTATTCACGGTACATATTGTCTAAATATTACCTAGATTGTTGAAAAGTTGACAAATGAAACAGACAATGCATTTAACAGCTCACCCAAAAATTCTCATCCGACATTTGATCTGACAATTTTTTTGCAGAAGTCGATGTTACAGAAGAATGTCTAAAGATGCCCAGGTACTTGACGGGAGCCTCAACTGGAGACGCAAAATCCAGTTTAGCCCATAATGGGCCAATTACCCGTGTTTACGAGAGCTTTAGGATCTCGCTGTGTGGGTCCCTCCTCACGCTATCAAAACTAATCAAATCGATGGCGCACACGAGAGGGAGAGCTCTACAACAGAGGCGAGGGCTGAGAGGGGACCTGCTCTAACGAGTGGAGTCAGGGTCGCCTAACTTGAAATATTCTTCACTGGTTTGAGTCAGCCTTTGTTTTGGAAGCCAGAGAGTGTACTTGGATTACATGCAGCATGTTTAGTTGCTGAAAATCTGTGTCCCGGCGGAGTGGCGCTTTTTGTAAACGAAGTGATTCTGGATGCACTGCGAAATTGTTGCAGTTGCATTTCATCTCAAGATTATTCAATATTTTTAAGTAATACGAAAGGTTTTATTTATTACAATCGATCACAGTAAGCTTCCATTACCTATTTCTCATGAAATAAATAACTGAGGTCAGCATTAAAAACGAGCGACTAATACACAAAAAAGCTCCTTTTTATGTTGCTAGCACTATAGCCCTGTTTACTGAACATATCATATACAGTACATATTATGATATGTTCATATTAACCTCGAAATATCTGCAAATCAAGCCGTAATTTAGCACACAAGATCTATTCACTGTGTAATCCTCGTTGATGAGGCGTTGGGTGATCTTTACACAAGCGTTGGGGTGACCTGGGGATCTGACGTCAGGCACGCCGGATTTGTGAGGCTGAGGGGGAGGTCGATGTGGGAGCGAGCCGTCGCTTGGGGAGAGGTGTTGAGAGCAGGCCTGGTTTGCGGGATTATCAACCGCGAGGGAAACTAGAACATAAATGGAAATAAATTATGGCAATGCATGGAATTTGTGCTGCAGTCTTGAGACGGACACAGAAGGATGAGTCAAATTTGACTTGGGAAGCTTAAGAACTAACAGATGAGACAGCACGTGGACTAATGTACAACGTTGCCGTCGATCGTCGGGTACCACACTAATGTTGCACGACAACCTATACCTTCGGTAGTGAAACTGTTTCCCATTTTCGAGTACGGCTAAAGAAAAGAATGCAAACAACAGACAAAGGAGTTACATTGCACATTAATCAGTTCAAGAATATTTTATAATTATTTCAGGAAAAAACTTGCGTAGATTATCTAAAGAAATGGTAATATTCGTGAAAAAGTAATGATTGAAGCTAAATAGAATTAGTGATTGAGGTTAAAAACAAACACCTTAAATATCGACAGCGAACAAAGAGAAATAAAAAACTTAAACATCACCTGTGATAAAGACGACACAGCTGTAATTTTATGGGTATAATTTACCATGCTAATCCATGATACGCTAACAGTAGATAAAAAAATTATTTACAGGGTGTGCAATAGAGGCAAAAGTTTGACCCCAAGACAGAATACCCAATATTATAATTTTCTATGTAACCCACCACATGATTAGATTAGTTTAGATAATTTATTCTAAGCCACAATAAAGTTTTTCCACAAAGGGAAAATTCACTGACCAGGAGTGGATTTAGTATATATGGTGTGCAAAATTATTTCTTACGATATCATAACATCATCGTGCAGCAGATCCTGTATCATGCAGGATCGACAGAGGCACTGAAACGTTGCGCGGCCGGACAGGTAATTGGTACACACTGCCTTCCTCCTAGCAGACCTAACGATTTTGAATAATTAAAAAGCGCGAAATATCAAGATAAGCTCAGCATGTCACTTGCATCCTGTA
Organism: Morinoia aosen; assembly: GCA_030386875.1. Classification (NCBI taxonomy): domain Eukaryota; kingdom Metazoa; phylum Arthropoda; class Malacostraca; order Amphipoda; family Talitridae; genus Morinoia; species Morinoia aosen. The sequence goes on along the minus strand of CM059563.1, from coordinate 5,807,851 downwards.
AAAGTTAACGGCTGCGAGGGGGCAAGGTGGCATATGTCCATACATCGAGAGAATTTATTACTGTATGATCTGCTGTAATTTGAGCGATTAAATGTGATATTTCACATTTAAAAACGTTTAGAGTAACATATAGAGCCTTGTCTTGTTGTCCATGGAACCATTAGTGATTGGTCTCAAGGAAGAACTTCAGCGAAAACTGTGCGTGTGCTCAACGGAGGAGCAATGACAAAGTTGACAATTTGGGAAGGTGATTGCACTTTGTATTATGATCAAGGACATATAAATTCTCCTACACAGCAGCTGATACCGTTCCCATTTCTCAGTTGTAAGGCTTTACCATCTTGACCCAGCTGTTCATCATCTGCTGTAGGAAGTCTTCTTTTAAATAAAAATTAAAAAATAAACGCGGAGGATGAAAAATATAGTCTCAGTTTTACGCTCAGAGTCATCTTTGCTTAGGGCACGAGAATATTGAGCAACGTAAAATCTACCAACTTTGTCAAAAGTCAACTATGTTATAATGAATTTACCGAAGTCGCTTGTGTGTCGGACATGTCGGTATTGGACTCAACCTTCAAAAAAAACATTCTGGTTACTTAGCGGCTCACCCATACGAATATTAGGCTTTATTGAAGTATGGTAAAGAAATTTGCAGTTTCTACTATCGATGTGTGTCGAAAACAAAGTAAATGACACTGTTGCAGCCGTCTGCCAAGATAACAGCAAGACATATTTAGTAGCTACTTATATATCAAGATGGCAATAAGACGGACTTGGTTGAAACTCATATATCAAGATAACAACACAATATACTCTGTTGCAATCGATGAGCCGAGTGAAAGTAAGACGGACTTAGCTGCAACTTATACATTACGCTGACAACACGACAGACTGGGTAGCAAGCGATGTGTCGAGATGGCATCACGACGGAGTTTGGCTATACCGGACCTGTCACGAGCGCGACAGTTCGGTGCGCGCGATGCAGATGACTGACAGGACTGCCCTCTCGGCGAACGTGACGCGTTGGGGCTGGTTACGCGTTATCTCGAGTGTTAAATGAACACAAAAGGTCTCTTTTCTGGGAGCTTAGAGCTCACCCTCGGACTCATGAGTTATGCATGGAGTCTCGTGTTCCACCGCAGCCGTCAGTGGTGGCGTGGTAGAGTGGTGGTGTGGTGGTGAGCTTGAGGTAATGTGGTGGAATAGGGGAGTGGTGGTGTTTGGTGGTGGAGTGACGTTGAAGCAAGAATAGAAGTGATTGACGCCTGATGAACATATAAAATGAACGTTAACGAAGCTATGCACCGAGCACTTCAATTTTGAACCAGGATATGTATCTGAGAAACACTACAAAATATTGGCACACCGTGGTGAATTAGGACCGTAACACTCCGCCATGTGCATGGTATTATAATGGAAAAATTACATGAGTCTGCGTTAATACTTCACAAAGCAATGGATGCCATAAGATGACTCATCGTGCTTCGTTAAGTAAATCAGAATGGTAACCGTTTCTTAATAATTCAGGAGTCTTACTGGGCGACAGAGAGATGCTATTTGTACAGTTGAGACGAGTTCCGCCCCGTTAACGCATTTTGAAATCACAGGGGGCGGGCATCGTTTCGCATGTAGCATAAAATTATATCCTCATTATAAATTTATTATATTTATTCAACAAATCATGCACACAAGGCCCACTAGATCTTAGCTGCCCCGAACATGTTGTCCTGAAGCTGAATTATTTTAGTTGGTAAAGATTTTCGGCACTTTTTTAACCTATGTATGTTTTTTCAGTGTGTTGGAGATTAATTATTGCGTGTCTTTAGAATGATAAATAAATGTGGTTGAATTTTGAAGTTGTTTCAGCAAGGAAGATGCCAACGTAAAATTGTGTGTTTGCTTTGTGCTTCCAAATTGACGTCAATGTATCAGCGGAGTACGACGGTAGAAGAAATTTGGTTCTGATGGTGATTGTCCCGGATAAGGAAGAAAACGCACCGTCAACAGGTCCAAATATCGGAAGCTCATCAACGGGTGAGTCTAGATCATCAAAACAGCAGGAGCATTGCGCTGAACTTCCCGGTAACTCTTCACTTGTCGAACGCCGCCAAAAATACCCAACCGGTCATGCATGGTTTGGAGAGTTATTTGCCCTAGCGGCGCAGCAGCCCTAATTTTCGTCGATCCAGGAGTCAAAACGTTTCAAGAAGAGTGTCGTTGTGATATTCTTGAGGTCTAAGTACTTCTGTCGGCTCAGCTGCAGTTCGGTAAAGCAGACTTGACGTTTAGCCGAACTCAACGCCAGCCCGTGAGGTGAAAATGACTAAGGACTGGCCCAAGGACAATTTTTCAGGTTTCATTTCTTCTTCAGAATGGCCATCCTACTCACCGAATCTGATTCCATTGGGATGGACTACAGAGTGAGGTCATTTTTAGAAACCAGGGCGTGTGCTAAGCCCCACAAAAATTTGGAATGTTGAGCAATCACTGCACTCACCAAGATTGGGATCACATTTCGTCGAGAATTTCACCACACGTTTGAAGCTTCGTTCAAAACCGACTGAATTTATTATCTCCAAATGAGTTTATCGTTATTATTATTATTTATATTATTTATAAATTCTTCTGCTAAATATAATTTGTATGATAAATTTCCGAAAAAAATATTCGCAGCGGTTATTTCTTTTCACCGCGTCGTCGCAGTGAATTATTTTCCCTCTTCTGAAGAATAAAAATTCACTTACTTTCACGAGAAAATTAAATTCTGTTACGACTTTCTACAATTTTCATGTACTCTCGAGTTCACGCCTGAAGGTTTGTATCGTTCTTATTTTAATTTGTGCAATGTAACTCAAAAATTATTTATTATTTTGTCGGATTTAAAATTTAAGAGTATTTTCATAGTTTGAAAATGATCAAATTAAAAAAAAATCCACGATTATTTACGTCAGTTATTAAATTTTCAAACTCGAACATGCAGAGTCGATACCGTTCACAAGTGGGATTTGTTTATTGGCTTCCGTAAGGAGAAGCCTGAAAGTAAATTTAATAACATTAAGGTAAACAAAAACATCTTCGTTATAATAGAAGTGCATTATAAGCATTGTAGCTTCGACAAAGAACGACGAAAGCACCTAAAATTAAATCAAGCACAAAATTTGAAGTACATAATTTACTAATCAGTAGCTACTTGACCCAAGCAAGAAAAGCCAGGAAAATAATTTTGATGGTCGACATCCAAAGATTTTCTGCTAACCAGTTTGCGCTTCACGGTGCCGTGAGGTGTGTTGATGTGTTTGTTGTGGCGTGTGGTAGGGCGCAGCTGGCTCGAGGGGCATGCAGAATCGGACACAATTGATCCTTCTCAGTCAACACATGGTGGTGCTCTCAAGGCACCAGGCGGCGCTATGTGCTCTTATATTCCGTGGTCTTGGCGCTACATGCAACGTCTGTATCAAGGTACTCTGCAATACAGGTACAGTGATGTACAAGACAAGTGCCGCGCTGTAAAGACAAGTACAGTGCTGTACAAGACAAATACCGTGTTATAAAGGACAAGTACAGCTCTGTAGAAGACAGACAGGTACCGTGATTTACAAAATAAATACAGAGTTGCACAAGTGTTATACAAGAAAAGTACCGTGATTTAAAAGAAAAGTACCGGGCTTATACAAAATTTTCTAATACAGGCTTCGTCTGAGTCTTAATCAAATAGTTTCCCCAGCACACCATACGGAAATCGTGATGGATCGGAAGGAGAATTATTCAAGTTAAGTTTTACATTTATTATGAAAAGTTACAAATACTTCAACTCGCTTTCTGCCTCTCCTACATCGAGAAACCTCCTGGAAGACAGCAAGAAAAAAACATTTTACATTCAGGGCACTAGAATACAAATCGCATACAATAGTGAATTAAGCCTACAAGGTGCTTATAGTATCCACATTACTCATGAGGAGGGATTTGTTTACTAGAAATGGACAACCGTCCTACCGTCACGAAAGTAAACAGAAGTTGGGCATCTTTTCCCAATCGGATCAAGGCCGTAGTTTTCGTGTCTATGGACCAACTTCGAATAAAGGCTCATAGTGCCCATAAACATACCCAGTAGATTAGGCCGTTGGTGAGAGATCCTGTCGTTCGCCCCCGTCACTCCCAGCGCAGAAGCTCCACGCTGGCCCGTGCTGGCCAAAGGTTTTAGCTGCGGCGCATGACAACGATCGACGGCCACCCCTAATAAGTCTTGAGATGTCGGCGGATGAGTCATGCCGACAGTTCAGTTAAATGACAAAATAATAAAGATCCGGTATTGCGTGCGTACCCAATAGTGAACTGCAGTGACGGCAGGATGCGGCCAGGAAGCGCCTTCTGTGCGTTGCGATACGACAGGCGTATGAAGAACAAGTGACCTGTCGCTTGCAGAGATTTTCTCTCATGTCAATTTTGAAGGTGGATTTGTCACAGATATTAAAGGTCGAACTCCTTAGGAGCACAAGGCTTACAATAAGAAAATTTACAATAATTCTAGTTTGCTTAAAAACAAAGTGCGCTTTGAAAGAAAATTGTACAACATGAAAGACAAGTACCGTCATTACCGTGATTTAAAAGAGAAGTACCGTGGCATGGGAACCAAACACCCTGTCATACAAGACGAGCATGGTACGGTGCTCGTTTCGTGCACCGTGCTTTACTCGCCGGTTTTTACAAAGCTAGAAGAATAGAACAGAAAATGGCAGCACGAACGAGAGGTGCGCTTCCCTTGGCTCCAATCACGCACGGGAATCCGGGATAGAATTGTGTAGAAGTTGAGCTAGAGGGGGGTAAGGCAATCGAAGAGCATAGTAGTACTACCCACATTGGTATTAATTACTGCCACTTCTACCCCCTCGTTCCTTTGCAGAAAAAATGAAAATGCTTAAAGGAGGTGAAGTAACCGCTACACTATAACGGTCTTCAATTAATAAATCTTAAATAACGCACTGAACATGACGAGTGCTACACATATTAGGCAAGAGAAGTACCACACACAGTACAGGGCTGCAAAGTAGGGGAGATAGCTTCGAAGAATATTAATGTTCTGAATGTACTTTTCGCAGAGATCTTATATGAGTTCCTTTCTAAACGTAAATGTGCTGATTTTCTTGGTCGGGAATTTTTTTGTATGAGTACATTGTCTGAATACAGTTACATAGGAGTTATGGGAAGTTTTTTAACTCATTGCACGAACTCGATTATCAAAGCATCAATTCTAAGATTATTCACAATCAGCATACTAACTGCTAATATTCATTTCAATCAATTTGATGACGTACTATTTGTTCATTTTTCGTATTATTTCGAAAAACAATGTTCGAAATATTCGCAATTGTTAAGTTCTCCGGAGGGTTGTGGCCCATTTTAGGGTTGTCTCGGAGTCCCGTGCCGTCAAGCACCAATACTGCACAGGCACCAACAAAACATCATTTATTTTCGCACACAAGCACCAGTACATTCGCGTCAGCGCAATATCTTGCAACGCTGCCGTTTGGCAAATCGCGATCCAACGATACTCTCGCTTTCTTCGCATCATCAGAAATTTAAGAGCAAAGTTCACCTGTATTTTTCCTGCCATCCCTGCGCTCCTAAGCGATGAGGCATTACTGAAGGAATCGTAATTACATTTAATATCTAGCAACAGCTTATCTCATTAAACTGAATTACAATCGTCTTGCAAAATTGTTTTAGAATTTTTGACCGTTTTTCAGGTGTTTAATTTCATTGAAAGCTTTGAACATGGAAATTCATTGTCCTGTTATTCACTGCATGTTCAGAAATGAAACTTCTTGGTGCTGTTGCTCTCAGCTGCCCTGCATGTAGCACTTTCGACGATAAATACGATTAAACGATTTTATAAAACCACGAAAATTAGTTTTGAAAAAAGTCTTTTCTACGGACGAAATAACGAAACTTGGATGTTAAAATAAATTTTGGATGAATTGAATACTTGCCGAGTAATGACCATTTGAGGAATAGTTGCCTAATTAACACAAGTACCGCGCTGTACAAAACGAGTGTCATGTCCGTATAACTGCTGTTCTACTGTATGCAGGAGAACTTGCGAGCTGTGCGAGAGCACCATGACAAATATTACAAATGCCGATCAACAGAACACATGAAACTGAGCAAAAAAAAACGCTAAAATAACATTTTCCCTAACATTTCTAGTAAAATATGGAATTTATGTTATTCGCGCCTGCAACTGTGTTTCTTTAGATGTTGCTCTTCAACGAACGGGGTGCCCATTAAGTCTCTTTACTATTTCAAAAATTAATTAAAAATACAATTGATAGACTATTTGATTCAGATTTTTTCTAACGTATTCAGCCTCTATTTAAGTTTTTCCTTCATTAATGGACTTCTAAATGGACACCATTAGTTGCACAAACCACATCAAGACGGGACTCGATTTCTTCCCATGTCCGCTGCGGCATAGCCTCATCCATTGGTCCATGCAAATGTTTACCTTGACTTTTTACCTGAATATGTGGCACTAAAACTGAATGACCTTCAACCAGCCATCCTTTTTCAGCAAGATAGTGCACCACCACACTGGGAACTGCATGTCGTGGGTCCCTCAATCAAACATTTCCAGTCCGGTGGATGTCAAGGGTTGGGCCAATTCCTTGGCCACCACGTTCACCAGATATCACTCCCCTGGACTTCTTCTATGGTGCTGCGTTAGAGATATTGTGAATAGAACAAAGATACTGGGCATTACTGACCTTAAGCAAAGGATTACTGGGCCATTACCACGATTAATGAGGCTATGCTACAGTGAACACGGCAAAAAATCTAGTACCGTCTTGGTGTGCTTCGTGCAACTAGTGGTGCCCATGTAAAAGTCTATTAAATGATGTAAAAATATTAATAAATTATTAATACAATAGAACGAATCTGAATGAATATCCTATTATTTGCATTTTTTAATAAATTTCTGAACTAGTAAAGAGACATTATGGACACCCTGTACTACTAGCCCAAATCTCCTTGAAACCAAAATATCGTGGAAATAAAATAATAGTATGCAAGTTAAAGTTAGCCAACGCCTGCTGTGAAACATATTCTAAAAAACAGCTGTCCTGAAACTTGCACTACCATTTTTAAATAAGTCTGTTCCGAAAATTCGCTCAGAATTTTGCAGCGGGGCGCGCAGGATCCAAGCAAGAAACTCAGCCACGGAATTGGATCCCTGTCTGAGGGAGAGAAGACGGCTGCAGATAGGGTTACCAGATTGGCCTTTATCTGGTCAAAATGATTCCATGCTGTCTTTTTAAAACTTAAAGGAACCCACAAAGACTATTTAGTATCTGGCAACCTTGTAAATCTCGTCTGACCCTTAGAAGTCTTTAGGGCTACTTGCCATCATGGCAATCCTGAGTTGTGTGGCAACTCTACAGGTGTTGTCAAGTGGCCTTTATGGCCACGTTGTGTTTCTGAAAAGGCCAAGTTTGACAATTTTCAGCAGAAAGACTCCGATCTGGCAACACTGGCTGGAAACCAATTCCCACGCGTTCGTAAAAACACTCGCTCTTCAATATCTTCATTCATCTATTTTTTTTAATCGCATCCCGCCCAAGCCTCCCTATCTCGAGGTTTTTCCTCGCGAGAAATGTTCGTGTCGACGTACATATTTCTGGCTCCGTTGACAGCCAATGACAAGCCTGGAAATTGATCACATAATTGGAAATCGTGATTGTGATTGGTGGAGACGCGTGATGAATGGAGCCGCACGCCTGACTGACGTGCTGACGTTGCTCTCGTAATAGAGGCGAGTAAATGTTGAACGTGTCTGTGCAATGTGGCCTGGTCGAGTGCTCTTATTGTTTGTCTGCCGCCGTCTGCAGTGCGCTGACTGGTTTGTTTATAGTGTAGAGTCGCAAGCATTGTAGAGCCGAGATGATAGAGGACATTTGTGTCCGGATGCAATATACAATAAGATCAGCAATATGCAAATTTCTCAGGATAGAGATGTGCTGGGGATACAAATTAAGGTATTTTATACCCAGACTACGCGGTTAAAAATGTTGGGGTACGATGCGGTCCGCAATCGAGTCGCTGTAATTGTTCATTATATTTACTGAACCAGAGTGAAGTCCGGTAGCGCAGTAACTGAAACTATTATGGAATGAGCTTCATTAAATATGATGACGCGTCTTTCAATTACTTTCACCAGCTACACGACTGCGTCAGATGATCACTAGTCAATAGAGCGAGGTGTGTGGTCGTGTTGAGGGAGGAGTGCGGCATCTTTCCTTAATTTCTGGATCATTGGCAATTTTGGAGTCGTGCACGCTCGTCTGTGTGTGGGGAATTTTTTATTGAACCATTGAAATAATATTTCACATACTCAAAGCAGTGTATGATAAACATCAAGTGTTTTGCCGTCGATTAAATTTGTTTTCCAAAATTCGTGCTTTGCTCATAAAATAAGAATTTCAAGCAGAACCCAATTTTTCGTGTTAACATTATTGACTTACGAACAAAAGTTTTCTCCATAGAAATCTATTTTATTGCCGTACAAAGTACAGTCATCACTCAAACGAAACTTTCAACAGACTGGAAGACTAAGTTTCCACTTAAATCCATTATATTCCAATTGAAGTAACGCCTCCAAACAACAGCAGGCAAAACTTCCTCATAAACGCACTTAATTTCACACATTCTGCCCACAACAATACCTGAGCTCAAAAAAAAAGCGTTACCTTCCGCGTACCACGTGTAGGCGACTTACGCTCGCCCTGTTGGTCGTATGATTTATGCCTGCGAGGCGTGCGTACGGACCCGAAGTTTAGTGTTCAGAGGCCACGTAAAAGCTTCGATCCAAACTTAAATCACAAGAGACAGTGAGCGTGTTTAGCTAATCTAGTCCCCCCGGCGCAGCGCTCGTACATTCTGCTGAAGCAGATCGCAGTGTACAGCACCCTGGGGGCGGCGCAGCGCTCCTCCATACACGGGGCTTGATTTTGCGCAGCCCCGAGTTGGTTGTCTTCTACCCATCCTGCATCTTCCGAAGGGGAAATTTCTGTGCTAAAAATTGATTGTTGCCTACATCATACATGAGTAATATCATACAACTGTGATAAATGTATCATACAACTGTGATAAATGTATCATACAACTGTGATAAATGTATGTACATTTATCAACTGTATCGATAAATGTATGTGATAAATGTATCGGGAAAATAATTGGCAGTTGATGTGCGTTGGTGTTGTTTCATGCCCTGTAAATTTACTGATCATTCAAGTCAAGAAAAAAATTGTTTTGAATCATTAACGAGAAATTGGACTAACAAAAATGAATATCACATAGCTTTAATATTCTGAGATGGATAAATCAATGGGATAAACTGCTGATAGAGTTTTCTATGGACATGGTGGCTAATTACTTGTATTAGAACCAACAGTCACACGTCGTGCGCTTTGAATGAAGCACACGACAAGATAGATTCCTAACACGACTTGAAATTTACGATCAAAACCACAAGCATTTTTAAAGAAAATACCGTCTTGAAAATCACAGAATTCTTGTACAGTTCGTTCTCACCAACCCTTTCATATGTGCGAAGAGCTGAAGCTGGAGCATGAAACTTACTGTCGATAATTAGTTCATTTGACGACTGAGGAAAATCTGATAGCAACATCTGAACAATAGCAAATTAGTGGTAAAACTGTTGTAGAAGATCAGTTTAAATTCAAAACTGTATCTTTGTTGTACATGCAGACACCTGTCTAAGTGGTTAAGATCTAATGGAAAACGACGGTAGATGCTACGCGTCTGTGCACGCGTTCTATTTCGAAGAGTGTTTCAAGGAGTGAGTAAAATCTCAAAGAAATATGGAAAACGCCTATATCACACGAACATTATAAATCGAGATTCCAGATATTACCTCTAAAGCTGGTGAAATGACTCTAACCTGTACGCAATAATCTGTTCACTGGAGGTACACAAAAATGGGGCCCTAAGAAGTGGCCCACTACATTTTGTGCCCGAAAAGATGCTCAACGTCACTTTATATTGCAGTACGTTCACAATGTATTCATTCATTCCACGAATTTATTTACCCTTATTTCCCTTGGGATTTCTGAAAGACTCGATTATGTTCTTCTCCATCACTTAGTTATAAGGTATCTAAACTTGATGAATTCATGTTCCTAGTTATGAAATAAAAATGATAGTAAAGATGGCTGATTTAAAAATCATTTTAATTCGTGAACGCTTCGGGTTCAGGTTCAAGCCATTATCAACACCTGTAAAAGCGAATTGAAGTACAGAAAATACGACATGGTAGATAAAAAAATACAACTTAGAATAGTACATTTTAAGTTGTATTTTTTTTTTTGTCTTTTAGCCATGTCGTATTTTCTGTATTACAATTCGATTTTACAGGTGTTGATAATGGCTTGAGCTTGAAACCACACAATGCACTTATTAAATATCATTACTTATTATTAATATCATTTTTATTGTATAACTGGCAAGAGTGCTCCAACCTAATTTAATCATACGTATCCCTAGTTATTTTTAGAGTAAAGTTGAATACGATTTACCTCATCTAGTTTTGATCTGGGGTGGGATTTCTAGTAACTCTTCGCAAAGGTAAGCGATGTCAGAGCCGAGCGAACCGCTCTATAGTACTTGCGTGTGCCCAAACACATGCTCGGAATTTTTATTTTCATGATATTCAACACCTATTGTGAGCAACACCTTTATTATTACAATAAGTTCATAGCTAACATTCTACGTTGCGCCCGTCTTACTGTCAGTGCAGGAACGATCTTCATTTTGATACTTGATCATATTTTCCGTACTCGGTCTCTGAATAATGGATCTCAAAGTTAGCTAGTATATAGTTCTGAAGCGCTCAAACTCCGAGTATCTTGAACGAGCAGAGGACTCGAACGAAGTTTACCGTAGATGAACTGCTCTGGCTGATAAACGGATATAATTTTATCATCAAAGTAATAGAATGAGTTCTTAAAGTCGACTACGCGGATATTCATGTTGATTAAGCATGGGGAAATGTTTGCCTGGTTGTAAAGCCTACAAAATTCCCTTAATCGGAAAAATACAATGTGGAAATATCACCAAAAAAAATTGAAACAAACAGAGCAACTTCTGTTGAAGTGAGAAGATTTTTTAATTTACTAGTACCACCCAAAAGAGAAATACATTTCTTTCAATAGTTCATGGTGGATATATAACTATCTAAATTTCGCAACATCATCATCCTACTGAATTACACGATTGAAATTCCGTATTTTCAGTTGAAGTCACAAAATTAGAGCTCTGTACTTCAATGTTCATTCGATCATTACGAAGATTCATTGATCTCAGAGGGAGGGTAGGATGTATGTTATCTCGTGTTGCTTTGGCGTATTGATCAGTTCGGAGACCGCGTCCAGAGGAGCACTTTTATCAGAGTTCTAAGCACCAATGTTCTTTACCGTGCAAACATGGTTTGAATAGTTAAATGAACGTCGATGCAACTATGTACATAGTCCAGTAGACGTCAATAGTATGAATAATATTCGAACTATAAATAGGAGGGATGTTAAAGCCAATATTATCCCTAACATTTGAGAGATTCAAATCTGGGGTGCAAAATTAATAACATAGAAGCTTTCGCTGTAATTCAACGCTCGGTTCTAAATCTGTGATTTTCAAAAAGAAAGCTAGAATTGAGTCGAACCAATGAAATTTATTTACAGGTTAAGTTTCAGAGGGAATTATAACTCTCTGGTGTGTGTTTTTTAATGCGTACCATTACAATAAGAGTAGCTTCTGTCCGTCCGTCTGTCCGCCCGTTCGTCAGTCCATCCCTCCATCTGTCCGTCTGTCCGTACGTTCGTATGCCGGTTCGTCTTTGATAACATCTTAACATGAAGTCCGTATCACAGATACACGATTCAACTCCTTTTAACTAGTATGCATTATCTTCCCTTGCGTATTTAAATGTTGTTGTTATGATTAAAATGTGATTTTCATTTCCAAATAACGCTATCATTTTTGACGGCGAAGGTTCACTAAATTTCATGACTAAGAATACAAGTGAAGATTTAGACTAGGTTTTAGAATACAAGATTGATACTCGTCGTAGAGTCTTTATTGTTCGTTATATTAACATCTGTTTTACTTGTATGATTTGGATTAAGCAATAACTTTTCCTCAGTAACTGAAAGCTCAATTAAGTTCCATGAGAAGGCATGTTACCAAGAGGAGTTCCCTCGATCGTTGGTGACATCTCAACTTGCAAAAAAACTTCACAGAAGTTTTAAGGTTCCCAACCATTACTCAACTTGCAATCGATCAATTTTCAAGCAAAGATTTTAAAACGAGTGCGTGTTGTACAAGATCGTGTCTACACACATCTCAAATTTTCCATTCATGTCATCGCTTGAAAATTTTCATGTCTTTCATATTCCATTATGCACAAAGACATATTTTAAGAGTCCAAAGTTGCCTTACATGCAGTAAATCCAACAGAGACACATTTGCCCGGAGTTCCCACAGTTAAGGGCACCAGTAATCGGAAATAATTCCCCGAAGGCCCACCGGCGCACCCAATCGATGCCCGGAATCAGCGCATCACTTGAACCATCAATTCCCACGCATTCCAGCAGGAATCCTGCGCAGTAGCTGATCCTTTAAAAGGCGTAGCGTCATCCCGCAAGCTGATCCATTCCATCCACAGATCTTTTGATCGTTGTTTATTTATCCTTTGAAGCCATTAAAGGCGATAGGATCTACAAAGCCCGATAATCCGGCTGAGTGTTGCCAGATCAAGGCGACATTGCACCCCAAGTGTTGCCATACAAAAAATAGATAATATCGCGTGCCACCCGCGGGATTTGTACCACCGCGAGTGACAGCAATCACTGTGGTTTATATTGCCTAGCCTTAGGTGAGTGATGCCTAGCATTAGGTGAGTTTGTCAAGTGTAAATAGAATGTGGTCAGTGACAGTTCTGATTCTCGTCATTGCTATTTATCACTAATAAAAGAGTACAAGTTAAATTTTTAGGCCATGACTCATACATGAACGATACAAGATAAGACAGAAAACTCAAAAAACTCATATAATTGACTTATTTAGACCATTAAAATCCCCTCCTTCAAGACACCGTACGACCAATTCCATGGAATTTCATCTCATTGTATTCCCCGCATTTTTGTACGTGTTCGCTATAGACTTGAAGTTGAAGCCCCGCAGGTCAGCTTCGGTAACTTCACGGAAATATTCCAAATACATTCTGAGAATCAGCACCTGCTCCGAAAACAAAACTGATTTTGAAGCGTCATCACTTGAGTAGACCGCGATCTACTTGAACTTTTTCAGTTTGAAATGTGTTGCAAGAGGCATGCACGGGTCTGGTGTCTGAAGAGAGTTATCATAAATACAGCTTTGAGATGGAGAACAATCTGCTTTAACTTAAACATCTAAATTACAACTATCACTTTCTAAATATTTTAAATTCAAAACTCTCATAACAGTATATCATTAGCTTAGAAGTTTGGAAAATGGTTTCAGTAATATTTTGAGCATGTTTCTTTGTCAGCGAAGTACAAGGATGTGAAGAAGAGGTTGCACAACAAGTAGGGACAGCTTAAGTTGCTGTTTTAAGTAGTGATATCCGATTCTGCAGTCCTAATCATAATTTTGATATGATATGTTCTTCAATGAGCCTATAGGTTCTTTGATCCGATTATTACATCATACTGTTGTTGTATTAAAAATATTAAGTACAATGTTTTAAATATTAAGTACGCTTTCTATGGCGGAGGCAGAATTGTAACCAAGATTAGAAGTCGCTACCATTGTGGAAGCCTTTTTACTAAGTTACCACTCGCATTAGGTGCTGTGACTATTCAGTAAACAGCTGTACTAATGTAAGGACTATAACTATTGAATTACTAAGATCTGAAAAGTAATTAGGTTATTTTGAAGGTACCCAAATTCAAACGCACTGGAACTATTAAGTTACTTATTTTGGATAGTGTAACCACTGGAGAAGAAGTATTGTTGCTAATGAGAGGAACTATTCCCATTGAGGCTGCAGATGACTGAGATCTGAGTCAGCATCTTATTCCTTGTCACTTTTCCTTCCATTTAATGCGATCATAGGGAAGGCTAATGGCCTCCCAGAAGCGTGCGTTTGGTAGGCGTGTCTGATGGCATTCACAGCAGCAATTACATGGCGCATTAATGGGCACGTGACTCAAACAGCGCGGGCCGGGCGCGTTACAAAAGATCGGCGTCGATTACGGGCGGCCACACGCGCACCACCACCGATCGCGGAAGGCGTTAGGCTGGCCGACCATACGGCGACTGTTGCTCCACAAATAATGCTATGCGCGGTGTTCATTTAGTGAGATGGCGATTTGAAACGGAGGATTATGAACAGGACGGATCTCATTTTCATGTTAATGCTGATTTGATATAGTAGACTAGGGAAGCATAGATATAATCTGAAAACTAAATCATATACCCAAACGTCTCTGAAGTAACGAAGCCCTGGTAAACTCATTCTGAAATTTTTGTTTTTCTAGTATAGCATGGTAATGCACATCCGGATTTAAACGATGACTTCAATTGCAGTGAAGGAAATTTTCCTGTTTCTACTAATGGTTTGAGCAAACATTGACGAACTGCTATGAATTTGCACACTTGCACCCACTTTGCACGGTATTGGAAAGCGATAATCAGGCATTTTCTTCCAAACAGTTGAAATCTATGGAAAATGTAAAAACAGTGAAACATCTCATTATTCATTCATGCGCGTGTGTTTTTGGATGTTAAAAGTACTAATATTGATGTTAATCATGTTTATGTATTCATTGCTGTGAAAAACAAATCCTGGAAAGCAAAACATGTTTTCAGTATTGTTCAAATTGCTTTAAGAACTGCGGAACTAAAAATACATCGTTTATGATAGAAACTCAAACTTAATGCCATTCCTGACAATGCACTTCCAATAACAATTTGTTGGTGCTTCCTAATGGAAAAGCATATATTCGAATAATGACACTGAATTTGATTCATCAAAACGAACAATTGAATACTATGACTGTGAAAGAATGGTATATATTAAAGGTCAATATTTTTATCTAGGCTTGAAATTTCCATTAAAATTTACTTGTTTCTCAACTAGTTTGCCCAGTGGTCCTTTTTCTACCTTCCCATGAACTGAGAAATTGAGACATGAAGTTGAACAATTCATATAAATTTCTGGCAAACAAAATACATCTGTAATTTTGATAAGACAAAATTTAGAAAATCATTTCCTATCCCAAATGGTTCACACACAGAGCATGTGTTGGCTTCCTCTTGATGAGTTTTGTCTTCACGTCGCGTGGTGACCGCCGACATGACGCGTCAAACGGCAGGTACTTATAAGCTTGCCTTCAGTTTTTTCAGCAATACGGTTTTTTAGAGCTGACTAATAAAAATAAGTTCACAGAATCAAAGCATACTCCTGCTAGGAAAAAGTGTAATTCTATAATTCCAGGTTACAAAAATTCAACTCTATAATTACATAACTACTGCGAGGTGATTGGCCTCGTGTGTGTCTGCCTGAGCGTTATCGCTGAGCCCCTCTGTGCTGCTGGCGAGACTTATGCTACAGTGGTGACCGACCATTTGTGTTGGGTGAACGAAAGACAGATTTTTTACTCATACACTTTCAACAACGATTAACTTCAATAAAAATTTTAGTACGCTAAATAACATAAACAATTTTGAAGGGAGGATTGGGTATTTTATTCAAAACGATGTATTGCAGCTAGGGAAGTTTCATCTGTGCCCAAATAATAATTATTTGAGAACTGTAATTAGTAAGTGGTAACAATTAAGTGTTCGATTGCTAAAAAGAATTTATCTTATCTCATGAGCTTCGGAAGATTGCCTAAAGTCACCGCAGCAGAATTATTTCTTACAACTTATTCCCGCTCCTATTATAGTTACTCCTAACTTGTAAAATGATAATCGGAATATATGTACATACATGTGAGATAGTAAGATTTTGAGTGGCTACCATAAGTTAGCATTAACTCCTTTTTCGTAATCATTAATTCAATAAAAGTAGCAATGGCGAGTTGGAAATAATGCTTTAAAATAAGTCCTGATATAAACAAAAATAAAGCTACAGGAAAATATGCTGCACGCATTTCTACAGCCAACATAGCCAAAGCCCGACGCGAGGGACCGTACGGCGTGCACGTGCGCAACTAACCAAGTCCGGCGGTGCAGGTCGTGCGATTCGTTGCACTCGCTGCGGGCTGACGCGCCGCTGCCGCTGTATTGACGAGCGAATGAAATTAAACAGAAGCTGCATTGAATTAAACGAATGCGTCATTGGATTTAGTGTGAGCTCATGATAACTCCCCAAATGGCACTGAAGCAGTAAAACTTCTAAGTATGATATCTGGCAGAAGAGAACTTCCATCATTGCTCGCTATTCATGTTTTCCTCACACACAAAAAAAACAGAGCGCAACAAAAACCAAATTCTATAAATATGACGATGGTTTAAATTAGGAAATCAGATTATTTTCAGTATTTCACCGCTATGTTTGACTGCGATGCAAATACTTGCGGAGATGCCTGCCACTTTCAAGAATTACCACATAAACTTCAAAATTTCAAATACGATATTGAAATTCAACAGACAAATACGATACTCGGAAGAAGATAACTACACAAATACAACAAATTACAGAACATGTCTATAGATGTCACGTCACATTATGGATCAGGTTTTAATTTCTATACAAAATCGACATTGAACCAAATTTCATTTAGAAAAATATTTTCATACAAGTAGGCTCTTTATATCTACGCTGGAGCGTAATAATTATGTGATAGTTAGACCTATTTATATTAATTAAATAATAATGTGAACTACAAATAAAACTATGTTCATCGTTAATACTTTCGTATTTATTTGGAGTTTTAAAATGAATCAATTTCGTATTTTCATAGAGTCCAGTAGAGGCTATTGCATTCTAAGCACCTTGAGCATTTGAGGTCTGTATGAAAATGAGTTAATATTTGTGTGAGCAAAAAATACAAAACAAGAGGCTCCTCAGCTCTCCCGCTCTTAGGGCTCTATTAATAGCTCAAACAGGAATGTCTGTTCCCTCTCAGTTCTCTGCTCATCGCTCGACATAACAAATATTCCTCTGAACACTTCAAACACATGCGTCTGCGTCAAACTAAACTCGTAGGATCATCGATAACTCGATATTCTACATTTATTGAATAAATTACTGACTACTATTATATGTACGCCATTTTGTGCCTTATTACGTTTATTGTTGTTCAAAAGATGTTTAAGTTCAGCAAGATAAATTTCAAGAGCGAGAGGGCTGAGGGATGCACCTCATCTACTATGGGAAGCAAATCGGGTGTCACCAGTTTTCCAGCGTCTCTTGCCATGCGGTCACCAGGATCGAACAGGCCAAGGCCTAGATCGATATGCGCCAACAGAATAAGCAATTCAACAAAAAATGTCGTCCCCGCATATTTTCTTATTGGCAAGGTTGGGTCTACCAGTGGGGTATGAGAGTTACATAAGGTAAGGCCACTTCACACAATTTTCCTCGTCAAATTATCCTACATAACACGAGGTCGTCAAAAGTCGTCAGATACGAAAAAAATTACAGTTAACAAACAAGCGGAAAACAGTTAAAAATTTGACATTGTATGTTTTAAAGTCTGCTTCAACTACTGTTTCTTTCGTTCAAACGCTGCACAGCTCCACATAACTACTGCGAATTCCTCATTTGACCGTAAAGAAATCTAAATACAGAGTTTATGAGCCCAGAAATTATACAATAGAGGTTTGCAAATCTTCACTCACCATAAATGTAATTTTTGATAACTCATACAATTTCTGTCAGAAATTATGCAGAGAAACGTATTGAACGCAGTTGGATTCTTTTTAAAACTGGCACCCTCTTCCGACCACTAGTATGATATTTGACCCTATATGAGACTGCCGACCACTGAGTAACAGCATTGCTAGGTACCACGCCTTGGAGTAGGGCAGGAGGTACAGCAAGCAGTGGCAGAACACGGTCAGAGAGGGAGATAATGCTATCACTCCTTGTTTCCAAGCATGATCCTAAACTTGGCAACATGGAAATGACGTCACGCCACTAGTCAATACAATGGTGCCTTTGCTGAAAAAATCGAACATAAGTCAATGAACAGCTTGGTATATTTTCCATCTAACGTTTGTGATATTGTGCATGGACGTTAAAAAATTTCATATGTGGTGTGTAAAAATAAGTGTCCTAATAACTGCTTATAGAACGTGTTAATCGTGTACTTCGTTATTTATATCCATATTGAAGGAGTCGGCGCCACACTGAAATAAAAAGATCGTGACTAATGTGCGGGCTGATTTCAGAGACGATGCCAAATTTTGAATGTTTTTCGTTGAGTTGTTCTACGCTGAAATGTTGTTTCGCACAATTTTCGACGACCCCTTCTTTTATAACATCATAATATAAGAATTTTTTTTGAAGAAGTCCTGCGTATAAAACATAATTCTTTGCTCAAAAGATTAAATGAGGACCCTAACCCATGCAAATTGAGAGGAAATTCCGGTATACAAGATTTTCTTTGTTGAAATATTTCAATCTACTGGCAGGAATTGATACTAAGCCCAAGAAAACTCGACTTCTCTTTTCTGCCTCATCAAATATAATAATAAAAATTGATTTTTTCAGAATAAGTATTACTGCCCATAGCTAAATATTTATCAAAGCCTGGTCAGCCCATTTCGTGGGTAATCAACGATAGGTTAGATCCGACTTCATTTCGCTCCTTCGATTCACCAACCTCAAACGGCGCAACATCTCCGACCTCGGCAATGACGTCACAAAGTCTACGAGCAGGCTAGGAAACGCAGAAGCCCCGGACGGAGCACGGCTGCGAACGGAGCACGGTCACTGCGACGGTCCCTCCATGCACCGCGGCCCGGAACAGACCTTGCGGTTCTCCCTCGGGTCAATTTGGCGGGTTTCCGCCCAGGGTTTTGACTGCGCGCTGATGAGGCGTCAGGTGTCACTGGGCAGGAAATTGGCTGCTTTGGTGCCGCTGATGGCTCCCCAACACTAATGGTCCTCGCCACCAACACTCATTTATTACTACTAACGCTATCTGGCGCCGCTGCAGCGCCCTGCCTTCTCCGCTACAAGATCTAGTTCTCAGATGCCAACGTCACGGGCTCGGTGAACGTGAAAGCCAGTTGTCATTGGCTTATGGCAGGTGCTCAGTAAAGTCAAAATCCAGTTCTCATTGGCTTATGGCAGGTGCTCAGTAAAGTCAAAATCCAGGTCTCATTGGCTTATGGCAGGTGCTCATTAGAGTCAAAATCCAGTTCTGAGACCTACGTCAGGTGCTCAGTGAATGTGAAATCTAGTTCTCACATGTTGAAGTTTTGTGCTCATTAAATGCATGATGTCGAATTTTCCCGCTCAAAAACTCAAATATGAACAAGCAGGGAAGCTTTTAATGTGTACTGATCTACCAAAATATATGTACTTCGCACTACGAACTGACAATGACCATTTGTTCACGAGAAGTAACGATCTCAGTCACTAGTGAGAGGAAATCCGTCTCTGAAACGGAGTACTGAGCTCGCGTCATTTATTTTAAATAAAACACCAAAATCATAACAATTCAGCTCAAATACAAATTAATCTTATTGCAAGAGATGCTGTAAGTCTAAGGCATGATTGAGCCTGCGTACAAAACCGAATTCAAGATACGTAAAATTAAAAACAAATATTGAATTAGAGTGTATAATAAACATTTATTCACTTACAACGATTTTTAATTAAATGCTATGAAAGGATTTCAATAAAAAAACGTTACTGTTCACATAATTTTTTTAATTTTTACTCAATTACCAAGCCCGCGGCCGCTGGTATTTCTTCCAGTTTTCTTCCAAAAGGAATGCTGAGCAACACAATTTACACGAGCACATTACAGAAGTTAATACAAAATGAGAAATGAGATATGCACGATACTATACAACTGATTGATAATTTTGCATCTGAGGGAAACGCGATCGCTGTTTAATGAGACCTTATTGAGACCCATGTAGGTACATCTAGTTTCATAGAAGTAATGAACTCAGCTTACATCTTTCCATGCAGTGCACGGTCAAACTTATAAAAGGGAATGTAAGTCGAATATTTGGTTTCAAATATTCATGTTCAATTGCCTCTATATTGCAAAACGAAGCATTTTTGATTCAGCTGCTGCTTCATTCATTGCATTCACACTTGTTCTTTGCAGTTACTACTGAATCATCGAACTCACTTTAGAAGGTAATTGCTGTGAGAACTCTTGCCGTCAAATGATCTAACCGTCAAGCGATCTTACCGTCCAGTGATCTTACCATCAAGTTATCTTACCGTCCAGTGATCTTACCGTCCAGTGATCTTACCACAAAGTTATCTTACCGTCAAGTGATCTTACCGTCGAGCTATCTTACCATCAAAAGATCTTACCGTCAAGCTATCTTACCATCAAATGATCTTACCGTCAAATGATCTTACCGTCCAGGGATCTTACCGTCAAGCTATCTTGCCGTCAAATGATCTAACCGTCAAGTGATCTTACAGTCAAGTGATCTTACCGTCAAGCTATCTCGCCGTCAAATGATCTAAGCGTCTAGGGATCTTACCATCAAGTGATCTTACCGTCCAGTGATCTTACCACCAAGTTATCTTACCGTCAAGTGATCTTACCGTCGAGCTATCTTACCATCAAAAGATCTTACCGTCAAGCTATCTTACCATCAAATGATCTTACCGTCAAATGATCTTACCGTCCAGTGATCTTACCGTCAAGCTATCTTGCCGTCAAATGATCTAACCGTCAAGTGATCTAACCGTCAAGTGATCTTACCGTCAAGTGATCTTACCGTCAAGCTATCTCGCCGTCAAATGATCTAAACGTCTAGGGATCTTACCATCAAGTGATCTTACCGTCAAGCTATGTTACCATCAAATGATCTTACCGTCCACTGATCTTACCGTCAAGTGATCTTACGTCAAGTGATATTACCGTCAAATGATCTAACCGTCGAGTGATCTTACCGTCCTGTGATCTTACCGTCAAGTGATATAACCGTCAAGTGATATTACCGTCAAATGATCTAACCGTCAAGTGATCTTACCGTCCTGTGATCTTACCGTCAAGTGAAATAACCGTCAAATGATCTAACCGTCAAGTGATCCTACCGTCCTGTGATCTTACCGTCCAGTGATCTAACCGTCAAGTGATATTACCGTCAAGCAATCTTACCATCAAGAGATTTTACCGTCAAGTGATCTTACCATCAAGTGATCTTACCATCAAATGATCTTACCGTCAAGCTATCTTACCATCAAGTGATCTTACCGTCCTGTGATCTTGCCCTCCAGTGATCTTACCATCAAGTGATATAACCGTCAAATGATCTAACCGTCAAATGATCTTAGCATCCTGTGATCTTACCGTCAAATGATCTAACCGTCAAGTGACCTTACCGTCCTGTGAGCTTACCGTCAAATGATCTAACCGTCAAGTGATCTTACCATCAAGACATCTTACCGTCAAGCGATCTTACTGTGAAGCGATATTACCGTGAAGAGATCTGATAACTAATAAGTCGTATAATATAGGGTCGCCATTTAATGAAACGCGTTACTCAACCACTTCAAAAATCCATTCGTTATTGTTAAAAACTCTCGAACTAAATGTATTGTAATTTTGCGAGAATATCTTCTCCCTTATAAAAGATTTAAATATTTCAAATATACTTTTCGAACAGCTCTCAGAGTTGGGTTGATTTCCACTGTCAGAACATTGTTCAAATTCCTGCCACCCCCGAAAACATGGTGCTAAAATTTTCGCGATTAAAAAGAAACAACTGTCATAACCAGTCCACAGCTGCCGAATTAATTGCTGGGCTGAAGAGTCAGGTGCTAAAATATTTGCTGCTCGCCGCATGTGTCACTGAGAATATGACGAGTTCGTGCCAACATCGCACGTGTATTGCTATCTGGAAATTACCCAAAATAGCTCCTTAATAATTTGACTCAGACCACGACACTCAGGTGCTCTGAGCGTTAGATTGGAGTTTTACGTTGGGAGTTATTTTCCTCATTACACAAGTTATTTAAGGTATATACAGGTTATTTTAGTTGTACACAATTTATTTAAATTAAGCATCAGTAATTTTAGTTATTCACATGTTATTTGAGTTATAAACAAGTCATTTTATTTTTTCACAAGTTATCTAAGTTAACCACACTTATATATGAACGTGAGAGAACACCTTTTCCTAGATTCGAAATTCATTTACATACATACTTTAGTTGCACAGATTTCTTAATAAATCTTGTGCCTATTATAAGTAAAGATAGTGATACATTAAATGGAAATAAAATCTTTATTACAGGTAAAGAATCCTTTCATGTTTTACTTTCAAAAAGCGGTCCACCAGCGATCGTTTGGTTCTTACAGTATCCTATTTACTTCCAAAAAGCGGTATACCAGTGATCGTTTGGTTCTTACAGTATCCTAAATAGTACAGAAATTATCAGTGATAAGTGAACTTCAGACTTACAGTATCCTAAATAGTACAAAAATTATCAGTGATTAGTGAACTTCAAACTTACAGTACCCTAAATAGTACAGAAATTATCAGCGATTAGTGAACTTCAAACTTACAGTATCCTGAATAGTACAGAAATTATCAGTGATAAGTGAACTTCAAACAACTTGCGAGTGAGTCTCAAACTTTTCAACCCTGAATGGTAAATTTAAAGGAATTATTTTCGTATTGAAAACTTGTTAGTTTTTCACGAGCCAAAACGCAATGTATAAATCCAAGCGAAGACTAAGCTCAAAATGAGAGAAGAGGAGGCGGTCAGTGACACTGTGCCATTATGTACTCATTTGCTTTAGGAAATCATTGTTCCACAGCTGCGGTGTCAAACTATAAATCGATTTTTTTAGCTTTTCCTTTCATCCGCTCAAACACTGTCGCTCTTTTCCCACGTCTTCATCGTCACTATTCAGTCAATAAATCGCTTCCACCATCACAAACGTAGACATTTTTTGCTTAAGAAATTATTTTTCCGCTCTAATAGCAAACTAATTAGTGTAGTGCAATGACAGAGGTATCGAGGTCTTAATTCATCGCGTCTTTCGATAGCTTAATACCTTATATTGAAGTGATATCTCATCCCTTTTCAGAGCGAACGGGAAATTTTTCTATCTAAGAAGATTATGTATGATTAATAACTATAAAATTGAGAACAGCACACAATCACCATAGTAAAAATAACCTCTGGAATCTGAGGGAAGTAGAACTGAAAGCACAGTAGTAAACTAGAGTAAAAAAATAACCCAGCTTTTTACTTGAAGAAAACTACAAATGGCACCTCCGCACATGCGGGAGAGCAGGTCGGAGATTGACTCTTAATTTCAAGGTTTCCATAATAACTACGTACAGTATAACAGAGACTTGAATGTAAGGGTTGGCAAGAACAATACAGATCAAAATTTAGTATTTCATAGGCAGTAAAAGCTCTCCTTCAAGACGCAATGAAAAGTTTGATGCGGGAATAATAAAGCTTTGGAGTCTGACTAAGGGAATAAGCATGGTAGCCCTGAACCAACACGGAGACGGCGCCGGGTATTCACCCTCGATGCCGCCACGCAGATCTCAGGCGCACTCTCCAGGCTGCGCTGCAGCGCACATTTAGACGACCGTCTCAGCTGGCAGTGCTCGAGTGATCGAGAGGTGTAATTAGAAGGTGTATTCAATTCAGCTTATTGGAAAATATGCCTGAATGAATCCATGGTAACATGGTAACAGGTAATGCAATAGACCAGCAGGTGGCGCAGCTGACCATCAGGTAGTGCAGCTGACCAACAGGTGGTGCAGCTGACCAAGAGGTGGTGCAGCTGACCAGCAGGTGGTGCAGCTGACCAGCAGGTGGTGCAGCTGACTAGTGGGTGGTGCAGCTGGCTAACTTGTGGTGCAGCTGACCAGTGGGTGGTGCAGCTGGCTAACTTGTGGTGCAGTTGGCCAGTGGGTAGAATGACAATGTACGACATCTCACAGGATGTCGTCCATCATCACTCCATGCCAAACACAAATTGCTTAGGTGTGCTCTTTCGCGTAGGGTCATCAGGTTTAAGCCGGGCAACTTAAGTTCAGACCAAAGTTGACATTGGCATCACCCACACCAACTTAGGCCGGCCCGCACGTTGACATCTAATATCAGGTCTCCAGGCTCGACATCAATGAATTTAGCTGCTTTATGACATCATCAGGCCACAAAGTTCAAAATTAGTCATATATTTTGACTTAATCAATTTAATTTTTCATATTCACTCTTGGACCCCTCTTAATCAATAATAAACTTAGCACATTCATTTTAAGTTGTTTTTCACTAAAGACATGCGGTTACTACACTTCTCAATTCATAACTAGACTTCATGTTCCCTTAAGTATTTTAAACAGTTTACCCCACAGTGTTCTCTCGTTCAGTGAATGAGAAGGACATACATTGCAGCACTGATGATATTGAGGCCAGTTAACAGGCGGATAATTAGTCTGAGGGTGACGGAGAAGGTACAGCGCGGGAAGATATTCTTGGTGAAATCCTTGCAATTATCAGCCATCAGGAAGCTGTGCTGTTCAATATAATCGAACACAGATTAACTGCTTGACGGTTGAATTTGTCGATATGGAGTGATAAATGCTTCTCTGACGTCAAGAGTAGATATAGTTCGGCGATCGCATTTACAATCAGTAATCAGGAGGCTGAAATTCCCACACTAATCCTTTAAAAAACAGTCATCGGGAGGCTGAAATTGTCGAATGAACTTGTGTTGGATCAGTGACCAGAAGGCTGAAATTGTCGAACCAATGCACTCGGGAGCATCAGTAACGAGACTGAAATTGCCACACTACAGAGGCGCTGAAGATCGGTCACTCAGAGGCTTGATTCGTTTGGGTAACCATCGATTTAATCTCAATTGGAAAGAAATTGAACTGTCTTTTGAGGTCTCTTGATGAAGACTTTTGCAGGCCAATCAACGTCGAATGACCGCACAAAAATCTGCAGTCATCGCCGACCTTCTCGAAATGAAGAACAAACTGCGGATGGAGCAGAGGAAGATTAATGGTTTCCGGGCTGTAGTGAGCACAGTCAACACGGAACGCTCGTCTTCCGCCAATATGCATAACTCGTTGCGTCTCTGAGTCAGGGAGTCATGTCTCTGCCTCGGTCCTCGTTAGCAGATCGCATCCCGTGTCAAGGATCCAGATCTTTTTCAGATCCTCGTTCACTTCTGCAGTCGTGTTCGTAGAAGGAATTTAACGTCCTCTCTGTGACCGACACGTCAATTACACAAGTTTAGGAGCTCTGTATCATGTTTAATTTTTCATACAGATTTTCCTTCATGCTAAATTACTCCCCAAGAACTTCACTTAAATAACATGTTTATCTCATGGTCTTCAAAACTCACCATTTGGCCACAAGTTCAATGTGAGAGTGGAAATAGGTTGTGAAATGCAGTTGAAAACATCCATTTAGAGCCTTCTCCATAATTTCTTTTTGTAAATCATTATTTCAACAAAATGAGCTTTAGTTAGTAGCTTCCAAAATTTTTCTAAACTATAATCTGTACGTTTGTTTATTGCCTGAAAACTCTACCGTGCTCCAAGCCTACATATTACCCTTTCACTTCAGAAAAAGCGACAAACTAGATGTGCAAACTATTCAATCTGAAGTAAATGCTCAAGAGACCTATTCATGTTCATGCCAGTTCGGCCCCACAGAAAACATCGTCTGTCCACAACAGGACCACACCGAGCTTCTCGCGCGGCGATAATCTGCAGAACGAGCAGAATATCGCCGCGATCTGCTACAATCGCGTGCAGATCACCATAATCACCCACCTAGATCGCAGTGTTCCCGTAGATCCCCGTCGAGGGAGGGGATGAAGATCGCCGGAAAATCGCACAACTCGCCACCCAAAGATCTGTGGTGAGTGCTGGGACATCTTCCCTCTAGCGAAGTACGCTCAAGTGACGAAATCCTAAGAAACAATGCTAGTAAATTCTTTCTTTTTGGAAACTTTAGAGTGGAACTTCTCGTTTTTCAATAATATTTTCGTCGTTTGAAGAACGTCGTTCACTGAACGAGGTGCCTTGATCATTCACGGCGTTTTGATTGAGTATTTTTACCCCGTCTTGGAGCAATATCGCTTGTCGACTGCGAGGGTGCGGGCTGTATTTGTAGTCTTCCAAGTCATCTCGTGAAAAACAGCGTCTGATTTTCAATCATACAATACAGAAAGAATGTGAACACATCATGAAATGGCGTATATGCTGAAATACACTAGACCACTAGATTCTCAAGAAATTCCCGCCATGGTAGCTGCGCAGCTGGCAGCGTAAGTACTTCGAAGTTGACGTAGCTGCGCTTAGTGTGGCTGACCCGTCACTCCGAAGTCTTTCAAGTACCGCCAATAGGAGGAGCTCGCGAATAAAAGAATCATCAAACAACTTTTGCTAAGAACTTTTCCGAAAGGTAAAATTACAAGGATTTCGCGTGAAGTACTCGTACAGATTGAGAAGGTAACGACCATCAAAATGCATCAGTAAATGAGTAAATTGACAAATAAGTTCAAAATCTATTGAAATTTCTTCTAAATCAAATTAAAATGCGTTCGAAGAGATGGATTGTAAGCAAACACCAAAATGCATAATATTGTACTAAAGTGTATAAAAGTAGAAAATAATATCCCCCGTGTTGTTCAAAATGAGATATTTATGTAAAATGTTTGCAGTAACAACTGTACAGTTAATGTTGGAAGGCTTTTTGAGCACATTTTTAGTATGTTAAATGAACGACAATATTTTATTAAATAATTAATGTATTTAGATTATATTTATAAAGATATATTTTATGATACTTCATTATCAAATTATTCTAAGAATCCACTTTTCGCTTCAATGGCTGCTTCTATTCGGGTCTGAAACTTGACAAGCTGGAATTACGTGGTCCTCATTCACTTCGGATATCCCCTGGACAATGGCAACCTTCAGTAAAGCTTTGGTACTTCGGAGATGTCGATTTCTCTTTCTTTCAACGCCGCTTCACACGTAATATTGTCCATAGAATTTAAATCTATTGAATTTGGGAGCCATGTGTTGGAGTAACATGACCATAAAAATTCTCTAATAAGCCGTCTTGGGATACTTTAGGCGCTGAGTCTTAAAGACGCATGGCTTTCCCTCGAATACTTCATCTATCCACACTTTAACAACCGTTCGTATATAGAACCTCAATGTGTCCAGCAGCATCAACCCTAAGACTATGGGAAAATGTAAGGTTGCATGACATGATTTTCACTACTCACTACCCACAAAATAAGTACAGTAGCCGGAAATTTGGTGTGCATCACACAAGGTACTTCAGAAAGATCTGCACGTAACCATCTGCCATTCCGTCTGTTGACATAGTGTTCCTGGTTGAAATTTTTTTTCGTCAGAGAAAAATCAAGCGTGCAGTGTCATGTTCGTGTTTTTTTTTTACTGTGTTAAGTAACCGTTTTGAATGCATGATGCGGTTTTCTTGAGTCTTTGCTGATACGAACTGGTCTTTCCTCACTACATATGACCTGTATCGAATGTTCTGATGTACAACGTTCTGATAATCCACTCTGACACTTTGATTTTCTGGTAATGGTCATCATCAATCTTCTGGAGTCTTAAAATATAATGTTTAGAATATTGCCTGTATATTCTGGCATTCTTCTGGTATCAGATTGTGAAGAATGTTTTTCTAATTGCTGCGAGGAAAACATTGCCATCACATCCCTCTAACTCCACCGAATCTTATGAACAGATGATCCATAGCAACGAGTAAAAAGTTAAAGTTTTCTAAATGACTCTGTTTTGTAGTTAAAGCAACTCTGACTGCATGTTTCATTATTTCTTGAGTTAAAACCTTTCTCTGGATGGGTTATCTGAAATAAACTATACAATAATATTTGAAAGTATTTAAGTGGGTAATGAATTAAAAATGACATGTCCTTATATAGCCTTCGCACCCTGTACATGAATAATATTTTTTTGTGATGAACCAATGCATCTTTGAAGCTCTACACAGAAACTTTCTGGAAAGCCCTGGAAAGTCGCAACCAGTAAAATAATTGGCTTTGACATTGTGATTTAAGTGATCGCGCGAAAATTGCAACTTGAGATTTAGGGACGAAATTTATTCGCTCGTACGAGAAGTTTATGCTTCCTCTTCCACCGTTTCTTTGATTATCTTTCGTGTGAGTCGCTGCTTTTGATAGAATAACCCAGTAGGTAGGACACGTTCGTCACATCACACTCAGTTTAACACAAAATTATTGACAATCCTAAGAAAACAGGAAAAGTCCTTCGATATTTTTCAGCACGAATACAAAAAGAAAATCGTTTTCAAATTCAAGATAGTAAAAACGTTGCTCTTGATCAAAAGTGAGAAAATTCATAAAGATGAAATTCGTTTCGAATTCGAAGCCATTATAGAGTTCTATTTATAGCAAATGATTCATAATGTCATCGAAAAGGAAAGACACGATCATGTCATACATGAGATCTGCAGCGTGTAAATCGTATTTCATCTCAAGTCAATTTGCAACTCCATCTATATAAAAATTAGAAAAATATTCTTAAAAAGCCCCTTCATTTCTTAGTAAAACCATTTCCCTGTATAAAAAATTTTCATACTTCCGTTCTTTAACAAGCGCAGTAAGTCACGTGCATGCGTACACTCGCATGTATGAACTGTCAATCAAGCTTCGACGCGTCGCTATCGCCCATCGTTCCCATGCCTGCTCATTTCTCTGCGGAATTTGGAGCCGGAGATTATCATGCCTTCGGTCTCTGGAGGTGTCGCGCGTCCTGCGCCTCAACCTGATCCGAGCTTTTCAAAGCCTGCACGGACAAATGGCGGACAGGACGCAGACAGACACTGTCCCTGAGGACGGGAATTTGCGGCAAAGGCCGCCAGATTTTTGGCTTTGACCGGCAGAAATAAGAACGGACGAGTTGACTGAGGAATACTCGCAAAAGAATTTACACGGTATCTTTATAGAAGCGGGAAAAAAACAGTTTGTCTCCAAAACAAGACAGAGGTTATTGTTTTTTCAAATGTTCTAACTTAGAGATTATTAGTTGATAAACGTATATGGGTTTCGCAATACCCATGTTACTCGTCGAACAAAAATAACTGAGAGAAAAATATTAAAATTATTCCCCTTTATTGAATTATTCTAAAGTTGATGGTGCATATAACTATATACGCATACACAAATATATAAACGTATATCTATTTATGTTTAAATATATACATATAAATGTGGAGAATGAAGTTGAGAAAACGTATTGGGCTTTATGAGTGAGGAATCTTACTTGAATAGGAGTCGAGCCGAGTTTTTTAGGATAAGGGTTGCATGATCGCTTTTCTTGAATTCACCTTGCTCTGAATTGACGCGAAATTCACATATTTTTGTAACTATCTTCGAATATTTTGTGGTACTTATTTTCACACGAGGTTACAATTGTCAAAACGCGATACCACTAAAGATTGAATCGCCAATAACCTAGAATTTTCTTTGAGCGAACTTTTTATACGGTGGAAGAACATTAAAGTTCTGTAAATTCTGTCGCAAGTTTTTTCAATCCAAGACTTGAAAAACACATCTTGGTCAAACCTAATGCCTAAACCTTTGGCTTCTTCTAATGGCTTGAGTTTATCATTTCCTACCGGTAAAGTCAGATTTTCAATTTTTTTAGATCCCACAATCATGCGTTGTTTTGTTCCCATTTAGTTTGAGATCATTTTGGTCATACCATTGGCAAACTTACAAAGAAATGCTATCTCTTACGAAAAACATTACTCCAGAGGTTTTTGCTAAACTTCTTCTTTGGATGAAATGCGTATTCGTAAAACTAAACTGCTTCCGCAATAGAATGCTTCATTTTTTTTACGCAAGTACTAAAATTATTCCGAAGATGTCACGAACATGGTAGAATATCGACCTGTTGAAAAACATTGAAAAAACGTTAACATTGCTATATTTACGAACAAACCTTGAATAAATATTGATGGTTTTTAATTAGAAGTGTTAAACGGTTAAGGTGTCACAAAGAATATTTTCGCTCTTGAAAAGCATTAACGTCCTGCGCCTGTTGTAACAGTTTCTACGATTTTTTCCTTTTGTGTCCTATGATCCAAATTTACATTCTGATGTATCTTATGTGTACGTCCCTTACCATTGGTCTCATGAAACAAGTTTCCTCGTTAACGTGGCGCAACGTCTATCCTGTGACCTACTATGCGTTTTCTCATGTATGACTGCGTTTTAATATCTCCCAACTTCCCACAAAGTCCTTCATTTCATCGTGCGCGTTTTATTTCTTCTACCTCATTTTGTTTCTGTTTGATCTTAGACTGCGAATAATTAACAAAAAAATCAAACATAAGATCATAACAAATCCAATTGTAGGTTCCGGGGTTGGAGTCACCGCGGGCGGAGAGATCAGAACTCGGGCTGGCGCAGGTCATTTGCTGTGGTGGAACGAGAGCGATTTTAATTTCTTGTCTGGCACATTTAGAGCTCTGATGATCATCGTCGTTTGTTACTGAGACAAACTTCAATACCTGAAGCGCTGACAGTCGTCTATATTTGAAGCACTGGTGGCTTTTAAGACGTGAAGCTCTATATGGGTCATCAATACATTTAGCCTTGACCTTCTTCAACATGAGCTTCAACATGAGCCTCAACATGAGTTTCAACATGAAGCTCTATGGGTCATCAATACATTGAGCTCTGACCTTCTTCAACGCATGGATAAGACAATATTTACAGGACAGTTTGACATGTTATGTTAGAGCAGTGGGTCCCAAAACTTTTACACTCTCGACCTCAAGCGAAAAAGTCTGAAGCCCACGCTGCGTATATCAACAGCTTGATTTTGATTTTTAGATGAAGATGAAAAATGAAAAATTTAGCCAAAAATTTAGCCAAAAGTCATGGCAATATTTTTTAATGAGCTGAATTTAGACACTGATTCAACTTTAATTTGCACAAGATTTCGGCTATTCTTACACAACTATGAGCATATATAGGTTTCACGTACCCCGAGGCCGTGGGTGGCCTGCTGCAGAACAGCTAAAAAGATACTCAAACAAATACGCAATACAAATGTTCTATTTATGTATACATATTCACATGACCGCTAGTATACGATCATATTTGCATACTTACAAACATATATTTACTCTCTCAGGCACTCATACAGATGCGCCCGATTTTCACGCCAAAAAAAATCAAAGTTCGGCCTATTAATCCATAAATGATTTGTGAGTTGAAATCTAATTTTCTGAAGCCCCTACTTACAAAGAAACGCAACTCTAGCAAAGTTGCTCATCCGTTCGAGTTAAGAAGCTGGTGACTGGTGTTGTAAACAGTCCGAACTGCACATCTGACGACTCAGAGTTCAGCATATTTTCTAATTTTACAAATGCTTCAACAAGAATATTTTCACAGTAATTTAAATTTGAAGTCCCTAATCTTACAACTTAGGGAAAAATTAGTCAGTGTTTGGGAAGCTTTGTAAAAAGAATTCGTTAAGTGAGACTTTAAAGCCTCATAGTAAATAAAGAAGAGGTCGTACAGAGTTATGGAAACTCTCATGCTCGGTGATATTCTCAAAGACGCATAAGATCTACAAAGCGTTCGTAAAATATAGTACACGAGATGAAATATAATCGAACACAATCGCATTTTCTAGCTGAAAAGCCTCAAAAAAATCGCACTGATGACGAACCTATGAACTACGGTCAGTCGATAACATACTCTAGAAGTTCTAAATATGACATCCGGGAACGAACACTTGATGCGAAACTCAGTTCTCGGCTTTCGTTACGCGAGCTGCGAATCACAAAAACAAGCCACGCAAAGGCCGTGCTGCAATGAGCGTATAATGTGACTGTCTCTGAAATGAAGCTATTTGCCTGCAGGCTTTGCGAAGTAATTAATGGCATAGGAGTTTAATGGAGCCATTACATTAGCATGTCAAAGGTTGCTGCTCCGGCAACATGATTGTGAGACCGGCCTGTAACTTCTCCCTATTGATTAGAGGCGTACATTGGGCGTGAGACGCGCGGGATGTTGCTCTGCCTAATTGATGTGCTGCAACACTGATTACCAGCATCAGTGGGCGTGATTATACGCTGGTTAAGTGGTGGTGCTGCAACACTGATTACCAGCATCAGTTCAGTGTGCGTGATTATACAATGGTTAACTAATGGTGTTGCAACACGGGTTACCAGCGTCATTGTGCGTGATTATACGATGGTTAACTGGTAGTGCTGCAACACTGGTTACCAGCGTCAGTGTGCGTGATTATACGATGGTTAACTAGTGGTGTTGCAACACTGGTTACCAACATCTGTGCGCGTGATTATACGATGGTTAACTGGTGGTGCTGCAACACTGGTTACCAGCGTCAGTGTGCGTGATTATACGATGGTTAACTAGTGGTGTTTCAACACTGATTACCAGCATCAGTTTTGCGTGCTTAAACGCTGTGTAATTGATGGTGCTGCAACACTCATGTAACACCCATGGTCGTGGATACACTTAAATAGCTAATTTGAAGATGTAAATGATGAAGCTTCAGAGGCATTAGCTGTTGACTCCTCCACATTGCTGTGGCAATCCGAACACATGTTACTATTGAATCTAAGGTAAAGGTAAAACGCATAATTTCAATAATGTTTATCACAAACAATTTTTCTGTGCTAGAAACATATCCAGTTTTTCCGAAAAATTAAGATGAATAAATCTTTGTGTGCGTAAAGCGCCAACACGAATAAAAAAAAAGACAGCGTGATGTAAGTAACAAGCATCGAACTAACTTGACTAGCTCTTCTGTTTAGTTTTGAGTTTCACGTCTAGACATTGATTGAAAAGTATGTTCGCTCTCAAATGTAGAGGTTGATAGAACAAAATTCATATTTTATTCCGAAGCGAAGAGCTTTTAGCCCCTAAAACTTTAAATTATTTTCACAAGAAATCTAGTACTGATAAAATCATGCCTATAAAACCGATCCTCAAACATACAAAAGACATAAGAAATCAAAACAAACATAACGGCACCGTGTAAAGTAATATTTGGTGATGAATTGAAGAGATTCCACGTAGTTACGAAGGAACGATACGCCACATAGAAGCCTCCGCCAGCTCTGTCTCTAGCGATGTTTTCCAGAGGTCCAGTTCCGTGTCACTAGCGGACATGGCCCCGTGAAGTGCTTAAAATTTTGACTCGAACGTCTTCGGTATTCTGGCATTGAAGCTCTTCGTAGCTTGATGGATTGTACTTTGAAGCCTACAAAACGCTTTCGTGTTACATCTCACTCAACACACCTACGTAACAACTCACTCAACACCTCCACGTAACAACTCACTCAACACACCCACGTAACAACTCACTCAACACACCCACGTAACAACTCACTCAACACACCTACGTAACAACTCACTCAACACCCCCACGTAACAACTCACTCAACACACCCACGTAACAACTCACTCAACTGTCATGGTCCTGCTGTGACTATACTCTACGCTGTGTTTGAATGGGCGTTAAGAAGGGAAGTCTGCCTAGCTAGCGACTGAAATTCCTTCGAAAAGACTGACTTCCATAGAAATATCTTCTCGTCAATAAAGGCTGCATATTCTTGTCTCCACGAACTTCGCCCAGACATCGTCAACCGTCGCCTTTCAGCTCTACCAACATTGACAACATCAACCTCATCGTTTGAAGACGCACCAACGCACCCTCTACGAGTGCCACGTCGCAGACAACGATAGGTTACCGTGCTGCCTAATGCCTCCATTTGCTCAACGTATGTTCCTTTCCTTCCTCAGAGAGACTTAGGATCTTATCCACTCTGGGTAAATTAACTGTCATCCAATCGTATATCTATTCTCTTCTAATTATATGATGATACCTGCCGTTTCCGATAGGAACAGCTGACGTAAAGCATTGTCTATAAGAGAACCTGTTTAATCTCTATGCGAACAGCATCGCAGACCCCTACGCTTGGTAGACGACGATCCGGCATTAGCTGGGCAGCTATAGAGAAGCACGGTCGTGTCTATTTCGTGCGCTCCTACCTCGCTGTGCTGGCGAGCCAGCCAGGCAGTGAGGGTACCCACTTGTTATTCAAAGAGTCTTGTGTTGACTCATGGGCGACATTCTGGACAGAGCTAAGTATTCTAGTGTTTTCGTATTCCATACATTCAAGCCACTTTGCTTCGTGTAGTAGGTCTAGATTATGTACCTTAAATGTATCGCGCTAGGTTTGTTGACGAGTTAAATGTTCGGTATTTCGCAAGACAAATGATTCCGCGGAGGCTTCACCTCATATAAAATGTGCTCAGAGTAATTATCAATGTATTAATGTTCAAGTAATGAAGGCTTCACCTGCTTATTGTGAGATCATGATGTGACCTCCTGTAACTGTATTTTCTGATAGATTAGAATAGTTTCTGAGATTTGATGGTGTCACGATCATCTAAATTCATTAATATGACATGTAAATCGCAAGTCAATCACTATCTGAATATGTAATCTATTGCTATTTGAAGGACGTCATCATTTTAACAGAAATTTACGTTGTAACCGTGTCGTCACTTTCCTTATTGAGGCCCTATTCGATTTGCTATAATATTACATTTAATTGTAACTAATGACATTGAAAAGTCTCAATCTACTTCGATCTTTAATACAAATAAAAATAGAATAATTGAGGCCTTCTGTCTCGACTATTGATCGAAAGGAAATGAAAGCGACGAGGAAATAACGAGAAATAATGCAGAGAAAAGAATTGCCTCGGAAAAATCGGCCAACGAAAAATATATAGATCTAGGATAAAAATAGGGAATTACAACACAACACACCCACGTAACAACTCACTCAACACACCTACATAACAACTCACTCAACACCCCCACGTAACAACTCACTCAACACACCCACGTAACAACTCATCCAACAAACCCACGTAACATCTCATCCAACACACCCACGTAACAATTCACTCAACACCCCCACGTAACAACTCACTCAACACACCCACGTAACAACTCACCCAACAAACCCACGTAACAACTCATCCAACAAACCCACGTAACATCTCATCCAACACCCCCACGTAACAACTCACTCAACACCCCCACGTAACAACACACTCAACACCCCCACGTAACAACTCACCCAACACACCCACGTAACAACTCACTCAACACACCCACGTAACAACTCACTCAACACCCCCACGTAACAACTCACTCAACACACCCACGTAACAACTCACTCAACACACCCACGTAACAACTCACTCAACACACCTACGTAACAACTCACTCAACACCCCCACGTAACAACTCACTCAACACACCCACGTAACAACTCATCCAACAAACCCACGTAACATCTCATCCAACACACCCACGTAACAACTCACTCAACACACCCACGTAACAACTCACTCAACACACCCACGTAACAACTCACTCAACACACCCACGTAACAACTCACTCAACACACCCACGTAACAACTCATCCAACAAACCCACGTAACATCTCATCCAACACACCCACGTAACAACTCACCCAACACACCCACGTAACAACTCACTCAACACACCCACGTAACAACTCACCAAACACACCCACGTAACAACTCACCCAACACACCCACGTAACAACTCACTCAACACACCCACGTAACATCTCACCCAACAAACCCACGTAACAACACACTCAACACACCCACGTAAAAACTCTTTCAACACACCTACGTAATATCTCACCCAACACACCCACGTAACAACTCACTCAACACCCCCACGTAACAACGCACTCAACACCCCCTCGTAACAACACACTCAACACCCCCACGTAACAACACACTCAACACCCCCACGTAACAACACACTCAACACCCCCACGTAACAACTCACCCAACACACCCACGTAACAACTCACTCAACACACCCACGTAACAACTCACTCAACACACCCACGTAACAACTCACTCAACACACCCACGTAACAACTCACTCAACACACCCACGTAACAACTCACTCAACACACCCACGTAACATCTCACCCAACACACCCACGTAACAACTCACTCAAAACACCCACGTAACATCCTCACCAAACACACCCACGTAACAACACACCCAACACACCCACGTAAAAACTCACTCAACACACCCACGTAACATCTCACCCAACACACCCACGTAACAACTCACTCAACACCCCCACGTAACAACACACTCAACACCCCCACGTAACAACACACTCAACACCCCCACGTAACAACTCACCCAACACCCCCACGTAACAACTCACCCAACACACCCACTTAACAACTCACCCAACACACCCACGTAACAACGCACTCAACACCCCCACGTAACAACACACTCAACACCCCCACGTAACAACTCACCCAACACACCCACGTAACAACTCACCCAACACACCCACGTAACAACTCACTCAACACACCCACGTAACAACTCACCCAACACACCCACGTAACAACTCACTTAACACACCCACGTAACAACGCACTCAACACCCCCACGTAACAACACACTCAACACCCCCACGTAACAACTCACCCAACACACCCACGTAACAACTCACCCAACACACCCACGTAACAACGCACTCAACACACCCACGTAACAACTCACCCAACACACCCACGTAACAACTCACCCAACACACCCACGTAACAACTCACCCAACACACCCACGTAACAACACACTCAACACCCCCACGTAACAACTCACCCAACACACCCACGTAACAACTCACCCAACACACCCACGTAACAACGCACTCAACACACCCACGTAACAACTCACCCAACACCCCCACGTAACAACTCACCCAACACACCCACGTAACAACTCACCCAACACACCCACGTAACAACGCACTCAACCCACCCACTCACAAAGGCTTCATTCCTTTCTTACAATGCGATGGTGGGTGACATTTTTGTTGCAAATATTCATGGTTTATTTGCTACATTTAACGAAGTTAGCTTTGATCTCACCTTCAAAGCAGTTCAATTTTGAGGACTAGTACCACAGAGCGACTTGTGTCAAGCGAAAATGCTTAATATTTAGGCAGAATATGAAGAACTAGCGGGATGAAAAAAATTTTAAAAAAATTTTCTCAAGGTGTAAGAATGAAAGCTACTTTAATCTTTGTATAATGACAACAAAATAAAATGAGATGACCGTGAATGTCAAGCATGTAATAAGTTAGTTTATAACTTCGTTTAATGCGTATGACGCGAGCCAAACTCTGAGCCACCCAGAACGTGAACTGGAGGCTAAACCGCAGCACCACTTTTTTTTTAAGTTCCAAAACAAGATTTTCGAAGCTCAGTTGCTGTACAAGAAATTAGAAGCTGAGTTGCAATACAAGAAATTACCAGCTAACCCCAGTGAAAGCAATTATAGGCCAACTTTCAGGACAAGAAATTAGTGGCCGACTTATCTTACATGAAACTAGAGGCTATGTTACTACACAAGAAAAACGGGCTAAGTTACAGTACAAGAAATCAGAATCTAAAGGACAGTCAAGAAATTAAAGACTGAATTACAGTATGAGAAATTAAAGGCTCAGTACGGTTCAAAAAAATTACAGGGTAACATGCACATTGAGAAATTATCAATGTAGTTACAGTACGAAAAATTATAGAAAGTAGTTTCAGTACAAGAAATAACAGATGTAGTTTCAATATGTGAAATTACAGGCCAAGTCATATCAGAAAAAAAATAGAGAATAAGTTACAGAGCATGAAATTGAATGCTAATTACAGTAGAAAAAAAGGAGTTCCCACAGCCAAGGTCAGTTTTTAGGTGGCCAGCGCCCGCCTCCTCGTCACGCCTCCGAGGGGAGATGTTCTGAGAGCCGTGGCCCTCGCACGCGAGGGTAAACGAGGGCAAAAAATGAAATTCCGTGGACATTAAATATTGCTAAGCGCTGCTCATTGTTACTTATCTTATTCAAACGTTAATGCGTAATTGAGTTGTTCAGGGGGAATGCGAGTCCAATGTTTCAGATAGTTTTAACACTGTTAGCTTGTTTAGCATAACTAATGCTCGCCTCACTAAAATTCTAATACGTAATGGATTTTTTTTGTGCAAATGAAGGTTATATACTCCGAATGTTCTCAACAGTAATCAAAACACTCTCAATTATGATCTCATTGTCTTGTCTCTAAAAATCCACGAGCTCGGGGCCCATATGTTCTTTTACAGAGCAGCATATGAAGATTTCATGATCATGGAATTTACCATAAGGAATTTGTCTCTGGGTCAACAGCACAAGACAGTTAAGTTACGTGCGATATTTTCAGATGAACAATTGTTTTCCCCGAACTAGCGAAGATTTTCAGTAGATTTTTTCAAAATCATTGCTACTCGTGAGTAATCATTGGTAATTATGAGCAATCATTGTTAATTATTCGCACACATTCTTTTTTGAGTTTTTACGGGCCCATTTTCTTAACATCAGCACGCACATTAAAATTATAGCATTAAATCAGTTCTTATCATTCTATATTTTATTTTAAGCTCATTAATGCCAGTTGTATCAGCAAAAATTATTCACTTGTACTGAAAAAATGCGTGGAAAAAATGTTCTTGGATATAGCGTATATAATGTGAAGAAATTGATAGCCCATGAGCGGAACTCGCTTAGCAGACGACGTTGTGCGAAGGCGTGCGTCCTAGTCGGACAATATGTGACATTTGTGCGACTATATCAATCAAAATCCTCTAACACGGTCGGAAGAAGACAAAAATTAAAACAATAGTTTTTGTTTACAACTAAACTGCTGTTCGATAAGGTAAGAAATGTATTAAAAATTATGCAATTAAGATATATTAATTTCAGTTGAAAACCATGACGACCGTAAATCTGCTTTAATTCTATATCAATGCTAGAATTTGAACATGCTCTAGAGGCAGGTCACGTTGTTGTTATTTCGTTATTCGTGGCTGTCGTTTCTCTTAATATTTTTGGCTATTGTTCCATAATAATTTCACTCTCAGAGTATAAATAAATTTTTCTATAGGGTCTTACTGATACAAAACGAAACGGGAGCAGCGCGCTGAAGATGTGTTGTGTGCTTCTTCCGGTACATATAAAGAAACATTATATGCATGTTGGGGACTGCTATCACTAAGCAAATTCCCAGTAAAAAATACCAGTAACAACCAGTACTGATAATGAAGTAAATGGAGGTTAGGAACGATATAAAGAATCGAATTCAAAGCTAAATAATATCGTATAATGCTACAAAATCTAACTTTACCCATGAAATTCCTGCAGAATATAATGCGTCCTCCATTACTACTATACGGTCAAGCTCTCTGCAATCTTGGGTGTATAAAATTTCTCCTCATTCTAGGGTAAATATTTCATTACAATTTCATAAAACGTTACAAACAGGCGCCGACGAAGCTGTAATGCAGTGTGTCTTGCAACAGTGTTGACACCAGCGCGGGTCGCGGCGCGTTGCCCAGCGAGGGCTGGCGTGCGGGAGGCGGGGTGAGTATCTGGGATGGAAAAATTCTTAGTTGTTCAGAATAACTCGGAACATGGGTTATGCTGAATTTCAGTTGGCGGAATGAGACTTCATTTTGTAATTATCATGTAAACGAACGGTATTGTCATTATTTGATTTCAATTTGCTTTGCTTTTCAACTTTTTTAAATCAATGTTTGTGTTTCTAATTCATGTTGACTAAATGATGAAAATTTGTTCAAGAATCTGAATAAGTTTACATTATAAATAGGAAATTTACTTTGCAATTTATATGATTTTGGGAATACTATACGGCTACAGAAACAAGCCGCATATGACCTATTCTCGGCGGTCACCAAATGCCCCATGCCGTCTGCCGCCAGTCACACACAGCCCTTATAGTAACGGTACAGAATAAATAACAGTCACGACCACGACCATCAATCTTCTTGAACAAGATCCAGTATACTGGTTTCGCTTCAAAAATTAGCTTGTTCGTAAATGATTCTGTAAAAGCATTAATTTTTAAGGGTTTCATTTTTATAAAAAAGGTAAAAAGGTTCATCCGGATCTCGGTATTCCTCCGTGCTGTGAGTCATTCCTGAACTGCAAAATTAGTACACAGCCCCCCCTCGCCTCGTGGCCTGGAGTCAGAGAGCGACACACAACCTCTGAAGCAAGTGAAGAAGGCTGTGTAATGAAGGCTGCGGCCAACTGGACAGTGGGTGAAGAAGGTATGTGATTTGTAATTCCATGGGAACTGCGACCCGTTGAGCCATAGAAAAGTAACCATTTGATTTGTGTGTCAGTGAAAACTGCGGCCACTTCGACCATAGGGGGAGAGAGCATATGATTTGTAAGTTAGTGAAGACTGCAACCAGTCGGATGGTGGGTGAAGTAGGTATATGATTCGTGAGTGTTTTTGGTACCGCGAACTGGCGAAGTTTATGTGGACTGTAAGCAGCATGAGGCCTTTGGAGAAGGTGGAGTAAAGAATTTATAATACTTATTGAAAACCCTACTGATGAAAATATAATTTTTTCTAGTGTAAATAAGTATAATAATTAATTTAATGTTTAACATCATATATCGCTTGCTGCGAAAATATTGTGACCTAACTACATGCACAAATGATTTATTCAAATGATGAATTATGGTGTGCTTGATTTTCTCCTTGCACAATGAACGGTAGCATGATGAGAAGTTTAATCTGTTTTCAATATGCCCATAGATGTTGCAAAAATATACTTTTAATTTAGAATGCTACGTCATGAAAAGCTGTGTGCAGCAAATAAGAAAATAAGTGAAAACGAGAGGAAGTTGTTCTCCTTCCCGGTGAAATATTTTTCGACTAAAAAATTGACGATTGATGAAAGTCCAACCAATCATCTTTTCAAAGCTGAAAACGAACTGAAACAAAATCAAAAACTCGTTACACCTCATGAAAGTCTGAGAACTGATGCAGATTGATAACGTCATAGAAAACGAAAAGCTGACGACTCCAGAAAGTTTCATTTCCAAATGGAAACGAAATTGGCAGGCCCACGCAGGCTCGGCACCATGCATTGTTTAAGGACTTTTTTCCACGTAGATGGGGACAATTCTTTGTATATTTCCCTGCGTAGTAATGGTTGTTACAATTTACTTTAATCAATTTCTCATCGAAAAATTTTCAACAGAGCGCGTATTTTTCAATTGTCCCAGCACTTCCTAATGAATTCACAATAAATTGTGCTTCACAAGAGTGTATGACGCACACAGTGATCCTACGTGTGCTTTATCATACGCAGTAGACACGCACATCGCGTGTGTTCCAATGCACACAATACACACATACACTGCTTGTTTGTACACACAGCACATACTGATTACAGCGCTCCAACATATATACAGTAGAACACATACACGTGCTCTAAAACACTTGATGGACACACATTCACAACAAGTGCCCATATACACCAACATAGCAGAGTTCTAACACACACACACACCATACATACGCACATTACAGGTACTCCAAAACACGCCACACACACACAGACATTACATGTACACGTGCACACACACACAACACGTTTTCTACTGTGACACGGCGCGGAGCAATGAACATTCCCGCGTGAGAAGAGGCAAGTCATGGCGGGCAATAGATCATGCACACGCGCTGACAGCTGCGACTCGTTTGGTATTCATGTAACTGGCATCAAACGCACGTTAACATTCCTGCCGCTGCCCCTGCTGCTGGCACACGCTGCACAGCGGCCGTGGTGTGCGAGCTGCAGGGTCGATACCACCTTTGGTTCTCAGCGAGTTACGCAAGTTACGTGAACGAGTGCCAGTCGTGAGCTGTCCTACGTCAGGCTGCGGTGTTTGAGTTCAAGTTATTTCGGTTAATACTCGGGTTTATAGGTATGTTAATTCGAAGCTCATGATTGTTCATGTTTTATGTTAAAGGGTGGGTACGATGTTGTTGAGATTTTACCGTGGTTGTAAAATGGGAGAAGTGTGTGTGGACCTTAGGATATTAATATCAGTGTTGAATAGTTCCTTTGATATGCAACATGTTTTATTACAAGTTATGCAACCGAGAAATGTGATCATTTACGGAGTTTTTTCGGTCCATGTATAAATTTTTATATTATTATATGGTGAGGCTCAAATGTTGAGAAAAAATTGCTGTTTTCGTGACCTCAACAGCAGCCGTTTGCGTTGTGCCGCTCAAAACCATTTTTTTATGTGCGCTACAACATCCAAAAAAGGCCGTTTTCCTTATACGAGTGAATATATATATCTTCATTAGCGCTATTTCTTGATGTTATTTCATTCCAGCATTTTAGCAATGCCTTCACTGCTGGAAAACAGCCGTTTACATCGTAGCCTTGCAAATGCGCCGAGTAGAAAAATCGTTTTCTTTGTTACGCTCAAAAATATCCTATTGTTTACGATGCAAAGAATCCTATTTCTCATTTTCATTCAAAAACCCAGCTCCGCTTAGTACCTTAATTGAAAGCTTTTATTACCATTGTGCGATTGAATAAGCATTGTTTTCGTTACACCGTTCAAAGGCATTGCTTTCCTCGTGGAGTTTAAAAATCCTTCCAGGTAGGTAGCCAGCTACGAGAGAAATTTAGTTCTGCGATGGCAAAATATGAGACGAGAATGTCGTATGGAAATTGTTCTGAAGCGCTCGTTTCAGCTGAGGGTGCACGTTTGGGAGAACCAACATGACCGTGAACCACAGCACGTCTGTATCAGGGGTAACTAACTGATTTTAAGGCGCACCTACAATTCAATAACGCAGTGCTGGTGATCACAAATGCATCAGCTGCGACTCAGGCGTATAGAATCATGGCTCTTAGTCTGGTACAAAAAA
This sequence comes from Morinoia aosen, assembly GCA_030386875.1. Classification (NCBI taxonomy): domain Eukaryota; kingdom Metazoa; phylum Arthropoda; class Malacostraca; order Amphipoda; family Talitridae; genus Morinoia; species Morinoia aosen. The sequence continues at coordinate 5,764,719 of CM059563.1, read as the reverse complement.
TATTTTTGATTCCCATTGAGTGCTTGCGTACCATCTTTTACATTGTTTTTCCGAATGTCTTCAATCTAACCTCAAGAAGTAAAGATGGTTCTCCTTGCTATAACAAAAAGCCATTTCAAACACTTAAGTAGGACGAAAAATTGTGACTAACTTTTTTCCTATTCCCAGAGGGAAGAAATAGCAGGCACTGCGGGGAGTTGATCCTTGAATCCTCCACACAAAGCGCTACGACTCTTACTACAAGTGTTCTAGAGCCCACAACCGTCTCGAAAAAAATTCCAATAAATTAACGCAGTCGAGTTCATAGAGTATGAAGGCCCCTGTCTTCCGTCGTAAGCCTTTAATAACTGAAATTGTGTGAAAACTGAGACGAAACTTCTCCTTGAATATTACTTCTCTTAAAGCATAATCATTATCGTCCTAATACATGTAAAAGGAAAATACCAGGATTGTTTGTGAAGTATACAGCTTTAGTTAACCTGTGCCTCCATGGGAAGATATCGGAATATGATCTTTTTCAGAAGCTAATAGTATTTTAGACAGGAAAAAATTTGGTCAGCTGACTCACACCGTATGTTCTCCCAGTCACTCGCGACGCACGTTTGGCATTCTTGTAACTGGCATCAATAGCACGTTAGAATACCTGCACCTGCCTTTTCTGCCGGTGCATGCTCTAACATGATGGAGTAATATGGTGAGGTGTTAGGTATGTGATCAAATATCCCATCCCCTCGTATAATAACACAGATGTTTGTTCGTTTGTTTGTTTGTTTGCTTGCTTGCTTCCCAGGTTGATAGGTTGGTCTGCCTGTCTCTATTTCTGCTTTGGGAAGTGAATGTTTGAAAACTTGTGTGCATTCAAATGGACACCTCAAATATTAATAACTTGCTCTCCCAAAGAAAAAATGCCAAATGAGTTTCACGTTTTTCAAGTTTAACAGCAGGAAACACCCAAGCTCACTGTGTCATGGAGCAGGCAATAATCGACCGTTATCGCTTGCGCCCAACAAGTTGCCGAGTAGAAAATAAGGGCCGTATATTGGTCATTTTTACCGCGCCAGGCCCTCACCAAGCGAGAGAAGCAAAAACATATCCTCGGCACTCAAACGTCAGTGCAGTAATTAATGCTTCTATACTTCCCCTCGCTCGTCCCTTGCACAGAGGGGGCGCCTCTCCCCCTTCTTAGAGCGGCAGTTAATTACCAACGAGTCGCTAGGGGGCGCAGCAACCCCCCGACGAACCTCCATCCAGCTACTCGATCTCCCCTCACTCTCCCTCCAGCGCTCGTTGGGTGCAACTCAGGAAACAGATTTGGACGCACAGATGCGTGGGATCTCATGTATATAAGAGCTTGTATCTGCTAATTCTAAAGGTGTTTCAATAGGGTGGAATGTGGTGAGAGGAATTATGTGACCCTAGAATTAGCGCCAATTTTTGAGTTGCTACCCGGGGCTCATGCAGCAACACTACAATCACGCACAGGCACCAGAAAAAGAGTAGCAGTTATACTCAAAGCCTTTAATTTACACTGCCAGGTAACAGGACGTTTATTTGAACGTGAGAATGCATCCGTTTTGGATGTTTGTGGATCAACGATTTGATCGTTTTTAGTACATTGTTGTTTAGTAGTCAGTGTGATTGATAGAATAATATGACGAAATTACAGGAATGGGAATGAAATCAGGTTAGTAGGAAACGAATTTTTATTCCCATGTATAATTAAACAGTTTTATTAAATGAGTGCTTGGTTGGTTTGTCCATAGCTATTCCAACCGTACAACTTTGATACCTGATTTCTACCAGATAACTGAAAGTTTGTGCTTTTGAATGCCAGTTCATCATATCGAAAGAACTTTTTTTTAATTTTAACCTAAGGCAAACATAAAGGAACTACTGCTCTAAGTTTAAAATAACGCTGAAATTTACTGCTACATTCATCTCTACAATAAATAGGTGATCATTGTAAGAAATTCATCATCAACGTACAAGCATACTTGCTTACTTGTTTGCAAGCCTGCTGGTGTACCTGTTTGCAAGCCTACTCGCTTTCATGTTTGCACATATGAATGCTGCTGGTAGAAGGAAACATTTTAATGCTGCCAGTAATTTCACATCCCACAGCCCTCCGATATTAGTGTCAAGTATATTACTTAATTCTTTCGCAGTTCAGCCCTGAATTCAAATGGAAGGCCACTTTGGATTGACGCTTTACCATAAATATTAGTTTTGTATTCTATGTTTCCCCGCGGCATTGTTCACAGGGTCAAAAAAAGTTATAATTATCCCTGGAAGTTTTCCATTCAATTGGCTAGCGAATAGATCTTGAACTTCTAGGTGACAACAAGCCTTGACCTCAAAACGACTGATCAACTTCTGATTCAGTAGTGTACGTCTCAAGAAATACTGATTCACTCCCACTGTCCTGGGAAGGGATCGAAGTGAACTATTACTTCCATTATTTTGTAGTTTCAAAGAAAAAGCGAGGCAGCTAGTAAGGCTTCGCATATGTACGCAGAGAAATAATGGAAAATACCTTGATAGTAAATAGGTAGAATGAAGAGAGCTGCAAAATACAGGCGTACCTCACTAGTATTTGAAGACCAAATGAATTACAAGTATCTTCCGAGTGCCTGAGTACCGATTGCGTTCCAAGTACTTGAGGACTGAGCACGTGAGCACCGAGCGTCTTCTGGATGCCAGTGCAGTTTTTCGTCAGTGCCTGATCATTAGAGTCACGATACACGGGAGCTTCCAAATTTTATGAAGGAAAATTGCTAAAATTCCGTGATAAAAGAATTTTTCTTCTTCAATTCGTACATCTAAAATTCCCCAATAGCATGTACTGTACTTTGCACCGTAAACAATACGGGCGCAGGTCACGAGATTAGAGTTAATGAAAATATTCTTCACTGTAGAGTTACAAACCTAATTTCAACCAAAGCTTCATTATCGGGAAAAATTGCCACATTAGCTGCTAGTAATTATTCCACATTTTTGCTCGCAATACAGAGTGATAATGCCGTAATGACGGTACAAAGCTATTTCTGCAACACAATCCATAGCTACACCACAATCGTCAGTCACAGCCCAAATGTTAGTTCGAGAACATCTTTTATACGAAGTAGATTAAAACTTGAGGGGAAGGAAAAATAATATCGGGATAACACTTTAGTCTTGAAATTCCGAACTCGTTGTCAAAACTTCATATGCAACAGGGCAAAAGATAAAATTAGAGCTGTATTCGAATTGTTCAACCCCTAAAATTACTTGTGTGATCAATAAAACAGAAAGTAAAATAAGGAGAGTGCGATGAACACAAATGAGGAGCGTGCCTCCCCAGCCCCACAGCCCTCACTCTAGCAGGGATGATGTACAACCGAGACTTCGATCGCCGCTTCATCCGCCGCCCGAAGTGCAGGCCAGGCGGTCGCGTCTCTCCCTCATAATTGCGGTGGGGCGCGCAACATGAGCCATCCTGCCTCCTCTCGGCCCTAACTTCAGTTGTGCAGGCGATCCTCTAGTATACGACTTATCTTATGGGAAACTCAATTTGTGCGGAGGAAAATTAGCCCCTGTTATTCCCACTCAATCATGATTTCAATCAAAGATCATTTCAATTCAATAACTAGGCTTCCAGGACCAATAATTTGCCACATATTGTTCATCGAGCTCCAGTTATTCCCTAAGTTCTTCAATCGGTGTTCAAAGCTGTAACCAAAGTTCATGTTAGAAGTTAGGAGTCATGCTTATACGTCTAAAATATAGATCGCATAAAATAATGTATTACTCAAAAACCGGCTATGTATCTCGTCCACTGTTTTCCAAATTTTAAACAAACAACAAATTTAGAGGGCAATGCGTTTCAAAGTTATGTGTTACGGGAGACTGTTAAACTACCGCACCTAGAACGTTGCCCAGAGACTACGTGGGTTACACAAGGTAGGCTTCACAAGGGGAGCAGCTTACTAAGTCGTAGGCTGGCAGCACAGGATCTCTTGCTCAGTGCTGAGCCACAATGCGTCCTAGAAGTGCTGAAATACCGACCTTACCGTAATGATAAATAGCGCTTCCCAGCTGCACTTCTCGGATCCTTCCTGAACTTTAGGCTTTTCATCAGATGTATACTCGTGCGCATATTGTCAACATGTGTAAATGCTCAACTTTTCATTCACATCACTTAAAACAGTTGCTTTATGAGATTTACTCTTCCATCATACCGCTCAACTTCACTGATGTTTGTTTTCCAATCTTGAATTATACGATCCAGGTTCCTGTGATGAATATTCGATATTCTACTTACTCAAGTATTCTTTCTCATGTCACAGGCCAATAGCATCATCTCTTTGTTATTTTTAAATTTTTCGTTCATTATTTTTCGGAAAAAATTTTGATGATTTTTTCGACCTTATCTTTGTTCAATTTTTTTCTCCTTGAATGTACCGTAGTACTTTTGATGCACTCAAACATACTTCTATCGTCTCACAAGTCACATAACACTTGGTGGCTCGCAGATTTTTTTAAACACTTATGTTGAGAGCTAGGCCGATTGCAATTTCCTCATCATCTTTAATGCTGCCTAAAATTCACAAACGTTCAGACTTTATATCATGGAACGTCTTACACTTGTAAAGAGTGTGACGCTCGCAATTTTCAGTTTTCTTTTCAAGTACATAAATTGTAAAGTGATTTAGGTGAGGCATTGGTCATAGGTGTTTCTTGCATTATCGTAAGGTTTTTACCTGTTTCCAGGTCATTGCTGCCAGTTGAAATCACATGCCACTCATGGCCTATATATATGTAACGTACTGCACAATAAGTGATACGAGTGCCTTAAATTAGTGCCTACCTTCAATGGATCAGCAACCGATAAAAAGCTGTGAATTAGCAGTTCTGCTTGTGATCAGAGTTGAATCTACCTATCGACGTAATAAAAGGCAGTTCTATTGGCCACACATTAAATTTCAACCAGTGAACTGTTGATGCAGGTATAATTTAAAGAATTAATTTAACTTCATGTAAAAAATATACGACTTTCCTAGTTGTGATCCGATGCATGAAAACTTTTAGAAGGTCTCTTTGAATATTTTATTCAGTCGAATTCCCACATGCACATTATTCATTATATCAATCAGTAGGTACTTCCCATAGTGAATACTTTTTTTTAAAATGCGAGAAATTTGTGGTTTCTTTGATTCTCCTCCCTCTGAGACATGAAATTCTCTCCATTCTTTACATCTGTGCTCGAAAATAATTTGCTGATGCGTCCATTTGACACGTCCGCTCCTCATTTGTTTTCGACGTATATTTCTTCAGACCTTTTCTTCGTCTCTAATGTTCTTATGTATTTAATGCTTCATCTCATTTCACACAAGTCTCTGAAGCCCCCGAACGCTTTGTACACTTTATTTAGCCAGCGCGTCCATGGCTAGACTTTCCACTCCAACGCATGGCTTCACCAATATTGATTGAGATTATTATTTCGTGAGTTCTCGCAACTTACGAATAATCGACAAGTTGTTCTAAATCTAAAATATAGCAATATTATGACTGTATCTTCCCTCTATGACACGCTTCCTGAAATTTTTGAACAATATCACTCACACACTGTCCACACTTTCGGTTGAAGTTTTTGCAATTTTCTGTTGAGTTTCCTTTGTTTAAAAAATCTTTTTACATTTGCGTATCCAACTCGTAATCAGTATTTGAATTTCTACTCTGATTGTTTTATCATTTTAAACGCATCCCTTGCTCATCTCGACCCCTCTTCTATATTTTCTCCTCACCCCTCTATAGCACCGCAACACCCACCCAACTTCCACCTCTATCCCTCCTTCCATTTTTCATTCCTACTTCAGTCACTCTTTTCAAACTCTCTCTTTCCCTCACTTCCCTTTTTTCTCCATCATTCCTCCCTGAACTCCCTCTGACCCGCATCTCACCCTCCCTGGCTGATGTTGGTTCGATTGGCCGCGGTGCAAATTCTTATGAAGCTATTGGACGCCCAAGAGCCAATAGCGATGTTCGCCCTAAAGCTGAGCTATCGTTGTCTTCTCCAGCAGCGGTCTCGCGCACTGCTATTGCATTCTCCTTTATGGCAACACTCGCGCCTCAGCAACCTCGTAAACAATCGCTCTCGAGCCACAGTAATAAACAAAAATATTACCTATGTAGTAAACAATCCATGAAAACCGCCACGGCAACAATGTATCTGGATTCATAATTATTGATAAATGTAAATTTCATATCGAACTTCCTAGTATACATGGTATTTACGTGGAAATATGTAAGTAGGTTAAAATTGAATGAACTCTAATATTTACCCGAGTCATGGGAAATAATGAAGCTTCAAAATATTTTTTGATGTATAAAAACGGTTTTTTACTCGCTATGAACACGTTTGAATAATTTTTGTAATAAGAAAATTGAACAAAAATGTTCAAGCAGACCTACAGAATGTAAATTACCCCCCATAAGACCGAAATATTTCTCCCTTAGACTTTAATTCAACGAAGCACAATGTTGATATTATTGAGCATCCGTTTCTACGCATGTTTTGTTTATGGTAAACTGAAGGAAACATTTTTTATTCAGTAATAGTCAAATTATCAGATCTTTTAATGTGTTTACATAGAAATATGGAGGATGAAATTTAGAAATATAGAGAAATATAACACATTGGCTTGAAATCGTAGAAAAATTATAAGTGTTGCCGAAAATATGAGATAATTTTTGTCAGAGGTTCAGTGTTACTTAAATACTTGAAGGGAACTCCGTAGATTTTCGCCAATTCATCCTTTTTTTTCCTTTTCTTGTGGAGCAGTCCGTTTAAGCTTTGAACTCATGAACGAACTGATGAGTAGGCTCAATCTGCCTAATTATGAGGGGATAACATTAGCAATAGTAATTTCAATATATAAAATCCGATCAAATGCTAAATTTATACAAAATAATGCGTGTAACCGGATTTGTAGGAGAAGCGCCGAATGTTATAGTGAGATCTATTGAATAAAATAATTATTTATGCATAAACTCATGCATGAAAATTTGGTTCTATGAAATTCTCAATAACATAGAATATTCAAAAACATTCACAACGACATAAATTATTATTATTAAAGTCTTCACATTTAAATAATAGTAATTGAAACATGTCAAGTTGTTTCACATCAAACCAACCCTAATTTAGGAAGCATAACTTTCAAGTGCTCAATTTATTAATTAGTTACTTATAGATTTGAAGACGGATTAAAAATTTAATATAATTAGCAAATTTGAAGCATAACGCGAACCATGAATTCATGCTATTAATCCTGACCAGACGCTATATACAGCATCCAACGGAAAACTATAATCATTGTCAGTTTTTTGTAACAAAAATAATAAATATTCTGACGTAAGTCTCATGTGGTAAAAATCATTCTTGTACAGCAAGTAATCTGCCACCACGCCCTGGCAAATCGTCCATAAAAAGCACAAACTACTTCTAGTTCAATGGCCCAGTACTGGATCTCATCCAAAAAATCTATCACGGTATATTTACTGTGTAATATCAGATACATGACACGCCTGTCACCCACGAATGAACACACAAATAAACATTTTTTAAAGATTTTTTCGCTCCATAGAACATCCATCAGGCCAACGTCCATGTGTTGGAACAGATTAAATCATCTCTTTAATATATTCATTCATTTTATCTCAGTTAACTCTAGCCAATATTCCATTACAAATGGTTACTCAATTTGCTCTGGCTGGATAGAGAACCATATCAATATTCATAGACATTTATTTGCGAAAACGAACGCGGTTCCCCGGCGGATAGGATGTGGCCTCAGACGCTCCCTCTTCTAGGGTCCAAAATTGCCTGTCAACCTCGACCGATGGAAAATCAAATGTTATCTGGCTAAATTCCTCATTCTCTGCTCCATATGCTCCACCAACACAATCATGCTGACACCGTACCAAGCCGTGTCTGGCCAACACAGACTCTAGGGTCTTCAGCTTCTCAATTAACACGCGGCTTTGGGCTTTCTGAGAGGACGACCTAAGGTCCAGAATGCTGGAAGCAGTGAAACCTGGAAGATTGGATGCTGCGTTTTGCCCTCGACGACAGTATGATTAAGTTGCGATTGCCAATGGATTCAATACTAGTATGGGAATGAGCCAATTTGGTGGCTCTATTAGGAAGATGTCGCCGTCGCCTTGCGTTCGCTTCACTGATCCGATTGATGCCGTGTGCCGTCCCGCTGTAGGTAGGCGACTCAAAGGAGGGTAGGCAGGCGTGATAGAAGCTCCTGCGCAGGTTACCTCTCTCTAGTAATTAAGGGCATTTTGCTTTGATTTCGGGTCCCTACACGAGATAGGTCTTCTAGAGTATCAATGCCCGAATATACCACAGACTTATACAATTTTATGGAATCAAATGGTGAGCATTAGAAATGGAAACCTGTGCGTCAATCTCGCGTCTCACATTGAGGGTACTACTGGGATTTTTGTACGAATTTTCAGTCCCTTGAAAATGTACAGGGAATAATTATATCGATACATATGAAACTTACGTCACAGAAGACAACACGAATTTGGCACTTCAGGTGTTACAACTAATATGTTACTGAAGAATTACAGCATGTTTTATATTCTTATGCACTCATATAAATAAGAGTTACAGGAGCAGTTCATAAATGGTATATTTTCAAAAATAAAATAGACGAAAATACAGAGATCAGTTTATCACAATGTAAAGGGAATGGCATGGAAGTATTGTAACCAAATAGACACGTCTTTGTTCTTGTGTAGCCGAGGAACTTGACAGTGGTTAATGTAACAACAATCCCTTGCAATGCCATCTCGCGCAGCTGCTCGCTCTCATATTGGGTAACGAAACTTACCTAGCACTCGATATGAACACACAATTAAGTCTAAGTCTTCTATGAACACTTTCGTGATTTTTCTTGCTCACGATGCGAAAGATTTGCTTCGTAAAAAATCCTTCGTAAATTAATCAAACGAACAGCTGTTTTGACCGAACACACTAAACAGTTTGCTGAATAAAATGGAATCTTTGCAAAATAAATCACTCAAATTTACACAGACAATTTTGTTGATTTTATGTCAAGAGTTTTCATCGATATCAGTGAGAATATTGTGAAGCAAATCATCGTATCATTCTCTAAGACAAATAACTTATGATCAAAGTGACGATTTCTATGCGAGCGAAAACGACGAGTTTTTGCGAAGGCGAAGATCCTCCGATATTATCTGAATTATCATATCATAAATTTAATACATGACTGGGTACGCCTCTAGCAGCATTGGTGAATTTACTCGGCTGTGTGTGTGCGTCCAGCACACGTACCTGCATCACGTTGTTGGTGGTGTGTTGCACGTAGCTGTGTGTGGGCACGTCCAGCACACCTGCGTCACGTTGCTGGTGGTGTGTTGCACGTAGCTGTGTGTGTGCGTCCAGCACACGTACCTGCATCACGTTGTTGGTGGTATGTTGCACGTAGCTGTGTGTGGGCACGTCCAGCACACCTGCGTCACGTTGCTGGTGGTGTGTTGCACGTAGCTGTGTGTGTGCACGTCCAGCACACCTGCATCACGTTGCTGGTGGTGTGTTGCACGTAGCTGTGTGTGTGCACGTCCAGCACACCTGCATCACGTTGCTGGTGGTGTGTTGCACGTAGCTGTGTGTGTGCACGTCCAGCACACCTGCATCACGTTGCTGGTGGTGTGTTGCACGTAGCTGTGTGCGTGCACGTCCAGCACACCTGCATCACGTTGTCGGTGGTGTGTTGCACGTGGCTGTGGGTGTGCACGTCCAGCACACCTGCATCACGTTGCTGGTGGTGTGTTGCACGTAGCTGTGTGTGTGCACGTCCAGCACACCTGCATCACGTTGCTGGTGGTGTGTTGCACGTAGCTGTGTGTGTGCACGTCCAGCACACGTGCATCACGTTGCTGGTGGTGTGTTGCACGTAGCTGTGTGTGTGCACGTCCAGCACACCTGCATCACGTTGCTGGTGGTGTGTTGCACGTGGCTGTGTGTGTGCACGTCCAGCACACCTGCATCACGTTGCTGGTGGTGTATTGCACGTAGCTGTGTGTGTGCACGTCCAGCACACCTGCATCACGTTGTTGGTGGTGTGTTGCACGTGGTTGTCCCCTCAGGAGGACACAACTATTGTATCTATGAGAATTAGCGCTCCCAAGGGGACAATGTGAGGGCCCGAGCTGAGAGTTAGGTATGCCTTCTTTTTGTTGAAATAAAATGTTTTTGTTAAGTTAAGGACCACCTTTTTTCGGTTCACTGCTGTCCTGTTCTTCAGCACCTACTACTTTCCTCTTCAATTTTGTTCTTGTTTCATGAAATTCTTTCACAACTTACTGTTTCTATGCCCTTTCTGCGTAGATTCCGCTTTTCCTTAACTTCATACTAAATGGTGCCTTCCTCCTTCCTCTTTTTGGATTGCATTTGTTGCTGGGTAGGGAGGCTAAAACTAACGACTAATCTAAATCTGCACGTGGTTGTGTGTGTGTGCACGTACAGCACACCTGCATCACGTTGTTGGTGGGGTGTTGCTCGTGGCTGTGTGTGTGTGTGTGCACGTCCAGCACACTTGCATCACGTTGTTGGTGGGGTGTTGCTCGTGGCTGTGTGTGTGTGTGTGTGTGTGCACGTCCAGCACACCTGCATCACGTTGTTGGTGGGGTGTTGCTCGTGGCTGAGTGTGTGTGTGTGTGTGCACGTAGAGCACACCTGCATCACGTTGTTGGTAGGGTGTTGCTCGTGGCTGTGTGTGTGTGTGTGTGTGCACGTCCAGCACACCTGCATCACGTTGTTGGTGGGGTGTTGCTCGTGGCTGTGTGTGTGTGTGTGTGTGCACGTCCAGCACACCTGCATCACGTTGTTGGTGGGGTGTTGCTCGTGGCTGTGTGTGTGTGTGTGTGTGCACGTCCAGCACACCTGCATCACGTTGTTGGTGGGGTGTTGCTCGTGGCTGTGTGTGTGTGTGTGTGTGCACGTCCAGCACACTTGCATCACGTTGTTGGTGGGGTGTTGCTCGTGGCTGTGTGTGTGTGTGTGTGTGTGCACGTCCAGCACACCTGCATCACGTTGTTGGTGGGGTGTTGCTCGTGGCTGAGTGTGTGTGTGTGTGTGTGCACGTAGAGCACACCTGCATCACGTTGTTGGTAGGGTGTTGCTCGTGGCTGTGTGTGTGTGTGTGTGTGCACGTCCAGCACACCTGCATCACGTTGTTGGTGGGGTGTTGCTCGTGGCTGTGTGTGTGTGTGCACGTCCAGCACACCTGCATCACGTTGTTGGTGGGGTGTTGCTCGTGGCTGTGTGTGTGTGTGTGTGTGCACGTCCAGCACACCTGCATCACGTTGTTGGTGGTGTGTTGCTCGTGGCTGTGTGTGTGTGTGCACGTACAGCACACCTGCATCACGTTGTTGGTGGGGTGTTGCTCGTGGCTGTGTGTGTGTGTGTGTGTGCACGTCCAGCACACCTGCATCACGTTGTTGGTAGGGTGTTGCTCGTGGCTGTGTGTGTGTGTGCACGTACAGCACACCTGCATCACGTTGTTGGTGGGGTGTTGCTCGTGGCTGAGTGTGTGTGTGTGTGTGTGCACGTCCAGCACACCTGCATCACGTTGTTGGTAGGGTGTTGCTCGTGGCTGTGTGTGTGTGTGTGTGTGCACGTCCAGCACACCTGCATCACGTTGTTGGTGGTGTGTTGCTCGTGGCTGTGTGTGTGTGTGCACGTCCAGCACACCTGCATCACGTTGTTGGTGGGGTGTTGCTCGTGGCTGTGTGTGTGTGTGTGTGTGCACGTCCAGCACACCTGCATCACGTTGTTGGTGGTGTGTTGCTCGTGGCTGTGTGTGTGTGTGTGTGTGCACGTCCAGCACACCTGCATCACGTTGTTGGTGGGGTGTTGCTCGTGGCTGTGTGTGTGTGTGTGTGTGCACGTCCAGCACACCTGCATCACGTTGTTGGTGGGGTGTTGCTCGTGGCTGTGTGTGTGTGTGTGTGTGCACGTAGAGCACACCTGCATCACGTTGTTGGTGGTGTGTTGCTCGTGGCTGTGTGTGTGTGTGTGTGTGCACGTCCAGCACACCTGCATCACGTTGTTGGTGGTGTGTTGCTCGTGGCTGTGTGTGTGTGTGCACGTCCAGCACACCTGCATCACGTTGTTGGTGGGGTGTTGCTCGTGGCTGTGTGTGTGTGTGTGTGTGCACGTCCAGCACACCTGCATCACGTTGTTGGTGGTGTGTTGCTCGTGGCTGAGTGTGTGTGTGTGTGTGCACGTAGAGCACACCTGCATCACGTTGTTGGTGGTGTGTTGCTCGTGGCTGTGTGTGTGTGTGCACGTCCAGCACACCTGCATCACGTTGTTGGTGGGGTGTTGCTCGTGGCTGTGTGTGTGTGTGTGTGTGCACGTCCAGCACACCTGCATCACGTTGTTGGTGGTGTGTTGCTCGTGGCTGTGTGTGTGTGTGTGTGTGCACGTCCAGCACACCTGCATCACGTTGTTGGTGGGGTGTTGCTCGTGGCTGTGTGTGTGTGTGTGTGTGCACGTCCAGCACACCTGCATCACGTTGTTGGTGGGGTGTTGCGCGTGGCTGTGTATGTGTGTGTGTGTGTGCACGTCCAGCACACCTGCATCACGTTGTTGGTGGGGTGTTGCTCGTGGCTGTGTGTGTGTGTGTGTGTGCACGTCCAGCACACCTGCATCACGTTGTTGGTGGGGTGTTGCTCGTGGCTGTGTGTGTGTGTGCACGTCCAGCACACCTGCATCACGTTGTTGGTGGGGTGTTGCTCGTGGCTGTGTGTGTGTGTGTGTGTGCACGTCCAGCACACCTGCATCACGTTGTTGGTGGGGTGTTGCGCGTGGCTGTGTGTGTGTGTGTGTGTGTGTGTGTGCACGTACAGCACACCTGCATCACGTTGTTGGTGGGGTGTTGCTCGTGGCTGTGTGTGTGTGTGCACGTCCAGCACACCTGCATCACGTTGTTGGTGGGGTGTTGCTCGTGGCTGTGTGTGTGTGTGCACGTCCAGCACACCTGCATCACGTTGTTGGTGGGGTGTTGCTCGTGGCTGTGTGTGTGTGTGTGTGTGCACGTCCAGCACACCTGCATCACGTTGTTGGTGGGGTGTTGCTCGTGGCTGTGTGTGTGTGTGTGTGTGCACGTCCAGCACACCTGCATCACGTTGTTGGTGGGGTGTTGCTCGTGGCTGTGTGTGTGTGTGCACGTCCAGCACACCTGCATCACGTTGTTGGTGGGGTGTTGCTCGTGGCTGTGTGTGTGTGTGTGTGTGCACGTCCAGCACACCTGCATCACGTTGTTGGTGGGGTGTTGCTCGTGGCTGTGTGTGTGTGTGTGTGTGCACGTCCAGCACACCTGCATCACGTTGTTGGTGGTGTGTTGCTCGTGGCTGTGTGTGTGTGTGTGTGTGCACGTCCAGCACACCTGCATCACGTTGTTGGTGGGGTGTTGCTCGTGGCTGTGTGTGTGTGTGTGTTGTGTGCACGTCCAGCACACCTGCATCACGTTGTTGGTGGGGTGTTGCTCGTGGCTGTGTGTGTGTGTGTGTGTGCACGTCCAGCACACCTGCATCACGTTGTTGGTGGGGTGTTGCTCGTGGCTGTGTGTGTGTGTGTGTGTGCACGTCCAGCACACCTGCATCACGTTGTTGGTGGGGTGTTGCGCGTGGCTGTGTGTGTGTGTGTGTGTGTGCACGTCCAGCACACCTGCATCACGTTGTTGGTGGTGTGTTGCTCGTGGCTGTGTGTGTGTGTGTGTGCACGTCCAGCACACCTGCATCACGTTGTTGGTGGGGTGTTGCTCGTGGCTGTGTGTGTGTGTGTGTGTGCACGTCCAGCACACCTGCATCACGTTGTTGGTGGGGTGTTGCTCGTGGCTGTGTGTGTGTGTGTGTGTGCACGTACAGCACACCTGCATCACGTTGTTGGTGGGGTGTTGCTCGTGGCTGTGTGTGTGTGTGTGTGTGCACGTCCAGCACACCTGCATCACGTTGTTGGTGGGGTGTTGCTCGTGGCTGTGTGTGTGTGTGTGTTGTGTGCACGTCCAGCACACCTGCATCACGTTGTTGGAGGGGTGTTGCTCGTGGCTGTGTGTGTGTGTGTGTGTGTGCACGTCCAGCACACCTGCATCACGTTGTTGGTGGGGTGTTGCGCGTGGCTGTGTGTGTGTGTGTGTGTGTGCACGTCCAGCACATCTGCATCACGTTGTTGGTGGGGTGTTGCTCGTGGCTGTGTGTGTGTGTGTGTGCACGTCCAGCACACCTGCATCACGTTGTTGGTGGTGTGTTGCTCGTGGCTGTGTGTGTGTGTGTGTGTGCACGTCCAGCACACCTGCATCACGTTGTTGGTGGTGTGTTGCTCGTGGCTGTGTGTGTGTGTGTGTGCACGTCCAGCACACCTGCATCACGTTGTTGGTGGGGTGTTGCGCGTGGCTGTGTGTGTGTGTGTGTGTGTGTGTGCACGTCCAGCACACCTGCATCACGTTGTTGGTGGGGTGTTGCTCGTGGCTGTGTGTGTGTGTGTGTGTGCACGTCCAGCACACCTGCATCACGTTGTTGGTAGGGTGTTGCTCGTGGCTGTGTGTGTGTGTGTGTGTGCACGTCCAGCACACCTGCATCACGTTGTTGGTGGGGTGTTGCTCGTGGCTGTGTGTGTGTGTGTGTGTGCACGTCCAGCACACCTGCATCACGTTGTTGGTGGGGTGTTGCGCGTGGCTGTGTGTGTGTGTGTGTGTGTGTGCACGTCTAGCACACCTGCATCACGTTGTTGGTGGTGTGTTGCTCGTGGCTGTGTGTGTGTGTGTGTGTGCACGTCCAGCACACCTGCATCACGTTGTTGGTGGGGTGTTGCGCGTGGCTGTGTGTGTGTGTGTGTGTGTGCACGTCCAGCACACCTGCATCACGTTGTTGGTGGGGTGTTGCGCGTGGCTGAGCGTGTGCACGTCCAGCAAATCCAGCAAATGCGTTAAGCCCGAGCAGCGGCCTAGCATATATGCGCGAGCACTTTCGGCCGACTGCAAAACTAAGAGCCTGCACTGATAGTGAAAATCACAATTTCTCAGTTACCATACTTGCATTTCTTCGTATATTTTAGTGGGAATGTATAACAGCTACATAAGCGGAATGCGATAAATACTGACGTCAAATTTTAACAAGTAAGTGGCCCACGTTCGTCTTCAGATACATTTTGAATTATTTTCAAGTTGTGCTGACATTCACTGTTCTGTTGGGTTTGAATATTCCTCCTGTACAGTGTTACAGTATGTTAGTTGCTTGGCTGGTCTGTCGAATGGTTATTCGATGAAATCTCGGTACATCTGAGTGTATCATCTTTGGCCATATGTTCAAGCGATCCAAAAATTTAAATAACTGGTTTAAATTTCGAATGGCGAAAAAATTTCAGATTAAAAAGAGGTAATCTTTGAATTTTCTGAAGGCAGTTTAGTTATCGACTGAAATTTTAAGATATTTGCTATTCATTCCCAGAAATTCTTCGATATTGTCTGTAATTTCTTGTATTGGTAGGCTAGTATGAGGAAATAAAGCTAACTTGCTCGCGTTCAATCGGTCTATAACGGACTAAAATGCCTCACAGTACTAATATTAAAGTTAAATATTGTTGACACACTTTTGTATACCGGTTTTGAGGCAAGTGAAAGCACAAAAGTGTGTCGGTTATATCATAAAATTTATCTCAGTGTATATATATATATATTTATATATATATATATATATAAAGTCACACCGTGTGATGTGGATACCTGAACACTACAAAATAAAAAAATAAAAGCAAATATCTGTTCATGAATGAAAATTCGTCATAGTAATTGAAATTAATTCAAAAGCTCTCCAGCCCCAAAAATGGTGAAAACTTTGAGAAGAAATAACATGCATTTAAAAAGTTAATTTAAAGCAATTTTCCCGAAAGAATTATACTTCAGACATAAATGAACGCCGTTAATTATTACAGAGCGGACACGCTATAGCGGGAATCACAGTTTCATGCGTTCATTAGCCGAAATTGCACATGAAGCCAAGTAAGCTCTCAGGTCACATAAGAAACTGAATTGAGTAAGAAATCTGAAGAACGTAACCCACTACGCAGACTGATCAGTGCACCGTACACCTTTAGTTTCCTGCGGAAATGGGCAGAAGCTGAGAGTTGAATGCTTCGTTTTGCCCTGAGATGTGACAAGACAGTGAACTAAAAACTAAATAATTTTGTTGTATATGCTGCTTGCGTATGGGTTGTAGAACAAGGTCAGAGCCCTCTCTCGTTCTCAGATCATCAGTAAGCAAAAACAGAGCATTAAAACATGCAATAGGAAATCCTCATTAATCAACGGCTTTTTCGTGAACTGTGATGTTCTTTATCAACAATTTGGCCAAGAAGAGTAGCTCATATGTCACCTGTAATTTTGTAAACAGTTTTCATCATATACGATTTTAGAATTTTGAAAGCCAATCGATGAAAAAAAATATCCTTCTCTTCATCGGTAAAAACTTTAGTCTAACTCTCGTATCTTGAGTAAGGAAGGTATCAAAGAGCACCATTTCACCTGTACGTTCCATTGTTGGTTTTGAGACGATTTAAATTCCGTGAGGTACCCCAGTCTGCCTTATTACGTCTTCATATCGAAGCACGTATCAGGCTCTCCATAATGTTGCGTGCCGGCCAGGTCGGAGGAGAAGATAATGCTCCTAAAGCAGCATCTCCGATTGCGAGCGCCCCGCCTCTCCAATAGCTGCAGCGCACAAGAAGTTGTAAGTCACACGAAGGGAATCATCTCTCCAGAATCGTTGCTAAAGTTTGCTTTGCGATCACTCGATCGTCGAATGTGTCTCGATAAGATCGGCTTGCAAGATGCAAGCGAAGAGAAGGGTGGGAACCGCCGGCGCTATCAGCGT
This sequence comes from Morinoia aosen, assembly GCA_030386875.1. NCBI lineage: Eukaryota > Metazoa > Arthropoda > Malacostraca > Amphipoda > Talitridae > Morinoia > Morinoia aosen. The sequence goes on along the minus strand of CM059563.1, from coordinate 5,747,763 downwards.
CTTTTGTGCCCAGGCATTGGAGATCTTGTCGGTAGTGAACAATTTGCCAAGATTCGTGGTTCTGAATTCACGTGCCCGCCCTCTCGCGTGATTTTCTCGCAACAAAGACGCAAGAAGAATAGCTATGACCCTAATTTATGACCTAAGTTATGAGGGAAAAGATGATCGTTCCCATGATATCAATTGTGTGCATGCGAGGAAAAAATTTACGGTGATGTTTCGATGAAGGAAAATAGACATATTCATTCAGTGTGGTACAAGCAAGCTTGCCACATGGTGAGACAATTCCAATTCACAGGAAGTTGATTTACGTCAACTGCTCAGGTGTAGTGTCTTTTCATTTCAATTTTAGTAAGATTAAGAATCTGTATCTAATATTTCGAAGTTCTAAAAATATTATTCAAAGAGCACATTTTCCGCAAACCTGATGCCTGGAACAGGGGACAGTTAAGATGACTCTAATATTTACTGTGATGAGATGAAAATTCAACCCATTCCTTTTGAAATCGCGCTGTGCGTCAAGTTAAGGAAGCTCTAAGGAAGTGACTGTTCTACAACAATTCAACCTTTTTGCCAGTTGTTGCTACGGCGAGGAAAAACATGGTTTGAAACGCTTACTATTGAACAAATTACGATAAATGTCCCAATAAATTCCTTTTCACGGACAAAGGAGCGTGTGAACGCCCAGAACACGAGGCGGAGAGGTCAAAATCTCTGAGATATATTTTTTCTGAGAGCTGTATTTTCTTCATAAGATAATGCACTTTAATGAACAATTCAGAACTTCTCCGGTTGAAAAGTGTCTTGAAAATATAAGCAGAACTCTTCAAGAGTTGTGAAGCATCATGAGATCCTCGCTATTTTTCGTTCATATTGAGTTCAAAAATGCGCGGTAATATTTTTGCGATTTCTTCAGAAGTGAAGTGTATCTCAATCTGCTCTGCAGCCTTCGCTCCTTAATACCATCCCTTCATCTAGCTTATCATGATCAAGAGTTCAACATGATTCCCTCATCATTGTATTAATCTTGAAGTACAAGTTATTCCCGAACAACATTCGCTTCTCCGAGTGCTCCATCACAGTAGATCAAGCCGTAATCTAGATGAGGCATTAGTTCAGATATATCCTTCCATCAGTCAAGTCTCAAATGCAACCACAGCATCTACCTCTACACAATAATTTTTCACTCCACTGATCAAATTATTGGTCTTTAATACCCTGGGTGATTACAGTTCCATGTGTAAATTGCGCGGGCATTTATAGCACCCCGAAACCAGGTGCTGAATGCAACTACACCATCATTTCATGATTAATTGAGTGTCACAGACGATGCAGCCAGGCTCGCTGTGCACCAGTAATACGAGTACATCCATTATTTCTTAATGCCCACCACGCAGCTGACATGAGACGCGCATAATACGCTCAACATTAGCAGTGCGCCGCTAGTCCGCCAATCAAATTATCTCGGCGAGAGTTTTGCGCTTCTCCTTCCCTCGGGAACATGACTTAATTACGGCAAGATGAGGCAGACGGTGCCTCGGGGTATAAGCCGCTGCTTCATCTTCATCTTCGTTTTCTTGTTCTCCGACCCGTACTTTACAGTGTTTTGATTTCCGCTCGCTTGTTTTGCTGGTTAAGATACTATTAAAGGTTGTGTTAATTGGAGTTAGCTCTTATCCTTCCAGTTTTCATATTTTTCGCACAAGCTAACTATTCTTTCTGTTGTTAAGTATATAGACTATGATTCTTGAAACACATTTTTAGTCCTGTTCTTTCAATCTTATTTGATTCAGATTTCATCTAGTTTATTTTTGAGCTTTCGTAAGCAATTTTCTGATTCATTTTGAAATTCGTTAGTTTTTTATGCATTCCCTTCTTTCTCTACGTATTGTTTCCTACTTTTCATTTACTATAATGCCTTTTAACACTGCATGTACACATTGACCTCCCCGAATGTCACTAATATTCTTAACCAGTGTATTGCACGATTATTTTTACTCAGTCGCTTTCGTTTTTTTTGCGTAATACACTATTACGACGGAAGACACTGTTACAATATTATTTTTGTGTAAGTAAAGTACATATTTTCAAGTGGAAAATTCCGAATAATAGGCATGATTAATCTCAAAACTTCCTGAGTAAAAAACATAACATTTCTAAAAACAAAACATAACATTCGATAGTGTTTTTAAAAACAGGCATCTAGCCACACGAGGCGAAGTGATAGACGCGGTATCACTTTAGAAAATGTCATACGATTCTTCTCTACACGCAAAAATTATAGCCATTGTTTGCAAACACTTAATCCAGGCGTAAAAAATGAGAATGACACTGAAGATTTGAAACTGAATATATGTAATAGAAAACAAAATTTACCATGTTTAAAGATCTTTAAACTTTTCATCAGGAAACAATGTGTCAGTGAATAACTCTTAGAAGCAAAACAAGTGTTATGCATTGCTCAGTAAATGCTAGTTTTAGAATGGGTAGACTGCACAACTTCGAATGTCAGCCCCTAAAGACGTGAGGAGTTAAAACGGTTTTAAGCATTTATGAGGCTCCACCCTGGAAAATGAGTACGTTCAAAAGTAATGACACACCGCTCCTAACAGTCTTCAGAGAGCTCGGGCAAGATTTTTTTTTAACTTTCACTCTGACATTCAGTCGTATGATTTTACAGTCTTTTGCGGGTGGTGATTGTGGGTAGCACCTGCATGAACACTGAAGACTTCCTAGCGTTATGAAGAATGTAGCTATTACTGAATTCTTTCTCAGAACTTCAGATATATAGCGGTTTAGACTTCACTCAGTTAAGATCTTTAAATACACGAGACCAGAAAGCTTATACAATGTTTCATTTGGCATTAAAATGAACATATTTTAAAGAATGGCTCTCAGTGGGTGTCTAATACAATACTATCCAATCTTTAATTGTCACCATAATTCAACATGAACACTGCAAACACTTTGTTGCTCCTTTCAGGCGTGCGACACTGACGCATGGATTCCATCGTTTCTTAATTAGAGGGACTTAAAGTTTAAACTGCACACTCCGTGTTTATTGATCATTTTTAAGACTTTTGAAGCCAAACTCGATTAATAACTCTTAGAACTTCAATGGAAATTGTTGTGGCTGCAAACTAATGAAGGCCTATCAGTCACTCAATGAAGCCTCAATAGAAAGGCCTGCGCTTCAGTTCGACAGCAATTACACTTAACAAGCTGCCACCGGCACTTGCTTCGCCAGACAAATTATGCTTTTAGAGCTTTAGGAACTCACCCAATTGATCCATCATCCGTGTTCCTTTGAAGCTTGAATCGTCTCTCTCATAGCCTGACAGCTCACTTCATATTTCTATTTGCCGATCCATTTTTTCATTCAAAACACGTCAGTGGAAATATGTCTTCGCATTGTGTTAGAGATGCTTGGAAATTTTGTGTTAGCTCTAAATATTCGTTTCAACTACTAAACTTTGCATGTGAGTTCTGACGCTCATTTGCCGGCCTTCTGGTAAGTTTACGCTGTAAGTGATTCATAAGCGCGTTGTGGCGAGAATGAAATGAACATATAGTGTAACCACAAACCAGTGAGCGCCTGTGTATATTTGATGAAACATTTGAAGTCGTTTCAGCTGGTCAACAATCAAAAACACATCCAGGTGGCTGCAAGTCATCTAATATTTAGTTGCTTCAACTAAGCGCTAGAATTGTTCCGGAGCTTATGGAGCATACATAATAATAGGCATAAAACTTAACATAAACACATGCAGAAATTCCAAGCTCTTGTTTCCATTCAGTGCGCACCTAACATTGTATGGGACAGCCGCCACGATCAACACAAATATAGAAGCTGAGGTGGCTAAATAATGAAAATAATAGTACAAGAAGGCTTTAGTTCAAACGATGATGGGAAATAAAAAATTCCTCCCTCATATAAAATTAAATTTAATTGCATACAAGTATATGAGAAATTCAAAATCAATGCCTCATTGGTCCTGCCTCGTTTTGTAATTTCTTGAACAGCATTTGATTTCATTCCTTGATTAAGGAATCGTTTGTTAGATTATCAAGTCTAATTATAGAAAATTGAAACAAGTCAAAAATAAATGTTTAGTTAAAAGAGATTGTTCTTGAAAAGCAACATGATCAATCTCACGTTTAGTAACTGCCAACAAAGAAACGAATAATAAAAAATTTCTGGTATTTACTATAAATACGAGTGAATCACAAAAGAGATTATCTTGTCTTATATCCAATAATATGGAGGAATGAAAGCTACTATTTTCAATTTTTTTGGTCCTTACGTAACCGAGAACGCTGCACCGTCTTCAGAGACAAGAACAAAACGCCTCTCTAGCCCACTCATCAAAATTGCTTCAAATTCCTTTGTTTTGTAATTACAAACATACGGCACTTCCAGCGACAGACAGTACAAAAAATGTTCAAAACAAACCATTACCTACATTACCTGTAAATGAGTGCAAGTGCCAGTTTCAATAAAGTTTTAATGACTCGATGTGACTGCGGAAGCATCGGTTTCTTATACCGACATTCATGCGAAAATATCTACTGACTAGGATGCGCTCAAGATGTTCTTCACTTGAATTTCCATTGTTTACTTTCTGTATGTCTTCTCATAACCTCTGTGTGCTGGTGAGAAGTTTTCAGTCTGGTATCGTTTGGTCGCAGTCACTATGTAGTAATGTTAGTGAAAAGTTTGACGGAGAGCATCGATTTTTATTTTTTTTATTGATTTTTTATTTTCATATTTTATGAATGATTCAAAACTTGAAGAAAGCTGTCAAAATTTTTCTCTTCAATATTCTCGAAGCTAGGAACTTTGAAAATATTGTTGATAAAATGGTAATAAAACAAAAATTAATTGAGAAAGCGAAATTTATACATGCAAATTCAAACACACTAAATAGTTTCATAGGAAAGGTTGGTGAACTTTTCCTTGGTCGCAGTAAGACAAGCTGATGTTCGCGTGTATTTTTTGCTAATCCGCATTTAAATATTATCGAACACGATTCATGTCTGAATACTGTAGCGTGACCATAAGTTATTTTAATGCTGGACTAGTAGATCACTCAAAAGTCTGTCTCCGAACGAACAAGTGTTCGCCACACCCGGCACCTCATTTCACCGTCTGGAGTCTGTGATTTGATACATAATTCTCGTAAATTTCTAATATTGCTGTGCTCATTCACAGCTGTCGGCTTCGAATTTCACGATTATTATTCACTCTTTGCTTGAATTCCCTTCTAATAAGTCAAGTTTATCAGCACTTAACTGTACTCCGTAAAAGATGAGTTACTGGGAATTCAGTTTCATTGCAGAACTGTCCAGAACTTTTCATAACAAGTTACAGTTACCAGTATGACTACACTCTGCTGACGGGCGTAAATCCGAGATGTTCTAAAGATAGGAACCTTCTATTTTCCTCTTCCAGCATATTTAATTTTTGTATAAATGAGGTCGCGCATCACAAAATGATAATTTCTGAATTCTGTGCAACCTCGATGAAATACTCAGTCTCACTCGTGCATTTACCGATGAGCCCTCAACGATTCAGATTATTGCAAGTCCCTTTAGACGTAGACTCATTCTAAAAATCTTCCCTAAACGTCAGCCAGTATTAGTTATTGAATTTGCTTTGTCATTTCTATAAAGCTTTATCTAGAGCTCTTCTATTTTTTTTCAAGTAACGCTTTCACTCCGATGTGATGAAGCCAGCCAGTAATGCAGCGCCTCACCCAAAGTATCGCACTGAACACTCGACCCATAGAACAATTAATTTACTCACCGTACGCAGGCAGAAGGAAACCAAATGCAACATAACACGTCATGGTAAATTCTTAAGCGAAAAATTTTTTCGAGTACTTCTCGTCGATGTATATTGAAAAATATGTGCATAACTAAGGCAGAGACATTATCTGGCTTATAGTCCGGCTAATATAGCGGCGCTATTGTGCAGTCATAGGCTTCGCTCCTTCGAGTCATTTGAGCTTATCGAAGCGACTCTGCTGAAAGATGCAAATTTGTGGAGTCGTGCTCTTTGAGGAACGTCTTAACGCTCGCGGTGGGATGCGCTCCGTAATTCAATCATATCGTAAAGCAAGATTCAGCACTGATGCATATTGAGCCATTAATTACGATAGGTGGATAATGATACGGTGCCGAGACAAGCTTGCCAGACTTACAAACACACAAGTCAGGGCACTTTATGCCCGGCTGAAGCTCGGTTAGGCTGAGGTGGCGGTCGCTGCGCCCCAACGCAGCCTCGGCGTAGGGGCGACACACGAGCTAGGGTCGCCCCTCCTGCGCTCAGGAGAGAGCTGGCTGCTCGTCGTCGTATTTTACGGTGCACGCATCACCAAATTGGTGGGCTCTCCAAATGAAGATGTCGAATGGATTTGCTCGCCGTATTTTGAACTGAAGTGAGCGATTGTAGAGGCGATAGCGGGTCACTTCGACACGATTCGGGCCGCAGGGGCTTAGACTTCAACAAGTTCAGCCATGTTAAGTAATGTTACGACTTTATAAGGTTCCTTACGACTTGCTAGGGTTCGTAACGACGTGTTAGGAATTGTTACTGCATGTTATCTCACGTTACGACCTTATAAGGTTCTTTACAACTTGTTCAGCATCGGAACTACGTGTTCCGAATTATTAAAGAGTGTTATCCCGAAGTAAAAGTTTATACAATTCGTTAAATGCAGGTTACTAGAGATGAACTGAGTGTTGGTTGTAACCGAACGGTACTTAATGCAGGTTTGATTCGTGGTCCATTTTTGTGTATTACAATAATGTTTGCCGGTTGAAATAATAATTATTATTCAATCATTTGAAGTTTGAGAATTTATTTTAATACTGGAACAACATTTTCACATATTTCAGGAATTAGATTAATAACGAGGAGCTTGTTTCTCACGAAATAGAGACATCTGTGAAAACTTCATTGGAGAACTTTGTCGGTTCGACTTCAACGACTGTAAAGTACGAATGCAAGTTAGGAGACCTATTTTAGGAATTCATTAATTGTTTATAAAATTAAATGGAGTTGGGGATCAACTCTTCAAGTTTTATCCTATCCCACGGTCTTTTTCTGATGTAGGAAAAACAACTTTATGAGAGGCGAAATGAAGGGCGAATAAATCATTGGTGATTTTAAATATTTTTTAAAATCCTGAATATTCTTCGCTTTTTATTACCAATAGGGAAAGAGAGGAAACATTATATATATATATAAAAAAGTGCCGATATTTAATATTCTCAATGTGTAACGGATGTGTCCCGATGTGTAACGGATATTCTCAATGTGTAACTTATTGGAATTTTTTATTTGATAAGCGTTTTCTACTTTTTAACAGCGGCTATTTGAACAGAAGCATGCATGTATTTGAATACATGGTAATTTGCAATTATAAACTATTAGTTCGATGAAATGTTTATTGAATTGTATGTAGGTATCAATTATACGTTTAACAATTATTTTTAGCTTCTAATAATAAATTCCACTATTTAATAAAGTTTACTAAACTTTGATCGTTGAAATTAAATAATTGTTGTAAAAAAGAGGGCATTTATGTTTTATTCTTGAATATAAAAACAACATTGGTGTTAAGTATTTGGTTTTAACCTCGGGTTTTGTTGCCTTAGAAGGAATAGCTTTTCTGTTTTTACAAAATGCGAGTTCTTTGCTGAATTTTTTATGGTTTAAACTCAACATTGTACTTCAAAAATTTTTCTTCTTATGCCGCTAACAGCAAAAACAAGTAAATCACTTATTTGAACTTGAATAGTTCCAATAAAATAATCCCGTGTGTTTTTTGTAACAAGGATTCTTTCAATTTTTGTCGGACGAGTACAAGTTAACATATTTCTAGATTTTCCGCATGCCACCCGTACACATTTATGACCACATTTCACCGCTCATCTCAACCAGTATGGTTGGTTTAGTTAGGGGATTGAGATGTTTTGCTGCCACTCATGATGTGAACTCACCTCTTCTAGCTTCGCTTAATTTCATTGCACATAAATGAGTAGGAGCTCATTGTATATTTCCATAACATGCTAACTTCAATTTATTCTCATAATTGTTTGTGTTGCCTATACCACAGGAATTGTCTGAAACATATCCATGGTGTATTCGAGAATTCACAACATAATTTGCTTCTCCCCGTTTTATATTCATGGTCCATTGCTTTTCAGTTCAGATTGCTAAAATTAGAGTACAAATGACTAAATAACTACTTAAATTCTAAATGAAAAATTCATCCGCTTTCATTCTCTTGGTCATTACTCCATACTTAAATTCAGGCTCAATGAGCATCAAAAACAAGCAAAAAGCTCAGTTTCAGGAATCCCAAATTCAACGATTCTTAAAAATTTTAACTTAGGATTTTTCAAAGGGCCTTTAATAAATTTGAGCAGGATTATGAGATGGGGTTATATTAATCACAGATGTACAAATGAATAATCTCGTGCTTCAATCTTCAGCACTAAATTTACATCCAAAACAATAGAGGTAAGAGGAGCGCGATAGAGCGTTCGAGGTACTCCACCTTAGGAGAGATCGAAGAATCCGGTCAGTCGCTTCATATTTCAGGTGTTTGCGTACCCTAACATCAGAGTATTTTGGCTGTGTTGAGCGGCTGCCCTGATTGGACGTAAGTGCTGGTTGCGTCTTGTTGCTAAATGGGCTACTTAAGAGCGGTGCTTACGTGAGCCGGAGGCTCGCCTTGATACTCTCCTCGGCCATTGCTACAACATATGTGACCTGCTGTGAGTTTTTAATCGCGTGGTCTGCAACACTCTCCGGTCATTTAGCTTGATCGATATGCACAATGACTGGGCAAAAAATTTGCTAATGAGGTTGCGTTTTTAAATTGCACGGTCCACAGCACTCTGCATCGTTGAACTAACGTAACGCATTTGGAAGGCTCTTACAACGGTCGAGCGCTCCACTTCCTTTGGGCGGGGAGTCCAGATGACCGCTCAACTTGAGAGGCTCATCGCTCATTGAAATGTTACGGAAGTGGCAGTGTTTATTCAAAAGTCCATGGCTGGTAAGACCGAATTTGTTCAACTTGTCAAGCTAGCAACGATCTTTTGCTATAGAGTCAACGAGAATGCACAAAGAAAAAATTCAAAGCGATAAGCTCGTCGTTTTTCATGAGCACGGTTGCATACAACAGTCGCAGATGTTGATTGCAACATCTCAAATAAATAAAAAAACCTGAATTTCGGCCATCATTATTTTTAGAACATCTCAGTGTTTAGCGCCATTTATAACGCGGTATGCCATTACGCATACTTCATAGGGTTTTATCACCCCAAATGAGTACTTATCAAAATTTTTAATGTTACCTCAGTATTTGTTTATCCCCGGTAGGTTGTCATTGAAGCCTCGTAGCTTATTTGGTCTACAATGTCAATATGATTGAATGTTAAATATTGAATATAGGTTTGTGTCTTATTGGTAAAAATGAACATACGTATAGTAAACAAATTTTTCAAGTCTTTCAAGTTTAACTCAGTTCCTTACATGAACTCTCAGCTCAATTGTTTCAAACGTGGAGCGTAACGATGAGGAGGTTTGTCCACCAAGTGTTAATCAATCTAGAAGAACGCTGTCAAATGATAATTATCGATCATAAGGACGAAAAAGATAATGATAAAATGCTCTAAAATATTTTAATGTTATAGACTTTCAATCAAATTATTAGTAGAAATTTTGGACTCTGGACACCGCTAATCAGAATCAGATATGAAGCTAAATGACTTGGAATCTTTTATGCTGTGTAGAGTAATGATAAAAAAATTCACCCAAAAATTGGACGACACTTGTATTTTATGATAAAGCATCCTGTACACAGTTAAACATAGAAATTCTGATCCCATGTTTCGACAGGAAAAAGAAATGCGATGGAAGGTTTGATGAAATTTACAGAAGAGCATGCTAACACACTCATTTCAGTACTATACAGCAGTGTTGATTACTGAGTAATGTCTTTGACTTTAATTACGAAATTTTCTATGAATCATCTACACAAGGACGTAATTCAAGTAATTTTGTTTCATGTTTTTTCATCGAAGATGTGATGAAATGTCGGGACTTCAGAAGACATGCGCAATTTCTGAGAGTAGCCAGATAATATGCGCAGAATTGCTCCCTGATTTGAATGAACTTAGAATTAACACGGGAACAAAGTTGTCCTGTTCATCACAAGGGATTCTTTATGTGAAGCTAATGAGAGAACTAAACCACCAATTCAATATGCAATGATGGGGCGATCAGGGAAGATGAAGAGTACCGACGCAAGAGACGAGGATGTCCCATGCGTTCCTGGCTTCTCGCCGAAGTCTGGTGACTGCGTTACCATTCGCTGGCCAAGTCGACAGGTTTGTTGAACTTGCCATGGTGTTGTGTGCTGCTTTGGTTCAACGTATGTACACAATATTTCAAAGTATTTCCACGTTATTGAGCTCTGTTCTATAGAATAAATTGGTGTGATACTTGAGTCCTCTTCGAGCTTGTAATAATATAAAGCTCTTTAGCATAGTGCACATAATGTCTCTGGTTACGGGACTAACCAAGAAGCTTGGAAACTATTCACGATAAAAAATAAGACTTTCATGCCTAAAAGCAAGTGATATAAGCCTTAAGAGATACAATTTAGAGTTCTGTTTGCCATAAGTTTCTATCGTTTTTACTACACTGAAAGCTTTTTTTTCTGAAAACACAAAAAACGGTTATTGATGATTTGACCTCTTAAACGAACAAGAGAAACCTAAGAAGATTGAAAGCAAATCAATATCCAAGTTCCTAAATTTTATTAACCGTAAGAAATAACGACCTCATTGACTGCAGGAAGAGCATCATTCAGTTCACGGGAGCCAAAAAATGTAGAGTACATTTTTTGACTCATTTGAAAATATTTCATGAAAATAATACAGGCCTAATGCTTGAAGGTCACAGCTTTACGACAATTCCAGGCCAAATTACGAAAAGAATCGTGCTCTGCCAAGACTTTCAGCAAAACATTGCACAATCAAAGTCAGTTTACCGAGTCCTCACTAGCAAACTCAAACCGCACGTTGTCGATAGCTTGCCACCAATTAGAAATCACCGCTGGTCCCGCGGAGAAAAAATTAATTTCTTTTTGTTACAACCATACCCTCATTTTGTCATTGAGTCTCTCTAATCTGTTCTTAGTTGGAATGGTTTTTCTATTCACGATGCTAATAATGTTTTAATGATAGTGTTGCTGTGACAAGCATGTAATGATCTACAATATTGCCGATTCCGTGTACTCCTATTTTATGTTTTACCTGCAAGTGAATCCTAACGAATATTAGGGATATATTATACAGTAATTGAAACATGATACAGGTCGAAAAATCTAATAAAAAATTACAAAGGTTTAGACAGATTTTATAACGTCAGTTAAGACATAACCTCCAGTATACGCAGGTTGATGTTTGGTGAGAGATACTATCAAACTCTTGCGTAATTTACATAATTCTGTTAGATATGTCAAGCACTTAATTACAGACGTGAAGTGCTTGGCGAATATGGTACAGCCAATTCACAACTGTGTAATTACATGGAGCTGTGGGAGGTAATTCCTATGATAGTCCGATCTTTGTCAGAATAAAAGATGTTGTCCGTCAATTTGATTTGATTTATGAAAGTTAACAATAATATTGAAGTACTATGATTGAATAAGAAATAAAGCTGCACCTTAAAAATTTGAAAATGACTTATGACTAGTAGTTTGAAGTAGTCTCTGCAATAGCTTCGCAGGTCAATTTTTATTTTTAATTTAAACATTGAATTCATTTACGTCAAAAAACTTTCACCGTAATTCTTCGTTAAGCAACGAAAAGAAATTCGAAACCCTCATAAATATGATAAATTTTTGAATGCTTACATATTCATTTAATTGTTTAGCGACAGAAAAGAAAGGATTCCATTTACAATTTAATAACGCATGCTCGATGATGAAATTACAAAGCTAATTAGCATTGATTTGAAAAAGATGTGTCGTCAGAGGAGTGTTTTGGCTCTCACAGTAATTTGGGCACCCATTGAACAAGGCCCGTGAATTCACAATCAATTGATATCGGTCCCTGAGGCCATTACAATCCTTGAGTCGTCCCATTGAGCGCTCCGCCATCTGCACGGACGCCGGCGCTGCACGCACAATCCCGTAGCGCTCAAGTTGCTTCAGCCGAGGCCGGTTGCAGCAACATCAATTGACCCTTTGTCCGGCTCTAATTGCCGGAACGCAATTGCCGGCAACACGCCTTGGCCGCCAGAGCCAGATGTCCGCGCAGTGTACACGCACTCCTGCTAGAACATCGCTCCACCCACGGCTAGCTTCACATCACAGGCCTATTAGCAGCGGGATCATGTTGGGAGCTCTCTCGTCGTGGAGGTATAGCGCAAGAATCGCGGTTCAGCTACTCTTCGTATTTTGGTTGGAAGAAATTAAGTTTTTGGGAGATGATATGTTGAATGTGTCAATGGTTCTTTCACAATTCGATGACGTTATGTTCATTGTGATCATTTTTCTTTTATCCGTTTTGCGTTACAACTTTAAAACACAATTGCACGTATTGTTAGCTTCATTTTGCAGCTCAGTTCAGTTTGTGCGTTGTTGGTAAAACGCAAGAAGCACGTAATATAACAAAATTCCTTAAAGTTTTTAATTTACTTCATTATTATTTTTGGAACTTTCTTTCTTGTAAAAATCCTAAGCCCGTCATTCACGTTAGATCAAAGTAACTCTGCACGTAGAGGATCTAATCTACATTGCAGTTCTTATAATTCCATAATTAAGTCTGAGAGATTTGCAAATACGAAAACGTAATCGAAAAAAAATGTTTTCTTCATTTTGGAGAAATGAAGTGCATGTACATCAAGCATTGTTACACTCACCTCTCAGACTACAGGAGTCACGCCTCATAACGCGTCGGATTGCATTTCTTGAATTGCATCCACTTACTAAAATTTAGTTCATTGTTATGCTAAGCAGAGCAACATATTGAGCTATTGAAGTCTGAGAGCGACATGGTACTAACGCAAATGTTGGGTTCCATAATATTTCTTTCGAACCTTCATGAGACCCTGGAAGCAAGGGTGAACTTTACTTAAAAAACCATGCAGTATTTGTTAAATGCCTTTCGGAAACTTATGTGAAGAATTTTCATAAATTAAAGTTGAATTGTATGTGTTTTCGTGGTGTCTTAAACTGAAAGTATTGTGAAATTTTATGCAACAAGGTTTCAAATAATTTATTTTCCTTTATAAAATATCTTTGCCTCAATAGGCAATAAAAATTTAACGTCTCGAGGTACGTTAGGATGCTATTTTTCCAAATCGTCGTCCATTTAAAGTTGTGCAGCAGGTGTGAGATTTTTGGCCAGAGAGTTTTCACACGCCAATCTCTACCTGTACTTCCCGAGAACTCAGACTCTAGCTTTAATCTTCTAGGTGTAGAAACGAAATACCGGCATTTAGTGTAATTCCTAATTTGCAAAAATATTATAGTTCTTTTCAGAACATTAACCTATTTTTCATAAGATTAATGCAATCACCAATAACATGATAGTTAAGAATAATTCTCGTAAAAATGTCAATAATGCATTTTTTCCTTAACTATGAAGTCTATATCACATCACTGAAAATTTCCGAAACTTCGAAACTGATTGTGCATGCTAATAAGAAGTTCCTGCCTTTATAAAACAAAACTCTATAAAGCCAATTGAAGACCAATTTTTTCAAATATTTTCAAGAATCTACAACAAAATGCTTAATGATATGCAAAAAAACTGACGACCAAACGCAATTGTCATTATATCAATAAAGAAACTCTTTAAATAAAAGAAAGAAAATAACGCCCGTCAAAGAGCGCAAAACAACTATTTCTGCGTTTTCCACGCCAAAGAGAAAAAGCTCAGCTAGAGAAATATATTGTTAAATCGTTTCCACATGAAGACAAGCTACCACTCACTCAAGTTGTGAGTTGATGAAAAATTGGTGGGATTCCCTGTGCCTAACAAGAGAGAACTAGGATTGAAGATGAAAATATTCTCTCAATAGTCCACCACAGAGCAGAGAGACGGTAAGACCCACTACGGTTATATTTTAGGCTTTTTTGAATCGTTCTGGTGATAAAATTCTTCTAATTTCAGAGTTCCCCTACTTCAAATGTCACAACAAATGTTGAAACTGCGCACGAATTGGCTTGTTCTTATTTTTTAACGAACTTGGATAAGTTCCACGTTGAGCTCCAGGCTGAAAAACTCTGGAGCCATTCTCAAAAAAAAAACTCCTCACCTTACCGCTCGACGTGTCCTGGAGTATCCAGCAATTACCGTGGGACTATTTCCAATAATTATAGCATTTTAGTTCCTTAATATAAATTTACTGGACTTTTGAATTTATCTCAGATTATAATGTGAGGCTTGTTAACGTAATTATAGAAAATTGACGACATTGAAGTGCTCTACATCCAGATATTACAATGAGAACGCCCTACAATTACCTGTGAGATCTCAGTTAGACCAAATTTCCTTAATATTTCGTGTTCTTATTTTCCGGAAAGCAAGTCAATTGAAGAGGACTGAAATTATCAAAATGTAGGATAAATTTTACTTTTTACGCAGTATGAGAAGTGAAAAGTGTTCCTATTGATAAATAAGGTTGATCTGCGTCTACACTCCCATATGTCCTCTTTGTATAGAGTGGGATTTCGATGAGACACCGAATAAGTTCTCTGATCTTCCAGTTGCCTAATGAATTCCTGGAAGAAAACATTAAATTACAAGTACACTTCAACAATGAAGTGTAGAATCTTACTTCATTAATTGACCAATTCTTATGGGGAAGAGATCGAAAGTATTAATTGCATCGGCCATATTTCGCCGAACATCGTCGTTGTCAATTAATTCGAATTTTGATGAGGTGGCGTTCGGTTAGTAAAACTGAAATTTCCATGACAAGGACCATTCACTTTGATTCTATGTCAACATTCCAGCGATAGCAAGAGCTCGCCGGCATCCTGCAAATCCTACCAGCCAAACAAATGAGATTGAACCCAACTGTTTTTGCTGCCATTCTGCAAACTGCGAGCTATGCACCGCAAGAATGCAAAAAGTCAAATAATCATCAACGTAAACCTTTCTTCACGCCCAATTTACGGGCCCAAATTTCCAACCTGTACTAGAACTTGTTCCATTGATAAACATTCGATTAATTTTTGAATGGCCTTGCGACATTTCTCCGCAAAATAAAGCAGTCTTACAGTGCAATAAGCGTCAAGTTCCTCAGCGTTTTCCATCAAATTTGACGACCGCGGCGATGGGGCTGTGTTCCACAGAGCGATCGAGTTCCCTATCAAAAGGATGGAATCAATTGGCAGCGACAAGGATTGCGGTGTATGTGTGTTTATGTTTCCGTAATTTATACAAACAATTATGCCCTGTAATTAGGATGTCGACTTTAGAGAGGCGCCCTAATGCTCGCTAAACAAAAGCTTCGTCGCCGTTCGCTGGGATCCTCCAGGGATGAGTTATGAAACTGCCCCAAATTACTGGCTATTAAATGCTCTCTTGTGATGCTGACGCTTCGAATACAAACAGTTCCTTGGTTTCATGGCTTTGGTCTCGAGTAACATGAGAAGATTGAGAGGCAACTTTTTGACAAAGGCGAAAGACTCGACGGCTTCTAAAATGCGGGTGCGATCCACGCAAATGGTGTCGTAGATTCGAAGATTATAGTGTTATTTTGGAGGGGATAACTTGAGCTGCGATTAATTTGAGGGTTTTGAGCGCATGATTCTGTGTCTAAAGGAGGCTTAAGTAGCGGCAAATGTCAGGGCTTCACTCGCTGATGGGGGATCATGGATGCCTCTATGGAAGCGTGCTCTGCCTTAACGAACTCTCTGTTTTACGCACGCATTCTTAACGAGCTGGCCGTTTTATGCGCGCAATCATAACGAACTAGCCGTTTTATTGCACGTATTTAACGGTACGCGTGACGACAGCTACAGAAGTGAAAGGTGCACCATCGCCTCGCGGGCAGGTTTTGACAGAGGCCTTCAAGAAGAACAGCTTGTTTCCATGATCTGGGTCCACGGTTGTGCAGTATACTTGCTACCTCTGGTAAATTTCACATATAGTTATATCCAAGCATATTTCTTCCCGTGTGCCATAAAATGATTCGCTTTGGGTGATACACTTCAAACCCTGTGGTTTGTTTCCTCTCCAATAGCATTGCATTTTAATTAATTATTGACAAACCTCGGTGCTATTTACCGAGTCTCACCAAGAAGTCACAAATTACTTACCCTCTTCAACAGTTAATTTTGAAGAGTTTCAAGCCGTATTCATAAAATTAAATTTTAAATCACTAGTAAGCACTATGATAATAACTAAGCTATGTCACAAAATTTTTGCCCTTCGCAAAAATCGTAAAGCTTTATCGAGTTTAGGCGCCCCAACATTAATTGATAAGCACTACCAATGTGGATTAGAAGTTCAGCCACCGATGAACAAGTCTTGTGATCCTCAGTTGAGCCCCATTGACGACTGTCTAGCCTCATTATTGATGGCTAAACTGGAAAATGCTCAGCCAGTGCTTGATAAACCATTAAAAGAAACTTCCCTTCAACATCTGACGAGAAAAATTCAGCTTGCATGAATCGTGTGCTATGCCTCCAGTTAGCCTTTTTCAGGTAAATGAGCGTAGTGAAGAAGCAGCTGTAAAAGTATATTCCAGACTTTGATGCCCAAAAAATGGAAAATTATTGCAAAAATCAGATGGCTTAAAAAATTTCCCACAGATAGAGTTTTGTAAATACGGATACAAATTTGATATTAAATACTTATTAATTTACGAAATCGATATCAACACTGAATAATGATTCTTAAAACTTTAGATAAATTTTCCTTTTTGATTACAAGTCTATATAAAATTCTTCAGAAAAAAATTGAAGCTTTGTTTAATATGAGGCATGAGGAACCACGTCGTTTCAATCATGAACAAGCTATGCATTTTACTGAAGGTGCTTAGAATGTACATCTGCTGTAAAATTCTTATTTCTGGGTACGAAATTTTTTGTAAATAGGTAACGATGACTAAAGTTCGTTTGCTCGAAAGTTGAAAATATCTTTTGAACACAAAATGTTGAAATTCTGAAAGTTGGTAAAATTTATTGCAGTGTATGCACTATTGAAATTCAGTGGTTTTTTTCGTTTATGATCATTAATTCAGGCAACCGTATACGTTCGTAAGCCACAATGTTGGCGTTGAACTCTTTCTGTAGGCCGGAAACATACTTCTGTCGGTTGGTTGTATCATATTCCATAGATTTTGCTCCGATGACCCCTTGTATCTCTCAAAGTCATAAATAGTAATTGAACAAATTAGTATAAGTGTTCTAGAATTATGTACATTGATAACACGCACGCGAATAGAAGTTAGCAACTTAAATAAATTGTTATTCTTTCATAGTGAAATGAATTCGCTTTAAAGGCGCTTTGGCTAAATCTCAAAGAGATCAGGCGGCCATAGATCAATGGAAAATTGACAACGTTGGATAAAATGTTGAAGAAACAGTGTGTATGTCATGCGTTGAGGGTTCATTCTGCATCTCGGAATAGAAAATCAATGGATGATATCAAGTTGGATTTCCCACTTCACTAAACCTCTGACGCATCAGTTTACATTGTTTAAAGGAAAAAAGCTTATAGTTTGAAGTCTCTCATTGGAAGAATGGGACAGAGCAAATATAAACGTTGAGGAAGTAACCGAACACTTGTGAAACAAAAGATTCATCCAGAAAAAAGTGCGTTTTTGCTCTCAGTATTCGCCTGTTTTTCGATCATCACCACATGTGCTGGAGTAAAATTAAGCCCCTTAAAACATGAGACAGAGTAAATGAGCTGACTTACGCCATTCATTAAAAGGTCTTCTTTTGCATTTGCGGAAAGAAGTAAGAGCGCGGAGATTTTTGTTGGTGTAGGGTGGATTTTTTCCCCTCTTATCATTGACGCCATCACAGAGACGAGAAAATGACAGGTGACGGTCATGAAACCTCAGTAATGAGAGAATTGAGAGAGTAATTATTTGGCTTGAGCTAGTCAATAAATCCTTCAAAAATTCAGAATCGATATTTCTCCTGCGTGTCGTAGGTGTTGTATCATGACTGGAACTCATTTCTCGTTTCCTTTCAGATAGTAGAGATTGGAAAACAAGGTGCAACGGGTGAAGATATATCACAGCAATATCTCACACCGCATACGAAAAAGAACCATTCGTTAGCATGATTTCAATTCAGGTTAAAATAAATTCAGTTTTGTACTAATTAACTTACATAATTTTCACTAATTTCAAGAGTCAATAAACGCTGCAATTTCTTAACTTGAAAAGGCCATGACTAGAACGTTTAGTTTAAAAGGACTCCATTTTGGTTACATCATTCCTTTGGTAATGTTACTGATATAAAAATTACTGCAGAAAAAATATTTACATTTTAGAATTCAGTGCAATAAAACTCAAAACAGAATAAACTTCTGCTCTTGTTAGCACTAACGGCACCTCTCACCAATGCATTGCCGGTGTATTTCACTGTTAGCATTATTTGCCGCTCCGCTGTCTTTGGACTCACGACTGTGGCGACGAACGATCTCGAACTCACCTGCAATGTGCTCTCGTCACTGGACATCACCTCTTACAGCTACTCGGAAGCCCAGTCTCCCTAATTCCTGCAGATATTGGAACGTTGCTCATTCTAGGTCTCTATGAGGATGGAGTTATCAGCTGTATGACGAGCTTACATTTTTATAACATTTCAAGACTAATTTAGAATCATTCTCAAAACGAAATTAATGAGAACATCAGGATTGTGTTTGTTAAACTAGCGTTGTTGACATCTGAATACGACATTGTGTTTCGTTTTAGCGTCCTGTGAAGAACAGAAGTTTTTAGAATGGCGGAAGAGCTTGGGTTTTCGATCGTTTGATACTGCCATGGGAGAAGAAGGCGGTGATTATGGGAATGAGCACTGCTTCTACTTTTTTAAATGAAATTAGCCATTCTCATTATCAACATGTCTGTGACCACGAGTTTGATCACACTCCTAATAGCAGTGTGAAATTTATTTCACATTAATAATACCTTTCTTTGATTGGTCAAAAGTTTAAGTCTACACTATTCTTGCATTATAAGTTTGGTACGAGCTTCTCTAATTATCAGAAAGCGAGTTGTAAAGCATCAAAGTGTACAACTGCGGCCACTGAGGACATGCGTGTGAGAAATCCATCGTTGCCGAACTCAGGCATCATCCTAAAGCGTTTGCTGAAGTGCGCTGTAGCGCGGCGGACACTTGTAAGCTACGTCATCGCTAGCTCCTTCAATTTTCTGAAGGCGGCTATGAAAGTAAAATCTATGCGTCAGATCGCGGTTATCGTTCCTTTTGAGTTGAAAGTCTATGAGTTTTCTTTGCAACCACATCCTGTGTACGGGTATTTGTGCATAGATCAAGATGAGGTCATTGGTACTGAGCCAATCCCTTATAAGTTAAAAATTTATCTCATGTAAAAGTACGGTGCATCGCACTTTATACTTATTTAATCTGTGGCAATTCAAAGCACCAAGTAGCTTTAATTTTCAGCAACACCTAGCCTTAACACGTGAGAGGACATCAGACTTTTTTTTTCTTATTCTATGGCCCCAATTTTTCCAACGGTTTTGTAAAATATGCATGAACGCAGCTAGCCTCAGGCCACGTATGAATGTCACTGCTCACGAGAGGAGTTGTTATTACAGAGTTTAAGATTAACTGCTATTTTGACAAGCCATTTGAGCATTCAGGAACTTCCTGGAATGAAGAAAAATGTGCGCTGGCAGTGGTTGCACAGCACTATATATAATTGGCTGCAACACAATTCATCGCAGCAGAGCATGAGAAGAGAGAGTTGTGCCTTAAACGATTTTTTTTAGTGTTATGTCTGTGATTTCAATCAGCTACCTTCTTCATTTTTATATATATTTTAAATTAGCTTACGAAAGAGCCACAGTTTTCTGGTTATCATGATGTTCGTACCCGTTTACTTCACGCACGCGTTTCAATTTCGTCGGAATGCACGCTTGAAATTGAATTTTGATTCTCGTCCTACGACAAGTCTGATTTTCTCACTGTAGTTAAGACTGCAGATCGTGTGTTCATATTTTTAAATACTTCCTCATTGTTTTCTAGCTTATTCGGCGCATCGCCTGCTACAACTTCTTTGATATAAATCCTCTCCGCTAAATTTCTGCCTTATGTGCTCTGTTATTCAAGCAGCGATAAATTTTATTTATTCGCTGTTCATTTTTAATGTATTTATCTCCACTCCTTGCTTCAGAACCCACCGTTCTCTTAAGTCATCCCTCGCTCCCTCTCCTTCTCTACCTCTCTCACAAGCGACCGATGGCGGCTCGGCTCTCAATTTTGATTATCCTGCACTTCTAATCAAAACTCGGCGAAATTAATGGCCGGATTCGCCCCTTTCCAGAAAATAACCCATGAATATTCAACTACAGTAAATCTGAGCGGCCATTATGCCACTACCTCCTCCCGCCTTACCCCCCACCCCATTTTTTACCTCTCATGGGAATTTTTTGGGGATGTTCTATGAATTTTTAAACCGCCCCATTGTTGGTGCGTTAATTTCTCGCAACTGGACATTGTTTGGAAATAATCATGGCGAGTAACGTCGTCACTCAAGTTTTTATTACAGCTCAATATGTAATGAAGAGACAAGTTTTTGCTGGGATTCTGAAATTTCAGGGCAGCAAGCCTTATAACTTAATTTCCGTGAAAACTGTGACTTCTATGGATTTCGTTTGAGTTAAATAAATTTCTTGCAGCGTATGCACAAGCTTGCTTATCTGACTTGGTTACCGTCTCTCAGAAAGCCACATAAATGCTGTATTGGCTAATTAATTCATAAGCATTGCCCATACAGAAACAAAATATCGATACAAAAAATAACTCATTGTCCTTGAGAAATATTTCATAGTAAACATCGTAATAAATTAATTTTTGAACCTTACGATATGTTTCTAAATTCATTCCAGTATAAATAGATCTCTGTTTTGTGGTGCGTAAGGAATAAAATTGAGGGTTAGAAAACCATTCAAACCGTTCAATTTCTTTCGAAGTTCCTCGACAGTTTATCGGTCTGTTACTGCAGTAGTTGCAATAGGTAACATTTAGATTAATTTCAGTTAACTAATTGCGTCAAGAAAGGAATCCAGTCAGGAACACTGTTTGTGAATCACCACATTTCCACATTTAACTTTCGGTGTGACATTTCCAATGATATGTTTTGTTTTTCATGATGGTTGAAGAGGCTTTTCAGTCAAATATGGTAGTGTGAGCTGGCCAAAATAACATTACTACCTCTCAAAAATTATTTTGCCCGTACTTATTTGGTTTTCGACTCATGTTCATTGCCAAGAATTTTACTTTGATCACTCAAGAATTTCCGCTGTTACATATGCTCTTCAATTGCGCTATGAGCACCCATAAAGGATTTGACCTTTCAACTGAAAAGGTACAACAATCATTTGAGGTAATCAACCTGACAAAAATAATATGCTGACAAAAATCTACCATCGTTAACCCAAAAAAAAATCAAATTGACCAACAGATTGAAGAAGTTGTCATGGGAACATCAGTACCAAGGCTGTTTCCAAGACTCACAAAACTTCTAAATCCGACTTGATCGTAGAGTTGTGGCAAACGAGCGTTACACTACGGCTCCCAAATGTAGCAATGTGAGCCACCAAACTTGTTTTTACAGCCTCATCTTATTCCAATCATTGCCGCTGCTATTGAACCAGTCTTATTGAAATAAGATTGTGAGGGTTAAATAACTCCTAAAACCGCCGTTTATTACCTGCCCGAGGTCTTCCTTATCGTTTTCTAAACACAGTCCCATACTTTATGCGCTCTATTTCCAGAATGTGCGCTCCCCTGCGCAACATGGTGTGCTCTAGCAACTGGGAGCTGTTATAGTTTATCCGTACCGTACTGGCAGCAAGTCGAGGGTCTTACGGTTCTCTTTACGTTTGAAAATGTACAATCACCTCTTTTGAAGTTTAGTTCTTTGTGACCGAGCTGAAAACATAAATTGATTTTTTCTATTTTTCCAAAATAATCATTTAATTATGGCAAACACTTGGTTATCTAAAGAATTCATTAGACAAATAGAGCCAAATATATTGAGAAAATATATTGGCGTGATAAATGTACTGATAGTTTTAGTCACTAAATAATTCATCGGATAATTTAACGAATTTTGAAGAGTGCCATAACTACCTTCTTTTTCTTTGTCCAAAGTTTTCTGTGCCATCAGGTTTATGCCCTTTGATTTCAGTACGAAACTTATGATAGACATTTCCCAATTGCTTTCGCTAAGAACACTGATCTCATTTTCATTTTCATTTGCTACTAATAATTAACATATTCGAAACGCATTATTTATTTGGTTGAACCAAAAAAAGTTATTAATACAAGATTTTGGCTTCAATTTATACACTACTAAAATGGACTCTTACGTTGAATTGCGTCTTTCAACAATTTGTTTCTATTAGACTGCGAAACGCTGCGTTTCTTCAAATGTTTTATAAATGTAATAATTTAAAAATTGTCAATATGTACGTCTAAAATGATTTATATTTTCCAGTCCCCATGAGATTAAAATCGAACGCGATCGATTCAGATATATGATGCAAGTTTTCGTTGAGCAGACTATAATTTCAGGTACCATATAAACTTCTGTTCACATCGTAAAGTACGAGAAGACATCGCTGACTAAACTCCGCTGTGGTCTTAAGTCAATTCCAAGGGATAATGACCGCATTAAAATTGGTCTCATCCCACTTTAAGAGTCCTAATGTTGACGTGTTTTCATGAGTTCCAAATAAAGTGAAACTTTATACCGGTAATTTAGATAATAAATCTCTGAGTGAAGCGCTCCAGTGACCAGGAAGTATACAGGCGGGCACACTTGCCGCTACAGCTTTATGGCCGTAAAGTACGAATGCGGTAGCAAACGGTAGCGATTTTCTCATGTTTTTTGGATAAGTAAGACACTATAGTTCATTTGATGTCGCTCGCAGAATCGTTACTCTTAATAGCAGTGTGAACCTTCTTTTTCACATTAATAATTTTCCATTAAAGCATTCATGTATGTCGCCGTGCTAAGGATAAGAGGAGTATTGAGGATAGTTTTAGTTTCTGATTCAACAGCCATATTTTAGCGTAAGTGCAAATATCTGAATGAATATTTGTCGAGAAATAGATAAAAGTAGATAACACTATTTTGCAATAAGCTTGTCATAACACAAAACTGCCTTCATATTCCATAACTTCTTCAACAGGTGTCTGAAATCGCCGATTTACTGACACTGTATGATCTGTTTCCATTTCAGACATCACCTTTCCAATGACAGCCTTCAGTGAGTCTATGTTGGTATGGATGGTATGATTGATTTCTTTTCTGATAGTGCTTCACACGTTGGAGTCTATGGGCTCAAATTCGTCGAGTTTAGAAGTTGCATGTTGGGTGTTATTTACTGCATCATAAAAATCGTTTGACAATTATCCTCGGTTTACAGGGCTTAATAAGAAGGTACTGAGTGTTGGTGAAATTCCCTCGACCTTCCACTGTGTACATCATAAATCCAGGGCTTTATAACTGTATCGGGCACGTGTATGCACCCAGCAGCTTTAATTCTACAAAACTTTTGAAACAGTGCAGAGGTATCGCATGACCTTGGCTAGACTCGCTACTCTCAAAGCCGTCGCCGTTGCTGGATAATTGACGCGCACCACACCGGCTGCACCAGATGGATCTGCATAAATTGAACTGTCATTACTTCTCTTAAGCATCTGATTCTGGTGAAAGTTTTTTTTTTCAGTCAGGAAGAAATCAAAGCAAACTGTGTTCAGCAAGTTTTCCGTTTACTGAGTAATCGTTTTGAACGGATGAAGGGGTTTACTCGCGTCTTTGCAGCCTAAAATTGATCTCTTCTCACTGCATTGGACGGATCGATTGTCGTGATACATCTCAGCTCTTCCACCAAAGGTTCTTCAGCAATGTTCCGTGATGATCTGCTCGAGTGTTCATCGAATAATTTTTAAGTATGACTTTTATATATCTTCATCGGCATTTTATGTGTTTTTTAACTATTGCCTTCTTACCCTCAGTACGGCTGTCATTAATTGTACTTTCCACCTCGTAAGTGTTATTTTGCAGCAGCAGCTTTCTTGGAAATCACTTACTTGTCAGACTTCTTGTGGGTCTCATTCTATGTTATTTATGTAGGTCTTCCTAGCAATACTTTCCTCGCTTAATGTAAGTCTACTGTTCTGTATTGGTTTAGACACTCATTGAGAATACCATAGCATAGCCTGCATGCTAATCTGTTCAATTCTCTCTCGTAAATCCTTCTGATGCCTACGCTACTTATGCGTGCGCCTTGCTTCTACCTGGTCTCAAGGCAGTCGCTGCCCGTCGTAATCTCTTTCGGTCTATTACTCGTCTTCTGATTTTTTCTGGTTCCGTACTTGGCTGAGATTCTGTGTTTAATGGCTAAACGTTTAAGTTTAAAATCATTAGAAGAAGTTTTCCAAGAATATGTAGGTAACCTATGAATCCTGAAAACTACTTAGCTTAGCAACAATAAATCACTAATAAAATGAACTGTTTATAAAGCAATAAATATATAAAGTGAGAGTTTTTCGTGTACTAACTACTAGCTTTTCGAAATGAGGTTGATTAATTATTATTTTACTGGTATTTCTAACAAATAGTGAATGACATGACCCCCAATTTTGTTCATTCACTACACATCAAATTACAGAAAGGAAAAATTGAGCGAAAATAATCCAATGAACATAAAAGTACACATCCCTATACAATCAATAGAGATGTACTTTTATGTTAAGACTCATGACTCATAGCAGTTGAGAACATTCTTTTTTGCGGGATTAGCGCGACAGATTTTTTCATTCAAATATTATTGCAATGCAGTTTTTGAAATGTATTTGATTCCTAATCTTAATTCAAACCTGATAAAATTAGAGTTAATGCCGGACTAGACGAGACAATTTTCGAGGAGGAGCAGAAATTTCGGCACTTAAACCTGTTTCCCTAACAGGCGCGATCCGAGACAGCGTCACTCGTGTGCGCCAAGTCTTGCCCCGAAAATTTAACCGCGAGTTTTCACAAAACTTCATAGAAATATTTTGAAGCGTATAAGTTGAAACCCATTGCTTTTACCTACTATTGTGCTGTTTTAGCGAAGTGTCTCGTAGCGATTAACAAAAGTACAGCTGCAGTTAAGCCCTGTGACTGTCGTGCGTTAGTCAGGCGTATAGCGGTACCCGCTGCTACATTTTTGTGTTTTGATCCAATAATATTCTCTACAAGGCGTCTCTTTAATTTTTTTATGAGCTCGTAAAATGAACGCAGTCTTTTATTAATGTTAATTCGAATCCCATTAATGTAATAAAAGCCACATTTAAAAAGTTTAAACGTTTCCGCAGCTCGCTAAACTTCGTGTTCTGTTCATAAGCATTATCTCTCAACTATGTACCGCTACCACTATGTACCACACTTATCTTTTGTACCACTATGGTAAAAAAATCTTTCTGTCAATTTTGATGACCGAAATCGTCTGAAACTACATAATCACTAAACATTCTATTTCAAATATATAGGGTTCGTACATACGACTAACTTACAAGATTTTGCTTTACATTGTCATACTCTCAATAATATTGGTTACCACTGCACATTAATTCAATGCTTCAATGTACTCAGAAACTATGTTCCCTAGGGCGTTCTTATATCAATGTTCCCAGTCTTCCTTTTTCGAGCGGTTTTGTAAGCTGGTAAACGAAAGATAAATTAACCAAGGGATTTTGTTTATAGTTTTTCACTCAATATTTTATTCATGACCATTACGACACTTTTAATGGCTAACCTACCAATTTAGGACCTCTATATTCAGAAATATTGGAAACCCAATGTAGTAACGAATTTCATGCTTCAATCAGGAATAAACTGTTTTTCATAAATAAATAGAAATGGTATGTTCGTAAATTTCATGGGAATAAACTGTATTTCTTTCAAAACTAGCGCAGGTGCGCTCGCATGCATCTGAGGTGTGTTCCAGCGCTGCCGTAGCGCCAAGCAACGTGCTAGCCTGGGTCTCGAAATCGGAAGCAAATCTTGAGTGGCAAATCACTCACTTAAATTGACTGATCTGGACAGAGAGCACACGGAAGACTATTTTCATAACGTGAACAAGCTATTCATGCATCACAATAAACGATTGGGTAGATATATCTAATACGATTTTGAAGAGTCTTTGAGCTTTAATACTCGTTTATGTGTCCTTCACTGATAGGTCAAACGTATCTGCTGAACGTTATCCATATCTCACTGCGTAACTTTAGTATTTCAAATCATTCGACGCTTTTGCCAGCAAATGAAATACCAATCAAGCTCACACAACGAACAACTATATGCATATTTACATTTCCCAAAACATGTACTGAACATTCTGACAAGCTTAGAGAGGACTACTTGACGTATTATTTCATTTCTCAAGGGATTAAACATCATTGATGTCGTTTTTAATACGTACGTAAAATTTAAAGTAAGTGTAAAAAAGATCCCCCTCTCTTAATTTCATCCTCACCCCCTCTAACCCCACGTGGGATCTTAATTTTTATCACCCCTCCCGGGTCTACCTCCTCGGCGGGTGATTTTTCGAACGAGCCAACCGTAAAATGAGCTTTTTTTGTAATTAAATTATGACGGGACTTTTGAGAGAAGACTTTGTTCGAGACGACGACGGTCAGGGAAATGAAGGGGCCGACCTAGGATCTGGTACGCTAGTTAGAAATTACGGAAATTAGCATCGTGGTAAGTGGGAACGCTCAAAAATTACTGAAATCAGCCTGAAAGTATGTGGAAAACTCAGAAATATGGAAATTAATATTGGAGTAAAGGGGAACACTTATAAATTAACCAAATTAATATGGGAGGGAATGGAAATACTCAGCAGTTAGAAAAATAGTATAAAGATGGGTCGGTGCGAGTATAGAAATGAGGAATTGGTTTACCTCGATCAATAGAGGCATATATATATATGGCTCAACTTAGCGGCACTTACAGCAGGGTAAGATCGGAATAGCTGATGTTAATGACAAAACTAATAAAATGCAAAATATATAAGACGAAATGAAACTATACGCAGTCCGTAACAATGACTTCCATCCATGGTTTCACTAAGTTATCGTAAGATTCACTGAAGTTGCGCCGATTTATCAGCGATGTCTGACGCATCACTGTACTGTACTATACAGCCGTTGTGGCTTCGATCAACCACATTCAACGAAGAAGGCATGTGCCTCATTGTTTTGCAAAATAATCTCTACAATAACAATATTTTGTTAATGCAATATTTTTTTTACTTATAAAACTTGAAAATAAATAGCAGTATCGAAGGTAGTTTAAGGCTTTATTTGCATTGCAAAGATGTTTTCACAGAGGAAAAAGAATGGACCATTCAGATGGGCTAAGGAAAACATGGATTATTGTAACGAGATCTGATCTCGTTTAAAGTCGCTTGCACCCCGCCAGTCTCCCAAGGACCAAAGAAAGGTAATCTAAAACTGATTTATTGAACATTCAAAATTATCTGAGGTAACGGGTGAGACGATTTCAGTGTAATACTATCATTAACATGTATATACTAGAGAGAGGGAGAGAGAACATCGGCAACAGTCGCCTCACGCAACCTACAACAAACAAAAAAAACACAATTAAGACTATGCTGTTACACAATAAGAATAAATCACATGACATTTTCCTATTCCGTGACCTACTCGCGTTCAAGTTTAAAGCATCATACGCACCTCTGAAGGGCGCTCCGACGTGGCACGGGAGGACAAGATAGCAGGATCTATTTCCGTGCAATTGAACTTAATTTCTATGGCTCTCTTAATCTATCACGTCAGTCTCAAGAATATTGCCCACTACAATTATTATTATTGTATTGTTAGTCTAAGACTCCCTGGCTACAACAATGACAACCTCAAGAAAGTTTAGGGAGAGGATCATTTAGTATGGACTGTAAAAAACGGGGCATCTATGCACAAAGTTTCTTCCCACACATGATACCCTACACGCCGAAACAGCAAGTTACGAAAGGAGAGGAAGAAAAGGCAAAGAAGAGATAGCGATGAGGGCATGAAAACTGCAATACATAAAGTGGGCAAGTAAGACAGAAGTCCCAAGAGCTTACCAAGCTGAGGTGACCTTACAGCATTCTCTTGGGGCGCGTCTTCACATCATAGGGTAGACAAACTCAATTAACCTAAGCCTGCTGCCTATCCTGTGCTGAGATACACTATTGAAAAGAGGTAAAAGCTTACAGTACGCACTTAACACCAGAAGTCACCCAAAACTACACCGAACATTCCAGAAAATTTCACGGCTTTACTCTAAAATAAGAATAAAATGAGGGAAAGTTTACCGTTTGAAATATTTAACCTACCCTCAATTCAATCTAAGAACTAGCAATTTTGAAACACACATCTTCTTTCGTCCTCCCTCCAATTTGTAATCTAATTTACGCTGCCATTATTCTAATTTCATTGAGGTAATACTAGCGTAGAGTGCTGAAACGGAAATAGTCGTTGTCTGGAATGCAACATGGTTCGTTCTCACACTCATCATTGAATTAGGACTACACTCTGGAAACTACATTTGAATTCAAAGGACGAAACCAAACCATTGTTATACAAAAAAGGTCTGTGATGAGGATTCAAAACAAAGACCAATGAGAAGCTCACGTCAGTTACTAAGCCACTGTATTTTCTTATTGTTCCAGGCACTAGTTGAGGGGTAGATATTTTGATGACTCATCATGACTGTTTAGCATAATATGTTGGATTTTTATCAAAGTCTCTCCCCTCTGATAGTTTCAGCAGTTAGTTTTTACGAAAACGTGTCGAGTCCGAATGTAGTATGAAGTAAGTAACGGAGGCTTTTTCGGAAAATTCATTACGTGATTCAAATGGAATACTGGGCATGATGACTTGATAAAATAATGCTCTTTGAAAACTTTCATCAATTGTTGCCTGGGCCTTATCCTTTGGAGAAGCAAACAAACAAACAACGGCATCTACGGATGCTTTATTTCCAATTTCAAGCCTGATACATCTCACCTTGTACATTGGATTTTCAAATGCCTTATAACTAACACCAGGACGCCATGACGCTGTCCCCCGGTTAAGGCCGGTACCCATTTCAGACACCGGGGTAGAGTGGGGTATTGTGCTTGGAATTTTTCCCCTATACCCAACAGAGAAAATCGCCGTCCAGCGCCGGGATTCGAACCCTCGTTGCCCACACGGAGGCAGGTCCTGAAACCACACGACTATGACTAGAATCAGAGTTAACAAATTTCCTGTCAAAGGAGCTAAAATATGAGCCTTACGTCTTGCACGTCTAAAATTAACTCTCGAAAGACGACTCAGTTCAATTTTATAAAGCGAAATTTATTCTGGCTATGTTGCAGTAGTGAGTAAAAATTTCATTTGAAAAGCAAATTTTTTTATGGATCTTTCCAAATTTCTGGCTAGTAGAGCTTTTCTGAAATGTGTTCTCCGACTACGTAGGGCTTAGCAGCCATTTGAGGTTGGAATCCACAACCTCTCAACGCTTTCCATGCACACGCATTCTAACATATAACACTACACTAAACTTTGGTTGTGTTCGCTGCGTTAATTTCTTTAGATCATTTATTTCATGACTTGTAAGTTGTAAATTAAAAAAATGCGTAAGATGTAAGCTGATATTTGAAATTTGGACGAGTTGAAGGTGCGCCTTATGAAATTATTTGTTTCTCACATTCCGAAAATATGCTCTCTTGATTGAAATGATAAAAGTACTGCGATTGAAAACTGAATTTCAAGTATTTGTGACACATTTGATTGAAAGTAACTTGTCTGACAAGCTTGCATCTTTTCGTATTCTAGATATTCAGCGTAATCTGTAAAAGTAACTTATAAATGAAGATCAAGCTCATTTTGATAGAGCGTTTAGCATCAAGGAAATATAGTGGCGATAGCAAAAGAATGAGAGTTCCACTCTCTACTGTTATCACTTCGGTTAATTCTTATCTTGAAAATAAACTCAAAAGTAGTCCCTCAATCAGATTGGAGCACTGCATTTGTTGTTTCATCTCCACTGATAATGTTAAGTACTCAGAAATATTTTTGCGAAAACTGGAGAAAGAGTAAACATGTCTTCACCCTCATGACATGAATCACTCCCGCGATCAGCGACAAGCAAGCCATATAGTTTGCTCAACAAAGATTATAGTTTACCGATAATAGACCTACTGAAGCTCTATGATGCCGGAGATCGGCTAACATCACGGTCCAATCAGTCTTTTCTTCAGAAATATTTTAGCTTGACCGCGTCCAGGCCTAAGCCAATTTTAGTAATTTCGTTAAGATACTTTCACGTGAGCCTGCACATGATGGGTTGTCATGGCGGGCTCAGTCATGTTCATCATCCTTTAATGGGAGATTATCGAGCCGGAGCACACAAAGCTAAATCACAAGATGGTACACAGGAGCGCGGGCTGCTGACCTCACGCGGCCGCTGTGCAAACTCCCGCAACGCGAGTTGGGGCTCCCTGATGTTCGATCACCACAGTTATTATTCTAATTTTGTGTTCCAAGCTTCCTCCTTACGGCACATGTGCACCAGCAGCACCTCCATAAATTTCTTCGACTTGAGAGCTAAACGATAATGATTTGCTTTCGAACTTGTGAACTAAAAGCTTAATAGCAAGCAGCTAATTTTCTTTTTCTTCACTTACGAGTATTATCAAACTTTCAAATTCAATGAAAATAAGTCATTTTAGACCCACAAGTTAGCAGGAGCATCCGAGTAAAATTATACAAACAAAATTCATCGTTTACTGTAAGAGTTGTCTTCACATGCGCCTTAGAAAAGACATCAATGTTATCTGCACTGAACTCGTACTGTTGATTGCAAACAAAGTTTCCCTTCAAAATTTGCACACATTTCTAAATCAAGGCTAGAAGGCCTTTGCACTGGTGCTGTGACCCTTTCTTTTCAATTCAACTACTCAAACAAGAAATGAACTATTATACGTTTAATAAGTTTATTTGCCGCTCACTATTTTTTAATATCTGTGCAGCAAGTATATCGATCAGTCATCAGTACAGAATCAAATCCTGAATCCAAAAGTAGTTAATGATGCTCTGTGTTGACTAGCTTGCTCAAGTGTTTGCACACCTGCAGCTAAATTTTACAAGGCATCGAGTTGCGAACTCGAAGATGGGATCATTCGCCGCATCGAGTTATGGATTAAGAACCTGATTTTCAAGAAATTTACGGTTTTGTATCGGGACAGCTGACAGCGTAAGCCCTGCTCAGTGAGCAGAGAAGTACTTAAGCTGACAGCTGTACCTTTACAACGACGTAGATTGACTGAAAATTCAGCTTTAAATCCAATGATCAAAGAGCAAAATAGACATTTTGAGATTGCAGAATTTTTAATGGAATACTTCTACCATCTGCCCATGCTTGTCACTGCTCTCATGCGAGTCTAGAGAGCCTATAACCCATGCAGTCACACTTTTTCGCCGGAGCATGCATGTTTTCACCGCCTAAGCGATTAAATGACTTTGGCGGCGAAAAACATGCATGCAGGTGGCGAAAATAGTTTGCCTGGGAAGTAAGCTTCGAGCACTCACTGGTTATTAGTCCTCCGAGGTTGGTTCACCCCAGAACAAGAGTGAGTCACGTATTGTCAAGTGAATAAATTATAGACAGCTGTCGGTGCTGTCTGAGTTAAATAATTGGAATGGCATGTTGTTGATTGATATTGATATAAAATAGAAGCTGAAATATGCCGTAGTAATAACGAACAAGTAACCCGAGCTTTATAGCACTTCACCCAAACACTTCAGTTATTAACGCAAAGTTAACAGTACGTCTCCCATGAAAGACATTTGAATGAATTTTCTGGGAACGTCCTGAGATATGATTTCAAGCTACTATATCCACCCAGTTGTTCAGATTTTTCATCCTCAATAGTGTTAAATAATTGCCATTCATGTTAAACTAACCTTCTAGTTTCCAGATTTTCTAGATTATTCAAGCTTGATCGTAAATTTTAATATAATTTTTAATATAATTTGGCCAAAAAAAATTTGTACCTCGTTCTGGCTATCCTAGAGCGTTACATAAATTCTCCAATTTTTCGTGAGATTTTTTTCACTTATACCCTGTATTAGACTACTCGCAGCCCAGTAGGCTGGGTTTAACTTTATTTATCTCCTGAATGCAAAAAAAAATGAATTTCTGCTCAAGAATTAGTGGAAGCAGGTTCTCGAATTTTCTATCCTATTACTGAACACTATAGGTAGGGAAATTCTCCCTATTGTTACAGAAAGCATGATGTAAAGTCGACGTCATGCTCTCCGTCTACGACGGTAAATACGTCGTAGACTGTAAAACCAAGCAAACAGCCCAAAATTAGTATCAGAGTTTTATGAGCATTGAAATTGGTGTTTTCCTTACATTCACATGCTGTAATTGTTTTCGTTTCTCAAACACTCATACATTTTAGATCTCTTCATCTATAACTTTTATACCGTTTACAAGCTGATTTGCTCCAAATGAATTTTGATTTGATCCTCACGAAATTAGAATTGCTCCAAGTGAATTTTAATTTGCTCCTCGTGAAAATAGAATTGCTCCAAGTGAAATTTGATTTGCTCTTTTTCAATTTTAAATCATTACATAAGAATTTTTTAGCTTTATAATGTTATTTGAAAGAATCTTAGTGAAATTAATTTTTTCTTCGTGAAGTGATTTTATTCCAATAATGCGTACAAAGATACAGAGTTTTTGCTGAGTATTATTTACAAAAAATACAAAATATAATTTTCGTTTTACGAACACTCATTATCAAACCATTAGACAAAGGAGTCGTATCTCAAACACTTTGATCAAAGAAACATTTCTGAGATGCTGCCATGTTGCACATTGCCCCACATCACGTTGCACCTTGTGTAGACATGCTAACGTCATCAGCAATAAGTGTCCACCTCAACTCCAAACATCTTCATCTTTCAGAAACCAAAACCTTTAAGATGAAGTACAATAACACAAGTGCGCGAGGCAGAAAGAGAATAATAGAAGCTTTCAATAGTGAAGAGGACGGGAAGAAAGTTGCAAACGCACTTGGAATAAATGTTAAGACTGCATACCGGTGGATGAAAAATAAGCAAGTCATATCTAAGAAGAAAGAAAGAAATAATATAAGAATTGTCCCGAAATATTGAGGACACTGACAACAGCCATAGAAAAAAATGCTTCGATTTCTCTCTCACAACTTCGCAGAAAAGTACGTTGATCAAGGAGATCATGACGAGGATCATGACGAGGAGAACATGACGTTGATCAAGGAGATCTTATAGAGATATGTTAATGAGGCAATAATTATCAAAACTTGTGCAAACGTTGTAATATATGCTTACATTTCATTTTGTGATGTTTAGTTATGACGTTTCAGCAGTAATATTCTTTCGATAACATTACTGTACTTCTTCATCAAAATGCATTTGTACACGAGTAATCAGAAAAAAAATGCATATATATATTTTTAATTTTAAAGCGCTTTCTATATATTTATTGTCCAATCCCGCTAGGGATTGTGACCTAAACATGTTTAATGATGATAATAATAATGGTTTATTTTATAGGGTGTCAACTACCGGATGATCGTCGGTAGCAAATAACCCTTGGGTAATACAGCTACTGGATGATCGTCAGTAGGTTACCGGTTGAACATATGATCCCAATACCCTGCACACTATAGAAAGTCCCTTTGCTTATATGCCTTTTACTGATAGATTAAATAAATAAAGAAATAATCAATTAACTAGGATTTCTGCAAAATTGATCAACAGGTAATTAATTATTAATTACCATTAAATAAAATATAAAAATTTACTAATTAATATTAATTAACCATGAGAGCACAGATTTGGCAATCAAGAAAGGTTCAAACGAAGGTTCAACCCTGTAGTTAGGGCAATATATAGTATATTATGTATTTTAAATGCACAAGCTGAAAAGAAATACGTAATTTTGATATTGTAAATATAACAAAGTAAAAATTATTTGGATCGATCGCAAATTAACAAAGCGAAAATCAAATTTCACTTGGAGCAATTCTGTTTTCGTTAGGATCAAATCAAATTTCCCTTGGAGCAATTCTATTTTCACGAGGAGCAAATTAATATTCACTTGGAGCAATTCTAATTTCGCGAGGATCAAATCAAAATTCGTTTGGAGCAAATCAGCTTGTAAATGACATAGTCTCACTCTGACCGCGGTAACGGACAAAGCGTTTATACCTAGTACGTGACCTTGAGATGTATCCATACTATCAGAAAGCAATTTCTGATTTCTTTTTTTTTTTAATCTGATCCAAGAAAAATAGAGCGGATGAATTTCCCCCCTTGGTATGCAGTACAAGGCAAGGCATTAGTGACAGTGTAGTGGTACGTTGAGAATCAGAGAGCGAAAGTGCACTGAGAAAAATTTTGTCGCAAAAGCGGCACACTTTAGTGTGTCAAGTTGTCGCAAAACCGGCACACAAAAGTGTGTCAACAATATACATGATTAGCCTATGTATTTTGACACACTTTAGTGTGTAATGGGCTTATACGACACACTTAAGAGTGTCAAACATGACACACTTAACGTAAGTCATTTTGTTTCTCATAAATATTTCACGTTCTCTGACTAGCAACTAACTACACTGATATACAGACAATGTCCAAGAATTAGAAGAAAAATTAGCGAAGTTATGAAGGTTTTTTGGGGAGAATTATACTCCAATCACAAAATTTAAACACAGTTCGGTTTTCTACAAAAAATATTGAGCCATTTGAAATGTGAATAAGTGTTTCAAGTCTCTCAACCTCTTTAATATGTGGTCAAAGGAAATTATTCAATGTGCACCAAACTATTTCTGAATAACCGTTTGACACACCCAGGTGTGTCAAAATTTCTCTCAGTGTGTTGGTGACTGTGACGTTTATGTTCATCATCTTAAGACTAATTTTAACCCCAACCTAAGGAAAAGTTTCTGCAATGTGATTGAGGACGTGGATGACAAACGAGCCACAAAGTGAAAATATTATTATATTTTGAGTTAGACGTGCGCTTATGAATCTTAACTAAGGAAAGAAATAAAGAGGTTCGAATACATCAATTATTGTCGCCTTTTACGGTACGAATATTAGAAACATGATAAATTAAAAGTTTAAACTCTGCTGGTAGTAAAAATAAGCAATTTTAATGTAGGAATATGCTTACATAGTTACAAAACTAGTGGAGAAAAAAGAACTTGGTGCAGTATGTTGTTTGGTTCATAAAAGTCAAGTTGAGCTAGTACTTGCAATGGCTCTAAATTGTAGGGACGAGCGAGAGCGAGCATAAAGATGTGAAGTGCTGAGCGCTTCTCACTGATAAGGGGAAGAAATTTAAAAAACAGGGCAGTGCTAGCTTGTAGCCATAACATAGGCATAACTTTCTGTTCAGCCTTCCCATAATAAACAAACTAAATTTTTAACGTGTACTTTCAGTTTTGTTTTGCCAGCAATGAAGAAATGGAATTAGGCATATCAATAACACAGCCTGTAGTGAAGAAAAGAGGTACATTCAAATGAGATGTGTGCATTGAAATGAAAAATGAAAATGTTAGAGCGGCTATACAAGTACGGCAGAAGAATGTTAAAAGAACGCATTACTGTGATAAAAAATATCGTTATGTTCATTTTTTTCGATTGAAAAGAAGAAATTGACTTCTAAATGAAATGAGGAGCGGTAGGTGGAAGAAGAGTGGGTAATTAGAAGGAGTGTGACATTGTGCCTGGAGAGGCTGTATATTAAACGAACCAAGCAAGTTTCGAAAGTCAGTGATGAAATAGAAGGTGACAAATGTGCGCAAGCCGGAAAGATGTCAATTAGCGAAACAAATGGCAGGCGAAACTATGACCAGAAGTGTCGTATTGTTAATTTTTAACAGCTGTTGGACGTGAGGAGAGATGGAAAGGTTTAAATTCCAAGGTGATGTGGCACTGTTGCGTGTGATAGTTGGGCTGAAGTAGAGAACTGTGACATGTCATGCTTTGGTTGACCTCTGCAAACAAAAGTGCAGCTTTTAAGCGTGTCTGAACTAGATTACTGCCCAGAAGACAACTCTACTTACTAAATATAAACACGGTAAGACCAAACTGGAATACTTGAGATTGTTTTTGCTCCTTCTTTTATTTCCTTTTTTTGCCGTGACGCGTTGCCTGAAATATGTGCGTCTGGGAAACAATCAAGCGATTAAAAAGCTTATTTCATATTAAAACTAAACTTCAAACTAAAAGTTGAAAAGGTAAACTTTAAAGCTAAATTGCGTATAGAGTCGACTAAAATATGTTCTAATATATAAAAAGAATAAGAAAGGAAGTACGAGAGTTCGAGAGTTCGTTCAGGTGTGACGGAATAATTTCCCCTGTTTCCATCACAGATCCTTTACAAACGGAGCTTTTATCGTTTCGTTTGAATTATATGGAAAACGATGGAGTGAATCTCGGAAAGAAAATAAAAACTAGGGAATATAAAATAGTTCGCGTGGCGTTTGAGCTAAGGCTCTTGTCACAGAATCCACGGATCTCGGACTATTTCTATCCCCGGAATTTTCCCCTTCAGGAGAAACCCTAGTGAATATATTTCACAGTTTATGCTTTGTATACACAGTGTTTATGATACACTTGACAAAATAACAGCCATTCCTTAATCATGAATCTAAGGTAGACATTATCCAGCAAGTGCGCTAATTTTACTTTTGAAAACAATTCGTCTATTGAAAACTGTCTACTCAGGAATTATCAACAGGGCACCAAGCTGTCGATGATAGCACGTCATCAATAAGAACAATGGAAACCCTGCGCAACATATGCGAGTTGCCCGGAGTGCGTCTACGCGAAATTCGTACGTCTTTTGTTGCCAGGAGTGCGTCTATCCGAAATTCGATCTCACGCCAGATATTCTTCAACATCTCCGCAGTTACCGTTGCTAGAGCTTCTGTTATCCTTCCTTTTGGGTCTCGACATCGGGTACTGGTGTACCGTGAACGTTATCCTTGCTATAGCCTCATAAGAAACAATCAAGAGAGGTAATATCTGGTGAACGTGGCGGCCGTTGTGTCGGATCATCTCTTCCGATCCAGTGGCCGGGGAAGGTTACATCCAGAAAGTTACGAACTACGAAAATTTCAATATGGAGGCGACCCATCTTGTTCAGACAGTATCCTTGGTTTAAATTTTTCTAATCGAGGAGCAGCTCAATGCTCCAGCATGGGTAAGTTAACAATTTCTGGTATGTTGGGTTCAGCTAAAAAACGGCTAATAACCCTGACGTACATTCCACTACATCTAATACTCAATCTTTCATGTTCAATCACAACATGTGAGTATTCTGATCCCCAAATCCGTACCTTTTACCAATCAACCTTGCAACATGTATAAAAGGTAGCATTATTAGGGAAAAAAGTCATCAGTAGATAATCTTTGTTTTTGTCAACGGAAATAGTAATCTCTGCAGCAAATGCAACACGCTGGTTCGAATTCGGCTTCAATTATTAAACAAATAGAACCTTGTGTACACGCAGACGTGGGTGTTGATGCAGAGCTTCATGCATTGCACTCCAAGGCATCCGTAGTTAGATCGAAGTCGAGCGAACGTATTTGCTAGGATTGCCCTGGAAGGGGCTTCGCACAACACCAACAGATGCATCACTCACACTGGGTATATTACTATTCTTATCTTGTGCAACCTTTTCAGTCTGCGATTTTTTTACTCCAGTCTTTATAACTTGTCACATCTGGTGGATCTTGTCAATACTTATGTCTGAACTCGCGTTAAACTGCAACAGCTGATTTTGTTTCGTATAGTATCATAAAATACACTGGGCTTTCTCCTGTAACGGCATCATTTCTTGTATTCTTGAATCAGCAGATGAATAGATCAATTATATAGGTATCTGCACGAAAACAGAAACTTTAAATATTGTTCAACAGAACGTCGAATTTGTACCCTTATATCCACCATCAATATAAAATTGTCAATTTTATTGATCAAGAGAAGGCTTTATGGGCATCCTGCGTTAGGAAAATTTTGTCTTGAAATTTCGATATGAGCAAAAAGACTCAAACCTAGAAACCCTAGTTCCAACTCCAAATGGGTGTATAGGGCACGAGTACAAAAAAGACCTATTTGAAGATATTATCTTCGACTATCATGTTCAATTTGAAGAGGAGGAACAGGGAGCAACTACGAAAATCTCAGTGTTGGAATTGAGAGATTTGCTTGCTAATGGACCATCTTTAATTTGACGGAGAAAGTGGAGGCTCTGAGAAAGAGAGGAAAACTAAAAATCCTATTGCGGCAGTGAAATTCGATGCAGCTTCAAGATATGAAATATAATTGAATTTTTCACCGCGACGAGAATGACGGACCAAGCCATGTATAAGACGTTAAAAGAATGCGTCAAAATGCTTAAATGAATGGAAAACATAGCCTGTGGCTTATACATCTCGGATGCAGCCATTAAGGGATCCTGGTTTCCTACATCACCATCTTTACTCCTAGTCGTAGAGAATCCATTCGCAGTTTGAAGATTGTGTAAACTAGTAAAAGAAACCCCACGTCATGAACATTGATAAATGGACGAGTGTTTTACAACGGTTAGAGGACCTAATCGAATAGAAGTTATTGAATCGAACAGTTACTGAAGGATATAAAAGCCTTCAATAATGTTCAAGTACAGGGTGTTGCGACCAATGGTGTTCAAGACTAAGCTGCAAGTATCAGGGTGCGTTATTGCATTTCAGCTCATATAAATCATCTATTATATTGTTTTTTCAAACGATTTGTACCAAACATCAGGACGCACTGACTTTAAACCCCGGCCGAGTCAATGCACATTTGCGACACCTGGGTCAAGCGGAGCATTATGATCGATATCTTTCATTTCTCAAGGGGAAAAATAACAAGGCTAGCATTGAAGGAAATCGAACCGACGGCCCTACACGTGAATGGGACACGCTCTTCACCTCTGGTCTCAGAAAACAAAACATTGCATTAGTGACAGAATTATGTGTTGATGTACCAGCCTGTGTGCTGAGCAGAAGTTGGCTCGTTAACATCAAAAAGAAAAGCTGCCTTGTCGTTATGAAGCTGTCTCAATTTCTCCCAGCATTGAAAGTACTTGGAAAACATTTTTGCAGTCGCCCTGGAGTCCTTCAGAAGACCAAGTCTAAGCACTTAAATTCTCGCAATTACGTGTGACGCGTAAATTGGAGACGATTGATAATTAGATTGATAATTGATTGATAAGATAATTCACTCTAGCGGTGTCTCAGTGTAGCATCAAATTTGTGATGAAGTTAGCTCTTATATGAGCTTCAAAAGTATGAAAATATCTAAAATAGTTCCTAGACCTACTGTTTTCCCAGAATTTCGCGGGACCCAATTTTTCGCTCGAACTCCTTTAGAATAAATTCGATTGGTAATCAGATGTTGTCAGTGGGCACGTAAGGAGCACTCTACTCGGTAAGTTACAGAAGGTGAAGGCAGTTTTTTCTTGTGAATATCTTCAAGTATCGGAAAGTTGGTCGGGAAACGGCAGTTTTACGCTTGATTTCTTTTGGGTTTTAAAACGATCCTCAGAGGTAGTCGCTCACGAGCAAAAAATTCCTTTTCTCAAACAAGCCTAACGTCCTAGTAAATAGCTGACAACCAAGGGTAAATTAATACAATGCACGCTCACTTGTTTATAATAATTTCACTTGAAATTACTGATAAATTCCATGCTGTGACAGCTGTGGGATTACACGGTGCCGAAAGCTCGCTCCAACCCTACGTCCTGCTAGCTCGAGTGCGCCGAAGAAAAAATCTCTGTGTACCCATTTACTTTGCCAGGGTTAAAAAAGCCATTTAATGTGCTGCTGTCGCTATCGGCTTCTATCTTTGGCGGGACAAATTACAAAGAACTCGCCTTTGAATTACAAAGCACTCGCCTTTGTTTGTACATCGCGCATGCGCAAGTGCCTATTACACGCCCTACACGTGCGCATTACCGCGTCAGCGCTACGCAGGTCTTTAGCGAGCCGCATAAGAAACGTGGCCCGGACGTACCTTACTCCAGCCAATCAAATTAGCGTCAGCGCCGTGGAGGACATCAGCTCTTTGTGTAATCAAGCATGCCAAAAATAAGGGAAAGATTCGCTGGAAATTATAGTTTAGAGTAATTCACTTCCATGCGGTAACTTTCCATGCAGCTTTGAGTCGCAAAGTAAAGAAACTTGTGAAGCGTGCCGTTAGTGGTGAGGCGTTAAGTAAAAAATGAGTTAGGGCAATGTACTGTAATGATTAGCGAGTATGCGAGCCCAAAGGATTAATCCTAATTCTTTTTTGCGCCAACATATATTTTTTACGCTTCCGATATAATCGTAGAACACTACTTTTTTGCTTCTGTAAAATCTAACTTTTTCAAACAATTTTCATCAGCATTCTTTCAAGTATACATGCGAGAGTTAATTAAACCAAATTCGATTTGTAAACTTTTAACATTTTTAAACAGTTGTGAGTACGTCGGTGGCCGTTCATTTACACCCGTGTATGCATTGAAAACATACTACGACGAGATGCACGCATCAACTTAGTTACTCGCGCTGCCGACGCCCATCATGCGTGGGTGAGATTAAGCCTCACAGTTCATTGTTAGTTCTTCAGTCTAATTTCGGCATTGCGATTTGTATGTCAGAAGACCTTTAGGAGTAGAAGTTCCTACTAGAACCTAACAGTAAACATTAGCACATCATATCAGTAGAATTTTTAAAGAACTTTGTAGTGTAATTTGGTTTGTAACTTTGGGCTCATTTTCAGGTAGAGCTGCCTTAATAAACCACTATCTCCGATGTATGGATCAGGACTCTATTTAAAATATTGCATAATTGTAATTGCCTTCCTCTAGAGAGTGTCTGATCTTCCTGGGTTAAAAATGAAATTATTTATATTAGGCAGTGTAATGCTTTGTCGAATCTTACATTTCG
Source organism: Morinoia aosen (assembly GCA_030386875.1). Taxonomy (NCBI): domain Eukaryota; kingdom Metazoa; phylum Arthropoda; class Malacostraca; order Amphipoda; family Talitridae; genus Morinoia; species Morinoia aosen. The sequence goes on along the minus strand of CM059563.1, from coordinate 5,706,451 downwards.
ATAATGCAATGGATGTTGATATATTCTATTCATCCGTTCTGTAAACAGTCAAATTTGCCAATGTACAAGTAAAAGTCACATATTATTTGAGGTGATTTTTTTTCTTCTGTACAACGTTCAAGTTCAGCCTTGAAAGTTGCAGTTTTAAAACAAAATTAAATGCTGTAGTATTTAATACGGAACTCCAACAATTTAATACTTAGGGAGTTAACACAACGTGAATCGACAAAGAAACTATACAATTCAACGCACAAGATGTATGCAAGTGCAGTGCAAGTCGTTGAGTTTGGAAATGGAAATACCTGCTCTGAAGCAAGCAAGCAGGAATGTTGAGGCTCGACAAAGGAGCAAATGTCGCCTTTCAACTGATCAAGGCTGCTATTAATTGCATCACTGTGTTAACGAAATCCAATTGAAGTCCCTGGCATCCTGCCCAGTTTAGTAAGCTTCGTGATAAATAATATCTCAAAGACTAATCACGGCACATCTGCCGCATAATTAATTCAATTTGCTCAACCTTAATGATGGCTTTAAAATTTTCTTTGTTATACAGGAAATCTGTTTTTCCCGTAGATAAAAAAATAAATGAAACCGGATAACATATTCTGCTAGAGCTTTATTCCACTTTCTCACCCCAAGATCCGCGTGAAACGGTCATTTGTAGCGCTCTATCAGCAGGCACTCACCTTTTCGTTTTTTGTGATGAAATTCTAGAAATAGTCAACTTTACATTACTCTTGTCGTCATCACGTGAAATGCATGAGCTGCGTCTCGGGTTACGTCAGTTGTATTATCGTGCCCGTGCTCATGTTACAACAGTGAAGACTTCCCATCATCTCAGCGTCGCAGTCGATGAAAAGTCAAGCTATGAGGATACACGAGCCCCTCGTGTTATCCCTCTTGTCAACTTTTTTCATGTGCTAACACATGGACAGTTTCCAACTATACAAGAGAACAACAATTTCTTGTCTCAAGTGCAGGATAAGATCAGCTTAGACTACCGGTAGCAATGCCCACAGTCAGTCCAATAGAATCCGTTCGTCTCACGTAAGGCCGGTAAAGCACGGGTGGAAATCTTACTGTACCAAGTTTTAACGACTGCTGTCACCTTCAACCAGTTATTCTATCTGTACCAAACCAGTTTACAGTTATGAAAATCGAAATCCTCTCATATATTTCGACTTTGAATCGAACGATGACTTCTTAAGCATCACCTGGCCATGAGGTGGAACGGAGTGCCATATTTGACCACACCTCGCAGAAGCCCAGTTGTCTCTCCTCAGCTCACATCCATGCTGGGCATGCCAGACACCCAGACCTGCCGCAGATATCGCCCCGATCTGGGGCATGGATCTCCGCCTCGGCCTCGCTGGGCATGCAGGCACGACGCCGCCTCACTTCAAGCGTCACCTCAAGCCAGCGCTCATTGCATTAAATCTACAGCGTTAATATGGATCGCGAACGAAAAAATATTTGTGCAATCTCGATTTTATCATTTTACACAACGTGGAACGAAGATGTAATACGGTCCTTATCGTACTCTTCTTCAAACAAGCGTCGTTTTTAGCTTGTCTAGTGTCATCTAGAGATGACGATACATTCAATAACACAACAATGCAGAATATGAATCACAACTGTTTCAACTTTTAACCTCGAAAATCATTCATTTCTATAGATTGTTATTATCGAGAATGACTTAATCGATGGATTGAATTAAATTATTCATTTCTTGTTGTTTTCTAGAATCATTGAAGTCAATGCTATCCATCACTGTACGAGTGATACCTCAAAATTCGTGAAGAAAAATACAATTAACTCATTTCACCTGTTCTTAAAGTTTAAGAATTCCCCACGAAGGTAACAGGTCGTAAAACATACGTACTATGTTCGGTTGATTGCCTACAATTTTTACTTCAAATAAGGCGATAGAAAGTTCTTCACTCATTATGATCACTTTGCTGCGCTTCAATAGAAAGCAATTTCAGCAGACACAATACACAATTTTACCCAAAATGGTTGAGTAGTTGGCTTGCCTCTCATTGTTTATGTGGTAGAGTTTTTCTTGCTAGAAACGTCGTTCAGTGTTGGTAGCAAGATGGCCAGGTTGACTTTTTCGGGCTAAATTCTTAAATACCAAGTTTGGAAAATACCATATTTGATCCTTCGGGCCAGACCAAGTGCCAGACTGACAATCGTGCGAGGTGGGTAATATTGTGCCCTGATCAGCATTGTCTTGCATAGAAGTAACGCATTGGGCCCATATCTGTCGAGTGTTAACCCTTTCAAGCGAGGAGTATTTCACTCCAGGACAGACAGACTTCTCAGTTCTGTCAAACACAGTGTTTTTTTATCATTTCTACAGCAGCAACGCAATACTAACTGCCCCTCATGTTCACCGTGCAGTTTACAGCACTCCAGAGTTTCCACTTGTTATATGAAATCTTCCTAGCACAATTAATCCATTTATTAAAGAAAACATGAGACAAATTGGAAAGCTTAAATAAACATTTTAAATTGCTTGCAAATTTATTTATGAAATTCTTGCAGCCGGTTTGTCACATGTGCGCATAAAATATTTGCTCTTCAGTCGAGGTTCAACATCACTGCGCCCTCATGTCATGCGCGGGCAACAAATGATGCTCAATTTTGACTCTGCAGGTGTCTAGTCTAAAATCAGGCAAGTCCTCAACAACTAGGTTTTATCACATCATTTATCAGTTTGGTCGTTGATATCGTGGAGCGCTGGCAGCACATGTTAGACCTCATGATCTCTCACATGCCTTGCATATAATTACGCTAAATATTCCTGAGTTAAACTTTTGTTCTAATATTATTGTGTCTGAAATTTTTGAGCTAATTTTTGGGTTAAATTATTGAGCTAGATATTGTCTGAGTTAAACTTTTTGTGCTAAATATTTTTGGAATTTTATTTCCCATTAAATGCTTTTATTGCGCTGTATAAATATTTTTACTGTAAATTTTTACGCTAAATTTTTCTGGAGTGAAACCTTAGTGCTGAAAATTTTTCGAATGAAATTAAAAACATAAATGTACGTTTCGCACCAGAAAACTGGCGACACTTATGAATAACGTTCAGGTCATTTTAACTGAAAAACGTCGGTTAGAAAAGTCTCGATAAAGAAGATGTGAACCCTAAAATTATGAAGGAAATCATAAATTCTCTCTCGCGTATAAACTAATATCGCGCCTGTAAAATAAGGTGAGCGTGAAGTGAACCATTTGAAATAAATATTCCAATAAAGCAATCATATTAGTAGGAGTTTTCCGTTCTGTTTGTCGCGCATTGAAACCTGTTCCATAATGACACCTAATGTATAGCAGGACAAAGCTCATAGAGTGAGAAGGATGCATATCGCCGGTAAATTCTGAATATGAAATTTACTGAGTGATTGATTAATGATCCAAAGTCGCCTTCACTTCAATGTTTGCATCGACTGTTCAGTATTAAGTCCGTGTAAAATGAGCGTTGTCAAATGAGGATGACGTATGTCCACACACCTGAAGAAAAATAATGAGGCCAAGAAACAAGTGGATAACCAATGCTAAACATGCTTTTCATTAGATGCTTTCATTTCATTGGTTGTGAGAGCTCCCTGCCTTTTGAAGACCTGTATATATGATATTTCACCAGATTACAACTCAAAAACGTGCGGTTCGAGACCAGTTGTTTCTCTGGTCCAATTCAGGCTACCAGATTAGTTCATGCGAGGAATGAGAGAACGAATTTCAGTAACTACGCAACGTAACTAGGATGCAATATTTTAAAAAGCTCACCCCAAACAAGGTTGAGATCGAAATGTTTTCCACTTCATTTTTCTGTTGATGAAATGTGTCACCCCTGTCTGATCCGCATTCTCATCTCGCTAGCCACACATTCAACATTTAATTCAATATATTATCTACGTCCTTAACGATGAAATTATTCTGCTCTTGATGCAAACTCTTCTCTTTCCATTACGAAGGAACGACTGGAGTAATGCCTTGAAAGTGGATGCATTTATTTTTATGAGTCTGATTGCTGCATGCCGACTCATGTCAGCAGTACTAAACTACGACAGTTCATTCGACACAAATTCTCCTACTTTTAAAAATATCTTATGGACACAGTTACGGTGTGTGTGTCTACGCGTGATATAGAGTGTCCATCTAACATTTTAATGCGTATAAAATAAATGAGGCTTGATTTTTTTACGAACACACATACGCTCATTTTATTCTCATTTGCACGGGTTTCAGTTTCAGAGCACGTTTTTCAGCAATGCTTGAAAATGAAATTTTAAGGTCCGAAATAATCATGAATAACAATTTCGTTTGCACGTGGGATTTTCATTTTCATTATGATCGTGCTACATTTCCTGAAATGCGTTACATGCCATGAACGTGATTAAGTTTCTAATTTTCACAGAGTTTCCCTCCTGAAGAAAGAATTAGAGCCGAGCTGTTCTTTGTGCTCGTCGCAGTTCTGTGCCCTAAAACTCCCTCAATGAGGTAATAAGTAGCTTTTAATTGGACAAACTGGGTACTTTATTCACTGATTGCCCCAACTTTTGTTAAGGTACGACCGTAATCGCTAGTAAGGCAGGCTCTAACCACGCTCGACTTTTAGGGCTGCTAGCGATCTATGGTCGCTTTTTAGAGCGGTCTGTTTGAGCCCAGCTCCAGGAACGTGTTCGCAGATTTTTATTAATTTTAGAGTGGATATTACGAACACAGTTTTGCTAGCTGCATCTTAGTCATTCTGTACAAAGTGGACTTAGGAACCGATTATTTTCTTTCACTATAATCTGTAACAACTCTGCAGATAAAAGGAACCAAAATTCCAATGCAAAAATCAATTATTTACGGTGGTAGATTTGGGCTCATGTTTTCTTGTTCGAGCGCGGTAAGCCTGATAGCAAATACTTGAGTAACTAAATACATAATAATTCACCCCACATTATCTGCCAAAAATTCCAAACTAAAATGTTCAAGCAAAATTTGTACAACTAACCTAAATGAATTAAATCTTAAAACATCTCGTTTGACTTGACGTAGCATATCTGAAAAATAAAACGGTTAGGAGGAAATAATTTTTTGTCGTCAGTTAACATTTTGTAATTCAATTTATAACGTTTTAAAACATAATGTTACATCACACAAATACTGAAAACAGTGTTCAAGGTAAAGCCAAACTAGCATAGTAAATATTTTGATCATTACCGAGAATGGCAGATAATTACGAAAGCCTAAACCAACCGATAGCAACCGCTAATGATTTACCAAATTTCGAACCCTATTTCAGGAACTACTTTCAACAAAAACTGAGAGTTCTGTAAATATCGCTGTTTATTTCCTCAATGTATTTATTACTTCATTACAGACGTTTTATTCAAAATCTTCCGGACAGACTGTATCCAACGCTTGTGAATGTAGGCGAGTCTGTTGTCCTAAAAAATCAATTGTGTCGTGGTCTACGAATGTTCTTATTTCAAATCAGATGATGCATTATAATCGGAACTATTTTCGGAACTGGGTCGTTTATTAATAATACGAGGCCTGTCTAAAAAGTATCCGACCATTGGCCAGAAAAAAATATTTCGAATACCTGACGGAGTTGGGACCCTAATCTCTTTCAAAGTAGGCCCCTTGTGCTCGCACACACTTACCCCAGCGATCCTTCCACTGCTGGAAACACCTCTGGAAGTCTTCTTTTGGAATGATGTTCAGCTCCGTCGTCGCGTTCCGCCTTATGTCTTCACTACTCTCAAAACGGGATCCTTTCAGTGGCGTCTTCAATTTTGGAAACAATCAGAAGTGGCAAGGAGCCAGGTTTGGAGAGTAGGGAGGTTGGCGAACGGTTGTAATTCCATGTTCGGTTAAGAAAGTGTGGATCAATTGGGATGCATGTGCAGGGGCGTTGTCATGATGCAAGTTCCAGTCGTTCGCCGTCCACATGTCCGAACTGCGTCACGGAGTCGCCGGAGAACATCTTGATAGTACTCCTTTGTCACTCTTTGTCCTTGCGGTGCGTATTCGTGATTCGTGAAGATGCCACTGAAAGGATCCCGTTTTGAGAGTAGAGATGAGATAATGCGGAACACGACGACGGAGCTGAACACCATTTCAAAAGAAAACTTCCAGAGGTGTTTCCAGCAGTGGAAGGATCGGTGGGCTAAGTGTGTGCAAGTACAAAAGGCCTACTTTGAAGGGAATTAGGGTCACAACTCCGTCAAGTATTCGAAATATTTTTTCTGGCCAAAGGTCGGACACTTTTAGACAGGCCTCGTAACTTCACCCATGCTTAAAAGAAATAAGAAAGGATATCAAAAAATACAGTAATCTTAAAACATTTATTGGAGTCTATCATTTGTCTACGACATGAAAATCGAAGTTAGTTGGAAGGAACAATACATGGCGAGAGTGATATGTGGGAGGTCAATCAATGTCCATTTGACATAAATAACGAACCGTCGTGTGCTCCCTACACATCACGAACGACACAGACTCTGTGTGCATTCTCATGAGTTTGTACACATGGAATACACTCATTAATGCGTACACAAGAAGTCAACGCATTTATGCGCACGAAAGGAGCACATTCATCAATGCTTATATGCTGAGTACATACATCAGTGGTCTATACACAACTCTATTGCACGTACATTCTCACACTTCTCGACTTGCCACGTGCGAATTGTAATGATGCTTTAGTCTACGGAGTGAGAGTAGAAGATTTCTGTTACAATTATTGCTTATCATCGTCCTCTAACTGGCCTCTTAGTGTGCTGGTTGGAGTCTGGGTCCGATATGCAAGAACATGCTGGAGTGCTATCTTGAGCTGCAATTTTAAATTGAAAATTGCTCACAGAAATAAGATTCAGATTTTGTAGATTTCTGGCCAAAATCAGATGATGGTTTCTTTCCCACCGGAGTACAGCTTCCTAAAACTCTAGCTGAAGTTGAATTCGGTGTGTCAAATCCTTTTTAGAGAAACAAATAAGAGCTTAGAACTCAAGCTTATGCCAGAGTTAGAAGAGGTTTTCTTAGAACTCAAGTTGGAATTAGAGTCTGATATCCTCGAATGAGAGCGTGAGAGGTGCACATGCATCCAAAATTCGTTTCAAGTATTTAGAAGGCAGAATGTGGAGGATATAAAACGCAGCCTACCGCGCATTAAACACTTTGTTGCCGTATCGACAAGCACATTTCTCATCTGTTTGAACTAGAATGAACTAGCAAAAAATTATTTTAGCTTCAAGTTATGAAGAAGTGTGTTTTTCCGGATATATATGTCATTTACATTATATTGTTACGGAGTTACTGTTATATTGATGAAATATATTCAGGTGCCGATACAAAATGCTCGCTTGGTCAACTGGTACATATGGATCATTATTTTCTGTACCAATTGAATTGAGAAAAATGCTTGATGAAACTGGGAATTATCGAAAAAAGTCTTGAATGATGAGTCCTAGAAGTAAAATTTTGTTTAGATGATGTAGTTTTACTTGGCTTGAATGTTCACAGAGAAATTAAGAGCAGTTCGAGTAACCAGAGAGCTGGGTATTCCTAACTGAGTACGTAAAAAATTACGAGTAACATTTGCAGAGATATCCTTTTAATTCACAAGAGATGGTTAGTCTTATGAGTCTTAGGTCTAGCGCAGGATTATTTGAGTAGGAATAACTTTATTTGGTATGGACAATGCTTATCTGTGCAGGAATGAATTGGTCTGTATGTTTTTTTATTCCATGAAAATGTTTACCTTGAATACTGGTATTTACTCGCGCAAACGAAAACGAATTGATTTAAACCAAAGTTTTAACCGACAAAAGTTGGACTGTAACTTCTTCAAGTGTAGTTGCTTGTATATTTAGATGGAAACGGTCTTAGTACAAGTGTAGATACTGTCACAGAATCTATAATACGTGCGGATGTGCAGCAATTTAGTTTCACCACAGATTCTAATTTAAGAGCATTTCATTTTTATTCTGCCAGGTGTTTTCTCATTCAGGTTGAAGTACAATACTTGAGAGAGCGTAATCATTCGCTATTGCAGGCAAATCAACCAATCCGAGGAAAAATAAGTTGTTTTTGTAATTATTGTAGGAATTATTCCGTTAATCGAGTGCATTTTGGAAGAGTCAGGCTGCTCGACGGGGTGAATGAACCTGTACCGATATTTTTGTATTAGTAATGCCGTTGCGAAAAGTTAACCACTATTAAAATAATTCACACTCGTTCTATGCTCGTAAAAAATAGGGAAAATTTTCCATGGACCTAATAAATGGAAAACTAAACCTTTAAAGATAGTGTAGAAATTCGACATATGGCAACACTTGGTTCTTAAACTACCAATGAAAATATCCATTTGACACGGCTCAAGCTTTATACATTCATCGATATTTTTCATGGCTGCAGCAAAATTGCATTGGATATATGCTACATAAATCAATCTTTAAAGTGACCACAACACGTCTCTTGGAGAGACTCACTAATTCCGCTTTACTCGCGTTAAAGAGAAGAAGTTTCCATACGCATCGAAACATTTCGAATGAATTAATCTCACTGAGCTTGTAGACCACGTGGACGCACCTAAATAGACACAGAGCTTCGTTTCCCGCTCTACAAACACTTTTACGATTATCATTCTGTCCTATCCCGTACCTGAAATTTCAGCATGCCCAGTGTCAGTGAGGGAGAAACTCATTTCTTGATACTAACTTCTGAGTATCTTAGTCATCAATTCGTGCCTACAGAGCTTGAAAATACATGCATACAAAGACAAATAATTTATTTTCCACGCATCGAAATCTCCTACACATTAACGACACACATTTCAAAACGGACTTGATATATATATGTTTTATGACTATGTGAAGAGTGCTCAGTCACATCCAAGTATTAATAAACTTGGAAGCGTAGGGAAATGAACTTTGGCTCCTACGCATCGCAACTTTGTGAGGACGATAGACATGAGAGCGCTGGCTTAAGACATGTCTCATGACTGCGTGTGGAGTGTGGCTGTAGCGGGTGAGACGTGTAGCCAGGCGGGCAGTTTGTCCGACTGCCACCGCTTGTGCCACTCCTCAGCCAGCAGCGTCGTGCTGTTCTTCAAGTAGTGCCAGAATTCCTGTTTTTGACTCAGACCCGACGCGTCTTCGGGCTCAGATTTACATAAGGCTATTGGCTGAAAGTAAGAATGCGAGTACGGATCGGGGGAATTCCGTGTGTCTACTTTCATGGCGAACGCTTCATTACTCTCAATTACATCCGTTTCTTCTGCAGTTGTTTCGGATTTGGGTTCGGTCTCATTAGAGTCAACTTGTAGCTTGATCAGAGGAATGGGCCGAATTTCACCAGAAACATTTTGGTCGTCCATATCGCTATGATGCGTGGCCGTGGTACTTAACGATAAATTATGAGGAGGAATGCTGTTAGAAGGGGAAGAATAATGAGTGGTGACGACGGACGAAGATGGACTGGACAGCGGTGTGAGGGTTGGCGAGTCTCTTTTTGGAGCAGAGGGAGACGGTGGACATTGGGTTTGTGCTGGCGGCGAGGAGGGATACGAATGAATGGGTGACGGGGCTGCCCTTAAAAGAGTGCCTGGAGATGGAGGACCCTTTTCATCCGAAGGTTGAGGTGCCAATAATCTCTCTATAGTGAAACATGAACTTTTAACCGATATATTCGTCGGTGGAGACTCTTTTACCGATACACCCTTTCTTCTCTTGGAGTCTTCCTTTGCCTGGTTCTCGTCGTACTCCTTCCTGAGCTGCTCAATGGAGACATGGACGCCTTTGAGCGCAAGTTTCCTTTGTTGTCGCTCGAGCTGCTTCTGAATCCTCTTCTCCTTTCGGTGCTGCTCCCTCCTGGCGAGCTCGTCGGGAGGGATGGGCTCCCCCGAGCACGTCTGAGGGTGCGCGTTGTGGGCGGGGCGTCCTGGGCCTTTGCGGGTCTGCTCTTTCTTGCGCCACTTCGCTCGCCGGTTCTGGTACCAAACCTGAAGAACACAAAATAAATTCACAGTCAGGTAAAATTTATAACTTCTAATACCCTCAGTGCTAATTTGACTTTTTTAAAGTACCTTACTTAAAAATTAATTTGGTAAAAGTTTCTAACACTATCATTCAAAGACTTGGAATTTATCCAGAAGTTTATACCGAAAAATTTTCTCTCGTAATTCCTGTTCTTCTAATTTTCAACATTTGTGTTCATCCGGTTTTTGGGAGACAGAGACTTTTTTCTTCAGTATGATATTCAGTATGGACAGAATACCATACAGGAGCGCCTCACAACATGTGAGCACAACTCACGGCAACTCTGCTCTCCGTGAGGGCGAGCCTCATGGCCAGGGCCTCCCTCATGAACACCTCACAACATGTGAGCACAACTCACGGCAACTCTGCTCTCAGTGAGGGCGAGCCTCATGGCCAGGGCCTCCCTCATGAACACCTCACAACATGTGGGCACAACTCACGGCAACTCTGCTCTCAGTGAGAGCGAGCCTCATGGCCAGGGCCTCCCTCATGAACACCTCACAACATGTGGGCACAACTCACGGCAACTCTGCTCTCCGTGAGGGCGAGCCTCATGGCCAGGGCCTCCCTCATGAACACCTCACAACATGTGGGCACAACTCACGGCAACTCTGCTCTCAGTGAGGGCGAGCCTCATGGCCAGGGCCTCCCTCATGAACACGTCGGGGTAGTGCGACGACTCGAAGGCGCGCTCCAACTCCTCCAGCTGCCACGAGTTGAAGTTCGTGCGAGACCGACGGCGCTTCGACGCAGCGTCGCCTGCGTCGCTGCCGTCGTCGTCTGCACAGAAAAGATACAAATATTCTTTTAAAAAATCATTCTTTACATCTCTGTCTCCAACGGCAATTTAAAGCTGGAACTTTTCTTTAAACTCAGTGTCATAGGCCGATTAATACGTCAAGGTATTATACGAGGTACTTGATAACATGCCATTCAATTTTAGCTTCTTTCGCTGTTTCCCACTAGTGGTTTAATTCATCACTATGAAGCGTTAAACGAAAAAAAAGTCATTCTCTGTCGACACTACTGAAAGATACGTAGACGAGCATGCAAACATCCGAACATAAGAAGTATCGTTCGTAAGGTGCGCGCAGTGCGTTCAGTGGGTAACGCTCGCTCGAAACCCACTCTCTGCCCACATCGTGCTCGGCTGCAACCTCGCTCTCCTGGGAGCCATAAGGGTGCGGCGCCCCTTTGCCAATTAATAGGAACATTTCTCGGCGGGCCGATTCCCATTTAAGCTGGTCGGCCCCAAGAAACGGCCTCTCTGATTGCTTGGAGCCTGTGCTGCTTTGCTGTAATTTGAGGGTCTTCTCATGTAATGCTTCCCTACTCACTCTGGTCTCCTTGCTTCCTTGTTGTGCTCCCAACTCACTCTGGTCTGCTTGCCTCCTTGCCTTCTTGTGCTCCCTACACACTCTGGTCTGCTTGCTTCCTTGCCTTCTTGTGCTCCCTACACACTCTGGTCTGCTTGCTTCCTTGCCTTCTTGTGCTCCCTACACACTCTGGTCTGCTTGCTTCCTTGCCTTCTTGTGCTCCCTACACACTCTGGGATGCTTGTTTCCTTGCCTTCTTGTGCTCCCTACACACTCTGGTCTGCTTGCTTCCTTGCCTTCTTGTGCTCCCTACACACTCTGGTCTGCTTGCTTCCTTGCCTTCTTGTGCTCCCTACACACTCTGGGATGCTTGTTTCCTTGCCTTCTTGTGCTCCCTACACACTCTGGTCTGCTTGCTTCCTTGCCTTCTTGTGCTCCCTACACACTCTGGTCTGCTTGCTTCCTTGCCTTCTTGTGCTCCCTACACACTCTGGTCTGCTTGCTTCCTTGCCTTCTTGTGCTCCCTACACACTCTGGTCTGCTTGCTTCCTTGCCTTCTTGTGCTCCCTACACACTCTGGTCTGCTTGCTTCCTTACCTTCTTGTGCTCCCTACACACTCTGGTCTGCTTGCTTCCTTGCCTTCTTGTGCTCCCTACTCACTCTGGTCTGCTTGCTTCCTTACCTTCTTGTGCTCCCTACACACTCTGGTCTGCTTGCTTTCTTACCTTCTTGTGCTCCCTACACACTCTGGTCTGCTTGCTTCCTTACCTTCTTGTGCTCCCTACACACTCTGGTCTGCTTGCTTTCTTACCTTCTTGTGCTCCCTACACACTCTGGTCTGCTTGCTTCCTTGCCTTCTTGTGCTCCCTACTCACTCTGGTCTGCTTGCTTCCTTACCTTCTTGTGCTCCCTACACACTCTGGTCTGCTTGCTTTCTTACCTTCTTGTGCTCCCTACACACTCTGGTCTGCTTGCTTCCTTACCTTCTTGTGCTCCCTACACACTCTGGTCTGCTTGCTTTCTTACCTTCTTGTGCTCCCTACACACTCTGGTCTGCTTGCTTCCTTACCTTCTTGTGCTCCCTACTCACTCTGGTCTGCTTGCTTCCTTACCTTCTTGTGCTCCCTACACACTCTGGTCTGCTTGCTTCCTTACCTTCTTGTGCTCCCTACACACTCTGGTCTGCTTGCTTCCTTGCCTTCTTGTGCTCCCTACACACTCTGGTCTGCTTGCTTCCTTACCTTCTTGTGCTCCCTACTCACTCTGGTCTGCTTGCTTCCTTACCTTCTTGTGCTCCCTACTCACTCTGGTCTGCTTGCTTCCTTACCTTCTTGTGCTCCCTACACACTCTGGTCTGCTTGCTTCCTTGCCTTCTTGTGCTCCCTACACACTCTGGTCTGCTTGCTTCCTTACCTTCTTGTGCTCCCTACTCACTCTGGTCTGCTTGCTTCCTTACCTTCGTGTGCTCCCTACACACTCTGGTCTGCTTGCTTCCTTACCTTCTTGTGCTCCCTACACACTCTGGTCTGCTTGCTTCCTTACCTTCTTGTGCTCCCTACTCACTCTGGTCTGCTTGCTTCCTTGCCCTGTTGTGCTCCCTACACACGCTGGTCTGCTTGCTTCCTTACCTTCTTGTGCTCCCTACACACTCTGGTCTGCTTGCTTCCTTACCTTCTTGTGCTCCCTACTCACTCTGTTCTGCTTGCTTCCTTACCTTCTTGTGCTCCCTACACACTCTGGTCTGCTTGCTTCCTTACCTTCTTGTGCTCCCTACACACTCTGGTCTGCTTGCTTCCTTGCCTTCTTGTGCTCCCTACACACTCTGGTCTGCGTGCTTCCTTACCTTCTTGTGCTCCCTACTCACTCTGGTCTGCTTGCTTCCTTACCTTCTTGTGTTCCCTACACACTCTGGTCTGCTTGCTTCCTTTCCTTCTTGTGCTCCCTACTCACTCTGGTCTGCTTGCTTCCTTACCTTCTTGTGCTCCCTACACACTCTGGTCTGCTTGCTTCCTTGCCTTCTTATGCTCCCTACTCACTCTGGTCTAAAATATTCGTGAATTTATTAAACATGTTGAAATATTGGGAATGAATGCTCATTTTGGACAAAAATCCAACGAGAAAACCGATTGTTGACACTTCATCTTTCGTATGTTTCCCATACTGTACAAATAAAAATGTATAGCGTTCATCCAAAAAAAGAAACATTTTTTCTCCCTGTATTTATTTAATATTTCTGTTCCAAAGAAATCCCAAAAATTCAATGTTAGAATAAGACTTTCATCTATTCCATTTTATATTAGATCGAGTTTTGTCGTACTTAATCTTTTCATTATTGGGTTCTGCTGAAGTGAAGCTATTTTCAATCTTTTAAGTATTTATATTATTTTATACTTTTATTTCATTGCAGGAGACTATCATGTTAGAGATTTGAAATACTACGGAAAAATTGCACAATTTAGAGTAATCTTGTGCTGTGTTGAGCATACATTAACGAGGTGGTCGTGAACGCTTGAGCCGCTCAAGGCTGCGAGCTCTGTGAGTACCGTGTATGAACGGAAGCCTGATCAAATTAGCTCATGTTCGGTAACTTGATACTGCCGAGGTGGTGGTGGTGATGTGGTGCTGGTGGTGGTGCTAGTGGTGATGTGGTGCTGATGGTGCTGCTGGTGGTGCTGGTGATGTTATGGTGCTGGTGGTTGTGTGTCACTGGTTGTAGTGAGAGGCTAGTGGTGGTGCTGGTGGTGGCGTGGCACTGGTTGTGGTGAGGTGCTGGTGGTGTCGTACTGCTAGTAATATGATGCTTAGGATTATTAAATGCTAACAGACTTTGAATATCAGATCACTCTATTCAATATCAAAATAGTAATCTGTGCTTGCTCATCCATTTCATTCATGCATATAACGATCTTGTTATGCGTAAGAAGCCCCCTTTTATCTAAGTAATTTATAGGCTTCAAAATGATCATACATAATTTAGCGCTTCAAACTCACCTCGAAATTTGTCACTCGGATACACAAGAAGTCAAAGACTCAAAATTCAGTTCAAATAAAGCGCTCAATTAATCATTGCACGAAGTTTTTTAAAGCTCTGTACTACAAACAATTCATCAAGACCACAACCAGAAGGTGTGCTACGATTTTCATGCTTAAATAGGGTAAACCTTTCTGTTTTGTATCACAAAATAATACAGCAGAATTAATTGGCTTAGTTTAGTGAAAGAAATAAGAATATTTTACAACGATGTCAATTTTTGCAATATGAATTTCTATTTCCACAGTTTTCCAAGTTGACAGCTCTCATTTATGAAAAATTCGTCGTGTTTTCCTTCAAAAATTCAGAAATTTTGTTCAATTGATTTGAAATCAATTATTAGATTTATAATTTATTTGATTAATTAAATTTTATTCAAGAAATTTAAACGCACTAGACCAGTCGAGGCTAAGCATCAAATGTCATAATTAATCTTGTATTCATCTCCTCCGGCGACGCGCACGCACTTATTTTCATTCTTGCGTAAATAATACTAAGTCTAAACATTTCAACAAATTGAACTTTCCTCTTCTGCTGCTGCTATCAAATACAATAACAGAATTTGTTTAAATGCAGCATCTTGCGGGAATTTATTCAGATGTCATCTAGATGATTGGCTTGAAAATTTAAAAACGGTCTAGTAAGGTGATTGAAAACGCTTTCTGCTTTAAATAATAATATAACTTACTTTATCACCATATTGCATGAATTGATACTCACACTATAGTGCAAGTAAATCGGCGGCAGCATATTTTGTAATTCAACATAGGTACACCAGTAAGTTTCGCATCACAATAAGTTGTTTTTGTACCTCGTACCTGTAAAACAGCTGTTACTCGAATGGTGTGGGAGGACAGTTTGGTCACCACAGGGCGGAGTGTCTAAACCAATGAATTCCTGAAAATTCGAGCTACTTTGTGTATTGTAGGAAACTGCGGGTAGATCGGCAGTTAGTGATCGAGAGGAGTGTTTTTGCTATGGAAATCGTATGCTGCATTACTGCAGTAAAGTGGGTTTAATGTCATGCATTGCTTTCAGCCTAATATGATCAATGAAGCATTTGAACTTAACACTTCTCATTTTATCAGTCCAAGTGAAAGTGAAGTATTATTCAATAAGATCTGCAATAAGAAATATTTCAGAGATAACACTTTCCACTGCAGATGATTGATCTTGAAGATCAACCTTGTCGGTGATCATACTAGTCTAGTGCATATGGTTGGCGACCTGAGTTCTGTACAATGTTGGTTGGCCTCCCGCGCAAGCTGAGAGGTTGACGCAGCCGCAGCCTCTCTTGACTTTTTTTTCGGGTATTATTCAGTTTATCATGCCTGTCCTTCGCGTCCCTGGGAGATCTAGCATTTCCTGTAAAATGGTGTTCCAACAATGCTAAGGGCGTTACAGCTCTGTGGACTAACAAGAAGAGTTTTATAACTCTGGTAAACAATCAAGCACGGAGGCGAGTCCATTTAATGCGAATTCCAAAATAGATAAGGTTTCTTCACTTTTGTGCATCGAGTGCTCCAACAACTCTGTTTTACTAGTGTTCCTCTCATTAACCTTCCTTCGCATTGATATATGCATCCATTGAATAATATGCATTGATCGAAATATTGTTTTCGTTGCCACATGCTTCAAGTCTAGTTTCCCGGAGTATATGATCTGTACATCGTGATGCAGTGAATGCCACAGTAACTGTACCAGCATTCGCGTTGGTTGTTGGTTAAGGCATGGCTCTCCTGGAGCTGCGCCCCCATGGATGGATAGATGTGTTTAGCACAAGTTGTGCGGGGCAAGTTAAATCTCGTGTGATGTTTAACCCTACCGTGATGCTATACAGTATACTTCGTGTTAGCACTTGCCTCTGAAGTACATCGTTATGATGTTTTCAGTTGATCGAAACGAGTCAGTCAGATTAATCTTTCTATAGGACAAAATTGTAATGTTTATACTTTCCCCTGTTAAAAATTTTTTTTAAAAACTACTGAAATTTTTTATTGACAGATTTGCTTTAAAAAAAAAGACTCGATGCTTTTGGCCTGAAAACTAGTAAGCCAATCTGACAACGCTGGATGTGAAGCGTGTATATCGACGGTAGCACTTGTTCTCACACGATTTATTTGCACCCTCTTCCATGCAGTACACTACTGACCAGCAGTGATGTCGTGTTGATTCAAATGTGCAGAGCTGACTTGTATAGTCATTAGTAGATCCATCACCGCGCTACTTGAATATGAATGGCCATGCTTACAGTTATGGCATGTGGTTCTTAGTCTTGTACTTAAGAATCTAAAATATATCTGTGTACAAAAGGTAGGAAATCTCCACCAATCGTTTTAAGGACATGCGCTTCTTGCGTACAAGTCGTTTTTTAATGATTTAACAGTACCTTGTGGCCTGGAAACGTAATTATCATTGTTTATCATAAAATAAAAACAGTCCATGTACAACCAAGAAAAAATTTCCGTAAACTTGAAGAAACCATGAAAAAATAATACACATGCCTGCTTACTTGCTTGGTCTGTCTTTCTGTTACGCTCATAAAGGATGCTTAATGATCGTATCTGTGATACGATCGAGTTTCACCAGTGCACAAACAAGGTGCCCCCTAAAAAAGGAGCCGAATTAAAAATGCTTAAGTTTGTAAAATATGAGTGCTGGAAGGCTGAAATTGGCTTCATTGAAAAGAGCAAGATTTAAAATTTTATTTTGTTTTAATAATTTTCTGTTCGGCCTACCAGAAGGACAAAAACGAGAATTACCATGGAAAGGAATTTAATTAACGATGATAAAACGATATCAGAGAGAAAATTATCAGCTTTGGCACAGGTGAAGAAAACTACTGTTCATTTTATTCTCAAAAAATCCAACTCTGAATATGAACGATCTCTGTCGCAGAATAAAAACATGAGCAATTCTGATCAAATGTTGTTGGATGACGTAATTTTTAGCAATGAATGTCCCATTTATTTAAAAAGTATGCTAAATAAACCAAATGACCGAAATAGAATAAAACTTTAATTCCTGTTTTTTTTAGTGATGCCTATTTCAGCCTTCTAGCAGTAATATTTTACAAACTATAGCATTTTTAATTGGCTACTTTTTTATCGGATACCCTGTACAATAATATTTTAATCGCAAGTACTATTATGATGGATATATTTTTTGCCATACACATCTGTAAGATTTTCTAAGGCAAATATCGAATCCCGTCATATTTGGCATGCCGTATACACTAGTGTACAGAACATTAATATGTCGTGTTTGACGCCTCGTAAGCCAGAAATGAAGAAAGTTGCGGGAACAGCGAGCGCGAGGGCTGCAGACAGGTGACAGCCCCACAACAACACACACTGCGACTCCCGCCCTGCATCCGATGCTCAGCTAAGAGATTGTAACCGAAGTTCAATGCTATAGCTCCTCGGGCGTGTCATTCAAGCATACCAGACGTTAGCGCATGACCACGAGCTGTGACTTTACACATAATTCTTCTGTAAGTTTTCAGCTTAGATAATTTTGGTATTTTTAGACACTATTTAGACGAAAACACCAGCAGGAGCACTTCCATAAATACTGTTTTAAATTTAATGTTCAAGATGTCATTGTGTTCATGAAAATAAATAAATAATACAGTAATAGAAACTATACGGGCCTCTCAATGAAATTTGATGATGAGTGACTCACTGGACGATGATTATGTACATCACCTCAATTATTTCACTCTACCGTCAAGCTGTGCCGTTCTTATTCAGTTCGTTGGTTATGGTTAGAAGCGAGATTCTACGATGTTTATTAACCTCCTCCAATAACGTACTCAAGACCTCAAATTTATCAGTCTATCTTTCTACAGGTATATTAGCTGTGCACGCGACTCAGACTCTTCAATATACGAGTTGAAGAAAAAGTTCAATCTAGCGCTGATAACTGCTTGTATAAGTATATGTGCTTAACGACTCTTAGCTAATATGCAGTCATTTACAGAGTGATAGTAAGTACTCGTGATGATACGTCTGACCTAAACCATTTATAAGCATCATCGATACATAACGCAACAACAAACATGTCCCACATACTACTGCAGTTGACGCTGAAACTCTTCCGACTTACTTCCCTCCTGCATGTCCTGTGAAATATTTGGTATGAAATATCTGGTATTGTACCAGATATTTCCATCCCCATTCTCTATTTGGAAGAACTTTGTTCTATTTCATACGCCATTCCCCTATAAAAATTTAAACATAATGGAAAATAGTTGAATCGCTTCCAAGGATACATTTTTACAAACAAGTTTCAATCGAGTCACTTCATCATATAACTGGGCTTACAACAATCTATCTGTATTGAACTGATCGCATGCAACCAATTTTACAATTCACTAGCATTTAGAAATTCGGTGATTATAATTATAAATTTCATACGTATCAGATTGACTTAGATTGACTTTTTAGCGCATTTACACAAAGATTATTTTGAAAGAGAATTCAGCTGAACTGTTGAAAGAGCAGTCTTTTGAAAAGTTACTAAATCCGCAGTTGTCTGATTTGTCAGTATCTTGGCCGACCTACCAATGGCGACCTACCGAGATGGATTTCGAAATAGCTCATTGGCTCTTCTGAAAAAATGGAAGAAATAATTTGTACGCATCATACTTCGTATTCTATAACGCAAAGATGATGTCACTGTCATTTAAACGAGTTAACTTTTTAAATTTCCACGAATAAATGCCCAAGCAAATAATTTTTTCACCTTATATAACATTTTTTGGATGAGGCATAGAGATAAAAGCAATAACTGCTAACCAAGTTCTGTACTTTTGGACACTATAATCACGCACAGCTAGGCGCCGGAGTACGAGAATACCAAGACGTGTCCTACGCTACTGGATCGAAATAATCACACGCTCTACTGAAGGAAAGAGCTAGTGATGTACTTTCAATATGACGCGTAGAAATAGTTAATCTGCACCTGTTACCGCGAGTATATGTGTGTTCCCATGACAGAAACGAAAAAAATTTACGGCGATAACTTGATTGCACAATCTTGTTTTCGTTCGTTAAGCCATTACTCGAATTGCTCATACGATGAAAGCCTCACAAGATATGTCTGTTGATCCAAGCAATATTTTTTCAAAAGGTTTCATGTTCTATTTTTGTAGCTGTGCGAAACAGCGGTTTTTATGAACATTTGGCGCACTCAGAGGGACTATCTAAATAATATCGGACTTGTAATGTATAATATATCAGCACAGCCAATTTTCATTTCGAATCTAAAAGGTTTTCAAAAAGTATAGAAATCCTTTTTTAAAGTAGCTATTTTTATAAAATCCTGTGGAAAAATTCATTTACCTATTATCTGCGCAACTCACAGCCCCTCAAACTTTGATAGAAATGAGAATTTCAGAAATAATCACTGAATGTGCTCTGATTCATACATGTAGTTGTACTCCGGAAGACTCCTGTTTAAGTTATAGAGAGAATTTAAAAAAAAATCTTTCGAAATCGTACAATCACGAATAATCTTGTTCTGCTCTTGACCATATGAGTGCAACCGTAAACGACACAAAATTTGATTCAGTTTCATCCCGCTTCTCCAAGGCCCAGCCGACTAGCAAGTGGTCAGTAATTTTTAAACTAGTTAGAACTAATCATGTCTTTGGCAAGCTAAAAAATCGAAATTAACATTAGATTTATGTGTTTCAATAATTTTTGGCGATAAAAATCAGTGATGGATTGCATTAATTTTAAGTGCCACATAATTCTTTCTCGCTTGATTTGTCAACTTGGTTGCATGTTCCATCATATACTCTCGTATGGGTTTTCAGTGCAGCTTCAACTCCTTTCTGTATATTTAGGGGCTAGTGGACTTGGGCAGGTAGCTGTTGACATAAATATATACGTTGAGTTGAGTGTAAATAAATATATCTCTGACCTTCAACAACTTCAACTCCATAATACCTATCTAACTTCCTTCAAGAAATCGGTTAGAAATTCTGATACATGGACAAATTAAACTGAATAAAAAATATATTTCCTATCGTCGACTAATAATTTCTTTTACGATAAATCCTTGTAGGTAACTAACACATCCTTTCATCTCTTAATATCAGGCAATTCATTTGTTGCAAATATACTATCGTATTTATTTTAACTCTCATGCTGCGATAACAAACAGAACCCTCAGTCATATAACCATTTAATTTGGAATGTGGTTGTCACCATTTCTGTAAGTAAAATCGCACTATTCCTGTGATGTTCAAAGAGGAACATCGCTATATGCACATAAACGAGGTTACCGGATATCTACACTCCATGTACTCGTCGAATGACCGTATATACCTTAGCATATCTGAACAAATGTTGAAACTTAGCTCCATTCCAAACTGCACACACGTGCCCATGCACTTCTGATTCTCTTATCTTATAATTTCGTAAAGGATAATAAAAATTTTAACATTTCCACGGAGGAGGCTATAGTATACCATACTAATTAAATCAATTTTCAAGGAAGATTGAGTTGGTAGAATGGAATAATTGTGTTCAACACTAATTAGCAACGCACGTAATGACCTGTGTTGAAGAAAAAACATGTTTAAGGAGAAGCAACCCTTTTGAAATATGAGTCAAAATTTTCTGTAAAATTTATTTTCACTTTTTCTACCAGCAAATGAGAGTGAACATATGCAATTCTACTTTTTTAATTCATTCACTGTCTTAAGATACCGCTATCCTTTCTTTAATTTTAAAATAACACTCCTAGTGAAAAATGCTAAGTAAATTATTTTTACATAATGAGTAAAAATAACTGAATAAATACTCGAATGGGTAAGTTCTGCGTCTGTAAATTACGTGAGTTAATACTTCCTGTGAAATATCGATGTATTATTTATGCTTCAATTACCATATATATATATATATATATATATATATATATATATATATGTGTGTAAAATTAAAGTCTTCTATCTTCTCCACGGTTCAAAAAAAATAAAAAAGTACTTGGCTTCCTGGTTTCATTTTCTTCTTTTTCCATTTTTTAAAACTGGAATGAAAAAACAGGCGACGACAGTTTACCTAGACCCCTTACATTTTTTGCCAGGCCCTATTATGCAATTACTGCCTGGTTTCAAAGAACAGCCTGTGCAAAAATTCACCATATCATTTAGTTGATCTCTGTAGCTGTAAAATCATGCTGTCGATGACAATTCACATTTTCAAATTTTGTTGGTGCAAGGAATTCGAAAATACCACAGGCTTTGCAAACCATCTACTATATATATATATCATCGATCATTCTTATAGAATTCCTCCAGCGTCACGAATATTATAATTTCATTCTCTGTGCTGAAGATATTGAAAAATTTTGACTTTAAAAATTAAATACACTAATTAATGAATTGAAAAATAGTATCTCAAACAGATAAGTATTGTCAGTACTCCAACAAAATATGGGGTTAAGATGGGCTCATAATTTCTCAAAAAATAACTTGAAGCTCATTTTAAAATATGTTATTTCAAAGTATTTTATAGAGACCGTGCATATCTGCATGGTCTAGGTACGAGAATCGTAATTCAAACTCTCTTTACAATTATATAAATAGCTATTCAAACACTATTCATTAAATTACTCGTAACTCTCATTAATTATTGTGACTGAAAATTAATTTGCAAGATTTATATTTTGTAATCTCGCAGTCAAATATTTTACTCTAGATGCAAGATGCATTTTAAAATATTACAATTTATTTTACTTAGTTAAAAACTCGTTCCTATACTAATTGTTTTCATTCACAGATATTCGTAAACGAATAATTTTAATAAAATCAAACGTATATGCATTAGTTTCATATACAGGCACCTATTATAACCGGCCTTTCACATCATGAGCATATATTCCAACTCAGCTGTCATGTTATGCCCTTAAATTGTTCATGCTTTCGGCAGCATCACGCACGTCAAACCCAACTCTATATATACCCAACTTATTAACTTTCTTCGACATGTCAACTCTCTCCAAATTGTTAACTTTACTCAACGTATTAACTCTACCCAACATGTCAACTCTACCCAACATGTCAACTCTACCCAACATGTCAACTCTACCCAACATGTCAACTCTACCCAACATGTCAACTCTACCCAACATGTCAACTCTACCCAACTTGCTAACTTTACTCAACATGTCAACTCAACCCAACACGTCGATTCTACCCAACCTGTCAACTCTACCCAACATGTCAACTCTGCCCAACATGTCAACTCTACCTAGCTGAGGTGTCAACCCTACATAAGGTGTCAACTCTACCCAACAAGTCGGTTCTACCCAACACATCAACTCTACCTGAGGTGTCAACTGTACCCACCTTTGTTGTTGTCGTGTTCCCCATTCTGAGCCTGGGGGAGGTAGAAGGGGAAGGGTGGGCGCGGTAGAGGAAGACTTAGCGCTCCCCAGGGATAGAGACTCCCCATGAGCTGATCCAGATGGGGCGATGTGAGGTGGGTGGATGTTAAACTTGGGGAAGACAAGTGGGGAGATGCTAGAGAAGGGGAAGACAAGTGAGGAGAAGCCAAACTTGGCGGAGAAAGGTGCGGGGATGTGAGATTGGCCGATGTTAGGCTTGGGGTGGACAGATGAGCAGTGGGGAAGGCTGAGGACGTCAGAGGGGCCAGGGGAACTGGTCTGGGGATAGGGGCGAGCACCTGCTGCTGCATCGTGAGGATGCTGGGGAACAGGTTCGTGGTGTCGGTCGCGCGTCTCTTGACCCTGCAGTTAGTTCAACTCAGTCCTAATGATCATTTAGGGTCAGAATGTAAATCGCAGTGTTCCCGCCAAATTATTCGAATACAATCCTGCCCGTATCAACGCCACATTTTTCTGCCTCTGTATTTTTAGTGTCTAGTCTTATTTAGTATTGCTGAGCAACTTTCAAACACTCTCCGATTTTGAACGTCAAAAAGAAACTCGTTTACTACTCGAGGTAAAATCTACTCGTTACCACACTCATTAAACATGGACTTTTGACATGAGGCGAGTCTATTTTAATTTTTTAATTTAATTGTTATTCCGCTCTCTCACATTTTATATTCTCGTAATGTATCATTTCAAATTGTTTTAAAAATTTTTTTTCGCTCATATTCCCTCAGTTTGTGGTAATTTTTCGAAATCAAACTTTTTCACTAAAAATATGTTACTCATTTATTGCACTTCTTAGAACTTCCGCAAAGATTTTCCAAATTACAGTTCCAAAATCTTTAAATTTTCCATCTAAGTTTATGGGAAATTCATTGGTGCGCCACAAACTTTAATATAGCCGGCCTGCGAGCGTACACTCATACACATGCTTTACGGCGCTCCTTCGTCCGGTCGGTCAGCGATGAGAAGAAGAAGCAGAAATGTCACAGGCTCTTTATACTCGTTTAGCAACACCGCACTTCACAACCTGGCCGTAACGACACCAATGATGGAGTGGTGAGGTATTATTTGCAGTGCCATATGAAGCTCACTCCGCCCCTTCCATCTCACATAGACTAGTCCAACCCCTGCCTAACTCCACCTCTCACGTGCCGTCGCTCGCGGCGCCGCCCACCCGACCTCCTGGAACGCTGCCGAACTCCGCCTGCGCGCCGCTTTTTAGGTCGAGACCAAAGCCCCTGCGCACCGCTCCGGCTCTAAATTGCACTCAGCTTATACGCCACTCACCTCGTGTCTAACGAAATATTCTAGACGTACAATTTCCATAGACGGCTTCTTTGATTTAGAAATCATCGAGGGAGCACAAGTGAAATTGCACTTACATTTGTACAGCCCGAGCAAACGGAACTCAAAATAAAGGCTCCGAATATTTCTTCTGCTGGGTTGCGTTTGCTTTGAGCCCTCGCAGGGAAACATGCGATGCTTAGACATTATTTTAGGTGGATCTTTTTGCTTGCTTTGAGATTTGTATTGCCGAGTACATTTTCGTCCGGAGTTATCACTTTGAATTTATTTGTAATTTCCATATCAATGTAGAGACGAGGCCAATTATGTTCACAAAACACAACATGAAGTAGAACATGAAATGAGTTAGCAATGCTCACTGCAGGCCAATATGTTGACTGAATATGAGACATGAGTGATTACTATGTGATGACTGCTAATTTCTGAAGCTGGATGTAGAATGACTCTCATAACAGTTAATTAACATATGAATTTCTATAGAAGAGACTGTATTTTGAATTTGATACCAAAATTCAATGTGTTAGGCATCAAACATCTTGCATTCAACGTACATATGTATACGCCTGCAAGCTCTTCAAAGAAAATAATCATGAAAACGAAGCCAAAGCATCTTTAAAGATAATTCATGGTGCATCCCAGTTAAAAATTTTAGACGTTTTCAAGTAGTTTCTATGCTGCGGTAGGCAAGACTTCTAGCCGTATATTATTCGGAAAAGCAGTAGTTTTTTGGTCGCCATGACCACTTAATATGGCAGTAAAAAACGACTTCAAAACCATTGAATTTCCTTTGCAGCTTTTCCTAAATTTCCACTTCTATCGGCTACGTATCGACTTTCCACGCACCTAAACGGCCACGCGCCGCATCGTTCCGAACATCCTGCCGCATTATTTCGACCTTGCCCGAACTCAATTACACCGGCCTTCCGTACACATACGTGCACACACACATACACACACACGTACACACACACACGTACACACACACACAGACGGACACGTACACACCCACACGTACACACACACACGTTCACACCCACACGTACGCACACACGTACACAAATATGTAGATGTACACATCGTTCATCACCTGCCAGAAGGTCCTTCAATTCAAGAGTTGCTGAAGACTGTCCGAGGGGAAAGTCACGTATGGTTTCCATGTTTTGTTTTTCCGTTGGTGATGCTGAAGTTGCATTGCCTTCTCTACCAGTCCCACCACAACGATGAATTGTCATATATATCAATTCACCGAGGAGGTGGAACTCACAGTTGGGCTCTTTCCTCTATTATTGGTTTCAAATTATCCGGCCAGACGTACTATCCGGTACCAGGCCAGACGTACTATGCGGTACCAGGCCAGACGTACTATCCGGCTTCTAACGTCCTCAATGGAATTAGGAACTCACGTGAGAGCGAACATCCTATACCTCATAGCACAAATTTATTACAAATAAAATACACCCTCACTTACTATACACTCGCTCTGATATAAACACTGAACACTTTTCTTGAAACGTTTTAAATAATAGAGACACGACTAAGACACCTGTCACACACAACACCAAGGACAAAACTGGCGCGAAAACGCGCGTGAGACAGCGTGACAGGTTCACCAACCCAACATGTCAGTGTAGTGTTGCACTCTAAGTCGAATGCAAAGAAAAAAATCACTCAGACGAACTGCGAGATAGTAGTATTCATAATAAACTGGCATAAATTATTATATTGACATTTAAATTTCTAACAACATAAAAACGTTCCATAAATTAAAATTTCAAGGTTTATTTACCAATTTCCTAGTTGGCACCTCTGACTACCAATTAAGCTTCCCTCGGCAGCTTTGTAACTTTGGAACTGCCCCATGCATCGAAGTCGACCGCAAGCCGACAGCGTAGCTTGACACCGGCCTATTGTGGAAAAGCACGGTTCTTCCGCGCTTATAACGTCCCAATTAGACTAGCGGATGGCCGTCGAAAGGGAAATTGTAGTCGAGAGCGGCCGACAAAGAAATATTCTGGCCTTCTGCAGCCATGTTTCACTATGTTCTGCTACCTGTCGCTCTAAAAACGGCATGGATTTTTAACTGGGATTTAGGAAAAAAAGACCACAGTTATCAACAAACGAGAGACTAGCATCATTTGAGTCCATTACCTGATCTGTTAACAATGTGAACTTAAATTTTCCTAGCATATATACCTATATATACGTACGTACGGACCCGCTCCACTTGAGACGTGAATTCTTTTCGATGCCATAAGCTCCCTTTATTTAAGGAGAGACAGCATATATATGTTTCAGGCCCTGTCTTGTGACTGAAACATGGTTTACAAGATTAAGGTTGCGAAATAATTAGCGAAGATATCATAAATATTGCAGTAAATTGAACTTCAGGTTATGATTCCCTCTTCCATCGAAGCGGGAGCTGTTCCGTCAAATTTTCTTCATGATTTCTTTGCGTTCTATAGTTAGACGGCAGAAATTATAACTCTGAGATTTTCCCATGATATATATTTAAGAGATAAGTTATTCAAGTACTTATAGCATCCATGGTGAACGGGGTTCGAAAATTTCGTTCCGATGTACCGAAGAGTGAACTTACTTCATTTGCATGATTCCACACTTGCTGCTCTGTAAATGTTTGCACAAGAGTTATACGCTCAGAATAATGCCCATTGCGACGATATATAGTGGATTTTAACGAGGATATCACACAGCTTTTGTATAGGGGCTTACCTCGTCTCAAAAGACTTTCAACATTCAAGTGTCCCTGGACCGGGATATTTTATGGCATCTTTGTGATCGAGACACTGATCGAGCAATCGTAAGTAATCTACAAAACGTAAGGAGTATAAAACTGAAGCTGTGGAAATATATATATGTATATATATATATACATATATATACATCGATAGCTTCAAGCGTTCCCTGATTTCTACTTAAGGGTACTTGATTTCGAGTAACATCAAATATTGCGAGTAACGTACGTACGCTGTATTTCTAGCAATGTTCTTTATTTTTACTAATGTTCAATACTCCCAGATGTTCAGTATTTCCAGTATAACGCTTGATAGCATGCAAGACACACTTCAACATCTGCTCACTAAAGTTCTTGCTATTACTACAGCTTTTATTATAGGTTCCATCATAACGTTTAGCTCATCGATCTTGTTTCAAGAGTTAAACGAACGCAGTAAATTTGTCTGCTGCTCAATGATCGTGCTTTCACATTACAGAGCTTGCAAGTGAAAATCCCCAGGATTTCTAAATTTATACTAACATGCGTGGTTGCTTCAAATGTTTCTTGTATGCACACCATAATCTGGGAATGGTGCCCTCCGTCTTGATCAAGTAAGTGTTCGATCATGTCTTTCTCGCAGAAATTGTTGGGACTAATTTTACATTACGGTATTCAGCCGTATTATATTACAGCCTATTTGAAAACAAATGCGTGAAATCTCGTGTGTTTGTTTCGACGACATTTTTGAAGCTAATTCGATGAGGAGCACGCTTTTCATGAGAAGAACCTTGATAAAATTGCGATCAATTTGCTAGTTCGTATATTTCCATTTTTAGTGTACCAGTACCAAAACGTACGCCCCATACCGACTGAGTTTAGAGTCCAACAAAGAATAAACCTCGCGTACGTTCACATACATGAAAGTGATTCGTGCAAGCTATGTATGGGTATAGGAGTAATTTTTACGTTCAAAATACAGGCCTCGAATCAGTGCTCCCTCAATATTTGTGCACCCTCATCGACGGAGAGTCAAACCTCAAAAATTGACAGCAGATGCTGATTTTCTAACAAGATGTTATGGATGTCAATCACATGTGGCTGTAATAAATCTAAAGGCAATAAATTTATAATCGAATCTGTGGAGAAATAAACTATGTTATACATAACTATGCCATACTATGCCTTTGCAGGCATAGTAAACAAAAAACTAAGAGTCTAATATACACGTGCGTTTCGGTGTGTGTGCGACTATTCATTATAAGTGGAGTTAATTACCATAAATAGGCAGCCATGTTTTATGGAATAAACTATTCATGAAAAATTGAAATTTTGCGAATGTGAGAGCTGGGTTTCAAAATCACGTATCCTACGAATTGGGTTTTATTCTGACATTACAATTCTGATGAAAGTTTTTCGACAGTGAATGAAAAACACCAAGTTAAACCCCATACCAAAAACCTACGCCTATAAGCATGATTGAGAAAGCATACGTCAATGTCAACCTGGTGAATTTGTTCCTACGGCCTATGTTTGCATATGGTGTAATGAATGTATAACCATACAACACATTTTACTCTGCTGTTATCACGTTTATTTATGATATATTGAGCAATTGGAAATTACCACTCTGGGGATGTTTTTATCTCGCCAATCTTGATGAAATTATGTTACATGCACATTGAGTACCGGAGGTCTCCGCAGTTACGATTTGAAGGTACAAAAGACAGATGAACCAAGCGCAGGACGTTTGTGAGCAGCAACAGCCCGCACGCAGGAGCAAGTGATCTCTATAACAACAACCAGGGCAATGCGTGCACAGGCAGGACGTTGCGGAAGAGTGCCCTCATTGTACGCTAATTCATTAGTATTCTGAGGAGCAAACGACTCTTCTATCGTTTATTATAAGACCAAGTGAATGAAAGAGTGTTGACAAGCAGCGCACAGTAGCTACTCTGTCTCAAATGCTGCTAATTGCGCTTCAGTGTTGCCATCGTGAGCTCCCCAATGTTGCCGCCGCCGGATTCTTGCCAGTCCCTTGGGATGGTGCTGGGACGCTGTCCTGCTGCTTTGAAACGCAACACCGCGCCATCTACTACAATGTAGCGCTGCTTGTACCTTGATACCACTCATATAAGACTGTTCTGAGCTTGTTATTTACCCAGCTGAATAACTATGACGACGTTAACTGATGACCCAAACAGTAGCAGGATTTATGCAGTTCGATGCCCAACTTCTGAATTCTGCTCTCACATCGACCTGCATGAGTGGACGCTTCAATAGGAGACGTTGGCTCCGATGTCGAGCTAATAATTACGCAATCATAAGCTATTTGCATCGTGGCAATCAATGCCAGTCGTAATTTGAATTTCTTAAGCAGCGTCTGCCAACATGGCAAAGTACTGCCGGAGCAAAGCTATTTTTTTAGTGTTACACTCGATGCTGCTTTCATTAAAGCGATTGGACTACACATTTGATTAGACCTGACTCGCCCTTCAACTTTTGCAATCTTTATTACACATGCAGAGTTAACCAATGAAGAGTACTGATTGCAGAACGAAAATGGGTTTCTATCCTTGGAAAATTTACATAAACCATTCACAGCATATCTCAAAACCATAACTCGAGTGTCCCAACCGTTTAATTGTCTCAATGAATACAAGTTTAGTGCTCGAGTCACGGCTCAAAAAATATAAGCCATCAAGTGTAACATCGTACCTTTAACAATACTACTCCGTTATCTATTGCTCTGTCATCATGGTTAGCGGCCACTGAGCAAATATGTTCCAATCAGAGTAGTTAATCAAAACATAAAAACACATAAAAATATCATGGTCAATGATAATTCTGCAAAGCTACAGCAATTGTGTTAATTCGCGGTAGTTGCAGTGTTTGGAGGGACACTCCGCGGCATTTAGCAGGGAGGAGGAACTGGGCTCCTCCCTAGCTCGATCTTGTTAAACGAACTGTCCTGTGATTTGTTTCTTTTCCTCACCTGAGAGAAAAATGCCTGGGAGTTCTATGCTGTCAACTACACATGTACAAGATAGAGGCAAATAATTGTGAGGCATGACGAAATCGAGCAACAGTATATTAGCTCCTTTTTGAAGCCTCTGATCATAGCAATCGTGAGCAATATATCTGGGAGTAGGGAATGACTGTTTAAATTAACACACGAACAGGATTGAACAAGATATCATCGGTGTGGTGTCTGAGATAAGATGCTAGAATGATGGATGAAATAGTTTAAGACGTGCGAGCAGAATTCCTACTCCCCATTTTTGAGGGTCGGAAATTGAAGATGAAGTAGAACGTGTGCGATCAGTGGACCCGAACTCAGCCTGGATCTGACGATCCTCAAATTACTTTGCCATCACTTTTCCTTTCAGGAAAATTACTATACAAAGTAAAGGGCTGCAAAAGTGACCACTAGACTTCTTAATCTTGAATAATCTTGACCAAGCATTGCTAATTTTTTCCACGCTTTAGGCCGATATGTATTCTCTTCGCAGCACCTTGCAGCTCGAAATAACGCCGAAGCGATATTTCCCTCCTACTTCAATGAATAAAAGCGTTAAATAGGAGAACTGGTGCTTTAGATGTACTTTAACCTTTCATCTTTAATCAGACAAAAGCTCCAATAGTCCCAGGTGGCCTTCTGCGGTGAATTTTCCCCACATCAACTGAATAAACCAAATGCATTATTTCGCACAAGGATTTAAAGAAAAAATAGCCTTCTTTGGACTTAAGAAATGGTATACATAAACGAGCAACATTCAGTAGACGTTTCTGATGTAAGAAATATCTACAAGCTACGCTTTTAGGATCGATTACGCTCTGTTCGTTACAGTTAATCATACGAATATATAACAACTTCCTTTAATGGAGTAAATGGCTAAAAACTGTGACGTTTGTAATAAATTATTCTTCTGAACTTGCGTTGACTTAATTGGTTCGCGCCATATATACCTTGGTACATGGATTTGAACGTAAATTCATTGAGCTTGACTTGTAACCTCACATTTGAACGTAAACTTCAACGTACTACTCATCAAAAATTTGTCTGATGAAAATGTTTTACTTCAAATTCCTGCTACACTCAGATATCAGATTTATACAAGTAGCTTATTACTTCATTTCTATGCCCACCTTTTTAATTCAACCTGCCATTGTATTAAATCTAGCAATCTTACCAGGCGTAAGAGGAATTTACAGTCATTTCATTTTTAGTAAATTATACCTTCAAATGCGTTGATGAATCGTATTCTATACAGATAACCCTCGAAAAATAACGTGCAAGCTCAAGAAAAGAAGAAACACACAGTCACAGTCGTTATCCATCCAAACTACAGTAATTTAGATCTTACCCAATTGAAAATTATCGCCCTTTTCAAGTAGTAAATTAGTCGTAAAAGGTCAAAAACGGCACAAAAGGGCCAAAAATCACGACTTCAAACCGACTCCTACCGATACTTGGCCTATTAGGGCTTGAAAAGGGCCCTACATTCAAATGGCCTTTTATAGGTCAAGTCAATGGCTGTTTTCGGGCTCATTCGGGTCGTTTAAAGTCGTTTTCAAGCCTTTTTTGACAACCTCTAGCCTCGTTCAAGTAGTAGAGAAGCCCAAATGGCCGTTGCCTTAGCCGTTTCGATGACCAGAAATAGCCGTTTAACAGGGCTTAAAATAAGCGACATTTGCACCGAAAAGGGCTAATTTACTGCTTGAAAACGACTATCTCTTGGCCTATAGCTGCCTGAAAACGCTCTGTAAAAGGCTCAGAATTTCAATAGGGTAGCAATCTCCTAAATGTTATTAAATCGTTCATATTGAAAGTTTGGTTAGAGTTGGAGCCATTTAATATTAATGTTACCCTGTATAAAGAAGCAAAAGAATTCCCAATGCTCACACACTAAATGCACGTGAGAATTAATTAAACAGTTCAAAAAATCATATCTGAGAACCCGAGAATATCAATGTGGTCTTTTGTTAAAACATCAATGCTGCTGGACACGTTGAGGTACTGTAAATAGTTATATTAAGTCCCTCATTAATGAAGTATGGAATGTGAAGGTAGCCAACCGTATTGCAACAAAATTCAGCACCTTTTCATGAAGCCCTATGCATATACAACAAGGAACGCACGTCAGACTATCTTCACGGTCGTGTGGCACGCTGTGTGTGTAGCCTCCGAACTCGCCAGATTTGAATCTTATGGACTAATAATATGTGTGGAGGGCTGTTCAAAAGTTGAATAATCGATGCCTTTAGATTACCATTGAACTATCGTAGTAAAAGTATCGCTGTCTATGTGCCTGAAACTATTGTCCGGTCTATCTATGAAATGAGTAAGCGCCATATATATTAAAACAGTTCGGTAATTGAACAGTCATTGTAAATGATTCGGTCATTAATTAAACAGTTATTTAGGCTGATTTTTTGCATAAAAAGTTATTAATACGAGTATATCTGTTTCGCAACAAATGTATCCTCAAATATTAGTAGTTATGATATGGATGTTATTGAATAATCCAGTGGGATTCCCCTTAAATACTTCTCGCCACTTGCATAATGCCCAGACTAGGAAAGTGAGAGGAGCGCTGAGCATAAGAGAAATGTCTGCAGAGCGTGCGAGAGTGTGACCTCGAGATCTTACAAAACGGCGAATGATTCCTGCCAACTATACCACCTGCATTCCCCTGTCTCGACTGAGGACTGGTCTCACACCTTATTATTGATCTCCAGAAGTGGGAACTGTATTTAATTGCATGTAGAAAGGATGAAGCTATGAGACCTGTCTGGGCTCGGAAGACCAGCTTATTTTTTGACTTGTAATGCGTCATAAATTGTAAATTTGACATTTCATGAAGCCGAGACACCTGAACGGAAGTTAAAGCTGTTACGATTGCGTGTGTGATCTGATTCAATCTCGGTCACTTTTGTCCGCTTTCGATTGGAAAAAGTGCTGTGTAATTTTAGTATATGTGTATATCACGTTTCGACTACACGCTCTACCATCGCCTTGTCCCCTTTGCTTCACCACACATCCTGCCGAGATAAACACCAGACTTCGCCGGCCGAGCGTCTCGCAGTGCTTATACTGAGACAGTGCTTGTGCCTGCCTTATTATTTTGCTCTTGTGTATTTATTATACTTTCAGTGTATACGTTTCCAAATGAAAAAAGGAAGCATCATCTTAATATTAATAATAGAAGCAAAAAGCTCCTTAAAAATACCTTTAATAAGTAGCACCAGTTTGTACGCATTGTTATGAGTTATCTATTCTATATGAGTTGCAGTTCTATAATAGGGCTAGTCGGAAATTAAAGTAAATTTCGATTTTTGTTAAAAACAATTTGAGCGCATCGAAAAACTGCAGAGTTTTATGGTCACTTTTTCAATTCAGCGAGTAATCTCGCGTGGGTTTCAGCCCTTCATGTGATCGATGTGTACTTCGGTATTTTTCCGTATTCTTTTTTATGTCTGACATTTTTCTGATGACTTAGTAATTGAATGGTTGAATCATGGATATTTCTGAAAAAAGCATTTTCAGGATAAAAAAAACTCTCGCTTGTTAACAAAAGGCCACTAATTCCACTATGTTTATCAATCGATAAAGTTTTATCGAACACATCTTTCGACTAACCTTGAGTTTTTCACAGTAATTCTTTAGCATTAACCACTACTGAATAAACGTTTACTGATCATCTCTCTGCTGGAGCAGCCAAATTATGGCATCCCGCCAGTCGACAACGTCGCTAGGGGACACCTCCACCATCAGGAGGTCTATTCTCAAAACGCCCTCACCACGAGGGCCCTCTCCTGCCTCACCTCGCTCAGGTACCCTAGCGCATCCTCAAGGCAAGCGCCGTGCACGCAAGACTCATATGACATGTGGCGGGCTGACCTGTAGATTTGGGTCTTGTCTGTGTACGCTAATGCACCTGAAGAGTCTAATCGAAAATCCTCTTAAATTTTATGTGGCGATGGAACCAAAAAATCCCTTTCTGTTATGATCATGAGAGTCACTTTAACATTTCTAAAAACTCGAATATTTGATTTGAGAATATTGAAATCAGATATTTAACAATTGACTGTCGTTGTATAAACGGTATATGGCTTTTAAACGACTTTCATAACTCACCCGTTATTTATAAATGAGTTCTCTACTGCTGGTCTAATTATTTCACGACAGTCGGTTTACTTCAACGATAGCCATCAATCCATTGTCTACATCTCATTCTAAGTAGAATACTCAGGGTACTTTTGATACACTCTTCTCATATTCGCTACAAATTTATAATTCTTAAAAAATTACATATAAAAAATAAATTCTTCTATTTGCCACAATTTTGTGCATATGACTGTAGCGAGGCATCTATACCTCGTTCCTCATCTTATAGCATATACAATCCATCTTTCAACATTCACAAGGACTCACCCACATTTTCTTATTATGATTTCCTTTCTGTTCTGAGCATCACGGGGCCACTCTGTATTGATATGCCTCTGTATTCTGAAAAGGTTCCCCATCATCGTTTCCCTCAAGTCCTGGGTCAGGGAGCCCATGCCCGTCTCCACCGCCTCCTTGCATCGTCGATGTCATCCCTAAGCACGTCACCGTGGTGGAGCCTGCAAACCAGGGTATGACATTGAGTTCTACGAGGGTAATGCAGAAAAGAAGGTCATCTATCATTCGCATCAAAACTATTCATATTGATAAAAGTGTTTCTCCTCTGTTTCTCCATAAAGAGACGATGATGTTCGTGAAACACGAGAGCAATTCAAAGCATCTGCTCTCAGGGCATTCTGGGCAATGACCAACACTGTGCTATATGTATAATAATCAGAATACAACACTCGTCAGAAATTACGGCATTCGACAATGTGTGATATATGCGCGCTAAATCCATTTATCAAGTTGGTTGCTGTATAAAATTTAAGTTTCTCCGTCATGAAAGCTGTATTTCCATTAAAGGTAGAGTTACGATTCACTAGTGTTTTCAAATAAAAAGTTTAAGCTGTGTGCAACGAGGTGTGTTGGAAAATATGTGGAAGGATTAAGTGGGTATCACAGTTATGCGCGATGCAACTATACTTTGTACTTGTGCACATTTACAGTATAGGTACTAAATTGTATAATTCTGTTTTTTTAACATTCCTCTTGTTAGATACATAGTTTACGTCTTAACTTCTCCCGTGTTTTTTTTTATTTTGAGTTCAACTGTCGAGAAGAAGGGGGTCTAATTCTTAATGTAGATGTTCTAGCACACCGCTAAAAATTATTCTCAAACTACATTAATACGAATACATTAACGCTTTAATATGCATATAAATAACAGCCTGGATTCGCTGGTTACATATAAGCTTTTCAGTGAGTACTTTCTTCCATTGTTTTACAATGCGCGACCCAAGAGCAGTTTAACTTCTCTCAAGTTGCCATATGGTCAATTGTAGTACCTAAGTAGATAGTAATTCTTTGGTTAGGCTGAGTTAGGTGAGATCTAGTTAGAACAATTTAAGGTAAATTAAAACAAGTTAAGATAAATTAGAACAAGTTAAGTTAAAATAGAACAAGTTAAGTTAAATTAGAACAAGTTAAACCAATTAGAACAAATTCAGGTATATTAGAATAAAAAATTATTAGTTAGATTACGTTGTCCAAATTAAAAATAATTGCCAATTTGAAGGAATTTGGATGTATTTTTTATTTCATTTCCGTATCCCTAATTTGTCCCACATTGCTCAAACTGGCTATCAGAATCCAGAATACTCACATTGGGCGTGAGGTATGACATCACTATCAAGATTTTCTTCAATGAATTGTGTGATTTGTTGAGCTCAGTGGTATTCAGAATTTTAAAGCTACATACTTCTTGCAGAACGTGTGAAATTTTTTTGAATTTTCGCCTTTCACCACGTAACGTACGTACGTTGCATTACTGTTCAAAAGCTCACCCAAAGAATGTAATCATCTCTGAACAGAAGAAGACCAACGAAAAAACGACAGAAGTGACGACAACAGAGCCTATTCCTTGACCAAGAAGAAGCTATATAGGTGATCACATAAGAGGCATAGGTGTCGGAGAGCTTCACCTGCAGAGCAAAGCTGGTGAGCAGCTCTGCTCAAGCATCACCGTGAGCAGATAAAAGTTCGGATCAGAAAAAAGTGTTCTCAGCAACAGGAAAATTCAAAGAACGAGCTAGGGACACCAAAAGGGAAGTGTTATGAAAATGAGCTGCAAGAAGAATACAAATGAACCCATAGCCAATTGAATAGACGGAAATCCTCTACAAAACTGAAGAGGGAGCTCATATTAAAAAGAGGTGCGCTGAGAAAGAAAAGCAACACAAGATTTTGCATTCAGGGTATCTGTGAGCTCAACTTGAGTAAGCATTCCTTCATTTTGGTATACGAACAATGCGCTACACAACCGTCATGCATGCAACCCCTAATAGTGGAACGTTTTCGTTGAGGTCACATGATCGCTGCTTGAGTTTGTTCTTATTTGGTAAATTTCGGATAAAACGGATGGAATATTGTTGAAAATTGTGCCCACAACTCTCTAACGTCTCTGGTAATTATTTAGCCTATGCGAGTACATATATTCATATTTTTCAGCACAATAAAGCAATTTTAGGGATAGTTGCAGAGTTACTAGTATTGTTTGAATAAAAATTGCTCACTCACGTCCGTTTAGTACTGTTTTTCAGGAATCAAAAGTCTAAATTTGTTGATTAGAAATTCAAATATTTTATTTAATTTTGACTTAAGTGATAGGAGAACTCACCACTAAAATTAATTAAAATCTTTGACGAATAATCTCGACAACGCCAGACTTATGTGTCAAATGACTACGCGGGATGCTACGATAAAAAAGTTCCTTGTTTAGACCTTCACTTAAGTCCTAATACATTTTAACGCAAATTTCTTCTGTATATGAAATTATTACAATAAGCCTGATTGAATTGCAAAGCTCAGTTTCTACCTTCCCCTTCAATATTTTAAGTGTCAATTTTAGGCAATTCTTCAAGTCAACCGTGAGCTCACCCAAAACTCAGTCAGAAAAACTACGCTCATTTTCTTCACATACTCATGTTAAAAATATCCAACTCTGAGAATCCAGGAATGATCACAACTTAGTAGCTTCTGCTTGACTGAAAGGCAGAGCGTTACACCTTACGAGAAGGTCTTAAGTTTAATTAATGCGTAGCACATGCGCAGTTGCCAGAGCAAGTGCGTATTTCTAAAAAGCGGAGAAGACGAGTAAAACGTTGAAGGTGTAGGGAGACCCTCTAGCTCAATGAGAATGGGTTTCGATGTCTCCGTCTTCAGTTATTAACTGGAAATTATTGCTATTATAAAAAGATGCCCCTATAAAATGGAGGGATCGTACAAGTAAAAAAGTTCCCCTGTAAATAACAGTCTCCTGTCTATACCCTTCTTCTAGGCCAGAGAACTCAAGAGTGTGTCGAGAGCCCGAGTGAGGAAAAACCTCCATTTAACTTCGGTGGGAGGGACGCGTCCGGCCCCACGATCGTTGTGTCTCCGCCAGTAGAGCTCATCGTGTCTGACGATGGAAAAGTTGTGGGCGGCGAATCAAGTGGTAAGTCATGATGTATCGGCTGCTATACCGTCGATATTTACAGAGCTAAAGAGAGTAGGTCAGTTCTTGACTCAGAGATAGGTATAGAATGGATTAGAATTCAGAAAACGCTGCGAACATCTGTACCAATCAAAACTCACAAATAAATGTAAATGACCAAATCAAATGTTCAAAGAATACATGACTAAATTGTAAAAATGGGCTACGGAAGGTTTAAGACGATTGATGATTTCTTGGAAGAGCTGCTTGAGGGAACTGTTAAATAGAATGTGTAACTGGCAAAAATATAGGCACCGTGTGACTGCGCCCTGGAAATAATATGGGCAGTGCATTTCTTACAGTGGACAGATCACTAGAAAAATTAAAGTATTATCGATTTTGTTTCGAAATAGCTGAGATGAAAATTCTGGCTATCCATGTATCGCTGGGCTCGTATTACTGACGTGAACATTTTTATTAACGTAAACAGAACCAAAAATCGAGGCCACTAAGGGTTCAGTGTGATTTTACAATTGTTGATTTGCAGAATTACCGTGATAAACTTCTTAGTCTCTAGATGGACTTTGTCGGACATCAACGAACGAAAATCAATGAAATTTTGTAAAAGTCTGAATTGTCAACACATACAAATTGAAATGAAGAAAACGTTACTGCATAGTATAAAATATCAGGGTAGGCAACTCACTCAAGTAGCTAACAAGGTTTGTTATAAAATGTAGATTTAATCATTTCCCATCCATGAATACGTTTTAATTAGTTTTTAAACGAAATGAATATTAATGTGCGATTGAAAATTGTACTCTTGATTGACATCAAATACATTTTTTCTCCATACACGTAAAACATCTTTTTATGCGGAAGAAATAGCATTAATTAGATGAAAACAAACTATTTACCATTCTCAAGTGTAAGTTAAAGCAAAAAATAAGCTATTTCAGCGAGATTACAGCGAAAAAATGAAATATTCATAGTAATTAAATTATGACAGGTAGCATCCTTTTGGATAAATTAGCAATTTAACAAAATTCAGTAAATATTACCTGCCGTTTGCTTCGTTACGATAAATACCTCTAGAATTAAACAGCACTGTTTCTATTCATATTTTATGAACTCTGGTACTGATCTAATTTAAACAACAATTCATTTTCGCAAATAAATATGTCATTAAAATTATCACTTCGAAGCATTACTATGTACACGTTAAGATTAAACTACTAAGGCACCTACATACTCATTTAATTGTATTTTGTCTAGAACATTTAAATAGCTTTACCGCAGACTACAATGAACAAACAGTTATATAGCTTTACAAATTAACCTTTTATAGCTGAAAAATCGTAGTAATTTACAATATCATATGAATAATTAAAGCGAGAAGTGCATATTCTAGAATTAACTTATAGTTAGTTCTATCTTTGAACAATTGACACATTAATTTGACCAGCTAACAGAAGGACACAGTTTTTCTGTACTGCTATCGTCATCAATACGTAGTTGAGAACTAAAATCTGATCATTTTTTACATGCTTTGGTATATGTTTATTCAGTGAAGCTAAAAAACATTTCAGAGAAATCCATAAGGTGCTCGCGATAGCCATGTGCTATAGGTTCCGCCGCCGTGCGGCCGGGACCCGGGTTCGAAACTCGGCGCTGGCAGTGGCGATTTTCTCTGTTGGGTATAGGAGAAAAATTCCAAGCACAATACCCCACTCTACCCAGGTGTCTGAAATGGGTACCGGTCTCGACCGGGGGAAAGCGTCATGGCGTCCTGGCGTTAGTTATAAGGCATTTGAAAATCCAATGTACAAGGTGATATGTATCAGGCTTGATTGGAAATAAAGCATCCGTAGATGCCTTCATTATTATTATTATTATTATTATTATTAATTTCTACGAAAAAAATAACTTTGTTTTAGAAATTTTAACTCAATAATTCAGCATTGTACCTTAGCTTCCTCGAAATGAACTCACAGAGGTAATTTATCAAATTTTTGGATTTGTAAATTAAGTTATCAGTTACTAATATAAGTGCATTTATATTAAACTTAATTGGAATTCAATGGAATTGATAAAAATATTTATATTTGAGTTACCCTAACTGATTTATTTTCTACGTTACATGGAGCAGTGCCACACCTCCGTACTACTACTCATTCACCGCCTCCACTTTCGCCTCCACACCATTCACAGCTGTCTCAATGCCAACGTCTGGCAAGGGTTGTGTGTATTCTTGCACCTGTGTACAGTGGTGCCCTTATTAGCCTAAATTCCGTGTTTTGCTACAGTTGGGAACACCGTCATGGCAACCACACGACCGAAAAGCCCCTTCTCTCCCAAGAAAGAAGAAACAAATAATGAGAGCTTCTGGGACAAATTTGGAACTTTGGGACGTAAAAAGAAAGTTAAAGAAGGTAAACAACTGTTGTGCTTATTTTTAAACTCACATGCTACTTTTCTACGTTGAAATTGCATATACTACGACTCATTTTCGTGGTAGGCCTAAATATAATTTGTTGTCTGTCTGAGGTGTGAACTGAGCAGTAATTGATGTTGGTTGGGTATTATACATTTCAAATTCTTGAACGCACTATTACGGTACATGCTATATTCTGATAAGCAGCCTTTTACCTTGTTCAACCAAAAGGTTTTGATTAAATTTTATTAGGGTTTGTAAAAACTGCTGCTAAAAACTTTTTAATTAGCTCTTATTTGCGTTAGGTTTTTTTGGTATCAGAATTTATACATATCTTATTATCAAAGAAGTTTTGGAATTTTTAAGAAGCCATGTTATATGAGTATAGTATGCTAAAGCAGGTTATCTTGGTTATATGAGGAAAACATTGCCAATTCATGCAAATTCCTTGCAAAAATGGGTTTCCTTGAGGAAATAAAACTATTGTCTCTATGAGAATTAGGACCCTTGTGGGGGAAAATGTGAAGTCCTAAGCTGATAGTTTGGTAAGCCTTTTTTTTTCTTTCTATTGGAATTGAATGTTTGTTATTTTAAGGACCATCTTTTTTTTGGTTCTCTGCTGTCCTGTTTTTCAGTACTGACTACTTTCTCCTTCAACTTCTATCTTGTTTCGTGAACTTTTATCCTCCTCAGGGGGATACAACGGTCAAAGTTTGGCGTGATGCAATCAAAGGAAATGGGAATTTTATTCCAAAGAATCACTAAAGGAACCCATTTAAGAACGTTTTACAAGAATGACATTCTGCTCTCTGACGAGTTATTTTTGAATTATTTGACTTTAACAGGTTAGTTGCGATGGGTTAAACCGAAGTTCAATATTCAACTTGAATTTAAAGTCAAAAGTGATAAGCAAATTTGTAAATATCAAACATTAACTGGGCCTGTTAAATACCACTAATTTAGAAAGGTTGTTAGAATTTTTCAAAACGACCCATCGATGGGTCGTTTCGCAGCAGGAAAAACCTAAGCACGATCCACCGGTGGGTCGTGTCGCAGTCAACGTGTTAAAATTGGCTTCCTCGTGCCAAAGGAAGCGAGCGCGCCATCCAGAATTTTATTAATAATGTAAGTTAACCCCCTATTACAAACGCAAAGAGGTTGGGTCGTGAGGGGTAGCCACAGTTCTTCTAGTGAAAATTATAAATAAAGGTTGAAAGCAGCCCATAAAGGTCACAAACAATTGCGATTACATCTGCTCCATGATAGCGGCGGCCGTACCAAGTGGCGCCATTTGTGAGCTGACTGTAAAGGTGACGTTATTACGTGGCGCCATCTATGAGCTGACTGTGAAAGTGACGACGTAATAATGACGACTAAAAAAAACGTCAAAAGCACCAAATACAAAAAATTGTATGTTAACTTTTTTGTTTTATTAACTGAAAACAATATTTCTTATTATTTTATTAACAATTTCTATCATTCTTTTATTTCTACGAAGTTCTGGCAAAAACTTCAACACCTCTTGATCTAAACTTTGCCTTTCTTGACCCAACTTGTTCTTACTTTGTGTTCCACATTTTGCGCGGGAAAGCGATTTTACGTGTAACTTCAAAGCTCAATAATTCAAAAATAACGCATCAGAGAGCAGAATGTCATTCGTGTAAAACGTTATTAAATGGGTTCCTTCAGTAATTCTTGGGAACAAAATTTTCATTTCCTTTGATTGCATCACGCTGGACATTGACTGATACAACTATTGTATCTATGGGAATTAGCGCTCCCAGGGGGACTATGTAAGGGCCTGAGCTAAAGGTTAGGTAGGCTTTCTTTTTGTTAAAATAGAATAGGTTTTTGTTATGTTACGGACCATCTTTTTTCGGTTCACTGCTGTCCTGTTTTTCAGCACCTTCTACTTTCTTCTTCAACTTTGGTCTTGTTTCATGATCTTCTCTCTTAGCTTTCTGTTTCTGTGCCCTTTCTGCATAGATTCCGCATTTCCTTGACTCCATACTAAATGGTGCCTTCTTCCTTCCTCTTTTTAGATAGCCTTTGTTGCAGATAGGGAGGCTTAAACTAACTAATAATCTAATCTAATCTAACCATAAACTTTTATTTCAACTTACTGTTCCTAAGCACCTTGTGCATAGATTCTACGTTCCCTCATTTTCATACTAAATGTTGCCTTCCTCTCTTTGGAAAGACTTTGTTCTGGCTAGAGAGGCTTAAACTAATATCTAATCTTCAAAAATTGGATCATTGTTTTAAAGCCTAGAGTGATTGGATATTTTCAAATTTCCTTTGTGTGCTAAAACAAGTAGATTTATGCAGTTCTGTCAATTTCTAACCTAACTCCGTTTCTTACATGTTGTGTTGCTCATTGAAAATTTGAAAGGTGTTGCACAGACCTTTTAAACTGGTCATAAAATTTATTTTTCTGGCTTTTAGTTTTTCATATATTTTTTTTTTCTCACATTTTTTGCTTTACATTTTTTTGCTCAAGCATTGCTATTTAAGAAGAATATAAATTGGAAATACTGCTAATTGTTGTGCAAGCCTAAAAGTTAATTTTTTATATTAAAAATTGCTGTTTGTGAAATAATGTCTAGATTCTGGAAAAGGAAGTATGTTGCTGAATTTTGTCCCTGAGACAAAAGGATAGACTTGAGCCTTGTTAAATTGGACATCCCCTGAATTTGCTATTTGGACAAATTTTGCATGCTGGTACCTCACTGTGTATAGTGCCTCCCACTCCAATATGTTTACATCTTTTTGATTGACCCAGCAATATTTTTTATTAATAAACATTATTTTTACAGTGAATGAGGTGGTGACTGAGGGCAAACATGCCATCGATGCTCCAGGTGCTCCGTTCCTGCCCAACATGCCTTTTGAAGATTATGAGCTCCGTAAGTAAATACTTGAAGAACGTTCCCCTTCGAGTTTTTGACAGTACTGCATATATATGTATTAAACATGATGCAATGTAGTTGTTCATTTGATTTCTAGTAATGTTTTTTGTGTCTAAAATAATTAGACCCATGAAATTGATTAGATATATTTTAAGACTTGTACAATTTACCAGCTGTTGCAACATGACTAGAAAATATAATCAGACATATTTTGATGGGTCATGTTGCACAGAGAATTTTCACCACATTATGTTACAGATATTGATATTTTTAATATTTTATCTTCACAGAGGATAATGAAGAACGCTCAATGATAGCTCCAGGGTCTAATGCAAACCCCAAGCTGATACATCTGGTGGAGGTACTCATTGACTGGCTCAATGATGTGTTGGCCCCTGACAGAATTATTGTCAGGGAGATGGAGGACGACCTGTATGATGGCTGCGTGCTGCACAAGCTTATTGGTGAGTGGGGTTCAAAAAAGGGTTGTGTGCTAGTGATGCACACTGTGGCTGTGGGATGACAAAGTATTTTACTGGAAGAGTCAGCGAGTGATCACGTGTACGAATATGTAGTTGTAGCTATGTAAATAAGAGTCTCATGAAATTCATTAGCATGCAACTGTTTAGTGAACTCACATCTTTTAAAAATTTGCTAATGTTTTTCCCTGAAGAAAAGAAAGTACTCAGTTGCAAAGTTTTCCGTGAGGCGATTCAGCGATACTGTGAACTGTGCTGAAGTGATTGATGTGTTGGGTGTCGAACTTGCCCTGCTGCCACACATTCCTTGCTTGGGCACTTGGTAGCTTAATATCCTAGTTTAGGAGCTGTGCCTTGATGTTCAGAATAGTATTGTTTATGGTCAAGAGTTTCAATTTTTCATGTTAAGTATATTTCTGAGTAAAATTATTCTTTAAGCAGAACTACGCCAGCATCATGCATTGTACCATGTTTGAGAGACACCATTGATACCCACTGTAACTTCAGTTGGTGTCCAGCATCGGCATTGAGTTGAATGCATGCATGCATGATTAGTTTAAATTTACCGAGAATTTTGCATAGTGAATATTACTTAAGCAAAATAATTCAGATCCATGAAGAAAAATCAAATAATTTGAAATATTTTATTTTGGTGTTACATTAACGATGTCGTTTGGGAAATGCGTTAATAATTAAAAAAACACCGGGGTATTTGACCATATTTTAAAGAAACCATTGCATACCAAAATCCAGATACAGTAGTACCTTTGTAGTCAAACGCCTCGAAGGTCGAACAAATCGGAATTCGACCAAAAAACTCCAGTGATTTTTTGCCCCAGAAGCAGAACACTCGTTCGAAAGTCGAACCGATCCGAGTGGAAAGCGCGCACAATCGAGCATTGGAAGTCGCAGGCCTCCCGTTGTTCTGGTCACAAGTGAATTTTAGCAGCATTATACGCTATTTCATTTTTCTGTGTACTTGGTTAACTTATGTTCAAAGCCGCCACAAATGGGTCCTAAAAAGAATGTAAGTGATAGTGGGCGAGTGAAAAGGGAGAATGTTGCGACAACGATCGAAC
Organism: Morinoia aosen; assembly: GCA_030386875.1. NCBI lineage: Eukaryota > Metazoa > Arthropoda > Malacostraca > Amphipoda > Talitridae > Morinoia > Morinoia aosen. Next base: position 5,662,131 of record CM059563.1, on the reverse strand, counting down.
TGAAGAACGAAATCATTGCAAAATTTGAGAGCGGAGTGCGTGTTTCGGACCTAGCTCCGCAGTACGGCATGGCTTAGTTAACGATTTCAACGTTTTTGAAGAAGAAAGAAGAGCTCAAATGAGCGAATATTGCAAAAGGAGTGACCTCAATGTCGAAGAAAAGACCTCAGATATTGGATGAAGTTGAGAAATTATTGCCGATCTTCATGAATGAGAAACACGTACGCGATAATATCTGTGAGATGTTCATCTGTGAAAAAGCGCACCAAATAAATGATGATTTACTGTACCTGTCGAGTGTAGATTGGGACATATTAATTGCGTTTCCATTATTTCTTATAGGGGAAATTCGTTCGGAAGTCGATAACTTTTCTAGAACGCATTGTGTTCGATTTCCGAGGTACTAATGTATTTTGATTACATGTTCACATGTTCATAAACAGGAGCAATTCTTGTTTTTTCCAATGCTAATTTCTGGCCCTCAATTCAGAATTATTCAGAACAGGTGCACGCCTGCTGGTCGGCATTAAGCTGAAGAATTTCATCCCTTCTTTCTTGAGTTAAATTCCCTTTGTGCAAGTCGATGCTGTTCGGCATTAGTCTGAAGAATTTCATCCTTTCTTTCTTGAGTTAAATTCTCTTGTGCCACTCGATGTTGTCCAGCATTATGCCAAAGAATTTCCTCGCTTCTTTCATGTGTTGCTCTCTCTAGCTACTCGGTGTTGCTTTACATTATTCCGTAGAATTTCCAAACGCCGTTCAAGGGTCAATTTAGCTCTAGCTTCTCGTTGGCGAGCAGCATTGCTTCGTCTTGGCATTTCGCGTTTTTCATCCGATCGTCTTCGGCGTTTTTCTTGCTGTCGTAGTCTTGCTACTTCTCTCTGGCGGTTGGACACATTCCTATCCATGGTGGCCTCTTTTGCCGGAATTTCCCCTCAGAGGGATACAATTATTGTATATATGGGAATTAGCGCTCCCAGGGGGACAATGTAGGGGCTCGAGCTAAGAGTTAGGTAGGCCTTCTTTTTGTTAAAATAGAATGTTTTTGATATGTTAAGGACCACCTCTTTTCGGTTCACTGCTGTCCTGTTTTTTCAGCACCTACTGCTTTCTTCTTCAACTTTGATCTTGTTTCATGAACTTCTTTCTCATCTTACTGTTTCTGTGCCCTTTCTGTATGGACTCCACGTTTCCTTAACTCCATACTAAATGGTGCCTTCTTCCTTCCTCTCTTTGGATCTCATTTGTTGAGGATAGGGAGGCTTACACTAACTAATAATAATGTAATCTTTGCCGTAATTTTATTCTGAAATGTCGTCTATTATCTCTTCGGAGCTTTTCAAGAAAATCACAATTTCGAAAACGATAACTCAAGTTCCAAACTCGTGAGCTTTATACTGTGGTAGCTAGGTTACTGGTCATACTAATTTAAAACATTGTTTTTCGCATTATCAAATAAAAATACCTACCCAACATGATGAATTTCAACAGAGAAAGCTCCAAAGAAAATTTTTACTTGTAAAAATATGCTGATTGCGTTTTCTGGATACCATAATTCAAGTGAAAGGGAATTGAATTGCCACAGAAAAATAATGCAATAGAATAATTTTTTGTATTTCTTAAGCGTTATCATTGTTGCTGTCAAGGCTATCGATTAGAAGAGGTCACACAGACGGACAGACGGACGCGGCTACTTTTATAATAGTGATATTTCTTTGCCTACTAAATCTAAAATCGGAAGTTTTACTTACTTTTTGGTTGAACGTAGAAGTAAAGAGCAAAGATATAAAATTTAAACAAATGAATGCTTTTTTTCAGCAAAATGTTGGTATAAATCTGTGTTTTTTTACTGTAATTGCGTTTTAGTATGTAACAATCACTATGATTGTAATCTTGAATACGTTTTGAATTCCTTTTTTTTTTAATATTCATTTCCTTTAGTGATCTGAAGGTTCTATACAGACTTTTAGTAGATATAACGCCGTTACATCACAACAGCTTAATCTATACTATGATAAAAGCCGCGTCCGTCTGTCCGAAGCCAGCCGAAAGTGCGTGATGAGCGTATCTGTGATATAAGCTCCAATCCTAATATTTTGACGGGCCATGTTCACTCGGCCTCATAAACTCTACAGAGATTGATTTTTTTTATTTCTTACGGACTTTCTTTCATTTCGTCTTCTTTCTTATCATCACTAATATAAAAGGAGCCCCGTCCGTCCGTCAGCGTGTCACACCCACCAGCCGAAAGCGTGAGATGAGCATATCTGTGATACAAGCTTCATCAACTTCACAGTTATTTTCGGTGCCTTAACCCAGCAGATCGAGAGTCGGAATGAATATCACGTGTACTGGTAGGTTAGATTAGGTATAATAGAATATCAGCGGTCGAGACTTGGCAAAGTATTGGAAAGCCATATAATAGCATGGGAAATCATGTGAAAGCCGTGTTGAAGCTCAGTTGGTCTGCCACTTTATCACGCTGTCAAGGAAGCTTAATGACTATTTTTGATAGGAGTTTTACCAGTGCACAAGATTAAGAGTATTTTAATCACGGGTTCTGTTGGGTTGGAAATATTTGCTCCCCTCAGGGGGATACAACTATTGTATCTATGGGAATTAGCGCTCCCAAGGGGACAATGTGAGGGCCCGAGCTAAAGGTTAGGTAGGCTTTCTTTTTGTTAAAATAGAATATATTTTTGTTTTGTTACGGACCATCTTTTTTCAGTTCACTGCTGTCCTGTTTTTTCAGCACCTACTTCTGTCTTCTTCAACTTTGATCTTGTTTCATGAACTTCTTTCTCATCTTACCGTTTCTTTGCCCCTTCTGCATAAATTCTCCATTCTCTTATCTCCATACTAAATGGTGCCTTCCCCCTTCCTCTCTTCGATACGCTCTTTTTTTTTGTAGCGGTTAGGGAGGCTTAAACTAACTTATAATCTTAATCTTATAATCTGATATATTTGCTTGTGATCCACATCTGAAGTATATTTTTTATGAAATTATCGATTCCAGTCATTTATGAAGGATCGCATACACCAAAAAACCCTACTACCTCGACTTTCTCGCAGCGCCCGCAGCGTATCACCTCCTCCCCCCTTTTAAAAAAACGGGGGTGTACTAGTTTCAAATAAAGGGGGGTCGACTAGTCTATACAAGAGTGAGAGCCGCGTCCGTCTGTCCGAAGCCAGCCGAAAATGTGTGATGAGATCATGAGCATATCTGTGATACAAGCGTAGGAAATAGGAACGTGTATCAGGTGATTTGTCAAACATTATTATACATTTTTGACGGACCGTGTGAGTGTGCACTCGGCCTCATCAACTTTCTAGATATTGAATTTTTATATTTCTTACGGCCTTTCTTTTATTTCGCCTTCGTTCTTATTTCGCCTTCTTTCGCCTTCTTTCGCCTTCTTTCGCCTTCTTTCGCCTTCTTTCGCCTTCTTTCGCCTTCTTTCGCCTTCTTTCGCCTTCTTTCGCCTTCTTTCGCCTTCTTTCGCCTTCTTTCGCCTTCTTTCGCCTTCTTTCGCCTTCTTTCGCCTTCTTTCGCCTTCTTTCGCCTTCTTTCGCCTTCTTTCGCCTTCTTTCGCCTTCTTTCGCCTTCTTTCGCCTTCTTTCGCCTTCTTTCGCCTTCTTTCGCCTTCTTTCGCCTTCTTTCGCCTTCTTTCGCCTTCTTTCGCCTTCTTTCGCCTTCTTTCGCCTTCTTTCGCCTTCTTTCGCCTTCTTTCGCCTTCTTTCGCCTTCTTTCGCCTTCTTTCGCCTTCTTTCGCCTTCTTTCGCCTTCTTTCGCCTTCTTTCGCCTTCTTTCGCCTTCTTTCGCCTTCTTTCGCCTTCTTTCGCCTTCTTTCGCCTTCTTTCGCCTTCTTTCGCCTTCTTTCGCCTTCTTTCGCCTTCTTTCGCCTTCTTTCGCCTTCTTTCGCCTTCTTTCGCCTTCTTTCGCCTTCTTTCGCCTTCTTTCGCCTTCTTTCGCCTTCTTTCGCCTTCTTTCGCCTTCTTTCGCCTTCTTTCGCCTTCTTTCGCCTTCTTTCGCCTTCTTTCGCCTTCTTTCGCCTTCTTTCGCCTTCTTTCGCCTTCTTTCGCCTTCTTTCGCCTTCTTTCGCCTTCTTTCGCCTTCTTTCGCCTTCTTTCGCCTTCTTTCGCCTTCTTTCGCCTTCTTTCGCCTTCTTTCGCCTTCTTTCGCCTTCTTTCGCCTTCTTTCGCCTTCTTTCGCCTTCTTTCGCCTTCTTTCGCCTTCTTTCGCCTTCTTTCGCCTTCTTTCGCCTTCTTTCGCCTTCTTTCGCCATCTTTCGCCTTCTTTCGCCTTCTTTTGCCTTCTTTTGCCTTCTTTTGCCTTCTTTTGCCTTCTTTTGCCTTCTTTCGCCTTCTTTCGCCTTCTTTCGCCTTCTTTCGCCTTCTTTCGCCTTCTTTCGCCTTCTTTCGCCTTCTTTCGCCTTCTTTCGCCTTCTTTCGCCTTCTTTCGCCTTCTTTCGCCTTCTTTCGCCTTCTTTCGCCTTCTTTCGCCTTCTTTCGCCTTCTTTCGCCTTCTTTCGCCTTCTTTCGCCTTCTTTCGCCTTCTTTCGCCTTCTTTTGCCTTCTTTTGCCTTCTTTTGCCTTCTTTTGCCTTCTTTCGCCTTCTTTTGCCTTCTTTCGCCTTCTTTTGCCTTCTTTCGCCTTCTTTTGCCTTCCAAACAAAGTGGGGTGGACTAGTCCGTATGATGTGCAGAACTCATAAGCGAATGATTTGCGATCCTGGTTATTTATTGCAGTGAAGAAGCAGTTATATAAATTTTATCCCCTCATGGGGATACAACTATTGTATCTATGGGAATTAGTGCTCCCAGGGGAAAAATGTGAGGGCCCAAGCTGAGAGTTAAGTAGGCCTTCTTTTTGTTGAAAATAAAATGTTTTTTGTTATGTTAAGGACCACCTTTTTTCGGTTCGCTACTGTCCTGTTTTTCAGCACCTCTGACTTTCTTCTTCAACTTTTATCTTATTTCATGTACTTCTTTCCCTTCTTACTGTTTTTATGCCCTTTCTGCATAGATTCCTCATTTTTTTATCTCCATACTAAATGGTGCCTTCCTCCTTCCTCTCTTCGATAAGCTTTATTTTTGCAGCGGTTAGGGAGGCTTAAACTAATTTATAATCTAATCTAATCTATATAAATTTTATGTGAAGTTTTTATTCATAATTTTGTGACATGAAGAGGAAAACATTCTATAGTTTGGAAAAGTTCATGTTGCATGCCAATGTGTTGCAAAATAATTGAAACAATTTTTAGGTTATTTAATAATAATTGTTCCTATGGATTAAATATAGGACAAATAGTACAGAAAATAAAATTTGTTGTAATAGTGAACTGTAACTAAGTAATCTTAAATTATAATTATTATTATTATCATAACAAGAAAATTACTTAGTGGCCACTGTTGTATGAAAAATCATAAAACTCTTACTTTACGCTGCATCATTGTACAATAAACGTTGAATGGATGCAGTTTTAGTTAAAATAATTCAAAATTTTGTTGGCGATAGAAAAAAACTTGAAAGGTTAGCTAGTACAGCGATGGATGCGCTCCCTCGACATTTCAGACTTTGACTCGAATCTGTCATTTTTACTATATGCCTATGCCAGTACTGATACCCGTGAGAAGTCGATTCCAATTAATTGGCACATCTCTAATGAACCGTTCCTGAGTTGCCGTTGTGTGTAAAAATAGCAATCATTACTTATTATAGTAATACCGAAAACGTATGACTTGCGGGAACATTTTTGCTTCTGCGTGTAGAGCGGCTGACGGGCATCACGCTGGACGACGTCCCCGAGGTGACGCTCAGCGAGGAGGGCCAGCGCCAGAAGCTGCACAAAGTGCTGCGTGCCGCCAACAATGTGAGCATTTGCTTCAACCTCTGCTCTATTATCTACTCTTCTCTCCTTGTTTGGCCTCTCGGTGGGATGCAACTGTTTTGTTTTGGGAAGTTACCGCGCCCAGGGAGAAAATGTGAGGTCCAAAGCTGGAGGTTTGATAGGCCTTATTTTGATCGATATAGAATAGTTTTCGTGTTCTGAACGAACCTTCTTTTTTCAATTCATTATTGCCCTGTTTTCCGGTACCTACTATTTTCTTCTTTAACATCAATCTTGTTTCATAAACTTCTTTCTTAACTTACTCTTTTTATGCACAGGGACCTTGTGCGGAATTCCTTCTTTATAAATTCCCTGATTTTGGAATTCCATCTATGGGAATTAGCTCTCCCAGGGGAAAAATGTGAGGGCTCGAGCTGAGAGCTAGGTAGGCCTCCTTTTTGTATAAATAAAATGTTTTTGTTATGTTATGGACCGTTTTTTTTGTTCACTGCTGTCTTGTTTTTCAGCACCTACTCTTTTCTTCTTCGACTTAGATCTTGTTTCATAATCTTCTTTCTCAACTTACTGTTTCTATGCCTTTTCTGCATAGATTCCGCGGTCCCTTAATTCCATACTAAAATGGTGCCTTCCCCTTTTTGGAACTCCATTGAGCGGGTAGGGAGGCTTAAACTAACTAATAATCTAATCAGCTCTTAACTGAATATTTTCGTGATAATTTTGTATTTTTCACTCTCACAGAGGTGTACCACGACTTTCTCTATCATAATATCGTCTGGAATTGTTGTTAGTTTAGTCCTGTACACGATTTCCATAGTTTTTATGCTGTTGTGGTGATTGAAGACTGAGAAGCGAGCTACTTAGCTGTGCGGTCAACAGATCCTGGGAGTGGGAGGCATGCAGCAGTACCAACCCAAGTGGAGCGTTGAGAGCATCCACAGCAAGAACTTGGTGGCCATCCTGCACCTGCTGGTGGCTCTCGTGCGCCACTTCCGGGCTCCCATCCGCCTGCCTGAGAACGTCATCATTGAGGTCATCATTGTCCAGAAAAGGGATGGCGTCCTCAATCACAGATGCGTCAATGAGAAGCTCACAGGTAAGGTCATGAGCATTGAGGTGAGCAGATACAGCTCATGAGAAATGTGTGTGGTCATCATTTGATTTTGTAATGTAAAAGAGGTGACTGGAATGACGGTAAGCCTGTACTGATTAGCTGGGTAATGGTGAAAGAAGATCGTAAGAATTTCACAATAGTGTGTGTAGGCGATGCAAATTTTTACCGGATAAATGAACGTGGAGGAGCGCTTGATAAAGGCGTATCGCACTGTGTAGGTATACTCGGAATGAAGCATGACTTTGCGAATAAATATTTAGTTTACGGTTGTGTGACTTGCTCCCGTGGATTCCAGTATTCCCAGACTATGTTGGTACACAACCCAGAGGAACCTACTAGTTTCCCTTTAGTTCATGACAATGCTTCAGAAGATTAGTCCATTTGTGCGACTTTGTCAACCTTGGGATAATAACCTAGAAACGTTTGAGTACATTTAGAAATATCAGTAAACATGGTACGTTCTGTGATTCGCTTAGGGATATTTTCATTTTATTTTTTAAATGATAGTGAAGCATTTAACGGCCTCGTCATGGTGGAGGTTTCATGGCTATGCTCTGCTCTCAACCTTTCCAACTATTTTATATGTATGTTATAATCCAAAGTGTCTACAACATATCGATTTTACTGCGTGAGAGGCAATTTTCCTGATGTTTCAAGATAAATATATAATAATTAGTTGGTGTAGTAATTTGAATTAATGCACTGATATTACTTTGTTGTCGTTTGTTTCCCGCAAGGGAGATAAACAAACTTGTTATCTGCTTACTTATTTATGAGTGTCAATTAGTAAAGAAGAAGAATCAAACTCTTCGAATTGCTAAGTTGATGTTGAAAAACTGGTACAAATGATAATGTATTGGATGATAGATCTTGATGGAACTGGGTAAAGAAGTTAGGGATTCTCTTGAAGTCTGAGGAAGCCTAAATAAAGAAGTGTGGATTACAGAAGACTAAATGAATGGAACATGGATGGTAAGAAGTAGATTAATGGCGCATAAACAAGTGGGAAGGGGACACTGTGAGAAGTAATTCAAAACCTTAAATAAATTACCTGCCAATATGAAGTAACTATGAGACCTGTGGAGGAAACCTGAAAACCTTATATAATACATGCTTCAAACAAACATGGGAACTAAAACAATTGAAATAGTAATCTTAAGCAAGATGAAGAAAAATACACACTGAAGAAATTCCTCAAAAATAAGAAGAAAGTATGAGATTTACAAATCTAAATGCATAACTAAACATGACATTTTACACCATCTTAACTTGAATGTGAACATAAAATAGAATAAATTCCATAACTCAAAATTAAAATAAAACTCGAAATATTTAATAAAAACTAATGTAAATCTATAAAAAGAAAGTGAATATCAACGAAATAGATAATATGCCTACTAACGAGTAACACAATATTGCAAAATTGTTCACATGACAAGAGAGATAAGTTACAAACTAACTTTCCAGTGCTGCTGATGCTTTGCTTGGAATTATTCTGGGCTTACTACTAGTCCCTTATAGTAAACTTAAATTTACCATCATAGCTAAAAAGGATGAGAATATACCCAGCTAGGCTAAAATTAAAAATTACAAATAAAATTATTTGTGTAAAAGAAACATGAAGATGAAGGGTGTATCACAAAAAGTAGCTATACAACCCCCAGTTACAACCTAAATTTTGCTTGTTTAATACCTGCTAATTTTGGTGTGAAATATAATTAGACGTTACTAGTCATCTTGAATAGGAATGTTAGTCCATGGTGTTAAAAGATGTAAATTACATTGCTCAGGATGAATTTTTTAGATTTTAATAACTGATATACTTATTAATCTCGTTCTTTGGAGTTATCTCAAACTCGTTTGAATAAAATTTATCTTTAATATCGCTGAAAGATGACAGCTCCTGTTCCTGAAAACCTTTGGCTACTCTCTCTCATTATCCATGGATTTCTTCTGTGAAGTGTAGTAGGCTCCCAAGATGAATATGTGAGGTCCCGAGCTAAAGGTTAGCTGGGCCTTCCATTTGTTGCATCAAAATAGTTATTTCTTGTTTTGTTACGGGCCATATTTTTTCGGTTCACTGCTGCCCTATTTTTTTCTTAGCACCTACTACTTTCCTCAATATTTTTTGTTTCAAATAACTGTTTTTGCAACTTGCCATTTTTATGCAACTTGTGCATAAATTCTGCGTTTCCTCAACTCCATACTAGATGGTACTTTCCTCCTTCCTCTTTTTGGAGCGCCCTTATTGCGGTTAGTGAGGCTTAAACTGTCATGTAATCTAATCTGTGCTGTGAAGTGTATAATATTTTAAAGAAAGAGCGCTGTTCGTAAAAAAATTTTGCTCAAGGAGAGAGAAACACTGGATCATGGTAGAGAAATTTGAACAATGCAATCTTTTTCAAAATGCAGATAACTACAGGTATTTCATGAATATTGTTTTCCTTTTATCATCGTTTGTGTTTTATTACTAAGATGTAAAATCCTCTCTCTGTGCAGGAGTATATGACGACCTCGGCCTGCGCCACGAGAGGGATGCCTTCGATGCCCTGCTTGACCAGTCGCCTGATAAACTCGAAGTTGTCAAGCGGGTCGGTGAAGTTTGTTACGTGATCTCATAGCGACACAGTATTCTTTCAGTTGTGCCTTGTGTTCCTGTTGTTCTATTACTATATCGAACGATTTGGGCAATTTTGTTTATGTAGTACACTATATCTCATTGCTTCTCTATACTTCTGTAATATTTGGGAAAATAACACAGCTCACATCTTTAGCTTTACCCCTCGCTCTACACGAACCTAATTTCTGTAATGAGCTAAATGTGACTCCGTTTTTGTAGACTGAAAACCCTAGGGTACCATCAGAGCAGCTATCATACTGTATCATTTGTTGAACGTTTTTTTAGTTAATTTAGAAGCTCATATTTATGTATCCTGCATTAATATTTGCTTTCCATTTTACGAGTTTGACAACAATCTTTCATCCCTTCTTGTATGTGCAGCTTCATCTCATTTTTTATGAAAGTGGTTTTCCCGCTGTTATTCGCATTATTTCACATTCACGAAATTATTCACATCGCTCTTGGTTCTCTTGTGAGGATTTTTAATTTCAACTGAACTGCCAGACTGTTGCTACACACTAGTATTTGTTCTGTATGTAAAAGCTCCAGTTGCTGTTTGTGGAGAAAAATACAATTGGTATCTGGGATTAACGAAAATGAATGTATTTGCAGGATGCACTAGTAATAAATGAAAGGGTTAAAAAGATTGCATAAATGTTACTGAAGGGTATTAAAATCTATATCATTATCGTTTTTCAATTTGAACAACGCCGTTATTTGGACACCGACTATTTTTTCTACATTGAATGGAAAAGGACGAAGATCAAGTGCGGAGATACGTGCATGAATAAATTTTTGATTCTGTGTTTGCATCTAAGTAGTCCATCATGTGCTCGCCGAGTTTGAATAACTTCTGTAGAGCAACTAGCATGTTGAAGTTAACAGGCTCCTCAGAGTGATACAACTACTATATCTATGGGTATTAACACTCTCAGGAGGAAGATGTAAGGTCCCAAGCTGGAGATTGGGTAAGCTTTCCTTCTGTTAAAATGAAAGCTTTTTGGTTTTGTTATGGATCACTTTTTGAGGCTTACAACTACCTTTTTTAGCACCTCTTACGTTTTATGAAATTTTTAGCTTCTTTCATGATTCTATCAAACTTACTGTTTCTACACAATGAGTGGGAGGCTCACCTTGTGCATAGATTCTCCGTTCCTTTAATTCCTATTCTAAATGGTGCCTCCTTCCTTTGGGAATACTTTTGTTGTAGTTGAAGAAGTTTAAGCTAATTATCATTCTAAATCTGATTGTTGTTAACAAGGTTATAATGCGCGAATTTTTTCTATTGATTTGTCTACTTTCTTCACAGAGTCTTGTTACCTTCGTCAATCGCCAGTTGAATCGCCTCAATTTGGAAGTTCAGGACGTCGAGACTGAGTTCCATGACGGATGTCATTTGTGCCTCCTCATGGGCCTCCTGGAGGGCTACTTTGTGCCTCTCTACTTCTTCTACAGCGCACCTCAGGTCAGCTATGAGGAATGGAATTGTCCGGTACTAGTGCTACATCATCAGCTGTTGGTATCAGATCAGTAGTCAGCTGTTGAGTTTTAGTTCCAAAACCAGGGATGGAAAAAACCCTGGGTTTTTTAAAAAAACCCAACCCACGTGGGTTTTTTTGGGTTAAATTGGGTTTTTTTGGGTTTTATTGGTTTTTTTTTGGGCTTTGTTGGGTTTTTTGTAATACCTTTTTTTGTTTAAAAGAGTTATTCACATAGCTCCAGTTGCCTCTCTTCCAGATTTATATACACTTATTGAGTAAATATTGTTATTTGATTACTTCATTTCCTACATTATATTACATCATTATATGAATTATTACATTCTATGAACAATATATGAATTAAGTTTGTCCATCACAATTACCACTTACCAATTACCATATGCATAGGATAATAGCTGTGCAGTCTGTAAAGATATAAGATGTGCAAAGAGAATCGCTATGCTTGTCAATTCATAGTAAGTTGTTTTAGCAGAAGACAGACGCAAGTCATGTGAGAGGGAAGCACCATGCAGATCATAAGTAACCACCACAAGCAACTTGAAGCAAGACAGCTGCACATCACTCAACAGTCATGCTGTTAACAACTTAACGTGTGTATTGTGTGAGCTGGAGGGCTTAGCAGTGCAAGCCAAGTCAGTCAACCACACTGTTACATGTTACATGTAGTGACATGCCAAAATTTTTTCTTTAAATTTGTCAAAAAAATCACTTTTTGCAGTACAGGATAGCAACAAATACTCAAACGATTAGAAATAAATGCTCTAACAGATTTCATCGTCAAATTTGTTCCAGTGCAGCTTGAATGCTCACTATAGGCCAGTCGTTTATTTACTTTCTTACCCCATGATGGCTGCGGTCGTGTCTTGCCCCATCTGACTATAATTGTTAGAATTATTTCCGGCAAAGCTCTCAAAGGAGACATATTGAAGAGTGGTTGGCTGAGTACAATCCGGAGTTGATCGGTACGATTTATTTGTATAAATTGAAGGACTCCAACATCTTCCCAAAACACATGTTCAACATGAATATCACTAAGACAACGACTCCTCGTTGATGGTGAGATATTTAAGACATGAAACAGCAGAAAATGCAGATTCTTGAAAAAACACTGGCAGAGGGTTTCTGCAAGTTTATAAGCAACCTTCATTCTTGCTTTGCAAGTTCAGGATTAGTTGAGAGAATTTTCTAAACATTTGGAATTGTGCGGAATAAATTGAGAAATAGATTAGGATTGGAACGCGCACAGAAATTGGTCTCATTATATCGCCACCTCACAAATGATCATGATGTGGAGGACAACGATAAAATGGCAGTGGATGTAGAAAGAGAAATAAAGTAGTACTGTAGTAGCGGTCTAGTCTAGAAGCAGGGTTGGCACATAAAAAGCCCACCCAAAAAAGCCCAAGAAAACACATTAAAAATCCACTAAATAGTGTTTTTTTTTGGGCATTTTTGGGTTTTATTGGTGCTATTTGCATTTCACTTGTTTTCAAGCTTATAGAATCAAAATGAGCTAAATATTTTTATTGTCAAAAATTTGTACAAGGCATTTGCATGACAACGACAATAAATATTGAAAAAAAAAAACACTATAAAAATAAAATAAGAAAAACCCTAATCACAAAAAAAACTCGAGGGGCTAGTATATTTCCATGAGTTCCATTTACAAAGTAAAAAACAAAAACTAAGAAACAGATGCAGTTTGACTATTTGAGAGTAAAGAGACTTCTGAATTCTTCCTCTATTTTCTAGACTAGACCCCTAATACAGTACTACTTTATTTCTCTTTCTACATCCACTGCCATTTTATCATCGTCATCCACATCATGATCATTTGTGAGGTGGCGATATAATGAGACCAATTTCTGTGCGCGTTCCGATCCTAATCTATTTCTCAATTTATTCCACGCAATTCCAAATGTTTAGAAAATTCTCTCAACGAATCCTGAACTTGCGAAGTAAGAATGAAGATTTCTTATGAACTTGCGAAGCCCTCTGCCAGTGTTTTTTTAAGAATCTGCATTTTCTGCTGTTTCATGTCTTGAATATCCCACCATCAACGAGGAGTCGTTGTCTTAGTGATATTCATGTTGAACATGTGTTTTGGGAAGATGTTAGAGTCCTTCAATTTATACAAATAAATCGCACCGATCAACTCCAGATTGTACTCAGCCAACCACTCTTCAATATCTGTCTCCTTTGAGAGCTTTGCCGGAAATAAGTCGTAACAATTATAGTCAGATGGGGCAAGACACGACCGCAGCCATCATGGGGTAAAAAAGTAAATAAACGATTGGCCTATAGTGAGCATTCAAGCTGCACTGGAACAAATTTGACGATGGAATCTGTTAAAGCATTTATTTCTAATCGTTTTAGTGTTTGTTGCTATCCTGAACTGCAAAAAGTGATTTTTTTGACAAATTTTTGTACATGTTGTAACATGTAACAGTGTGGTTGACTGACTTGGCTTGCACTGCTAAGCCCTCCAGCTCACACAATACACACGTTAAGTTGTTAACAGCATGACTGTTAAGTGATGTGCAGCTGTCTTGCTTCAAGTTGGTTGTGGTGGTTACTTATGATCTGCATGGTGCTTCCTCTCACATGACTTGCGTCTGCCTTCTGCTAAAACAACTAACTATGAATTGACAAGCATAGCGATTCTCTTTGCACATCTTATATCTTTACAGACTGCACAGCTATGTCCCTATGCATATGGTAATTGGTAAGTGGTAATTGTAATGGACAAACTTAATTCATATATTGTACATAGAATGTAATAATTCATATAATGATGTAATATGATGTTGGAAATAAAGTAATCAAATAATATTTACTCAATAAGTGTATATATATCTGGAAAAGAGGCAACTGGAGCCATGTGAATAACTCTTTCAAACAAAAAAAGATATTACCAAAAAACCAATTAAGCCTAAAAAAACAATAAAACCCAAAAAACCCAATTTAACCCAAAAAACCCGCGTGGGTTGAGTGTTTTTAAAAACCTAGGGTTTTTTCCATACCTGTCTAGAAGACAGAGGAAGAATTCAGAAGTCTCTTTACTCTCAAATAGTCAAACTGCATTTGTTTCTTAGTTTTTGTTTTTACTTTGGAAATGGAACTCATAGAAATATACTAGCCCCTCGAGTTTTTTTTTTGTGATTAGGGTTTTTCTTATTTTATTTTTATAGTGGTATTTTTTTCAATATTTATTGCCATAGCCATGCAAATGCCTTGAACAAATTTTTGACAATATAAATATTTAGCTCATTTTGATTCTATAAGCTTGAAAACAAGTGAAATTCAAATAGCACCAATAAAACCCAAAAAAGCCCAAAAAAACCCACTATTTAGTGGGTTTTTTAATGTGGGTTTTTTTGGGCTTTTTTGGGTGGGTTATTTATGTGCCAACCCTGTCCAAAACGCATTCTGAATTTGACCAAGTGCTAATCTTTCATTTACAGACTTTTGATCTTAGATGGCAAAGAAGTTGGACGCTTTGCATCATAGTTTAGTCCAGATATTAAAAAAGATGACGCACTTCCAATCGGTTTTACTCAGTACTGTTGCGGGTCACCATGTCATTAACCTCATTGTGTCCCCCTTACATTTTCTGCACATATGTGGGACATTCATTTACTGTAAAGCACATTAAGCTCTATAAAATCCTGCTCTGCATTCAACAAGGCTTTAAGGGATACTTAAATTTAATTTTCATGGTTTCACGTTTTTTTTTCCATTTTTGATATCTCTCTTTTTGCCCGACCTGTGTCTTAATTAAAACGTTCAGTTTGAAAATTCGCAAATTTATTTGTGTACCGTTTCTTTGAATGAGGTAAGGTAGGTTTCATTCTCATCTTGGGGTATGGAGATACAGACCCTAATGAGCGGCGTATATCATAAATGATCATGTTGAACTCGGAAAATGTTTCAAGAGTACCTGATTAGAATTTAGTGAAGGAAACTTCATTAACTATAGATATTGTGGGAATGATAATGTATGTGCTTCTACAAAAATAAATTTAAACCTTGATTTGGCTTGTGAATGTTCTTAGCTTAGCTGGTAGGGCATACTCGTAGCACCCTGATTTGACTGGAGTAAGTTGGTAAGGATTTACTATTTTTAGAGTTAAAATGTGCATTGCTTTAGGCCACTGTAAGCAAATATAATGAACCCTATTGGTCAGGAGCAGCTGCACTCGTCTTCGACTATATTTCCTGCATGGGTAGAAATGTCATCATGTGTGTCGATAACGGAGCAAATATGTTAAGCGTAAGCCAAGCCGTCTTCTCGCATTTCAGGGCTTCGATGAGAAGCTCCACAACGTGAACGCTGCGTTTGAGCTCATGATGGACGCTGGCCTTGACAGACCTAAGGCTCGACCTGAGGGTGAGTTTAACACTGGAATACCTGGTGCACGTAGCAACGAGCTACTTTAGCCC
This sequence comes from Morinoia aosen, assembly GCA_030386875.1. Classification (NCBI taxonomy): domain Eukaryota; kingdom Metazoa; phylum Arthropoda; class Malacostraca; order Amphipoda; family Talitridae; genus Morinoia; species Morinoia aosen. The sequence goes on along the minus strand of CM059563.1, from coordinate 5,646,604 downwards.
AGTTTAGCTCCATTATTGCCAAATTATATAGCCTTGTAATTTTGGCCCGCTTCTGGTCACAACTATCAAGTGGATGCAATAAATAATTTTAGTTCATGCTTTAATAAGCAGCAATTTCAGTTTTGTCTATTCTTATTTTCACGATGTTCTTCCTGTAAATAAGAAGCTTAGGTGTTAATTGAAATGTAATTTAAAAGGTTATTAGTGTGTGCTGGAAATATTTTTATCTGAGTCGATTTTTATTTAAGAATATGAATTCAGAAGTCATTTTACACTAGATTTATTTGATAAGCCTTCAGTAATATGATTATAGAGCTAGGAAAAATTCTTTGCCAAGATGTATCGTTGAACATGATAATTCAAGGAAAAAAGTTCTCCTTTCTTTCATTCCGATCGTTTTGGTCCGTTTATGTAAGAAAAAGATAATAGCATAAAATTACTCAGTAAAATTTTTACACGAGGCGTTCAAAAAATCTGAGCAGTAAGCGTTTTGGGCCTATGATTCTTGGCGTTGTCACACCGAGCTAAAAATCGGTTATCTTTCAACAATACCACTGTGCAGTGAATTTTTTTTTCTGCGTATGCGCGACTTGGCTAGCCCGTCCTGAGCGGCCAGGAGAGCGCGAGTCATTTCCGTTAGTCATGGTGTACGTATCATCTACTACATGCAAACCGTGAAATACGAGTGAACTTGAGTACTAAAAATAAAGAGTGACACTTTCAGCACTGTTCATAAAGATGTTTCAAGCCTTGTTTAGCCTAATGTATTGTTTTTGAGTCTTACCACTACACACAAATAGCTATTCTGCAATAAAAATAATTACTCCGAAGACGGCTTTTGAATAGTGGATCATATTTGCAGCCATCTCTCGCGTTGTCTGTGTGAAAATTTTTTAGTGACACCATAGGTCACGATTTAACTAACCTGGCAAGAATTTAATCCATAATCTTTTTTCGTGATGCTTGAAAATATCCAGTACTGAAAACCACTATCTGTGTGTTGAGAATATTCTTGAGTTCGCTAAGAACTCAATATTGAGTTTAATGACTAAGCCAGCAAATCTAGCATGGCATCATCGTACTGCACAATAAGTTTTCGCTTACCGCACGTTATATCAAGCAAATTATTTGAAACTTTCATCCTCGTATCCAAGCTTAATGCTAGCGATATAACCACGCTTGTGCGAAAATATTTATGTACTAAAACTTTTATGCACCAAGTTGAAGAATTATTTATTTTTCTTTGGCCAGTTGTTTACCTCAGTCAATAAATTTGTATATGCTCGTAAAATGCCCTTGGTCTGCCTGCGCAGATATCGTGAACAAAGACCTGAAGTCGACGCTGCGTGTGCTGTACAACCTGTTCTCCAAGTACAAGACCAGCGCTGCCTGATGCCTGCGCTGTTGTACGCCCTGCTGCCGTTGTGTTCAAACTCAACGAATGTAAATTAACAGTCTATGAAAAATATAAACTTTATTTAACAATATCAACATAAAAAACATCAAAATAGCTATTGATTTTTAAATGTTAAAACTTTAAATCTAACTAACTTGAGGTCGTTGGGAATTAAAAGTTTACGATGTGTACTGAATCATAAATGTTTTTCTCACTTTAATTAATAGAAACATATTTTTACTTACATAAATGACAGTATTTTATACTTGATTTGAAATCAAATTGCGAGCAATACGACGAATAAACAAGTAAAGAGTGCATTTATGACGATTGACTAAAATGTTGTGTGTTGATGGATAGAAAGTAAAATTTCATAAGGCGTCTGCAAAAAAAATTAGCTACCATCAGGATAGACTTCTACATTTCAAAAAGTAACTTTGAGCTGCCGAAGAAGACTAATAAGACATTTGCGACGTCTAATTGAGCTTCATTTCTCCAATAGCCATCTGCCTTGGCGTCGTGAATATAAGCTTATCGTCCCGTGCACGAACCTCTGCACAGAGGATAAATACAATTTATCTCTGAAGAATTATCTTGCTTCTAGCGCTGCATGAACATATATTAGTTCCTAAAACAGCGTTTCACGCATGAATTGAAATTTTGTTCTGAGTGTGCCAAAGAAATCATCTGTGCCTTTTCATTCTTCCGTCTCAAATGAATGTAGATGTTTTTTAACATAGTAATCCTAAATATAAAACTACATAAAAACTGTGCTCCGTTATTTTTCCTCGGCATTTATTGACCAGAAGGAAAGTTTCTACAGAGGCTTCAGCTGACGCTGTTTCAAATCGATGAACCGCTGAATTGTTGGGTTCTGAAGTAGTTCCTGTAAAGCAAGATTTATTTAGTTACAAAACGAAAAAGTTCATTTAGACTACAAAGTAAGGTTCATTCATTTCGACTTTTTCAAAACGTATGAAAATAGTGAACAATATAAGGAAATGTTTTTCCCATCTAATAAGCAGAAGAGTAATAGTTACAGAAATGATCTTTTTATCCATGAGAGGTTCGACATGAATAATATATCCTTAATCCTAGATCTAATCTGTTCTAGGATCTGATCTAATCTATTAGCAGTAAATGAGCTTTACTTATCAAACCTTCGAAACATGTACATCAAAATATTTACATCGAAGAACGTTGAATGTTTTTAAAACCCACGTTGTAGACTACTAATAGCTTAGGTTAGTTTAAAGAAGCAGACGGACTAAAACAAATGGACACCGCTGTCCAATCTGTGATTTCATTCTTTCAACCGCGGGTAAAAGGAAGCACAGCCCACCATTCCGTTCAATTCGAGTTGCCTAATAGCCTCTTGCTCGATCTGAGATATCTTGTGCAATTGGCATCAAGACTGATGGATCACCACTTGCTCTGATTTCTAAAAGTAAAAAGCCAAGTTAAAAAATGCAGACTCGAAAACTTTAAATTGAGCTGCTATCGTAATTGGCAGGTGGCTAACGTCGGTCTTTTCGACTACGGTTTTCTGAAACTTGTATTGCTGACTCTTATAAATAAAAATGGTAAATTCCCATCAGCTAAATACCTCCATCAAAAAACTAACTTAAATTAAATCACAGTATATCAATATTAACGACTATTACAAAATGAGAGTCGATCTCAATACGCTTGCATTCGTTGAACCCAAACACTCAGCTTTGCCTTTTTACGAGTAATATTTTACAGCGTGGCAGAACTGGGCAGCCACTCACCAATTTTTTCTGGTCGAGGATGTGACTCATGAGTGAGGCTGTGAGTTGCTGTTGCTGCTGCTCCTCGAGTTCTCGCGCTGCGCTGCTGTTCTCTGTATGAAACAAAGGATTTCCTTTAAGCTCAACGAAAACATCACTCCTCTCATCCATGATACTAGAATCACGGTCAGTCCTGTGACATCCGTCAGAGATATTCCGGGAGAATCCTACTCATACCAACAGGATTCACTAACGTGTCTGATATTGAACAAGGACTATTCTCTGCAGTAAACTAGAGTTCAATAATTGTAATCATGCTTTTGGTACAGTACTTTTCGAAAATAATTATCTCTAAACATTGATGAAGATCAATGCCCTGATATGAGAGAAAAATCAATATAATAATCTCCATTCTAAACAACAAATTGCTGAAAAAAATTGTAAAATTGAATCCACCCACTCAATATTTATTTGCTTTACATGTTCAAAGAAATATTATTGATCATCTTCAACAACAAACAAATATATAACCGAGAAAATTTTTTTAAAACAACTGATAAATTTTACAGCTGGAACATGTACCTTACCAGCCTAACAGTGAGCCTTCATCCCTTCTTTAATTAAACTTTAACAGAGAATAATGAGCATTCTTCACTTTTTAAATGGGAAAGACCTTTAACCATGAAATACTTTCTTTTTCATTGACGTACGTGGTAAATACTGGTATTTTAACTACAGGAGTTACCTTTTGTATGAGTAACACACACTTTATATTAAAGGTTTATTTCCTCTTCATGTGCACGTAACAGAAGGGAGCTTGCTCTAGCGGCACACTGCAAGGTTTAACAAATTTTAGTAGCACGGAACCATGGAGTTGACGTGTGAACTATTTCTTTCAGGAAATAATTTTACCAGATTTGAATCAGATTTACACGTTCCTTTCCAAGATTACATACTAACAATTCCTTTCAGGATTAATGAAAGTAGTACCACGCTTGGCTTCAAAAGAATAAGTAACTTATCAAGTTATATACGCGAAAATCAACGGCTATGCTCGACAAAAAAAAATAATCTGAATAAGAAAAGCAGTATCAAGTCAGTAATCAAATATTGTTATCAACCACACGAAAAGTCGCTCACCCTCATTTGCTGCAGTCGCCTGCTGCCTGTCCTCGGGCCAGGGCCCAGCGGAAGCTGCTGCACTACTGCTGCTGCCGCTGCCGCCGCCTCTCCCTCCTGAGAAAATGCTTGATGAACATTAATAGACAAAAAAGGCTGCACATATTTTTTTCTCATCAAACTTTACTCTTCACAAAGCACATTTGACGCACAAAATGCAGGAAATATAAGAACTATAATGCTATATTCAGCAGGCAACTCCAAGATTTCATGCTTGTTTTTATCAATGGTGTTTTTCTAGGTTTTTATATGCAGATTTAAAATTTTACTTAAAAGTGCGAATACACGAATACTTCTAAATAAGCTATACAAATAGTTTTGCTCAGTAAGCCACAACCTTTGTTTGTAAATGTCAAAAAGTCGAAGTATATGATTCTTAGTTTTAATCCTAAATCAAGCGTAAGATTTTTAACTGGAAATATTTGGCAAACACGATATTTTTTCTAACAAACACGAAGTTATTTTCGGTGAAAATCTTACAAAAATAATTTATGAACGGGAACGTAGTATAATATCCTCGTTTTTCGTATAAGTCAAGTTTGAGGATTCTTGGATCTGCAAAACATTATCAGACTATAACATTGTTAACAGATCAAGTTCAAACACTTCATTAAATCTGAGGGAAAATTACTGGTGTTAAATTCGTTTTTCATTCGTGAAGAATCAAAGACTATGAATGTGAAGTATTGCAAAAACGTAGAATTTTACTTTTGAACCATTTCTCGAAACTTTCATTCGAATTGAGCGGCGTTTGACACTAGAGAACGCATTCACACTCAGTATTTAGGTATAGCAGCGAGTGAATGTGTTGTGCTTCTACTTTCTGACGCAGTCATTTTTCACCGCGACACATTACACAACCACACATTTGCCAATGAAACAATTATTAGTATATTTTAACCAGAGGTCATAAAAACATTTACATTAGGTCGTAAGCATCTACTTATAATTGTCGTCCCAGAACACGTGCAAATAGAAATGACAACACTGACCCCCACGGCCCCCTCGGCCACCCCCCCGCTGCTTCTTCTTTTTCCGGCGGCCTCCCTGCGGAGCGGCCCTCAGCCCAGCCTCGTCCAGCTGGCTGGGGTGCATGGGGGCCTCCTAAGCGAGCACGGCGCCAGGCGGGGAACGGGGAAAGCAAAAAAATGCTGAAAACGGCTAAAATGAACTTGTGTAGTTTACAAGTTATATTTGAGGTCGTTGGGAATTAAAAGTTTACAATGTTCACTAAATCAGACATATTTTTTAAACAATTCAATCGATAGAACCATATTTTTACTTCCATGAATGACAGCATTTTATGCTTTATTTGAAATAAAATTTGGAGCAATACGATGAATAAACCAATAAAAAGTGCATTTATGATGATTGACTGAAATATTGTGTGTTGATGGTTAGAATGTAGAAATTCATAAGGCGTCCGCAGAAAATTAGATTCTGCGACAATAAAAAATGGAGTAGTTCGTTGCTACTCCAGTTCTAATCAAGAATCTTCAGAGTAGCATTAATGTTGATATGAAACTATGTAAATATCTAAGATTATTTAAATTCTTCATTAGAAAAACGTATCTTTTCTCACTTCCAGCTCACCCTCAGAAATTTTTTCCTCTCGTCCAAGTAAAATTTCAGCAAGACCCAGACTCCTTCCCACTTCTATTCATTCTTTGGGTGGTCTCACCCTTACCCTGATTCCACAACACACACACGATTAATTTCTCAAATTACGGACAAAAATTTGATGCTATTACGCGGCAAAAGCTACCGGACCCAAAACACTTCCAGACCACTTATTTTCAAGTTACTTTAAATTGCTCAGAAAACATTATTCGTAATTTTTTCGGTGAATAGGAAACAGTTGGTTCAGTGCTTGTTTGGGAAATCTTTCTGTCTTCCCAACCAGTATTAAAAATTCAAGTATCAGCTACCCCCCAAATAAATATACGAAAAGTTAACTCGATAGGAAGTATGCGTCGATGTTTTACGTATGCGTCGATTGCATTTATGACGTCACAGATAGGAAAATAGAAACCTGAGCTGTGATTTTCTCTTATCGCAATGCAATTTATTAGTAACAGACATAGTTTGTGGCCTTCCTGATTGGTCTGCCCGCCCTTATTTCCAATGCAATCTTGAGCTCTACATAGTGAGTGTAAATTATATTGGTTAATTGTTATGTATTGGGTCGGCTAGAAACTTCGTTTTTTGAATGTCATCTTTCTGATCTTCTAAAAATATTTTCATATTCTTATTCTCTAAATCCTGTATTTGGTATATCGAGCATGCTTAGATCAGATTAGATTATTAGTTTAAGCCTCCCTATCCGCAACAAAGGCTATCCAAAGAGAGGATGGAAGAAGGCACCATTTAGTATGGAGTTAAGGAAATGCGGAATCTATGCAGAAAGGGCACAGAAACAGAAAGTCAAGAAAGAAGATCATGAAACAAGAAAAAGTTGAAGAAGGAAGTAGTAGGTGCTGAAAAACAGGACAGCAGTGAACCGAAAAAAGATGGTCCGTAACAAAACAAAAACCTATTCTATTTCAACAAAAAGAAAGCCTACCTAACCTTTAGCTTAGGCCCTTACATAGTCCCCTGGGAACGCTAATTCCCATAGACACAATAGTTGTATCCCCCTGAGGGGGCATGCTTAGATCAGCGTGTAATACGAGTAAGCCTCCAAATAGAGAAGTTCTAATACTTCATGAGCTCGAATGCAAGCAAAAATGTCAGAACTTCTCTATTTGGAGGCTTACTGCACCCTGACGTGAACATGCTCGTTGTACCTAACACAGGATTTAGAAAATAAGAACATAAAACGATTTCTAGAAGGTCGGAAACATGACATTCAAAAAACGAACTTTGTGGAGAACCCAATTTCATATCGACCGAAATTTACTCCCCCGTTAATCACATCACAAAAAATGAGACATCACACGAAGAAAGGTTTAGCATTTAAAACCGATTATTTTAGTGATGATTAGATAAGTTATTTTACGCCTTCCTAACCGCGACAAAGGCATTCCAAAGAGAAGGAAAAGCAAGACACCATTTAGTATGGACTTGAAAGAACGAGGTCTCTTTGCGAAGTACGTTGAGAAAAAATTTGTGAAACAAGATGAAAGTTAAAGAAGAAAGTAGTAGGTGCTGGAAAATACGACTGCAGTGAACCAAAAAAAAGATGGTCAACAAAACGAAGCAAAAAATTCATTCTATCCTAATGGGAACGCCAATTCCCGTACACTCAATAGATGTATCCTCCTGATGAGTTTTAGTGATGAATTACAGCTTCACATTTAAAACATAACGTCAGCATTTACGGCGGGGTATTTAAATACTATCATATATTTACCAATTGAACAAATTTTAAGTCAAGATTGAGACCCAAATACACTACGCACGAGCCGTCGTTTTTGACGGCGCAGGCGCACTTGACCATCAGCGATTAGCTGAAAAGGGATTGGAATGGCAGCAAATTTACCTGCAACGCAATGGCAGGCAGTGAGTAGCCTGGATACGGAGGCTCAGGTCCACTGCCTCCAAAGTTGTTCATCTTGAAGTCCCCAGCGCTATCAGCTCAAGTTCAAGACCCGAGATAATGTAGAGCGCGCTGTATAAGCTCAGCAGCGATGATTCAGATGTCGCGAAGCGAGGTTGTAACAATCGGGCACACTTCGTGATTATGTGAAGAGGTTTCTATCTTGATTGATAATTATACGCAGTATCCATGCTTAAAGGCTACAAAGCTGGATTCATATTAACTATAGATTGTTAAATGAAGACGCGTACCAACAGATAGGAAAACAACTACCTAACTTTTCGATTGCCAATATTGAAAGAAAAATACAGACATTGAGAGCACAATATCAGAAAGAAGCTTTTGCGATTAAGAAATCTGTAAAATCAAGCGCAGGAACTGAGGAAATTTATCCACCCAAGCTTTGTTATTTTGACATGCTGGCATTTTCAAAGGATGATACCATTTGCAACACCGTTTAATGTATGATCCCATATCAGCCACTGTGACTGGACCCTTCGTGTATAAGCGCAGCAGTGAACGTTCACGCTCACTGCTTGCAGTGTGCGGGGCTTAATGCCGCTCCTAATGAACGGTGACGGTGGAAAAAAGTGAGCGTGTATAATAGCCTTCAATAAAAAAAAATCATTATACACGCGCGGACTTTTTAAGGTCAATTGACTACAAATTCACTAAACGCCGCCCACTTGCTCAACGCCCCGCCCACTTTTTGACTACTGACAACGACGGTGCAGTCAACATGCGCGATCAAGCATGTCTTGATTCCATTGACTGCAGTAGCAAGCATGCCGGTGGTAATAGGGCGGCAAGTGCTGTGCGGGCAATCATATATTGTCGAGTATACACAATTGAGTTCTCAGGAGATGTTGTGATATTAATCGAGATGTACAGAGATTTTTCATGTATATTGAATGCTAAATTGAAAGAATATAAAAATATAAACTCTAGAGATGATGCTTTTTGGAAAATTTCTGACAGTCTTCCAAATTATACAGTGGAAGCAATAAAATCTAAAATTCAAGCTCTACAAAGACAATACTGAACTGAAAATATGGACTTGAAAAAACAAAAAATTTAGTTCTGGAACTGACGACGTATACTAACCAAAATTATGGTTTACGATCTTCTCCACTTTTTGAAAGATATCTGCGATAACGTAGCTTCCCAATTTAGCTCCAGGTGGGATGGAGTTTTTCATTACTGTATCCTCTTTTTGAATTTTTAGTCATTTTGTGGAGAAGCGGCTGAAACATAAGTACTTGGAGTCACATATACTTCCAGAATAATCTCTCATCAGTACTTAGCTCTTGAAAAATAGATCTGTAGCTACCAAGAGCTTGCCTATGTTGAAGCCACTCTATTCACTACATCGATTGCGTTGACTGCAAGCGATAACTACGTGTATAAGCATCACCTGCAGTTGCGCACACAATTACTCTCAATACGCGTGGCTTCATGTGTACACCAGTAATCAATTGACGTTAAGAGTTTATTAGTTTATTAGTTAGTTAAAGCCTCCCTATCCTCAACAATGAGATGTAAAGAGAGGAAGGAAGAAGGCACCATTTAGTATGGAGTTAAGGGAACGTGGAATCTATGCAGAAAGGGCACAGAAACAGAAAGCTAAGAAAGAAGTTCATGAAACAAGAAAAAGTTGAAGAAGAAAGTGGTAGGCGGTGAAAAACAGGACAGCAGTGAACCGAAAAAAAGATGGTCCGTAACACAACAAAACCTATTCTATTTCAACAAAAGAAAGCCTACCTAACCTTTAGCTCGGGCCCTCACATTGTCCCCCTGGGAGCGCTAGTTCCCATAGATACAATAATTGTATCCCCCTGAGGGGATTGACGTTAAGAAGTCCGCACGTCTATAATGGCCTTTATGAGAGAGATCCCCCACACAGCACGCGCAGCAGTTCCAAGCAGCTTTAGCTACAGGCCTCAAGCTAAAGGCAATTATTTCAGGGAACCTATTTGAAATTCATTTTTTGACGAGAATCATAATTAATGCATACCACGATATATTTACGAAACAAAACATAAATCTTAACCATTCAATGCTCCAAAGAAGTAGCATTCTAACAAGTACAGGGTGGTTGCTAAAAATGGATAATACCTTTTAAAATTGCTATAACCTTTTCCACAGGCAGGATAGGGAAATAACACTGGTATTACTGGAAATAAGAAGAATTGCTTTTTCATTTACATTTTACTCTGCTGGACCTACAATTCAAAATGCCCGCCACTAGAATTCTCAGTCTTTAAACATTTTCCGCTGTGCGTTCAGAAACTTTTCTTTCAGATCTTCCTTTATTAATGTTTCTTACAATAAACTGGGATTGCCCTTTTTAAAAGATCCTCAGAATTTTTCATTTTGATTGGTTTTTAATCGCTATTTCAACAAGAATTTTGGATGATGGCGAGTCCGGATGATGGATCCAATTTTCGCCATTTCTTTGATGATGAACTTTGCATTGTTGAAGTTAGTTGTGCCGTGTTTGCTGATTACAATAATCCTCATCCCTGCACATTTGATGTTTATGCTTATTTGGAGGGTATACCAGATACACAAGAAAACATTGAATTCTGTCCTTTCGGATGTTCGGTGTTATAGTCGCCCATTTCATATATTTAAAGTTATTGGGATTTTAAAAGGTATACATTTTTAGCAACCACCCTGTATCAAAAGGTAACCTCCATTGAGCAGCGTTTTTATGAAGCTATGTGGTGTGTGTGTGTGTGTAAGACTTGATGTTCACTTTTTTGACATCTTTCACCAGTGATACGAAATACTGTGTAAAATTCAACAGTCAAGTAAATAATTATAGGTAAAAATGGGTAATATCTTTGGAGAAAATTAATAATTAAAATGCTTCAATATAGACAAAAAGAGGCCGAGACTTCGAAAGATCATGCAAAGCCTGCTACAACTAGACTCCTAACTCGCCTCTTCAAAGCAAACAATCGTTACACTGATCACCTAACTGCTCGCTTCGAGTGTCAGGTGAGCTAAGGACGTCTGTCAGGAGGACAACCACAAGCAGCACATCCCGAATTTGAGCGATGTTTCAACAGTAACTTGAGAGCACCGGGGTCACCCAGGGGCGGCAAGACTCCCTTAGATGCTGCGGAGCATCCCCCCGAGGTCACACTTGGTCTATCCTCAACAGTGGACAAATAAAAATGGCATAACTTTCAACTGGTGACAGTTTCTTTACAAAAACAACTCCAGCATTTGTCTCAAACTTGCGACGCCACAGGCCATTTGTCTCTTGACCAAATATTTACACAAGTAACAAACATCGCACGTGAAACAAGAGATATTTACTTCCCAGCGATATCAGCTGTAAGTGATTCTCATGAGACGGTGACACGAATGATGTTCCAACAATATAAATATCAACCAAGCACAATGAGATCTTACTCGCCCCAAGCATCACAAACGCACCTTTTTACATTCATACAATTCATAGCAACAATAGTGTGATGTATATCTCACTAAAAAAGCCATGGCCAGTAAATTAGGACAGTTTTCAATGCAGCGTTGCGTAAACTGAACACACCATAGCTACATTTAAAAAGAATCACAATAAGCAAGTTCAGCCTCTGTTCTTGTCGTGGTGTCCAGCAGACTTGGGGCTGTCTCTGATCTCCTCGATGTCTATATCGGGGTAGCGCTCTTTCAACATGTCCACGTCCATGTCGGGGAATTTCCGAAACAGCCGCATCAAATACCGCCGCTTCTCACTGCACATAAGTAAAATTATTAAATGCACTTTTCAGTAATCAAACCAATAGTGACCATATCTATGTAACTCAAAAAAACAGATCAGATTATAAGTAAGTTTAAGCCTCTCTAATCGTAACAAGATGTCCCAAAAAAGTGAGGATGAAGGCTGTTGAGGAGTTTAACGAAACACAATTTGTGCACAAGATGTCTTTACACACAAAATCCCCTGCCCACAGGAACAGTAAGTTAGGGTGGACGTTTGTGAAACAAGATAACTTGAAGATTGAAGTAGAAGTCACTGAAAAATAAGACAACAGTGAACCAAAAAAGATGGTCCATAACAAAACAAAAACCCTCGTCTGTTTCAACAAATCAAAGCCTACAGTTAGGCTATTGTAACAAGATGTTGACTAGTGCCTTGTAAGTTAACCGGAGGGAGAATAATTCTCCTCGCAAATAACTGAGCTCGCGTATCACAGATACTTGAGAAACATACTTCCGTTGCAAACTTCAAAATTTCGCTAGCTTGATTTCGTTTCGGCTCAAAATTAGACGCTTGGAAAACAGCTCAACATTTTCATTAGCTTGATTTTTATATCGGATCGAAAAACTTCGAGGCTTTTAGCTCATAGCTAGAATTCGTTCGGCTCAAATTTTTGACGCTTGAAAAACAGCTTGAAGCATCTTTAAAATTCAACCAGATCGAAAACTCCAAGAATTACGAAAAAAATATTTGCAACTTGAAAAAAACTGTGGGCAATCCCCAACTCAATAAAATTAAGTCAGCAGAACCTGACTTTTCTATTATCCCTGAAAATGTTAGGAAGATTCCTCCGGAATAAAAAGCCTCTGAAATTATGGCTCTCAGAATCCCTAAGATAGGGACAACTATCAAAGATGGCTCCCAAGAAGGACCAACCTAAATAATTCTCAATCGTGCCAAAACAGGACTCGCCCACCTAAATAATCTATCTCTGGCTCCCAAGAAGGACCAGCCTAAATAATACGCAATCGGGCCGAACAGGATTCGCCGCCCTAACGATCTAAAAATTTGGCGCCCAAGAGGATACTGCCAAACAAATTAACACCTACCTAACCCTCAGCTAGGGACTTTGCATTTTCACCCAGGGAGCACTATATCCCAAAGAAACAAGTCGTTTCTCCCTGATGTATGTACTTAATTCAAAAGATTAGATTAGCTTATAAGTTAATTTAGAGCTCCCTACACACAAGAAAGATGCTTTTAAACACAAAAACAGGAAAGCCCCATATAGTATAGAATTAAAGGAATGAGGAATTTGTGCACAAGCTGTGTTCCCACACCTCCCGCATAAAAACAGCAAGATCAAAAGAAGTTTATGAAACAAAATAAACGTTGAAGAAGGAAGTAATAAGTGCTGAAGAGAAAAGACTGCAGCGAACCAGAAAAAATAGACCGCAACCAAACAAAAAACTTATTTTATTTCAATTAGGGGAAGGCCTACCTAACCTTCAGCTCCAAATCTTGCATCTTTCCTTTGGGAACAATAATTTCCACAGATGCAACACGTAATTTGAATAATTAATAATTATAAGAACACAACTTTGAAATAAAACTGAAATAATTTGAAATAAAACTCATTAGCAATGATGTAGGAAGAAAAACAAACTTCAGACAAAAAAGTTTGTATGTAATAGTTTTGAAGCTTAACGCACTTACTTGGGTAGTAGTATGATTAGTTTGTAGTATGATTAGTTTAACTCTTTACCGTCAAAATGGATTGCAAAATTCACTTTCATAAACAGCTCTAATATATTTTATTCTTTGTGAAATTTGTGCCTTAATGTGTTCTACGAAGTTCATTGTCGAGTGGCAGTTCCTTCCTCATCCTGATTTCTGCAACTACTTGATGCCGGTGCCAGTTAAGCGATAGAAGTTGCATAAACGGAAGTATGAGTAAAAAATTCTGACATTAAAGGGTTAAGGGTCCATTTCCATTGCAAAGATGGTTTCATGGAAGAATGGAAAGGGACCATTTAATTTGGAATCTGAGATATATAGAATCTAAGCACAACGTGTGTTCCTACACAAGATACTCTGCTCATAGAAACATTAAGTTGGTAAGAAAGATGACTAATAGAGAAAAAGCAGATAGCAAAAAAGATATCAAAACCAAGCGAAGTAAAGTGGGAACGAAAGATAGAAGTCTCATCTATAGCTGGGGTGAGTTCTGTCCTAGGGGTGCCAGTTTCTTTGGTATGGGATAGACATGCTGAACCAACCTAAACCTATTGCCCGTCTTATGCCTCCCGAGGAAATTGCTCACTAGACAACCTAAAGATAACAATGCATCTCAAATAACGAATTTATGTTCGATTTGAGTAGATGTTGCAATCTTCAAATAAAATAGTGGCATCAGATTGACATGCGACAATATTTCTCCTCTCAAGGATGTTAAACTCCCTCATTCCATTGCATTCGTCATCTGTGAACACCAACACATGCTCGTGGTTCTATTCAAATTATAAATGCATATATTATGGGAATGGTATTAGGAAAAATTTTGCGGTAAGCTAGTGTAGTATGATTATTTGAGGGAATGTGAACGAATTCTTATTTAAAACTCATCAGGAACCATACATGGTTGCTGGATTGAAAATCGATTTCAACTTTTACCGAGAACTACTTTGATGAACGGGTTAGCAGTCACCTAGCACTCTTAACATACACGCTAGAGTATCATGTCTGAAAGTAATCATACACCGAGATGATTAGAAAAACATGACGGGATATGACAGTACTCCATGACATTGTGGCACTAAGATAATTACAGGAGGCAATACAAAGTAAAATACCCTGCACATAACTTCAAAAATACTAAGAAAGTTTTCTTAAGGTTACCAGAAATGATCAATTTTAACTTCAACTGATGTGCAAAAAAACGAGCGCTTCTAGTATCTCTAATTTACTTATTAGAATGATTTTCAATGGCAAATTTCAAAGTAATTAAAACATCAAGTGATGCTTTTCTTAGCTCCGAGGAAGTTCACCTTCAAAAAGGGAAGAAATAAAAACTATTTACTGAGAGCAGAAGGAAGCATGAAGTCAACAGGGTTTCCTTCACTCAAGCTTATCTTTATAAACCGAATTATTAGCAAATGTCAGCAGATTTTAGCTCATTAACAATCTAAAGAGCTATTCATCAAGATACTTCAATCACTGATTTCAAAGCCCAAACATCAGAGCAGTATCTGCGTATATATAAATTCCTACAGCTGAAGAAGATATACATCATTTTGTATCAACATTACAAATGACTTCAGGTCACTGCAACGTAGTAGCTAAAAGTCATTATTTGCAAGATTTACAATAAGAAACATCATCTCTCACATATTCCTACAAAGAATGGCATGCACCAAGTTATCCAAAAGCTACAGTAGAAGGGAAATGAAAAAACAGTCTTTATTGCACAGTATGAACCATGGGAACTTACTTCTTCTGGTACTTTTCAAAGCGAGCATTCTTCTCGTTGAGCAGCAAGTTGAGCTTGTCGAGTTCAGGGTGTGGGATGTAGTGGTACTTTTCGTACACGGGGTTCAGCTCTTCAGGCACGTGGCACTCCTGGAACTCTTTGTACTCAAACCGCCCTACAAAATGGCAACACGTCACACACTCCAATATTGGTACCTTAAATCTGGTCGTGATACTGCAATAGATTAGAAGTTAACATGCAATACGTTGCTCAAGTTGAACAGGTTTAGGGAAAAGATTACCAAATGTTGATTGTGCAAGTAAAAAGTGAGTACCAACTGTACATGAACAGTGTGTGCATTTCTAACTTGGAAATACAAGAAGAACTACAAGCAAAAAATACTTCATTTTATTTCATTCTTTCTTAGGAAAAACTTATTCGTTCAACCAGGTTCACATTGGTCTTGAAATTTTCAACCTTGCTTGTGGTGGTTTTTGATGATGAATGTGAACATCTTTTACATCTTCTCACTAAAACTAGACTGGTGTGTACACAATGAGAAAACAAAGGAATAAAAATTGAACAGTTTGATGTCTCAAATGAAGACGCAATACAACATACACGGCAATAGAAATAAGATGGAACAATGAGAATATGAGGGTCTTAGGCTTTGTTACCTAAAAAAGCATAAAGTGCCACAGAGGAAACATCAGAGAAAAATTTATGTGGCTCAAGCTGAGTTTGGATGGTTTTCCCCAGTTTCAACACTTCGACTGCCACGTGAGCCACCAGTGGCCACAGAGATGATTTTCATTATGCTGCTGACTGACTAGCCACAAACTCAATTTTCATAAATAATCAAAACTAAATGAAAGCAAGGTGCAGTTTGTGTTTGCTATTTTAAACATTGCTCCCTACAACGATGCACTTGAGGTGCAACCAATGCACACAGACGCCTGTACTGCCACAGAGATATAGCGTACGGTGGAGCCAAAATGAAACTCGACTCGGTGCCCATGTAATACTGTGCAGTGTGATATACTAGCCTTGAATTGATTTAGGATGCTAAAAGATTAAATATTTCCTAATAAAATATCAACTGTCTTCTTAAACTAAGCTACATACACAAATTCTAAATATTCTCTTGTTGAAAAAATCCCAGGCTTGCTATTTTCAGTTTTAATTATCACAAGAAATTTCAAATGAATTTCAAATCTCTTACCATAAATGTCTTTGACTTTGCCACCAGGTCTCTCTCCCGTCTCCCCAGCCTCCAGCAGCAGGTACGCCTTGTTGCGTTCTCTCACCACAGCTTCTATATTCTTCATGCTATCTGATACCTACGAGAGACAGAGCTTAGAGTCAAGTGTCTAGCTTTTTGCCATTAAGTATACGGGGTCAGAAAGCCAAATCTGAGGGTATTCAAAATAGGCAATGTAAATAGAATTTTGAGATGTTCCAATTTTCTTCTTCATCTAAAAGAGAATTGGTGGACATTTACAATACATACAAAAAGTTCTGATAAAATATTTTGAAGTAAAAAAATCATAAATTACAATCTTCATTTTATCTGTAATGCTTGAGCTGGTTGATGGAGTTTGTCACCACCCTTTCCACAATATGACTAAGGATTGCAAGAATTTCTGTCAATATATTCTTTTGCAGTTCAGCTAAATTTGGAAGTTTGGTTAGTAGACCTCTGGTCAAGGTACACAGACAAAAACTACAAAACGACATTAGGAATAAATTACGTAAGTTAATTTAGCCTCCCAACCACAAGAAAGGCATTCTATGTCACTTCTATGTCACGGGAAGAAGAAGGCACAAGAGGAAGCAAATATCACAAATATATCAATAACTTCAATATTCCCTTACCTTATCTAATCGTTCAGGATTTGCAAACACGTGATGGTCCTGTTTACAAGCATATTCCATGGCGAGCAGCATGTTCTGCTCTTTGAGCAACACATACCTGCACAGCAGTTTAAGGAATTTGTAAGAAATTTTAACACTTTGACTGTGGCAGGTAAAACTGAAGTTTAATATTCAATTCAAATTTTAAGTCAATTATCGTAAATAATCTGTAAACTAGGAAACATCAACTGGGTCATGCTTTCATTTATTTTTCATGAAGTATTTATGAAAATTCAGTTTTTGACTACTGGTCGATCAGCAGCATTATGAAAATTCCCTCTGTGTACCACCGATGGCTCAAGTCACAGTTGAAGTGTTAAAAATTACAATGTTTGCAATGCAGAGTAATCTTTCGCATGTTATCATTTGCAAATAGACTGTTTAATAGATGCAAGGAATATTTTTAAGTTATCCTGAAATAAAAAAAATGGTATGGAATGCAAGTTCAACAGCAAAAAACTACAAGCACAAAACACTAATGTAAACGAGGTGAAGAACTAAGAATGTTGAACAATTTTTTTTTAACTAGCACTACTCAGAGTAAAACTATAAGAATAAAATTTCCACCATTTTACCTAATGAGTGGAATTTAAGAAGCACCATAAAATTATAATTATATTCATTAGTTTATGACTCTGTAGTCACAA
Organism: Morinoia aosen; assembly: GCA_030386875.1. Taxonomy (NCBI): domain Eukaryota; kingdom Metazoa; phylum Arthropoda; class Malacostraca; order Amphipoda; family Talitridae; genus Morinoia; species Morinoia aosen. Next base: position 5,628,998 of record CM059563.1, on the reverse strand, counting down.
CGAAGACAATCTCAAGAAAGAACCTTTCAGTATGGGCTGTAGAAACTGAGGGATCTATACATTAGGTGTGTTCCAACTCAAAAAACCTGGGTCATAAAAACAGCAAACTTGAAATCAATGAAAAGAAAAGACTAAGAAGAAATCAAAGACAACACAGAAACAAAGTAGCCAAGTGTGCACAAGGGAACGTGAACCCTAAGGCTAATTTATAGCTGATGTAACCAACAGCTATATCCAAACAAATTGTCAGAGTACATAAATTTACTCATCATATTTGTATTTGTACAACACATGGACTTTCAGGCACACAAAGGTGCCACCACATATTATATATATTTTGAATGTTCAAAAATTTTCAGACACTTTTAAAACATATAACCATCAAATATGGGACAGCTTACCTTAACATGTACTAAGTGAGCATTTATTTTTTTTATTTTAAGCAGGGTGCGTACAGGCTCTGAGGTTCAAAATTCCACTACTTTTTCATGACTTTTTATGCCAACCAAATCACATTTTCACTACCTCTCTCTGCCCAAAATAATGTCACACAAAGTTAAATTGCAGCACAATAAATGTATTTCAGTCATAAACTTCACAGAACATTCATCATTACTTGCAGGTCTTGTTTTCATAAATGTGTAAATGATCATCACAACACCAAACAGTCATGCTGGACAGTTCAATAGCATCTGCTATGCATTTGCCAGTGCATTAAGTTTGTCATTAATTTCCGCATTCAGCCCCTTGAGTTGTTCTTGCTTGTCTTTGGCCGATTTCCTCAATGCATTTGACTTTGCCAACTCGCACGCGGTGCAAACCGCCATTGTTTTCAGTTTGGGATGCGGTGCTATCCATTGTTGAAAGTCTTTGTCTCGCAACCACAAGTTGTTGAAAGAACAACTGCCTGGCATGACGATAATTCCTCAGCTCAGTCTCGGCACCGTAACTCTAGTCACACACACACGGGATGGTCAAGACCGATGATAAAAACTCAGCTCGAAAATGTTCAACAGTGGCGACAGGTCAACAATGGTCCGAGCAAGCGCGTGTCTTCAGTCACACTGAGCGCGTTTGGTTTCACGTGACGCCTGAGAACCAATCAAAATCGCGGACACTAAAGACGTAGCTGTATCAACCAATCAGAGCCCAAGTAACACTCGAAGGTTACTGACAACGCCTCGCTCAACGCGGACCAAACGGAAGGAAAATTTTCAACAGTAAAATTTTCTTTTCAAGAAAAACCTAAACTTTCATGACTTTCAATGACCATTTTTAAAATTCCACTACTTTCGAGGCCTTGAATTTTATTTCCGAAATTCAACTACTTTCCATGCTTCTCCATGCCTGTACGCACCCTGTTTAAGATACATCTAAAATACATGTCACTTATGTCCAATTCAGAGAAAAATCATATTCGACACCCAAGACTAAGTTTTAAAAATGTCAGTAAACTCAACAAATTTTTTACTCAGTTTTTGCGTTTAGCATCAATGTGTTGACATTAACAATTGGTCCATTCTTAATGCACACATACTTTCTACTGCATATAGAGTGCAATAGAACAGAAATTTATAGTACATTAGTTTTCCACTTCCCCTATGAAAGTAAGAAAACAGGGAAAGTCTTTTTCAAAATATTTTGCTTTGTTACAGTTACAAGAAGATGTTCCTATGTAATAATTGTTCAAATAAAATTCCTAGCCCAGCGCTAATATATAACTTCATGACATAATTTCTGGATTTGCCAAAGTCAAACATAAGCCAAACTCACCACAGCTTATGAAGGTCTTCATTGCTTTTGATCCGAAGCTCTCCTATCCTCCAGCCCCGGCCAACTTTAACTTCTTTCTTCCCCCAGTTTGAAGGTTCATCAAAAAATTCTTCCATGCCTTGTGTAGCAAGCGAGGTGTGGAAGCTGGCTCTGAAAATATTAATTATTTGAGAACAGTACTGTAAAGTCATGTGCATTTTCAGCAACTAAGATATTATGAAAGTAAATTTTTTTTTAACACGTTCAACCAAGATAGTTTGTCATAATTATACGTAATGAAAAAAGAAGTTAATGGGTTTTCTTCAATTATCATGATTATATATTGCAATAGTCTATTCATCACTTATATGCAGCTTTACAGAATTATGATTGTTTCATAATCAAGCTATTGACAAGAACTCATCCCCTTTTTTGGTAACAAAACACAGAAAAGTGAGACAGACCATACAGCTATTCACAAGCATGATATATTCCCATATAACACATTTAGAACATTATGCTAGGAGACAATATAACATGGCAGTGAATTGTCCTGTACCTGATCATGGTGTTTTGGAGTTTCAAAACCATTTGAACAAAACTAGCTATATCAGAAAATTCAGTTCGTGGTTTGAGCTCAAAGAGAATTAAATCAACTGGCTGTCTGATTTCTGCCACTGAAATATTATCCTTTCAGAGTAATGAAATTTCAGCAAACTTCTATGATAATTGATTAATTAATTGACACTTTAGGATGAATGTAGCTGTACATCACCCATATTATCATGAGGCTATCAACAAATAAAATCGGGTACACAAATACAAATAAACCTTCAATTTCATAAAATATCAATCAAAACATTCACCGCATTTCTGCGGTTTTTAACGGTTGGTTTGGTTAGGTTGTAAACAGCAGAATTGTGATATTGACTTTACTGCTCTAATGCACTTTATCCTTCCAAAGAAATATGAAAAATATAATTACACAATAACATTTCACCTCATATGATAACAGCTATTTTTGAAGGTCACAAAAGATAGAATATTCATTTACACCGATTCGTGAACGAGCAATTTACTTAGTACACGTATGGCCCTAATCCGCAGGGAACATGTTGATATTAGAATGCCTCCATCCACAAGTAAATCAAGAATAAGTTCCCATATGAATTTAATGCATGAAACTTGACGCTTTCTCTCAAACATGTAATTCATCAATTACTTCTGGGGGACTTTATCTTAGATTTCACTGAAAATTAAAATGAATTAAACAATTTTTTTCAACATCTTTGCCAAATGAAGAATGACTCCTATTAGGTCATCTAAAAAAAAAAAAAACTTAAAATTAAATGCTTATTATAAACTCAACAGTAAAACAAAACATCAGTTCACTACCATAAATCATCAGTTCTTTAGAAGAAAATGAGTATCTCACCTGCTGTACAAAGGTATCTGAGAAGTGTTGACATGATGTGGAGTTAATTTTCTGACCAAAGAGATGCTATATCTACTATGGGTCAGGCATCTAACAAGATGCAGAGATGAAAAAGAGCATTGTGCCATTTTATATTAACTTCTTAGACAAGTACCAGAATAAAATGTATTTAAATTTCTAATAATCAACTATATCCTGAAAATAAAAAAATAACATTATCTATAGAAAACTCAGTGTTTTTTCTAGGCCAAAAGAATAAGACCACCTGGTGTAAAATTTACTGTAGGATGAGCTTTTCACATCCATCCAACATGAGCTCATGAGCACACAAGCCTTGACAATAAATTTTCAGCCTGACCAGAAATGGCATTCCACTTCTCCAATACTCCAGCAAGGGTGATGTGGATTATCCTATAAATATTATCTTAGGGTGCAGGATTTTTACGGTAATATCTGATGAGGTTTCACGTATTATGATGTGGCTCTTTCAGGAAGAAAAAGTTGCAGGGCACTTTATTTATTCATCAGCAAATTGTAGGGGTAAAAATATAACACAGGAACTGCAACAAAATCATCCCTGTTAGGTTTGTCTCTGTAAATCTAACATGTAAATCAGTTTCTAGCCTCAAGACCTTCTACTCAAACTAGCAGGGACCAGGTCACCTCACCACACTGCTTGATGACAAGCCTCTACCAAACAAACAGTGCATGCTTTCTGAGAAGTAGAAGCATGTATAGGTTATGAATACATTAGATTACACAAGTTAAGCACACCTGACCACAACAAGGGTGCTCCAAAAAGAGAAAGGAGGGACTGCACCACTCAGTATGAAGTACAGGGAACATAAAAATCTATGCACAAGGTGTGTTTCCACATAAGATCTCCTCTATACTGGAGGAGTAAATTGGGAAAGAAATTTTTTAACCATGATAAAAGCTGAAGAAAAATTAATAGTTGCTGAAAACTAGAGACAACAGTTAACTAAACCAGAAGGCTCTTAACTAAATGAAACTTTTTACCTTCAGCTCAAGACCTCATACTTTTTCCCTGGCAGAGCTAACTTACATAGAGACAATGGATGTACCCTCCTGAGGGACATGTAACACATAATCAAAAAAGATGCATAAATCAATAATTGAAATGGGATCTCCAGCAACTGGGCAAATACCCCTAATGCAATATCTTGGTAAAATTTGAAAAAACAAAAATCCAGAAAACTGCCTTACATAACCTAAGTTAGAGTAGAACCTAAGCCTAAACAAAACCTATCCCTGAGTAAAATACACTGTAAAGGTTTACCATTCATCCTAGAAGAAACAAGTATGCTATCATAGGCAATGTTTCTAGAAATGTACGTATTACAGACATAAAAAACATACAGATGAACAAATGGACAAAAACGCAGCAAAAAACAGATTGCAACACTGATACAGTCCCATTATATGTTACTACCATTTGCAGCCTATCAAATTTCTTCATCCAATTTAATGCTTGAGTTACATTCTTTAATGTCTCCCGTTGCCTAATCGACTGAGTCATTGCCCGACAAATGATGGGACATGTAGTGAGTTCTGAGCATAATATTATGGTCTATAATGCTTCTCAGCCATAAAATACACTAAATTTGGGATTCTTCAAAAAAAATTCCAGATGACCTATTTCAAATTTCAACAAACAAGGTTTCAACAAACAATTGAGGGCCGACAGTGTTGGGGCCCTCGTAATGGTTTACAATTCTCTCCGCAATACTCATAATATTCACACAAAAAATTCAGCACCTGTGTACCAGACTTTTCAATAAACTACTCACTCAGGATCCACCAATCCTTGTGACAAGCTGCCATTGGACGGCATCACTGGAATAACCAGTTAGTCAAAAACCACCCTCAAGCAAGTTGAGTCACTACTGCTCACTCTACATGACTGGCTCATTCCAATCACGGTCTCTTACTCCAGGCCTGAACAAGAAAAATTTTCGTAGCATCAATTATACTTGAATTACACTCCTGATCCAACCCTGCAAGACAGCTCATACCACAATCATCTTCAGCACATCTGGTATACCACTCATTCTCTCCATACTGCTCAAACACATTCATGAAGCTCTCCCTCTCTTACTCATACTTACTACATTCCAGCAAAAAATGTTTAAGTGTTTCCTCCATTCCCCTATCACACTGCCAACATAATCTATTATTATTCTCATTCACCTCCACGTACATCTATTCACACTCAATGTTCCTTGTTCCTTGTGTAATGGTAATTAGATCAAAATAAACAACTTTTCTTCTATGCCCTTTCCGCCCCAGCTGAGTATTTAACAAGTCATAGCAGCAACGTAACCTAACTTAACTAATCTAACCTAACCCAACCTAATCTAACCTAGCATAACCTAAAGTGACCTAACATAACGTAATCCAACGATCATTCAAGCACATTAGAGATTCTATCAAAGTTTTCCCTCAAAATTTTCTAAAAAAGAAAATGCAACAATTTTTCCTGCATGAGAGACTAGAATTGCGGTAATTAACCTACCGCTATAACTTGTTGAATACTCATATGCGATGGAAAGCGCATAGAAAAAAGGGACCAAGTATACTTCAAGGACACCAAATTTGCAAACTTGGCCCCAGGTGTACTTCACAGACACCAGTGTTAATTCAAGTGTAGTTTAAGGACACCAGTGAATTTTTTGATGCATCTATGCTACGGTGTTCTGCATATCTTGACTGCATATAGCTGGTGCCAATTATTGAAAAAGTGGTGAAAGCAGCTATTACAATTCATAGCAACAAATGGAGAGCGTACCGGAGGATGAAAGAGATTACAGGTCTCCAACACAAATGGGTCAATCATTCCATTAACATTGTTGATAAGGTGACCGGTGTCCACACTCAAACGATTGAAAGCTATTGGAATCAACATAAGCATTACATCAAGAAGATGAATGGTTGTCATCAAAATATCAGGATATCTCAATGAATTCATGTGGTTCGACCGTTTCTCATCAAATGCTACGAAAGAGTTCTGTATCAACATCGCCGCTCAGCCGCTCAGTATCCGTAACAATAACAAACAATGATTCACTAGATTAGATAAGATTAGATTATCAGTTAGTTTAAGGAGATCATCCGAGGCCCCTGTCGCTCCGGGGGTCATTTCTCATGTGTTTGTTGGGAAAGGACTCTTAGTTGGTGGACTATTCGGTCGTAAAATTTTCTAGTGCTATGGACAACAAATCCCCCCGCCGGGGGGAGGGGGGGGACAAAAATTTATCATTTTCAAACAATTTTGACCCCATAAAAAAAGAGAGCTCATGGACGAGAAATGGAAAAAAAAACAATTTGAGTTTGTTAGAAATGTTCCAAGGATTCTAAAACTGTCTTTGTTTTTGTTCTAGCATCAAAATTCAATGAGGAGATACGTCTTGAAATATCAATATCAGTGAAAAGTACCAAAAATTTTCAATTTTTTCCGGATTTCGACCCCATATAAAAAGAGAACAAATGGGAAATGGAACAAAAGCCCATTTGAGTTTGTTAGAAATGTTCCAAGGATTCTGAAACTGTCTTTGGTTTTGTTCTAGCATCAAAATTCAATGAGGAGATACGTCTTGAAATGTCAATATCAGTGAAATATCACTACGTAAAAACCAATATGTCAAAGTTTTTCAAAAACTAAGGCCTAAATCAAAAAAACCGAATGGAATAAATTGTGTTTCTTTTCAAAATTTACATGTTATAGTCAAATTTCATAAGACTGAAAAAAAAAATTTTATTTTATTTTGGAAATCACAATTTACAGTGTGAACATGAAGTTATGAATTGAAATTATCAAAATAAAAATTAAAACTGCATTCAATTACATAAATTGTTCATTATATTACACTTCAACAAAAAATTTTGATATGGCTTATACCCCCAAAAAAAAAAAACTTTCGACATTCGACCCGTATCTCCTCATTGAGTTTTGATGCTAGAACAAAACCAAAGACAGTTTTGGAATCCTTGAAACATTTCTAGCAAGCTCATGTCGTTTTTTTTTCAAATTCAAATTTTTTGAGAAAATATATAGCTCTAAACCCAAAAAATTGTTGTTGATTTCAGAAATTTCAAAAAATTAAAAAAAAATCAAAAAAATTTGAATTTGAGTAGCTGTTTATTCAAGCGCATTCGTCATCAAAGACAAAACTAAACCTATCGCTATAACTCGTAATATAATCATTTCAGACGGAAAGTGTATGGAAGAAAACTTGTTTATTTTGATTAAATTAATTATGTTTAGGCACTGAAAAGTGGGAAATCGATTATTGTCATATCCTTCAGATTTACCTTAGTTGCATTCACATGTATTTTCAATCGGTCAATATTGAGTTTATTGTTGTCAACGAATTTCATAATTTCGTTGGTATAGATAGGTAATATAGTCGATTTTAAGACGTTTTACATGAATGAGATTCTGCCCTGTGATGCGTTATTTTTGAATTATTCAACTTTGAAGCTGGCTTGTGCTCGCCATGGAAGCGCGCGCGGCTAGCGTATTTTAATCAATAACGGAAGCTAACCCCCTATTACAAATGTAAAGAGGTTGGGTCGTGAGGGGTAGCCACAGTTCTTTTAGTTAAAAGTATGAACAAAGCTTCTAACCCACCCGATAGGGTGACGATTGCAATCTTGTTTACATCGGCACCAAGATGGCGGCGCCCATGGCAGCAGCCATCTTCCAGTCAAACAAACGTCACTAGAAACCTTTATTTATAATTTTCACTAAAAGAACTGTGCCTACTCCTCATAACCCAACCTCTTTATGTTTGTAATAGAGGTTAGCTTCCATTTTTATTGCAAAAACAATGACTGTTATTGCGCAAATAAGGCCATTCAGGAGCGCCGTTTGTATAACTTCAAGCTTAGATAACTCAAAAACTTAGCATTTCCGGGCATATTGTCATTCTTGTAAAACGTCTGTTCTATATTTATTTTAGGTGCTGCACGGAAATTGATAAATTGGGGGCAAATAATCAATAAAGGAACACAATCTTTGGTAAATGTAAAGGACTTGACCATAATCGATTTCCCACTTTTTGATGAACAAAGACTGTTAATAAAACCAAAATAAACAAGTTTTCTTCAATGCACTTTCCGTCGGAAATGAGTATTTTAAAAGTTATGGCATTAAATGAGTTACCGGAACTCCATTGTGCATCACCCTATTACAAACGTAAAGAGGTTGGGTCGTGAGGGGTAGCCACAGTTCTTTTCGTTTTATAATTTTCACTAAAAGAACTGTTGCTACCCCTCACGACCCAACCTCTTTACGTTTGTAATAGGGGGTTTGCTCTTCGTCGGCTTGGTTGGCGCGCGGGAACGCCTGTTTACTTTCACGTCGGACCGCGCGGTGTATTTTTCCCCGACTCAAAGACTGGAGTTACGGTAACTCATTTAATGCCATAACTTTTAAAATACTCATTTCCGACGGAAAGTGCATTGAAGAAAACTTGTTTATTTTCGTCTCATCAACAATATTTGTTGGTCAAAAAGTGGAAAATCGATTATGGTCAAGTCCTTTACATTTACCCAATCTTTAAGCTATTGTTTGCTTGTATTCCATGTATTGATAATTATTTACTTTTTAATATACGATAACAAAGATACTGTACATACTTATAACATCACTTAATGTAAATTTCATTACATGATATAAAATCATTTGCTCCCGATGTCAATTGATCAACGATTAGAAAAATACCATCATCAATTACACATTCCTGCACTAGTTAGCCCTTTTCTCTGCTCAAAACATATATATTTCGAATTAAATTTTATGTCATTTTGTTAAAAAATTACAAATGGCAAAATTTTCTTTTTTAATAAATAAATAATTTTCCACTCTGTTAAAATTCTAAAAATTATTTTCATATTTCGTAGAAATATATCTACATATAAAATGCAAGAGGCATTCTAATTTCTAACGCGGAATATGAAACTTATGTTTTTCTTTGTTAATAGTCATTCATGGTCACGGTGTTCGTGATTACGAATTACAATTTCTAGTTGAATTCAGTTGTTCGTAGACGTGTGTCGCGCAAGCGCTCGAAGGCGAACAGTCATTCAGAAAACCATCAAAATTTGGGGAGTGTCAAACGATTACCTCTTAAATTCCTGAATATACCCGGTAATTTTACGTAAGTAACCAAACACGCGTACTTAGACGTTGGCGCTGGCTACCTGCAATGTGGGCATTGCTCTACTATGTGTCACTTCCAATATATAAATCACAAAAATATTTCTGTATACAATTCAGCGGTGTTAAGGATAGCCGTAAAAATTCCTGGAGTGCACTCATGACGCGTATGCCATGGCCTGTTACAAAGTTTATCTTAAAAATTATTTTGGGTCTTGCATGCACTTCATTAACTGTAATTGATGTTGTAAACGACTACAAATGATTAGGAAAATTATTAATAACCAAGTGATTATGGATTTTACTCTGATTGCAAATAGTTTATTGGTACAAATCTCATAGTGATATCACCATGCAACTCTCCTTAGATTTTCATGAGCGATCATCTTTTGTGTATGTCATTTTTACTTTATATCATGAATGTGTGTGATAAGATGTAGAAAAAATGTATAATATAACGTCCAATCTTCATTTCTATCATGATCACCGATGCTGTTTACAAAAATACATAGACTCCAGTTTTGTCTGGCGGTATAAGTTTAGCTCATAACATTTTTTCGACTTTTTACAAAAATTTAGTCAAATATTGTTCATTAAATGAGTAATGCGACTATGCAATTATTGTGTTACTACTTATTATGTATAATGGATTCGTGAATCAAAGCAAGTGCAACACTGAATCAGGATCATATAGAATCATTATTCGTAGAACTGTCTAGAGATGGCAAACGAATTGTGCTTGGAACGGTGTATAGGCCGCCTACAGCCTGTCCTATATCCTTCCTTAATGAGCTTAATCGAATTATTTCTCAGTTCAACAGGTCCTTCTACAATGACATAATAATATGCGGTGACTTCAACTATGATTTGCTGAAACATGAAAGCTATGAACCAATCTCTAATTTCTTAAATGCATTTCATTCGAAATCTTTCCTTCCGATCATCACAATTAGCCAACACGAATAACCTCAGAATGTGCCACGCTGCTTGACAATATCTTTATGACAGACCCAAGTGATTTTCTTGCTGGAATAATTACTTCTGACTTATCAGATCATTTTCCAGTTTTTCTTATTAAGGAAAATGTCTATCTTGCGTGCACCAAAGCACGGGCTGAAACTTACTCATATCGTAAAATAAACGAATCAAATTTAGAAGAAATGCGCACCGTTCTAGAAGATTTAATGCCAACATTGCACATCACCCAACAAAACAATAATGCGAGGAGCATTGATGAATCAGTAGTAAAGTTGACTGAAACTATAATGAACGCATACAATCAGTGTTGCCCAATTGTAACTCGTACAGTTACCCCGAAAAATAAACAAAAGCCCTGGATTACTAGAGACATCGTGATAAATATAAAGAAACGCCAAGCGTACCTAGCCCTCCTTTGCGAAGGGCGAATATCTAGAGAAACATATACATAACCGATTCAGAAACTATGTGACAAACCAGATAAGAACATCAAAAAAGAGCTACTTTACCCTCAAGTTTACTCAATTCAAAGCTGACGTTAAAAAGACTTGGCGCCTCCTTAACTCTTGTTATAAATCGAATAACGCCGAAAAAAAGAAAATTGGATATATCACTCAAGATAATGTAAAATACCATGAGAAGAATGAAATTGCTAATCTCTTCAACAACTTCTTTGTAAACGTAGGGAAAACTATAGCCAATGGTATTCCAAGTAAACCTACTGATCACCTGGAATTTATGGATCATATTCGAGAACACAACTCCTTTTTCTTTACGCCTACAAACTCCTCCGATGTAATTGCGTGCATAAACAACATGAAAAATAAATCGAGTGGGTTACAAACGTTTCCAACTAAAATACTTAAAATAATTGCTGATATTGTGGCTCCGCTGATATCCAATATTATTAACCAGTCTCTCTTACTTGGCACTTTCCCGAACTCCCTCAAAGTTGCTAGAGTAACCCCTATCTTTAAAAATGGTGAAAAAACCTGTGTAAACAATTATCGACCTATCTCCATGTTACCAATTATTAGCAAGGTATTCGAGAAAATTGTGTATAAAAAAGTGTACTCTTATTTTGAACAAAAATCATTTCTCTATGATAAACAATACGGCTTTCGCTGTAAAAAATCAACAACACAGGCAATATTAAATCATTTTCAATTCCTTTATTCTAATATAGATAACGGAAAGACTGTCTTCTCTGTATTTCTTGACTTTCGAAAGGCATTCGATTGTGTGGACCATAACATATTACTCTCGAAACTTCATTGTTATGGCATTCGTGGGGTTGCCCATGATTGGTTCAGATCATACCTAACAAATCGGAAGCAATACGTTGTCATTGACGACGCAAAATCGGACCCACAGAAAATTAGCCATGGAGTTCCACAAGGATCTGTTCTTGGGCCTCTCCTTTTTCTGATTTTTATCAATGATATTATTAAATCTACATCATTTTTTAAATTCATACTTTTTGCCGATGACAGTACGCTTTCTGCGGTCCTTCCGAACGAAAATCCCACTACGATTGCGGAGAGTATAAATAATGAACTCCATAAGGTTTCACTCTGGCTTAAATCTAATAAAATAAGCCTCAATATCGATAAAACAAATTATATTACGTTCTCATACAAGAAAAATATATCTCTACCATCCATTAAAATTGGCGAAGGTGAAATCAAAGAAACCAACTCATGTAAATTTCTGGGCATCAAAATAGATAAACATCTGACCTTCAAAGAGCACATCACTCATATTAGTTCTAAATTATCAAAATCCATCGGAATCCTGAATAAAGTTAAAAATTTCCTGCCTGAAACAGCCTTACTAATGCTTTATCGAACGCTCATTTCACCATACCTGCAATACGGAATAGAAGCATGGCATGGAACTGATAAAAATAAAACCAATATAATTTTTACTCTGCAAAAAAGAGCCATCAGAGCGGTAAAGAACCTAGAATATAATGCTCACACAAATGATTCATTCAAAAATTTACAAATACTTAAACTCTCGGATCTCTACAAAATCTCCATCTGCAATTTCATCTACATAACATTAGCTAATGATGGCGACAATAGCCTTCAACAGTTATTAACTGCGCAAACTGGTCATCACGACCATTTAACACGAAATAAAAGTAAATTCATCCTTCCTTATTATTCAAAGGCCCGCTCGCAACATAGTATACTATTCGTTGGAACTAAAACCTGGAACTCAATACCTGCGGAGATCCGTGAAAGTAATTCTTACAAGGTATTTAAAAGAAATCTTGAGTCTCACTTCTTATCAGAATACTAGTCGTGTAAGATCACCAAGTCGAATCCTGCCTCCTACATGTCTGGTCCTAATAATGCAATTTGCCATGAGTAATATCGCCGATTTTCAGTCTGCTTCCAAATCGTTATCGAATATACTGTTAAATATTGTCCATATGACCTATATTGTAAAATTAAACATCAATATCGAGTTCATCATCCTGTTGATCAGTCTAATGCGAAACTAGGCTAAGTGAATTAGGTTAAACATTATTGTACGCCCTAGAATAATGTAATGGTAGGATGCCCTAGAAGTCGCTGAACTTATTCGGGCCCACAGGTAGCTATACTCAACTCTGACCATTGTATTAGACTTAAGAAACATTCTACCTCTGTATCTCCTGTGGTAAATAAATTGTTTAAATTGTTTAAATTGTAAAAAAAACTCAGGTAAAATTTATAGAACCTGAACTGGCCCTGCAATGTTGCTCGTTTTCAAAGTTGCATCTTTTAGTCACGTATTATAAGCGTGTAAAATTATTCAGTTAGGGGATAAATTTATTATGTGAAAAGTGTTTAACTGTTATCGTGTAGGAAGTTGCTAATTTTTCCGGGCACCACAATCGTATCTATGGAAGTCCTGAATTAGCACTGTATAAATGAAAATCGTATAGCTTAATCTAGTTTTGAATAATAATAATAAAGGCATCTACGGATGCTTTATTTCCAATCAAGCCTGATACATATCACCTTGTACATTGGATTTTCAAATGCCTTATAACTAACGCCAGGGCGCCATGACGCTTTCCCCCGGTCAAGACCGGTACCCATTTCAGACACCTGGGTAGAGTGGGGTATTGTGCTTGGAATTTTTCTCCTATACCCAACAGAGAAAATCGCCACCGCCAGCGCCGAGTTTCGAACCCGGGTCTCTGCCGCACGGCGGCAGAACCTCTAGCACATGGCTATCGCGAGCACATGGCTATCGCGAGAATATGCAGTGGGCATGGTAATATGCCTAATTTAAAAATTTGATTAACATGATGTATACGATTTAATATTAAGCGTTATTCATTACAGCCGAATATCTCTTAAAATTTAGAGACAATGAGCGATTTAATTCATGAATGACGTTCTCGTAGTAAATACTCATTTTATGAAGAAGTAAGGAGCTGAAAGTAGTGCTCTCCGTGGCACAGTGGTTAAGGGATCAGCCTTGTTTGTTGGAGACGAGGGTTCGTATCCCGGCGCTGGCGCGGAGATTTTCCCCGTTGGGTATAAGGGAAAGCTCAAGCACAATACCCCACTCAACCCAGGTGTCGGAAATGGGTACCGGCTTTACGGGGGAACCGTCATGGTGTCTTATATATAGGCTTAGTTATAAGACATTTGAAAAACCAATGCTTAAGATCATATGTATCAGGCTTGATTGGAAATAAAGCATCCCAAAGATGCCGATGTTTGTTTGTTTGTTTAAAGTAGAGTTTGTAATTCGCTAGTATTTATGCTATTTTGTAGGTCATATTCCTTATTTATCTCGTCAATTTGCGGTAAGTAAATTCTTCGACCGCAAACATTGCGAATCCTGTTCTTTGTTATCTAACCGTGGAGGTAAACGGAATTTAAAGGCCATTATTAAACAATGTATCATAGACAAATCAACAAAAAGCTAGATTCAACCGTTATGCTTGAGGCCATTTTGTGATGGTTCGCACCTGCCCTTCTCGGATGAAGGCATCTACGGATGCTTTATTTCCAATCAAGCCTGATACATATCACCTTGTACATTGGATTTTCAAATGCCTTATAACTAACGCCAGGACGCCATGACGCTTTCCCCCGGTCAAGACCGGTACCCATTTCAGACACCTGGGCAGAGTGGGGTATTGTGCTTGGAATTTCCCTCCTATACCCAACAGAGAAAATCGCCACTGCCAGCGCCGAGTTTCGAACCCGGGTCCCGGCCGCACGGCGGCGGAACCTATAGCACATGGCTATCGCGAGCACGGAATCCCTGAACAAAGTCTTGTGCGAGCCCGATTCTCATTTTAGAGAGATGAATTTGACATTCTAATTCGAAGAATTTTGTTCTGTTTCAGCACCTATTTTTAATTCTCGCTATTATTTTGAACAGACATTTGTCCCATGTGCTATTCTCAAAGACTTAACAAATTATAAGAGACCACAAGGATACAGAGCTCAGTAACATTAAGTAGATAAAAACCTAACGAATAAAGCTAATGGATCACTGTGCCTGTGTTTTAAATATTTTCTTTTTGATTTAAAGTATACTAACATGCTTCATCTTTTACAGTTAATGGCCTTTGCTGGAGAGTCTTCAGACATTAAACCTCTGCCTCCGCGCCCCACGGCTCCGTTGCCGAGTGACTGCTGTGGAACAGGATGTTGCCCCTGCGTACACGACCTCTACCAGCAGGATTTAGAAGATTGGAAGCGTCAGTGCGATGCCATCAAACACGGGCGTAGTTTGAATAGTGAGGAGGGTATTCAACGCGAAAATGAGGAAAAGTTTATATTCCCAGATCGGTATACATTGTTCGAGTTGACTGAAATAGAACAAATTAGCTCGAACTCGTTTGTCTACACTTTTGCTATTCAAAATAATGGATGTTTAAATTTGAAAGTTGGCCAGCATGTTATACTGCAGCAACAAAGGGAAAGTGGTTACAATATTAGTAGGCAGTATACACCTATAAGTAAAATAAATGAAAGAGGTGAATTTAGAGTTCTCATAAAGGTTTACGAAAAAGGAAGTATGAGTCAAATAATTAAAAAATGGAAAGTGGGTGACATGGTTCCGTGGAGAGGACCATTTGGTCGCTTTTCTTACTCTCGTAACTCATTTAAAAAATTACTTTTACTTGGAGCGGGTACTGGAATTGCCCCTTTGTATCAACTCATTCAGCATGTTTTGGACGATGATGAAGATGAAACTTTGATGATACTACTTTATTCATCGAAAAATTTTTCAGACATTCTACTGAGAAATGAACTATTAGAGCTAAGTAACTATTGGAATTTTGACTTACGCCATTTTCTGAGTGATGAGAGTAAAATGTCTCTTAAAAAGTATAAAGAAAATGTAGAACTCAGGCGGCTGACAAAAGATGATGTAAAAACAGAAATCAAGAGGGGGCCTCTAGAGCAAACGTTAGTTTTAATTTGCGGTACTAAATCTTTTACCAAAGACATGATAAATTGTGCTAAGGACTTGAATCTCTCTGAAAATCAGATATTTAAATTTTAATATTTCTGGTTTAATTTCAGTAAATTTTTGCTTCATGCATAGGTACGTAACGTGTTGCATATGGAGATCAATAAATACGTAGTGATCCCTCGTTTATCGCGGTTGGTCGGTTCCGAGCCCTGCTGCGATAACTGAATTTCCGCGAAGTAGGAACAGTATATTTACCGTATTTAATAACCTGTATTTGGACTCTTAAAGCCCTCCCTGTACTATTAGCAGCCCGTCCTTTACAGTTTAGTACTCTATTAATAACAGGGACTACTGTTAAGCAGAAACACTTAAGAAGCGATGTTGTTGAAGGCGATGATGTATTTTAGTGTGCAGCCGATGATTGTAATTACGCGAAAATTCCGTGAAATATTTTCCATGTGTGTATTTTAGAGCCTGCGAAGTCGTGAATCCACGACAGTCGAACCGCGAGGTGCACTTTATTCATGGGAACACTGTATTCATATGTCATCTCTTCAATGTTCAAGTAAATTAGTGATCGGACAATGCAGAATTATAATGCGCGTGTTATTTATTTTCACTTGGTTGCTTTATTCTTTAATATGGACTTAAGCGGTATAAAAGAAAAGTGTAAAGCGTGGGATATCAATGAACATAACGCACGTTTTTTTTTTTTGAGAAATGAGAATGAAACTCTAGTCACCCTCTTCGCATGCCCTCAATCCTGTTGCTTGAAGGACTTCGTACTATGTTAACGTCGAGCTGCATAAAGTCGATTCATTAATAATTAATCATCGAATGTAAACTTCATCTTAGAGACTTATACGAATTGAAATAAGTTTCAGGTTTTCAACTCATACAATGGTCGATTCAAGTTATAAACTACTCGGACTAATTTTTTACCGCGAAGTGGAGATTAGCATGAGAAGATGTCGAACTTAGAAGTTATCACGCTTCTATTTTATGCACACCTCTGATATTTCTGGGCGAGGTGTAGCTAGCTTTCTTTTTGTATTGAGAAATTCTGTATTCAAGGTCATGGTAGAATGAACTGAAAATCTCACTACATGCTCGTTGCGGCCAGGATAGCCTGAGTCACTCGACTGACACATCGAGGATTGAGATATCTATAGCAAATAACGGAGAAAGAGACTGCAGAGCATGCAATATACCTTCTTACCCTCTTTTCTACAGAAAAAAATAGATAACATCGAAAAACATTAGAAAGTTATATATAATTTCAGTTCCTTAATTAATTATAACACTGTTTTAAAAATGGAAAGAGCGGTATTTGTGTAGAAATTGAAAACTGTTTTTACTCAGCAGATAAATCACTTATGTCAGCAGTTCTATAAGCAATGTTTCAGCAAAAAGCCAAGACTAATACTACGATCGAGTGGCATGCGTACCCAGCTAACAAAAAAGTTTTGTAACAACAGATTGATCAGTTTACTAAGCTTAATTAAACTTTACCAAAACTGAGCTTGATCCGCACTCAAATTTTGCGGTGAACTTTTTACAGTCAAAATTTTAGTTTTGGTTGCGTATTCAATGGAAGAGCATGTTTTCTTATCCTTCATGTTTTGGTTTAGCAGGAATATTGTAAATATGCAGTATGCGCGTTGTACGATGTTCAAGTAGGTTAAAATGAACGGCAAGGTTTTAAAGTATACTTTATTTTATGTTAATACATTATACTTCATATAAAATGCTAAGTCTAACATCAGGTACAGTACAATATCCACGTATAAAAACTGAGCTGCATAAAAAATTGGCAAATTTTCATCTTTATCAACGCAATTGATGCAACTGTCCAGTTTAGTGAGCAGCTTAACGATGGACAACTCTCCTCCTCTGCAAGCGTAGGCGAGAACATTTCTGCCATGGCTGTCCACAGCGTGCGGATTGGCCTTCCCTTCTTCCAGTAGAACCTTGCACAGTTTGCAATCCCTACAAAGCGCTGCGAGCATCAAGGGAGTCACGCCATCATGAGTTGCTACGTCGCAGAGTCCGCCCTCTGAGATCAAATTCCGTGTCAATTCAATGGTTAATTCTGAGCTGGGGGCTAGGTAGTTCTGTATTTCCATCAATAGTGAAGGAGTGTTCACCATTGGGAAAATGTCCATCGTCTGAAAGAAGTCCCACGGCACGATTACTTCGTGGAATAGAGTCACGTCTTTGTGGTTTTTTGCAGTTGCTTTAGACCCTTTCGACAGTAACAATGAAATGCAAGCTCTTGATCGTGCTCTGATAGCAATTTGAAGAGGTACGTTTCCCATTTCATCTTCAGCTTCAATATTGGCCCTGGAAATGAGAAGCTGCCTCAGAAACTGAGGTTTATTAGCGGCTGCATAATGATGAAGTGCACTGAACCCTTCCTTGTCTCTCGCGTTAATATCATTGCAGTATTGGATTAGAGTCTCAAGAATTGAATAAGTATTGATTACCATAAGAGGAGTTCTTTTCAAATTGCAGCATGCATTAGCGTCAGCTCCAGCTTCGACTAAAATCTTCACCGACTCTGGACAGTTCGAGTAAACTGCTTTGAAAAGTGCAGTTTCTCCTCGAGCATCTCGAGCTTCCAAGTCCGCTCCTGCATTGATTAACGTTCTCACAGTTTCGGACTCCCTAATCAGAGATGCCGCCATTAAGGGAGTATAACCTCTGTCGTTGGAAACTGAAGGGTCAGCTCCGTATTCTAAGAGTGCTTTCACGGCTGCTAAACATTTGGGCGACCCAATGCCATTGCTTCTTCCAGCTGCCCACATTATTGCGCTATTTCCATCCGAGGATTTAACATTTGGGTTTGCACCTCGTTTGAGCAACACTTTCAAACAAGGTACTTGTTTGTAATGCACAGCCGTTAGCAAGGCAGTTTCTCCACTTGGCCCCGTGGCTTCTATGTCCGCGCCCAGGTCCAGAATGAGTGACACGAGATCTGGTTCTCCTGAAGCCACGAGCATGGACATCACTGGAGTTCCCTTCGGGTTGCGCTTGTTCGGGTTCGAGCCATGCTCCAGGAGCAGTTTGGCCGTATCTTGCCATCGGCTAGACGTCGATGTACTTATCAGAAGTGTGAGAGGAGAGTGGCCATCGAATAAAGTCACGTTGGGATTGATTCCTAACTTGAGGAATTCCAGTAGCGTGTCAACATCGCACTCTCTGAAGGCTTTAATTAGCTCGTTGTACGCTTTACCGAATGACCGTGCCGGAGGAAGACGTGCTATCAATTGTTCAATGATCTCATCTTCCATACTTGCTTACAAATGAATTGAAATTAAGTGTGCCAAAATAGGGTTTGGGTCAAAATAATCGATGGTTTTCTTTGAAAAATATTTAACTCTGACAGCACAAAAAATGTCAGAGAGTTAAAGTTTTAATCAAACTACGATGAAGAGTGAGCAGCAAAATCAGACTGCATGTCAAAGTTAAATGTCGGCGAAATCAGAGTGAACAGGGAATTAAGCGTCAAATTTAAAAATTGTCCACAAAAATCGGAATTCACTCACAACTGAAGCAAAAACTTGGCAGTTCGCAATGTCGGAAATAGACTTGTGTTCGATGCACCGGTAGTTTCAATTAAGTTACCGAAACGTTTCTGCGATGGCTAACTACGAGGCTATAATTCACAGAATTTAGCAGTAAATTGTGAAACTGGTTCCCGTCGCGTATTTCTTTCTGACAAAATCAAAGATCTATTAAACTCGTCGTACAACATGGTCACGCTGTGAGGCTGAGAGCTTGTATACTTCTGAGCTAATGGGCGACCGCAGTGGAGGAAGGTCTACCATCAGTCAAGCGAGAGATGCGACTGTCAGTGAAGAGAACGGCTACCTACCGCCCCAGCCAGCCGCTCTGAGCTATTCTTAACATGGCGGACATCCCAGTGGCGGGGGATTTCTTTTGTTGCTGCCCCAATCTTCAACGTTTAGTTTTGCATTACTTCCTCGCTGTCATGAATCATTAACAGGCCTAAAAAAAAAAAAAATTCCTTCAATTTTCGACTTATTCAATAGAAATAAATACGTTTCCTCCCCACAATGATTTCTTACTAGGATATATTTCCTGAATTCTTTATGTTCAGTTGCGTAACTGTGACGTAGTCGTTTGAAATTTAGGGCTATCACCGCTGAGATATGGACTGGAAGTTCTTCAATTTATCAGCGAGTCTATCGGTCTCTTCTTAGAAAGGTGATTCAAAGAAGAGCTGGCTCCTTGGAAATTTATTCCGTCTCGGATACCTGTGAAACTGCATAACAGAAATTATCCTTGAATTAATCTCGACTACTCGATAAAGGCCTATGAGCATTCACCTTTTTTATCTCCCTCAGAGCAATGCTGATATTGTACTATTCCTTACCCCTCTGCAACTAATCAAAAGCCAAATTTAAGAAATAATATCTTAGCCAACTACCGCTCACCTTCCATTTAGTTGAGAGCTCTGTCAATATCAGGCGCCTCACTGTGGAACAAACTTCTACAATCAAAATCCTTCGAACAATAGAAAACTTTGAAACTAAGAAAGCATGTCATTTTGCTTTTGAACAATAATTATATGTTCAAGTATGCGCAGAAAAAATAGTTACGAAATTCTTTCGCTCGTTACTTTACATTACTAAATTTTCGGTCCAAATTTCTACAGTGTGCGTGTACGAAGTGATCGCTTGTAGTACGTATTGCGTAAATACGCACTGCAGTTGGGGCAAAATTGCTAACCCAGCGACTCAAATTTTTCATATAAATACTGTATTTCTTCTACTAACCATCAACTTGTCACGCAACCTAACACATCACTTCCCAATATTGTTACTGTCAAGCATTTTTAAAGGAGCTATCATAAATGTGTTGTGTGGTTTAAAGCATGTTCTTTTAGGCGGTTAACTTAGTATTATTTTTATAAATTTGCACTAAAATAGTTTCGAATTTTCGTAACGTCTAGCTTTTACTTTTGAGTACAGAATTGTCTGCTTCCAACCATTACGCTTTCAGCATTATTCCCTGATATCGAAGAAGCCTATACCACATAAGTCAATGTACGAAGAGACTGTCTAAAGTGTTTTATCTCTGTGGTCCTGTTTTTATGTTTATTTCATTACATTAATTTATAAGCATTTTCAAATTTAGAATAACTTACTTAACAATTTAAATAAATTTATATGTTGTCTCTTAAGCTCTTGCACAAACATTGACGTAGGCTGTTGTGTCTCTCACTTACGTATGTATTTAACGAAAGACATTTATGTTGGCATTTTAAAAAGTATTGTAATTCATCGTGTGTATTGAATTTACTGGATATAAACTGGTTTCTTCTTAGTCGTTTTGTATCCTGTTTTTGTTAGCCTCGTGTGACAATTTCTCGCATCTGACGCTCTTGAGTATATTACGGCAGCTTTATTTAGGTAGTCAATTTTACGAATAACTCCAGTTATGTCGTGAAATGTCATTGCGCTACAATCCTTTTCATGTGTCTGACTCCGGTGAATTCTTTTGGGCCAGAGTTATTTATGTACGAACCATCATAAATTCATGATTTGGTAAAATCTTTTCTCCGAGTAAGTTATTTGGTATACTAGTTGATTCGTAAGCACGACAAGATAGTTCCAAATATCCTTTCAATCTCAGACGCAGATTTATCTAAATCCATCCATTTTACTTTCGACATATTTCTTAGCTCGTATTTCCACCGAAATGCGCACTAGTATGAGCGTTTTTCATCAATGCGTCACTAGCATTATGTTTTTTTGTTACTTGTATTTACATTCGTTATCAAAATTAGAATAACCTACCAAAGGGAATGTATTTTGTAATCTTTCGTTCTCAAATATTTGTTCAACAATTGACATAGGCATTGCGATACCCATGAATGATAATCAGCTAGTTAATCAGTGATAATCAGCGGTACCCATGAGTGATAATCAGCTAGTTTATGTTAAGATATTTTCAAAACCAAAGATGGTTTTTATCTCCTTAATTGGAAATAAAAAGTGCCTTCTTTCTTTCTTGCTTTCTTTCTAATATGACAAAAGAAGTATGGAGAGACCTGCTACTGAACGGAAAAAAGTAGGTAGGTAGATTTCTTAATTTCAAATTATCTATTTACTGATACAGAAATTTATTTGTAAGAAATCTATCACAAAATTTAGCAGAGCAAGACATGCATATAGCATGAACAGGCCAATAAATTGTCTGAGTTCTTTACGCATGGCAACAAGGACGGTAAATTACGTCCTCTGAAGGAGATACTGTATAATCGCAAGCCTTGTTTGGCCTGCACTCAGTTCAGAGTCTGACATCCACATGTGTGAGACACCTCTAAATAAAACGTACGGATTTGGAAAGGTAAACATGAATATTAGTGCATATCTAGGGAGCAATTCTCACTAACACACATAGGGTTACAAATTAGATTGCGTGTATGAGTTAATTTAAACATTGGATTGGCTACCACTATGCCCAGCTGCAATGAGAAGGACATAAAAGGCTAGTACGTATAAAGCTTATGCTCAGATGGAACAAATGCTCAGAAACACGTCTATAGGCTCACATGACTAAGCGACACATTCTTGAGAACACATGAAACGTTTCTTGAAGATGCCCCAAGTATTTGAGCCGGGCGAATTACAGGTGACAGCAATATATACTTCAAGATATATGGGGTGGCGGTCAGCATGACCAACCTCCAGATAAGTGTTAAAAGTTTATTGAGGTCAGTCTGAAACTGAGATACTTTTCATTTCACTTTGCGTGAGGAAGGAAATTGTAGAACTGTGGTTTAATCTACAAGCACCCAAGCATCACTCTACAAACTATACCGGTAGGTAAAATATTTTATAGCTATAGGTTAGACCAGGGGTGCTAACGATTAGTTATTTAATTATTAGCTTCTTCTGGCCAATGAATCAGATGAATTAATACTGCGACCACAAGGGAAAAATATCAGGCAACTTCATTATGCCTGGACACAAAAGGAATTTTGAACTCCATCTAGATTCTAGGAGTATAGCAATTTTTTGCGAACTATTTTCAAATACTAATTGACGCCTTAAATTCGATCAATAATAGACCTAAAATTATTCATCTGTAGTTTTTATTCTAAAACAAGTCGTAAGTTATTTCATGCAGCTTTCCTTTCTTTCATGAAGTCAGAACTCGAGTGGAATATAACGTTGCGTACTAGCCCTGAGTGCGCTTAATCATGAACTAATATTAAGAATAATTTCATTCCTAATGCTATGTCCACATTTTGATCGTGAAAAGCAAGAAAAGGTAAGTATGCCATCTATTATAGGTCCCCTACTGATCATTGCATGGTTAAGAAAACGCAATTGATTGTTGTTGTAATAGTTTATAATAGTATTTGGTGAATGATACGACCTTATAAATATGTGAAAGAGTTTTTGCTAGCTGATTTTCAATCAATTTAAAAAGAATAAGAAAACATTTTTGCATTAACTTATTATGGATTGCAATCGACATGAAATGTTGTATTTTATCGAGAAACAATTACTAACCAAAGAAATTTCATTCATTTACAGTTTCGATATTCATAGCTTATAAGCATGGAAGGTACAAACTTCCAAATTAAATGTTTGTAGTGAATATTTTCCTCCTCAACTGTTCTTTGTTGTTGAAGTTGTTCTATTAAAGGATAGCAATTTTTTTCAGATGATGTTAACCCTATTTTTTAAACAAAATTCTGTTGCCAAAAAAAAGTGCCTATAGAAGTGAACTAATTCCCCAGCTTGCGCGATTTACGCCAGAAATCCGCGTTGAAAGACTTCTATGGCAATGGGGAAACCTAATGTTACTTCGCGTTTACGGCGGTCAAAAATGATAGCATTTCATAGTATTCGGGAAAGCACGCAATTTTTTTATTCTGACAATTTTCATAAGAGTTTAATTTTCTAATTAGTCGAGTGTCGATACCGTCGTGCGGTCGACGTGAGGGTTCGTGGAAAAGGGGCTGTCTTCTGTACAGCTACCTTTTCCGGGGCGCTAGCTTTTCTTCGCAGCTGCCCTTCCTGAGGTTCGTGTGGGTACCGCCTACGCCGTAATCAGTCCGCTAGGGCAACAGAAGTAAATTCTGTTAGTGCCGAACTACGGCGGTACCGATGTGTGTGGGGGGGTGAGGTGAGTGTGGGTACCACCTGCGCCGTATTCAGTCCGCTAGGGCAACAGAAGTAAATTCTGTTATGTGCCGAACTACGGTGGTACCGCTAGGGTGAGGTGTGTGTGTGGGTACCACCTACGCCGTAATGAGTCCGCTAGAGCAACAGAAGTAAATTCTGTTAGTGCCGAACTACGGTGGTACCGTTAGGAAGACGAGCAACTGTCTGCGCCGTATGAGACCGGTAGAGCAACAGAAGTGAACTCTGTTAGTGCCGAACTGCGACAGCATCTTCCTATCGACATACTATGCGAATTAGTTCGTCCTTCCGAGGTGGCTCCTTAAACTCCTTATTAGGCGAAGTGTCGTATAAGACTAAAGCCTGTGTCAACAAGGAGAAAGGATACTTTTTTTGACCTCGGGGCTTAACTTGATTAATGATGAATCTCTTTGAAGTCCCTACCACATACACTGATAGATTTTAACAAAGACAGTGATTTATTTTCAATTGCAAAAATAGTGCGAACAGACGTGAGCTACTGCATAACAGGGTACAAAACTCAAAATTGCATTTAAAATATTAGTCGTATTTAGCTAGATAACAAAAGAAACATTGGAATATCGACATGTAATACAAATGATATTTAAGGGCTAACTAAAGTAAATGCACAAACGCAACATCAGCGCGGGGAAATAGATTAGTCGACGTTCAGAGAGCTGGACACATGAAGAAAATACTTAAGATTATGGGTAACTAACACAAAAAGGCTCGACAACCCCTGTGCGGCCTGACATCGAGATTAAGTGATGAGCGTCTGATGACCGTATTTACAATTCGGGATTCACGATTTCCTAATATTAATTCTTCTCATGTCGACACTTAACTAACATGTATATCCACCTCAACAGTACTCGCAATTTAAATACAGTTCCAGAGACAATGTAATAAAATCTGTTTCACTGGTGCGCTTATCAAGTAAAATGATGAGCGTAACTGACGTAAAAATAGTAAAAATGTAAAAATATTATATAAATTGCATAATGAATAACTTCAGTTCATTCATGGATACATTAGTTTCTTAAAATAGATGATAGATAAACTACAAAATAACCAATTGAATTTTAAATACTTCCACACTTTAGGGTTTTAAAGGGCGCCAATACCATCATCGGGTGACATGCCCTACTCCAAAAAAGTAAAAAATTAGGGTTTTAAATTGATACGAGTTAAGTGTACATAAAATGTAAGCACTGTCGCCAAATGCCCAGTAAGCCAGTCTCATACCGCATTGTTTTGCTGGCTACGCTATCACCGTACCGTTCTTAAATCATTTGAATGCTCACTTTAAAAAGCCATCTTAGCAAGAATAGAAAAGAAATATTTCCAAACCCAACTTTACACACATATAAGAAAAAATAATCAGAGGATAAGCTAATGGCGCTGGACCATGTTTTTATCGTCTCGTAACACGCAACTGGCAAAAAGCTAGAAAAACATCGATCAAGACGTCATTGAATTACAGTACAAATGTTGAATCAGTTATCCAGGACAGACCTCGTTCACATTTAGATCATGTGAGGCCCCAACAAGTGCTACACACATCTAGCGAAAATGAGTTTCGCATACCGCTGTCATCCCCAAATTTCCTCTGTCTGAATGAGTCGTAATTACAGAAAGATAGCTAAAAAATGGTCGAATACCTCTATTATTTACTGAGGTACGATGGTTTTAAGCAGCCAAACTTTGACTCAGTTTTCTGACTTTTTTGACAGAGGCGCTTGGTGCTGTATGCTTCTAAGGGCCTCAAATTCTTTCCACATTCCGAGGTAACTTTTCCAGGCTCATTGCAGCAATGTTTAGCGATAATGGAATACGAGTCTACATCGAAATTAAAGTAATAATTATGGCGATAAGGGATGCAGAACATTTTGGAATAACTAATTAACAATGGTTTGTGGTTACCTATAATAATTATTTTAATCAAAATAATACAATCGAAATTTAGTCATATTTTCGTTTATTAAAAAAACGTTTATCGTTTATTTTCGTTTATTCATTTTAAAATAAGATATAATTTCTCGAGAAGATTAACGTATCTGGCCAAAAGTGATAATTACCCTCCGGTTCGTTCGCGTGCAACTGCACATGTCTACCTGCGACTGTTGAATGAGCCCAATGCACTTAGCGTTCCTTCTTAATTTTCGCTGTGATTTTATGATCTCGTCTCAGATTATAGCTTCTCTATATATTAAATTCAAAGCTACTTTGAAAAATAATGATTCAGCTCATGATTGTACCGATATGCAGCAGTTATAAGGAACAACTTTAACTTAGCAAATTAACTATAGAAAGCCTAATTTTTAACTCTCCCTCTTCATTTCCAGTTATTTGTGGCGTTCCTGGGACAATCGTACATTTTCTAGCTGAGAATTCGAGGTATAAGTTATGCTAAAATTCCTAGCTATCTTCATTCTTTTGGAATTCTGTTAATTTGATTAGTATGTAATTTACCGATGCCAAAGACTAAAATTACGAGCTTCTCCAATCTAATGCCAGCAAAAGTTCAAATCTTTATGAACTCCGAATTTAATAGCTTTAAATGCTGAAAATGTACTAAAGAAATTTTTTCACCAAGGTAATTCAATTCGGTATTTTCAGTAATTATGGAAATAGCGTAAATCAAATATCGTGAGAACCGACACAAAAGAATGAACGGCCAACACAAAACAATGAGAAGTAAAATGGGAAAAATTAAAGTCGGCTCTGTGAGCAACCGCATGAACGACAATACTTGAAAATAACGATGCTGCTTTGGAAGTAGTGAGGTAGAAATATAATCCCAAACATCATGGAGGAGAGCACACTAGTTTTCCGTCTATAAAAACGCTGAAGGACGAACTTTGGAACTACCATTAAACTATAATCACCGTAGCTGTACGAAAATGCTTATTTTACTCAGTAAATCGAGCTTATTTTTATCGCTTGGGACGGAATGATTTGCACCATAAATCTTTTTTTCAAAATTGATAGATATGAGATGTTAATTCGTACAGAAATGTGTATGAAACGGGGCATGTAAAAATCTCATCAAATATAAATACAATGTTAAGGACGCGGGGAATGAAAAAATCAATACACCAAGAAAAAATTCGTTCATCTACTGCTAAATTGGAAATAAAAAAAATGTGCCCCGAAATTTCAATCAGTACGTAAAATAAATCCTGTTGCTGAACGTTATTAGCAGAGTTGTCTTTCAGATCAAGCCGTCATTTTGCCAAAGAAGTTTGAAGTGAACGAAGCCAAGGTGATGCAACGAATGGTATGCTAGTAAAACTACCCAGAACGAGAAAAATTTGTTAAGCGTTTCATAGCATCCAAATTTTCGGGTGTTCGCAAGATTAGTCTTCTTGAAACACTGCAAGAACTACACACATACAAGAAAAAAATCAACTTGCAAACAACGCAGCCCTCGAAATGAAGCGTCGTGCCTTTAGCGTGCATACTCTGCCACAAATAGTTTATGTATGTGCTACGAGAAGCCTTGTTCATTTTAAAAATCAACGATGTGTGTTTTGTATCGTCTTTATTGGAAATAAACTATTTTCTTTATTTTTTGCCTTCACTTTGTATGACACAGAAAAGCACCCACGACTAGGCTCTGAGGGTTCAACAAACGCTCATCATACTTCTAGCGACAATAATTGTGGAGTGAAACTTGCTCCTAGCCACGATTATTTAGAGTAACGCATACTTCTGGCAATATGTACTCTTTGTAACACTTGCTCTATAAACCAACTCCAAGAAATTTTGATTCCAAGTAAAATTGCCTTGTTCAGAATAAATCTATACTATAAGAGCCGCGTCTGTCTGTCCGAAGCCAGCCTGCAGTGTGTGATGAGCGTATCTGTGATACAAGCTCCAGCCCTAATATTTTGACGGGCCGTGTTCACGCGGCCTCATCAACCCTCGAGAGATTGATTTTTTTATATTTTTTTACGGCCTTTTTCTCATTTCACCTTCCTTCTCATTTCAAATAAAGGGGAGTGGACTAGTTCTTATAACAACCATCGACGATCTTCCCAGATTAACTTCCCGCTGGTGTCTAGAAACACTCGTATACCATTAGGAAATTATATGAAAGAAGGCGCATTTGTTCGCAAAGAAGTCGAGAAAATCTGCCTGGCTTCTCTCATGAGTGAACTGAGTGCTGATCATTCGTTTCAAAACAATCTTTACAATCAACGGTTACGCTCGTAGCACTTGGTATGGAATGTACTGTGGCTCCCAACTTGTAAGCCTAACCTTGCTTTTCCAAGGGAACTCTTCATACACAGTAAGGCCTGAACGGAAATTCACTCCTACTCCTTTAAATATATTTTAAAACATTTCGATCAATGAGAAAAGCTGTTAGGTTTTAACATAATAAATTTCAAGTTTTTTAAAGGATACTATTATTGTAAATTTGTTTGTCTCATCCCCGTTTCCGTCAGAATGTGCATTATGCTTTGAGCTTCAAGTGGTATCATAGTTACGGTGCCTGTCGTTACTGGGTCAGCAGTAGTCGTTAGAATTAGATGAACAGGAAATAATGGTTAGGATAAACTGGAAAGATTATTGTAGGATGGGGTGGGGTAGGTTAGGTTAGGATATGTTGAACTAGGATACGTTAGATTAGGTGAGGCTTCGATTCTTGAGGGCAGATTAGATTTGGGTTAGGTTGTTAGGATAGGTTATGGTGGAATCCTTAGGTCAGAATAGGGTAGGTTTGAACTTTATATATAATAAACCATGTTAGGATATTATAGATCGAATCTTTTAATTTAACCTAATAACACCCGTTGAATGTTTATTTATATATTTATTATTATATTTGTTAGGTATACGCTTCTTCAGAAATATAGGATGTATATTTGTTTTGGCTTTGTGGTTAGAAACATTCAGAGATATAAGTTTATCTTAAAAGTGCGCAAATTTTCAAACTAAATAAATTGAAAAAGCTTCAGGATAGAAAAAGAAGAAGACTTGACAGAGAACGCATAAAAATAGCTAGGGCAGGAACAAAGAGAAGAAATCTGGCAGCTTGATCATTTTTTCGTTACTTAGTCCGCCCTTTACGCTCTCATCCAAGTTTGCGGTAACATGGATACCGAATTCCTCAGTGTAACATTGAAAGATGATCTTTACATATGTTTGACATTTTATCAGGATAGGTTCGGTTAGGATATGTTAAGTCAGTATATAGGTAAGGTAATATTGACGGAATTTTTTCACGGGTCCACCTAGCTCAACGATGACATTGTCAGGGGAATTTCCACGGGCCCTGCTGCTACCTAATAATACCCTTGGTTTGTTTTGAATCCACTTCTTCCATTTCTCTGTTACGCTCATAAGGATAGTTATAATGACCGTATCTGTGATACGAGTTTCACCAGTGGACAAGCACAAGAATATTTTTTATCACGGGTACTGTTGGAATGGATATATTTATCATCCACATCTGGAAAATTTGTTCGAGAAAGGTATTGAATCCCGGCATTTATGACGGGCTGTGCACACTGGTTAGAATATTATTGTGTTAGGATCTTTTCGGCTCCTCAAGTTAACTCTTTACCGTCACAGTGGATTTCAAAATCCAGTTTCATAAACAGCTCCAATATATTTTATTCCTTGTGAAATTCGTGCGCGTAATGTGTTCTTCAAAGTTCATTGTCGAGTGGCAGTCACTTCTTCGCTGTGATGTCGGTGACTACATGATGCCGGTGCCAGGTTAATGCTGGTTGTAACGATAAAGATGGGACAATAAAGGGTTAAAAAACTGAAAAACTGAATTTTTTCACCGATTTAGCTAGTTTTATGATATAATCAACAGTAGAACTTCTACACGTCCTGATAGTAAATTATACAGTATTCAGCAATTGACCATAGCAACCATTATGGAACAAAATTTTTCTCCGAGTCAATGCAATCCGCAAAACAGACGCTGAAGAGATGGAACGGAAGAAAGTAGAATTGAGGATAAAAGAGGTCTTTCGTAGAGAGTGCTGACCTCTATTTAGGCAGAGAATGAAAAAAACGAGGACCTTTTGTCCAGAAGAGAATCTAGACAATAAGCACCGCTGATTCCAGTGGAGCGTGCTCGACACCATAGAATGGGAAAAAACTGTTACTGAAGCACAAAGACGAAGAAAGACACGATCAGCGTTTCCTTCAGAATGGAGTTTTTAGTTCCGGATTTCTACCTATTCCACGAGAAGCAAATTCCCAAGATAGGACGAAAATGCGCACCTAGCGTTTATTTGACGGCGCCATATTTCAATAAAAAGCCAAAAGGCTTCACAGCTGAGCGAAATTTACGTTGGTCGAACAATATGGGGATTACATAATTCGTTAGCTGCAGCTGCACTATTGTAGGCCTTGTACTGGGAATACTTTCCTTGAAAAGAGATGATTTTCAACACTCATCTCCCCAGGAGCCATAATTTAAAACGCACATAGAGTACGGACAACGCATGTAGTACCTATACTTAGTGAGTCGTCAATAATCATATTCCGCGGCAGGCATTAGCTTCTGCCCCAGCGTGAGTTGAGGCAGCAGCAGAAGCCAGTCGACTGGAGCGCTAGCGCGTCCTCACAATTTGAATGTAAATTAAGTATTGCGCGATAAGCTCTCATAGTAATGTTATCGCGCATTCAGGTCAAAATTTGTTTTCACATTTGACAAGATGCAACCCACGAGGACCTTTGACATTAGCCAACAGGAACAAACTCCGGCAAACGTGTTATAAAGTTGAGCATTCCAATTTTTTCTTCGATGGAAGGCTAACTCCACGGGTAGAAGTAAAGAAAAAGGTTGAATACATCTGAAAATATATTTACCATCGTTAATCAACATATTTCTCCCCACATTTCGATTCGAGTTTTCAGCTAGAAATGTATGGAGAATATGTAAAGAATTATAGACAAGAATTTACCCGTGTCAAGCTATGTAAGTTCTGAGAATGATAAAATAATATAAATCATGACAGATTCGATATTATGATAGAGCATTTCCAAAGTGTGTATGCATAAAAACATAACATTATCCCAGATAATAATACCTACATTCGTACAGTAACACAACCGAATTCTTACTTGAGTCTCCCGTACGAAAGACACGATACCTTGATAGATTAGACGGGTTTGCAAAAAAGATTGCGTTTAGCCCTAAAAGATAACCTCATACTGGGAACTGAAGAAGATAATTAGGACAGATGATGCACCGAGATGGCCACTGAGCAGCACATCAGACACTACCACCGCACAGCAAAAATAGCAGGAAAACTTGCCCCACCAGCTCATTTGCTGGCGTGTGCAGGGGTGCAGGGTTAGTTGGACTCCTATGAAGAGCACCAGAGGCGTCGAACTTGAGGAGCTCATCGGTTTCGTACCAGCCTCAAATTTTAGAAGCCACAGAAAATACTTAAAAAAGCCTAGATTCGATAGCAAAAGAGTGACTGTATAATACTTTCGGAGACATTTACCTTCAATAAGTAAACACGGATATTACATGAGAAAACAACTATGAAAGCAAGATCAGGGCATGAGGAGAGTCCCGACTCACACGCTCCTCAACATGTTCACGCTGAGTGAACCCGAATCTACTAACACGCTCATCTACATCCTTTCCACTCCGTCCAGTTCATTGCTACTGCGGCTGTACAGTAAGCTCCGGAAGCAAAGAATTTTGAATATTATAAATAATATATCTTGCTGCCTTCTATGTACAAA
Organism: Morinoia aosen; assembly: GCA_030386875.1. Lineage (NCBI taxonomy): Eukaryota > Metazoa > Arthropoda > Malacostraca > Amphipoda > Talitridae > Morinoia > Morinoia aosen. The sequence goes on along the minus strand of CM059563.1, from coordinate 5,597,296 downwards.
GGGTCATGACACTAGCACCAGACCTAACAGTAAAGTTGTTCATCTCTCAAAGAATAGGTATCTCGAAAAATACAGAGCCAACTGAGCTTCAATGTTCCATTGTGTCAATGGAAACTCGTAGCCATAAGAGCACCAGTTAATGCATGAAACAGTTAAGTACTTTCCGAGCTATTCAGTTAAAGAGGACGCATTAAAATCTTTCTACATGTACAATCCCTACAACAACCAGTACTCCCTAAGAAGTTTATAAAGCGCATGAGGATGAAAATAATTAAAAAGTAGTTTACAAAAAATACTCCCCCAGAGGCCGATGAAAAAGTTAGAGAAAACCTCTCTCAAAATGAAGGGTGCCTTCTGATGCCTCACAGTGAGGATTTGAACCAAGATTATTAAACACAGAAAATATTCAAAGTTCTATTGAACTTCTATTTTAATCCTACGCGACCTTTCACCTGATAATTATAAACAATTTGGGACGTAAATGCCGTTTTCATTAGCATCAAATCAATCTCGCTTCATCAACTATGATTGATGAGTAGTTGTGCGTATTTTCTACCTCAAATGAAGTCTAATAGTGTTAAATATTATTTAATTTTATCACGTTCCTCTCAATTAGTTTAAAGACAACACAGCTCAAAGTTTCACCGAACCCTACGACAATTTTACCGCTACGCCTGGTATGACGAACAGGCTGAGTTCACCTTACTTTTTGTCGACTGGATGGTAAGATCCAGGCACAAATTTGTCTCGAGGGCTATCGAAGACAGCATTCAAACACGTGGCAAAGAAGAAAATAGACATGAAGAGCAACATTACGGAACGATGCATGCTGCGCAGGTCCCTCATGCGCTCCTCCATCACCTTGCGCTGCTGCCTCGCCTCCTCTGACTCACCGCGTCTCCGCGCCATCCTCTGAAGCACCAGAAAAAGTTACAACAAATGCGCACGTTTCCTTGGGCTACGCAATTTTTTGTCAAGGGAACATAACAGTCTCGTTGTATCTCTGGTCACAGTTGCTTGTAGTTAGGGCTTTTCACCTTTCTTGTTTAAGTTTAAGAGTTCGAGACCTGGCATTGCGAGCTTAGTATTTTTGGTGAAAAAACGTTTTTTAGAAATTCTACCAATCAGAAGTTGACTGAATTTCTGGAGTTTATTGTTATTTTCATTTAGAAATTGTTGCAATTAATTATTATATAACAGACCTTTTCATAACAGACATCAAAATATGATTTGTCAAATTATAATTGTCATATTATATTAGTTTAAGACTGCTTCACCACAACTAAGGCGATCTCAAGAGAGCAAAGAAAAGGGACCATTTAGTATGGACGGCAGAAAACAGAGAATCTCAGCACAACGTGCGTCCCACACAGGATACCTAGCGCATAAAAACATCAAATAATAAGACAAAGAAGGCAAAAAAAGACAAAGAAGGCAAAAAATGACAAAGAAGATTGAGCAAAAAAGTATGATAACTCTAAAGGCCCCCTCACACGTACAAATATGTCTGCAGACAATCTGAACTGAGTTTGGTTTGTCGGCCTCAAGGCCCCTCACACGATGCAAACAACACGTTGCAAACCTGACAAAGACTGGCACACGCTTCAGTATGCCAGTAGCAGTTAGGTGGGAAGCACACACTAGAATAGCGGCTCCAGACGTCGAGTTCGTACAGTTGATGGAATTCGCCATAGTTGCAATGAATACGAAAAAAAGAGGTGTAAAAGCTCGCTCAAAATGAGCTAAAGAATGGTTCCTAAAAAGTAGTGAATATACAAATGTGAAATTGCTTAATGGAGTGCACAAGGAGGGAGAGAGGCAGAGTACAGTCGCACACCACCCACAAAGACAGGCTTGACACTGACGTGGTGTCAAGGTTTGCGGCCGGTCGCTCCAATATTATCAAGCATAGCTGATCTGCCTCATACAGTCTGTGCCAACCTGAAATGAGCGAACAAACGCACGAATCCAGCACCAGTTCAGATATGTCTGCAGATATATTTGTGCGTGTGAGGGGCCTTAAGAAGCAAAATAAGGAAGGTAGATAGAAATCCCGAAGCCTTATCTGTATCTCAGGCACTTAACAGTATCTCCCTGGGGGCGTCACTTCCCATAGAATAGGATAGACAAAACTAACCTAATCCTGTAGCCTCTGACGGAACATTGGTCAGCAGAATCTAAATTTTGATAGAAAATAGTATCCTTTAAAATATCTACGACTAATTAACCTATTCACTACCAATTCCTTTGTTTTCAATGAATTTGAATCTGATGGCCTATATTACTCATTTATAAGTCTAAGACACTTTAAAAAATAGTTAAAGAAATGCCACGTCCATAGGCTAGCTTATAGGCTTATAAATAATCTAGGATATATTGTCACATCATCGGTATTTGAAATCGGTATTTATTTGAAACACTTCAATTTCCATAACATTATTTACTACAGCAAATACATTAAAGTATTCACAATGCAATATAGAAAAATAAGTGAATAATAGGAAATAATATAACCTAACCTAATTTACCTTGTTGACAGTCGCGCCAGTTCTGACTTGTCATGTATCGGAAAGTTGCCAAATGTAGCAACAATCTATTGACAGGTGTATAATGAACCGCTGAGATCCCATTTCATGTTATTACTACGATTCGTAAGACGTTATTGACTGTAGGGTAAGCAACTGAAAGTGTCCTTTAGCTCATCTCCCTGGAGCAGCAAGTAATTGTTATACGCATATTTAGATGTATCACAGACGTTGAGATTGAATTTTTTCCCCACAACACCTGAAAAATAATGGAAGCTAATTCAACAAAAGCGAGACGGCAGTCAAGAAAAAATTGTCAAGAGGTTCTGCACATTCGTTACACAATTTCATGCGTGGGAACGAAGTTCCGAGACAACTGGAGATGTTCTTAACATCTGGTTGCGGGTGGAGCAGCAAGCCAAATAGCTTCTGGGCCGATAAAAATCGAACATTTACAGGCACTTGAGGCCAGAAAACACTATAACTTTCTTTTGTCTAACCATTACCATGAAAATGAGGCACAATTGATACATAGCAATTATTTAATCATAGATTGTAGCTTGAATGTGAATCAATTTGGTTAAAGCAATGTACGGCTCAAAAATAATCTCGCATTTCTTAACTAACAGATTAATTTTAATTAAACCAAAATAGAATTTAGGAGCAAAATAAGAAAAACACACTCAACTTTTGGGGTTATATTAGGCGCGGGGTTTTAAAAGTCAACCATGTCATGTTTCTTCTCATTCGGTTCTTCTCACAATTCCTACTCGACCCAAAGGTATGAAATGGATGCCCACATCCACTAGACCGGAGAAAGTAGTTATTGCATCCTTGCATCAATTATGAAGAGTTTGAAAACCTGAAGTAAGACATCGTATAGGTATATATCAACAAACGGAAACTAAATAGCTGCTTTATAACCGAACATTCGTAAATGCATTGAATTAAAGAACTACAAACAAGCGGTGTGGCCAAAACAGTAGGTCCCGACCTCATCCCAGTAGCGGGCGGCGTCATAAGGCGAGGCGCGGGGGCCGTGCGCACGCCACCAGTTGTGCGGGTTGTGCCTCTGGCGCCAGTCCTGCGGCTGCTCTGTGCCGTAGTGCGCCTGCTCCCACGCCCTCACGTTGTACCGCGTCTCGCCGCCCCAGCGCCGCTTCCTCCTGTCAGGAGTGCCAAGTTCCCGGGACATGAGGGAGTATTCCACGGATTTTATGTACACGCAGTGCAGGTTTATTGTTCAACTTAAATGTTCGAAAAATGTTTTGATTGTTAGCTGATCTGTGTCAATTGTCAATGAAATGTTTTTAACATTTGTTGCTCATCGTGATACTTTAAACGAGTATTGGACTACTAAAACCAGAGAGACCTCCTCTACAATTTGAAACTTATTATGATTATAAAAAGAACTGAATAATGCCATATGCTTGGATTAGAAAGGCCAAAATTTCACAAAATAAAAATGAAAACTGAAATCTCTCCATGAACAGATTGAACTCTGATTTTAGCAAGAAGTTAGCAGTCCACGTCTAAAACGGGCCACAAAATGGAAAATTAATCCTGTCCCACTCTATTACGAACACCCACAAGATTCTCAGAACCACTATAAGATTATCGGATCTTCTCTTTTTTAAGCCAAAATGTTGCTGAGAAATTCATTTTCTAAGTACACAGACTATGCAAACATCACTACCGCACCTAATACGTTAAACATCCCAGATAAGCCAGAACATCTTATAGTCTGCTCAGAAGCTCGGAGTACCTACAAGACGCTGCCAAAAAATGCATTCCAAGTATTCAATGTATGTATAAGATTTACGAGATTGATTAAATCAACTACTGATATTTTAAAAGGTAGCATCTTCACTTACAAAAGTATGCATGCAAAATCTATTAATCTCGACGTAATGTATTGCAAATTTGTGACATGAATATCCATTTCACAGGTTAGTGGGTAATCATTCTAAAAATACTATTCATCGAACGTTTTTCTTTTTCAAAATTAACAGTCATTTGACGTCTCAGAATGGTTGCAAAAAATGCAAGCAAATAAACCTTCACCGACAGAACTTCTAGAATCTTGGCACAACACTGCATTAACCAGTTATTTAACCAATTTACATCATTATTTAATTATTGACGACAATATATTTCCTACACGGCCACGCTGAAACGCTTGACAAGACGAAGGTAAAGAGCCACTGTGCAATGCAGCAATAGCTTGACCACGACTGCCAGAAGTAACAAGTTCAACTTTCCATTCAAAATAAAATGACGCCGTTCATATGCACAAACCATTTACCAAGTAGATCAAGTTGCTGTTGCTGTTGTTATTATGAAAGAAGGCAGCACATTCCGCAACAGGAACGAGTGAGGCAAAACTGGACTTCATGGAAGATGCCTAAGACCGTGCTATTCTCAGCGTACCAGAGCAGTTGAGAGTGAGCGGCATATATTTCTATATGTGCAAATATGGTCTTAATGTTGCATGCTCAGAAATATGTCCCCAAAATACAAAATAAATTAAATTGAAGCATTCTCACTTATATTTCCTTGAAAATTGGCTAAATTTTTAACAGAGAGAAGGTATAAATAAATATTTACAAGAAATTGCAAGCAAAGCGAATGAATTGAGAACTGAGAATCAGATTAACTGCAAAAAATTTAGGAAATGATCCATGAACAAAATTTTTAATGGATTAATAGATGATACGCAAATAAAATCGGCAGCGCAAAAAGCATTAAAAATGAAATAAATTGTCCGAGTAAAACCACTTGCAGTGCACGGCCCGTACACGAGAGCCAGCCAACAATTCATTGAAGCATGAGAAGGGAAATTAGTAGCATTCATCAAGGAGCAAACGTAATTAAATAAAACTCCAAACACTGATGAATGAATCCGCAATTAGGAACTCGATGCCTTCTAAAAAGAAGATGTACTTTTCATCTATAATTATGTGAGAAATCGGGTCATTTCTTCACATAACCTGCTACACCATTTCATTGAACAATAACATCCTCCTCACAAAACGCGCAGAGTGAAACAAAGCTTTAGTCACCCAAATATTGACTCCGGCTGCGACGCGTCGTGATCGGCGGCGGCACTTCCGTAGACGCCATAGATGGCGTCGTAGTCGCTGCGCTTGAACGGGTCTCCGAGCACTTCATACGCCTCAGAGATGTTGCGGAACTTCTCTGAGGCCTCGGCGCTGCCGCCGTGCACGTCAGGGTGGTTCTCCAGCGACATCTTGTAGTAGGCCTTCTTTATCTGTAATGTTGGGTTAGTGCTGCTCAGGTCGAGGTGAGAGGGAGGGGGGGGGGGTTGCTATAAATTGGGCTAAATTTCAGGGTAAGTGAAATAGTACCGTTCAAACGCGTTGTTTATGCTTGGTAAACCCTCGCCAAAGCGTACTTTTTAAACTAATCAGTCGCAACCTACGGCAAGGTATAAAGCAGTAATAAATATGCCAAAGTGTAATCCATACTATATTAAAGTCTTACTGAATATTTTTTGACTTAAGCTAAAGTGAAATACATACCAAAACTCCTGTAACGCGGACGTTTTGAGAAACGAAGAAAGCCAACTTGGTAATGCCGAGTGAATCTTACAGAGAAGGTGATTTGGCCCTTAGGTTCTAGGATATCAAGAGCATAACACTGACAGCTGTCATCACAATATTTTCCATTAATGAGATAAAAATTAGAATGTCATGTATAACAAAGTTTCACTAATTTTTCGAGTTGTCGGCACCGATGGAGAACTTCTCAAATGAATGTTTTTTAAGATGATTGGTGAACAACAAGCACACACGCTATCAAATATATAATTATGATCTAAACTTTTCGACTAATCTTTGGCGGCATCAAGAATTTATTACAAGGATCTTAACTAAGATACTCACTACCGTGAATTATAAGAGCAAGTTTGCGAGAGATGTTTGTTTATAACATGACGAGTAATAACATCACCACCGAAAGACAGAGAACTTGAAGATTAGATTAGAATATTAGTTAGTTTCAGCCACCCTATCCGCAACAAATGCAATTCAAAGTGTGGAAGAAGGAAGGCAACTTTTAGTATAGAGTTATGCTAACGCAGAATCTATGCAGAAAGGGTATTACCGTATAGAAACAGTAAATTGAGAAAGAAGTTCATAAAACAAGATCAAAGTTGAAAAAGCAAGTAGTTGGCACTGAAAAACAGAACAGCAATGAACCGGTAAAAGATGGTCCTTAACATAACAAAAAACATTTAATTTCAACAATAAGGCGCCTATTTAACTCTCACCTCAGGCCCTCACAAGTTTTCCCCCTGGGCGTGCTAATAGATACAAAAGTTATATTCCCCTGAGGGGATAATCGTTACCAAAACTACACGTGAAGGTACAAGCTCCGCTCACCTCATCCTGCGTGGCGTTGGGCGACACCTTGAGGACATCGTAATGTGAAGCGGGCCGTCGGGTCGCGTGCCAGTCGGCGGGGTTGTGGACCATCCTGCAGCTGATGCCAGCTGCCCCCCCTGGCACCCCCACTCTGGAGGAGACTCCCCCCGGTGCAGGGTTGGCCTCCTTCAGGCCTGGCAGCACGCCTCCCCAGCAGATGGACACCCGCTGGAGGCGCCGCAGAGGGAGCTGCACCATGGTGGCGGCTCGATGGGGGACAGCAGGAAACTCGCTTCACAGTTTGAGTGCATGAGTTGAGGTCGATGCAAGGACTTTAAAACTGCTGCTGCTGCTATATTACCCAGTAGGGGATGAATTACTCATCGCGCGTTATGTTTCTACAATAAACGCGAGTATTGAGATTTAAAAGCTTGTCTGGTGCTCAATTGATGGAAAAACATGCGTGAAAATAGTTGTCAATCGCAAAAATTTAAAATTATATAATGTAGTTAACATCGATTTTCCTTTATTACAAAAATGTGTATATTTCAAAAAATTCCTTGACTACCACATTTTAATAGAAACAAAGCTAAAAAATATTAACACAGAGACAATCATTAGAGCCTTTGGCATTTCCTAATATATCGTTTGAAGAAATGGTTGTTCAATAAAATATAGTTTGTACAGTCGAGCAAAATAAGGAAAGATTAGATTAAATTTTTAGTTAGTTTAAGCCTCCCTATCCGCAACAAAGGCAATCCAAAGAGAGGTAGGAAGAAGGCACCATTTAGTATGCAGTTAAGGGAACGCGGAATCTATGCAGAAAGGCCATAGAAACAGCAAGATAAGAAAGAAGTTCATGAAACAAGATCAAAGTTGAAGAAGAAAGTAATAGGTGATGAAAAAAAAGACAGCAGTGTTCCAAAAAAAGATGGTTCTTAACATAACAAAAGTATTTTATTTCAACAAAAAGAAGGCCTACCTAACTCTCAGCTCGGGCCCTCACGTTGTCCCTCTGAAATAAGGAAAGAAGTGATGAAAGCTCTAATAGGATAAAACTGTATTTCCCATTCGTAAAAACTTCAAAAATGATGTGAATCTCAGAGTACAACGTACCCAGATGCCACCACGTAATACTCCCTAACCCCACTTGTTGTGCATCGCGTTAGAGAATATTACACAAACACTACTCCAAATTAGGGCAATACTTGCACATACAACAGCACACACTGTAGTATGGCGGCTCGCAGCATTATATGACCACACTTAATATCTCATTTCTTTCATAATTTTTATGACAAGTTTGAATTATTTACTATTTTGATGCTTGAATTAATTCTAGAAAGCTAGAAAATGACTGAGATTGATGACCAATGCATTGATGACTTATCAAAAAAGGTTCTTTCAAGAAACATTATTTGAACTGGTTCTCTACAATGACAATCGCCTTAATTTCAGAGCGTGAGGCAGACATGACGATGGGGCTACACCTAGTAAATCAAGAAGCAATCAAGTGTTTAAGTTATTTAGTCTTTCAGACCGTTGAGCGCAACCTAAAATCAACCCTATGTTTAGGATAGAAATAGTGTTCTTATCACAAGACAAATCGGTACACTCATCAGTCATGCCTCTTTCAAGACGCACAAATCTTTATAAATCTCAGCACCCAAAGAAATCGCAACGTAAATAGCACTTAACATACTAACAAAAAAAAAAGTTTTCTCCACTTCGTTTAGTTTTCTATGTGGATTAAGGTGAAAAATAGGTCTGTACGTCTAAGAGAAGTATAAAAAAATTATTTTAAATTTTCGTCATCGGGTTTTTGGTTTGCATGCGAGACCATTGCAAGACAATTCAGGAGCCCGGGGGAGCGGCCAGCCTCCCCAGTGGGGGACGCAACTCCCTCCACTCCTTGCGGGATGATTACAGTGGTTTTGTGCGCCTTTACAAAGAGAGAAGTAAATGGAGGTGAGATCTACTGGTCAAATAGTTTATAGGAACATCGAGACACAATCTAATTAATGAAGCATTTATTAACTGCATTATGCTTTTTTGATAACAAGAAGCTCTTCCTTTCCACGCGCTTTAGATAGACGTCTCTTTGTTATACACGTGAAATGAAATTATTTACATATTAGGTGAAGAATATTTTTTATGGAACTGCGCAAAGTTTCTAATTAATAAGTGAATTTATTTGTTCCTAGCCATGAAACGTTCACTATTTACAATGTTTGGTTTAAGCTACATGTTTTAGGTAAAACCTAGTATAATTTTCGTCATATCACAATAGAGTCAAAGGATTGTAAGGTGGCACTTCCTCTACCAGGACAGTCATGTAGTGGAATATCACAACCCCTCAAAATTACGAAATCGAGGTACAGTTTGTCTACTGTACAATGCGGCAATATGAGGACACTAAGTGTTCAGGATCGTGCAAGAATTGGTCCAGAAATGTCACAATGCAGAAAAAGAAGAAGATAGCATCACGGATAGTAGAAAATCCTTTAAAATCCACAAGGAAAATGGCTTCAGAGCTTGAAATATCGTGAGACTTTGTAGAGTTGAAAAAAACTCATATCATTTTGAACCGAAAATAATTTAGTTCAACAAAGTAAGATGACAACATAAAACTTCAAGTAAAGATGTATTTGTTTGATGAAGCTTCACCTTCTTAGGGCATTGCAAGAGTAAGGACAGACACAACACAGAAATAACTCGCATTTCATTTTCAATTCGATGGTAACAGCTGAATTAAAATCAGCGCGCAAGTAGCAACCTTCAAAACACAGAATTGACTGCCTCCATAATTAAGTATCCAATCATGCAGCACAGGTAATGTAGTCACATTTGAACACAGTTTAGCCTCCAAAAATGTTCCCCCTTGAAGTTTAATCAGATTCTCTTTTCCCTCTAAGGAAATGAACTGAATCTTTCACAGCTTTTTTTACAGCAGAAATGCTTTAGAACTAAAAAAATTCGTAATAATTATTCAACACATTTCAGTTAAAGACTCTCCAGCCACAGCAAAGGTGACCATAGAGGATGAAGAGTAGGGATCATTTACTACAAACTGCAGAAAACATAGAATCTTTCAACACCCTGCGCATCGAAACAGCGAGCAAGGAAAGAAAATAAAGCAGACAAAGAACAGCAATGCGCGCATAAAAACTGAAATAAGGGGACACAAAAGATGGAAGTCCAGGTTTACCTGCGCATAACTGAGGTAGCCAGAAATTTCATCTGGAGCGCCAGTCCGCATAGTATAGACAAACCTGACCTCGGTGCCTGTCCTATGCCTTATAGGGGTAAAAATTTCAGCGTCAATGCAGTATAATAAGACTATAAATTGAAGGAAGAACTCGTATTGTTTCAAATGTGTCTTTGTATTCCAAATACTCTTCATACATTTACATTAAATTAGATTAGTGTGAGCCTTCCTTATCACAACAAAGATGTTCTCAAGAGAGGAAGGAGGAAGACACCATCTAATGTAGTATGGATTATTATTATTATTATATAAGAAAGTTTTAGCCTCCCTTAACCACGACAAAGATGTTCCAAGAGAGGAAAGAGGAAGGCACCATTTAGTATGGAGTTGAGGGAACGCGGAATCTATGCACAAGGTGCACAGAAACAGTAAGCTAGGAAAGAAGTTCATGAAACAAGATCAAAGTTGAAGAAGAAAGTAGTAGGTGCTGAAAAACAGGACAGCAGTGAACCGAAAAAAGATGATCCGTAACAAAACAAAAACCTATTTTATTACAACAAAAAGGAAGCCTACCTAACCTTTAGCTAGGGCCCTCACATGGTTCCCCTGAATGTAGTATGGAATTAAAAGAATGTATGATCTGTGCATTGCATTCCCACATCCTGCGCTCAGGAACAGTCTGATAATAAACGTTCATGAAACAATATTAAAAGTTGAAGAATGAAAAAGATGTTGAAAAACGGCAGTGAAGAGAGAAAAAACGTCAGTATAAAAAATTCTATCCCAACAAAAGGACGGGCTACCCAACCATCAGCTAGGAACCTCACATCTTTGCGAAGAGACTTCCAATTCCCATAGATACAATCGTTCTCTTATGGAAAGGTATTTGAGAAATTCTGGAATTCTAGAAGCCCTAACCACAAAGGCTTTCCCAAGACTTTAATATTATTATTATTTTTGGGTTGCGCAACAATAATTTCAGGGAACGTCAACAAAAAATTCTTTTTCCAGAAATGATCATTCATTGATTAAACGTAAAACCAAACTATTTAATTGGATCATACCTCTCTGTTAACTCTACAAGGAAGAACAACTAAGTAGGTAACACTTTGCAAACAAGAAAAAGCAACAATTAAATAAATATCTTCCATGACACTTAACATAAACCAACAACTTTTCATAACAATAATAAAACAACAGGTTGTATGTTCATCTAGAAATTTGGTTGAGATGAGCATCCACAACACTATACCAGTTATAACGGCTTCATTTCTTGCAATGATCCTCCAGTAGAGCAAACATATGCTACCTACGTCTTACTTTGTGGTCTCATTTACTTCAACACTTTATTTACTACCGTGTGGTATGAATCTATACTTTCATTTAGATGCTGTGCCTTGAATCTGTGGTTCTATTTGATAGATATGCCTTGAATCTGTGATCTTCTTCGGTAGTCGTGCAATGAATGTTTCCTTATTCGATAGTTATGCCTAGAATTTGTAATTTCATTGGGTAGTTGTGCCATGATTCGGTAATCGGATTTGATAGCCGTGCCTAGAATTTTGTGTCTTGTTTGGGAGCTCAGCCTCAAGTCTTTAGTCTTATTTGGCTTCTGAGTCATGAATATGTACCCTAATATGGTAGTTGTGCCTTGAATCTGCAGTCTCATTTGAAAGCTGTGCCTTGAATCTATCGTCTCATGTGGCAACTGTACCATGATTTCTGATCTCATTTGATAACCACTAAGGGAAGAGTACTGACAGAATTGTACGCAAAGCTGAAATTTCAGCCTCAATAAGAAGTCTTCATTTTTTCTAATCATCCTTTATTTCAATAAAATTTGTATTAACACAAGCAAATGATCTCATTCCCAACATGATGGGCCAGCAGACTATTAACACTGTACAGTAATAAACAGGGTATACTTCAGGACACTAGAGATCTCAAACAACTACCGATCTTTACTATCAACACTATTTCTATCAACCCTAACATATTTTTTACTTAGATATTGCTTCCCTTCATAATAGACAAATATAAGTGCAAAAATGATATAAATAATGACGGATGAACCTTTTTTGGCTTCCTTGATCTTTTGTTTCTCCTTTTGCACCTCTGCCTTGGCATCCTGTCTGAACTTGGCTTTGATGAGGTTTTTCTGGTAGTCGTGATGCCACTGGTCGACTGAGAAGGCGGACATCCGATGGCTCGACTTCTGCAGCTGCGAGCTGGGTCTGCAAGCCACGCATTGCACGGTCATCACAAGTGCCTCACTAATGCAATCAATTCTACAAGAATTACATAAACTGACAAATTATCTCATTGTTCATATATGGCACTGATACTAAGAAAGAATTCGAAAGCACTTGCCAGTAAAATAAAGGATTCTCTATGAAATATGAAAAGCTGCTATTACGGCTTTTATGAGAACATGAAATTTTTGGGCTAAGAAAGAAAGCTCAAGGTAAAATGCTTTTCAAATTAAATGATGTCAACTTTCATTTGCACTATCATTATGATACCAAAGAAGCACAGTATATTAGCATATTAACACAGTATTTAGTATATATACACACATAGTGGAAACATACTAAAATGATAGTCATTGCATCATACAAATTGTTTATTTCTCCTTTCAAACAACATAACGTCCATATGTAGTTCACTCGGCAAATAAATTTGCTTGAAAACATGCACTAAATTAGAAAAAAGTTCAAACTAGTTCTACACAAAGATCTTTATAATTAAATGAGGACTTCAATTTATTTTTTCTTGCAGTTCGAAAGATGGCAATAATCGTATGGATTACTGAAGTAAATGAGAATGATACCACTTCTGCCCGAAATATTGAACCAATGAGAGCTGTGCAACAAATGAGGAAGGCGACTTGCAAGGAAGGGATTCGTGAGTGGGAGAATGGATCCCCACATAACACCCTAATTTTACCAATACTGATGCGCACTTTGGCCTGCAGCTAAGTCACTGTCATTCTTGAAGCAATGCTTTGCATGCTACAAATATTCAGTACTATTGATGAAAGCAAAAATTTTATTGTTTCCTGAAAATATGGCGCATGAATCCAGTACAGTAGAACCTTGGATAAAGAACGCATACGTTTAACAAATCAGTTAACAATCAACAAGTCGGCTAAAAATTTGTTCCAGTTAACGAACTAATTTTTGGAAAACAGCAAGACAAAGAAACAACTCAGTATCTCAGCATCAGTAGCATCCACAAGATGCTGTTGTTGGTCACTACTTTTTTCCAGTTGTGTTTTCTGTGTTATTTTTGTACTTTATTGTTATAATATAGTCCTCACACGTGGCTCCAAAGTTAAAGAAGGAATCTTACTGAAAGGGGATTCATGGAGGATGATTACCCTCAGAGCAGTAACTCCATCCCTTCCTCCCCACACCTACATCCACTCATGCCAAAATATCACAATCAAAAAGGTAAGTTTTCTTATTCTTAAATGATTGATTTTATGTTTTATTTTTATTTAAGTTTCTGTACTGTATTATACTGCATCTCTCATTTAAATACATGCCTATAGGTTATACATTATTCATAGTCGGAAATCAACTGGGGCTAGGGAACCAAACATTTTACTTTCTTTGTTTCTTCTGGGAAAAATTTATTCAATTATCAAACAATTCAGTTAGCAATCAGCTTTATGGAACAGATTGGGGGTCATTAAGCGAGGAACTACTGTATTAATCTGTTTCAGCGGCACTTCTGTTTTTTCTAGGATAAAATTTTCCTGGTTTCACAATGAAACTGTAAGGTTAACGAAAATTTAAGCATACTGGCACTACAATTGAACATAACAAGATAAATACATTGTACTAAAGTCTGAACTAATCAATTCTAGCACAGTGGGAAATTAATGGTCACACAAAAGATAATCAGCCAAATTTGTATTCATTATTACAGAATTATTTTCCAATTTTGTACAAACTTCAATTTTTACAAGTGCATACAAATATGATGGATAATATTGTATGTCTACGGGATATTCAAAATTTGAATTTCAAGCGATATTTGGCTTCTAAACAAGATTTAACAAAAAAGTTTCCAATGCTCTAAATCTGCAGTTTTTAAACATAAAAACTGAAGTTAAAAAATATAACCCAAGCAAGGTAACACTAACATGGACATAAACTAATAAAAATAGAATAACAAATGACAACAAAATGAAGTTACTATGCAGAGCTCAATGAATGTCAGCAACCTTGAAGGTGTTGCATCATCTGCAGAAGTCAATGGACCAGCCTTGCCCTGATAAAGCCCTCGGTCATACAATTTCTTCTTTTGAAGGTTGATGAGAACTTCATACGCCTCAGTGATGTTCCGGAAGTTTTCACTTGCCATTTCATTTCCCTGGTGTTGGTCAGGATGGTACTTGCGAGACAACCTGTAGTACGATTCCTTGATCTGCAATGAGAAAAACTATGAATTTCTATTGACTCTTCACTACATTAATCTATGCATGCATAGGTTTATAAATTGAAAGAGCATCATGCAAACAAATTATAATAGTTCATCTGCTTCAGAGGATATAGCCCTTTTAACAGAATTATTTTTGATAAATTGCATTCTATCTTTTCAACATAAACTCATTATTTAAACTTTGATCGCAATATGCACCAACGATGACCACGAAGGGGATTTTCATAAAGCTGCTGACTAACTAGTAGTCACTAACTCAATTTTTATAAATACTTCATTCAAGCTAAATGAAGGCATGATCCAGTTAATGTTGTCTATTTTCAAAATTGTATCCTTCAGGTGACTTTAAATTTGGGTTTGACATCGAACTTCAGTTTAACTAATTGCAGTCAAAGCATTAATTTCTTGTGCCCATATTCGAAAACAATAGTTCTAGTTATTGACTGATATCACACTTGAAAATTTCATGAATTTGTCACTAAAAATCATATTCTAATCGAAGCAAAATGCTTAAATAACTTGAAAAATTATTCATTTACACAGACTATTTTGGTATGCAGATAACCTAAATAGTTGAAAAATTAAGAGTAATTATACTTGAATTAACATTTCTATTTTGTTTCAGTTAATTCTGTGTAATCAATCAAGCAGAAGAAAATTAAAAACTCAATGCTAAATTCTTATGGAATGAATTGAGATCAAATATTCTCTAGCACATACTACAAAAAATCCCTGTTCTCCAGATAAATTTTGAACAAAAGGCATACAAGCAAAAACTTCATAATTGTAATCAGATTCCATTAATATCTTAGGAGAAACACAAAATTTTGACACCAATTATGGTAATGCAAGCAACACAATTCAAATAAATGCAATACTTCTGGTACTGCTTCATTAAAGATTTGTATGCAAAATTTTAAATTCTTAAACTTGCCTAAGTAAGGTTAATATTAACTGACTGTACTCAATATATTGGAAAATTGAATGCATGCACAACTTGAAGACTCACCTGCGCTTGTGTTGCTTTGGGGCTCAACTCCAAGACCTCGTAATAAGATTTTTCTGCTTTAGTAGATAAAAACTTCTTAGTTTGTCCCAGTCTCTTCAATTTCAAGGATAGCAATTTATTGCAAGTATATTTTGATACAGCAATACTTGAAATTGGCAGGTAAAAAGTTGAGACACACTGTATCAAATTACAGTGAAATAATAAAGATGACATCATTCTAATATTTACAATAGAATCAAGGAAAGGAAATTATATCAATAATCTAATCAAGACATTTACCTCAGAGAAAACCTACAAAACTATTATCCCCAATTACCAAGATGCTAAGAAGACAGTGAAAGGTTCTCTTGTCCATAATCAGTAATTTCTGCAAAATAGAACATGTTCTGCAGTTATCCCCTCTTGTTTCACCTTTTTTATGAGGGTTTTTAACAAAAATCTAGTTATTCCAGCACACATGAGTACAACATGGAAATCCTTCTCAAGAAGTGAAGAGCAATGAATTTCTTGTCAGTTTTCAGTGATTTGATTTTGACAACAACATTCACATCTGCCATCACAGTGCTATAAATTTAAAATTCAGTGCCATTTCTCATAATTTATCAATTCATCCATGGAAAGTAATGAAAATAATACACTTGATTTTTACACATGTAATAATTTTTCAAGCACATGCAACATTAAGCAATACAATATCCTGACTTCATCAGCATAAGTCAAAATGAGACACAATCTGGGTTACTATAAAATTTCAAAATTGATTCCCATTATAATTTTTCTTACTGTACAACAATATTTAAAATGATGTTATAAAGGAAGCTTGTCTATAAATTTCCATATAAATACATTCACAAAACCGAAAGTAGATAAAACAAGCCTATAGCTAATACATAATGTACAGTGTTAGACATACTAGGAGCAGCATAGAACAAATGATCAAGCTTTTCTGTATTGGGTGCCAAAGTTTACAAATAAAGTCTGCAACTTAGTAATCACACTCCAGTGAAAACTCAACCAAATCAAAATACCAGGCACCAAGTTACCAGGCCCATGTGTAATAAGCAGTTTTGCATGTGACAGTACTGCAATATTCTGGGTAGAAGGCTTTGGTGAAATTATGATAGTGGAATACCTTTGAAATAGTACCCAAAACATGATTATCTTAGTGAACAAACACCTGTGCACAGCAAATAAGTATATGCTTATTAACTCCCAACTCAAAACCACTCATCTTCAAGTAGACAGCAAATTCTTCTGAGTATAAACCAAACAGCAAAGGAAACAGGGTAACCCTGTCTCATTTATCTTCAGCCCAGTTTCTAAATCACACAACAGGTAGATTGTACTGGCACCTATAATCATACAGACAACACAATCCTCACTAACTTATCCTTGAACCAATTTTTCTTATGATTTCAAAAAGCCTCAATTGGTTTACTCTCCCATAAACATTTGCAATAACCAACGAAGTCAAACATTTGTTTTACTTTTTTTGTTCTTTCATTTTTTCACTAATAACATACAGATTGTCTTTACTTTGTCTGCCGCTTTAAAATTAAATGTTCATCACTCATCCCTTCCCATTTTTACACTACGCATCCCCTCTTTTCTTTCAATCACAACAGCAAATTTTACTTAATGTCAGCCAAAGCAATAGGTCTTTAATATTTTAATTCTTTCACATACCTAAGACTCTTCCACACTATGTCTCATCAGAGAAACGTCAAAATATCGCCACAATTGCGCCATCATACTCCTAGATGTCATTCAGAATTTGATCAGGACCAGCAGCTTTCTCATTAACCATTTGGATTAATGTTCAATATTTTTAAATAGTTTGTGATAAGATTTCATATTCAAATTAGTAAAGTACTAACTAGTCTAAATCAATTGAATAACCTCTTTATATATTTTTACGGTAAATGTGAAGACAGTAATCAACTATCCAATTTTTGGTGCTTGAATATAAGTAATTAGATAGAAATAAATGATTTTTCTTCTATGCACTTTCCGTTGCAAATGACTATTTAATGAGTTATAGCGGTAACATTATGTGAGGTAACTGAACTAATCAAACCTAAAGTAACCTAACGTAACAATCATCTGAGCGCATTACAGCCGTTGGTAGGAAGAATCTACCTATTAAGAATCCTCCCCTCAAACCAATTTTTCCTGCGCTTGACCAAAAATTGGAAAATTGATTACTGTCCTCTCCTTCACAAACACCATTTTTTCAATACTAAACCACTACTTCAGTACTAACAAAGTTTCTTTGAAATTTTGGTAAATGTTGAGGACTTGACCATAATTGATTTTCGAATTTTCGATGCCTAAATATTGTTAATGAGATCAAAACTAACAAGTTTTCTTCAATGCACTTTCCGTCGGAAATGAGTATTTTAAAAGCTATAGCGGTAAATGAGTTACCGGAACTCGTGTTTGAGGCGAGAATAAATAAATAAGGAAAGCATCACCCTATTACAAACGTAAAGAGGTTGGGCCGTGAGGGGTAGCCACAGTTCTTTCAGTGAGAATTATAAATAAAGTGAAATTCTAGTATGCATTAACATAGATAATGAGATGACGAGTTATATTGCTGATCCGAACGACTTAATCTAATGTTCTCAGATGCGTCAAACCCACAACATACCGGCGTTGAATTTACAGACCTGCGGTCATCTCAAGGCTGCCAGTTACGTCGAAGCAGCGGTGATGGCTATACGTGTTTTGGCGCGCTTGCACACACTCGATTATTTGACGTAATGGGTCGGTTACGACCTTTATTTATAATTTTCACTAGAAGAACTGTGGCTACCCCTCACGACCCAACCTCTTTACGTTTGTAATAGGGGTTTGCTTCTCTTATTTATTTTTTTCCGCCTCAAACAGTGGAGTTATGGCAAAGTCGGCTTGGTTGGCGTGTGGCAACGCCTGTTTACTTTCATGTCGGACCGCGCGGTATATGATTTCCTGCCTCAAACACTGGAGTTCCGGTAACTCATTTACCGCCGTAACTTCTAAAATACTCATATCTGACAGAAAGTACATTGATGAAAACTTATTTATTTTGATCTCATTAACTATACTTAGGCATCAAAAATTAGAAAATCAATTATGGTCAAGTCCTCAACATTTACCAAAACTTTGGTCAATGTGAAGTTTAATGCAATCACAGAAAATAATAATTGCGATCTCAGGAATCACTAAAGGAACACATTTAAGAACGTTTTACAAGAATGACATTCTGCTCGCTGATGCGTAATTTTTGAATAATTGAACTTTGAAGTTGGCCTTTGCGCCAAAGGAAGCAAGCGCGTGAAACGGAATTTAATTAATAACAGAAGCTATTACAGACGTAAAGATGTTGGATCGTGAGTGGGAGGCACAGTTCTTCTAGTGAAAATTATAAATAAAGCTTCTAACGCACCCATTGTGTCGACCGCAATCATGTTGACATCGGCTCCAAGATGGCGGCGCCCATGGTGGTCGCCATCTTAGAGCCGATGTAAACAAGATTGCGGTCATCACCCTAATGAGTGGGTTAGAAGCTTTATTTATAATTTTTGCTAGAAGAACTGTGCTTCCCCCTCAGGACCCAACCTCTTTACTTTTGTAATAGGGGGTTAGTTTCCATTTTTAATTAAATTATGCTCACTTCCTCTGGTGCAGGAAGGCCAACTTCAAAGTTTAATAATTCGAAAATAAAGCATCAGCAAGCAGAATGTTGTTCTTATCAAACGTTCTTAAATGGGTTCCTTTAGTAATTGTTTGGAATATAAGTATTAATTTATGTGATTGCATTAAACTTCACATTGACCAAAACTTCTTCCACAAGTCTCTTTGAAACTTTGAAGAGAGATTTTCAATAACCTAAATATGTAAGAAAAAATGGTCAATGTGAAGTTTAATGCAATCACTGAAAATAATTATTTGATTCCAAAGAATCACTAAAGGAACCTATTTAAGAACGTTTTACATGAATGACATTCTGCTCGCTGATGCGTTATTTTCGAATTATTGAACTTTGAAGTAGGTCTTAGCGCCCAAAGTTAACGAGCGCGCGAAACGGAATTTAATTAATAACGGAAGCTATTACAAACGTAAAGAGGTTGGGTCGTGAGGGGGAGGCACAGTTCTTTTAGTGAAAATTATAAATAAAGCTTCTAGCCCACCCATTAGGGTAACGACCGCAATCTTGTTTACATCGGCTCCAAGATGGCGGCGCCCATGGTGGTCGCCATCTTGGCGCCGATGTAAACAAGATTGCGGTCGTCATCCTAATGGGTGGGTTAGAAGCTTTATTTTTAATTTACACTAGAAGAACTGTGGCCCCCCTCACGACTCAACCTCTTTACGTTTGTAATAGGGGGGGCTAGCTTCCGTTATTAATTAAATTCCGTTGCTTCCTTTCGCGCGTGAAAGCCAACTTCAAAGTTCAATAATTCGAAAATAACGCATCAGCGAGCAGAATGTCATTTGTGTAAAACGTTTTTAAATGGGTTCCTTTAGTGGTTCATTGGAATAAAATTCTTATTTTCCGTGATTGCATTAAACTTCACATTGACCAAAAATATGTTTCATTCTTATGAGATTGAGAAATACCTTACCACACATTGGTTTTTCAAATGCCTCATTACTCATATCACAAATTCATAATGTTATAATAGTACCTCATTACCTACCAGCAGACAATTACCAGGTAAACATTTTGAACAATGTTCTTCAGTCTTCAGATTATGTGGGAACTGATACTAATCTATTTTTATTAGAGAAGAGGATAAATCACATTGCCCATCCTACTGGGCTTGAACTTATAACCTGCCAATCGAGTGGCAAGGGCGCATGCCACTGTGGTATCCCCATATGCATTCAATAAATTTCAAAGCTTTTAAATTTTAAAATATAGGCTACAGCAAATTGGTTTAAATTAACCCTTTAATGCCCACATTTTTACACTCATATTACTGTTATCACAACCACTATCACTAAACCGACACTGGCATTAGGTAGGGTAATTCATCAAATATCGAACAGAAATCACGTGTGTCTAGAAACAACCTTCATAAATCGGTAACTTTTGCTCTGAATAACTCTTGCGGGCCTCAAGGTTATTCTTGAACAGTTGCTTTCTTGTTCTGTGATGTCGCTTGAAAGACAACGTAGATTATTGAAATGTATTTATTGTTCTAAAAATCGAATTCTTTAGTAACATAATTTCATCAATATCGAACAGGAATCAAACAAGAATTTTGATTCGAACAGGATGGTTTGTCAATTAGTTCTCTTCGTATGGAACTTTTGTTAGACTATTAGCACGCCACGTATGGTTTGTCTATTAGTACGCCTCGTATATTTTGTCCATTAATATGCCTCGTATGGTCTATCTATTTGTACACCTCATGTGGCCACTTGGAAAATAAACGTTTTTCTTTCATTCTTTTTTTCTTAGGTGCACTGGATTTTCTTGGAAGTGCTCGCGGTGGCACATCGGTTAAGGGATTGGACTTGTATGTTGGAGTCGCGGGTTCGTATCCCGGCGCTGGCGCTGCGATTTTCCCCGTTGGGTATAAGGGAAAGCTCAAGCACAATACCCCACTCGACCCAGGTGTCGGAAATGGGTACTGGCTTTACGGGGGAACCGTCATGGTGTCCTATATATAGTGTTAGTTATAAGACATTTGAAAAACCAATGCTTAAGATCATTTGTATCAGGCTTGATTGGAAATAAAGCATCCCAAAGATGCCGATGTTTGTTTTGTTTGTTTGTTTGAAATAACTGTCTCATTACTTATTTTCAAGATGCATTTGAATGGAGAGTTATCAAAATTTGAATATGATGTCTATGTTTCATTTGCAGTGTTTGTTGAACCATCATTGTGATCATCAACCTGTGTGACCTTTTTTGGAGTAGAGTGTAAAGCACTCGTCAATGAATTATTATTGATGCTTGCATCAATTTTCTTGGCAAGGGATTGATCATCAGTAAATGTAGCCAGACGAATCATTGATGATCTTGAGGGCTTTGGAACACCAGCAGATGATTGATAGCCCCTCACCAGAATTCCCATCTTCAACTATTCAATGTTATTATCAAGCGTTAATACAATATTTTAATGAAATGAAACAGGCGTTCAATAGATTGATTCAGTTATTTAAAAGAATTAAGAATCAAAAAGCTTTGTTCGAGGCATAAATTTATGATTTTTAAGGAATTTTGATTCGAACACCTTTGTTCAGTATTTAATACTGACATGAAAAAGGAACTGAATGTCGAACATAGAATAATTATCAAGTTTTTGGCGGAAAAGAAAAAAATACAGTAACAGAACATCATATGACAACACTACTCTCTAGTTATGACGGGAGGTTGACGGTGACCCAACAACAATTAAACCGTCGCAATTTTCCCAAGGTGCGTAAGATTTTTCGAGTGAAAAAATTCGACCAATTTGTAAGGGTCGTACAGAAAATGCGTTCGCAACAGCTGGTAGCAGTTTGCAGCTCACAGAAATGAGTTTTTATCACTAAAATAGGAGTTTTAGATGTAAGATCACTGGCACTGAGCAAGTTTGGATGCTTACTAAATTTATTACGCGCATATTTACAAAGTTGTTCGATAATCAGTTCAGTTCGATATTTGATGAATTACCCTAGTCACTTTTATCAAGATGTGGAAGGAACTGCCACTCGGCAGTGAAGTTCAAAGGACACATTAGTTAACAAATCGAATATAAAATACAATATATTATTGTTATTTTTGAAAGAGGACCGTACAGTCCACTTGGGCGTTAAAGGGTTAAAAGTTAAATTGAAGGCCAGCAGCAGTGAACTTGAAATTGAGGGCCGACATCGTCGGGGCCTTTGTAACGGCCTACAATTCCATCATCAATACTCACAATATTCACACAAAAGGTTCAGCTCCTCTGCACCAGACTTGTCCAATAAACTACTCAGGATCCACCATACAGATCTCCTTACAATATTTTATTTTTTCGGTCACTTTACATTTTTGAGGACTTGTATTGAAATACTTCATACCCATCCTAAAATGTTACTTACTTAGTTTACTTAGTTTAGATTCGGCGCATCTCCGTCCTCGGGAATTAGCGCCCTCGCTCCGCCAGTTGCCTCTTCAGATTTTGCTCAGCAGATGAGTGTCTTGTAGGAATTTGATGACCAAGTCTGGTGCTACAGATGGTGTGAGTAGAGAGGCCAGCCTGAACGGCTGGGACTTGGCATGGCATGCTCTTCTTAGAGGGTCACGAAACGGTTCGAGAGCTGGGCAGACTATAAAGATGTGTTCCAGAGTGATGATAATTTGACAGTTGGAGCAAACTGGACGAGGGGAATTATTGAAGAAGTGTCCATGAGTTAGGTAGCATGTCTGCAATCGGAGACGAGTGAAGATGACTTGATTGAAACGGGTGAGGTTTGAGGGAATTGATGAGCCTAAGTGAGGTTTGAAGTTGGTTATGAAATGAGGCTGAGCTGACCAGCTTCTCTGCCAGGCCTGGTCATAATGTTTTATGAATTTACTTTTGAGTTCATATTTACTAGGTGGGAGGTCTACCATGATTGTCAAGTCATTTGATTCTCGTGCAAGTCTATCTGCTGCTTCATTGCCAGCAATGCCAACATGGCTGGGGAGCCATTCTATGATGATTTTGTTTGGGCTGGTGGAACAAACAGTGTTAACTATCCAGGTGAGTAGGTAGTGGTTAGGAGGGTTGCCAGAGTTCAGTGCAGAGATACAGCCAAGAGAGTCTGTAAAAATTACAAAGGAGCCTGGCAGCACTGATATGTATCTGCATGCGATGTAGATTGCATACAGCTCTGCTGTGTATATGGTGCAGTGAAGTGGAAGTTTCGCTTTTATGTTGAAGTTTGTTGAATGGACTCCGCATGCAGTGCTGTTTCCCATTGTTGAGCCATCCGTGAACACTTGGGTTCTTTGTAGATATAAGCGAGTAGTTAGATCCTTAAAAATCTGTTGCCAGTGGATGTCAGTCAGTGTTGATTTAGGGAACAATGATAAAGAAGAGCGAGCAGGAATTCTGAGTGGAAGATATCGTGCTGTCATGGGAATTGTTGCTATGAATGAAAATTCCAGGCCAAGGTCACTGAATTCACGAGAGGCTCGTCCAGCAAAAGGAAGGGGAAAAGGCAAATTATTGTATAAGGCATATGGATAGTAGCCAAGAAGAAGATTTCGGACAGGATGTCTAGGGATACTAAGTACCCTTGAGCAGTAAGAGACAAGTAGTAGCTTACGGCGGATATGCAGAGGACACAGGTTGGCTTCAGCCTCAAGTTTGGCTGTGAGTGTGCACCGGAGAGCACCTAGCATTATTCGAGCGGCTGCAAATTGTATCCGATCCAATTTAACCAGATGTGATGTAGCAGCAGTGGAGTAGAGGAAGGAGGCATATTCGAGTTTTGATCGGATAAGCAAAATATAGAGAAGACGAAGAGTAGGATAGTCCGCACCCCACCCCCGGGAAGCTACAACAGTCATTAGGCGAAGATCTGATTGACAGCGAGTTACTAAGTAGGATATATGAAGATGCCATGTTAGGTGTTGATCAAAGATGAGTCCTAAAAAACGTACCGAGTTAACAAAGTTGATGGGTGTGTGGTTCAGTGTTAGTGAGTCTATGTTTTTTGGTCTGCGCCTGGTAAAAATAATACAAGAAGTTTTGCTTGCGGAGATTTGCAAGCCCCATTTGTGACTCCAGTTTTCTATTAGTGCAAGGGAGTTTTGCATAAGGTTCAGAGCTTCATTAAGATTTTCATGTTTGATCCAGAGGGCTGCATCATCTGCATAAAGGGAGTGTTGCATGTTGTTCGGAAGGGAAGTAAGCAAGTCATTTATGAAGATAGTGAAAATTGTTGGGCTGATGACTGAGCCTTGGGGGACTCCTGATAAGATGGGGAAGGACCTTGAGTGGGCATTGTTTACCCTTACTTTTATTGAACGGAGTTTGATGAAATTTGATATGAAAGTGGCTATGTTTCCCTGTAGACCTATTTTTTGTAGTTTAAGGAGTATGCCGTGGTGCCATACAGTATCAAATGCTTTATTTATATCTAAAAAGACAGCCAAGCAGTATCCATTACTGAAAAAGGATTCTCGGATGGTGTTTTCGAGTCTGCTGAGTGCATCTAGAGTGCTGTGAGAGTTCCTGAAGCCACTCTGCGATGGATCAAAAAAACTGCAGCGTTCTAGTATGGCCTGTAGTCTATAGTTGATCATTTTTTCAAGTATTTTGCATAGACAGTTTGTAAGTGCTATTGGGCGATAGGAATTTGTATTTGTAGAGGGTTTTGTAGGCTTTAGGATGGGAACAACTATGGATTCTCTCCACTGGTGAGGGAAGCCATTTGAGTAAAGGAAGTTGTAGAAACTTAAGAGTGTTGCCAGTTGTTTGTCTGTGAAGTGCTGCAGAAAGGAAAATGGGATTGTGTCAGCTCCAGGAGAGTGTGAGGTAGATGATTTTAAAGCACGCTTGAGTTCGTGGAGTTCAAACGGCTGGTTGTACCATGGGGTGTTGTGATGAGGAAATTGAGGAGGGTTAGCGGCAATTGTGTTTTGACGTCTGGTGAATATAGGATCATTAGAGCACGAGTTACTTTGCAGTGAGAAGTGATGGGCCAGTTCATTTGCAACTTTGTGCTGGTCTGCAATTATTGTATGGTCTTTTTTCAGCACTATGGTTTTTTGTGTGGTGTGAGAGGAGATTGCTTTTACTTTCTTCCATATAGTTGAGTTGCTTGTCTTGGTATTCAGATTAGAGAGGAATGTTTCCCAGCAAGTCTTTCGTGCTTCTTTAACTGCATGTTTGAACTTGGCTTGGGCTTTTTTGTATGCAATCCATAGCTCCTGACTGCCTCTGTGGTTTTTGTAATGTGACAGCGCTCTGTTTTTTGCCCTGTGAGTTTTTGTGCACTTATGGTTCCACCAGCAGAGTGCTCTATTAGCCAGTTTAGGTTTAGTTTTGGGTATGTATTGGTTGGCAGATTTCATTATTGCATGAGTTATTGCTCCACATGCTTGTGTGGGTGAGAGAAATACATTTGGTAACTTTAAGTTTGCTTGAAAACCAGACCAGTTGGCAGACTGCAGATGCCACCGTTGCATGGGCTCAGAGATTACAGGTTGGGAAGTAGCTATTATTAGAGGGAAGTGATCACTAGTACAAGGGTTTGAGTATGGTTGCCAGGAAAATAAGGGAGCAATATTAGCAGAAGTTATGGTTAGGTCAATGTGGCTATATGTGCCCCTTGCAGATAGAAAGGTGGGCTCAGAATTATTGAGTATGAATAGGTCATTTTGCATGACCCATTGCTGGATGAGAGTGCCACGGGTGTCTTCTAATGGTGAACCCCAACCAGGATGATGGGCGTTGGAGTCCATACAGATTACAAAAGGTGGGGGAAGTTGAGAACAAAGAAGTGGAAGTTCTGAGATCAGTACAGAATTAGGAAGATTAGGAGGAATGTACAGAGAGCAGATAGAGACTGTGAGTTGTGGTAGGGACACTCTGCTAGCACAGGCTTCCAAGGAGCACATTATTGGCAAGATTATATGGGGAATAGAATTTTTTACTAAAACTGCAGTGCCTCCTCCACTGCCACACACTCTCTCCTGACTAGCAATAGGCTGGTTGAAGCCTTTTAACCTGATTGTATTGGGTTTTGCCATTGTTTCCTGCAGACAAAGTATGCTGGGCTGGGTTTCTGTGATGAGTTGCTGCAGATGGGGTTGGCGTGAATAGTATGATCTAACATTCCATTGAATGATACTAAAGTTTAACATGAGTTTGAAATGGATGACAGGCCTAGGTTGATCAGCGATTCATTTACCACAGCATCAGCTTTGAGAATTTGCCCCAGTTCAGTGATACTTTGAATTTTTTCTGTTAAGTTAGTAGCCATTAGAAGTTTTATGATGATAGGTAAAATTTTTACTATGAGGTGAGTTAATTCAGCCGAGAAGGAGATTGCGGGTTGATTACATGCCTGTTGATGATTCTTTAAGTTGTTTGTTGGGTTATTTTGATTGAAGGAATTGGCAAAGCAAGTGGTGTTATTGGGATGAGATGAGTGAATATATGGGTAGTGAGAATTCCCTTGAGAAGTTGGTGATTGGTTACTGGCTGTAGCCTGTGAGGAGTGCTGTTGTGCTGGGGTTATTCGAGAAGAATAGGAACATGCCGCTGATGACTGAGATGGTGGGATAGGGGAGAATTCTGTTTCTTCTGTCATGAGTTGAGTCAGAGATGGAAAGGCACTTGCTGAAGAGATATTCGGAGCATTTTCATATTGAGTGTTTTTCCCCAAAAGGTGCTTAGAATGAGAATTGGGTTGCAAAATTGAGATTTCAGAATTTTGCTTTCTAGTAGATATTAAAGGTTGGTTTGGCTTTACAGTGATTTCATCTCTAGCTCTTTCTCTGGCCTCTGCAAAGGTAAGGCCTTCATCTGCAGTGAGATGACATGCG
The DNA here is from genome assembly GCA_030386875.1 of Morinoia aosen. Taxonomy (NCBI): domain Eukaryota; kingdom Metazoa; phylum Arthropoda; class Malacostraca; order Amphipoda; family Talitridae; genus Morinoia; species Morinoia aosen. The sequence goes on along the minus strand of CM059563.1, from coordinate 5,570,220 downwards.
CGTTTCTCGGCCATGTAAGCAACACATTCTCGTGAAGTTGCTGAGTGAGGGCCCTTGCAGTTTACACATACTGGTGGTGTTCCAGATGATGGGCATGTTTTAGAGAGATGTCCGTTTTGTGAGCAGTGGCTACATACAGGGGATTTTTGGCTGCATCTGCTGCGTGTGTGGCCATATCGGCAGCACTGCCCGCAGCGCAGTGGACTGGGATAATACTGGTCTACATTGTAGTAAACATAGCCTACACAAATTTTACAGGGAAGAGTAGGAAGAAGGAAGGTAAGCACATAAAGTGGAATATGAGCTTTGAGAGGGTCAGAGAGGAGCTTTCGTAGGTCAATATTGAATATAATGTTGTCAACGAATTTCATTATTTCGTTGGTATAGATAGGTAATATAGTCGATTTTAAGACGTTGTACATGAATGACAATGTGCCCGGAAATGCTTAGTTCAGGAGATATAGGATAAATAACGCCAGGTAAGAATAGCATTAACGGCAGTTTCGATATGGCTCTTCCGGCGTTTTGCGGACGCGGACCACGCCAAGTTTTTTGGCGGGAGTCATCGGCCTCGGTATGGTTGAGTTAAATTAAGATTTTAGGCTTACTTAGGTTAGGATACTTAACTAAATTAACTTTACCAAACCTAACCTTACCTATCGTTACGTCAGAACCGGATTTCTGCTTATTTACCTCTCCGTTTGTTCAATTTTGTAAACGACGTTCCTATAACTTCAAAGTTAAATATCTCCAAAAATAAGCATTTCCGGGCACATTGTCATTCGTGTAAAACGTCTTAAAATCGACTATATTACCTATCTATACCTACGAAATTATGAAATTCGTTGACAACATTATATTCAATATTGACCCTTTTGTATTCCGACTACCTTATTAGGTTTGAGGGCCTCTAACTAGAAGAAATTCTAGGGACTCACCTTTTAGTTCTGGGGCAAAGATTGTACCATATGTGAACTGTGTGCTCCATGCAACTATGACAGTGATTGGGATGGTATCGTTGTCCAGTAATAAATTTTTGGCACTGAGGAGTTTTTGAACTTGGTTGAAGTCTTTTGTGGTGATCAGCAGTGACCCAGAGCGTTGATGTTCAATTTTTTCCACTGCATTGCACAGTAAGTCCATGGCGTGGCCAATGCGGAAGGGATTTTTCTTGGAAAGTTGAATATTAGGATCTGTGCTGGTCATCACCACCTGTCTAGTAGTAGCAGGAACGTTTTTAAGGTTGTCTGCAGAGTTTAGGTCTACTCTTGCACTGTTCTTGATGGGCTGTGGAGTCGGTGAAGTGCTGTCCTGTTGATTTGGATAAGAGGGAGTTGGGGGAATACTGTCAGCATTCAAGCTGGCACAGGAGTCAGAAATGACGCCACTTTGTTCAGAGTCACTATCTGAAATCATTGGGCTATTAGTTTTCAGAGGTTTTTTTGGTCTCACTTCACTGGTTTGGGGAGAGTTACTCCGACGTTTGATACCTGGATTTTTCCGCACTGGTTTTTGGTTGCTTTTATCGGGTGGTTTCTTGGGAGGCAGAACTGCAACAAAGTTGCGAGCAGTTTGGGGCATGTTTGCCAAAAGTTCAACTTAGAACAACAATCGATTTCAGGAGCGATACACAATTGAACCGCACCAATGACGAAGCTGCTCCTAAAATGTGGATTCGTTAGCCCCCTACAGCTACGGAATACAGCTCTGCCAGTACTTTCTTCCACAGTTCCCACAGCTGTCTGCGCAATCCGTGTTCTCAACTAATCTGGTATATAATCTGTATAATCTGGGGAAGATAATCTGTTTGTAGTGAGTGAAATAATTGAGCGAATGAGGAAGGATGATAAGAAGGTGTATTTAGCATTCCTGGATATTGAAAAAGCGTATGACAGAGTGGATCGGGTTAGGCTCTTTGAAGTTTTGAGAAAAGTTGGGTTTAGCAGAAAAATAGTAAAAATTGTACAGAGTCTGTATGAGAACACAAGCGCTATATACAGGTTGGGAAATTTGGAAACAGGGCAAGTGAGGAGTGTTAGAGGAGTGAGACAGGGCTGTACTCTGTCTCCCCTGTTGTTTGGATTGTACACAGAAGAATTAGCAGTTCGACTGAGAAGGAGTGGCTTAGGACTGGAAGTTGGTAATGAGAGACTGAGCTGTTTGTTGTATGCTGATGATGTGGTTGTGGTTGGTGGATGTGGACATGAACTGCAAAGGATGCTTGACATTGTGAACGGATATAGTACAGATTTCAAGATGAACTTCGGTGCCGACAAAAGCAAGGTTACGGTTATAAATAGTGATGAGACTGATAGAAACAGACTGTGGAATATTGGAGAAATCAGAATAGGTAGAACAAAAGAATACAAATATCTAGGTTGTATGATAAGTGAAGATGGATGCACTAGAACTAAAGGTGAGAAAGTGGCAAAAGCTATGCAGTGGAGTGGACGATTAAGTAGCGTGGCCAGATACAGAGCAAACAAGTATGAATGTGTGAGAGGAATGTGGAAGTATGTTGCTGTACCTAGTGTCATGTATGGTATGAGTGCTCTTGCCTGAAATGGAAGTGATCTTGAAAAGCTGGATGTAATACAAAATATGGTAGGACGGTTAGCATTGGGTGCTCCAAAATGGACAGCTACAGAAGCCATTAGAGGTGACCTTGGGTGGAGCCTATTTTCAGAAAGAAAGATGAAAGCGGTGCTGAATTATAAGGTGAAAATTGAAAGAATGCAGAATAGCAGATGGGTAAAGCGAATTTTTGAATGGAATCTGAGTGTCAGCTATTGGGAGAAAGTGTGTTGGGGGCATGCAAGGAAGCTTGGTATGCAAAAGATTATTCATGTTAGAATTGGGAGACCTGTGGATGACTGGAGTTTAATAAATCCTGGAGGTGTAGGGCCTGAGTGGGACTGCAAGAGGTGGAAGAAAAAGATTGGGAGACAAACAAAAGAGTATGGATTGAATAAGTGGAAGCTTAGCATGATGCGGAAGCCTACACTTAACTGGTATATGAAAAAGAAAGCACCTAAGTTTGAGCTGTTCGATGATGGTAGTTTTGGAAGTCAACTCTTGTTTGCTGTGAGATGTAAGTCATTGAGTGTGAACAGACGTACATGGAGGTGGAATGAGAATAATAACAGATTATGTCGGCAGTGTATTAGTGGAGTGGAGGAAACAATTGAGCATTTTGTGCTGGAATGTAGTAAGTATGAGCAAGAGAGAGAAAGTTTTATGAATGTGGTGCTTGAGCAGTGTGGAGAGAATGAGTGGTATACCAGATGTGCTATAGATAATTTTAGTATGAGCTGTCTTGCTGGATTTAATCAGGAGTGTTATTTGAGTGTAATTGATGCTTTGAAAAATTTTCTTGTACGAGCCCGTATTAAGAGACAGTGACTGGAATAAGCCTGTCATGTAGAGTGGGCCGTAGTGACCCACCATGCCTGGGATGATGTTTTGACGTACTGGTTACCACAGTGATAGCGTCCAATGACAGCTTACGACAAGGTGTAATATAGCGAGTAGTGTAAGTTCTAGTTAGAGAGACCGAAAGTTGGCAACGCTCGATAGGGCAACACTCGCGAGTCAGTCTGCGATTGGCCTCGGGTTCAACAACAAGTACATGTTGACCGAGTGTGTAAATAATTTCCATACTGTGGTTGGTATCTAACTTCTTAAGTTCTAAACTAATGTACTAATTCTATTCTACCCTATACTATACATTTCACGTCTATCTCCGCTCTACTCTTGCTAGCCACAGTATTGAAAATGGAGTATTAAGTTAAGGTATCCAAGAGGTGAGTGAACTATTTACCTAAATTGTTGTGTCTTGCAATTGTCTATTTTGTGCAGTACTCTATCTATGTTGTCTATGTGGAACCTATGCTGTGCTCTAGTGTAGGGCTATCCAATCTATAATACTGGCGACGAGGATTATTTTTTGTAGAACTATTGGGAGAGGCTAGACTAATGAAGGAACTCAGAATTTATATTATTCAGTGACTAGAGTATTGATGCTGTAAATTTCTGATTTTTTTTTTAACAAGGGGTATTATTACAGCCTCTTAAATTGGCTACTCTTGCAACTGATATTGTTGCTACTACTATTTCAGGTAGATATCTGACAATTAGCTGTACAGCTGGGTAAAAATGCCAATGCTAGGCTCAGTGGGAGAATTCAATCCTTTAGAGGAAGAATTTCCAGAATATGAAGTCAGGCTGAACTGCTTCCTGAGTATTAATAAAGTGGAAGATTCAAATAAAGCTAAAACATTTATTGCTCTGGTGGGTCCTAAAATTGTTAGGTTAACCAAAGACCTACTGTCACCTAAAAGACTTTTAGATGCTACCTATGAGGAGATCATGGAAGCGTTAAGACGGCATTTTAAGCCGACACGCAACCAGATCTTTGAAAGGTTTAGGTTCCATAAGCGGAACCAGAAACAAGGGGAGAGCATTGCTGATTTTGTGGCTAGCTTAAAGGCCCTTTCAGACACCTGTAATTTCAAACAGGAAGTTCTGGAAGAAACGCTGCTTGATAGGTTAATACTGGGTGTGGCCAGTAATGATGTTCAAAATTGTTTGCTCAATGAAAATGACCTCACATGGAAAAAAGCCGTGGATCTGGCAACTGCCAAAGAAACTCAACTGAGGGAGACGGTTGTGTTAAGGCAACCTAATTCCATACTAAATGTGGGCCAGCATAGAGTAAAGCAAACTGCTATTAAGCCTCAGGGCAAAACTCAGGCTCAAGCTAGCCCCAAATCAGCATGCAGCGGCTGTGGTAATCTGCACTGGCGTAGAGATTGCCCCTATAAAGACAGTGTTTGTCATGGTTGTGGCCAAAAAGGCCATCTTAAGAAGTGTTGCTTTAAATTGAAAAAGCAAAATTCTGCTAAAGACAACAAAAATAATTTTGTGCATGCTATGCATGAGAAAAGGGGGAGGGAACACCACCCTAACCCTAATAGAACTAACAATACAGCCTGTGCAGACTATCCAGTTGCTAATCTAGGCTGTTATGGAGAGATTTTCTCAATAGCCGAGGAAATGAAACCCCCAATCAAAATAAAATTGTTACTAAATGGTGTGCCATTAGAGATGGAGGTAGATACAGATGCTGCCAGGTCTATCCTTTCAATGGCCACCTACTCTAAAATACCAGCTCAGTCAAGACCTGAGCTGAGACTTTCTGATGTTAGGCTTAGGACTTATGGGGGAGCGGAGCTAGTAGTTTGCGGAGAGATTAGAGCTAACATCCAGCGTGAATCTGGTAATATGGTTCCTCAACTAGCAACTATTGTGATTGTAGACAGGGAGGGGCCAGCTTTGCTGGGTAGGGACCTGATTGATTCCCTTGGGCTAACTATAGTATCAAATAATGTCAACAAATTGACTACCTGCCCTGAAGAGTTAGCAAATAAATTCCCTGACCTTTTTCAACCAGGTCTAGGTTGCTTTAAGGGAAGGAATTTCAAAATAGAAGTGGATCCAGCTGTACCACCAAAGTTTTGTAAGGCCAGGAACGTGCCTTACACACTGAGACCTAGGGTGGAGGCAGAACTTGATAGACTGGTGCAGGAAGGTATCCTCACCCCTGTACAATACTCGAGATGGGCAGCGGCGATCGTCCCTGTGCTCAAGGCTGATCAAAGCATCCGCATCTGTGGGGACTACAAATTAACAGTCAACAGAGCCACTAGGCTTGATACCTACCCTATACCCAGAGTGGAAGATCTATTTAGCGGGTTAGCAGGAGGAGTTATATACTCCAAGCTAGATATGTCTCAGGCATACGCTCAACTACCCTTGGATGAAGACTCCAAGGAACTCACGGTAATAAACACCCACAGAGGTTTATTTGCCTACAACCGTCTCAGTTTTGGAATTGCGTCCGCACCTGGAATCTTTCAGCGTGCCATGGAAGGACTATTGCAGGGCCTCCCAGGAGTGTTCTGCTACCTGGATGACGTCCTGGTGAGTGCCACTAATGAGCAAGAGCACAACAAGCGTCTCTATCAAGTCTTATCTAAACTACAGGCGGCAGGACTAAAACTGAAACTGGATAAATGCCAAATTGGAGTGCTACAGGTATCCTACCTTGGATACCAAATTGACAAGGATGGATTGCACCCCACTGCAGAGAAGGTAGCAGCAATCCAGAATGCACCAGCTCCTACTAATGTAACTCAACTGAGAGCCTACCTTGGGCTGCTAAATTTCTATAGGAAATTTCTAAAATCATCTGCAACTATGCTGGAGCCCCTAAATACCTTACTGAGAGACAAAACCCCTTGGAAATGGGATGCAAGTCAGGAGAGAGCCTTCCAGAAATCTAAACAAGCCCTCCTGGACTCTCAGACTCTAGTCCATTTTGACCCTCAGAAACCCATAGTGGTAGTGGCGGACAGTAGTGCGTATGGTGTGGGAGCGGTGCTGTGTCACCTTATTGATGGGATTGAACGCCCCGCCTATTTTGCCTCCCGAACTCTAACAGCAACAGAACGCAACTACTCTCAAACTGAGAAAGAAGCCCTAGCTATGGTGTTCGCACTTCGAAAATTTCATTGCTACCTGTGGGGACAGGATTTCACTGTGGTTACGGACCACAAACCTTTGTTAGGACTATTTGATCCGGGTAGAAGCATTCCTCCGATGGCATCCGGGCGCATTCAAAGGTGGGCTTTACTACTGCAGTCCTACAAGTTCACCTTGCGTCACCGGTCCGGCGTGCTGTTGGGCACAGCTGATGCTCTCAGTCGTCTACCTTTGACAACTCCCGAGGAAGCCACACCTATTCCTGCGGAATGGACGTCCTTAGTTAATTTCCTTGAGTCAGCTCCAGTCACCAGCACCCACATCCGCGACGGCACCCTAAGGGACCCCGTACTTTCAAAGGTATACAAATACTGCCAAGTAGGCTGGCCTTCGACGGTAATTGGTGACCCTGATCTCGCTCCGTTTACTAGGAGGCGAGACGAATTGTCCACACAAAATGGCTGTGTACTCTGGGGAGCAAGAATTATTGTACCCCAAGCTCTCAGACAAGCCATTGTGGACGAACTGCACTCTGGCCATGCTGGATCATCCAGGATGAAGGAGTTAGCTCGCAGCTATGTATGGTGGCCGCTGCTGGACAAAGATCTAGAAGAAACGACTAAGTCATGCAGCGAGTGCCTGAGCACTCGAGCTGCACCAACGAAAGCTGAACTCCATCCGTGGGAATGGCCTGCGAAGCCTTGGCATCGCATACACATTGACTACGCGGGCCCAATGGATGGAAAATACTATCTAGTGATCGTGGATGCACACTCTAAGTGGGTTGAAATTTTTCCCACATCTACTACAACCTCTAGCGAAACGATCTCGTGCCTGAAACACACTTTTGCGACATTTGGATTTCCAGTAACAATTGTTTCTGACAATGCAACGTGTTTCACATCGGCTGAATTCCAAGAATTTGTGAAGGCATGTGGTATGCGACATATTACGAGCGCACCATACCACCCTTCAACTAATGGACTGGCAGAGCGCATGGTACAAACTTTCAAGAAGAATATACGAAAGTCAACGGAACCCCTACGCCTAGCACTAGACAGGTTTCTGTTCAACTATCGGCTAACACCCCACACGACAACAGGTGTTACGCCCGCCGAACTGATGTTAGGCAGAAAAGTTCGCTCTCGTCTTGATCTGCTTTGGCCGTCAGAAGCAATCGCGTCCAAAGTTGCTCAACGCCAGGACGCTCAGAAAAGATACCACCCAGGGTCTCGCGCGGTTGATATTCCGCCGGAGTCTCCTGTGATGGTCCGTCAATACACGCCGGGTTCCCCAAAATGGACCCCTGCTACCACCATTGAGAAAACAGGCCCGGTATCTTACAAGTGCCAACTGAAGGGGGGAGAGGTCGTTCGTCGACACCAGGACCAAGTTATTACCTGCTCGAACACCATCCCTGAACCCTTGGAACAACCTACGGAGGAAACCATCGTGTTTCCACAACCTGCTCAAAATTCATACCCACCACCTCCGACCAATGAACCTGACACCGGAACACCTGATTACCCGACTCCCACCCAGGAGGCTAGGATGCACGAGCCCCCAAGTGCTAGCATCTCACGCAGGTCTACCCGGGCTCGGAAGCCTGTGGTGAAAATGGACCTTTAGGATTGACTCTATTGAATAAGGGGACTGGGGATACAGGGAGGGGTTTCTAATTAAGGAGGGAGGGGTGTAATATAGCGAGTAGTGTAAGTTCTAGTTAGAGAGACCGAAAGTTGGCAACGCTCGATAGGGCAACACTCGCGAGTCAGTCTGCGATTGGCCTCGGGTTCAACAACAAGTACATGTTGACCGAGTGTGTAAATAATTACCATACTGTGGTTGGTATCTAACTTCTTAAGTTCTAAACTAATGTACTAATTCTATTCTACCCTATACTATACATTTCACGTCTATCTCCGCTCTACTCTTGCTAGCCACAGTATTGAAAATGGAGTATTAAGTTAAGGTATCCAAGAGGTGAGTGAACTATTTACCTAAATTGTTGTGTCTTGCAATTGTCTATTTTGTGCAGTACTCTATCTATGTTGTCTATGTGGAACCTATGCTGTGCTCTAGTGTAGGGCTATCCAATCTATAATAGAAGTCAACTCTTGTTTGCTGTGAGATGTAAGTCATTGAGTGTGAACAGACGTACATGGAGGTGGAATGAGAATAATAACAGATTATGTCGGCAGTGTATTAGTGGAGTGGAGGAAACAATTGAGCATTTTGTGCTGGAATGTAGTAAGTATGAGCAAGAGAGAGAAAGTTTTATGAATGTGGTGCTTGAGCAGTGTGGAGAGAATGAGTGGTATACCAGATGTGCTATAGATGATTTTAGTATGAGCTGTCTTGCTGGATTTAATCAGGAGTGTTATTTGAGTGTAATTGATGCTCTGAAAAATTTTCTTGTACGAGCCCGTATTAAGAGACAGTGACTGGAATAAGCCTGTCATGTAGAGTGGGCCGTAGTGACCCACCATGCCTGGGATGATGTTTTGACGTACTGGTTACCACAGTGATGGCGTCCAATGACAGCTTACGACAAGGATTGGTGGGTTCTTAGTAGTTTATAGGACAAGTCTAGAAACACAGGCGCTGAACTCTTTGTGTGAATATTGTGAGTACTGTGGAGGGAATTGTAGGCCTGTATGAATGAACTTGAACTTGCTCTCCGTGGCACAGCGGTTAAGGGGTCGCACTTGTATGTTGGAAGTCGCGGGTTCGTATCCCGGCGCTGGCACTGAGATTTTCTCCGTTGGGTATAAGGGAAAGCTCAAGCACAATACCCCACTCAACCCAGGTGTCGGAAATGGGTACCGGCTTTACGGGGGAACCGTCATGGTGTCCTATATATAGGGTTAGTTATAAGACATTTGAAAAACCAATGCTAAGATCATATGTATCAGGCTTGATTGGAAATAAAGCATCCCAAAGATGCCGATGTTAACCTTTAACCTAACCTTTAACCTGTAGTGAATGCCTCAGCCGCACTTCAGCCTAAGTTTCATAAATTATTAAAACCATCTTCTAAAAATTAAATAAATTTAACGCAATCATTCTTACAATTTTAGACCACTATTGTCATTCAACATTACCCCGAAATCTATTAAAATTTGACCCGAAATATTCAAACATTTTTCAAAGCATCGCTTTCATCGCGTTTTCACGCAAAACCATTTCGCAAGCTTCCGGTAGTACGTATATAAAGCCAGCTCTCCAGGCAGAGTCTGTCATTCACGTAAGAGATTCGTCTGAGTGTAGTGCTTGGGCCCCAGAGGGGCATATGTAAGTAACAAGTGTTTAATGTTAAGTGTTTCATTGTGCCTAGAGACTCAAAAATATGTAACGTTCTGTAGAACTCAATTCATGTAAATTAACTTAGGAACATCCTCCGTTTTATCTGTGCCAGTGTGGTTAGACACAAGTTGTTCAAACTTACTGCGCCATCCTTGTCATTGTTTTCCCTTTTGTTTTTGCTAGTCTCCGATGAATCTTTACTGTGCTCTCAATATTATTACGATGTTGGCATTAGCTCCTTAGATATTTTATCAGTGCTGAGCCATAGTGTTTTAAGACACTTTGCTGTCCACAAAGATCATTCATGATCGAGTTCAATATTGTTTCCCTGAATTTAATTGAGCGTTTGCTAACCTTTGCTAAATCACTGTAACCTGGTTTCCATCCTTAGTTTATTTTTTACTGTTGTACCTTTTTATATGCTACTCCTTTTTATATGTATTTTGCTAGTTACTACCCAGGTAGCAAAATTTATTGACCTGATATTGAGCCAATATACAGTCTCAATATTGATTGGATATTCAAAATGAACATTGGGGCAATACCTTATTTTGGAAAATTCGGTTGATATTAAAAAAATATATTGGCCCAATAACAATATTATCATCAACCCAATATCAACTAATTATTGTGTCAATATTGACTTGATAATGAAGTGTTCCCTACAATTACATTGGCTTAGTACTCAATTCCTGAAAAATATGGCCCCGACAATGAAAATTTCACTAACCCAGATGGCTAAATATTCTATCACTATGGACTTGATATTGCATTGTTCCTCACAAAAATTTTAGCCTGTAAGGCCTGAAGCTAATTCCACTTCAGCAACTTTAATCTACTCACGGCGAGGGAAGCAGCGTCCGTAGCTATGTACTCGTACGTCTCCTAGAGTTAGTTTGGGACTTTTCTAAAATCATGGAATCACGTTTCTCCAAGATAATTTTACATCCACACGTATTAGTATTACTGAACACAAATGGACTAGAACTGAGTTCGAGGGGTAACTAAGGAAAGTTACTAAAGGCCCAATACTTATTTTTTGACATCAAGTGGATATTGGTAGAATATAGTGTCCCAATAATAATTTATTTTTAACCCAGTATCAGCTAATTACTGTGTCACTATTGACTTGATATTGAGGTGTTTCCTTAAACAAATAACTCCGTATTATTGGCGTACAATATCAACCCAATATTTGGGCAATAATAATTTATATGCTAACAAATTTTATTAAATTGCGAGATTTTTAATCATTATGAGATAGTTTCCACTCATATGAATATCGTACATATATATATATATACACTGTTAGTTTAATATTAGAAATAAAACTATTTACTACATTGTCCCAATAACAAGTTGATATCATAAATAAATACATCTTATTTTGATATTGCCTTGTTATTAGCCTATTATTGTAATCCAAGATTCCAATATCAGGTCAATAAATAATTATCAACCCAATATTGGCCTAATAATTTCTTGCTACCTGGGATACATTGCGCCTAGAAGCAATTCTTGTTCATCTGAATTATAGAGTATAAGAGGCCTCACCTATTCTCATATTTGGTGTGTACATTATTGAATTACCTCAGCGCTGTAGCTATTTTACTTCTAGTTGTTAGTTCATTTAGATTACACACTTCGTTGTGTTACTGCTTGTGATATCAAGATAGAGCTTATGACCAGTTGGTCTTGAACACCGGTTCTGGGTGTTAAGATGATTCAGGTTGCAAATCGGGCGCTGGAGCTGCGGACTGAACTTAGCACTAGACTTCTGCCATTGTTCTTCTTGTAAGCAGCAGATTGCAGCAGTCTTGCACATGTGTATGGATAGTCTCGTTACCGGGCAAATTTATCCAAGTCTGTTGTTCCCTCACAGGACCCTGGACAACACATTTCCCTCACTCACAACATTTCACAGTCAACACTCACACATCTTGACTGCAGCCACTCTGCATTAAGAAATTATGGAGATTGCCTCCTCCTAGTATCCTCCTCCTCGTATCCTCGCTTCCTCTTTCACTCCCCAATTTGTTATGCTGGAAGGCCTGCTTATCTGCAGCTAAGCCTATGATAACTCCAACTAACACTATTGAGCCGAGGCCTTGATTCCTACCGAGTTTTCCCAACCGGTAACCTTTTCCCATACTCAACAAGTATAACCTCCAAGGCCGAGTCACTTAGTTCGGATCCTTCCACACTTAGCACCATCCCAAAATTCACACTCCAGTACACGCTTCCCCCAGTCGACCTGGAAGCGCAACGTCTGAAGTTACTTCAATCGCCTCGGAGTCTTCCCAAGAACTCCTCACGGACCAAGAATCAAGCCTCGCCCTTCAGCGTCCAACCTCAACATCAATAAAACCCAAGGCGAGACTATCTAGTTTCAATCACCCCAAATGATGGTTGTATTGCGGTTTTTATAAGTGCCTGTCTGATTATTTGACGCTTGAAAATACTGGGTCCGGACCCACTCCTTCTGAGCTAGAGGCCATATCAATTCATTCAATATTGATGCCTTCCCAGGCATCTGGTGACCCTGCCTTATCACGGAACACCAAACTTTGTTGTATTCAAAATCAACCTAATTCTCAACCTTTAACCAGCAACCTTAAACTAGCAAAACTAGAACATTAAACTTGTGACCTTTTTACTTCTTGCTCTTCAAGCTTAAACTGGTAACCAGAACATTAAACTGGTGACCCCCAACTTCAAACTCTGATTGTAAAGTAATTTTTCAGCTGAAGTTGAATTATTCGGCCTACCCGAGTGAATAAAAATAGTGACAATAAAACCAGAAAGGTACTACATGACAGTTCAGCTTGTGTTTGCCCAAGTAAACCTAAGGAATCGGTGATTTGTCTCTCTTTTAAGCTAGCATGAACGGAACCATTTCATAATTTCAGCTGTAGGACTGCCCCCATCTAATTAAATATCAATACATATATATAAGTAGTGTGTTTTCTGAAAACTTGGGTTATAAATAGAAGCGCCAAGAAATACGTCTTTAATGAGATAAATATTTTATTCAGGAAAGTCAACGAATAAAAATATTTGGAACGTTTCGACTTCCAGCGTCATTATCAACCTGAAAACGAGTTAAAAAAACTGGTCAAATGTCAAATTTTAATCAAATACATCAATCATGGAAGAAGAAAACAAAAACAAAACATGAAAGAAACAGAAAAATTAAATGTTCAGTATTAATATAACATTAGTTGTAAAGAAAAAGCTCATTGCAAATCATTTAAAATAGATTTTTCTTCAAAAATGCAAATAGATTCTAAAATACGAAAGTTTATTTGATTTGATGCATAAGAAATTACTCTAAAATTGCCTAATCGAGCAGGAATATCGCACTTCTATGCATGAGAGCGCACTGAAGAGTGGAAAGGTGTGTGAATTAACTAATTGGTTCTAAAACTCCTGCCGGCATGCTCTGCAACACGAATACTGAGGGCTCGAGTTGTCGAGCCCGCGAACTCTGAAGCGAAGCACACTGTGCGTAACTATATTTGCAAATTACAAATGAGAGTATACCTTTAGGAGTTTTATATTTATAATTGAAATATAATCTTATTTTATAGGGAAAGATTAACATTAACTCGAAATCAATCAGCGGGAAATGTTTCGAAAGAAGACTGACAAGGTCTTATCTAAGTTTCTTCTAGTGTTGACCGAAGAACGGAAACGAGAAAAAATTTCAGTTTTTTGTTCTAGTTTCTGTTTTTCGGTCAACAATAATTATTAGAGAAACTTAAGGGGATCATCCCAAGATTTTGACTATTTTCATCTGATTCGTTTGAAATTTGGTCGGTATATGTATTTCTTGAAAGCAAACTTTTTTAATCCTGTAAATTTTTCGATTTAGGCCTTATTTCTTTTTTTATGGAAAATTAGTTTTTGGTACATTTTTATGGATATTTCAAAAGAGGACTCGTCAATGAGTTTTGATGCTAGAACAAAACTAAACACAGTTTTAGAATCCTTGAAGCATTTCTAACAAAAGTACAGAAAAAAATGGAACATTTGAAAAAAAATTGGCAATAAGCGATATTTTATCATTACATCAAAAATTCATTATTTTTGGGTTGTCAGCCATATAATTTTTTCCCAAAAATTTGGAAGTTTGCTACTTTACGTTTGTTAGAAATGTTCCAAGGATTTTAAAACTGTCTTTGTTTTTTACCTAGCAGAAAAACTCACTGACGAGTTATCTTTTGAACGTTGAAAGTTAGGGGTTTTGGGTATAAGCCATAAACAAAATTTTTTGTTGAAAGATAAGAGAGAAAAAAAAAACGTTCATTTTCCAAGTTGTCATATGAGATACATGCCAACATTTTGGCTTTTAAAAATTTCTTAATATAAGACATCCTAAAACAAAAGTTCCTTACGAGGAGTACTAATTGACAAAAAATCCGAGTTGTACAAATAGATTAGCCATACGAGGCATAATAATATACAAACTATACAAGGTGTACTAGTAGACAAACTATCAAAGGTGTACAAATAGATAGACCATGCGAGGCATATAATTAGACAAAATATACGAGGCGTGCTAATAGACAAACCATACGTGGCGTGCTAATAGTCTAACTCTGTCAAGGGGTAGTTGAATAAGAAATAAAAAATATCATCTCTTGGATATTTTATATTCCGAGAAATGGCTAACAACTTATAAATAATTCGAATACTACTAAAGAATTCTTCGAAACACGCAAGTTATTAGTTGAAATTATCGAAGTAAAAAAAGGACAGAAAAAACGCTATACCGGAGCAGATTGAAACACTATCGTAGATGACAATCAAACATTGAGAAAATGTTAGTCACGAAGTAATTTATGAAGAATATCGCGCAAAACAGCACGCACATCTATAGAAATGCGTAAACAAACTTACACTCAAAAATGAAATGCATGGCTTGTTAGGCATACAAATATAGAGATAATTTTTGCACGAGCGCTTTATTTCATTTGTCTGTTTATACTTTTAATTTCTTCTATTCGCAGAAATGCCAATCGGGGCCATGATAGATCGATTTATGAATCATTAAGCAAGTGCAATCAATTTGTTTATTTCTGGAATTTGGTTCAGTATTAACTGATCGCAGAGCTTTAGGTAAAATTTAATGTGTTTTGAGGTTTTGCTTTTTACGCAAAAAATAGAAATAGGAACATATATATGTACATGTGCGTATATATATATGTGCGATCGTGAGCATGTGTACACTGATACATAGACATTCATGTTTATGTGCAAATATAAGAAAAAACAATACAAATATAAGAAAAACGCTAATAAACATAAGCAAATAATCTTGCTATTTCTACATTTAAAATGACAGTCAAAGCTCCGATGAATCGTAAGAAATGACCTGAGGAAAAATAAGGAATAGAAAAAGGACTTTGAAAAACGTATAAATAAAATGGTTTTTTAATTTCCTAAAAGAAATTTTTAAGGAAAACTCAAGTTACCGTCGAGGAACAACAAAAAACATATTTCATATCTTATCGATATTCTCTGCAACATCATGCGAAAATCCGCTGTACATGTGATAAAATGGAGATACGGTGTAGGCCGGTTACCACTCATGGTTGACAAATATCTACAAAATTTTGGCAGAAATGCGTAAACAAACATATACTCAACATCAAAATTCATACCTTGTACAACATACGGACAGAAAGATAATTTCACCACAATTCTTATGCACAAATTGCGCTTTATCTCATTAATTGTATTTGTCATTAATTCGATTCACAGAGATGCCCTTTGGGGAAGTGATAGATCTATTTTTGAATCATTTCGCTAGTGCAATAAAATTTATTAATCGGATGGTTTTCGCGTAAAGAAATTGAATAAAAACATGTATATCTATTTATGTAGATATATATATATACCTACATACGTACACACACATATTAATATATATACTTATTAAAAATGAAATATAAGAAAAAAAATACATATATAAAATAAAAAGATAGAAAACAACCTTCCATCTACTACACCGAAAATGACAGTTGAGCGCACTGTAATCCTAAGAAATTATTCGGAAAAAAATAACTAAAAGGAAAAGAAGACTTCGAAAAACGTAGGAATGAACTAGTTTTTAATTTCTTCATAGAAATTTTTAAGAAAACTCAGGTTACAGTCAAGAACCAACACAACTCTTCAGCATTATACGGACATGTGTACATGGGATAAAATGGAGTAACATTGTGGCCGGATATCACATCTGAGTGGCGAACATTTACAAAATTTGGCACATATAGGTAGATTAAACAATAGTCTGAAGGGATAATTTTAATTACGGAAATTTAGAGTTTTTTCCGGTTTGAAAGTTCAGTGCTAGTGTGCGCCGAACGCACGGAAAAATATAAAAAGACTAAATGAAATGCTTGAATTACTCCCTCCCTTCAGCTCAGCCTAAATCGATTGAAAACATCTACGAGAATGATTTTGAAAAAGCGAAACAACGTTAGCCAAAATTTAATTCATTTAAAACTTTGCACAACCCTCACATCTATAAACCTGTATGTTGGTGTACACAAAAAGTGTATTTCAGGGTATGTTTGTCATACGGACGTTAAATATTAATACAGAAACGAGAAAATAATAAATAAAGATGAGAAAATACTCCTAATTATGGAAAAAAACGTTCGTTCTGCTGTATTGAATTGACGGCTGTGGTGCTCATTTATGTCGACAGAAATAAGTAAGAAGAATATAAGAATGGCTTAGCAAACGTAAAATGAAATAGTTTTTAATTTTCTAGCAGAAATTTCAGGAAAATTAAAATTTCAGGCAGATGGGAAATTCACACCGAAATGCTGCTGATCTATGACAGAGATGCAAAATGACGTGACACATTTACTCTGAATTCTTTTACAGTTTTAGAGTTTTTGATATGCTGGGGAAGCTTGTTCGACAAAAAAGCTCCAGAAACTGAGGGAGCTTTTTGTCACACGTTAGATGAACGGTAACTGACTAAGACATCATTCCTCCGATTTTGTTTTTTGTTTGGGATATTAAAAGGAAAAAATTATTTTACCACCTCTGCATTACTTTGGAGGAGGTACAGAGAGGAGAACACTCGTCGAGCTTTTTGGATCATGAATCTGTTCGGTATTGGGATCCAGTCGAGTTTTCTTAAAAGAGGGGGGACATGATCGTATTTATTGAAATTTCCTTTGCATACCACTTTGGCGGCGAAGTTTACACATTTTTCACGAAGTAATTTATAAAGAACATCGCGCAACGCAGCTGGCACATCTGGAAATGCGTAAACAAACTTACACTCAAAAATGAAATGCATGGCTTATTCAGCATACTAATATAGAGATAATTTTTGCACGAGCGCTTTATTTCATTTATCTGTTTATACTTTTAATTTCTTCTATTCACAGAAATGCCATTCGGGGCCGTGATAGATCGATTTATAAATCATTACGCAAGTGCAATCAATTTGTTTATTTCTGGAATTTGGTTCAGTGTTAACTGATCGCAGAGCTTTAGGTAAAATGTAACGTGTCATGAGGTATTGCGTTTTACGCAAAAAGTAGAAATAGAAACATATACGTACATCTGCTTATATATATGTAGATGTGTCTGAAACTGTCCTGGATACTTCATTGAAGACATCTTCGCCAATTTTTGAAAGGAGAGTGTTAAAGTCATTCGCCGTTTTTGAGGGGTTGTCAGAAGTGCTTTTGCAGTCCGAATTTTTATACTTAGCAACTTCTCTAATGATTTCCCAAGTTCTTTTTTTTGGGGTTTTGAAGTATAATATAATGGACCATTTATGTAATTAAATGCTCTTTGCATTTTAATTTCGATAATCTCCATGAATAACTTCATATTCACACTGTGAATTATTTACAAAAAAGTAATTATTTTTTATAAAAATTATTAAATTTTATATTTGTAGTCTGATTCTTATGAAATTTCACAATTATATGTAACTTTTGAAAAGAAACACAATTTCTTCTGTTAATTTTTTTGATTCAGGCCTTAGTTTTTTGATTGAGTTTTTATGCTAGAACCAAACCAAAAACAGTTTTAGAATCCTTAAAGCATTTTGAACGAAGTTACGGTTTCATATTTTTCATTTCCCGTTTTTTTATATGGGGTCGAAATGGGCTTGAAAATTCGTATTTTTAGTCCTCTTCCCCCCCCTGGGGGAAGGGGAATCTAGTGTCCGTAGTCCCATAAAATTTTAGGACCGAATAGTCCACCACCTACGGGTCCTTTTCCGACAACAAAACAAAAAAAGCTCACCGGACCGACAGGGGCCTGGCAGGGGCCTTGGATGATCCCCTTAAAAAATATTTTGTCATTCTTCTTTCGAAACATTTCCCGCAGATTGATTTTAAATTAGCGTTAGTCAGTACGTATAAAATGAGATCATATTTCAATTAAACAGATAAAAAGTCTTCTCAAACAGGGGAATGTCATCACTCAAATAAAAACAAAATGAAATAAAATTTTACTCCTTTGCCATAGTAAAACTCGATCATGACAGAATTTCTTCCTCGGAAGTCTTGAAACAAAATGACTTGTGAAATTAAAAAAAAACCTGTTACGGAAAATTTAAAAAACCTCGGTTGTTATTTATTATCTAAGTTTTGTTATTTAAGTATTGATAAACCTAGCTGTTGAGAAATATTGATAGCTGTCTCCTCCTAATCAGATGGTTCAAAACATAGGCTTATTGTTCTGAAATAAATTTATTCGCAAATCCTTTTTTGAATGTGCATTTTACGCTGATGTTATTTTGTAATAGAGTAAATTAAATTATATAACACTCTTCCTTTCCTCACGTATTTATTTAACGAGTTATCAACCAGTCTATGTACTTATAAGTTAGGTGTTTTAGACTGCCTGAAACTGTAAACGTAAAATACAGTTTTCATAAGATACCAGAGAAGTCCAAAGTCAGGTCCTCAAGTATTATTACCTCAGCCTTTTCATTGTACTATCATATTTCTAAGTGATTATTTTACTGTTTTTAAGGAAATTAAAAAATAAACGTACTACCCTTTCCCATAGTTAGGATATAAAAATATTAAAATAGGGAATTTGATTATCATCAGTTTAAGCGGCGCATATCTGGTACACTGATACTTTCAACGCCTCAGAATTATCGCTAGGACGCAGAGACGGTCATCCAAGATCAGGATAGTACCCATTTGAGAGACCTGGACCTGATGGGGTATTAAGAACAGGTTCTCTTTTGTTTCAACAGGGAGAAACACTGCGCTGGCTCTGCTGGTATCGCACCGACAACCCTTCACGTTAACGGTGAGTGGCTCTGTACATCTTATAGCCAACGACAATTACGATACTAAACTTCTGTCAGTAACTGAAAAGACTACTTAATAATACTATAATGCAGGGAAAAAATTATTTTTCATTTCTTATTTTACAGATGTGATTCTGTACCGCAACGACAACAGAAACATTTGAAAATCCGGCACCTGATGTGGTAACCTGTATATTCTGAGCAGCGTGCGCCAACTGAGTGACTTCATAAAGGCTGTGTAGCGATATAGTGGGGGCCAAGTTTTCAGTAGCCAACGTGAATATCCAAGTATAGTTCAATTTTTCTTCTTCAAAATAACTGATATTGAAATCAGGAATACATTGCTCAATTTTTAAAAAAACAATTTGAATAAATTAGTTACTTAACAGTTTTTCCGAAAAGAAAAAAATAAATGAATGATTAATCGATAAATTCCGTTACATTTTCAAAAATTTACACAAATACGTTTATTGGAATGTGTGTTTTGGTTTACGGAAGTTAACTTCTTGATTCGTGTGCTCACTTATAGTTAATAATGAAGGCAGATCTAGTGTGGCGGTTTGATGCTAACAAGCAAGCGACCTAACCAATGATCAAACAAGTCAACAAGACATCAGAGTTTTATGAGAATATAAATATCAAGATGCAATTTAGTTGTATTCATTTCCACGAATGGAAAAAATCTTCCATTGAAGATTCAATTCAACAATTATTAAAATTATTTATTTAAAGAGTTATCGTCAATTTTCCACCAGATCTGAGCGTTTTGCGGTAACCTGTTTTACACGGTCTGTATATGGGAAATGTGAAAAACTAATAAAGTTTTAATGGTAACAGGAAAAATAACATGCAATTTGCTTAATTTTAATTGTACTTTTTTTGGTAGATCTCTTTGTGTGCTTTCTCGACCTTGTCTCTCAATTCTTCTGAATATTTCTCAATAATGTTATCAACCACCGAATGTCTGTCAAAAGTACTGATGCACTGGCTGAGGATATATCGAGAACATTTCTCTTGGTAATGGTTGAGTTGTATTAAAGAACTGTTCAGGAGTAAATTATTCTTGAGACCTGGTAGTAAGGCTTGCAGAGCATAGTGGTTGAAGGTGAGAAGAGCATTTTTGGTGGATACGAAACTTTTGACATTGTGGCCAGGCTTGCTAAAGTTAGCGCTACGTCTGGTGTGGCTAAGCATGTGAAACTTGCTGCGAGCAACTTTCTCTTCGAAACGTAATTTGGACTTAAATTTCTGCTGATAATTATTCAAGTTTACAAAAAGGTTCGATTTTGGTTCAGAAATAAAGTTAAGATCTGATGATACAGTTGTTGTTCGAACAGTTTGGTTCCATTTGGAGAAGAAGTATGCATTTGGGACTGAAAAAGATGCATATTTTTTCAGAAGAGTGGGGCTCTCTCGAAACATTCTATGGAACATTT
Organism: Morinoia aosen; assembly: GCA_030386875.1. Classification (NCBI taxonomy): domain Eukaryota; kingdom Metazoa; phylum Arthropoda; class Malacostraca; order Amphipoda; family Talitridae; genus Morinoia; species Morinoia aosen. Next base: position 5,549,628 of record CM059563.1, on the reverse strand, counting down.
CTGACCAAGTCCTGTCTTTGACAGGGACTGGAACTTCATCAACATCCAAGGGAACGATAAAATTATACAGGTACATATTTCTGTACAGACAATCATTATAAGTGACTAGTTCATTACGGCGTTTCTGCCATAAATTCTCTTTGAGGTAACGGGTCCTATCGTCTATTGCGTTCGGTTGGTCCCCCGGCAGAGAGATAGGAATAACTTTTGCCTTATTTAACGATTCGTAATAACTGAGGACATTTAGCACATTTTCATGTAAATGATACACGTAGAAGTCAATTTTCGTGGCACCTAAAAGAAGTAGAAGTTCTATCCATTCTATGATTCGGTATGAGGTGTCGTCGTGGAAGTTCATGCCCTTAACGCAAACGACGTATTGCTTTTTTGGTTGTCCTAGCCTCACCTCCATGAGTCCTTCCTTCTTTACCGGCAAAAAATTCGAAACACTTTCGCATTCTGAAGTTGAAACACTAACGTGAGAAGGAATTTGATTCCGCAATCTATATTTATGAGCCACTGGGCACGAGATCAAATAAGAATGGTAAGTGTCTGGAGGTGGGTGTTGATTAAACTCACGCATCCAGATCTCCTTGAGCTCAGCAACAACAATTGTCGGGGCTTCTTCACCATGGAACCAAAACGTGCAAAACAAACTTTTTTCTTTCCCTTCATTCAATTTACCCTTTGAAGTTGTTAGTATACGCACAAAGTGGAAATTTTCCCCTTTGTACCGGAACCTGACATCGTAGAAGGAACTGTACAAGTATAGAGTCCTGTTTGAGACCACCTGCCACAAGTCGTTGTTGCGCTCAATGAAGCTCAAACTCAGTCGAGGTTCGCGACATGTCGTGTTATTAAGGGTGTCAAACTGGGTTTCGATGTCTGAGTTTTCGATGGTGAGGTATGACCGAGATGGACTTCTGCTGCCTAATTTTAACCTCAAAGCAATTGGCATCATAAGAGAATTTCGAGTAAGTAGGCAAATGAAATAGTAAAGGATGGTGGTGGAAGACAGAGCTGTGACGAAGATCAAGCAGCAAAGCAGAATGCGGACGGACGACATAATGCTGATGACGACCAAGACGTGTCGCTGGGAGCTGTTTGGGAGGCCTTCGAAGAAAAAGAGTCGTCGCCGTCATGACCTTAGCGTTGTTCCTGTGAAAAATAGGAATGAGCTCAATGGATAAATGAGAGTGCGACTAAAATCAAAAGAAGCAAGCGATAAATTAGATAAAAAAGTTGACGCAAAATATTTCGAAGGAGATTGTAACACTGCGCAGTGTCAGAGGCTGGTTCACAAGATTGATCGAATCCCACTTTAGGCATCAGCAAATCATGTAAAAAATTACACACCAGTAGGAATTATTTTATACATGTTTATGCATGAAAAACCTAACTTTGGCTCTTCAAAATTTCCCCAATTAAAAACCAGGAGGCAGGAACGTCTGAACGCGGATGAACCGGTAACAGTTCGTACATTTGAGTTCAGCTTGGAATTAAGATTCACTTCTTCCCCAAATAGAAAAGACTGAATGCTCTGAGATCATATTCAGAACTTCAGAACTTTCGCTGAATTGCTATTACGAATTAAGCTACGGTGCTCATAATAGAGTAGTGTTTCAAATTAATTTAGCCGCTAGTACTATATATAGTCCACGAACTACATTTTCCCGATTTAAAGTACATCAGCTGCATAATTACTCATTAATTGCCCCTCCATCTTGAAAATAACAAGAAATAACATTTTTAGCATAAGGTTATTCAATGAATTTTCATTTTTTAAATATATTCTCATAAGTACGTTTGTTATTTCGAAGAATCTCACTCGAGAATTTTTATTCTTAAATATATACATCCATTTTTATCAGCCCAAATTTTATTTTACATACAGAGATGATCTGAAGTACATAGAGACATAATTCAATATCAATTGTTTCTAGACTATATATATATAATTCCACATGTGCTAAATAAGGCGAACATTGGATAAATAATACTACTCGCAGACGGCCCTCCTAGAGGTATGGAGATACATTCAACACTTCAAGAATTTCATGCATTAGTAATCTCCCATTTTCTTTATTTGCTGCGTAGGGAACTCGTGAATATCAACATCTGCCTTCGCTAGTATAAATGCGTACAAGATTATTTGCTCATTGACTTCCTTGAGTTAAGCCCTATCTCAAATAAATTAATTTCTACACTATTCACTCATCAAAACTTAGAAGAATGTACCCTTATTAAAGCACTTAAGTAATTTGTAAAACATTTCGCATATTTTTACTCATTCCTTTAGTTCGGCAACCCCCTATTTGTACTATTGTTGACAGATGTTCGTTGTGGCAGGACGAAGTGTGGAATTTTTTCGCAAAAAAAACAGAAGATCACAACGATTATAATAATAATATTTATTGAAATAAACCTAATAGAATGGTTTTATACATTACAGAGACATGTAAATACTGGAACAGTTATACATAAACAACGACATTTCAAGACCTATTTTAGTCTAGGAGAGTATTCGAGCACAAGTAGCGAAAGATCCGAACAACAGCATTTAAGACTTATCTACTAAGTTTCCTCGAAATGAACTACTTAATATTAGCAGAACAACACATAAATCCAGCGAAATAAAATCCTCTATGTTGTTTAACTTCTGCTAGACCACGCTGAAACAGACCACTATATATAAGCTTAAATGGATAGGACAACGGGCGTTGAGTGCACTACCGTGGCAAATCAACAAATTGAACCATGAACACACGCGATACGGGCCGAGTTGCTCAAAGCCAAACCAAAATTTTCCAAAAAGCCGCTAGAGATAAACGCTGGGGTATGATAATGCGAATAATGCAAGTGATGAAAAGGTGAATCTCTAGCCACTGAAGAATATGTAAACTGAATCTCAACAACAGTGGCTAGAAATATGTAAACTGAACACGTAAATCAGGGAGGTCGGGCAAAGTTGTCTGCAATAATATAAAAACTGGATAGTAATCCGAGACAACATCCGTAAAAACCCTCCGCAGCGTGTGAAGTCATGACATCAGTCCATATATGGTCAAGTAAGGTGGCGGAGTCAGCAGTGACACGAGTAGGCAAGGAAATCACGGCAAAATACGACAGAGATCGCATAGAGGCAGTGAAAAAATCTATGCTGCTTCCTACCGGTCGCAGCGCATAAATCTAAACTGAAATCACATAATAGGAAAATAGGGATCTGAGACTCAATTAAATTTTAAAAATCGAAGAATATATCATTCAAATCATCTCCCATTCGCTTAACGCTCTGCGACCAGTTAGTAATAAATTATTAATCAGAAAAATCTAGATATGTATTTTAGCAAATAAAATGAGTACACTAGCTCACTGCATCAAAAAGAGATTTCTCGCCATACCCTAGTTGACGTAGCGCGTTTCTGTTGCTCAAAATATTAATAAATGAATGAAAATAGGCGAAATCTGAGCTAAACATTTATAAACCAATTATATCACTAGTTTTCTCAGGCATATGGTATGATGAGCAAGCATTGAAATTCATTTCTGCGTGTATGTTTGTTTGTTTGTTTGTTTTAGACGAGCCTGTTGTGTTGTTTTTTATAAATTACTTTTGTTCAACCTTTACTCATTACTTGAAAATTATTTAGAACAGTATTTTAGTTTGTCCAGGAGAGTGTTTCATGTCATTTCTTTTTTCTAAATTATAACAAATAGGATCCGAGACATTCTCCGCTGGCATTTACAGTATTTAGAAGCTCTCAGTCCTCTTGGGTAGGGTAAAATATCCAAGAGAAGATATTTACATTGTTTCTCCCAATAATATAATTAACCCCTGACACGGTTATAGCCAACCTCTTATGGCTTGTCAACTAACTTAAAATCGTCGTGTTGACAAATATTTGAAATAAAATGTATTGTGATGCATCACATGCGCCACTTTGTTTTAGAAATAAACGTTTTCTCTTTTTTCTGTCTATTCCTGCTGGAGTAGAGTGGCTGTAATTGAAAATTTCGGTTTCACAGAAATTATCGATAATCGAAATTCATTTTAGATTTCTGGTACACTTGCAGAGCGTACTTCTAACGAATCTGATTCAAATTTATTCATGTGATATCTTCATTATTCAAATTTCTAAACATTCATGATTTCCAGCAAGAAGACCTTTGACGAAAAAATCTAATTACTGGGAAATAACTTAATTTATTTAGATTTTTACGTACTTATAAAATATCTAAGAATAATTTAGGTAACTACATACAATGTTGAACTGTAAAATGATATCAGGAACAATTTTTAGCTCTAACAATGAATATTCTACATATATATTATTTCTCTGCCCACGAGCCCTTCATTCAAATGATCCTTTGGAGTAGTTATCATGCGCAAAAAGTGGAGAGCTACTTCTAAAAATAGTAAATAGAACTGTTAACAAACTAGATTTTCACTCGAGTTCGCACATTATGAGTAAACACAACATTTTGTGAAATCAGTGGCCTCAAAAATGCCCCGACACTTTCGAATCCAGCACATTAAGGTCCGCAGTTCAGAATTAGAATTGCCGCATTTTTTTTTGTCTGTACTTGATTGAAATTCAGTTTTTATCCGTTGTTGTTCCTCAGTAACCCTTCATGAAGTTCGCCAAGTATACTTCCTTCACATCTGTCGACACGCCAGCCGTTCATTGTGTTGGATCGCAGCACCCAATGGCCCATTGACAGTCGTCCTGATGTATTGTTTGGCACATCATAAGTGGACATTTACAGCCGAGTGACACGAAATATATATATATATAGTTATACTTGTGTCTTTAAAATTGTTTCCGCCCATGACTCAACCTCTGTACTACATTCAGTTTTCTCAGTCTCAGCTATTCAATTCAATTTCTCTATGAACCAAATGATCATACTAGCGGGTTTAAAAAATTCACAAGTCATTCGAAGATAGGTGTAAAATGCTATAACTAGAACATGATCGAGTAGAAGACCAGTGATGAGCCACGCATAAGCCTAAACCTCTGGTTTCTATCCATGGAATCCTTTCCATTTTGTCCTAACCTTGATACTAACAGGAAAAAGTGAATCCAACATCCATACTTCAAAGTCGAGTCATGCATTGCACTGCTTCTCTTTCATCTGTGGCATACGCAGAGAAAATGCTTTTTGAGGTGTGATTCGTTACCAATATAAAGCTGTGAAGAATAAAAGCTTAATTTGGGCAGAGAAATTTTAACATGGGCGGGTAGCATTGTAGAAGAAACGCTACTCATGTAGCCAAAATGGCATCTCCACAAGTGTCATCAACGTCACTGATTCTAGGACGAGACAGTTGCAGACCAATAGTTGCTATTGGCCTCGACGTACTCGAACATACACCGAGAGGCCCACAAAGGAATAAAGAAGATTATCCCTCGAACGTTGTCTCACTACTGCACTGTGGGCGAAACACCAAAGGAAACGCAGATGCTTTGGAAGTCTTTTGTTACCCGAACGGATGTGGACTGATTTGATGTCCTGCCATATACAGGGTGTGTGTCGAAATGTCTGCACGAACTTCCTTTCCTTCCAACGATGATCACTTCATCTTGTTTCTAAAAGCACAAGCTGAGAAACATACAAATTAGAGAGTCGCTCGAGGTTCTAATCAATACAAAAACACCAATTTTAGCTGGCTGCTAAAGTAAAGTTCTATAATTTAGAAAAAAAAACTTATTTCCTCCAGAGAATGTATGTGACACATTCTCAATTTGGTAAATTTCACTTCATGTTCAGTATAGAGAAGTTCATACATGTTTAATTGTAGAATATATGAATGCTCGCATAATCATTGCTCTAGGTAACATTTTCACAATTTTCAGTTAGTTTGAAAGAATTAGCTTTCAGCGAAGTACTTTCATTACAAGTTATCTTTTTTTCCAAAACGGAATAATTTACTTTACAATGCTGTCGGAGACAGTGGTAGAGGCTGGTCATATAGCTCCAATTCAGGAAAAGCGTTGTTGCACAATGGAACATCATTCATATAACTTCACCTGAATAAAGAAGGAAAAATTGATTAAAATAGTTTTTGAACATGTATTTTAGATGAATTTAAGAAACCAAAAATAATCATTTTCTGCTCTATCTTAAAATATATGTAATTTGGACAATAACGCAACTTTGACGTTTTTCGACAGTTGGCAACACTGGTGCGAGCGAACAGGTGAAAGTGAACTTCACTTTCTGCTGGCGATGCTAACTGAAGCACATCCTGAGGAAAACTATGATCGGTAATGGTAAAAAGCAGTCCCTACTGAGTATTATCGTTAATTAAGTTGGGAAAAACGACCTTAATCTTGGTAATTAATATAAATAAATGGGAGACATTTGTCAAGCCTTCATGCAGTTGCAGTAGCAGCGCATTTTGTATTCTGGTGTTTGCATGGGCAAACACACTATTTAGATGATTGTTTTTCTTGGGCTCAGGTTGTTTTACACTGTGAAAAAGCTCAAGAGCATTATGATATATTCATGAATGATGAAGATGTCCAAATATGTAGTAGCACAAAATTAAGTCATGTTGTGCGTTAAAGTACGATATCAAAAGTTGATAAATCGCATTAGCACAGCTTAAAATCAACACATAAGATGCTCGTTTGATATCCGACGTTAAAACGATAATGTATCAATAAAGTTTTATCATTAAGAATCCCACGAGCATAATAAGTATTTTCAAGAAAGAATTCTCAGTTTCAATTGTGTAACGACAAGTATTTTGCAACAGTTTTCCTGCGCCTAGTGCTTACGGAAAAAAAATAAAACTATCATTTATATTCTGAGTCAAATGCACTAGGCATGAAGTGATTAAAAACTGAAGCTTGTGGAAACAAAACAAAAAAAAACGTTTATTTCCAAGTTACCACATGAGGATACATGCCAACATATTGGCTTTTAAAAGTTTCTTAATATAAGACGTCCTAAAACAAAAGTTCCATACGATGAGTATTAATTGACAAATCATCCGAGGTGTACAAATAGATAAGCCATACGAGGCATAATAATAGACAAACTATACGAGGTGTGCTAATAGATAAACTATCAGAGGTGTACAAATAGATAGACCATATACGAGGCATATTAATAGACATAATATACGAGGCGTACTAATAGACAAACCATACGTGGTGTGCTAATAGTCTAGCAAAGTTCCATACGAGGAGTACTAATTGACAAACCATCCGAGGTGTAGTTGTATTCCTTAATAAAATCGAACAACTTAACCTAGAAAAAATTTACTGTCTATCTTTTTTGTATTTTCGTTAGATTGAGTATATTATTATTTCTCTCGAATTGTAAAAATGCTTACCTGCTATAGAAAGTTGAAGTTTATGAACGATATTGTTTCCTTGGTTATATTGCATGAGCATAAAACAGCTAGCCGAAGCTTCTATCATACGAGTAGAAAACGCAACGCTGTAGAGAAGACCTACTTACATCATTGTCTCACCTTGTCATTATATTTTTCAAAAAGTGTCTTTTACACCAGTGAAGTAATTAAAATATCATTCATGAACTTCAACTTTCTATAGCAGGTAAGCATTTTCACAATACGAGAGAAATAATAATATACTCAATCTAATGAAATTACAAAAAAGATAGACAGTAAATTTCTTCTAAGTTAAGTTGTTCGATTTTATTAAGGAATACAACTACGGTTAAATAAGTTTTAAGGCAGGTCTCACCTTGTTGGCACTTCATTGTGTATATATTTTAAAAGCAGAATTTTTTACGGCAGATTCCACAAGAAAAACGTTGTGCAGGTAAAGCTGGTTAGTGCTTTCAGCTCGTGCATCCATTCCTCAGTACACCATCACGGAGTAATACAACCGAACCGAACAGTGGAAAGTGTGGACTAGGACGGCCGTCGCTCCGAGCCTCCGACGACGGAAATAGTACATTAGTAACAGATTTAGGATTTTGTACAAGAGATCCAGGTAAAACATTTATTGATCCGGTAAATTCTCTTTGTAGATCTATTACTGTAATAGGAATAAATAGTGAAACTAAAGGAGTGTTATTGAGTTAAATGGCGCATATAAATTCAGTTAGGAAATATAACTACAGTCGGTTCTCGAGTTACCAAATTTTGTAAATATTCTCCACTCAGATGTGATATCCGGCTACAATGTTACTCCATTTTATCCCATGTACACATGTCCGTATAACGCTGAAGAGTTGTGTTGTTTCCTGACTGTAACCTGAGTTTTCTTAAAAATTTCTATGAAGCAACTAAAAACCAGTTCATTTTACGTTTTTCGAAGTCTTCCTTTCCTTTTAGTTATTTTTTTTCGAATAATTTCTTAGGATTAAACTGAGCTCAACTGTCATTATCGGTGTAATAGATGGTACGTTGTTTCTATCTTTTTATTTTATATGTGTATTTTTTCTTATATTTCATTCTCAATAAGTATATATGTAGTGAACCCTCAGCCGCACTTCAGTCTAAATTTCATAATTTATTAAAACCATCTTCTAACAATTAAATAAAGTTAACGTAATCATTCTTAAAATTTTAGATTACTATTTTCATTCAACATTACCCTTAAATCTATTAAAATTTGACCAAAGAAATACTTCGACAAGAAAGAACGGTGTTTTTCACGTAGAACCATATCGCAAGTTCATCCGTTTCCGGAAAATTCCGGAAACGCTCGTCCGCTCAAAGCGCATATAAGGCCGGCTTCCCAGGCAGAGTCGTCATTCTCGTATAGATCCTCCTGAGTAGCGCTTGGGCCCCAGAGCGGGCATTTGTAAGTATCAAGTGTTAATGTTAAGTGTTTCATTATATTTTTATTGACTGTCTGTTAAATTAGAGTTTACTCATGTAACTGACTTTAGGAACATGCACTATGTTTTCTCTGTGCCAGTGTTAGTTAGGCACAAGCTTCAAGCTCACTGCCCCATCTTTGTCATTGTTTTCCCTTTTGTATTTGCTTCTCCGATGAATCCTTGTTGGCTCTCAATATTATTACAGTGTTGGCATTAGCTCCTTAGATATTTTATCAATGCTGAGCAAAGTGTTTTAAGACACTTTACTGTCTACAGGGATCATTAATGTGTAAGCTAAATATTGTTTCCCTGAATTTAATTGAGCGTTGTTAGCCTTTGCTAAGTCACTGTAACTTTGTTTTCCAGCTTTAGTTTGTTTTACTGCTGTGTCTTTTTATATATGCTGCTCCTTTTTATATGTAATTCTGCTGCGCCCAGAAGCAATTCTTGCTCATCTGAATTATAGAGAATAGAGGCTTCACGTTATCTCATATTTACTTTTGATACATTATTTACCTCAGTAGCTATTTTTACTTCTAGCTGTTAGCCCACTTAAGATTACATACTCAGTTGTGTTACTGCTTGGATATCAAGATAGAGCTTATGACCAGTTGGTCTGGAACACCGATTCTGGTGTTAAGATGATTCAGGCTGCAACTCGGGCGCTAGAGCTGCGGACTGACAGCACTAGACTTCTGCCATTGTTCTTCTTGTTAATGCAGCAGTTAGCACCAGTCTTGCACATGTGTATGAATAGACTCGTTATCGTACAAAATAATCCAGCACGTTGTCCCCTGACAGGATCTACTGGACCACACATTCATGCACTCACAAACACGTATGGAACCAAACCCTAACCTCTTAATTTAAGGAGCTTACCTCCTCCGAGTTGATTCTCCAAGTGTCCCCTACAAGTTGCTCCTCCTCTTCAAACTTCACTAAACTGGAAGGCCTGCATACCTGCAGCTAAGCCGCTAAAACCTCCAGTTGAGACTATTGGGTCGAGAGCCTCCTTTTCCTACCGAGTTTTCCCAACCGGTAGCTATTCCCACACTCACCACTCAATCGCCGACCCACTTAATGTCGGTACCTCACACTTAACATCATCCTCAACTTCACACTCAAGCACACGCTTCCACAAGCCTGAGCTGAACGCATCGTCTGAAGTTCTTCAACCACCTTGGACTCTCCCTAAGAACGTCTCTCGAACAAGAATCAAGCCTCGCACTTCGGCTCAACCTCAACTAATAAACCCCCCCTAAAGGCGAGCTTTACTGTTTTCTCATTTTCCCCAGTGTTGGCTGTACCGCGGTTTTTATTGTTGATTTTAGACGCTTGAAATATTGCGTCCGAACACCCTTGCTAAACTCCTTCTGAGTCAGTGGCCATATCAATTCATTCAATATATTGAAGCCTTCCCCGGCTTCTGGTGACCCTGCCTTTTCAAAGAATACCAATCAATCCAATTCTCAACCTTTAAATTGCTTGCTCTTCAAACTACAAATTCACATAATCAAACCAAGTTCCCCACTTTGGGTGAACATCAGATATATATTAATATGTGTGTGTACGTATGTAGGTATATATATATCTACATAAATAGATATACATGTTTCTATTTCATTTCTTTACACAAAAACCATCCGGTTAATAAATTTTATTACACTAGCGAAATGATTCAAAAATAGATCTCTCACTTCCCCAGAGTGCGTCTCTGTGAATCGGATTAATGACAAATACAATTAATGAAATTAATCGCAATTTGAGCGTATGAATCGTGGTAAAATTATCTTTCTGTCCGTATGTTGTACAAGCTATAAATTTTGATGTTGAGTATATGTTTGTTTGCGCATTTCTGCCAAAATTTTGTAGATATTTGTCAATCATGAGTGGTAACTGGCTTACACTGTATCTCCATTTTATCCCATGCACCCATGTCCGCATGATGTTGCAGAGAATATCGAGAAGATATGATATATGATATGATATATTGAAGATATGATATGTTTTTTTTTTGTTGTTGTTTCTCGGCGGTAACTTGAGTTTTCTTAAAATTTCCTTTAGGAAATTAAAAAACCATTACATTTACACGTTGTTTGAAGTCCTTTTTCTATTCCTTATCTTTCCTCAGGTTATTTCTTACGATTCGTCAGAGCTTTGGCTGTCATTTTAAATATTGAAAGAGCAAGATTATTTTTCATGTCTATTAGCATTTTTCTTATATTCATTTTCAATACGTAAATACATGAATATGTGTGTGTGTGTGCGCGTGAGTATGTGTGTGTGTGCGCACGCAAACATAAATGTCTATGTATCAATGTAAACATGCACACGTTTCGCCCACATATATGCGCACATGTACATATATATAGGTTTCTATGTCTACTTTTTGCATAAAAAGCAAAACCACAAGACACATTACATTTTACATTTTACCTAAAGCTCTGCGATCAGTTAACACTAAACCAAATTCCAGAAATAAACAAATTGATTGCGCTTGCTTAATGATTTATAAATCGATCTATCACGACCCCGAAGGGCATTTCTGTGAACAGAAGAAATTAAAAGTATAAACAGACAAATGAAATAAAGCGCTCGTGCAAAAATTATCTCTATATTTGTATGCCAAGCAAGCCATGCATTTCATTTTTGAGTGTAGTTTGTTTACGCATTTCTATATGTGCGTGCTGTGTTGCGCGATGCTTTTTACAAATTATTTCGAGACTACCTTTTTCTCAATACTTGATTGTCATTTACGGTGGTGTTTCAATCTAGTACGGTGTAGCGTTTTTTGCATTTTTCTACTTCGATAATCATATAAATAATTCGAAAACTACTGCAGAATACTTCGAAACTCCCAAGTTCTTAGTTGAAATTATCGAAGTGGGAAAAAGGCAGAAAGCGCTGTACCGGAATCTCTTGGAATATAAAATATCCAAGAGATAATATTTCTCATTCAACTACCCTCGACGGAGTTAGACTATTACCACGCAACGTATGGTTTGTCTATTAGTATGCCTCGTATATTTTTTCTATTAATATGCCTCGTATGGTCTATCTACTTGTACACCTCTGATAGTTTATCTATTAGCACACCTCGGATAGTTTGTCTATTATTATGCCTCGTATGGCTTATCTATTTGTACACCTCGGATGGTTTGTCAATTAATACTCCTCGTATGGAACTTTTGTTTTAGTACGTCCTATATTAAGAAACTTTTAAAAGCCAATATGTTGGCATGTATCTAATGTGGCAATTTGGAAATAAACGGTTTTGTTGTTTTGTTTGTTTTTTATACATTAAGCGAACCTTACACGGCTTAAAATTATTACCACTTATTTTTGTCATTCAAAACTTTAATAAGACATCGTTATTTATCGTTACGAACTAGGACTAATTTTCATTTTTATAAGTTCACATTTGCATAATATGATGTATATTTCATGAGTTAACAGTATGTACCTCTTGTTAAAATGAGTGTAAAGGATTGTGCAGAAAGGAATGTATAAACAAAAAAAATATGCCAGTACAGTTAATGCGTAATTGATAGATTTAATAGAATAAATATGTAGATGCCGGGTATCCAGTATAGAAACTTGTCCGTTAGCAGTGGTAATGGTTGGAATAGTTTGTCTATAAGCTAGCTGTACTCGATTTCCTTTTTGAACGAATTAGGGTTTTAATTGAAAATTTGACAAACGAGTATATATAAAGTACACTTTACGCTTTTTCCCCCGCCCATTTCTGTATATAACTTTTAAGCAACCTTTTTTGTCTTCTACCTGAGCAAAAATGCTCGTAACTATTCGTATTAAATTATTTTTCAGCAAACTTTTTCTATGTCTCCTACCTATGCAAATATTCCATAATGATGATCAGTAACATATACATAGTTATTGGAATCTGCCGCCAGTTTCCGAATAATTCTAAGTAATCAAGTATTCTAAGTATAGGCTGCTAAGTGTAGTGCTAAGTATTCAGTGCTGGTGAGCAGTCTTAAACTTTTTCTAATGAAATTTGAACTAACAGCTAATCTAAGTTTTTTTGCAGCTCTGAGCAATTCGGTTCATTTCTCCTGACTTCACTAGGAATTGAAATTTTGTGGAACTACTCATGCATTTGAACGAGATCTTTGATATAACTTTGTTCTGCATATGGTGGCTTGTCCATTGCATCTGGAATTTATCAGAGATCTGGCAAAAATTCTGCTGCCACTGAATTTTGAAAGCAAATCACAGCAGCACTCGAGTAACCACTGCATTTAATATGGCGACAACGATTTACCGCTAATTTCGATAAATTTATAGGACGAGAAAAAAGTAAATTGTAAAGCTGCGAGTTATTTAAATACAAAGTGATTAAGAAACAATAAAAAAGAAAAGAAAGAAAAAGGAAGAAAAAATGTGTATTTCCAAGTTGTCACATGAGATACATGCCAACATATTGGCTGTTAAAAGTTTCTTAATATAGGACATCCTAAAACAAATGTTCCATACGAGGAGTACCAATTGACAAACCATCCGAGGTGTACAAGTAGATAAGCCATACGAGGCATAATAATAGACAAACTATACGAGGTGTACTAATAGACAAACTATCAGAGGTGTACAAGTAGATAGACCATACGAGGCATATTAATTGCCAAAATATACGAGGCGTACTAATAGACAAACCATTCGTGGTGTGCTAGTAGTCTAACAAAAGTTCTATACCAGAAGTACTAATTGACAAACCATCCGAGGTGTACAAATAGATAAGCCATACGAGGCATAATAATAGGCAAACTATACGAGGTGTACTAATAGACAAGCTATCAGAGGTGTACAAATAGATAGACCATACGAGGCAGATTAATAGACAAAATATACGAGGCGTACTAATAGACAAACCATACGTGGCGTGCCAATAGTCTATCTCTGTCAAGGGTAGTTGAATGAGAAATGAAAAATATGCCCTAAAATATGCAAAGCCCTATCACCACCAAAAACATATTTCATATCTTCTCGATATTCACCACATCATGCGGACATGGGTACATGGGATAAAATAGAGATACATGTGTAAGCCGGTTACCACTCATGATTGACAAATATCTACAAAGTATTGGTAGAAATGGGTAAACAAATATATACTCAATATCAAAATCCAAAGCTTGTTCAACATACGGACAGAAAGATAATTTTACTACGATTCATATGCTCAAATTGCACTTTATTTCATTACTTATATTTGACATTAATCCGATTCACAGGAACGCCCTCTGGGGAAGTGATAGATCTATTTTTGAATCATTTCGCTAGTGCAATAAAATTTATTAACCGGATTTTTTTTGCGTAAAGAAATGAAATAGAGACATGTATATCTATATATGTAGGTACATGTATATACCTACACACGTACACACACATATTAATATATATACCTATTGAAAATGAAATATTAGAAAAAAATACATATATAAAATAAAAGATAAAAGCAACCTACCATCTACTACACAGAAAATGACAGTTGAGCTCATTGTAATCCTAAGAAATTTTTCGCAAAAAAATAACTAAAAGAAAAAGAAGACTCCGAAAAACATAAAAATGAACTGGTTTTTAATTTCTTCACAGATATTTTTTAAGAAAAAAAGATCAGGTTATAGTCAAGAAGCAACACAACTCTTCAGCGTTATACGGACATGTGTACGTGGGATAAAATGGAGTAACATTGAGGCCGGATATCACATCTGAGTGGAGAATATTCACAAAAATTGGCACATATACGTAGATTAGGCTTTAATCCAAAGTGATAAATTTAATTACAGAAATTTAGAGTTTTTCTGATTTGAAAGTTCAGTGCTAGTGTGCGCTGAACGCACGAAAAAAAAATAAAAATAAAAAGACTAAATGCATTGCTTAAATTACCACCTTCTCCCCCAGCTCAGCCAAAAATCGATTGAAAACATCTTCGGGAATGATTTTGAAATAGCGAGACAACGTTAGCCAAAATTTAACTCATTTTGAACTTTGCCCAACCCTCATATCCATAAACCTGTTTATTGGTTGTACACACAAAATGTATTTCATGGTATATTTTTCATACGGACGTTAAATATTAATACAGAAAAGAGAAAGAAATAACAAAATAAAGATGAGGAAATACTCCTAATTATGGAAAGAACGTTCGTTCTGTTGCATTGAACTGACGGCTGTGGTGCTCATTGTTGTCAACAGAAATAAGTAAGATGAATATACGAATCGCTTAGCAAACGTAAAATGAAATAGTTTCTTAATTTCCAACAGAAATTTATAACAATCGTTTCATGACAGACTTTGTTGGTACTTATTTCATTATTGTAATGATCGGCAGCATTCTTAAGTATTAGTTATAGCTCAGAATTTGAATTGGGTACCCGAAGTCGGTAGGAATTCCTTCACAAGCTCTCAGTTCACGGAAATTGAGACGATCAGTTCTGTAAAAAAAAAGTTTGTGGTTTAATAAGTTACTCCTATCAAATTTTGCATAAATACGGCATTCACGAATTCATAATGGGTAAAGTAAAGTTTTAGGAAAACAATTTTGAATCCTTCGCTGGAACTTCTATTTTGCGTAATTCTAACTTACAGCAAACTACACATGTTATATCAATCCCCCGAGTACAGTTCAATCTTTCAAAAATTAACGAAAGTGGCTAGTAATGTATAGTGACATTCAATAATGTTTGAGATAGGAAGTGAATCATCCAATTACGTTATTAGGCTTTTGAAACGTTACTCGCTGAGGTTGAACATCTAGGTAAAGATGGGCGATGAGTGTCTCTGATACAAGTTTTACTCTTCCTCAAAATAAGCCTCAATCAAATCTTAGAGTGTGGGCGTAATTCATATCTTTATTTCAGTAATACCTATTATATAAATACTCCTATTCTCATGCTCGTGATGTAGAGATCTCGTCTTACAGCAATGTTCATCAAACATTTTAATAAGTGCGAGGCAAAATATTTAAATACTTATGAAAAAATATATATAGATATACATAAATCATTAGCATATGTATATTTAGGCATAATTTTTTGTCTGTATTCATTAGAAATTTTGACTAGCAATATTTGCTGAGCATGTTATCTGTTATACGGGTTCCACGACCCCTATTTAAATATTCTAAATTGTAACAATACTCATTAGCTGTTTTCGAGGAAATTTCACTCCTAGTATGAAACTGAGGACCAGCAACGTAATAAACATATATAACAGCAAATATTTCAGGTGTAAAATCTACCCTCTGAGCTAACATGATAAAAAAGATAAACAAAACAATTAAAGACAAATAACGTGAATTCACGAAAAAGAAAATTATGCTGAGTAACAGTGTGAGCCAACAACATAATAAACCAATTTGAAAGCAAACGTTTCGACTCGCAAAATCAAACATATGATGCTGAGATGAAATATTTTAATTTTTTATTGTATATTAGTATTTAATGAAATTGTTTGTCTGTAATAGCAGTCAGTATTGAGGATCGAATTTTAGCGTTTTGAAACAATCGCCATTTAACATTTTATTATCATATCGGCACGAACTTCAATACTATGGAGTCGATAGGATATATAATATATTATATATATAAATATATATATATATATATATATACACACATCCTATTACATGACTGTATATACAGGATTAGTGTAAGCAGATGATGAAATCAATAATGAGATTTTTTCACAGGCAGTGAAACTCGGATTACACATACGCTTATCATACTTTAAATTATTTATCAAGAACTCATAGCTCTATATAGCTTTATTTTGTTTTATACAATTATCAACATGTGGTATATGCTACTTCATTCATGAACGCAAAAAATGTATGATTATTATGAATTTAACCCCTAATGTAATGAATTGAATTTCGTATTATAACACTTTTTGAAATAATTAGCTATTGTTTTGTTCGTTTTTATCTTAAGTGGTATTCGTTTTTTAATTCTTCCAGAAAACATATATATCGGTGAAATAACAATATTCGACAACTTTCAAATTTTTATATAAAAATGGATGTCTAAACTTATAACTAATATGATTGTCATTTGTTTTCTTTATATTTTAAATCTGAATTCCGAAATTAATTAATGTATATATCATTATATATGTATATATAAACTTATTTGAAAGCACGAGGAGAAATTCTTATTCTAATTGTTATAATATGTGATTTTCATCAAAATGTTACACATCCCGAAATTTTTATCACTGAAAACAAGTTGAGTAGAAATGCGAAGAAATTTCCATACAAGTTCCAGTTGAAGTGAAGGAAGTGCCTGGTGCAGGTCGGCGTTCATTTGTTTCTGTCTATCCATATTTACACCGCGTGTATAGCGTACGCCATTGCCGTCGTCCATGATGGCTGCAACAGCAGGTGCTAACAATAACAGTTTTTCTCAGAATCCCGCTTTTGCTGACGCTGTTCAACGAGCTAAACAGGTAAATAAATTTATAATGTTGAAGACTGATGAATTATTTGACTCTAGACCAACGATTTTTTGAGATTTAGCTTGTTCAAACTTGGGGTCTTGGGAACGCCTTCGTCAGACCCAAGTTTTAATTTTGCGACGAGGTCATTTACACTTTATATACATCTTCCAAAGCATATTATTATTGCTTATTTGTTGAAGAAAATGTATTTTTCTTGTTGGTATGTAGTTCTTCTTTATAATATTGGCTATCCGCGTATTGTATATGTTATCGGAATGTCGCGTGGTCACTGTAAACAAGATGGCTGCGTAATGGCGGGAGGGCATGGATCTGGAGCCGGCTGCTAAGCTCGGGCTATCTTTGAATAAGCTAATTGGAGGTATTTTACGAAGAACGGTTGATTTATTATTCCGAATTTTGCTCATAAAATGGAGTATAGATTGTCATACGAGTGAAGAATTTGGATATTTATCAGTTGTCTGTTTCTGAACTAATGCGGTCGATGCTTAATTAGAAGTTTCTCTGAGCACTATTTGTCCTCGAGTTGTTAATATTAATTAAAATGTATGAAGATGTAAGTGAAGTCAATAGCTCATTTATCTTTTAGGTAGATAGAATAAATATAGTGTTGATGAATAAATCTGTTATTTACTGTGACATACTTACTTATCATTAACCACACTATGTTAGTGTATTTGTGTTGGTTTTGTGTTTTTGATGGGAAACATTCAATTATTAATTGCTAAATTCCAAGAGAGTTTGACATTTTTAATTTGTGTAGGTACCTATAGGCCTAGGTATTTTTTAGATTTTTTAATATGGTCTTCAGTAGTTTACATCTAGGTATACCAAATTAATTATGTAAGAAAAACTGATGTGAATTACTGTCATATATTTCTTATTTTATGAGTATAATGTTAATGACTACTGCAGAATATTGCTTGGCAATTTGGATTTTAGAATGTTTCTTTATTGAAAAGTTACAAATGACAAAAATTTCAAACTATTGATTGAGGGATACTGGCAATTTTGGCAAATGTTGGTTAACCGGGAATTGATTTTCCACTTTCGAATCCTAAACATAGTGAATTAGATAAAAATAAACAAGTTTTATCTGATACATTTTCCGTCGTAAATGAGTATTTTACGAATTATTGCGGTAGGTTTAGTTTCGTCTTTGATGATGAATGCGCTCGGATAAACAGCTACTCATTGATTTTTGATTTTTTGTGGCTTGAATTAGTGATGTACCGATGTATCGGTCATTTTTAGTGGTGTCGGCAAAATCCGGCCAATACTTTCCAATAATACATATTTTATCATACATATGACAGTCATAAATCATGAAAGTAAGAGTATGTGACTTAATAATAATAATACCAGTTATGTGTTAATATATTTATTTGGTGTCCGCTTTTTAAGAAACAGGTTGTGTGAGTTTGCGGTATCATGGATACCAAATTCCTGTGTATCATTAAAAGATGGCATTTCCATGCATTTTAAATATTTGATATTTTATCAGGATTAGTTTTGTTAGGATAGGTTAGATTAGGATAGGCTAGGTTAGCACAGGTTAGGTAATACTGACAGAATTTTTTCTTGGGTCCACCTAGCTTAACGAGGACATTGTCCATAGAATTTTTTCTTGGGTCCACCTAGCTTAACGAGGACATTGTCCATGGAATTTCCACGGGTGCTGCTACTATCTAATAATACCTTTGGTTTATTTTGAGTCCGCTTCTCCCATTGTTTTTGTCACGCTATAAGGAGAGTTATAGTGACCGTATCTGTGATACGAGTTCCATAGTGCGCAAGTACAAGAATATTTTTTATCACGGGTTCTTTAAGGATGAATACATTTGTTCGACTCCACATCTGGAAAATTTGTTCAAGAAAGTTAGTGAATCCCGTTATTTTTGACGGGCCGTGCGTACTAGTAATCAAATAAAGAGCCTATTCATATCTAGTTAATTAGTTGGCTAACTGTTGAATTAGTGTTTAATCAGGCCCGCTAACTGAATTTACTACTTTGAATTCCCGATGAGTCACATACGGTCATAACTGGAAGCTATGTAGCATGAATAGGTAAACCCTGGAGCGACATAAAATTATTATACTTTCACGACCAATAACTATATAGTTTGACCTAATTTCCATTTCTTGAAGTGTATGACAGTATTACAAAAACTGAAACCAATTCAATAATGTTGAAGGTGCATTTGAAATTTTTTGTTAATTTAATATAGAAGTAGCTGAAAACTCTATTTTAATTTAGCTTGTAAATCGTCAAATATTACTAAGCTAATAATTTTATTTTTATTTAGCATGTATATCGCCGTTCATTACGAATCTTGCATTTTTCTTCTATGTTAAGATGTTTGAAAAATTCACAAACAATCTTATAGTTGAATACATCTGAAAGGGTCAGTTGATTGCTCTAATCAAAATTTGATGAATTTAAAAACAAGGAAGATTCCTAGGAACTTAATCATATTTACTAGGAATACATTTCGGAGTTCAGCTCCATCATCAGTTCGTAAAAGTAAAATGCATTATGTCTACAAGAAAATAAAATCTTGCATGCAGCCATTAGAGGAAATCACGAAAACAAAAATAAAATTCAAGCATGTCCCAGAAATAATAAAATCGACAGGATTTAGTTACAATTTGCAATGGGTAGGAACGTCAGAATTGTTTAGGGCCGGTTTTTTGCTTGAAAATATGTAGCGACTTTAAAATTCTGCGGTCACATGCAGTTGAAGCCGAGTCTAAGATTTTGAAGTCCGCAGAGGACATCGGTACGTTGCATTTTACTGCTTGATTATGCACTGCGGAGTGTGAGGGATATGCTGATTGGTTCCCCGTACAGAAGCTTCGTCCCCGATGTTCGGCCATTCTGATATATAAATTTTGTGCAGTCGTGCAGTCATTCAGACGTACACTGATGTGCACTGCACACAACTGAACAACTGTAAGAATAAATCATAGTGGCTTGCTTCTCTATCGGAAGCGTGTCCTTTGCAAATTGTAATTAGATAATCTTGTTGATTATAATTTTTCTGGGACATGTTTTAATTTTATTTTTGTTTTCGTGATTTCCTCTAATGACTGTCTCCAAAATTTTGTTTTTTCTTTTATTGAAGACATAATGATTTGTACTTAAATGAACTGATGATGGAGCTGGACTCCAAAATGTATTCCTAATAAATATCAAGTTCCTTGAAATTTTCCTCGTTTTTAAATTCCTCATCTTATAGTTGGTGGGTTGATAGAGTATATTTTTGATTTTGGGGCTTATCAAATATTAATATTTTCTTTACGCCAAAGTATGTATTTGGTGCAAAAAACGCAAAAATGACTACCATCTTGTGGAGAGATTATTGTTTTGGTCCACTTTTGGAACCAGTTGCTATAATAGCTAGTCTACATTACGTTGCAATATGATTAAAAATATATCTATCGAATGGATTTCATTTTTGTACATTTTTTCTCAACAATATAGTGGAGTAAAAAAAATAGTCCATTATTTATGGATGGATTTCTCTGAAATTGTCACAGTAGGTGTGAAATGATGCAAAGATCATTTGTTACTTGGACGAAATTTTCACATCTGCACTGGATATTTTTTTATTTTTGAAAAATACGATAAAATATATTTTTTTAAATCTATCTTCTACAATTTTGAAGTTACAGAACCAGTACTTTGTTTTTAGATTGCTTATATGTCTATATAATCATAAGGGCTAGGGAATTTTGATAACTTCTTTTTGTGGATTTTGGGAATTAAAAAGAAAAGATTTGACCTTTTTTTCATTTTTTTTATCTTTGCGTGTCGTGTAATTTTCAAAGTAATAGTTGCATCAAACATTTGTAGCCCTTATGGATACACTTTGCTAAGCCCTATCAAATTGTATATAAACCATTCTTGTAGCTCTAAAATTGTGGGAGAAGATACGTTTGAGAAACCAATTATCATGTTTCCATAAAAACGTGTTTTCTGTAAAAAAAATTTTGTCTTATCTTTAGAACTACCGGGTTTTCTAGAATGAACTCTTGAGCTTGTGTAGCTCTTTTCAAGCCCTTTTGATTGGTGTGCTTGCCATAGCCGTAGCTATGATACTGAGGCTCATCGAGCTATGAATGAAAGCTGCAGTATCATAGCTACCGCAGAACAGCTAAATTCTTGAATTGTCGTTAGAATGTTTTGTTTAAATAATGAAAGCACTTTGAGTAGCCCATAAACGAATTCTATTGCCATTGCCGCAAAGAAACACGCTCAATTGACCCCCAATAATGAGAGGGTGAGGAGTCAAGGTCATGCCACCCCCATCGCTTTCCCCCATCTGGTGGGCGTACCATTCGGAGTAGACATAAGGGGAAAGTACCAATGGAAGCGCAAGAAAATCCTCCATAAGATGCATATAAAAACAGAAAATCAACACTTATCCCGATTTCTATCCAGACGGCCTCCTTTACATAGCAGGAGCAGTATTATTGATAATTGAAAACTTTGTCAATATTATTATATTATTAGATATATTAGTAATAATTTTTTTATAATCCCCATGTAGGGCTTATGATTTTATATTAATACTAGTGTGCACGGACCGCCAAAAATGCGATTCATTACCTTTCATGAACGAATTTTCAAGATTTAGATGACAAACACAGTATATCCATCCTAACAGTCCCCGTGATCAAAATGTTCTTGTGTTTGTGCACTGGTGAAACTCGTATCACAGATACGGTCATTATAACTATCCTTATGAGCGTGACAGAGAAATGGAAGAAACAGACACCAAACAAACAAACAAAGGGCAAGAGTATTATTAGGTAGCAGCATGACACGTGGAAATTCCAAGGACAAAGTCATCGTTTAGCTAGATGGACCCGTGAAAAAATTCCGTCAACATTATCTAACCTATGCTATCCTAACCTATCCTGATAAAATTTCTAACATATCAATGCATGTAGAGACCATCTTTCAATGTTACACTGCGGAATTTGGCATCCATGATACCGCAACCTCAGACATCCTGTTTCTTGGGAAGCAGACACAAAATAGATTAAATAAATGCACAACGGGTATTATTAGTTTAGATGCTTGTAAAAGTATCAGTATCGGTAGTAGTATTGGTCGAAGTAACTGTATTTCCAAGTATCGGAGTATCGGGATTGGCATCAGCCAAAAAATGGGTATCGGTATTGTCCAAAAAATGGTATCGGTACATCACTAGCTTGATTCATGGTAATAACATCAAAATAAACTACTTTTCTTCCATATAATTTTTTCGTCAAATGAATATTTTAAGAGTTTCGTCTTTGATAACGATTGCGCCGGAAGTGAGACTCCATTGCAGTTTTGCCTATTCGCCGGGCTTGATGTATTACTTCCCGCTTCAAACCCTTGAGTTGCGGTAACTAATTCACCGCTATAACTTGTAAAATACTTATTGACTACGGAAAGTGCATAGAAGAAAACTTGCTTATTTCGATCTAACAAACCATGTTTAGGCACCGAATAATCAAATATTGATTCCCGGTAAATCCTCGATATTTACCACCATTTTTCTGAGTATAATGTTTATATGAGGCCTGCTTCATTTTGACATTCAAACTCTAACCAATGCATTGTTACTGAAGCTAGTCCTGGATTTTGTCACCTTAGATTTAGCTGTTCATACTTTTTGTTGCTCTGCCAATATTTTCTAGCCTAAGGCTTGCTATTTTTGAAACGCTTTACTACCATTGACTTCAAATTAGAGTTGAATATCGAACTCCAGTTGGTTGATATTGGGTTAAATGCACTCATAGAAATGGAAAATTCTGTTTCAAAGAACCAAGAAAGAAACTCATTTAGGAACATTTTCATGAATGACATTTTGCTTGCACAGATGTGTAATTTTTGTGTTATTAAACTTTGAAGTTATTGGAATGTCGTATATAACAGTAAAGAAATGGACACATAAATATGCTGTAATAACAGTATTAACGTAATGATGGGTTAGGTAACGTTAGGCTAGCTGAATGAACTAATCTAAATAAACCTAAAATAACTTCTCTTAATTTAGCTGTATCAAAAATGATGGTTCCTGCCCAAAATTCTGCGCCTGTTCCAACAATGCAGGTATGACGCAGTTGACTATATAATGTAATTCTTACCTAAATGCTATTCATGTTATATCTCAGAAATGACTCCTCAGCAAGCAAAATGTCATTTATTCAAAACGTTTTTAAATGTGCTTCTTTACTGATTTTTCGAAATGAAATTGATAAATTCCGTGACCATATTTTACTCTGTATCAACCCAGTTAAATAACAGCTAGCAATCAAAAACACAAATTTTATACATTAAATATTGTGTAATGCCTATCAAAATAGTTAGAAGCTGTACTTATCCTTATATATTTAGGTTTTGACAGTTTCCATTCAATTAATGATGCATCATGAGTGTATATAATAAAACGATGATTTATCTAGCATTATATCTGTGATGCATTACCATTGAAATTTTACCCACTATTTTAACTGTAATTTTTAACTGTATCTTGATTAACAGTACTACTTGTTATTTATTCATTCTACTCTTTGCATTTATTGTTATCACTCATGCCAAAAATTTCTCTTGAAATTTGTTTCTTCAATGAATGAAAGACTGTATAAGGCCAAAGGCCAACATTTCCTTATTCAGAAAATGTAATGTTGAGTATGCATTATCGGTTATTATTTTTTGATCAATAATGCCTTCAATTCCATATCATGGTTAATATATTTTTATGTCCTGTGCTGTTACTTGTCATTTTCTCGAGAGCCACAATAAGAGCTAATTTTAAGAAAACGGCCAATATATTAAGCACAACAAAGAGGTGTTGATTGTATAGGGGTGGCAGCTAAGCTAGTAGATTGGTATGATTAGATCATAGATGGCATTTGTTTGTAATTGAATTGCAAAATTACTTTTTGATTGATATTGATTGATATAGGATTTTTAGAATACTTCCCAGTTTTTGACACAGGAAAAAAATTAGTGTTGAGATGTCAATGTAAATCTCACAGGGATACAGCTATTGAAATTATGGGAATTTGTGTTCATATGGGGAATGTGATGCCTCAAGCTGAAGGTTAGATAAAAGCTTTCCATTTGTTTGGATAAAATTTGTGTTTTGTTTGTTACAAAACCATTTTTCTTGGCCCCTCTGGAAGTGATATATCAATGTATCGTAATTGGTAACGACAGTATGTCAGTTTTACTGGTATCGGAATTGGCAAAATCTGATCGATACTTTCCAATAATACGAATTTTAGCATGAAAATGAAGGTCATGAATCATGAAAGTAAAAGTATCATCAAATATAGAGCCTATTCAAATATAATAAATTAGTTAGCTAACTGTTGAATTAAAGTGTTTAATCTGGCCCACTAACTGAATTTACTACTTAGGATTCCCTAGAAGTTGCGTACGGTCAGTAAGTGAAAGCTATATAGCATGAATAGTTGAACAAAGTAGCAACATGAAGTTATTAAGACAGGCTAACAAAAATGGAAAATTTGAGTTTACTTTATAACCATTTTTGTTTTGAGAGATAATTTTGGAACTTTTTGTTTTGAATTGATTTGAGAGGTTGTTTAGGTTCACTTTTGCAACCAGTTGCTATTATAGTTAGTCTACATTGCGTTGCAATACGATTAGTTACAAACATTTATCTATCGAATGAATTTCATTATATTTTTTCTCGAAAATATAGTTGATATAGCAAGCTCCCAGGGGAAAAATGTGAGGGCCCGAGCTGAGAGTTAGGTAGGCCTTCTTTTTGTTGAAATAAAATGTTTTTTGTTATGTCAAGGACCACCTTTTTTTGTTTCACTACTGTCCTGTTTTTCAGCACCTCTGACTTTCTTCTTCAACTTTTATCTTATTTCATGAACTTCGTTCCCATCTTACTGTTTCTATACCCTTTCTGTATAGATTCCTCATTTTCTTATCTCCATACTAAATGGTACCTTCCTCCTTCCTCTTTTCAATACGCTCTATTTTTGCACCGGTTAGGGAGGCTTAAACTAACTTATAATCTAATCTAGTTGATATAGCAAGAGCAGTTTTATTATTCCTAATCAAAAACTTTAATGTCAGAATTGTTGTATTATTAGATATATTAGTTGATAATTTTATTACAACACCCAAATAGGGCTTATAATGATTTTATTTTAATATAATTGTAAAAGTATCAGCATCGGTCAAAGTATCTGTATTTCTAAGTATCGGTTTCAGTAACGAACAAAAAATGGGTATTGGTATTGGCCAAAAAATTGTATTGGTACATCACTACCCTCATGGGGATACAATTATTGTATCTATGGGAATGGGCACTCACAGGAGAACAGTGTGTGAGGGCCCGTGCAGAGAGTTAGGCAGGCTTTTTTTGTTAAAATATAGTTTTTTTTATGTTTCGGATCACCTTTTTTCAGTTCACTGCTGTCCTGCTTTTCACACCTACTATTTTCTTTTTCAACTTCTATCTTGCTTCATGAACTTCTTTCTCCATATACTGTTATCCCCCTTCTGCATAGATTCTGCTTTCCCTATTATCCATACTAAAGGTTGCTTTCCTTCATTTTCTTTTTAATACTTTTTTTTAGCAGTTAGAGAGACTTGAACTAACATAATCCAATCTTATCTCATATTTTGGTTGGCTGCTGTCCTTTCTCAGCACTTACAATTCTCTTCTTCAACTTTTATCTTGTTTTGTAAACCCATTCTCAACTTACTGTTTCTATGCATATTGTGTATATATATATGTATGTATCAGGGATGGAAAAAACCCTGGGTTTTTTAAAAACCCAACCCACCTGGGTTTTTTGGGTTAAATTGTTTTTTTTTGGGTTTTATTGGGTTGCTTAGGCTTTATTGGGTTTTTCGTAAAACCTGTTTTTGTTTAATAAAGTTATTCACATAGCTCCAGTTACCTCTGTTTCAAATTTATACATATACACTAACTGAGTAAACATTGTTATTTGATCACTTTATATCCAAGATAATATAACATTATTATATGAACTATTACGTTATGTGAACATTACCTGAATTAAGTTTGTCCATCACTATTACCATTTACCAATTACCAATAAGCTTAAAAACAAGTAAAAATTAAATAACAATAATAAAACCCAAAAAAACACAAAAAACCCACTTTGAGTGGGTTTTTTAGTGTGGGTTTTTTTGGGTTTTTTTGGGTGGGCTTTTGTGTGCCAACCCTGGTATGTATATATGTCTGCATTTTCTCTAGTTTGTATGAATTGGTGGTTTTCCTTCCTTTTTTTGGAGCTCCTATATTATGACTAGGAAGGCTTAAACTAACTTGCCTAATGTCATCTAATCTATTATCCAATCTATTTGCAATTTCTCCATGGATTTTTCCCTTGAGGCAAAAAATGTATCTCACCATGGATTCAGTACTGTGTGTTATATGGAAGTACAAGATAGTGTAAAATTTTGAAGTAGAAATTATTTGAGAATTGTTTAAATTCATTATCACAAATTAATAAACTTTTTCTCAGTGTGATCTAAAAGAAATGTTCCTTCTGAGGGATACAACTAGTCTATCAATAGAAATTGACTCTTCCAAGTAAATTTCCCATGTTGCAAGTCTTGTGCCTTTTTTTGTTTTACTGTTCTGTTTTTCATCACTTTTGATATTCTTTGGCAAGTTAACCTTTGAAACTTTTTATTACACATGTTTCTATACATAGGTCTTGTGTGGGAGCTCATCTTGTGCATTGATACCCTATTTCCTAACCTCCGGTCTAAATGGAGCTTTCCTCTTTTGTAAACACTATGGTTCTGGTTAGAGGGACATAACTCGTCTAATTGAAATATATAGTGAAGAAAGTCATGTAAGAGTTCTATATCTTTATAAAAATTTATTCAAAGTTTATTATCTCTATTAATTAAGAATAGGTGGATTCACACTAGTGAAATAATGGAAACTTGTAACTTGTCCTTGATTTATTAAAATTTAAACAGTGCCTGCAGATTCTATTTCTATTGATGTTCTGTGCTTTGGTAAAATATTTGTTCCTACTCAGCATTAAAAATGTATGTCTATAATGTGCACAATTTTTTTATAGATCGCTGCCAAGATCCAGCCTGGTGGTCAAAAACGACCATTGGAAGAAGGGGAAGGTATGGATCGACTGGGAGGTAAGCAGACTACTGCTTTCCGTTTCACATATCAGTCTGTAATTCTTAATTTATAACTTATTTAGTTTCATAAGTATGATTAAATTAGGCAGTATCACTTGTAAGGTTGAGTTGGTAAATATTTATCAACTTATGCTTGTGTTGATGCTGGCTAAGGGTTAAATTTGAGCAAATTTAATTTTTGAAATAGTGAAGTGTACCATTTTCTCAAAGATCAGTTCATTTTTCCAAATTGAAATGTGTTGAAATACATCATACTGAATATTTTATTTTGATAAGGAAGTCTGGTTGGAACTTGGTATAATTTGTATTTTTATGGGGTAAACCTATTCATGATAAAGTGAAATTTACATGAATCATGTTAGATGTCACTTCATGTGTTGGATGTCCCACTGATAAGTTGAAGACCATTGTTGGTAATTGTAAGCATACTTCAAATATTTTTTGGAAATATGGTTTTCTTTTACTGGATAATTTTTAAAAACAGTTTTTGCCCATGTTGTTATGTTATAAGCAGTTTCATGATGTCATGGGAGCACTTGCATATCAGTTAGAACATGTGTTGGGCAGTTACATTGAGCCACCTCATGTGCGATAGAGACGAGTGTCAATGTGTGTGGTATAACTTCATTTTAGTCATGAAAAGTCTTGTCTTGATACTGAGACAAAACAGTGCCTTTGTACGGCTAAATTGTGGATGTATTATTCTGCAGCATTAGTACAGAAAACTCTGTGCATAAATTGCCGTGGAATTATTCTGCTTGTGTTTGAAGTGAGAAGTGTAAAGTCTTCATTACATGTGCAAGAAAAAGTAAACTTAAATTTCACATTTTTTCACATTTTTGTTGTTACTAATCTTTATCAAGTTTAGAGATTTCATCTTGATAGTTCTTAGTAAGGTTATTGTAGGAAAGTTCTGCTGGACAATTTTAGTAAATGAATTCTGTTTTTCAGTTCTTGTCATCTGATCAGTTTTATTTGTGAATTCTCAGGAGGATACAACCATTGTATCTATGGGAATTAGCGCTCTCATGGGAAAAGAAGTGCCAAGCTGAGAGTTAGGTAGCCCTTCTTTGCATTGAAATGTTTTTTACATTATAAACAGCCTTTTTTGGGTTCACTGCTCTCCTGTTTTTTAGCACTTACCACTTTCTTTGTCAAATTTCATTTTGTGTCATGAACTTCTTTCTGAGCTTATTTTTATTCCCTTCTTGCATAGATTTCACATTCTTGTTATCTCCATAAATAGTGCCCTCCTCTCTTTGATATGCTTTATTTTTGTAGTGGTTAGGGAGGCTTAAACTAATGTTTAATCTAATCTCTGAATAAATTTTTTTATTCATTTGAACTTCTTTGAGTACTGTGATGAAACCTATTAAAATCACATTTAAAATCATAATTATTTACAATATTAGGAATCAGTTATGTGGAATTAGGACAAACTTTCCAACAAAACAGTTTGAGCAGAGGTTATCAACCAGGGATAAATTTACCTCTGGTTGAGGTAAATTTTGGCCTTAATATACCTCATAGATGAAGCTGAGTGGGTCAGTGATAGAAGAAGGTTGAGAAATGCTGATTTAGTGTGACAATGTCAAAAATTATCACTCATGTCTTTCAGGAATGGTAGTGAACTTGACAAGTCTGAAGGGTGTTATTTAAGGCATGGCTTCAAATTTATCCAATGTGACTTAGTTGTTTTGCAATAAATTGAATTTTTGAACAAAGTTATTCAACAGTATTTTATAAATACATAAGTCAAATTTGAAGCCACTAAGAGAAATGTGGAATGAACTTGACAGATGCTATCAATGAAAAGTTAATCTCATAAGGGCTGTTTGACAGAATAGTTTTAGGTTAATCTGTTCAATGCTGTAGAGACTGGTTCTCACAATAGAGATGCAGTTAAGTTATCTCAGTTCAAGGTAGGTCACAACTTCTGTCTTTTGTGCTTCTTTCATTTTCATGCCTTCATTGCCTTGTTTCTTTTTCTTCCTAATTTTCTGTTACTCTGCCCAGGGTACTCTGTGTCAGAACACACCTTTTGCGTAGATTCTTCATGTTGTTTCATGTGTACTAAATGGTCCCCAACTTTCCGTGTTCTTGAGATCGTTTCTGATGTGGCTAGAGTCTTTCTCGAAGTAATGCATCTATAATATAGGACATTTTTTGGCGGTGAGAAATTTAATTGAGTGCTTGCCAACTTACTAATATCTCCCATTATGAACAATAGTAAATGGGATTTCCACCCTTTGAGCCTAAACTCTTGTATCTATTGGAATTGGTGCACCTGGAAGTATGAAGTGAGGTCCTGAGCTGTAAGTAAATAGGCTTTTCTTTGTTGAAAATAGAACAGGATTTTAGTTTTGTTATGGACTATTTTTATTTGGTTAACTGCTGTTGTCTTTCAAAGTAACAACCTATTCCTATCAACTTTCACATTTAATGATTTTCGTCAATCTTGTTTTTATAAGCATGGCATGAGACAACAGATCATGCTTAGATTTAATTTTTCTTAATTTTTCTCAAAATTGAGCCTGCCTCTCTTGGGGAAACATCTTTGTAGTGGTTAGGGAGGTTTGAACCAACTTCAACTTGTGAACTAATGTGGTTACCATTTTCATCAGAAAAGTATAGCTTGTGACACAAAGTTATATGTAGCTTGTTTTGATTTGGCAACAATGGTGTTGAAACAAATTTACTCCATCAGTGGCTTCCTTTGTATCAGTATTGAGTTTGTTGAAGCATTTACATCATTTGATCTGTTGATGCTAGGTTGACTACGTTTGAATTTGTCTGGGGATTTTATGTAGTAGTGTCGATATTTCAATATTTTTTGTATTGCTGATTTTTTATTTGTTTCATACTTTGTTTTTCTCCTGTCTGATATTCACGGATGGCAATAGATTTACAAGTTCTACGCTAGGCCAATGATTCATAATAATATCCAAATTACAAAGAAATAAATAAATTACATTCATAACCCTGTAAGCGCCTGGGAATAAGATTATTCAGGACTAGTTGTGCTATTCCATTAGTGTCCTTGCAGTGACGGTAAATGATCAGTTCTTGAACGTCATTTCATATATTTTATGAAAAACGGAATATCATGGAGACTTGGAAGTACAAATAAGTCAAATTATTTTCCCAGTTATCCCCCCTCAGGAGGATGTAATAATTTTATCTATGGGAATTAAAACTTCCTGGGAGAAAATGTGAGATTTCAAGGTGAGAGGTAATTGGTTTTTTTTTTTACTGAAATGAAATTTTTTTTTGTTTAGGATTATTTTTGTGGCTCACTGCTGTACTGTTTTCCAGCAGCTTTAACTTCATGACTTACTGTTTCTGTGCACAGGGGATCTTGTGTGGGAGCACACCTTGTTCATAGATTCCACGCTCCCTCGTCACTATCCTAAATGGGGCCATCATCTTTCTTTTCTTTGGAGCGTGTTTGTTGCGGTTAGGGAGGCTTGAGCTAACTTACCTAACATAACAATCTGATGGACTGTATAGATAATTGTTAATGACTTTGTTTGGCAGTAAATTTTTTCTGCATAAACGTACAAGTATATTGTTTAAAACATATTTTGCATAAAGATATACGTTATACACTGAAAGAGGTTTTTGTGCTTTAAAAAATGTAACTTTTCCAATACTAAAGTAAAAAAAATGGCCAAAAATGTTTTTTGAAGGCATGCAAGTTGCAGTCTTCTACTTCTGTAACTTATGAATATCATGAAAAGAAATGTGTGAACTGGTCTTGGTTAAATAAAGCCTGTCAAGTTAGGTACTGTATTTTATGATTGTGATTTTTAATTCTTCTTTTTTGTTACCAACATATGTTTTCTTATTCTCTCTAACTTCATTGTGAAACATTCAGTGGAAACTCTTCAGTAAATTGTATTTTTTTTTGACCTAATACAGTCATATCTCACCTTACGAAAGACCCAACTTATTAAAAATCTAAGTTAATAAATGCCTTGTCCTAAGACTTTTCTCTGAATACAAAAGAAAATTCAAGTTACAAAATGTAAACCCCAAAAATTCAAATAATATGCGCACGCTTTGCAGCTGCCCAAATCCCCCAAAATGTAAATACACGTGTAGCATTCTGTGTTTTATTTTGAAATTGGCACAATAGAGTAAATGCTCAATGGTGTGCAAGTCTTATTCATTCTAATGGTTGATGAATAATTTTCTTTGACTTCTTAACCCATATTTCATACAAAATTGCTATGCTTTTATAATTTTTAAAGGGTTTAGAGTGTTGGATTGGGGGCTTTGAAATAAATCAGGCCTTCTACATGTCAAATGCAACGCTACTTAGGAATAAATCATGTTACAAAACCTCTTCTAGAATGAATTAATTTGGTAAGGTGAGGTATGACTGTAATGGCTGTATTTGAAATTGACCATAAATTTCATTTCAGATTTGTTTGTATGCAATAGATTCTATGAAGTTACATACTGAATATTTTGCAATTATTAATGATCTAGTGAAAGTGTGCTTTGTGCAATTTGTGTTTTGCTGACTTGAGTTCAATAAGATCATGAAGATAGTGTAGCATTATCAACGAAGCAGGTGATACGTAGACAAGTTATTAAAATTATTCACCTATTTATGAATAAGAATATGTATAGAACTGGTGATTTTATTGATCTGGTATGCTGTTCCTACTCTTATGTGCTACAGGCATGCACAGTTGAAAAAGACAATCATATTTTTAGGCGTTCAGATCGTGATAGTTACATCAGGAAACACATTTCTTATGAGGGCATGGTTTTTCTGTTGCCTTATTGTAGGTTGGTTAATTTCTCAATATAGTGTGCTTATGTGGTTTTCTTTGTTACGGATGTCACCACAGGCCCTGATGCAAAGCGAATAGCAAACAACGATGGTGGGGCCCCGGCGTTCATGGGCCTTGCAGGGAATGGCCCTCCCAGCATGGGAGGAGGTCCAATGGGGCACCCCAACATGGGGCCTCCAGGTGTAGGGGGGGCACCGGAGCAGGAGGAGATCACAGTTCCTGACAAGATGGTTGGACTCAGTGAGTACCTTAGGCTGTCCGGCGTGCGTGTTGTGCTTTGGTTGTGTTGGGCCTGGCCGTGTGTGTGTGTGTGCACCTGAGGCCTGGCCGTGTGTGCGTTGTAGATAATTTAAAATGTGCAAAAGTTTTTGCAGGGAAGACTTCACGGGAACGGGTGTTCAATTAGCATTATTATGTGATCTGACATGTGCAGTTTTGTTCTTGAAAAATTCTTCCTTTTGAGACAGACATTCAACACTTTTGAATGTTTACTGCTGCATGGATCTAGAATAAAATTAACTGAAAGAGAAGTCATTTGTTTGGTGTAGATTTTGAGTGTTTTTTTTAAATTTTTTGGGAAAGAGAGACATGCAACAGACAATTTAGTGTTCAATTTTGACTTCAAAAAAAGAATATGGTAAAAATTGATCTCTGATGTCTCTTATATCTCAAGCTCATAATTAAAATCAGTGTTTTTTAAAGCTTGATTTTGGCTGTAATCATGTATAATTGTAATCATTTTTGAGTGGCCTAGTTGAAAGAAACACAGATCCTTTAAGGAGGATGATGTGCTGTGCAGTTATCGGGCGCGGTGGTGAACAGATCACGCGGCTGCAGCGAGAGAGTGGAGCCAAGATCCAGATGGCGCAGGACAGCCGCGGCAGGCCTGAGCGACCCTGCACACTCTCCGGCACACGGTGAGTGGGACAGTGCCTGGCAATTTTGTCTGTTTTGTAAGCATGCCAAGGTAACGTGGAAAGAACTAGCTTCACATGCAAGAGCTATCCTACAAGAGTTAGGGGATTTTCAATGAGGCATCCATTAATGTTGGTAATCATTTTAAGATGATGCGACTGTTCGTGTATCTGCTGAAGCAGGAATTCTTGGTCAAGTGCCTTGTATCGTTATAAACTAGCTACTGCCACCTGCTTCTATGAGCGATGCCTCAACTGAGAGTTTGTGTTTGGCCAATTGTGGCGGTTGCACAATGCATAATTGCCACTTGTTGTGTTGCAAAGTGGAATGAATAGTTAACTTAAGTATGATTATTTGGTGTTCCAGGGACGCCATAAACCGCGCCCGCGACCTCATCTTCGAGATAGTGAACAAAGGTGACGGACCCGAGCGGAGGCGCCGCGATATGGGCGTCACGGGCCCGCCTGGCCTTGAGGGCAACGGTGGTGGGGCCATGGTGGAGATCAGCATTCCCGGGCCCAAGGTGGGCCTCATCATTGGCAAAAATGGCGAGACCATCAAGGGCTTGCAGGAGAAGAGTGGAGCAAAAATGGTCATCATTCAGGATGGACCTCAGCAGGAGAATGAGAAGCCTCTCCGCATCACTGGTGAACAACACAAGGTAAACAACTCAACTGTCTCATTCAATCCATTAATTTGGATATCATTTGATTGATGAAAGCATTTCTATTCAATCGATCCCTACTTTAAATACCAACTCCTTTAAGTCTGTTAAACATAAGTGTTTTCTTTTGATGACCGATCGCAATAGTGGGTAACAATGATCCAGGTCAAAGTTGTTCATGTCAAATGTCAAGTTTCTTCTAAAATTTACCGGGTGCTAAATTGTTAAAAATGAGCAAATCGGTCGTTTAACTCCTCTGTTACTTCTTGTGGATGACTCATTCTCTAATTTAACGTTTAGCTGCAAATAATTCTGATGTTTGAGTTTCAAGAAATACGGTAATATGTAGCAAGACATTAGAACTCAGAATGTGAAAATTCCTTGCTTTCAAACTCTCCTGCATATGCTGGAATATGAATATGCTGTGTGGAGGATTTTTACATTAGTTCTAAAATAAATTTTCCTGGCGCAGGTGGAGATGGCTAAGCAGCTCGTGTACGATCTCATCGCCGAAAAGGAGACACAAGCCGCCCAGTTCGGAGGTCGGAGAGGCGGGGGAGGCGGTGGCCGGGGTGGCTTTAGGGGAGACCGCGGCGACCGAGGGGACCGCAGAGACCGCGACAGAGATGACTTCGGCGAGGACAGGGTAAGTTAGGGCTATTGAAGTGATACTAGTCGTTTCCAGAGTGTGGATCCTTGAAGACAAGTTTTGTGCTGTTGCTTTCCGAATATGAAGCGCCGTTTGGGCTTGAGCCATGTTGAGACTGAGGACCTCTGAGTGCCAGGTGCCGGTGGATGCCTCTCCGTTAGTGGCGGCCAATAATTATTGGCTGGGAGGAGTTGGTTGACTGAACTGGTGTGCGTGTGTGGTAAAATAAATCAACCTGAGGGTTGTTGAGTGGCATCTGTAGTGTGGTGTCATGAGCTTGTGTGTGTGAAGGAAGCTGGAAACTCTTGAGGTGTAATTTGGGTCACTCGTAGAAACAAACGCTTTTTGAGACATAGCATTAAGCAATATGAATTTCAAACTGAGAGCAAAGCATCTTTTGATTTTCCTTTCTAAATTTTATGCCATCATTTGTATTTAAAAATTATCTGCTGCCAAAATGATGCTATGCTATTTGAAGGCATCGTTTACTGTTGCTTTTGCCTGTACATAATTTACACTTTCTGACAATCAACATATTGGTAATATTATCAATTTGCAAGATTTATGAACATTGTAAGCGGCTGAATAAATTTCACTTGACTTCTCTATCTCAACTTTCACGTGGTTCTGACGTGATAGACGTCTTTTCGTCACATTTCTTCAAAGAATTTTTTGTTGTTGTCATGAGAGACCAAAAAAAAAGCGAGTTGGTGCGTGCTAGATGAGTGTAAACTTGTCACCTGGTTGTGGGGGTGAGGTGGTTGTTGATGTTCAGCAGAGAATGCTTGTTATGTTTAAGTGTAATTTTGAGCCATGTGATGCCCTGCCATATTCATGTTTTTCCCCCCTGATTATTAGTATGATATTTACCCGATAGTAAGTCGCACATTTTAGATTGCCCCCAGGCCATGCATTGCCCACCTTGTCAGCTCATTAATGTTTTAATCTACATGTTTTATTTCGTGGGGACCTTTTAATAAAACCCCCTTTTTTTCTTTGGCTCATATGTGTTATGATTTGAGCGGACGTCTTCAAGAAAAGCTCGATCATTTGACGGCCCTCTCGCCTCATATCGTGTATTTGATCTGCGAGACTTGCCCACAGGATGGGCGATTTGGCGGCCGAGGAGGCCGTGGTGGCTTTAACTGGGGTCGTGGTGGGCCAATGGGCGGCCGAGGGGGCTTTGGTGGGCCCGGAGGTCCTGGTGGCCCACCAGGTATGGGCCCAGGAGGACCTGGCGGCCCTATGGGTCGAGGAGGACCAATGGGACCTGGTGGACCAGGAGGACCCGGTGGCCAGGTTAGAACTCCCCTCCCTTGTGGTGCTCTGCTGGCGCTCGCACTGCACTCGCTTGTTCTCTAAACCCCTCGGTCCATCTCCTCTTCTTGTTTGTTACCGAGTGCTCAAAATTGTGACATTTGTCACGGTAAATTAAAATAATGCTATTGATTTCACTTAATGAGTTGCGATTATATTTGCGTGGTTAAAATTCGAGCGTGTTTCTATTTGTTATAAAAGTTCCTTTTTGACTTTGATGTATGAATCTTGACGCTGGTTAAGATACGTGTGACGGTGACTGGAGTGGCTTATTGTTGAAAGAGTGTTTTACGGCTGGTAGCGTAGACTTCTAATGTTTTGTAGTGCAATGAATGTTTGGGTTCTAGCTTTTGGAGATTTATTGCGTGGAGCTTGGGATCGTGAACTTGCTTAGTCTTACTAGGCGTCTTCTCGTCCTGGTGTGCCTCGAGTGCTTTTGTGATGACGTGACAGAGTACCAGATATGTCGAATTTGTGTTGTACGCTTTTGTATTGAAGCTAAAACGCATTGCCATGCTGCCCGAACTCCCTTGAAGTTGAGTCATGTAGTTCTTTGCTGTATTTCTTCGTATCTGGACAAATTATTGCGGTCTTGTGTGCCTGGTGTGCGGTGTGGTTTACTGAGCACTATCTCCCGTGAGCTTATGAAATGTAACCATTGAAAAGTAAAGCCAATAAGTGGTCCATCATGTTGCAACGTTTGATGTGTATCATATCGAGTTGTTACCTTACTACGCACTTAGGTTTGGCAATAATATATTGTGTATCCGTGGGTAATTATACAAACCTTTTTAATCCTCAACTATGATATCTATGAGAATTAGCGCTCCCAGTAGGAATAAGTGAGGTCTCGATCTAAAGGTTAGGCAAGCTTTCCTTTTTTTGAAATGGTAAAGGATTTTTTATTTGATTAGGATCATCTTTTTTATTTTTCGGTTCACTGCTGTCCTGTTTTTCAGCAACTACTACTTTCTTCTTCAACTTTCGTCTTGCTTCAATTTTCGTCTTGCTTCAATTTTCGTCTTGCTTCAAATTTCGTCTTTCTTTCTAAATTTCTGTTTCTATACACCTTGTGCACTGATTCTCCGTTCCTTTAACTCCATAGTAAATTGTGCCTACCTCCTTCCTGCCATTCTTTAACACGCCTTTGTTGTGGTTAGGGAAATTCAAACAAACATTTAATCTAATTTTCTTTTTGAGAAGACGCTCAATCGCTGCTTCTCCATCTGGATGCAGTTGTACATAGAAGTATAAAATATTGTCGAAGTAAAAGGAATGAATGGATATCCAGTTCGTTGTATTCTGTGCATTATAGCTAGCATCATGGAGCATTGCAGTAACTCTGCTACATTGTTCGAGCCTGTATTGCTTTGCGTGCATTTTTAACACTCATTCTTGACTAACATAAGTTACCTATATTTTCTGTTCATTTTTTTTAATTGATTACGTGCTTTGGAACAGGAATTGTTTTTTCCCTCGGCACCCACGCACAGGATAAGCAAATAGTCGATTCAATTTCTTCATCGTTATAATTTTGTTATTCTAGAAGTTAAGGTAGGGAGCTCACGTGAGATACTTGACATTTTCTATTCTTCACTTTAGGAGTAGAATCTGGCTGCTTTATATTCATTTCGATGGCGCTGGTATGAACAAATCACGGGCTGTTGTGGTGCATGAAGAAATTTTTGTGATCCTTGAATGCCGTTTGCTGGTCGTAAGCTTGGGACTACAACTCGTGTTGCTCTCCAGATGGGCCGTGACGGTAAAATGGAGGTGTTCTTCAACGTACCTGCAACAAAATGCGGCCTGGTCATTGGCAAAGGAGGAGAGACGATCCGCCAAATTAATCAAGAGTCCAACGCTCACTGTGAACTTGATCGACGGCCGCCCCACAATCCAATGGAGAAAACCTTCATCATCAGAGGCATGCCTGAACACATCGAGGTCGCCAAGAGAATGATCTGTGAAAAAGCTGGCATGGTAAGTGTGAGCTGTTTCTTCTGGATCTTTTCTTCCCACGTTAACCGCCGGATGAAAATTCTCGAAGATCTAGTGCCACGTTTTTATTCGTGCTTCGAAATAAGCTGCAAAAAGAATTTACTACCAGTGGTACAAATTGCTCTAAATGATGTCTCGTATGCCCCAGCATTGTTGCATGTGGCGTTAAGTGAACCTTGTATGTACCATAAGTATTATATGCCGTGATAAAACGTTCAGTGTATCCGGGCGGCATGTAAAAGTATGTTAGCGTTGCTCATGTCTTCGTGGAGAGATGTCATTCCGCACTAGACACGAAGGCTTAACTCTATCGTGAAGTAATGTAATACTTCTGGTCAAGTGGAGGGTTCCCAGAGGACTGAGTTCCTAAGATGGTTTGGTAGGCCACTCCTTTGTGGGAAAGAATTGGACTTCAGTGGTTTTGTTATGGACCGTATTTTTTTTGGTTCATGGCTGTCCTTTTTTTCAGCACCTCTGAGTACTTTCTGCAACTTTTATCTTGTTTCTGAAAGATTTTTCTCAACTTAACCGTTTCTATGCGCAGGGGGTTTGGTGTGGGAACGTACTTTGTGCATCGGTTCCCCGTTCCTTAAGCTCTTTACTGAATTGTGCCTTACTCTTTCCTTTCTTTGGAACACCTTAGTTGCGGTAAGGGAAACGTAAACTAACATACCCCAGAGGACTTCAATTGCCTCATAGATCTCATTCGCCTCAACGAATTAGAGCAGATAATGTTGTGCTTGTTGGGGCAACAGTACAGGCAGCACTGCTTGTGGAGCTGAGCTTCGTGATTTTAACCATCTCCATTTCCCCTCAAATCGTGAGCAACACATCTGAGCAAGTATTTTAGTGCTCCTCTGGATTTACTTCGAGTTTGCTCATTTCTTGTTCATTTTTCTTCACATTTCTTCTTCCCGCCATCTGATCCTTTGCTCTTGTGTTATTTTTCTGTTATTTTTCTCGTGTGTTTTTTCTCGTGTTATTTTTCTGTTATTTTTCTTTGTTGTTATTTGTTTGTTCTTTTTATTTTTTGTTCTTTTTAAGGGTTCGAATCATGCTCAATCCACAATTCATACCTGATACGTAAGAGGAAAATGCACTTATTCGCATGTAACTTAGGAAGTAATTTTTCAAAATTTGTTGTCATTGTGTTCAGCTTATTTTAAAATAGCCTTAAAATATTCATAAAACGTGCGCGCCTGCTCTCTCTACTATTTTTAAATATTTTAGAATGGCTAGTCGTCTGTTATCTTACCAAGAAATTATCCTGAGCCTAGTTCCTGATGCCAGGAAGGCGATGGTGACGGTGCAGTGTGGGTAGCTCTAAGACTTTCAATACTGGTGTTTACATGGGACCTTGACCTTTTCCTCATTGAATAAGTTGTATGCAACTTGAAATTCATTTTTGCAACAGCTATGAATTATGGCTCAAAAAATATTTCTCAAGTTATCAGAATTTTTTTAAAGGTAGAGAACACAATTATAACATCGAACGATCGATGTTTGAACAAGATTATTTGGGCTCGTGCGTGTTCGAAGTGCATTGTATTTATTTCATTATGAGCGATGTCGATTTTTTCATTATCTCTTGCAGGACCCGAGCCAAGCTATGGGAGGTCCCCCTGGCGGTCCAGGGGGCCCTCCTGGCGGCCCTGGGGGCCCAGGAGGACCTGGTCCAGGCGGCCCGGGCAACTATGGAGCACCTCAAGGCTGGGGCAACGCCTACCAACAGTGGAATCAGGGACCCCCTAATGATCCTAGTGAGTTATCATGAGTTGCTACTTCTTCTTTTCGTTTTTCTCTTCTGTGAAGTTGAATACATAGTTGATCTAATCAACATTATCGGTTCAATTTTGTTTTGTAAAGTTCGGTTCGTTATCACGGGATTCAAGTGAATTATATTTGTCAATTGCATTATATATCTGGGTGTGAATTTAGTTCTTGGTTTTCAATTGGCGGTTAAGGTGCTTCCTGCGTTTACGTGAGGGGAGTCTGAGTGTGTTGTAGTGTGTGAGCTGCCGTGTGCTCATATAATCTCGTCACTTCAATAACAAGTTGTGTTCACTCGAGCTATACTCAGACGTGTGACATGGGCATTTTGCAGGTAAACAAAACGCGGACGCTAACGCGGCTGCGTGGGCTGCATACTACCAGTACTTCGGTGGCGCTGGTGGTCAGAACCAGCCACCCAACCAGCCTCCCAACCAACCCCAGCCCCCTCCACAGCAGCCACAGCCACCTCAGCCACAGCCTGCCGCCGCTCAACCAGGTCAGTCTCCCTACCACCTTCCCGTCATGGTCAATAGTTTTGGTTTGACATTAATTCCGTGAGATTTAAGCTCATGGGAGATTTAATTCCATTGCTCTAAATCTGACTTGTTCATCGCTGATGAATCAGAATGGTTTATCGGACCATAAATTTTCACCTTGATTTGATACTTGTTTATAATCCATTTTCTCACAAGCGTGTTGTCCCATTTTGAAAGTGTCTTTGTCGTGAGTTTTTTTCCCCTCGTGGCCGCAAATTTAGCTTGGAATTAAAATGGTGGCATGTGCAGGCGGCCAGGCAGACTACTCAGCCGAGTGGGTCGAATATTACCGCAGCATGGGCAAGATGAGAGAGGCGGAAGCCATCGAACAGCAGGCCATGTCCCTCAAACAACAGCAGCAGCAGCAGCAACAGCCGCAGCCTCAAGCTGCTCCCGCGCCTGCCATCCAGCAGCCACAGCCTGTAAGTCTTATGCACCGCGGCACGAGTGATATTTTGGACTGGGTTTCATTTTCTATCATGTCATTTCAGTTCTATGTACTTCTAGGTGCATATAGCGGAAATACATCACTGGATTTTAATTGTTGAAATTCATGGATCACAATTAACGCAGCTTCTACTACATAGATGCATAGTACGATACTCACTCTCACTCCTCTTGCAATGTGCATGCTTGAGTTGCTCCCAGGTGCGTGCATTTGATGCATCGCTTCACCTGTGTCAGCAGAACATTGGTCAGGTATTAACGCGTCGTTCACGGACTGAGCAGGCTGGCGGTGTGCAGCAGGATTTCTCGCAGCAATGGATAGAGTACTACAGGTCCCAAGGCATGCATGCAGAGGCTGACAAGTTTGAGGCTCAGCTCAAGTCGCAAAAGGTGCGTATTGCTTATTTTTTTTATTTTTCTTGCTCTCTCTCTGACTGCACTTGCTTCTTCTCTTGTTCTTTCACCTTGCACCAAGAGCGACGACTGGGCCGCTTTTGTTGCCGTACTTTTGCAATTGGCATGCTCATTTCGATGCCTTCTATGAATCGCTCGTCTCGTCAGGGTGGACTTCGGTGTCTTCTGTGGGTAGTGGCGGGCTCTTCGTAGTTGGGTTTATAAAGATATTTTCTTGCCCCGTTGTTTACGGTTTGTCTCGGAATTTCAGCAAATTTTTCTTCATTTCACCGAGTTGATTGAATTCTTCATCCTGATATACATTCAGGCGTTTTATTCGTGATCTTTCATTATGGTTCATATTATAATTGCTTTTTTATGCTTTACAAAATCTCAATGCAAAGGATGATACGGATTCAGTGCTTGGAAAAAATCTATTCTTTGCAATTCGATGGAAGTCATTACCATTGTGTAAGATTTTAGTAGCTGGTAAATTTAAATTTCTGTAATGATCTCGTCCAGAGAGGCTGCCGATACAGAATCTCCTGAAGCAATGCGAGTCCTCCATGATGATTTTCAAGGTTTTCACTGCGTTTTACGAGTCGACTTTCAAATGTCGAGCTCGATTATTTTCTTCTACAAAAGAAGTGTAAGCGAGTGTGAGCTAAGTGAAGTACTGCATTCCTTGTGGTTACTGAAAGCACAAATAAATTTTTAATCTTTTTATTATTATACTTTTTCGCCGCGTGTCAGTATGTATTTCATGTTAATTTATTCGCTCTGTTGATTTGCGACGTACATTTTGTAAAAGGACATTTTGTTCATGATTGTGTAATTCTATTTTTTATGAGTAGCCGGTTGGCTAAAATTCTGGAATTGCTTCTCGAAGTTCATGAGATTGAATTATCCGCTCGCTGCCTACGCTTGAGCCCCGTGCCTGGTAGGTTACCTCACTGCGGCACAGCAGGTCCATCTTGTCGCCACTTTTTTGCTCTTCTTTGGTAAGCATGGCTCGAGATGTAAAGGGACCTCATTGCCAATTTCTACAGCTGAAAGTTCCTGCACAGAAAATCTGCTGGTTTGAACATGTACTACTCGGTGTTTTTGCCATGTCCAGCGTGTGTCGGTTCTCGTGTGGAGTTTCGTTGGTTCAGCGCATTCCTTTCGGTGGGGGAGGTTTGTTCATCTCGTCTGGTGTGTGAAGTAAGATCTCGCTATTCATTCCGTTTTTCTGTCAGCTAACATCAGTGAGACATTAGTGCTCGTGAGGATGCAGTTTTGAGACATTCTAAAATGTGAACTATTTCTTGAACTAATGAAGTCCGCACGAAATGCGTGTAGGCCAATTTAGTCACAGATAAATTGTCCTGAGACGGATTTGGATTAGCGAGATTTTCCTTGACTCTTCATGTTTTCAGAAACGTTTGTTCTAGGCTGGTCGTCTTGGTGTCATGGTGCTACCTTCTTTTCTTTTACGATTTACGAGCGTGTCGGCAGGTAGAAGTAAGAGTTGCTGTGCCTGTAGCCGTAGCTAACCGTAAGTGTGGGAGTTACCTGCGCCTCCAGCGCCAGCCGGTCACACTAACTTACCGTCACCTCAACCCAACCCAACTCGACTCGCGTATAGCTGTCCAGTAGTGCGCCCTTGTGTACACGTTTCACAAGTCTCAGTTCCAAGTACCGAGTACCTATAGCTTCTCACAATTTCTCATTAAAAAGATTAGCGCCGTTAGTTCAGTTCTCCCTAAATTGAAGTTTTTGCTTTAATCATCAAAACCATCTCTAATTTGGCGACTTGACTTCATTTTTTTTCGTTTCGTGGATAAAATTAAATGCAGTTTGTAAAATACGTATGGTAAATAATTATTAGTTGAATAATAATTTAACAGCTTGTAGAGTTTTCTCCGGATAAAATTTTGAAATCATTTGCCTTCAGAGTGCATTAATTAATTGGCTTGCTCTTACCGGTTAGGTTTAACGAGTTTGAATTTAATTACTAACAAGTGTGAATTTGCAAGTTTCAAGTCCAATGTGCCATGGATAGGTTGTACTTTTTCAATATATTTTTTTACCTTATTCCCTTTACCCATCCATACCTATCACCTAGCCCAGCATTTTAGCCTCCACGTCTTACATAGCATATAAGTCGTTCGAAAGTAATATGACGTCGAAAGTATTGTGGAATAAATGAAAAAGTATTGTGGCACCTCTTACAAGTGCATCAATGACGACATCGAGCGCTTCACATGATTTGTGAACGTTTTAGATACATGCATGCCATGCTCATCACCATGTCCCGTTCAATTGACCCATTTTACGTTTCTATAAAACACCAACTGCTTTATTTGATCAGCTTTCTGATAGCTTGAATCGGAGGAACCTGAGGCTACAGTATCAAATATGATCTCGGCTCAGGAGCCATTTTGATTTTTGAACAACCGAAGGAATAGGACCAACCATTCGACCTTTGAGTAGCACCCGAAGTATTTGCAGTCACCAGTTTGAAGTTGTCAAATGCCATGTTCACATGCACAAGCTGTAAAGGTAAATTTCCAGTTGAAGCTGTTATATCACCAATGGAAGAAAGTTTAATTCCAGTTCGGTTTGAATGAAAACAAGAAAACTTGAGGGCTTTTTCTAGTCAAAACGATAAAATAAGGCCAAACCAGGGAAAAGCAAATATGAGCATTTCAGCAAGAGGAAAATGAGTGAGTAAGCCGTGGCTAGGCATGGTAGCGTAGGAGGCAGAGGACAGAGAGTGCTCGCTAGTGACGGTCAGTACTGTGACAGCAGGCGAGTGGTGGTGGAGGTGGTGGTGCCGGCGCTGCCATGGCCGCCGCCCCTCAGGGGGCCGGGCCCCCCACCGCCAACGGCGCTGGAGCCGCGCCCCCGGGCGGACAGGACTACTCCCAGCAATGGATACAGTATTTCAGGTCTCAAGGAATGCATTCTGAAGCCGATAAAATTGAAGCCCAAATGAAGGCTGGCAAGGTGAGTTTTTTTCTGTCTCATTTCCCTTTTGCTTTACTACTGCTTTCCTCCTTCTTCTTGTTCGTCATTTTATTTGCGCGCTT
Source organism: Morinoia aosen (assembly GCA_030386875.1). Taxonomy (NCBI): domain Eukaryota; kingdom Metazoa; phylum Arthropoda; class Malacostraca; order Amphipoda; family Talitridae; genus Morinoia; species Morinoia aosen. The sequence goes on along the minus strand of CM059563.1, from coordinate 5,505,591 downwards.
CTAAAACTCTTGTTTGTTGTTTGACCTGCTTCTGTTGCTTGCTCATGGTCGGTCATTGGATTTGATTTTATTTTGTTCCGTTCATTTTCGTTCTTTTGGTTGTAGTTTTGTTGAACTGGTGGCGGTACCTGGCTGGTTTGGTTGGGATTGTGTTTTATGGTCCACTTCGTTGCTCCAGCAGTGGTAGCTTGTGGTGAGTAGTGTGCGATGGTGACCACTTGCGTCGTGGATGCACTCTTATTTTTGTCGAGATGAACCTGCATTTAAAGTGTTTTTCATGCCATTTACTTGATGCGAGTGACGCGTTTTCTCTTGAACAGGACATGTGTATCGAATTCATTCTATTGACGCGTTCTGTGTGTTGGACGCGAAAGATCTGGATGCAATCTAAACATCGTATTTTTGAGTCTACGCATCACTGTTCTTGTAAATATTAAAAAAAATATCATGTTCATATTATTGCGGCATTGTACAAAATAAGTATTCAGTATTTCTCGTGTGTTTTTAGCAGATTTTCTAAAATTTTATCACAGAGTTTGGCACATCTACTACCCCATTCATGTTTAATATTTTCTTGAATTATTATATTAAGCTAATATATATGTTGTTACTCGAAACCCATTTGACAATATCTTCGGAATGTTTGAAAGTCGAATCACAAACCTTCTACGATATACTTGATAAATGAGAATATTCCAGAGTTCATAGAGGCTACACATTTTTAGACATGCTTTACGATTTAATGGAAAATTCTCTCGATTCCGTTGCGCGCTTGCATTTTCAGTTGTCATCGCTATTAACATTCCATTGGCGACTGATGCGAGGCAGCTCGAATTATGAGATACACCTTTTTACATAGCATTTATTGTGAATACAAGTGCAACCGAATTCGTGAGACTCAGTTTGAGCGACGATGGTGCGAGTCATCACTACTAAAACTTCTTGTAATGGCACCTTCGTCCAGCTAAGTTACCGGGTTGTAGAAGCTCTCGTCAACATTTGGTTTTAATTGCATCCAGATAGCTCCAATGGGAGTCAGCGAGACATGGAGAACTACTTCCTGTAATTTCTCCAGTTTAAAATAATAAAGAAAATAGATAGTTTACTCGGTGGTACAAACCACTAGAAGTCGCGCAAGTGGCTGTTACTCATGGCTCCCCGTGATCTTATACTGAACTTCTAATGATTTTTTCTGTACTAGTGTTTTCTATCTCTTAACTCTTAGTGCACGCAAGAAGTTTGTTCTAACTAAGCTACTCAGCTCCTAATTAATTCGTCGGCCATCCGGAACTTTGTACTTTCGATGTAGAGTACTTCATAATGTGACTAATTTATGAATGATTGATATGAGCGATGGTTAGAGTGTTTGATTTATTGAGTGGAGTGAGCTAATGTATTTTTCTTCATTGTGAAGGCAATGAAATTTTTGAAATTAGTGTATTGCGTAAATTTTAATGTTCCGTGCAATTAATACATCTCGATATCGTGGGTCCGGTTAAGAGAGCAATTTATTCCCTAAGTATTTATTATTTATTTTCTCTATTGGGATATGACGCACATGAGTAAGTTTTGCGGTGCTGAATACCACACGTAAGAAAGCTTTCGCTATCGTGATTAACACTTGTGCGAAAACCTGTCTACAATTGCTTACAGTTGGGGTTTGAGGTGGTAACTTGTGCTTCGAAGGTTTCTACGAGTATCAGGTTGTTGACAATTGAATGACCGTTCTAAACATGGTATAAATAATACATCAGTTCTGCTCGTGCGGTGAACTCGTATTGATTACTGCTAGTCTAATTGAACCAATTTTGTTGCAGAGAAACCTGTCATGCGGTTTCTTGTTTTAAAGTTTTTCACAGGTTGCGGGCATGAATACTTTCGTATAATACCGGCTCTTTCAATCCATTTAGAGAATTTTTTTTTGTTATGTTCGAAGAATCTGGTCACGTCAAATCTCAGGCTGTAGAGCGTGGCTAACATTTTTCGTGGTAAATTTGAAAAAAATTCGATAAGGTTGAGTCCTATAGGACAGCTCAGGTGGGGCAAGTTGGTGAACCTATGGCAAGTAAATACGAGTGAATTTGGGAGTACTTGTGCGGGGTAAGGCTCTCATTAAAATTACACCATCATGGAATCAGCAATTTTCATTTTAGAATTTTTTGTGTAACAAGTTTCTTGAAGAAAACATTTCTTTCTTGTTAGTTGCAAATTGGTGGCCAGTGTACTGAGTGTGGAAGCAATCTATTTGCGCTTTTGTTCATGTTACGTTTTTCAGCTCAAGGTGTTTAGAGATGCACAGTTGAAACCGACCAGAGCTGTGTCAAAAAAGGCACGAGAAAGTTTCTCGCTCTAATGGTGTCCTTGACTGCACACATCGTTATGCTTCTCAGTGATAATTTCCGGGCTTGACCCAGCAGAGACGAAGACGTGACCTTGGAAAAGCAATTGAAAAAATTTCGTGAGCGACCATTTTCCTTTATGAGCATGAGCCTGATATCGCTTTTTCCACTACCGAAATTGAGTTACGAGTAAGTTCCAAAGCTCACGGCAGGAAAGTTGAGAACGCGGTAGGTTGTTTTCTTGTCAGTGTATCGAAGTGTTGGATGACTTCCCCTTTTAGGTATCTAGTCTGTTTAACGTGCTGAAGAGAGCAAGTAGGGGTTCTCTTTTTGGATGCCCAAGTCCTGGGTCATGGGCATTCTTAGTTGCAGATTGGTGGTGAACTCGCTGGAAACATAATCTTGATTTTCCCCCCTTATTTTGGACATGGATTTCGCGTTCCCTTAACTCCATACTAAATGGTGTCTTCTTCCTTCCTCTCTTTGGATCGCTTTTGTTGCGGATAGGGAGGCTTAAAGCAACTAATATTCTAATAAAATTCTTATTTTGAATCTTTGTAGGCTTTTCTATTACGAGAAGTAACTTTCCCGTCCTGCAACTGACCACTTGCTATTGTGCATAGCCTTATCAACTTAACTTTCCCCCTCTCACATATGCTGAGGCGTTCGAATATTTTATTTGTAAGCTGCAGCTGTGGCAACTATCTTGAAGTCAAGCATTTAAAAAAACACTGAGAATATGGTGGAAACTCATTGTATTCCGACACTTGGGATTCTCACAAAGGATGCAATTAGTGAATCGATGAGAATCAACGCTCACAAAAGAAAAATGTGAGGTCCCGAGCTGAAGGTAAGGTAGGCTTTCCTTTTGCTGAAACGGAATAGGTTTTTGATTTTTTACTTACGAACCATATTTTCTCGGTTAATTGATGTCATTTTCTTAGCACCCAATACTTCAACTTGAATGTTCTTTCATGGACTTTTTTCTACTGTGCTGTTTCTTTGCGCGTGGTACGGGGGACACACCTAGTGTATAGATACCTCATTCCCTTGATTCCATGTTAAATATTGCTTTTCTCCTTCCTCTCTTCAAAACCCTTTTCTTGTGGTAAGGGAGGCTTTGACTAATGTATCTAATACTTTTACCCTCTGGATACCCGTTGGGTTGCAGATGGCTTAGGTGCGCTCAAGCTCGACTAACGTACCACACAGACTTTTTGGTGTTTTCAGAGACCTAAATCTTGACTCATTGCGTAGAGACCGATGACATTCTGAAATGTTTGTTTCCAGTGACGGTTGCCTTCCAGGCAAAAGAAGAAAATGAGCTAATTACAATGTTAAAAGTTAGGTTGTGCCACGGATTTTGTGGGGAAAGTAAAATCAATGTATTTATTTTATGCATATTTTGTTAGGAATTGCTACGTGTGGCCCCCTCAGTGTGGTAAACTATTGTATATATGGGTAACATAATTGCGAACTGCTGGAGACCCTGGGGGAAATGTAACCCAATTTATTACTTTCACCTGTTCTAACGTTTTGTCACTAGTAGCTAGGTCTGCCTAACCTCGTCAACCGACCGTCCGTGATGTAGCATCACTAGGGAAGTGATTTTCAGATACCGCGTTGGTCATTTTACTTGATCATTCGTTCTGATTTGGCCTTGCCCTTGAACCTTACGAGGTAAAGGTCCAAGCGTTCTGCTTTGCAATGCTTAGTCTAGATTATCTTGTTGAGAGGCACTTGCATTATCGGGGTGCCTGAGATCAAGTTGCGTCTTGAAGTGTGCAAGGAAATCCGCACTTGTAGGCTCTTGGAAATAATGAAGAGGATGGTAAAAACGAATAGTTTTTCTGTTCGTTGTTTACGAACGAAATCTGATTTCATAGTTGAGTGTTTTCGTCAAGCAAAGATGATCGTTCGGTTTTCGTATTATAAGAGAGGTTCGGAAAACGTATGTCTTGCTGAAGTTGAATATTTCTTGTTGCAGCCCCAGCCCCCCAGCAGCGGCGCCCCTGCGGGAGCGCCTGTGTACGGGGGTCAGTACAACCCCGCAGGCTATTAAAGTACCCCACTGAACCTTCCTGGGCACCTGTCAGAGGTAAGTCTTGCCTTACAACTCTCTTCCTCCCCACCTTTCTGTCTTCTGTTCAATGGACCTGAATTATTGTTATCCTCATTGTATTATTCTCACTTTAAGATCGAATTTGAACTGTTATTATCGTCATAATTATTCCCATATGATTCAACCTGAATTGTGATCGTCGTAATTGTTATTCTCGGTATAATTGGACTGGAAATGTTCTTATCGTTATGGTTATCTCGTTTATTATTATTCTCACCATTATGATTGCTATGCGCTGACCCGTGTTACCTCTAGGTGCCTACTTTCATTGAATATGTCTTTTGATTGAAAATCTCATTAAGCAATGTACCCTTGGACTCGAACGTGTTATATCAGTGCGATGTGTTCTCTCACTCTCCATGGCTCCGTGCGATGTGTTGATGTTCCCCGTTTATTGGGAGCACATATATTGTCTGTCAGTAGGCCACCTGGATTATATTTTCATATTACGCTGAAATGGGTTTTCTGTTGAGCTCTTCCTGTGTAACTTTTATCTTATATGCCAGGTCATGGTGCCTCAGACACTTATTTTTGGATGGAGAAGTGACGTATTTGTGCTAGGAGACCTACGGCCACCATATTGTACTTGGCTATGTTAGTTGCAATTCTTGCCCTTGATGTGCCTTTATTTGTGTGCTGCTCTGCTGTCACAGGCTAACTTAACTTTCTAACTAAAACACGACTTGTGACGAGGACAGTCGTAGCTACAGGATTGTTCTCTCTCAGTCGCTCTTCGGTGTAAGTGCCAAGGTTTTATTTCCTGCCTTAAAGCGCCTGCACATCGTCTTCTCCATTGTTAACTCCATTGCACAGTGACAGTTACCAAAAGTGAACAGAGTTTGTTGAAATTATAATTCAGAAACGATCTTCAATTGGTGTCGTTTTCAGTGATAACTTTATGCGCCGTTTATAGTGTTTTTTGACTGAATTCAGTCATCGTTATTATCATTACCATTGTTTTCATTCTGTTTGGCCCTGTTCTATTCGATATTTGTTTACCATTTGCCCAGTTGTGGTTTTTTTTATTGCGCTATCTGTATTTCATTTGACCATTTTGCGTCCGTGATGCTAATTCAGGTTCATCGTGATCAGGATCTTCCCCTTTCCTCTACTGTATTCGTAATTGTCTGTTTACAACGTATTCTTAAATATGAAATAAGCTGAACCATAATGTGCCCATATACTGCCATAATATTTAGACGGGGGGTGAGGCAGGGTAGAGGATGGCCACCAGGTTTGTTGAGGTGTCCCATAAAATGCAACACTGGATCCGTGTCCGCAATGTCGTTCATCGCCCTCCGAAGTGCGAGCTACAGCGAAGACCAAACTGTTGTGGGCGCGGGTCCTTTATGCGGTAAGATCTTGGCCGTCCCTCCCACACTTCACCCTCCTTAGTTAACTTAAGTGATTAATTGCTATTCTTTTTCAGCTTACCTTACAGCATTAAGAGAACATGTGTGCATCTGTCTTTTTTCAGAACCTTTTGTTGCCTTCGAGTCCTCGTGATGTTGGTTTAGCGAGTCTCTCTCAGTGTCAATTTTGCCTAGCTATCTAAAACTGTGGAAGCCTCATACCTACCTATCAAAATCTACGACCATGTGTACCATAAGTTTGAGTACTGCTACGTTCTTCTGCCTCCATACATACCAACATACAATTTTTGGAACGTGTCACCTATGTCGCGTGTGCGTATGACAGTGCGCTGTAGTAAACAGGACCTTCTCAGCGGCGGCGACTACTGTGAGCTCGCCTGACTGCCGGCGAATCGCTCGTACTTCGTCAACGTTGATCTTTTCTAAGCTAAATACGTACACCATCGATGGGAGTAAGCGAGCAAGTTTGTGTGCTGATGCCTGCTCTCTTTTCTAAGTTAAGATGGACCGCACGACTGCGCGCACTTTGATGAGGCGTGCATTTTGTGTCTGTATGTAAATAGCGTAGCATGAGCGCGTCAGTAGGTAGGATCGCGGCCGTGTGCGGCTTTGGCCTATTGTGCTTTCAGACCTCTCTCTTCATATTTAATTGCAATGGTAACTAACCTGATGAGTTAGTAATGATGATGCGTGCCTCTGTTTATACGCATTTGTGATGGGTTTTTTAATCAGTCCAATGATTAATGTGTTGGAAACATTATAACGGCGTCAATGGCTCTTTCCTTACATACTAGTGCTAGTTTGTGCACATTATTTTTATTACATTTGGTAGTAGTTCTTATATGTTCAATATTTCTTCTTGCAATCGTGTGACTTGTGTATCTTCCTTCGCTGGTGTGCCTACTTTTCGATGCATAATCCCGCCCTCCCATTTTTGCAGGCGTATTATTTGTTTCCAGTCATAAATAATCGGTAGCCATAGGACGCTACAAGTTGTTGCAACGCTTTTTGTATGTTCTACAATGATCCCTTGCCATATGAAGTATAATAGACATGCCCACAGCTTCGTCTTGCATTTGCCTTGGGAACCTTAGCCAGCCACAGTAAGTTTTTTCTCATCTTCAGTGTAGCTTCGACTAGGTTTCTCTCTTCCTGTGCGCTCGTTTTCTTCTTCGACGTTCTTTCCGTTTTTACCTCGGACATGATTCGGTTATGTCCTGTTTCTCTGCAAAACAACTTCTATTTTTGAATTGCTCATCTATTCACTCCTTTTTCTGTGAACTGTCCTTTCAGTAATTTTACTCTAGTCGACCTATTTTCAAATTTTTGTGATTGCAAAAGCAGTTAATACTTCCACCCTGCCTTTGGAGATGCTACTTTACGGAAGGTAAGCTGTGACAGCGTTCTCGTTGCTCCTTACTCTTCATTAATACAATTATATCTTGTACATTAAACGGCATTGGTTTTTATTTCTAATCTAGCGACCAAACGATGATTATCTCGTTTATTTGGTATTCTCAATAAGATATCTTCCTTTCGAGGTATTCTTTGCATTTATCTGGGGAATGTATTCGGTTTTTCATTAGGGTCGCCATTGCTCTGGAGTTCTCGTGATGCTGGAGTTGCCGACACATGCTTCCGAATGAACTTCGATACCATAATTGGACACGATTTTTTAATCTAAAGCTATAAAATCAATTTTTGTGCGGTTATTACCTGTTTCTATCGCTCTTCCCATTTCTTAACATGCTAGACAGATCTCATGGGCAGGACAGTAGCGCGATGACCCCTTCCCGTCTCAACTCCGACGCTTTTTGTGGCCAGGTAAAATTGTCAATTTCATTCATGCTTTGTATTCTAATGGAATTTATCGTTTTTTATTTGATATTTTCAATGAATTTACTTTGGCTTGAGTTTAATTTTGAATTTCACCAATTGGAATTAAAAGACGAAATCTCTTGTTTCTATGATCACAATGTCTTGTATAACACTCATAACCACTGGAGTTTCTTGGACAGAGTTGCATTGCGGCCAAACTACGTACATTACATTTTTACCATTGCCTGCTTCACTTGATTGTGTTACCACTGCAGGAGTTTCCTTCCATGAGACGGTTGTTAGTGCACTTTTTTCTCTTTTGAGATGGTATTCTCTTGGCATTGTGCTCATATTTTTATCTCCTCAGTTTTCTCCCCATTGTTGAAATTTTTTCGCATTTACCGCAGTCCCTGCTGCCGACAAATGGTTTCTGCTGCTATAATATGTTGATTCAGCATTTCTTCGCCTCCTGTGTTGTTGATACCATTAATTTGACCGAGGGAAAAGAGAAAAAAAGAGAGAGGTCTGTCGCATTTTGCCTAGCCATTTACGCTGCTGCGCGCATGGATGTGTCATCGACCTATCCTCTATTTCATGTCAATTTTTATAGCTGTTCTTTATAGATGTATCTCACCTTATCTGATAGCTAGATGCCTTTCTCGTAGTATTAAACATTGAATTTTTGCTTTCGTTATTATACTGATATTGTTATCGAATGTCAATATAGGAAGAAACTGTGATTTTTTTTTTGCATTAGCGGACTGATGAAAGTAGGTCAAATATTCTTTCCATTGTGCTCAATATTTGCGAGTTGAATAAAACTTGTGATGTTGTTTCACTGTTTTTTTGACTTGCCATTTCAGTCGTCAGATTCAATTGTAGTTTACAATAACGCTCTAACAATAAACATGTGTACTTCAGTGTGTTTCATATTCCTCTCGTGTGTGAAACCGTTTGACGAGGATACGCTGGAACGTGGACGCACAGTCATCCCATCTTTTTTTAGCAAGTCTAGCCGAAAGTGAAAACATGTAGGCCTCGGGAGTTATGCTGAATAAACACAATGAATTCGACTTGGGAGACAGCGTTATCCAACTGCGGGACTTTTTGCAAATCTCAACCAGCACGCAGTTATCTTTATTTGCTTAACACTTCACACAATACCATGTAATACACTAGGTCCAAAGTTTCGTGAATGATGTTCTTGAGGGTGAACAGAAAATCATTTTTCAGGCACAAATTGGCTAAATAACACTTCTTAAAGTTCAACGCAAAAAATTTTTCTAAGTGCCAGAGCTTTTATGTGAATGGTACATTTTAAGTTTCATATTGCTCTGTGTGGTTTAGATTTTCAGATTGATAATCATAATGGATAGGTCACTCACTGTTCATGGAAAAAATCAACGTTAACCAAAGCCTCTGAAAGGGCTCTTCCGAGGTCAGTGCTGAGATGACGCGCAACTTGCGAACAGTCGAGAAAGTTGTCGAAAATATAAATTTCACGTGTTGAGTTAGAAACGATGTGTGAACATACATCTCATGTAGGTTAGAAGAAATATTCTTAGGTCTTTGGAAAAATGTATGGGACTAGTTAGATTATTAAACTAGTGTTTTGAATTATACTACTAGTGACAGACAGAAGAGATATGACTTGAGAGAGGAAATGCCAGCAAATATTTGCTGCGCTCTATCTCGTAACCTGAGGAAAATACGAAAGTTGAGTTACTTATGATTCATGAAGACAGTCCTCAGTGGAAGCGAAGAATAGGCCACAAGTTAAGTAGGTTCGTCTGTTCTAGGCTATTTGTTCGTGAGCCCGAGCAGGGTACTGTTAACTATTCTGACCATAAACAAGCCTTCGGAACTACCATCATTCGTGCCCACCTTGCTTCTTTTTGTTTTCATGCTTTTTTGTCTTTAATTGCTCTTCCTTAGTTACTACTTCTACCGTTGGAGGTCTTGTGCGAGTAAACTTATGCATAAATTCTCTGGTTTCTGCAGTCTATGCGGGATGGCCTCTTCTCTTTACTCTCTTAAGATCACTTCTGTTCGACCAGAGCTTCTTAAACTAATGTAATAATAATGATCATGAGCACTGTCGGGCACTTTTGCGACAAATAGCTTCTAACGCGTGGTAGGACAAGCCTTACTTCAAGAAGCTAATCCCGTTCGGGTAAATCTGCTGTTGTGCTTGGATGTATTCCGGTCCAGTAGAGGGCGGTGTGCTGCCAATGTTTGCACTTTATTAAAGTGTAGGGCTCGCTGCTGTTTTTGATAGTCTGGAATTTTTCCGTTACTTTTGCCACTCACCGAAAAGATCAGTAACTGATTCGTCTTTGTCTTAATGGTGACTACGATTTTGACAGGATATTAGACGCATTTGAGCCATGCGCCGTATTAGTTATTTATGTAGTCTTTTCATCGGCATGCATTGTACATGCATACACGAAAGTTTTCTTGGAGGTTTCCGCCTATGACGTGACAACTAGAATTCTACGCTCCCCAGTTTTTAGAGCTGGATAAATACAAGAGTGAACGTAAGAATTTTTTAAACATGGTTCGCGAACTTTATTCCTGTAAATTTCATGGCCGAAACAGTTCATCGGATGCGTACATGTTTCAGAAAAATTACTCCAGTTGATTAATTACTAATTCACATCATAACTTTACATTTATAAGGCCGTGTAGCAAATGTAGAGCTCTTATGGAGCAGCTTTCTCGTCCAGTACGTAAGTTATCCGAAGCTTCGATTTCCCGACACGTTGGCCTAATGAGCTACCTGAAAAAGATCATTGGTTTGTTTTGACTCGTTGTTCCCACCTTAGGCACGGAGGCACTCGAGGCTGAAATACCAATATTGTGAGGTTGAAGGTTTTATTTTTAGATAAGGTTTTTGTTTCTCTGACGTAATCTCATCTGAGAAGGTGTCACACTCACAGCTACGAAACTGAAGTATATGATAAATGTGAGGCTCAATAAATTTTTCATCATGAGAGAATTGATAGACGCTCACTTTGCGTGATTGAATTGAGACGTTCAAAAATAAATGCGATTCAACTAATTATCCTTTTTAAAAAAATTCCTAGGGATCAATGAATTACCAAGAAAGTTAACTCAAAAACACGTGAAACTGAATTTCAGTGAACATCAACAGGCGTTTCGTGCACTGCCAAGGTCTGACAGTAACAGGTCAGCTTTGGCAGCACTCGTAACCTTCTTAGCCCTGGTCCCCTGAGATCAGACCTCTGTGCCTGGTCTTCCGGGCAAAAATGACTAGATCCTTCTAGGCCTCACTAAACGGTCTTGTTCCAGCGTGTTAGACAACCATTTGGGACACAGGATGGTTTGCCTCTTGAAGCTGAAGGCACAAAATTTAGCCGTTTCATGATAAATTTCTGCATTTTTTAAACCGTCTTCGTTATGGAAGCAACCATTAGCCGAAGTATATAGCTCTAGTTTGAGATATTTCAGTTTCACAACTGAAAATTGAGTGATTTTATCCTTTTTATATAACTACTACCTTAAAATGTTCTAGCTTGTCATTTATCATAATCTAACGGGAACGCGGCTTACAGCAAGTCAGTGACTGATACACATAACGAGTTTCGAAAAAAATTTACTTCAATTACATAATTTCTTTTTTAGCAGGTAAAACTTCATCAAATGGCTGGTGGAGCGTAGCTTTCGCTGGCTGGTGTTGAAATTTTTGTATCCCATGTAAATTAACTTCAGGAAAAATATTGCCGGTCTCTAGTAAATTGGAGAAAAAATTGCGTGTGCGCCACTGCAGATAGTCAGAGAATCACTGCTTTAGCTCACTTGTGAGCTCGAGTACGCTATAAAAAATATTATTCAGCAGTGAACTAATTGAATTATTTTTCAGTACTACCTTTTGTCCCGAAGTTAATGAGTTAGTCCAAGTCAAACGTCTCACACGGAATTCCAATTAATAGAAATTCATTTCTCGGAACGAAGAAAGAATTAGCATTTCTGGACTTGTTATGAAAGTTGTATTTCACTTCTCTGAACGCGCTTCAATTTTATGTGTATTCATTAGACGTCCAATGAGAAGAAGACCTCTGAAAACGCTGCGCTTTGATGCATCGTAATGAGATTTCAGAACGCCTTCCCCACCAATTTCCATTGCTGGTCGCGCTCCAATCTGGCGAAAACTCCGCACTCGATATCACCGATTCCCGGCATTCTGGGGACGCCACCCTCTGAACCTTGCCTAAAACTGCGACAAGATTAAAAATAATTGATTTGCATGCGAAGGGAAGTCGCTTACGTATGCACGAGTGTGTCCAGGGCTGATTTCGGTGGCGGTTCCAAGTAAGGTGGCGTGAGATGAATATTTTGACGGTATTTTCCCATAGAATGTCTATAATGATTCCATTGCTCAAAAGAACCTCTGCTCATCCGATTCAAGTTGCTTCAATTAGAAGAATACATAGCTCATTCTTATTACTGATCTTATGCCTGAATTATGTACAATAAATGGACGTAATCGGTTGCTAAGAACTGAGTTGCTTCAGTTCACTCACGTCATTTTTACGGCTTTATGAAATTTTATTCATTAGGTTAGTGTACCGACAGGGTCACAAATTTTAGGTTCTTTTCGTTGAAGATTCTAGTTTCCTCAGACTGATTAGTATTCTGAATCTGAAAGAAATGATGCACTAATGCACCGAGTGCACTGATCAGATAGAGAGTACAGTGATCAGATTAAAATTTGAAGCTATTTACTCAACTGTACTCGGTCCAATTCTACTCGATGACTATCTATGAAGAAAATTTGAATGTGTTCAGTGATCTGAAGATTGATGAGAGCACGAAATAAGTTTAAGATAGAAGATAGCTCGTGACACTTGCGATGTGATTTTTGCGGAAGTGGCAAGCTCATCATCGGAACTAGCGCTCCCAGAGGGACAATGTGAGGGCCCGAGCTGAGAGTTAGGTAGGCCTTCTTTTGTTGAAATAAAATGTTTTTGTTACGTTAAGGACCACCTTTTTTCGGTTCACTGCAGTCCTGTTCAACACCTACTACTTTCTTCTTCAACTTTAATCTTGGTTTTTGAACTTCTTTCACAACTTACTGTTTCTATGCGCTTTCTGCGAAGATTCCGCGTTTCCTTAACTCCATACTAAATGGTGCCTTCCTCATTCCTCTCTTTGAATCGCATTTCTTGCTGGGTAGGGAGGCTAAAACCAACGACTAATCTAATCTAATCTGGCAAGCTCATCTTGAAGTAGAAGCTTAAACTAAGCTCCTCAGACAAAAAAATATCATTTTTTTCGAGCTCTATTTATTTACTACCATCATCATCAATCGGTGCTCAAATTTGTGACCGAAGTTAAGGTTTTATGCAAGTAATGAACATGTATCAGTTTTCATTCAGAGCTGGCAAGGTATACACTTTTTTGTTTCACAACAGTAGGACGAAAGCAAGACGTTTTGGAATGACAAAAAGTGGCTATTGCATTGGTCGAGCTGAAGGCAGTGGAGGCAGTAGCGAAATTCACTGTTGCATGCTGCAGCGTTATGCGGGTCTACCAACTAAGGAAGCAACCGGTACATGCGGTGATGCTAGGGAAAATGAAGTAGGTAGAAATTCGATCAGATAGGGACCGCCGCCGTGCGTCCCGAATTGTTGAAGATGGAGTTACTGAAGGCCAGTGATGACCTTCCTCCTGCTGTTTCTGGACGGACTCTACGCAGGGAACTCTATGCAATGGATGTGTGGATCGAAGTGACACGTTAAAGGCCAATGTAAGATTCTTGCAACACCACTTGTTTAAACTTGGGATAAGAGTACACGCACATTAGGCTGTGTAGAGAAGGTATCTTCCTTTTACTTATCTGTGACATTCGTAACCCAGCAGTGTTGTCCTTTTACCCAAACATGATATACAAAACACGTTTTTTTGTTAAAACAGTCTGTACATGGTTGTGATTTGTAAAGTAAGTCAACATTTAGATGTAATGTACTAGATTTTGAAATACTAAAGATTTTTTGTAGGTGGAAACTGATATTACAAAACTGAAATTAAAAAAAACTTGGCGCCTGCTTAATTCATGCTATAGACCGAATAATAACGCTACAAAAACAATTGAGTCCATCGTTCACGAAAATGTAAAATATCACGATAAATAAGATATTACAACAGTGTTTAACAACTTTTTTTATAAATATAGGGAAAAATATAGCCGATAGTGTCGTTAGTGAACCTACAGACCACTTGCAATACATGGACCATGTCCGTGAACACAACTCTTTCTTTTTCACGCTAATTAATCCCTCCGATGTAATTACGTGCATAAACAACTTGAAAAATAAATCAAATGGATTAAATACATTCTCAGCTAAAGTTATTAAGGCTATAGCTGATATAATAGCACCGTGTATATCTAATATTATCAACCATTCACTTTCTCGAGGTATCTTCCCCCAACTCTCTCAAAACTGCCAGAGTGACCCCTATTTTTAAAAATGGTGATAAAAATTGCATTAATAATTATTGACCTATCTGTGTTTTGCCAATTATGAGCAAAATGTTTGAAAAAATTGTGTATAAAAAAGTGTATTCGTATTTTAAACAAAAATCTTTTCTCTACGACAGACAATACGGTTTTCGTTCTAAGAAATCAACGACACAAGCTGTATTAAATCATTTACAGCACCTTTACTCTATTATAGATGAAGGAAAGCTTGTTTTCTCCTTTTTTCTTGACTTTCGAAAAAGCATTCGATTGTGTGGACCATAAGATTTTACTCCCGAAACTACACTGTTATGGCATTCGAGGAATTGCCCATGATTGGTTCAAATCATACCTAACGAATCGGAAGCAATACGTTGGCATTGACGACGCAAAATCAGACCCACAGACAATTAGCCCTGGAGTTCCGCAAGGATCTGTCCTTGGGCCACTCATATTCCTGATATTTATAAATGATATCAAATCTACATCATTTTTCAAATTCATACTTTTTACCGATGACAGCACGCTTTCTGCGGTCCTTCCGAGCCACAATCCCGCTATGATTGCTGAGAGTGTAAATAATGAACTCCATAAGGTTTCATTATGGCTTAAAGCCAATAAAATAAGCCTCAACATCGATAAAACAAAATATATTACATTCTCATACAAGAAAAACATATCTCTCCCACACATAAAAATTGCCGAAGGTGAAATCGAAGAAACTAACTCTGCAAGTTTCTGGGCATCATAATAGATAAACATCTGATCTTTAAAGAGCACATCGCTCATATTAGTTCTAAATTATCAAAATCCATCGGAATCCTGAATAAAGTTGAAATTACCTGCCTGAAACAGCTTTACGAATGCTCTACCGAACGCTCATTTCACCATACTTGCAGTACGGAATAGAAGCATGGCACGCACGGAACTGATAAAAATAAAACCAAAATAATTTTTACTCTGCAAAAAAGAGCAATCAGAGCGGTAAAGAATCTAGAATATAATGCTCACACAAATGATTCATTCAAAACTTTACAAATACTCAAACTTGCGGATCTCTACAAAATTTCCATATCCAATTTCATTTACAAAACATATACAAATGATGGCGACAGTAGCCTAAAATAATTATTAGCTGCGAAAACTGCTAACTGCTTTGTGTAGGTTCTTTGAAGTCGACCTGGTCACGTTACATGCCGTTATTATAACAATTTTAGATTGGGGTTTTCAAACAAAATTTAAACACCAACAATTTAGACATCATGTGAATGAAAAGTTGCCTTGTTCTGAGTGCTGACCAGAAAAACTACTTTGGGCGTAGTCAAATCAGCTTTGAAAAACTTACGCTGTGTTCTGTAGTGCTACGACGACGTAAATTGTTTAGAATTTAGGGCCCACCTCAGATGGTAGCGGGTGCTGTAGTGGTGCTGCTCTTTGCAATGCAGGAAGCTGTGAGCCTCTGACTGACTTTTCTCGTCTTGCTCGAGCAGTTGTAGCTTCTTCTGCGGGAATAAGGCAACACGAACTTATGTGTTAGGGCGCGTGACGTTCGTAAGAAACTGTGAAACTTCAGAATCCGTCTAATGGTACGGAGAGAATTTGCTATAGTCGCTTCATTTTCTGTGCAAGGTCATTTCGTACAAAATGTTCTACTCATTTACGCATCAAACTTTGATTTGTGCATGGAATTCTATTGTTTGGATTAGAGCTCACTCAAAACAAGAATGAATATAAACATCAATTTATAGTCACCTCTCCGCGACCATAGGCTTAGGAAAACGTTCAAAATTGATGTTTAAGTATAGTAAGCTACATTTTGTCCATCTCTCTTGAAAACCATGCGGATGTGAATGACGAAATCCAATACTGCAGTTCTCGTGCGTGTCCACATGTTCATCAGATCGCGTTGAAGCAGCCGCTAATAAACCTTTTGACGCTTTAGGGTGGATGTACTTCTTCGCTTTTGTTTGCTTATCGCATTGTGTGGTTTCAATATCCCGTTAAAAGCTTTGCACAAGATTACCTTCATTTTTTTATATTTTCTCAGTTCGATATTTTCTAATGAATATGAAGTGGTTTCGAATTTTCAACACCGGTTCAATTGATTTCTTCCTCACGGCTTCAGCAGTAAAGCAGAGATAATCGTGGTCCTAATAATATGCCAGACTGGGTTTTCAATCATCCAAGCTGACAGCGGAATTCAAATACAGGAGGTCACTTGAGCTGAGAGCTCAGTGCACGCTAGTTGTTCAAAATAGGTCACTAAATACACGCATCGTAATAGTCCAAGTGATGTTGACCAACGGTGACTCAGCCAACCATGACAGAGCGATCGTCACGGTCCTAGGGCAGTCTGGAAGTGATATAGTCATCAGTCAACAAGTCACCCTGCCTCTCTCTGCAATCGAGATTGTCTCCTCACGAGGGCAAACTCGATCAGCTCATCTGCAATCAGAGGACGGCTGTGGCTCTGATTGCTCGTATTGTGCTGCCCTCCGCGCTGCTTTCAGCTCACTCGCTGGTGCTGCAGTACCGTCGAGTGAGTCTAGATGTGCTTTGGAAATAAACAAATAAATAGCAATCAGGTCTCACGAGCTATTGCGATTTTAAAGTTATCCAGGTGATGTTATTACTTATATTCGCATTATTTGCATAAGCTGAGGTTTGAGACAGCGGATGTCATCTTACAAAAATAGGCACGTTCATCGTCGATCAGAACTTGTCGAACTTGTCTTGAGCCTCACGTTGGTGTGATGTAGTATGTCTCATACCCTCATTAATCGAAAAATGAATAGGCAATGTAAGTTAATGTAGATCAGATAGGATAAATATATTAAATTTCTTACCTACCGTAATTAGGTATACATGGTTTAGAGCTAAAAATTAATAGGTTAGGATGGATACATTTATCATCGGTCCTATCAAGTTTAGTTAGAATCCATGTACTCGTATAACATACCATCTTAGGCACGATGTGCGCTCGCCCTTTTTAAATGATTTATGAATAGGAGGCAACAAAGTATGCAAGTGAGCTAGTTGAATAAAAAAAACTTAGCGTTGTCATGTCAAAGTGAGCGCTTTTTTCGCCTCAGTTGTTTCGTTGTGAGCGTGTCCTGCTTGATTCATGACTTTTGCTTGGCTTTTCTATTTTATCTAACTAATTTCAGATGGTTATAATTATTTTACAGCATCAAATATTGAAATGAATTAATTTTATTAAAGCTAATAAAAAATGTTAACGTTAAAAATGTTCACACCAGAGAATAATACGATAATTCAGGCAAATTGCTGAAGCGTATACTGCAGCAGAAGTTAGAGCAGTATACAACATAACGAGCAGCAGGTTGGTACAAACGGCTGTTGAGACGAAAACAAAATTTTTCAAAAGAAAAAGATCAGATCGAAGTCTTCTAGAGCTGTCATAACCTCAGCCCTCATCAAATCTTTGGCTCTCGTTAAACTTCCACAGATATTTAACAGAAGAGGCAAAGGAAGGTGTCGATGTGAGCAACTAGCATTTTCTCAATGCGTGCATTTTCTCAATGCGTGTCTCCACACGAGGTGTTTACTGCCTCTATTACAAGCTATCTGTGTTATTATCATATTGCCGTTATACATAGAAATGGAATCCACAAAAAAATGTTTCATAGTTAGCTCTGCGAAAAAGGTAAAATTGTTTCATTATTTACAAAGCTGTTTAAAAACTCGTATTCTGAATTTTCGTCAGCCGGATGGTGCAAACAAAAATTCTGTGCATAAAAAACGGCGGGGTCGATTAATGTTAGTTGATTGAAGAACCCGAAATACTCCTTACGCGTTACCGAAAGACTTGATTCATCCTGTACCGTGAAACAGAAAGACACCTCATTTTAATGCTAAAAGCGGGGCGTTAATTTTTCCCTATTTTGTTACTGAAAGCAGGATTTCAAATTCAACCCATGTTATTGCTCGAAGTAAAATGTATCAGTTGCAGGAATCGAATATGACGGTGCACCTGTGGGAATGTCGGCGACCGCCCGGGCAGGCGGTTGTGGAGTGACAAGACGGGCGGCGCGAGCTCATCTCACGAGTAAACCGTGCAGCAGTCAGCGAGGTGGACAGAGCCACTACCGAGTCAAACGTGAAGTTTGTTTTCAATTCTCTGCTAACAGACTAATTTAAATACTCCTGATTGAGTGGACTGTTGAAGCCTCGTCTTTCGCCGGTCATACCGAGCCTAGTCGTGTACTTTGGGGTTATTCATGAATCATGAATATTCCGGAAAGTTTGATTAAATTGAACAAATACCAGACCAGCCGTTACTTGTTGATTCAGATTCTTATTAAACTCATAATTAACTTGAAAAAGTTAATAATTGAGCGTTTAATAAGAGTTAAACAATTTAGTCTTCATTGAAAGTATTTTTGTAAAAGCTGTAAAAATCTAAATATTTCTGTAAAAAATTGAAAAACTGAAAGAACAGAGGAGAAGCTTTCTTAGCGGATCGGATGCTCGTAACAGATCTTATCTATTGATCGCAGCGTACGCTATTGATAAAATAGGCTGGACCATCAGTGTGAACTTTTTGCTCTATGTCTTAGTGAAGACGTCAAGTTTCTGCAATACGAGAAATGAAGTTGTATTTTGTTCTGTATTATTGCTATAAAGGTAAAATGTTAAATTTTCTTTTATTATATCACTAAAGCAGGGGCTTAATTTCACTTTTGCTTATACTGAAAGTAGCGCGTGGTCGGTGACGAGCGAGCAGCCCTACTAGAAGACCAGAATTTTAAGCTTACTCGACCACCCGTTTTTCAGGTTACAAAATTATAGGATAGCGGCTTGAAAAATATCAGGAATCGAGTGTGCACTACAGCGTTAACTTAGCGTATGTTTAAGCCAGAGGTTTATCTTTAGTTCACTCTTTTACGTTTAATAACCAGCGGAAGTTACAGGGTTATGAAGTTCCTGTTGTTCTTTAGAAAGTGCCGAGTTGATGGGCCAAATTACATGAAAGGTTGTCGTTTTCACTGCGCGAAAGGAAACATATTCTTACGCTCAGTGTAGAACTTTATACGTTGATCCCGTTTGGACGGCGCTCGCACACCTCCCAATTGAAAATTATCGTCCTTTTCAGGTAGTAAATTAGTCGTAAAAGGTCGGAAACGGCCCAAAAGGGCCAAAAATCACGACTTCAAACCGACTCCTACCTATACTTGGCCTATTAGGGCTTGAAAAAGGGCTCTTCATTCAACTGGCCTTTTATAGGTCTAGTCAATGGCTGTTTGCGGGCTCATTCGGGTCGTTTAAAGTCGTTTTCAAGCCTTTTCGACGACCTCTAAGTGGACGCGTAATAGATTGTAAAAAGACTCGTAATCGTAAATGTTGTACAAGTCGTATTACTTCAGTAAATGTAAAGAACTAAATGAATTTCAACTAACCTAACTTAGGTAAGTTAGATTAGGTAAGGTTCGTTAAACATCTTCAACAATACTATAAATAATTAATCCAGTCAACATGAAAACTAGGATAGAAAAGCTAACTGCTGAGCATAACATCAAATTGGCACTTTATTAATGCATTATATAAATTAAATATGAATGATAGCTTATAACTGTTGGAACACTTGGGTTGTCGAACGCTGAGCATTCAACTTGTAATGCTTTACCCTAGTTACCCCTCAAACCTCGATTTTAGTCCTTCTATGTTCAGTAATCTTAATATATCCCAATGTAAATTTATTTAGAAAAAGTTCCCACTTCTCTACCGCTTATCATGAATACCTACAGTCGGAGAAGTATAAACGTAAGTCCGCTGTTTCACTCGCCTCAAATCGGAAATCACTAGGTGAAGCAGTTACAAGACCCGGCCTTACAAACTCTTTATATCGTATAAAAAATCTGATGTTGGAGCTCTTTGAGGTCGTTGCAAGGCCCAATATAAGTCGTACGGAAGCCTAATAAGGCCAGTATTAGCCTTGATCAAGCAGTAAGGAAGCCCAAAAGGGCCGGTATTAGCCTTGATCAAGCAGTAAGGAAGCCCAAAAGGGCCGGTATTAGCCTTGATCAAGCAGTAAGGAAGCCCAAAAAGGCCAGGACGAGACTCGTTCAAGCAATGGAAAAGCCAAAAATGGTCGTGAATAGCCTCGTTCAGGTAGTAGAGAAGCCCAAAATGGCCGTTGCATTAGCCGTTTCGATGCCCAGAAATAGCCGTTTAAAAGGGCTTAAAATAAGTAGACATTTGCTCCGAAAAAGGCTAATTTACTGCTTGAAAACGACTAAACTCTTGGCTTATAACTGCCTGAAAACGATCTGTAAAAGGCTCAGAATTTCAATTGGGCTGTTAGAGGAGCATTAGTTAATACCCCACTGTCGTTTGAGGCGTTACGAAATTATTTATTTTTCAATAGGCCCTATATTGTTTCTTAATTTCTTCATGTATGTATTAATCATTTGCTTTTTATTTACCCCTGTTTATTAATTCTATTTGATACTTCTTTAATTTTTTCAGCTCAGGGATTAGAGTGAAAGTTCTCTCCATTGGATTGGTAGGCGATTGAATTCCGCTTGAGGCGAGGGGAAACAGCGGCCTAACTTTCATACTCGCTCGGCTATATTTAGCGGTTATACGCTTTGGAGAAGCGGGAAGTGTTTTCTAATAAATTTACATTGGGACGTATTAAGGGTACTGAACATGGAATGACTAGATTCGAGATTGAGAGGTAACTAGGGTAGGGCAGTACAGGATCATTTACGACGTTTTTTCTAAATTAAAGAGCTGTACCTTGTATCAGTAGGCCATAAATAAATTCCTATCTTGTGCAAATTTCATGTTTTGTGTCTATTGAACGTTGATTGACCACTTTTAAAATAACAGTGAACCTGTTGATGTTCGGCAACTACGGCGAAAATTTTCTCATCCACTTTGGCATTATAATTTTTTGGATGAGCATAATCGATCGAAAATAACTCTTGAAGATATTTGAATTCTGTAGTCGGTCAACCAGAATATTGAAATTTTTCACGTTCTGGTCATAAATAAGAGCAGCTAAACAAGGGCACGCTAAATACGTGCCAGATCCAAATGGCATCTTCCTCGTCCTGCAAATGATGACAAATGACGGCGCGCAAGCTTCGAACATAGCCCGCGATGTTGGTGTAGTTTGGGAGATTTTGATTCTTTATTTTCTTGAGATTTTGATTCTTTGTTCCTTATTCGTTAAAAAAAAAACAGAGAGACCGAGAAAGCGACCAACTCTTATTTCTGATACTGATTGAAATTATCTATAAGTTGTCAACATCTCTATGTGTAAAAAATATCTAAGAGATGATATTTAGACTGTTACTCTCAATAACAATTAGCCCTCGATACGACTATAGTACACGTCGTAAGGTTGTCTATCAGTTATAAGGACCTTTAGATTAGGAAATCTTTAAAAGCCAATCTGTTATGCATCTCATGTAATAACTTTTTTGGAAATAAACGTTTTTTTTTTCTTTCATACTGTGGAGTAGTTTTCAACCATATCGACAGCCTACACAGAATTTAATGCATAAGAAAACAAAGAAATGAACGAAATAAATTAATGTCACCGCTCACTATCAGAGCTACAGATGTAAAAGTTGGATAAGACAATTAAATTTTACACCTTCAAAATTAAAAAACGCGTATCGGCGTCGTAATTGAACTGCTTGAATTCGAGCTCAGTTGTGCGTCCATAGAGCTAGCATTCAGTTCTAAACAGTTATTCCTAGTTTTGTACTTGAAGTAAAATGATTGTTACAACAGAAGAATAATTATTGAACTTTCTTTCAGAGCAGCCTACTCACCTGGCTGTTTTAGTGAGCAAAACACTCCGGAGCACGAGACGAAATGCAGCGCACACTCAGCGCAGATCGTCAGGCATGACTCGCAAATATCGGGAAACACCAAGCAAATATTCTATAACCAAAAAAGTATTGTTGGCCTTGTGTACGCGAGTTGAACGCCACTCAATTTCAATCCTGTATTTTTCGATTTCCGAGCAGTCAGCGGGTTTTTCTTTGCCATGGTAACGGCTCTGTTATGAACAATAAAAGAAATCCTACGAAGCTGTTGCCGGAAAAACATTTTGCGTTACAGTTTGATGTGCCAATCATGCCCTTGTGAAGAACCTTCAATATTACCTTACTCTTAAGAGAAGGCTACTTTTTTCTTCTCTTTAATCTTTTGATAGGGAACAGTTGTCAAATTGTACCATTTCTTCAAGATCATTGTAATCGTCCGGGGTTATCGATGGGCTTCGTTTCTCAAGTTTTACTTCACGTTCATTTCAACCGCAGGTCGAGAATCATAGCTAAATTAGTACTTGTGTACTTTTTTAATATTCCTCCTCAAGTAGCTTTGGTTAGGTAATAGGCTTAGGTTAGATAGTATCTTTGCTATGCTACGGGGACTGACGACCCAAGGGACGATATACTGTTAGGTTTCCTGTCATGGATACGCCTTCGGAACTGCTATTTTTCGCGCCCACTTTGCTTCATTCAGTTTTCATGCCTTCTTCGCTCTCTCTTCTTTATTTTTGCTTTTTCTTCCTTCCTAACGTACTGTTTCTATGCATAGGGCATCGTGTGGGATCACACTGTGTGCACATATTCTTCATGTTCTGCAGTGCATAATGAAAGGTCCCTTCTCTTTGTTCTCTTGAGATGGCCTTCGTAATGGCTAGAGAGTCTTAAGCTAAATCATATAACAAAATAATGATAATTGTAATGACAATAATAAAAGAATGTAAAATATAGTGCTAGTCAGTTCAAATGTCACGACTGTTTTATAATACATGTACATCAATATCGATAAGAAAAAATACATTATATTCTCATTCATGAGAAATGTGTCTCTCTCTTTCACGCATCAAGATTGGTGATGGTGAAATCGAAGAAACCATTAAATATGGCATTATTTTAAATATGCATCTGACATTCAAAGAGCATATTGCACATATCAGTACTAAATTATCAAAATCCTTTCTAAATCTTCATAAAGTGAAAAATGTATTGCCGGAAGAAGCTTTAAAAATACTTTATCGAACGATCATTTCATCATATTTACAATACGAAATAGGAGCTTGGCACGGAACTGGTAAAAATATAATTAATTTGCTGTTTGGGCAGGAAAAAATGCCATTAAAGCGGAAAAGAAATTAGAATGTAATGCTTCCACGAATAATTTTTTCAAAAGTTGAAAAATACTTGACATTTTAGATCTCTACAAGCTCTACATATGTAATTTTATATGTAAAACATAAACTAATGATGGCGACAGAGAACTCAAACAATTATTAACTGCACGAACTAGCCATCATGATCCTTTAATGTTAAATAGAAGTAACTTCATATTTCCTTATTATTCAAAATCTCGGTCACAACACAGTATCCTCTTCATTGGAACTAAGAATTGGAATGCGATCCTTGCTGAGATCCGTGGAAAAGTTCCTACAAAGCTTTCGAAACAAATCTTGAATCCTTCTTCCTATCGAAATATTAATCACGACAGATGAATCAAGTCGAATTTTTTCTGCTATGTGATTTATCTTGGTAAAGTAATTTGCCATGATTAATGACATAGATCTTAAGTCTGTTCCTAATTTTTTCTAGAGCATACTGTTCCCATCTAGCCCATACAAACTATTTTTGTAAAATTAGGTTTAGAATCTTGAGAGAACCAATGTATTGATCAGTCTAGGGTACCCCTAGGCTCAGTAAATTAGGTTAAGCATAATTGTACACCTTAAAATTGCGTTGATGATAGGATGCCCTAGAAGTCGCTGAACTTATTCGAGCCCACAAGTAGCTATACCCAAATGTATCCATTGTACGAGACTGAAGAAACAAACTACTGCTGTATCACTTGTGGTAAATAAATTGCTTAAATTGTCGAAGACTTTAATTTTTTGCATGAATATCTAGAAAATAATTTCACTTGTATCGATTTTGTTGTTCGACGAGACCACGACTATAATTTTTTCAATGAAACATTTAACTCCAGACGTGCTATTGCTGCGTGAGTGTCGAGTCCGTTCTAATTAACCCCCACACATACCCGTCACCTCACATTCACGTCTCTCGTGCTGGGGTCGTGGAAAAGATGATTTATGCTTAAATGCTCTGCTGTATATAAATCCTGATCCTCTGCATA
This sequence comes from Morinoia aosen, assembly GCA_030386875.1. Classification (NCBI taxonomy): domain Eukaryota; kingdom Metazoa; phylum Arthropoda; class Malacostraca; order Amphipoda; family Talitridae; genus Morinoia; species Morinoia aosen. The sequence continues at coordinate 5,481,303 of CM059563.1, read as the reverse complement.
GCTGAATGCTTAAAATGATATGAACTCAACCGTGCCTTTAAGAGTGTGGGTTTGGGAAAATCCTTTTATCTTTCCCTTATACTTCAAGAAAGAGAAAACGAAAGAGTATTTCGTGAAAAGGGTATAGACTGATTATGGCTGAAATTGAATGAATATTTTAATCGTATCATCAGTGATAGTTCCCCTCTCCAGAAGACAAATACGCTTCCTACTCACAAGTGGTGCGAGATCTCATGGCTTGCTATCATCGTCCCCCTCATCATTCTCGCCATGCTCACGACGCCCCCTGGGAGCCTTGCTCTCGCGCCCCCCTGCCCCAATGTCCTCCTCTGTCAAATTTATCGCCAGACAAAAGCACGCATTCGGGCTCGAGCGCGCGGCCTTCTCAGGAGGCAAGCATATAGAGGAAATGTGGAGAAGCGTGAGATCTCCTAATAAAGCAAGTCTGCAAGTCTGTGTTTCTACCTAGTACTTATCTCAAGTGCTATGGTATATTTCTGAATCGGATATTTATTTTGCGAAAATATTTACATTGCATCTGTTGTTGCTGTTTGAACGAAGTGAATGCTTGATTCTTATGCTAGGATTTGAAGTGCTCGAGCAGAGCTCCACGGGAATGACGTGTTCCGGGTCAAAGACAAATGCTACCACATCTGCTGTTCATGGTAGTGCAGATTTCTGCTTGGGGTTCAGACGAGCTTGTAGAATTCGGTATCCATAATACAGTGGTTGGAAGAGATCAGGGGCACGATGACAGAATGAATCACCTGATGGCTTAGACTAGGATCCGCATTGAGTCTCTTAAGAGAGGCAACATCAGTTTGCAGTCTATTCGTTCTTCCTTTGACACAGAGGAAAATTTCTGTATCTGAAATAAAATTGTTATAAAATGTAACATGCAGTACGTGAAGTAGCTAGCGCACGACGAAGACTCACAAGAACCAAGTACACCATTAAGGATCGGTATACGATATAATATACTGATGCATAAGTCGCAACGAAATACCACGTTATCTAATTTTAGGCTTTTGATGTACTAGTTGTCATGAGTTTATTACCGTTGGAAAGTTACATGGATAACAATTGTAAAATAAATTGTTTCCTTTCAAAATTTTGGCATTTATGATACTCTCATGATGGCTTTCTTTTTTGTGCTGTTGAAATAATTTCAAATAGACTATATTTACTGAGTTTTATTCTAACGGAACTGCTAAACATAAAGATTTATGTAGATTTTCTCTAAACCCTATTTTATTTATCTCAAGAGGTCGCTTGTACTTTGTATTGAAATCTAAAGGTGACGCAACGCTCTTTGTTACTCTCACTGAGTTGTATCCATTCAAAGTATAATGACATTCTATTCAGAGAAATTAATTTAGTGGGCTCTTTGCTACGAATATATTCCAGGAATGTAATTCTGGCAGCTGGGTGCTGGAAATAAACAGTACTGCACGACCTGCTCATTTCGGCCACCTAATGTTGGCTTGGCATTGCCTCATGTCACAAATACAAAGGGGAAAACAAATTGGGTGTGAGTGTGGTCTTTCCTATAATAGAGTTCTGTGATGACAACCGTCGCATAACACAATGTGTTCTGCGAATTGTGTGTAAAAACATGCATTTTCATCGATATTTCCATCAATGAATAATATTCAAGCTGTGTGTAACAATAATAATAAAGTTCTGTCAATGTCACCATGCACTGGAGAATTTCTATTTATGCCGCTACGTATAGCATTGTTGGAATATCACTATGCACAAAATACACAACTGAAATACTGCCTCACCTTCTTATCACTTGCACGCCAACAACGAACATTTCTTCGCTTTGGTAAAATGGAGGCTGTTCGAGCACATGCAAACATCCGGGCTAGTACCTTCACTCACAACGTACACGTTTATACCGTCAGGGATAAGTGTAAACGGGGCTCTAATTATAGTAGAAACGGTTTAAAATATAGATTTATTAATTAGCCTCATTCATTCCTCTCTTATAATATTAATTTAATACTGTGTCCGTGTCGTTAAGAAATGACAGCTTGATTTATTTATCATGGCTTCATTAGTTTTCAAATTAACGTTAGAGTGTTGGAAATTTGTTATCCAGAGTTTTTATTTTTCAGACGCAGGCCCAAAAGTTTGATGTTAGCGATAATACAGGTCCGTAGCACAGATACACGATTGAACCAGAATGCGTCAAAGAGAAATTCGCACATATCTCTGGTTTATCGCCTCCAGGTGAGTGCAGCGCACTAGGGCTGTGTTGGGTAGCACCAGTGATCAGGAGATGAGTAAAACAAACGTAATCATACAATAATTCATGAGTATGATCAATAAACTTAGTAAATGATTTACGTGTTTCATTGAACATTATTATGGCGACAATTCATCTATTGCATTGTAATACTTTGGGTGTGCATTTAAGATAAAAGCACAAGAATTTACAAGTAGATGCACTAATTGAACCACTAATGCCGACAGGGTATACATGCACATGATTCCAGAATTATCAATGGTACGGGTACACTAATAAATGAATGAATACACGACGGCATTGGTATACTGGTATAACAAAGAACACAGTAATATTTAAGAATGTCATTCTGCTTACACGTAGGCAGATATTTTTGATTTGGAGCAGTTTTGTCCCACTAGCGCTGAACACAAATTGCGTTTGGACTTGCATCCTTAGCTATGGGAGATTTTCACATTTCACTCGTAATTACTGATTGCATCGAGGTTGTATGACAACTCAGAATTACGCACAGACAACTCGTAGAACCAGCTTTGATGTCCTGGATTAAGTCTAGCGTTTGTAAAGCAGTGATGGGACACGTGAAATTAGGCATACTCCAGAGTGGGTAGGCCGCTGCGGAACGTCGTCGTGGACCGTCCATCACAGCCGCCGCGACGGTATCCTGGCTACGCGTCATTAATTAGAGGGAACAGTCTCCATAAAAGCAAGATGGCGTCTGCAACGTATAGAGAAGATTTGGCTGCTCAAAGAAGCGTTGGCCATGGCTTGTGTTGCTGTAGCGCTAGTGATACCAAACATAATTGGTGGAATAACTTGTAACTTAATTTGTTCTCCTCAATCTACCGAAATAAAAAATATATTTCAGCATTGTGCTCCTGAATGCAGCCATACCAATAAGGTTTAAAAATTCAGCGATGATATATTGGGCGTACGCCGACTTTCCAAGTAATTAATAAAGGAATTCTTTATAGTGAAGACCTAGAAGTTGTATCTCAGCTCAACAACAAACTGGAGCACGCCATAAATGCCAACGGTTATAAAGTTGCAGTCAGAATTTGATCTAACGAGTCAGCAGAAGAGATTATTTCAGTTGCAATATCTGAACTTGCTTCCGTGGACTGACCTGAACCAATAGTTTTGTGCACAAATTCAGAAAAGTTTCGGGCTACAATAAATCACTTTCCTCTCGCAGTTCGTTTTGCTTTTAAAAGATAAAGTTGTCCCTCGCTGCGGTTCAGGTAATTGAATCTTTGTATTCTGAAGCGATTATCAAATCAGATATTCCCTATCACTGCTAAAAATTGAAGAAATGATTTAGAAGAAAGCTCATAAGTCAGAAAATGTTGTGTTTATTTCATGAATAACAGTACGCAGTGTGTTGGTTACTTGTTTCGTTTCCTCGCCCACAGTTATAGTAGTGTGCTACTATTTTGAATCCTTATTTTGTTAGTTGCGTCTTGTTTGTTGGTAGTTGCGTTCTGTATACTCTGGAAAGTGACATCCACGTGCGACCTGTTACGCGTAATAGCGAGAGCATGTGGAGGGTTGCCAGTGCTTCCACTCCTAGGGTAATTACCCTAGTCTAGGGTAATCAGACCCCTCCTAGGGTACAGTCTAGGGTAAAGGAAAAAAATGCAAAATCTAGGGTAAAATCTATATTTCAAATCTAGCATATAAAAATCTTGAAAAAACGTAGAAGATTGACAATAACTTCAGTTGAATAACCCAAATGAAAATTAATTTAGCAAAATACATTAATTCAAAGGTAGAAAGTATCAACATTTGATTGATAAATAGAGCACAAGTTAACATGTTCCATACATGTACTGAACAAGTTGCAGTTCTTTCCGCAATGTGTGGCGCGTAGTATCTTTACATAGTACTACACCAGTGTAGTCTCTACTATCTCTTAATATAGTTCAACTATTGGATCAGAATATGGTTTGTGGTTTAGTTTTGCAAGTAATAAATAATAGACTGTTATAGATACGATGGCGAAGGCCAATGTTGTAGAAACTGAAGTCTTTGTGCGGCAATATTTTGTTCAAGATGCAACTGGAGAAAGCGCGAAGCTAATAAAGTGCTGGAAGAGTTTACTTTGCAAAGGCTGGTCTACCAGTGGTTTGTAACGTCACCTAAAGAGTATACACAACATAGTGAAGCCTGAAACTGTAGACCCAGATGCGGCAACTCGTAGCTCAGAAGACAGAATTCGTATTGGAACAAAGCGCCCTCATGCAAGGGCGAGCAGTAGGAAAAGCACTAAACCTAAACAAACAGAAATAACAACCTTTGTGAAGGTACATAAAACTACTCCGGAAGAACAAGTGACCAAGATTGTAGCAGTTGATGGCGTATCAGTAAATACAGCTACAAAGAGTGAATTCATTTAGAGAATCTTTCTCAGGTATAGATTTTTCGCTTCCTAAATCGTCAAATACTGTCATGAAATGGGCAAAAAATACAATAGCCTAAATGTAAAAATATGAAGAAACCCCGGGATCCCGGGAATTCCCGTATTTATCTTCCAGGAATTCCGGGATTTTCATTTTGTCCCGGGATTGCAAACCCTAGCTTCAACGCCGACTCCAAAATCTTTGTCACATTTATTAGACGAAATTCGTCAAATGAAAAAGTTTGTCGATAATAAATTTCTTAGGGGAGAGTGGCGAAAACATTACTTGGATGAACAATTGACACCAGACATGTCAGCCGTTAATTATTTGGAAACATTGTTTAGCCGTAAAAATGCCAGTGGGCTACCATGTTGTCCAAATCTCAAAATTATAATTTCAACGTTGTTCCCCCTCCCATTTTCAAATGCGTTCATTGAGCGCTTCTTTAGCCAATTAAATTTGACCAAAACTTTACAAAGAACTAGTTTGAGGAAAGAAACCGTGCGAAGTTTGATCCATATGTTATGTAGTGGATAACCTTGAAGAATCTTGTTCCACGGCATCCAATTTGCCAAATAATACTATTTTAATTAAGGCTATTAATGAAGTGAAAAGTAATGCTACGCGTGCAGAATCTTCAGCAATGTCAGTACCATAGAAAAATAAAATGCGGAAAGCCTGATAGCATTTTCATTATGATGTGGATTGTAGTTTGTACAATGTATTCCCAGAACTTTATATTTTTATATGAGTAGTATAGCTTCGTGGAGATAAAAAATTATTTGCATTAAGTTAGGCTTTTTCTTATTTTGAACAAATTTATCTAAGGCTATACTTAGCACCGCACGTAGAGTTCATTCTTTTTGTATATGTTTTGGATCGTTTAAAAAATTCAATATCACGAGCCACGGCTTGGATTTTGTGTGTTTTGTTTCTGTGTTTTTTTTGTGTTTGTTGAGTTGTTCATCGATTCACATTTGGGAAAATCTTTTGAAATTTTAATGGAAGGATGTCATTTTATACACATTTCTATTATAAGGTGTTCAGATCATTCATTCATTAATTAACGAATCCCCAGAAACTTTAAAAATGTTTTCAATGTGACGTAATTAAGGACAAAGACAATAGCATTTTTAAAGTCTATACGGTAATTATTATATTGCCCTCCATTATATTTTCTAGGGTAATGAAGGAGCATTCTAGGGTAAAATACTTGCCAGCCTAGGGTACAAAGATTGACGAGCGTGGAAGGCCTGAGGGTTGCCGAGGATAGGTTAGGAGAGTTAGTTTTTGAAGCCAGTAGAGGTCGGTTGACTACCTTTGTACTCCTCCGTGTATACTTTCATCGGTGACTTCGTTGTGCGTGATATGGTGAGTCTGAGCAAGGACGAGTAATAAAGGCTGAAGTCCGGTGCTAGAAGACTCCGCCATAAGATAGTCGCCAATGTATGAAGCAGGATGGTATAGTTTCATGTAGCATAGTCAAGCCGACCGGTTTTATCGCAAGTGGTATGTTTTAAAGTGTAATATCCTGAATGTGGATACCAATAAACGTAAGTTTCGCATTTTGTTGTTTCCCATGAAAGCCGGATAGAGAATAGCGCCACAAGTTTGGGCCTAGAGGTAATAGGAAGCTGATACGAATTCAGAAGAGAAGTTCGGTCGTAATTTGCGTTCAGGTGTATTTTGGTGAACCCTTTTGTTGGTGACTGTACCGAAGCCTGGGACGGCTCTGGAGCTTGTTGGCTGATTAGAGCCTTGGATGCTCTGGAGATAGGTTGATAGGTCTGCGGTTCTTGGAGGGCATTGAAAAGTAAGGTAGCAGCGCTACGACCCGTGCTTTGCGTTGGTTAGGCTGGTGAAGCGGTGGTCGCGTAGCCCAGTATATATAAATTCCGCGACCCCGCGGCATCAGGACTACCACACAGTCACACCTGTCAAGCGGATGCCAGAACACTAGATAATTAATTACCGCTTCAATTATGGCATTGTAATTTATTGCTATAATCTGAAATGCATTTAGAAATTATCCTAACGCAAAAATGGAGGAATAAAAAAACACTCATGTGAGCAGACCATCAAATGAGCAGTTTACTGAATGAACTATAGCTCTATTTGAAAATAAAGCCATGTTTGGCGGCGCCTGTGAACTAAACCCCTTCCAGGTCTTTTTCTTCGAATAGAATGAAATTCAAGATCCTATAAAAGAAAATCAATTTCCTCTAAGTAAAAATCAAGATCCTCAAAGTAAAAATCAAGATCCTCAAAGTAAAAATCAATTTCCTCTATGTAATAATCAGGATCCTCAAAGTAAAAATCAATTTCCTCTAAGTAAAAATCAAGATCCTCAAAGTAAAAATCAATGAACTCTACTTGGAAATCAAGTTCATCCAAATGCATTTGAAGTTTCTAAAACTGAAAGCCGAGTTCGTCAGAGTGATTATACAGTTTCTCAAAGTTTCAAATATTGAAAATTGAAGTTGCTTCAAGTTCCCTTCCTGTGTCAATTATGAAGTATCTAACATATCAGAGTTCCGTTTGGAGTCAGTGATGTTGATAACCATTCGTGTACGGAAAAGAATTTTACTGAAAATGCACGTAGATATATATTTATTAATGCAAACGTATATCATGAACTTATTCATTTGAAAAATGTTTAAAAACATGTTACTATAAGCTGAGTGAGTCCTGTATAAGCTAGACTAGATATACCAATATTAATTGTCTCACAAATGGCACGTTAGTAACTACCTTGACTATAACATTGACTATCTCTCTGAACGCACCATCGCGTTCTTCCTCGGAACACTGCTTCCCTGTACAACAAGAACAACTTCAGCACTTAGACGAACAATATATTTGTGCTAACTACTTCCTCTGACTACACGGGTGAACCCGTACTGTGATCTAGCTGCAAGTGAGAGGAGCTCTCCATTTTGATGCGCAACTCAACTTCCATGAAATGCCTGCAAAAATCTGACTGGCGTCCCTACGTTCGCCATGCACCCAGAAACCTCTACGTGGGCACACCTGGGCTATGTTCAGTGGCACCCTACCTGCATTGCGTCTCGACTGCGTCCACAGCAGGCCCTGCAGTCTATGCCTCATATGCTAGTTGCTAGTGAGCTTGGCGCCGCCTTTTAAGGTAGGCGCACACTTGTCCGCATCGTACGGACGGCACGAATCGGACGGATAGGATTTTCTGCGCACATTGTCAGCATTGGACCATTCACCATCAGCAGTTCTGAAGCTGAGCTCTCCTGAAAGGACATAACCCATATCTTTGTAGTTATAAAGTTGTGAAAATGTTGAACAGTGATTGTGAAGAGGAAGAAATTGTAGTGGTTAGCTGTTTGCTGGCAGAAGCATAAGAACAGAAAGTTGGAAAATAGAAAGCATGGATCCACAACATTAACAGGAAAAGGCTGGAATTTGGATAATTTCATACATTTTTCCATGATCTGGTGGAAGATGATGTCAAACTTTTTCGTGACTTTCGCATGACGTATTCAAAATTCTCTCACCTTCTCAACATTCTGGAAATGTATATAGCGAAAGAAAATACTTCATTCCGCACTCCAGTCAGCTCTAATAATAGACTAGCAGTTTGCTTATCACTTTAACTGCGGCAATTAAATATTAAGTTCAACACCTGACTAAAATTTAAAGTCAATTGTATAGGAAGCTATTTGGAAAATACCAAACATGAACTGGATCGAGCCTTCATTTTGCTTCGATTAAATATTTATGAAAATTGAGTTTGCGACTACTGATCGGTTAGCAGCAATATGAAAATTACCTCCGTGTACCACCGGTGGCGTGATGCCACCGTACGCATCGGACCGCATCGTACGCATCGGAAATCGGCAATGCCGACGAGGATCCCCGAAGGAGCATTCAATCCGATGCGTACGAACGATACGGATGGCCTCATTTGGCATTTGCTGGCAAATGTGGAACCCTATCGTCGCATCGTCGATATAAAATCATTTAGTTCTATACCATTTAGTTGTATATAAAGGTAGGCGCACCTTACGTACCTTGAAGGTATAGAATGATACATTTATTTTCAATTTTGTGCTAGATAACTAAATAAACGGAAAATGTCCATAAATTTTCTTGCATCCTTACCTTAAGAAAACTGCTAGCCTTTCTTAAGGGCTGACTGGAGTACAGAATGAAGTATTTTCTTACGCTATATACATTTCCAGAATGTTGAGACGGTGAGAGAATTTTGAATACGTCATGCGAAAGTAGCGAAAAAATTTGGCATCATCTTCCACAAAATCAGTGTGCTTACCTTAAATATTACCTTATAACTAGCCCGTGTGCTTACCTTAAATATTACCTTATAACTAGCCCGTGTGCTTACCTTAAATATTACCTCATAACTAGCCCGTGTGCTTACCTTAAATATTACCTTATAACTAGCCCGTGTGCTTACCTCAAATATTACCTTATAACTAGCCCGTGTGCTTACCTTAAATATTATCTTATAACTAGCCCGTGTGCTTACCTTAAATATTACCTTATAACTAGCCCGTGTGCTTACCTTAAATATTACCTTATAACTAGCCCGTGTGCTTACCTTAAATATTACCTTATACCTAGCCCGTGTGCTTACCTTAAATATTACCTTATAACTAGCCCGTGTGCTTACCTTAAATATTACCTTATACCTAGCCCGTGTGCTTACCTTAAATATTACCTTATACCTAGCCCGTGTGCTTACCTTAAATATTTCCTTATAACTAACCCGTGTGCTTACCTTAAATATTACCTTATAACTAGCCCGTGTGCTTACCTTAAATATTACCTTATAACTAGCCCGTGTGCTTACCTTAAATATTACCTTATAACTAGCCTGTGTGCTTACCTTAATTATTACCTTATAACTAGCCCGTGTGCTTACCTTAAATATTATCTTATAACTAGCCCGTGTACTTACCTTAAATATTACCTTATAACTAACCCTTGTGCTTACCTTAAATATTACCTTATAACTAGCCCGTGTGCTTACCATAACTGCTACCTTATAACCAGCCCGTGTGCTTACCTTAACTGCTACCTTATAACTAGCCCGTGTGCTTACCTTAAATATTACCTTATAACTAGCCCGTCTGCTTACCTTAACTGCTACCTTATAACTAGAACGTGTGCTTACCTTAAATATTGCCTTATAACTAGCCCGTGTACTTACCATAACTGCTACCTTATAACTAGCCCGTGTGCTTACCATAATTATTACCTTGGAATGCCGTATGATAAAATCAATCACTAATCTTTCAAATTTCTCCCCCAAGCAACGAAGCAACGGTTGGAGGTCGTGCACCTCAATCTTCTTCAGTAACGCGAGAATCACTGGTTCATTGCGATTCCCGGGAGGCTTTCTTTCAGCAGAATCCTCGCATTTCTATTTAGAAGAGGTGTTTCAAAGAAACTTGTATAAATTAAATTACTCGCAGCTGTTACTTTCTTTTTACTACCATAACATTCAAATTTTTTACATTGATTGTCATCAATTTATCAAATGAGATTTCTTGAGGAACTAAATATTAAATTTTTATGCATGATTTTCGCTCTGAGCAACTTGATTTTTACCTTAATGAGCTTGATTGTTAATTGGAGCAAAATGATTTTATCTTTCAGGAACTTGATTTTTACAAGGAGGAAAGTGCATTTCACTTTGAGATACTAGAGATACATTTGGAAGGATTTAATTTTTATGGAGAGGTAATTAATTTTTGCATTGACTCATATGATTTTCAATTGGAGGAATAGGATTTTCACATTGTGGAACTTGAATTTTAGCTGGAGGAATTAGACATGGAAATGGCATAGTTTATGTTTATTACTAACTAGTGTGCACGGCCCGCCAAAAATGACGGGATTCAATACCTTTATTGAACAAACTTTTCAGACGTGGATGGCTCACAAAAATATCTATCCTAAAGGGCCGTTTACACTGGTCTACATTTTGCTGCAGGCTCACGTGTAGACGCCTCGTGTGGAGCTTCACAAGAGCCATGTGCGTTTAGACTAACCATTGGAGCGAGCCATGGAGCGCGCGCTGCTCAACAGGGCTGCCACTCTAGATATTATATAGCTAGATCTAGATGTTTTTGCTGAAGCCTAGATGTAAAATTTTGAACCTAGATATTAGCTATAAAATCTATATAGTTTTTCTGTAAGCTATAAATTTTCTAGCTAGAATTACAATTAAGCTATGTACATGATAGATTAATGTAAATTCGAATTAAGAATTCACCCTAATGGTTGGTTACTACGTCATTCTTATTATATTTGTTAATTTACTTAAGCAAATTGTCTGAATAGTGAAGCAACCATATTCTGATCATGTTATGTTCAGATTATGAATGACACCAAGACTGCTATTTCACGGTTCATAAGCTAAAGCACACTATCTCCAATTGCAAAAATAGTGATGATATAAAAAAATCATGGAATAAAATGCACATACATAATCAAGAATGTATTGTGACCTCATTTTGACGAAAGAATGACCAATGATATTGGTAACAATGAGTTCAGTTTATTGTTGGATGGAAGCAATGATATTTCTATCATGAAACTACATGGTGTATCAGTTATATACTAAAGTAATGCATCTAATAAAGTAGAATCAACCTACTTAGTAATTGCAAAATTATTAAAAATGATGAAGGTAGCGGTGTGAAAGCCTTAAAACAATTGTTGATAAGTAGGAATCTGAGCATTGATAATTGCAATGCAATAGAGACTGACCTTTCTACTCGCAACACGTGTGGAATTGAAGAATATTTGGATACCAAGCTTTATTAGGGTAAATATCAGGATACTAGATAATTTATATAAAGATAAATTGCCTAATATAAAGCAATTTATGATATAAATATCCTTATATGCTATTGTTCAACTAATTTATTATAGTAGATAATTAATTTTTTTCTAGATAAATTTTTGGATGTTTTATTTTTAAATCTAGATGTTTCTCGATATTTTTTGAGGGCACACTAGATTTTTTGGTCAAACACAAGTGGCAGCCATGCAGCACAAAACCAGTCAGTGTGGCTTGCTGCTTTGAAATATGGATTGCTGTAGACGAGCTTGTGTGAATATTGTTGCTGCATCGTAGCTACGTAATCTCTTTTTTATTTGCATCAGTGTAATGTTACTATATTCGTTCATTTTCATTAAAATATAATGGAAAGCAGCCTCCTTATATTCACAGCGTTTAGTCTGCCAAAGGCATTGATGGGCTTAGTACATTTCAATTAGAAGCAGTGTAGTTTCTCGCGGCAGTGTTGAGTCAGCCATTACGGGTGAGCGAGAGGCGCCACCTCACTTGATGACTACTACTTGCATACTGACCGGTCTAGAGCAGCGCGGCCAGCGCCGCTCACACGTGCAGCCGCTCCACGGATTCAATCAAAGTGAATCGGGAACTTCGGGCTCACACACACAAATATGAGCCTCAGTGGTGAGCTTCGTCTACACGAGTCGCGCCTCACAGCCGAAATGTCCCCTAGTGTAAACACCCCTTAACAGTGCCTGTGATAAAAAATATTCTTGTACTTGCGCTCTGGTGAAACTCGTATCACAGATGCGGTCATTATGGCTATCTTCATGAGCATGACAGAGAAATGGAAGAAGCGGACTCGAAACATATAAACCATTGGTATTGATAGGTAGTAGCATGAACCGTGGAAATTCCTAGGAGGACCCGTGTAAAATTTTTGTCAATATTACCTAACATTTGCTAAACTATCCTATCCTAATCTAACCAAACCTATCCTAAACGAGCACATCCTGATACAATTCATACATATCAATGCATGTACAGGCCAACTTTTAATGTTATACTGAGGAATTCGGTATCCATGATACCGCAAACTCAGACATCCCATGTTTCTTAAGAAGCGGACACCAAACAAATATATAAATAAATATATAAATAAACACACAACGGGTATTATTAGGTTAGATGTTCACACGCAGTGAAAAATGACAGCTTTATTTTCAAGTAAGAAATACTATTCCTCAATGAGAATTGTTTTTAAATGAACTAAGGAAATAAATCTCAGATGTTAGAGCTGCTTTGTTTTCAAAGTGTAAGGAGCGGGCGAACAGATATGCTTGTCTTTTGTTATAACTAACATTCTTACGCAGGTCATTATCATATATTTTGGCGCAAATGCTTCATCCTTGTCTTTCAATGGGCTTCTTACGCCGAGCCATGGGTGACATATTATATTCTTTCCCAGAAATGCAAATCTAAATAACGGCAAGTAACGGAACTTTTTTAACTCAGTATGCGGCCTGCGTCGCATCAGAAAATCATCAATATGGAAAGGCATCGGAGATACACGCACCGTCTCCTGAATATTAATCATTGCAATTGATTTTAAGAAACTTGAGCAAAAAATGTTTCTCGGAATTTGCAAATTTAGACGCGACGCGTGTCGCATCAGCAGAATTTAATAAAATTCCCCACTCGTTGGAATGAGTGTTGGAACGGTATCCTGTATACCTTTTCTAACACACATATAAGCTCCTGCGGTCTTGTTCATTCCAGGAACGAGAGGAGCCTACAACTGCTGCTCGAGTTCCCAGAAGCGCTCATATCGGTCCAGCGGTCCGACGCGGGGCTCGAAATTGTGAGACATTTTTATGTTCTGTCTAGCGAATATGAGAAATTTGCGTCTTGAATTTCGTCCGTGAGGAAATTTACTCCTACCTAATTCTCGGATTCGTTTTTTTTCATTTTCAAGGAATTCTACTTTCATTAATTTCAAAAGATTTTTGTGCTTTCTATTGCGAGAATTTTTCCATAACTCTGGAAAGTTTTCGTCTTAAGTTTTTGGTTTAGTTAAAGCATTTAGCGAATGGAAGGTCTGGTGGGTTTTTGGGAGTCTGTAGAAGATGATTTATTCTGATTTATTATGGTCATTTCACTGGGATTGTAATAATAAAGAAAAGCTGCATCAGGAAAGACAGGACCGGACAAATGGTAATACCAGCGTTTAAAAAATGAAGGAAAGAAAAAAACTGAAGTAAGAGCAGGTGTACGGGACAAAGGGAGAGAAACACTGATAGAGAGTGTACTAAACTTCACCAAACTCACTTTTAAAAGTATATTGTTCTGTATAAGTACGTATATGACCATTTGCCGAGTGTACCTGACTTTGTGTAGCAGGTACCGGCGGCTTATAACTCACCTTCTATGAAATTTGGTCTCAAGGAGAATTTGAAACATGAAGAATTTAGAACAATTAAAACTTTTGAACAATTTGGAATTTTATTCGTTGACGTGACATGAAAATAAAATTTATTAGATAAGCACATCACTGTTGAAACAAGCGTGTAATATTTTTAATAAAAACTCTATTTCAAACATAATAGAGCATGATGATTCTCAAATCTGTAGCATTTTCAGGCCTATTTCCCACAAACGAAATTCAATATCATACACAAGAAAATTAATTTCACACGCAAGAAATTCAATTTCACGCAAACGAAATTCAATTTCACACAAAAGAACTTCAATTTCAAGCAAAGAAAATTAATTTCACATGTTCACACGTACAACTTCTGCAGATATATTTCACCGTTTGAACAAAGGTTTATTGCTCTATATCCCTCTGAAGATTTTATCACGTGCAGAAAGACCTCGTACTGAAATATAACAAGATATCTGCGAGCCACAGAAAAAGAATTTGCCAATCTTTCAATAGAAATAAGAATTGGAGAGAACTTTTTAAAAATTTGGGGAGGTTAATGTTCGCACAGTTTATGATTGGATACGAAATATGCAAAGAAAAAATGATAATCAAAGACCAAATGAACAGAAGAAAATAATGATACACGGTATCTTCGATCATACTGAGATGAGTCCGTCACAAACTCTAGTGGAATTGTAATGAGTAGGTTCACTGTATCAGTGTGTGTTGCCACGGTGAAGAACCGGTTGGACGGTCAACTGATTTCCCTGAAAAATGTGCGTCCAATGATTTACAATGTCACTGCTCCTGATAGCAAAATTAAAAGAGCACAATACTTGGAAAATTTGCTTCAAGCTCGAGCAAATGGAAGAACTCTAACTTGAACTGATGATACAAATTTCAACTTGCATAGTCGTCGGAAAGAAAGAAAATCTAAAATTGAAACAATATCATCATCAGTGCTACAAAGCATGCGAAGGTGCAAATTTGCACTGCATATATAGGAGCAACGACTGATCCAAGAATGCTTCATTTCACAACACGACGAGGAGCCTTCAAATTTGAAAATTTTAATTAATGAATTGAATAACTCACTGAGATATATATATACTATTAAAAGGATAGAGAAGCCAACATTAATAATTGACAATGATCCCTGCTATGTGTGGAGTCAGTTGCAGAACACGGAAATGTACAATTACTTCACCTTGCTCTATATTCTTACCTTTCAAGTCCTGTAGAACTTGTTTGGAGTGTTCTCAAAAGCAACATCAACACGTTCCCTGCGAAGGGACTCACTGGTGGTTACTGAAGGGATTTTCATGGTGCTGCTGACCGACCTGCAGTCACGAGCTCAATTTTTATAAATACTTGAATGAGAACTAAATGAAGGCCCGATCCGGTAAATATTTGCTATTTTCAAAGTAGTTCATAACAATTAACTTTATACGTGAATTTAATATTGAACTTCAGTTTAAATCAGCGCAGGAACTGGTTAAGCAGAAAGCGTGAAATTCTGGAAATAGAGATTGCCGAAGGAATTGGAAGTGCGGAACAACGCATGTGTATACTTGAAGACATTGCGGAGGCGGTAATTGGGAAAATATTTGGAAGGATGCTTGCAAAATTTGCGAAACGTGTAGAAAAATATTAACCCTCAGTAATGCGCCAGAATGATTCGAAAGAACTTTATTGAATTAGTTTTAAATTTAATGTATGCGAAATTTAAGACCCATAAGGGAAATTTCCCAATGTAAACAATATATTAATTCCAAGTATTCATTTATAGTGTATATTAAACTTTTTTTAAGTGACTATTTATTATAATGATAGGTAAAGTGAAGCATAGTCTTATGACTTATTTGAATTTATGATTTAAATAGTTCCTTCAAATGACTGTCATTATAAATAAAAATATGTGTTTTTTCACATGCATTATTTTTGTTATTGAGAGATACTGTAAAAAGCTTTCTGGGAAAGATTCCACGTTTATAAATATTTTACCTGATAATAACCTTGGTGTGTTTATTTATTGATATATTTCTTTGGCGTCCACTTCTTCTGTCTCTCTGTCATTAGGTGCTTAGTGACCGTGTCTGTGATACGAGTTTCACCAGTGAACAAGTAGAAGAATGTTTTCATCGCAGGTACCATTAGGATAGATATATTTGTTTGTCATACACATCTGGAAAATTTATTGAAGGAAAATATTGAACTCCATTATTTTTGACGGGTAGTGTACACCAATAAAAATTATATACTATATATAAAAGTCGTCATCCATGAAAAAATGTAATAAACATGTTCTTTTTTCTTTTTCAAAAATGTCATCTATGTATATGCTTAGTCATTATCATAAGAGCTAAAAATATTACTATTTATATATCCTCGTTGGTTTTCGAAAGCCTGTTGCTTTTATTTAAATGAAAGGAGGCGTTGGTATTCATGCTAATAAAGCAGAATGTCGATTTATTTGTCACAGTTTTCAACTCCGTACTCCATGATCCAGGTTCAACTTGTATATAAATCATTTAATTTTACAATTATATTGACTGAACTCAGACAAAGACCCTATATAATAGTATTTATATACATGTTTGCGAAATAATATATGTAATATATGGAATGAAATAGATTTTACCATAGTACAATTTAATACTGTTGTGGGAAATTGTTTTCCGCTTGTGTGAAATTGAATTTTGTTTGTGTAGAATTATTTTTCCGCTTCTATGAAATTGAATTTTGCTTGTGTGAAATAGACCGGGAAATGGTATAGTTTAACGATGAAATTGATGATAAATAGTGCAGATTCTGGGATATGGAAATTGTAGAGAAAACTTTCAGCATCCGCTGAACCCAGCTGAAGTAACAGGACGGAGTGGCGTCACATCTATCCGTATTCCCTGAAGGCACTGGTGATAATGCAGTGACCGCTAGTGGAAACCGGTATAAGCTGATGATTAGAGAATATTTGCTACCTCAGCTGGAATACATGACGTACAGATGACATAGTTGCAAGATCGAGCCACACCAGATGCCGCAGCAAAGTTAATGGCTACACTAAAAATAATTTTCCCACACTAATTTAGTTCACGTTTTGGTGATGTTTGCAGCCTTTTAGATCATCAGATTTAAACGATTGTGATTTCTTCCTATGGAAATATTTTCATGAAAATGAATCTGGAGAAAGGTCACCAAAGGAGCAAAAACTGCATACGACAGCTGTAATTTTTACTCAGCATAAAAGCTAATCAGTAAAGAAAATAGAAACATCCAGTTTTGTGCGGCCGGCATGGTTCGCTCCCATGGCGTAGCGGTGGGAGCCCGGAGTTAGAAGCGGGCCAGCGCGGTAACCCTCCGTACTCCTCCAGCTCGTCCCAAGAAGTCCGAGTCAATACTTGTACCTCCAAAAGTAAAATGGATTTGAAATATGAGGTCTGACTGCCAAGCGAGGAAAATAGACGTTATGCTTAAGCTGCTCATAAAAATTCATGAAAGATTTTCACGCATTAGAAAGATTTAATGCACTTTTTTAACGAACTTGCAGTAGCCAAACAAAATTAGTTTAAACAATGGCATTTAACCAATCAGATAAACTGTCAACGTGTCTTATCTTATATATCTGTCAACGTGTCTTAACTGTCAACGTGTCTTATCTTATCAATAAATAAACACACCCTAAAGCTCATAGTGATATACGGCTCGGACTAAAACTAAGTTGTAATATCCGTTCGCAATGGAAATTATCAAAATAATCGAAGCACTGAGATGGAAGGAGAACACCGCACTGAAATTGCTTCCCAACTCACCATAAAGGACGTGCTTAGAAGGCCGTTCCTCCGTGCAGTAGAGCTCAAGAGGCGCGCGCCGCCCGAGGAGTGCAGGCCCGCCGCAGCGCCCCACCGCATGAGGCGAAGACAGAAAGGCGCGGAGTCGCTCCTGGAACCTCCCCATGCGGCGTCAGGCTAAGAGAGTGCACAGCTGCCCCGGCTCCAAACTTCGGCTTGGATTTTCAAGAAGAGCTTACATTTTTACGGATAAACTCATCCTTTTAAATTCGTTGCCATCCCATTTTTTTGGTGAAGTATAATAAACACAAGCAGAATCCTTCTCAGAAAATGTCTTAAAACAGGGTCCCAGGTAGAGTAGAAGCGATGCTGATGATGTCCCGGTAACCGAGGAGTGCTGATGTGGCCTCCTTGCCTGAGGACCGAGTGCTGAAGCCTACAGAATCTCGTAATTTTTAACAAAGCTCATTTGCCTTCTTAATCTGTAGGTGACTCAAGAAGAAGAACGGCAATCGAGAACAGCAAATGTTTCAGGGTTAGGTTTGTTGGTACACAAGCCCAGCGCAGGTGTTTACTCTTTCCATTGTGTATTTTATTTCTTCTAGTGAAATGAGATTAGCTTAGAAATAGAGTCACTAAAATAAAACTTATAATTTGTATACGACTCATTTTGTTCTACATATTTAAAAGAAAGGATAAACATCAACAAGCCTTATACCTTACAGGAATTAAAACGCTACATATTTGAAAAGCTTAATAGTATATCTCCAATAACTTCAGAGGTCTTGGGTGAAGTAATGAACAGTGCCATGAAAAGAGTACATATTTGATGAACAATAATGGTAGTCGTTAAAAAAATTTTGCATCTCATACTAAGCACACAAATTAAATTTCAAACACATCTACATCGTTTTAATTGTTTCGAACGCTTTCTATTTGAGAGTTTTTCGGGATTGATTTCCAAAAAGAAGGAGTTACTTGAAGGCTACTATTTACTTCAGGATTTTGCAGCACTACATAGACCAGGACAGAGCGCTGCGGTCCACCAACCTAATAAAACAAGTGCGGAGCGCGCTTTGGATCTAGATATTTCCTAAAATCATTGTATACTCAATTGGCGATTCATCCTGCATATTTGTGACTCTGCTAAAGCTGTTGAAGGTATTGCTTCGATCGATCGAATTTCAAGTCGTCAATTTAATACAAGGTCATTTATTTTCTGTAATTTATTTCTATTCACAATTTACAAATTGTAAAGCAAAACATGAATCTCATGTACACACATTAGGGATGTTACTCTGGGGAATAAATTGGAATGAATGAGACATGTCCAAACACGTAAACAATCGCTTGATTCATTCATCTAACATAACAATCTACAGGATGTTCGCATTCATTTCCTTCTTCGACTTTCTTTTGAGAAATAGTCTATCGAAGGCTATATCATCTTCAAATGCTTGCAAACGTTGCAACACATCATGCATTTTGTAGCACATTTTTCAGTTAGGACTTTCAGCAATTTGAGATATTTCCTGTTCCCCACGATAGTCTTGAAGAAGCTGTTATTGGCTTCGTGTTTGGAGTGTTTTTACGAGCGATATTTGATTGAGACGTTTTCCCGCCGCCAAGGTCAGGGTAATGTCAAAGGTCACTCGGAGCCGCAGCTTTTGCTTCCGCTTCCTGCAATGTAGGGCGGAGATGGAGGTTTCTTGTAGTGGGTCTTACTGATCACTGTTAGAGGTTCAAGCTTCGATAATTATGTATAATCTACGCTCTACGTAGTCTCATCGTTAGCCCCTCTAAATTCAGGTACCAAGTTTGATAACTGAAATTTTGATAAATCGCTGGAACCTGACTGACCCGAATTTTCACAGAAAATTCAATTTTTTCATCACTGATTTATCCACTGACATCTCTCTACGGAGCAGCAAACGAAGCCTTGCGTTGGTGAGCCGCGCACGCACGCCTCACAGCCCTACAGGGGGCTGTGTGCGCTGCAGAGGCGAACACCGCCTCTGCTGAGTCCTCTGATGAGCCCTATGGGTGTCCAATTAGCTCCTGTGTAACTTCAGTGTAGCGCGAGTCTAGCATCTGTGTAGTTCCTGTATAGCTCCTGCGTAGCTTTGGTGAAGCCCCTGTAATCCTCTTTAGCTCCGGTGTACCGCCTGTGTAGCCTGATGCGTTGCCAAGGAACTGCTGCGAAGAAGAGACAAATTAAACCATAGTGTGTCTATGCAGTTCTCCCACGTTTATTGTAGTGCCTTTAAATTTTCATTTTGAGCTCCGATCAAAGTGTTGATGTTAGCTCGAATGTCGCGTGTGCTGACTTCCAAAGCTAGGGCACCCATTCCAGCCACGAAAAGTCACTACGCGGAAGATGACTAGCCGAAGTGCCTGGTTTGCGAGCTGTGTCCCTCACGTTCTCTGCCGCCTTTCTAAGCGTCAGCCAGTGTTGCTAACGTTCTGTAGTGTTCGGCCGTTCAAACACGAGCTGTTGAAGTGCATCAGCAAATGAATCAAAGAGATATTGCGTCTCGAAGTGTCCTTAGTCGCTTGATTACGTTTACATACGTCCTCAATTGCATGACTGCGTCTGAATGCGTGATCTTTTAATAAAGCACAATTTCATGTATTCTGAACTTCTTACTCAATATTCACTCGTTCAATTGCACAACCCTAGAAGAAATTATTCTTACCTTAATTTTGTGAAGCGGTTAGTATGCTGAGATGACAGTGTAGGACATAAATGTAAGGATTTTTAAAGAATATTATTCAAGAACGTTTGTCTCTTTCCTCATTAGTTTTATAAGTAAAATTTAAACGAAATGAAAGGTCTATGAAGAAATAAAATAAAATAAACATCAGTTTTTCCTTCTTTTTCTGATTGATTGAAGTATCGAATTTTCGATGAATGGTACAATTAATATCTGCATGCTCTCATATTTCAACAAGACTAACCAACATCTCCGGCTGCTGCAGGACAGAAACGGCGAGGGAGAACAGAAATTTGCGTGTCAAAACTTGCAAGGTTCCTCGAGAAATCTGACGATGCCTCTACCGCTCTCATACTTTGGGACAAAGACCGGCAGTTGAAGAAACTTGGAACTTCCAGCGAAATTTGAAACTTAGGGAAATTTCAAAGCTTGTTCATTAACCTCATTACATGGAACATGAATTCGGAGCGAGATAATCAGCCTTATTTCGAATAGTATGTTCGAAGTTTGGGACCGCGTACAATGTTGAGTGGGTCGTGCGCTTCATGATGTGTAGCGTGGTGCAGCAGAGGCCAGACGTAGCTGGAGCTCGTCACCTCTTAGTCTCAACAAATTACGGTGGTAGTTTTTTATATTGGCTTTTTAATTGAAATATGAAGCAGTTTTCTTCATTCTAATTAATGAAATCATATTGAAGAAGATATTGAGAAGTTATTGTGCTTTTAATGTGGCAGCGAGAGGCAAAGTGTGGGAAGTTCTAACGAACGACGGTGCAGTTTGCAAAACTGCTCGTACACTGTGAGAAATTTTGACACACCTGTGTGTGTCAAACGATTATTCTGAAATATTTTGATACACATCGAAATATTTCATTTAACCGCATATTAAAGCAGTTGACAGAGTTGAATCACGTATTCACGTTTCAAATGGCTCAACATTTTTTTGGTGAAAACTGAATAGTGTTTAATATTTGTGAATGGAGTTCAATTCTCCCTAATAGCCTTAATACCTTCGCTACTTTTTCCTCTTATTGTAAGACATTATCTGTACATCAGTGTAATCAGTTGCCAGTCTAAAAAATGAAATATTTAAGTGAAATGAAATGAAATTACGTTAAGTGTGTCACGGTTGGCTCACTCAAGTTTGTCGTATAAGCCCATGACACACAAAAGTGTGTCAAAATACACAGACTGATTGTGTATATTGTTGACACACTTTTGTGTGCCGGTTTTGGGACAACTTGACACACAAAAGTGTGCCGGTTATGGGACAAAATTTTTTTCAGTGTATTACCCTCATCAGCCACTACATGCCCTTTATTGTGTTGGGTTCACTCAGAGGGATTTAGCAGATAATACTTATTGCATTCCATTTATGTTCAGTACATTAAAGCTAAGCCCCAGTAGTAGCACTTAAATTTACAAAAGGAGATTGATTTAGACTTATCATTAGTGTACACCATGTTACGTTGATAATTTGCGATCGAGCAGAAATTCTTTGATGCAGGATGTTGTGGCCGCGCGCCGCCTGCCCGCTGCCGCACTTCCTGGTGCTGCCTCTCTCTTCTGTCGGCTCCTGAGTTGTCTTCTCTTCCGGTTCCGAGAGCGGTCCAATACCCCATAGAATTTTGAATCTTTTACTTGAAGATGCAACTCATAATTCTAGTGGTCTTTTATTGATGCAGAATTATGACCGTAAACGGATTATATGTTGAGGTACTTCGCTGAAGACAATCGTCGCTGTGAAACAAGGATAGAGGCATAATGAAATACACATTTTCGAGCAAAATCCAGTGTTTCATTTTTCCATTTATATCCTCCTCGTTTTTGCAGAGAGTTTCAACGGAAAACTGGTTTCCTTATTAACAAAGAAGAATTTTACGTGTGAAAAAACGCATAAGAGATACGCGGAAATACTTTCAGACTGGCGTGCGTTTTCAAAGTCTACGGTGTAAAGTAACCATATTTAATTTACTCCCCTTTTGTACTGTTAAAGTGAACTCAAATCATTCTTCCTCTTGAAAGGTATTATTATTATTATATTATTATTATTATTACTGAAATAGATTAAAATAATAATATTAATAATGTATAAAGTACAGTTACCTTCATATTTACAGCACAGTAGCTGAGTGTCTCGTCACTTAACTGGTGTCTCCGACATCGCAGGGCTCTATTTTTGTTGTGGTTCGTAAGCCTCGTGCTCGCACTGCTGTGTAGGCCTGCCAACGAAAGTCTCGTAAAGGCTCACGAGAGATGAGCTCTCTGGAATACGTTATAGAATTCCTGTAGCTCCGATGCTATGCCAGTGATAGTGTCGTTCGGGATATGGTTTTGGCTGGCCAGACGCATTTTTTCGGTCCAAAGGTCACAGAAGAGAGATCTTACCTTGCGCTGATGCGTCAGGAGTCGTTTTGTCTTGGGGCCATAAGTTAATTTAAAAAAATTCTCTTCCTGCTTCCATGTTGGAGAATTATTTTCTGCAGCTAGATGTTGAAGCGCTTCCTCTTCTATTATTTTTTCCGTGCTTACAGAACGGGTCAGAGTTTTAGTTGTTTCTTACATTAATAAAGAAGACAAAATTGCACAAATTAATCCCTTGATGCATTAAGCAGCGGCAATGGCTTGAGAATGCTAAGATGGCATCATTATGCTTTAGCATCTCTTGTTATTACTGTAATATACAGGAGCTGATTCCTTTTCTTACGAATAAGAATAGTACATACTTATTTTAGCAAGCAAAGAGATGCTTAAATCTAACCGATTTTCACAGCAATATTCTCATTTTTTTCACTATTCTCTGCCTTGGATAATCAGTTTTAGGGATTTTTTGGCTGGCCTAAACTTTCAGCTGCTCGAGCTACTACAACACTCTTGCGCCTAAGTTCAAAGCATTCAAATTCAAAATTTGTAATAGAGTTTTTCGATAATTTTCAACATAGCTGCTTACAAGCGAGAATCAGTTCACTATCAGCTTGTTTTAATTCATAATTAGCGTATATCTAATTAGCTGGTTCATTTCTTCCTCGTTACTCTCGGTATTTCATTGCCACTTCCAGATACTTTTAAATTTATTGGGACTTTATTTTATTTTGAATTGTCCTACCATTCCGAAGACTGCGTCACTTGAATACAAAACCTTCAAGACAGAGATTTCAATCTTATGTCTTTTTCAGAAATGATTTTATTTGCTGTTTAGCGTGTACACAGTGATTGTTAGATAGTTCATATAATATTCTGTCGATACCAAACCTTTGAATTATGTTCTGCAGTGCGAGAGATACTAAACCATAATATAGGACCCATTAAACTGTTTCTATACTTCTCACAGGTTCCTGAACGAGATCAGAAACGATCAATGTGCTTCTAGGCTGCAATTACTTTAGTAATTTATTCTCGGCTTACATAACGCGTTCGTGGGGAAGATGGGGAGGGAAGGAGACGAGGCGCTGTTGTTAGCAACTCGTGCTTTGCGTTGCCACGCTTCGTCTCAACTTGAGACTCGCAATGGCTAACCTGATGGAACGTTCGTATGGAACGTGTAATTTTTAAACTTGGGAAAAACGTAAGGAAATGACGTGTGAAACTGCCAAACGATAATGAATGCATTTGCGAATGCAGCAATTGGTCTGACGCAATATGTTGAAAACGTTGCTAAATATCTGAAACTATTCATGTAGCTCAATGTTTTACACTAGACGTCAGGTTGTATTCTGCTTCTTCGAAGGAAATTAAAGCTCGGTCCACGAAGATCGATGGCAGACTACCAATTTACAGAAGAAAATACGAAAGAGCCTGATAAAAGACTTTGAGAAACTTCAAAACGAGCTTTAGACGACCCAGACTTCCTTATTTGGTCTCCACCGATGGAAAAATGTAGACCTTAGCAACAGTTTTCTACGTTCACTCTGTTTCCGGGAGTTTTAGAGTACTAAGCAGTGTTATGCGCTATCAATTTTCTTAGATATTATCTGTGTTATTAACGACGAATAAATTTCTTCTTAATATTTCATTAGAGTTTCAAGATGAAATATATTCATCAAAAATCTATTTGTGTTGGGTATTTGACGAACTTTACGAGATCTATGCTCCAGAGACTGTCACAAACTTATGAGTAAAAAGTTACGAAGTTAATCAAAGTTTTTCTAGCAGCGTTAAAAGGCTCGATGCAGCTGTAAATGAAAGTAATACTATGAGCTGCTGCATGTCTCTCGCAAATAAAACGATCTTATCAGTCAGGTAAAATTGGATATGAAATTATCATAAAGCTCTGTATCATTGAATTATGAGGTAATTAGACACAAATGTTCGAGTTGTTTTTGAATAATTCTCCAGACTACAAAAGCTGCCAAATGAAAGCTCTGCCGGAAATGTTAATAATTACTGCTGCGAGTTACAAAAAAGCATTAAACCTAAACAGTAATAAGTGGTCAGAAATTTGGATTCTATATTAATTAAGTGTCTGTGAATTTTATGAGAGAGTGGGCGAATGTAAAACACTGTACATAATGCCAGACTCAGACGAACATGCAGATTTGGAAAGAAAGAAAGATGAATGTGTGTTGAAAAATAAATCTAGCCCAGTTAGACCTTCTTCAAATTGCATCGTTTTCTCATCAAGAACACGCCGGTGAGGAGTGCAATCTGAGGTTTCGGTGTGAAGGATCTAGTCCCCTTAAGTCTTTGGGCTCGTTACTGATACCCTCACAATTGTATAGTTGTTCGTGCATTGAAACGTGGGATTCTGCGAGCGCTGGGCTACGAGAAGTGCAACTTTTTTCTCTGAATGCCTTCCATTATTTAAATCGGCAACTCTTTCTGTAGGGTGAAAACTGTGGACGTCGGTCCTTTTCTGGAATACCAGAATGAATCATTCACTTTATATTTTAGCATTGCTATACGCATGACTGCAGTGATTGTACGATAAAAGATTTTGGAAAATATAGAGGGAATGAATTTGTTCAACCATGATGCGCGATAGACAGTGGCGTACGCAAGTATATACACAGATGTAATGAAGGAAGCTATCATATTCATTTAACCTTAGAATGGACAAACTTCTGGCTTTATAGGTATCCTGAATAATGTACGTGAGTTTAATTTCAATAAGCTCGTTTGAAACGAGTTAAAAGGCCACAGATAACGTAAAGTAAGTCTGTCTATGCTCGACTGGGCTTCCCGTCAAGTAGCCCCGCACGAACGTTCGACACAGCGCCACGACCGCAGCCGCCGCACGTGCTGCGGCAGCTACGGTGCTCCGAGCTGTCTTTAGAGCCAGTTGCCATGACTACGCGAATGAGACTACACATGATGCCACATCTCATATTTACTTTTTTCTCGGCGTTCCTGCCTTTTGCGTGTCAATAAAATAAGGAAAATAGTCAGCTTTTTTTGCGAAGTGTTTTGATCGCCATTTTATCTCGTGGTTTTTAGCTTGAATGACCATTTAGATTTTTTGTTTGAATGGATTTTATTTTGCTAGAAAAGAGTGCGAATAAATTTCCCCTGTTCGTATTATTTTTCATTAACTCTCATAGAGCAATTTGTTTATTCGTCAACCGGCAATAATTTTTAGTTTCCGGACTTGAAAGCTGGAAGTGTCGTCAGGTCATTCTCACCGCAACCCAATGTCGCGTTACGTGAAGTGGATTTCTGTTTGATTCCAAATCCGACTAGCTTTGAATGTTGGTAATAATGAAAGCAATCTATCGAATATCTATTGGACTAATCGAAGTCTAATGTACGTAATATTGAAAGCAATCTATCAAACATGTTACTGACGAGTAGAGGTTTAATGCTGGTAGTATTGAAAACAATCTGTTGATTATGTTACTGTCGAACACAAGTTTAATGTAAGTAATATTAAAATCAAGTCATCAAATATGTTGTGGACTAATAGAGGCTTAATGCAAGAGATATTAGAAGCAACTCATTGAATATGTTTTGGACAATTGGGTGCCAATGCAGGGAATAGTCAATGTCAATGCTGGCAAAAAACAATTTGTCATGGACTAATCGAGTAAATACTCCAAACAACAGACTGAATCCTTATTTCGATTTTTCTGAGTTTTTCCCCTAGTTGCTCATGTGCTGAGGAGTAAATTTAATATTTTCAGTCGTCTCTCACATTGAATCAGCTCATGATCCTCATCTCTGCATTTTCGTAAGTCCTGCCACAAAATTTTCAAGCCTTTGGTATTCGTTGAGTTTGTTTTTCATAAGTTGCTGTAAATTTTCCTTTGACAATTTGTCTCTTTTTAGCATGTACGATGCGGAGCTTAAAGCTCTTTTGATTCAACATTTATCGAGAAGCAAATGTCTAAATTCAATAGGAATCGAGCCCAGGGAATGTTCAAATTGAATTAGTGTTTTGCTCTTTGAACTAACTTGTTGGCAAAGTGAAATATTTGTCCCCTTCTCATAGTTACATAATTGTGTTCTCTACTGTTGATTTTTAATTAAATAGTGCTTTGTTTGGCGTACATTAATTCCAAAAATTATACGCATCTAAAGGAACTCATGCTTCTTTGTTTTACTCGATGCACTTACACACTTAAATTTATTCATTAAATCCGCGACCAATGATAAATATTTATAATGTATTTAAATATTCACCAGTAACAAGGGAGTTTGCCTTTGCAGTTTACGTTCAGTTAAGTGTATACATTCATTTCGAAACTTAAGAATCATTTATTTTGCAACACAGACTTCTATAGTGATTTTATGGCGATGAAAGCACAGAGGTTGAATTTTTGAGTTGGATATTTTCAAGCCTATTAAAATATAATAATTTAGCAAATATTTTTCATAACAATTTTTCATTACCATTATATTTTTTCTTTTAACAAGGTGAAAAACAAATTTCCTTTCACCTAATTTTTACAACCCAGTTTGTATAGTTTTTGCGTCTGAGGTTAACTTCATTGCTTCAAATCTATAAGACTCCTGCGCGCATTCAATTTCATTGCGGTGAGATCGAGAGCACTCATGGAAATGAAAGCATCGCTCCGCTCCACGGTCTCGAGCCGCAGTTCTCAGCTGACTTGATCTTGACAGTAAGATGAGCTCCAACACTTCACAAGCCACCCAAGTTTTGCGTTTGGCTGTCATAAAGTTCACCAATTTCCGTTCTTTGTTACTTCAGCTCTGTAGATTTGAAATTCTTTTAACGCGAGAAGAATAACTGATGAAAGCATAGTGCCGAATGACGAGTGACGAGTTGATGACGTTTGCTCATGGCGCGCATTAAAGACGCATTTGCCTCCACGCTAATTTCTTTCATTTTTGTGCCATTTGCTTTCTTTTGAGAAAGCAAATGACTTAAATGACAGGCATCAGACTTAAATCGCTCAGTTCTGCACAACTGCACAGTCTTTTCTTGTTTTAAGTTGTTTCGGTTGTCGTTATGTCGGTCTATCTGAAAGCAGTTTTAACCGTTTTGTTAATGAAACAATTCTTTATTCTAATTCGTTTCATTTTTGAGACATGAAATTAAAATTAATTATTTGAATATTTCAAAGCCGATTTTGGGCACAATCTTAAAATGTCAAATACAAAAGAAAAATGATTCATTTAGGTAAAAAACGACTAGGTTGACGGGGTCGAAATCCACGGATTCATTCATCCATGATAGTAATAGCCGTCATAATTATTTTTCCTAACAATTAAACCGCGAAAAGACCAGCCATGTGTATTCTGATGATCTTGTTTGATTGTTTGGTTGTCACTGTTTGCGTATTGCTTTCAATAATAACACTGAATAGAATTAAATACTCTGTTTTAGCTGCAAGAACGAGTAAAATTTGAATTTCACACGTACGCATTTGCGGAAACTATCCGTTACAAACACCCATTTTACGGAAAATACGTCATGAGATTAGTTAGAATATACGAACACTCTAACCCAACGGATGTGTCTCAGGTGGTATAACAGATCAAGAAATTGGAGGAAAAAATACCGCTTAAAATGAATTCCAGTCAACATCAATGAATTGCAATTTAAAAACTGAAATTAGCTGTCATCTAGCATTCAGGTGCCCACTTCATAGGGTGTTACGAGCGGCGAACAGACCAAGCAAACAAATAACCAACACAGTGCGTGTTATGATTTAAGGAATCTATCGAACATTTGTTGACTTTAATGCCAATTCTATTAATTACGATAATAAGTAATCACTGAAGCTGCGATGAATAGCGTCACCAAAATTTTCAATCAACTGTGTTCAGGTAAAATTCTCGAAGCAAATCGAGGCTTCAGCATGGCTCGATATAAAAATGAAAGGACATCATTTTTAGAAGTGTTCATAGTTTCTTAGGCTTACTTGATTGGTAAAGTGTTCGAGCGTATTCTAGCAGGAATTTTCAACTGCACTTCACATCTTTGTTGCTTTTTATTACTTACAAAACAGCCGTGACCTGATGGGTCAGGTTAGCGCTACTTTCTTAACTTATAATTTGATTGATAATGAAGCTTTTCACCTTAAGTGAAAGAATTCCATAAAAATAAAAGGATTTCGATGATAATTTGGTGAAGATTCAATTAGAAATACCTGTCGTAAAATGAAAATTTGTAACAGACCGTATCCACAGCACAGCATGGGGATTCTATTAAGTAGTACCAAGAAAAACGTGAATTTTTGTTTACTAATTAGTGAAAAATTAAATTTTCTGCAATTACAAAAAGTTGAATTTCTTCCTCATTGATGATCAAAGTAACTTCTTAATTTTCATGTATCGTATTTTGAATCCATGAAAGAAATGCAGCTATTTTATCCATGTGAATTTTCGCTTTTAGTAGAAAGATAAGAGATTCCGAGCTGAAAGTTAGGCAGACCTTCCTTTTATTAAAAATCACTTTTTTTATGTTATATGCAATCTTTTCTCGGTTTGCTGCAGTCTTGCTTTTCAATACATAATATTTTATTTTCCAACTTTAATCTTTTTTCATAAACTTGTTTCTTATTAACTGTTTCTACGTTCGGATGATCTTGCATAGGAGCACACCTTGTGCACTGATTCATTGTTTTCTCTTAAACTGGTGCCTTCTTCTTTCCTATTTTTTGGATCGCCTTTGTTATGGTAGGGAGGCTTATACTAACTTATCTAATCTAATGCTCCAACCTAAAACTGGAAGATCACTCATGCATTATTTGGTTCAACGTCGTCGTATATAAAAATCAGTCATCTCTTGTTCATAAATGAAGACCATTTTTGCTGCAAAGCTTTTCATGAATGACTTAGCTGTTAGGGATGCTCTACAGCTGGCTTGGTTTGAATGTTACCTAGGGAATCATAGTGGATAATTGCTTTCATATCCCACTCAACAAAAGCTTTCATAGGTGCAAGCCATTTCAAAGTTTTGATCTAAAAGTTAAAAAAAAAAATGTTCAATTAAAGTTTTTCTCTCTTAGGTTTCATTACTGCTATAAGTGCTTATTTATTGTAAAGGATCCACTTTTCATTTCCAGTAATGATCATGTCCTGAAAAGGGTCTTGAAGTTGATGAAAACGCATTAAGACACACCAATCCACTGTTTGTTTGACATTCTTTCCTGGCAAATCAAGTCTTACCATTTTATTAGCCTCTAAATTTTTGCCAAGTCTTTCCATTTCACTGAAGACAGATACATGACTGATATTCAAATCCCTGCTTAGTTCCCTATCGGAAATGGTGAGACTGGTGATGATGAGGTTGGTAATGGTGACAACAACAGCTCGCAATTCCTCAGAAAAACCTTCAGACCATTCATTTTTTGAATAATTCACTAAACTGAGATGATCCTATTTTGGTAGGTGAAAACAGTCTTCCGTAACACGTGATTTCACTTACTATATCAACGTCATTACCATTTCCACGTACTTTTTGACTGATCCTGCAACTGAACTAGGTGTTTCCTCTCTTCTGAAATGCATAAAGCTATGAAAAGCAGTCGCTCATGCTTTTCACATTTGCAAAAATGCTTTTCCCATATGCATTTCAAATATGAATATGCACTTTAGGTCTGTAAAATAATTTTTAAAATTACCCATAGCCCACGTTCAAATTATAGAGATGTTTTATTGCTATAGAAGATGAGAATATGGGAATTAAAAACTAAACTTTTGAATCATGAGTCAAAGTTGTTCTTTGAAAAGTCCTCAGAACTTTCGTAATAATCTGATGCGTTTATAGATATATGCATAACAGCAGAATAAGTGAAATTAGAAGTTATTATATTCTATATCATCGTTCATTTAACCTGCGAAATACTGAAGAAATTGTAGCTCATAGCCACAAAGGACTTTCAAGAGAACGAAAAGTTACTGCTTTCATGACGTGCGTACACGAAAAAACAGAAGTATTTTGTGCAATTAGCGTTTTCCGTGTTCTCAACGCAAATTAAAAGCAAGGATGGTTCTTACAGAACACATTTGTAGTGTACAAGTTGAGATAGGAATTCCTGAATAGACTGAAATCAGCGCCAGTTCACTAGCATAATCACGCCATCAGAAGAAAAGAAAATTATATTTTCTCTGCCACAATCGGGCGATAAATTTGGCCGCGCAAGCACGCTCATTCAGTCGCTGATGGCTATAATTTGGTCCGTATTGTAGCTTCAGATTACTCTTCCTTCGAGCCAGCGGTTCAGCATATTTCTTTTCAGCGGGAACTCAACTTCAACAGTGGCTTAAAATAATGCTTAAAAATTCGATCAGTCTGGCAAATGCGAATAAAGACAGACGCAGAAAGTTCCTTTCCCTCGTGGTTTTTCACAAAGAAGGCTGAGTGTGTGTACGAGAGGGGTTATAGTTTTAACATGTGGAATTCTTACGATGAAAAAAATGAACTCTGAAAAAATTCATATGTTGAGAGTAATATCTCAACTTTTAGTTACTGGAAACTGCTTTTGGAACCAGTTTTGTTTTTCATTCTATCTTCCACATCAAAATGAAAGGAATCACATTTAATTCTAGTTGATAATACCGCTGAACTGCGAATGTAATCTGTTAAAAACATACGTTAAATTATATTCTGAGGAACAAGAATTCAAATGTTGCCTAAACTAAAGGCTTGTTTTGTGTGTGCTTATTGAACGTAGAAGAAAAAAGAAGACGCAATTTTGATTGGATTTCAAGCGTACTTGTGTTTCTGAATCGTGTGAGTCTGAATTTTCTTCGATGATTGAAATACCTGTTTTGCTTTAGCAGCTCTTTTTCTCGTCTGGTTCCACTCGTGTTTACTTCCTGTTGCATCATATTGCTGATGAAATTATAATGGTGCAACGATTATGTATTGCGACAATAACTATCTCTGATGAATTATTATAAAAGTATTGTTAATTACCCGTGCTGGTAATTGGAGAGATTGCTGTTGAGCATTTTTACTTGAAGCGTTTCCGGGTGGATTGAGTAGTACCAACTTTATGTTAGATTTTCGCCATCTAGCTAGAACGGTTGTTGTCTCCACGACGAGGAGAGCGCGCAGCCTATGCCTCGTATACCTTCATGGCTGCTCCTAAATGTGGCTACGCATCAATGGCGTCACGCTAGTGGCCAGAAGGTGACCGCAGTTTTGAACAGAATTCAATGATGGTGAATAAGTTTCAAAGCAACTATTTCGGTATTTTCGAATTTTCAATAAAAAAGAGAGAACTAGGAAAATGGTATAAAACATTTTTCATTAAAATATATTCTCGAGACTGAAAAAGACTCGTAAAAATTGGACGTTTCGAGCCTTCGCTCATCATCAGCAATACAAATTCGAACAAAAATTCATCTGTAAAATAAGAAAAGAAAACAACTCAAAAAATGTATGACATTACTTATTGACTAGGGATAAAGGAAATGAGCTAAGATGATTATTTAAAACCGGTTTGGTTTTAAAAATGAACAGAGACTCTAAAATTCGTAATTCTGAACACAACTTTGCCCTGGCTATGACTTTGAAGCTATTTTTATTGACTGCTGTGTCGCATTCAAAGGCATGATTACGGATGGCTGAGTGGGATGGGCTTGCTAAAATGTTTCCCGTCCGGTAGCTCCTACCTTGATGCTCGGCAATCCTACATCCCAGAGTACGGGTAGTCATGCCCACATACTCAGATGCACAAAGTGCACAACTATATTTGTATATTAGGGATGCCTGCATCTCAGTAGGAAGTCTGTCCTTGAATCTAAAGAATGATTCAATTTTGTGATTATTGATCAATATTAATTATTGTGATTATTGATCGATATTATTTCTGGATTGTCTGGTGCATAAAGAGGGGGTAAATTTGAGTGTTCCGTGTTTAGAAAAAATTGTTTCACAAGTCTAGGTACTAGTTTTTACAGTTTTTCCTCCTTCATTTTTAAACTGAATTTCATCAAAGTTTTATTATGCCGTGCTTTTAATGTGTGCAGCTCTTATCGGTTTCTTCACGAAGAATTTTCCTTTTTGAAAGTATTTTTTAGGAATAATGGTTTTTCTAGTCGTTTTGTTGAATCTCAAATTAGGAAATTTTTAGATAAGAAATACGCAAATGTTCCGGACTTTCAACAAGCAGCAGACTCTGTACGAACGCTCTCTCTATGTTTCCCTTACTTTGGTCCTCAGTCAGAATTAATGAAAAAACAAATACTGGAGCTACTACAAAAATATTTCAGGAATGTAAAATTTAGATTAATATTGATCAATAATCACAAAATTGAATCATTCTTTAGATTCAAGGATAGACTTCCTACTGAGATGCAGGCATCCCTAATATACAAATATAGTTGTGCACTTTGTGCATCTGAGTATGTGGGCATGACTACCCGTACTCTGGGATGTAGGATTGCCGAGCATCAAGGTAGGAGCTACCGGACGGGAAACATTTTAGCAAGCCCATCCCACTCAGCCATCCGTAATCATGCCTTTGAATGCGACACAGCAGTCAATAAAAATAGCTTCAAAGTCATAGCCAGGGCAAAGTTGTGTTCAGAATTACGGATTTTAGAGTCTCTGTTCATTTTTAAAACCAAACCTGTTTTAAATGATCATCTTAGCTCATTTCCTTTATCCCTAGTCAATAAGTAATGTCATACATTTTTTGAGTTGTTTTCTTTTTGTATTTTACAGATGAATTTTTGTTCGAATTTGTATTGCTGATGATGAGCGAAGGCTCAAAACGTCCAATTTTTACGAGTCTTTTTTCAGCCTCGAGAATATATTTTAATGAAAAATGTTTTATACCATTTTCCTAGTTCTCTCTTTTTTATTGAATAAGTTTCTCAGTATAAATGTGATCAGAACTTCTGTGATATTGTGTGCGAGGGAAGAAAAATTACAGTAACGGTGTGTGTGAAGAGACGTAAGTTCGTAATATATACTTTTTAGGCTCACAGATCGAGTCTATTTTGATTCATTTACAATTTAAATAAGAAATTACAGGCGTCATGTGGAGGTGTCCAATGTTTGGAAGAAATAAATTGTAGCTAAAAAAGTTTTCAAGTCACAATTTCCAATTTTAAGTATTTTTCCGTTTGTTTGTAGGACTGTGCTAAACTTTTGTTGCAACATACGATTTTTGACGATTTCGTGAAAATCATTTCAAAATAAAAAGGCAAGTGTGTAAAGTAGCCTCCTTTATGTAACTCTTATGCTCCAGTGATAAAATAAAGGCCCCAGCTCTACTGATATTCAAAGAAAATCAGCGATTACAATATTTCCTTTTTTTAAATTGTTTAATCTGATGGTGCGGGTTAACGTCGAACCCAAACAAGCTCGACAACCCCTTCATTTCTTGTTGTATCAGAAATAATTAAGAGGAACTTAATGTATTACTATCATTTAACGGGAAAGGTATGCCCGCATATCTTAGATTAACACAGCTTGGTTTGTTTCTTTCTGAGGGAAATCAACGTTAGATCTGAGCTAACTTAATGTCGCCTCTTCAATACATTACAAATGCCGGACCACTAGTGTGACGTCATAATTTCTGTGAGCAGGCTCGAAGATAAACGAAGGCTTTGCTAAACCCAGTTTCGGACTGACGATTATTCGTGTCAGAGCAGGGATTTTTATTAATTCTGTTTTCCGTTTCCATGCTGTGCCAGGTAAGTGTTTCAGTCTTGCCTGAAGTGGTCTCTCTAGATCAGCGGTTCTTAACCTGTGGGGAATTCCCTATTGTTAAGAACGCGACAATTGCCAGGTGCATCTCGTGCATTTGTTCCCACCGAAAAAATATCTATAGTGTTTCAAAATCTAGTACATTACATACAAATGTTGACTTACTTTACAAATCACAGCCATTTACAGACTGTTTTAATAACAAAAACAACCACAATGCGGTATTGTATGTCATGTTTGGGTAAAAGTAACAACACTGCTGGGTCAGGAATGTCACGGATAAGCAAAAGGAAGAAGCTGAGTTGGGGAATGCTCAATTTCACAACAATGCTCTGGTGGGGAATGGAGAGTTGGCTCGCTAAAAAGTGGAGAATTGGAGAAAACAGGTTAAGAATCACTGCAATAGATTGACCTGTGTGATGGTTTACAGTTAGGAATTTTACCGAGATTTCTCTGCTCTCATGTGAGGGTTTTTTTTAGCATTGAGTGTCTCTCCTTTCAGTATTTTGTCAGGTAATGCAGATCTTGCGAGTGGTTTCTTGGAACCTTTTTCTTTCGGATGATGAAAGCAATGAATCACGCCTCTACAACAACTTTATCTTCAGTGATACCTTATGGTTATTATATTTTATGGATCTTTATTTCATCCACTGTAATCTTCATTCTCTCCTCTTTAACAGTTTTATTCTATTAATTATTTTCCATGGGGATTTCATTCGCTGAATTTACATTCATTTATCCTTATCTAAAAAGTCTGATTCGTTAAACTCTTGACTCTTTCATTTGAATACCAACTTAAATGAAAGTGTGATTGCTCTATAAAAGAGAACCTTCTCATTTGAAGGGCAAGCGCCCATGAAATATAAATTTTTATCACTGCTTTCCTACGCCTATTTTCCGGCCTGAATTTTATAGTCTGAAAGCCGGATAGTTCCTGGAAATCACCTGGATAACGGCCCGCCATATCAGCAGGCAGGCAGTTATTATAAAGACGCAAGTATTTATTCTTATAATATCTGAAATATTAAAAGTTCTTTATCAATAGCAAGGATTTATCCAACTTTTGCAATTTTCATTCCCCCAGTATCGCAGCTTCCACTTGCGGTATCGGTTCTTCGAAGCCTTTGGTACGGAGACATCCGGGAGCTGCATTGGGAAAGAGGAGGGAGAGTAGAAGTTGCAATGGCTATCGCAGTAATACTTGATATCTTTTATGTAATATTTAGGTAGCCTAGAATAACATCAGAAGTTAGGGGGTTTATTTTTTGCTGTAGCCGCGCTGCTGTGTTGGACAAGACATTTCTTGGGTTTTCGATGAATTCGCTTCGGTAAAGGCGCTCTGAGAATGCTTTCTAATTCTACCCCATCTCACTCCAGATCCAACGTCATTTGTCTTTTAGCTAACTATTTGCTGGAGGAAAGAGTTTGCTCATATAATGTAAGAGGCATGAATTAGGTAAGAGGCATGTGATCAAGCGTGTTTGAGCGACTTAGGTTGGGGGAGCTGGAAATAACATATTGGAAATTTCCTATGGAAATATACACCTGACTTTTATCTTATACTCTTTTTAAATAATTCACACTTGAACTCTGTTAAGAAGCTTGAATTTAATTCCTAAATAAATTCAGGCTGGTCCTTTGTTATTGTTTAATAATGGAAAATAAATGCAGCTTGAAAATTTTATAAATGCTTGTAGATTTGAGTCGAAGGCTTGGTATCTTTTTTTAGAGTTTGTCCTATTGCTCAGATAGCTGTTACTTTGATTCTAGTTATACGCAATTACCTCAGAGTTGCTGTGTTTCATTTAAAATTTTAACAGAAAAGTTAAGAGCAGAATTTTTTATATTGGCTTACATCAGTACCATTTAATTAACAGTTTACTTGAATAAATCGGTCAACATCTTTAGTTCATTGTAAGGTCCTTGAGTTTTGTATAGATGTGCGCGGGAGTCGATTACTACTCTAGAAAATTCACAAAGATGGTTATGATCAACTTGGTTTTGTCGTAAGAATGCGTTTTTTCTGATACATTGTGTCCAGGCTTTGATTTTTAGTTTCCTCTTCGCCTCAAACATCAATTTATGCAGTCCTTGAATGCATGTAGTGAACCTAAATTTCGGATCCCTAATGAAGTATGCCTTGCTGTGGATGAGCGAAGCTCAGCAGCCGGCAACTAGCGTGCGTGAGGTGGTCCACTTGTATGTCTCTTTGTAGGGCCACCTCACGCTCCACTTGTATCTTTGTCTCCTGGTCCAGTCCGGCATCTTGGGTCCGCTGCACCCAGGGCACTGCACGCGGGCAGCAGAGGCGGCGGTGTGCGGCTTTAAAGACGCACGGGCACCCTGAATGCTGGCCAAAAGTGAGCTGCTCTCGACCCTTGAGAGCTGATCGCCCTCAAATTGATATTTTCCCTAGAACTGCGTCAGGACTGGCTTGATTTACGAAGCTCAGAGGCCGTGAACGGTGGGAAGGGGTATACCGAAATATAGTAATAATGCCGTCATGGTATAGTTTTTGAAATGTGCGAGATTTGAGTTGATTTGCTGTACCTAGTAATGTGAAAACTTGCAGGCGATGTGCCAGGCGTGTTACAATATATCAAATGCCTAACATTGCTCTTAAGCCGTAGTGGGCTTTTGAACATCTTTACTGAAGAAACGTCTTTAATGATTGTTTGATTATTGCAATCTTATTGTACAAATGAGTTTTCAGCTTCTTGACTAGAAGAAGGGAGATAAACTGAGCGAAATTCCAGGTTAATAGTGGTAGAGTTCTCCTTAGCATTCTTGGTACACGCCTTCTCCATTTTTGTTATAATGTGAGAATCTGCATTCACTGAGACAAAAATATTACAGTTATAGAAGTGGAATCGAATCAGAATCTTTCTTGACCAAACAATTTTTTCCCCATGCGGCGCGCCGAAAAGACTCAAATGGTGTGAAATATTCTGCAAGTCATATCGCTCGAGATTCAGACTTAAATACATGATAAAACCAAGCGAAATAAGATACTGGTGTTGAGTGAAAGCATCCCATGTCTCAGTGTAGGAGCTCAGGTAGCATCTTCTCTGCACCGAGCATTTTGCCGGGAGGGTGGAGACAGCCGAAGGAAAATGCACTTTCTCGCAGTGATGTCTAGAACTTGTAGCACTCAGAATTATGCGTTTTTTCTCGCTGCAGGGCGGCCAAAATCAAGCTGGCGTGCGTGTGCTTGGCTTAAATTCTTTGTATACTGAAAAAGTTTTCTTACACATATTTCAAGAGAGAACTATAGAATAATTTAAAATCTTATTATTGATGTAAAAAATATTTATGAAGGCCTTAGCTTGTGAAAAACGCAGGGAAATGGGTAAATTATGTCAGTGTTACTGCCTTTAAGCGGATGTTTTCCATTGAATAAAATAAAAGTTTCGTTAATTGCAATATTTATTTGCCTGTAATGTGTGGAGTTCATGAAATTTGTTCAAAATTGCGTAAAATTAAAAGCCTCGTGACCTAAATCATGAACTTTGTTTCCGTTCTACATTGCCGAAGGACGACTTAGCAACTGAATGAGCTCGTTGAATGTGGATGGGATACGTGGTCCTTATTTTAATTGCACGGCGAAAATACGGGAATGAATTTACAGTATGATACTGACGAAACAACCGTGAAATAAATTTAGTCCTAATTTTCATTTAAGCCCCGAGGTCGGAGAACAAAAGAGAACACATACTTACTGAGCACGGAAATTGGTCAACTGGTGAGCTTAAAGCCCGGGAAATTGTCGACAGACAGATTTTTACCTTTCGGTTTGTTTTATTTTCATGATTGTTATAGAAAACATTTTAGTGTATTTTTACTCATGTATTCAATTAAGTGTTATCATTTATTCGCTGGTTCGTAATTGATAATGAATTGAGGTTCGGTACGTTTTGAATATCGTTACTATTACTCTCTTGCATTTCTTCTATTGAGTAGGTTTCATGGATGACGCTTGATAATTCGTCATCAACTCTGGCATTTCTTTAATGAATTAAACTTCGTTCATGCCATTTTCATCTTAACAATACGATTAACTACTTTTTTCCCATTAGGGTTACCTAAACAAATACAGGCATCAAAGTCAGGGTAAACATTTGTCTCGGTGAACCAGCGCACTCTGCTTGACTTTAATTCAATCGTAAAACTTTCATGAAAGGTATGCTCTGCCCCAATTGTGAGCATTTCATTCAACTTATTTTGTACAATTATGAGCGGAGAAGATCGGCCATTATGTCTTAGTAAAATCGGAACTGAGACAGTAAAGCCACACTGTCAAGTGGAGCCAGATGAGTACCTTTGTTAAGAGTTACTTCTACTATAAGCTTAGTCCTACCTTTCGAGTAAATTTCCGCCTACAGGAGTTTATTTTTCAAAGGATAAACTATATTTATAGCGAAAGTAATTAGTTAATATTCTCTCTAATCGACATAATGCTTCACTACATAAGTGAGTGCATTTAGTATTGATCAAGTATTGGAGTTTTTATCATTTCAAATAAACATTTCATTCTGCTTCTGCTGGGGAAAGCGGTGGCTAAAAATCTACGGAGGAAAATAATAATTACGAATGTTATTTTTTACATGTGAACATAGTGAGTGTATAACCTTCATTCATTTGCTAAGATACTCTCCTGTTAGTTTATACTCGTGTTTCATAATTTTTTCTTTCATATACGAATTTGATTCATTCACAACGTAATATGGTTCATCGATTCTTTTGTTGATGAAGTTTCCCATGTTTGACGTTTCTTCATTCCTTCCATTTTCAAAACTCGGTTGTCATTACTTATTTTTTAACGTTAAATCGCATCTTCACTTTGATTGCTTTACAGTTCCCATTCGTAGCTCACACCACGATCATATGATTTTTTTTAGTTTATATCTTTTCGTCTACTCATCGATACCCAATGTATGACCCGTAATGTTCATTGAGTTTGAGTGTAGCTACTAAGATACTATTCCATTTCCACGTCTCTGTTTGCATTACAATTTCTATTTAATTGCGCATGTATGTCCTTACATGTATGTCATAACCATCACTATTTCCACCCCATAGGCCTCACAGCAAGTCCTGTTCTAAGCCCAGCTAGCATCTCCAGTGTCATTTCCTCATATTGGTTGACATGAGAAGCACTGGCCTGGTTGACACAGTCCCACCTTTCTTCTGGGCGAGCAGGATAGCCAGCTCGGCCGTGCCGAGTCGTGGAAAACAAGAGAATGGTCCGTTAAATTGACTGCCCCCGAGCAAAACTCGGCGCAAATAAAAGAAACTTGGCCCCAGATTTGCTCCTCACCAATTGTCTTCGAGAAGAAGGGCTTCGGGTCATTGAGGAAGCCAATTTACCTGGCACAGCGTCGCAATTTGATTGAAAAACACCTTTCAAAAGAACTTTGGCGTCTACTGCGCTAACAGAATGAAAACGCGAAGGCTTTCCGGCATTTTGAAATTACGCTCGAGCTGAGGTCAAGGTTTGCGTGTACCCGTAAAATATTGTTACCAAATAAGTGTTAATTCATCATTTATAACTGGAGATTAATTTTGATGAGCTAAATGGGAACTAAGAGTTACTGAGACGGTTCAAGGCATTGTGAAGAGTATATGTTCTATTTTCTTTACTTCTTTCATGTTACGTAAAGAAACAAATTAACTTGAAACATATCACTTTAAAAATAACATTATTCTATATTATTAAATAACTATTTTTGACTGCTGTAACGATTTCGTACTTCAACGAGTGTAGAACTTCTTTTCGAGTAGCGAATGCGACGAGGCGTCCGACTTAATTTCATGACAAATCAAATTTATATTAAGCCAAGAAAGTCCAATTCAACTTCAAATCGAATGCAAAACTTGCTGATTTTACAAACTGCGTAAGATATAGGCTTGTATCATGGTAAATATAAAACATTTAATGGTCGATTACAATGTCTGGATTTTACTGCAATTTAGTGTGTAATGCAATCAATTAAGAGGTTTGAAATGACGCAGTAAAAGTTGTTTGAGTTATCTTTTCGAAAAATTCTTTTTCCTTAAAAAGTTTGCCACGTTACCTTCGAGTTTTTCGTGTTGGTGAGTAACAAAAGTATTTGAAAATATCACTGATCATTTGCTTCATGAAACAAATTCTTCAACCCTAATCGAATGATGTTGCAGCAGATTAGATGCCATGTCTTTTTTTAAAGAATGTGGTTGCAGATACTTGGTGTGGTTATAAAAATGTGAATGAGCAGATTAGTTACTAAATTCACTACATACTCCAATCAGAGAGTTATTTAATACATCATGGAAATTGAAGCCTGATGAGTTAGGTTATCACGAATGTTTTCTTCCAGCACAAGTTTTGTTACTCTTGGTGTTACAAAATTTTTATTTTTGGAAATTTTCAAAATAAGAAGTGAAGGCACATGCGTTTTAAGTATGAACTGCTGGGGTCGTGAACCAGTAATGAGGACTAATCTTACCTGAGCATCCAAATATAGAGCAAGAAGACCTTCGACGAGAGGTGCACCTACATAACGATATGCTAATTTTGAAATGCGGGCTAATCCACATTAAGGGTCTGGGGATTTGTGCGGATCAAAGCTTAATTCTCTCTCTTGTTTGTCCTACCCCTCGACGTTTGTAGGTCTTGCAGAACGAATTCAGGTCCATGGCTTCCAAATGCATCAGAAAAAGACCGATAAACTGTCCACGTGCCATTAATACGGAAGAGAGCTATCCGATAAAATTGTATATAACAAAAAGCCCTTGTGTTTGAATCACG
Organism: Morinoia aosen; assembly: GCA_030386875.1. Taxonomy (NCBI): domain Eukaryota; kingdom Metazoa; phylum Arthropoda; class Malacostraca; order Amphipoda; family Talitridae; genus Morinoia; species Morinoia aosen. Next base: position 5,440,073 of record CM059563.1, on the reverse strand, counting down.
ACTCAGGTTTGAACTTTCGAAGGTAGAGCGTCATGTGGTAGAAGAATCGAATGCTGTTATAACCTCAGTGTACGATGTTTTTAATTCTTGTATCACATTGGACGTATGACTCGATGGCGAACCTCTGATTGTTTATTTTGCGTATACTAACTACACAAGAAATAATATTTAAATAGACTTCATGTAATTTACAGTAAATTCGAAAATTAAATATCCCATGAGAGGAATGAAATATATAGCTGACACCACAGTTGTTTTTGTCTGCGACAAGATTATTGTCTTAAATGGAACTTTCGATTTGGTAGAAATGGCGTCACTTAGTATGAAAAGTTTCGGTACCCCCATCTACTTTTGCTCTTTCACATTCATATACAGTCACACTTCAGCGAGCATAATAGCACTTTGAAAAACTTAATACAAATGCCGGAAATAATAATGGCTTATGTGGAATAGACAGGTTATTAGCTAGGTTATGGGGCTGAAATTGATATGGGTATTTTATTCTTTTCAGTAGAAACTCGCAATTCGCTCTGACGTTATTTTATAAAAACTATCAATTCCTTTTTTTGACTTATTCTGTTACTGTTGAAATTTCCTTCATTTCCTTGAACACGTTATAGATATCATCGCTTCAAAACAACTTTGATTTATGTGAATGATGGTAAATAATGCACTGATTTCTTCATTAGATGGCAACGCGAGGACTTGTAAGGATTTAGCTATCAAATTGATCTAATGAGGAAAGTTACCCCGAGGGAAATGCTGGTATGAACAATAATTAAGCAACTTTGTACCATGAAATTTTCCTCGTCTCATTAAGTCAGCGCTTACTTTGCAGGAAAAGTTATTCCTCTGTTTTCAAAATCTGTAAAATCATTCTGAAGAAAATGTTTGTAACATTTGAACGTAAGTTTGAACATGGTGCACAGAATTCGACTCGGTCAACAGGTGTGTCAAAGTATCTTTAGTGGCTCTATCCACATCGGTATCGCTTTTTCTGATTGACTTTTCGTTTCACTGTTAGTATGGCAATGATGGGCGACCTCGTGGCCATACGAGTCTGAATCTCTACTCCATCCCTGTTAAAGTCTGAGGGAGTCAAGTGATGCCGGAATCAATTATGTAAACTTATTTCTGTGCCAACATCGGCACGTGTTGTCATCTTGAGTCTAGTTACATGTGTCAAGTCATCTTCTTTAAGTGTTGAGTGTTAAGTTAGTCATCTTCTTTAAGACAGAGTCGTATCATATTTGTGAGCTCAACGTGGAGCATTTTTAGTTGAAACAATTCATTTTTCAGGAAAAATGCCGCTGATATTCAAATTATACAGGAGGTAAGTTGCTCTTTTAAAATTATGAATAATTAAGCTTCAATTTGCATATTAAACACGAGGCTACAAAACTGAAGGTTGTCATTTTCTGCGCCTCCAGTCCGTCGCTAACAACCTGCACGTGCGGCCTACACAGCCTAGTTTTATTCTCCACTGTTTTCTCCTTCAAATTTACCTTATCAGTGAACAAGAGCATTAGAGTTGTGGCGAGGAGTCGTTGCATAAGAGGACCTCCACGAATCGGCTGCGTTGCCTGAGCACATATTGCTTAGGAACTCGAGCTCTCTCACTTTTTCTTGCGCTCTATTTCACTATGTATTTTATTTCAGTGCCACTATTTCCATTTTATTCTATTCTATTTATTTCGTGAACATGCATGTTATTTACTCCCTAACCCGTCCTCTAGAATAAATAAGTGTGATTATAATCGGAGATTCTAAAGATAGAACTCTTAATTCTTATATTTTCAATGGTAACACTCAAATGATACGGTCATAGAGCTGGACCTTAATAAACATAATCAACAGATGCGGGACAAACGTCCTTTTAAGTTTATCTTTAACTTCAAGTTCAATTTTGGAGAAATCAAACTACTTTAAGACAGGCTTTTATTTTTTAACCTTTCACTAAGCCATTCAAAGGTAATTTCTAACTCTCACTATTCTGCTTCTCCTTACCCGGGGATCGGTACCTTCAACTTAGCTTATCTCATTTCCGAAATAGTTTGCTAGACTAACTTCACCTTGATGCGTCATGTATTGAAATTGAAGATGAGATCATGCCGTACTGAATTGCAATTCTGTTTAAATTGAAGCATAAGCTAAGTACATATATCTCTGTCCTATAATTTCACTCTACATTTAATAATAATCCCTTAGGTGCCTGGCAACGGTAGGACCAATACTCAGCGCATCGGTGCTAATTTCTCTCTGAATCTCATTGCTGGTCGTCGTATCAACGAAATAGAATTTTTGTTGAAACTTTTAATTAGTGAACTACAGGTGTTGCCGGAAATCGATGTAAATTTAAAAATTTATTATGGCCAAATAATATTACACGTGTTGCAAAAATAAAATAATTTTTTTTGAGTGTTTTGAGTGGTTTAAAACGAGTAGGTAAATTCTCTGTTTACGCTAATGAATACTCATTTCAAACCCCTTTTAAATGTTTTAAACAATTTCAGCATAACTTAAAACATAAAAACCTCGCCTTGTTCTCGAGCTCACTGTCGAATGGACTTCTACGATTTGTTCGTTGGCTCAAAAATAAGAGCCTTCGCAAATGAAGCTCACGAAAACAATCAAGTTAAATGAAGTTTACTGACTTTTTTTAACCTCCTAAAATCGGAAAGAATATTCATATAAATTTGATCAAGCGTTACAATTAGCGACAATATTGCATTTGACTAATTATATTGAAGAGGATATAATGGAACACTGATTTCACATTTAAGCCTACTATTCAACTGCCTGGGTACTAAATTTGGCGGGTTGCTGAGAGCCTTGAGCGCCCTGCGCGCGGTTGTTTCCACTGCGGTCTACTCCTATGTTCCATCAAATCGTCCAGGTGAAGCAGAGCTGGGAAAGAAAGTCTCCAGACTCCAGGACAAAAGTGATTGATACTTTTGCAAAGAGTTTAGGGGCTGTCGCCCCGTAATTGATTGATGACGGCCTTCCTGACGAGGAGAAATTCGAGAGAACGCCCGCCATCCGACCGACACTTCTTGTTTTTCCAATTCGACGCCAACGTCGCAATTGATGCCGGTCCGGTCGCCGGGTCTTCAGGTTACGTCTGCTATTTTACCGTTCCTATTTCTCTCTATTGCGCGAGGACGGCAAATACAGAGAATACGTTTATCAATTTCGGGATAATCAGATTCAATTCAGGTGTAGCAGTTACGCAGTTCAGCGAAGTTTGTTCTGTGCGCATTTTTTGTTTCACAAGCTTGTTTTTTAGCATCCATCATCCGCTTGTAGGAAACTGCCTTTAGGTTTTTCTTTGTACTACAAACCAAGGAGATGTTATTAGGCTATTATCTTATTGATACGTGGAAGACTGAAAGGCTAATAGGGCTTCGCATGTTCCATTGCCGAGAGTCTCTGCTGCTGTCGAGAGGAGTTTGGAGTTCCCTGCAACTCTTAGCATGATTATGCAACCATCTTCATCATAAATTATTTTTCAAAGATGAATTTTGTGCGTCATGACCGGTGTAATAACACGGTTCTAAATTCTTACGCTAGTCCCTAGCTGAAGGAACTAAAGGCGAACTGAGTTTGATCTTACTTTCTATCCATTTCCTCTACTTCCAAATCTGTAATATCGCATTAAATCTTGCGATACATTAAATCCAAATTAATTTCAGTTTTACAAGGCTTCATCGTAATGAGAAAAAAAATTCTAATTTCGAGTAACTGTTTTCATTCTCGTGGGTGACTTCGTGCTCGCTAAGTCTAATATTCTGCATCCACATCACGACCAGAAGGAATTTCATTTTGCTCAAAAATAAGATTAACACGTTACCTATATCGACCACCTTGGATATAAATAACTGGTTACATTTTACATTGTTCACAAGGTATGACAACGCTTCATTTTGAGTTTATCAAAAGTATTTTTGAAGAATTAGTGCTACAGTTTTGAGATCTGGAATTTATGTTTTTATACCGTCGGTATGTTCGTTAACAGCCTTCAGGAATCGATATTGGCCTTGAAAACATAATAAAAAACGAGAGCTCTCATTGAATTTCATATTTCTTACAGAAGAATGAAGCATCATTTTTCTCGGCTTATTTAAATTTATTTTATTTTATATTATTTGTGGCGGACGTTGAAAAAACTACTTTTTGATTTGTCAATAATCGTACATTTGAAGATGAGTTATTTTTAAAGTTACATTTTGAAGAGCTTTGACGTGCAAGTTATCAAAATAGCCCGAATTTTGTTATACTTAGTATTAAAATTCAGTTCTTGGCAACGGAAGATAGGTATTGAAGAGAAGTATTTCATTAGTCTTGAGGGCTATACGCAGCCTTGTGTATCTTATCTATAAGGAATCACAACTTCAATGGAAACATTATTTGTTTTCTTTAAAAAAATCAAGAAGTTATCATGGGGTTTCCATCAATGAGTCGAGTTATAAACTCATCATTTATTTTGGCTGGATGAACGTCAAGTTTCCTAACTAAAGTTTACTCTGTGAGGAAGATAAATGTGAAGAAGACAAACAATTTCTATCTTATCAAATTAGTAGCGCAATTACCTTTTAAGTTATTGAGTTGCTCGCCGGGTGATAAAAAGTTTAAGATCAGGTGGCTCAAAAGTTAAAATTCAAGAAAATTTCTGAATTTTACCTTTGTTAGAGGGTGTCACGATGTAACTGTGTGACAATGCAAACTGTCCTTTGAAAACGGTCAGATCATTGATCTGCAGAAGAAAAGTTGGTCACAGCATGCTATTCAAGTTGAGATTAAACACAGCAAAACAGTGGTTTGTAGTTTCCTGAAAGAACTCAACAGTATTGGAACACCGAAATCTATTGTAGACCCGAAAATAATTTTACCAGCATTGAGTAGAAAAATCTGTAGGGTATAGATTGTTTCGATAAAGGACGATCTTCGGGACAAGTAAAGGCATTCACAGATGCCGACTGTAGTCCCACAGGGTGACCGGCACTTTGTTGAACAAACATTAACGTAAGATTGGGACTTTTGACATGAATATTTTTTACACTATAACCCTTTAGTTGAAAATGCTTCGTTAAAGAGTTACAAGTACTTGAAATTTGAAACGTACTGGAGAACAATTCGTATCTTGAGAGTGGCGGATAAATGAAATGTAAAAGTTTAAAAAGCATTGTTATTATGACAAAAAAAAAACAGATTTTTGAATTAGTTTATGTATTTATAAAAGATGTTCACCATAACGCCCATCTGTTACGATGCAGGCGTTGAAACGCCGGTGCAGTGATTTCCGTACGCGATCGAAGACACTAGGAGTTTTACGAATCCTGCGGAGGCTTCAACAATTCTACCGATGGCGTCTTCTACGGAATGAATCGGTGATTCCTGTACCAAATTCTTCAAATGTTTCCAGAATTATAAATCTAGGAGCGTATATCGAGAGATCTTGGTGGCCGTGTGAAAATTTCAAGTCCTTGTAACTCATTAACGCTGCATTTTCGACTTTACGGATATTGAGTAATGTGTTTATTTCGACGGTCCCAACCTTGTGTCTAAGTTCGTTTAACGAAAAACCGGCCACCCTGTTTATTATTGTAAGTGTGGTAGTGACTTCAACTAATACTTGCTCACAAAATTTTCCTGAGGTTGAAATAATGATACCACGTCTGTGCTGAACAACCGAGTATCGTCAACAAGTAACGCTACGATTATGAGATATAATTGCTGAGCTTGACACTTATTGTATTAGTAGAGAGTAAATTATCTTGAGTTTATTCCAACCTCATGTTGAAGTTTGTTTAAAGAAGTGCCCTGTATAACTATAAGGTGTCATTTGAGGTTAAAAGGCGTGAAAAATAAAAAGCGTACGAGAGTCTGGTCGGCTTTCACATCAAGGTGAACTGATGAAAGTTTACCAGAGAGCACCAACATAGGACTTGAAAAGTGAAAGGGAATTTGTTTTTTTGACGTCTTATGAAAATGTTTTTAGCCTAGATGGTCCTTGTGGATTCCAAAGTTACTGCCAGGACAAAGGAGTTGCCTCCTGAAATGTCTTCCAAGCGGTACGATACGAAGGCTCCATTATGGTGTAGGGTGCCTTTTCTATGATAGGTGCAGCAGAATTACAGGAGCTGGAACGTCATGCAGTGACTGATTATGTAGGCATGTTGCACAGAGAACCCGTTATGACTGAGGACCATCGTTTGTGGAGTGATGGATATTCCAACAGTGATCCACAATGCCCGGCTGACATATACTTTCCTTCAGGAGAATGATTATCTTTTCCGTCTTCAAGCCTGTTATCCAGACTTGAATTCGATAGAAAACTTTCGGGAATGGATGATGTTTTGAAGAATGTCTACAGAAGTGAAAAGCGATGATTGTGATGCCAACTTCAACGTTTGGAGTAATCTTCCGCAAACCCTATTGAAAACCCTAATTTGAAGTATGACGTAAAGAATTTTTGAGTTTATGAACGAGAATTGAGGTATGATTTATTACTAAGTCCTTTTTGTGAACTTTAACTTCATTGTAAAGAGTTTTTTCTTTGATTTAACACTTTAAATTTTTTGGCCCTCTTACAAGAGGTTCAGTTACTTGACCTGGGGCTTTCTAATTAAATTCATTGGGCAGAAATTGTTTGTATTTTTAAGCCTTTATCTTTTTCAGTGAAACTGTTCAAGTCCATCCATGTGAGATAATATTTTTTAAAATTTTTTCAACAGACCCTAAATTTATGATGAAGAGGGTATGACATTCAACAACATCGCTAGCAGCTGGTTGTCTACAGGTTGCATGAAATGCGTCCACGTGCGCTTCTCTCACGAGACTCCTTGCACATAAAACACTTAGGATTAAAGAGCTCAGATTAATTTCTACCCACTTGCCTCTCTTCCTCCATCGCAACTGAAGTACACTTGACCTAGCGAACAGTCGATCGTTCTTCAGACCTGCACCTCGAAAACAGGTTAATAAATGACGATAGGACTGGTGCTGTCGTTATGTAATGGTCAGAATCCATTGCCCCCATTGAAAACCTCGGTGCTGTCATCAGTTGTATTGCAGGACCGGGTGGGAAGAGTGAACAACTGATTTTTATTTCAGGACTTTGATTTACCTCTGGGGCTTCTGGCTTGTTTCTGCTCAGTCCGCACTCAAGTTTTGAAAGGAAAGCCACAATCTTAAACTTAATTTGCCTAAATATGTTCCGAAACTGGCATTCGTTTTCTTTCTTTCGTGTCTTCTTTCTCGCTTAGTATAACATTATTATTTGATCCCGCAATCATTTTGGCTTTCCTCCCGATCTCATTTCGAGGCGAGGAAACCGATTGCAGGGCATTTTTTGCATGCTATATATTTATATAGGGTCCAGTTCTTCCTTCCTCCTTCCCTGAGCTAGAACCTCAATACTTATCTGTTACCAAATTATCATTGCCTCCTTGACCTGCACGGAAAATCAGTTTACATTGCTTTTAAGTTTTCCTTAACTCAATTGCAATCATGCGAATTTAAGCAATTGATGGTATCTTTAAGATATTTTTTACTTCGGCATAAAATAGTGCCCTAGGCTAAAGTGTTGCAATGATTGCCGAAATACCGATTTCTGGATGAAGTGAACAGTCTTTCTTATTATAAATGCGACAAAGAGACGGTAAAAAATTTGATGAGAAACTTTAATGGTACACCAAAACCTGCTTTTCATTATACAAAACGAGGCTGCCAAGCTTATCTTTAACTGCAAATCTTTACCCTCGTGGTTAATTTCTTCATAAAGATTTTTACCCAATTCATGAAAGCCCCATGAATTGATCAAATTAGAAAGGATTTCAAACGAGATGATGCAGAACAGAAGACTGGGAAAACTCTGAGAAACCAAAGGGGGTACGAGTATTGTAAGTACCAAAATTAAATGTTACAATCCAAGCCTCCATTATTAATTTTTTTTACTTCTCTCAGTCAGGAACTTCATGTGTGTAAATAGTGCACTGCTAACTAACACTGCTAAGTAATAGTGCACGCAAATCCAATTTCTAGAATGTACCAGAAAAAGACGACATAAAAAATTGCTTTTGCATATCGTATATTTGTTTTTGAAAAACCTAATGGTTATATAACTACTCACTTCAGTACATTCTGAATTTATTTGAAGAAATTATTTGTAGCATAATTGGATACCGAATACACATGCAAATAAACAACCCGGTCGGGTTGCTCTTCCCTCACACCTGCCGAACTACTAAATAGCTTTATAGCTAAATAATAATAATGAAGGCATCTACGGATGCTTCATTTCCAATCAAGCCTGATACATATCACCTTGTACATTGGATTTTCAAATGCCTTATATCTCACAACAGGACGCCATGACGCTTTCCCCCGGTCAAGACCGGTACCCATTTCAGACACGTGGGTAGAGTGGAGTATTGTGCTTGGATTTTTTCTCCTATACTCAACAGAGAAAATCGCCACCTCCAGCGCCGAGTTTCTAGCCCGGGTCTGCCGCACGGCGGCAGAACCTCTAGCTACATGGCTATGGCGAGCACTGTTGTTGTAAATAGCTGTTGTAGTTCGGCTTAAACGACATGCTTGCCATTACCATCATCTCACATTTTTCGTTTAAATTTAATTTTTATATTCCTTTCCAGTGTTCTCTGTTCCAAATTCTACTCTTCCGTCCTTTTTCTAATAGCAGAAGGTCACCTCACTTTCATATCCTCATATCTCAAGAAACGGTGCTGATTGTACGTTGAGCTTTTTAATTGAGTAATCGGTACAACAATAAGCTTAGAGAGGCCATTAGTAGGTACAATATTGATTAAAGGAAACCACTCATGCTCTTATAATGCTTTAGGTACTCAACTCTTACGCAGAGGATGAGGAAGAGAGAAATGTGCCCATGTTAAGGCATCGATGGTGCTTCAGTCAAACCACAGACAGCAGTGTAATGATTTTGATTTTCTATTCTGAAGAGAAATACCATCAATTACGCTCTCGTATACAGCTATTAGGTATAGATACAGCCATGATTAGTTACAAAACATCTCAAACACTGTTATTTTTAAATTTATTTTTTATATACGTTCATTTAACAAGAAAATATGACCACTACGAACTATGGTACAACGCTATTAACGGTCTTCACTCGAGTCGTTCAATTCAAACGTGGTATCATTTGATGACAGCTCGTCTGTTGTTGAGAGGTGGTATCATTTGATGACCGCACATCTGTCTGTCGAGGCCCACCATTTTCCTGCGGACACAACGTGCATCAGCTGTGAATGATGACGTTGTCAGATTATTTCATGATTACACCGTTTCAGTACTTATGGCTCATTAACCGGCACCAAATAGACTAACCAGTAAAGCGCTATTTTGACGTTTCAACCTTGAATTTTAATTGCATTAGAACTTTTAGGGCTGAAATAAATTATCGGTCAGTGTTGCTAGGTTGTGTTTTTTGTGTCGAAATTTAATAATTTTGTTCAAAACAAGTCGATTCAGCAATCTTAGTATAGGTAGTAAAATCACAACTAGTCTGAATTTACTGACTTTAATAATTGGCACGCCTTGACTGACTAGTTAATAGGTCATGGACTACAGATGGGAGCTTGTTAACTTTCAACAGGGCTAAGAGGCTATAGCTATTGTTGGCAAACAGTGTTCCATGTCTGACCTTGAAGTAAACTGAGCTGATTGATTCACGAAAATAAATCTTAAATGACTTCAGTAATTACTTTAAGCGTCCTTCACTGCCTTTTCCCAGTTGGCATTCATGAAGATTATTCAAAATACGGCTCTCCTACTCTACGTATTACTAGAATGTATGCATGCGGAAGTAAACACACCCATACTAATGCGTTTCTTTATAGTTTTTAGAAGTAGAGTGGGAGGAGTTCTAAATCAGGTTGAAATATTTTACTAATAAAACCTTCAAGTTTTGTAAGTTTGGTATATTTTGCCTCACTTATACGCGACGTCGAAGAAGATTAAGGGGAAAAATTTAGCACATGATTGAAATAAAAAAATGTGTTGGAATTCACTTCCTTGTCAAGAGGATTCTATACTTAAACTTAGAGTTTACGGAACTCGTCTGGAGTTTTGCTCTGATGGTGAGACAAGTTTCAGCCAAAGTTTGCGCTAGTTGAATGCAGCAGAGTTTCGATGAAAGAAAGAAAAAAGAAAGATAATTTATTATCAGTAGAGACGATACAAAAATAATCATTGGTATTTTAAATTTCCTAACGTAAAGATTCTTAGTTGATTAACACATTTGGGTATCGTAATACCCATACCAGTGTCAGAAGTGATTGATAGATAAACTTGACAAAATGCTTTCCCTCTGATGGGTTAACCTGAGTTTGATAATGTATGCAAATACAAGTAATAAAACAAAAGCAGGACATTATGCCAGCGACGAATTGACATAAAATGCTCCTGTCAGTGCGCACTTGCGTTGAAATGCGAGCTTAATTAGGTTGGAGCTTGCGATTTCAACGATTAATGTTGGAAGCAAAATGGGTGAATTTAAACAACGCTGCGCCTGAAACTTAGAGGTCGATATTAGGAACTATCTTTTCGTTCTTACGCATCAATAATTATTAGTACATCAAATAACTAGTTCAGAGAAAATATTTCACCGCACCACAAATTTATGATAGTTCCTACCTACAGATAGAGTCGGACCTGGACCTGGAAACATGAAAGGATTCTTGCATAATACTAACTAAAGTATTTTACACCACAGTTGGAGCAATTCGAAAATATGACTACCTAAATACCCCTCAGGGGGATACAACTATTGTATATATGAGAATTAGCGCTCCCAGGGGAACCATGTGAGGGCCCGAGCTAAAGGTTGGGTAGGCTTCCTTTTTGTTGTAATAAAATAGGTTTTTGTTTTGTTACGGACCATTTTTTTTTCGGTTCACTGCTGTCCTGTTTTTCAGCACCTACTACTTTCTTCTTAAAATTTTTTCTTGTTTCATGAACTTCTTTCCTAGCTTACTGTTTCTGTGCACCTTGTGCATAGATTCCGCGTTTCCTAAACTCCATACTAAATTGTGCCTTCCTCTTTCTTCTCTTAGAACCTCTTTGTTGTGGTTAAGGAAGGCTAAAACTTTCTTATATAACAATAATAATAACTACCTAAATAATGCTGTCACAATATACTCACGAGCGTTACAAATGAGAAATAACCACACGAGGCTAACAATAGCATTATAGGACATGAATAAGAAGAAAACAGTTAATATCCAATTAAGTTAACACATAAGATGAATTATGTTCCTTTTTAAATGTCTCAAATAAAGGTCCTTAGGTGATAAACAAATGTGGGTGTCAGATCAGCTCATTGCAATGTTTTTACATGAGATTGAAAGAAAAAACATAAAAATAAATTCTCATGGCAAGGTATTCTAAGTTTAATAATGTCTATAAATGAGTGTAATAAAAGAAATATAAATGTAAAGTGTACTAAATATATAAAGACGAGCTATATAACGCTTTTGACAGTCTCCACATTAGTGTGACAAGTCTTGTTGAAATAAGAAGCATGGAAATAATATATTCTCAGCGTGTTTCTCATTTAACGGTAATAAATGACTTCTTATTGATAAAATATTTGCCTACCCTGATGCATATGCTTGGCAATAGGAAAATGGGGAAGTAGTTTGTAACTGACAAGCGTATCATTTTAATTATTCTTTTTCTAAGCGAGAAATAAAAATTTCTGTATGGTAAAGTGTAATGAATGCTCTTTGCTTTTAATTGTAATGTGTGTAATTTGACATTTTTTCCATAACCAATGCTTAAGATACGCAAAAATGAGATAGTTTCTAATTTTCAGATAGCATAATGAAAAAATCAAGTTATAGTATAAGGACAAAAAATTATTTTAGGTTTCTCCTTCTCTCGGTATTGCCAATAATATACAGACACTGGTACATGAGAATACATAAAACACGGTGATAGATTGGTGTCGCTTGAAAGTAACAAATGCCTTCATAACTTCTGCACATTGATTGAAAATGAACCTAAAATTGTTTCATAATTGACTGCGCTCTGCAGACTGAAGATGAGGTTTTCACTGTAGGACTAGCAAGAAATGCGATGCGGAAACCTTCAATGCTACCGAGGGAATCGATAGCATTGATAGTGAGTAAAAAAATTAAGTTACTCAGGCATCGATATTTCAGCTTCTCAGAGTTTGAAAGGCTGACCTCAAAGTAGCAGTTAGCAGTCTTAAACGCAAATGGGCGATCGTTTAGTTTGAGTAGAGTAAAGTAGAGCATAGAGAAGTTGAAGTATGTTATTTTCCATGCCAGATATGTATACGAAATGACAAGTCACGTTCGCTTTGAATTTTTTTGTAGCTTGAGAGTTTTGTATACGCTTGGGAAGCGCGTTTCCAGAGCTCCAGAAACTGAGAGAGCCTTTTGTCCCACGTCAGACGGACGGTAACTAACTAAAATATCATTTCTCCTATTTGTTATTCTGTTAACAAGACCTAGTCTGTGCTTGGACGTATCGAAATTGAAGAAGTTTTTTAAGGGTCTTAGAAAAACATTCCATCAAAATTTTGTGGGCTAAAAACTAAATGAAAATAGGCTAGGGCGGTTTTCAAGCCGGAATATAAAATGGACGGGTTCTGAGAAAATCTTGAAAAATAGGGGCATCAATGGTGGGATGACGTTACATCTGGTTGCATGAAACCGAAGGAAACAGTGATGTACCAATAAAGGCCGGTGCCAAAAGGACAGGCTGGTAGTTCGAAGAATAGAGCTTCGGTTTTAGATGCGGACATGACCAACGAGATCGAGGCTTGAACTTAGCAATAAAATTAAACTTGAGAGTCTACCGTGAGAGAAGTGTGAAGTGTTCGGGACAGAAGTTATAAATTGATTTTAACGAACAACAAAACGTATAACTATCGAGAATTATTTATTGTAAAAATTTCTATTGGAATTATTGAAGTAAGCTTAAGAAAAATTGCTGTTTCATAGGATTAGGTGTGAAATACGTACACCCAATAAATCTGGGATAATTAGCCTTATTCCTTAACAGTATTTTTCAAATTAAATAAAAGGATTTTACTTCTTCGCTTGATGCAAATGCCACAAAATTTAAATTAAGAACGCGGCTGAATTACTTGGAGAATTAAATCTATTGTAGTGGTGAAGAGTGAACATTGGAGAAGAATATTTGGTTGGTGGGTGGCGAACCGCATGATTGTTTGAAAGTTTTGGAAAAGTTGAGATGCACTGTATACTAATGAGGAACAGAGTAGAATGCAAAGGTGGGATTTTCCGCCGCATTGTTGTTTTTACTCGCAGGCAGAGACCAACTTCATTGAATTTGATAAAGAGAAAGAGTAATTAACCTACGAGAAACTCTTTAAAAGTCAACAGTAAGCATCTCATCCTATGGAAATTTACATACAACAACTATACAAGAAGAAATCAAATGATTAACTAAAACATAAAAAACTGCTGCCGGACACAAAACTGAAATGAATGAGAATTCATGAATGCTCACTGAAGAACTGTGTGTAATGAACCTGCGTAATAATTCGACGAAAGTTTTGCATGTAACATTGTCCAAATTTTAGTTTCCAATCTTGAGTCTACTGCACCGCACGAGAGGTCCAGCTTTACGCTATGATTACGAACACCTTGGTTCAATACCATTCCAGCCCTGGCAGTATTTTCTCAGAGCCAGCTCAGCTGCTCAGGTAATAGTAGCAAATGGAAAATACACGTGGATGAGGTTAGAAGGGAACTCCTCTACTCATTGAGATGCGCTTCACCCACTCCCTCTCATTAGGTTACGTAGGAGAAGAACCGTTCTTACGTGCAGCCCGGTTGTAGTAATGGCCAGTGGATAGTTTTTTCATTTGGAGAACAAATTAATGGCGTAAGTCGCGTTTTGAGTCCTGACTTTTAGTTCATAGATAATCTTAAAGTTTAGCCTAGTAAATTATTCCGAAGCTCAAACATTGGCTCAGTTGCATGCGTTGGCTGCCTTGCAAAATTATATCATTTTTGGATTTAATATATAAAGAGACATTACTGTGGTCAGAAATGAAAGATTCATCAATCCTTCGAATTTAGTTAATAAGAGTTTGATGGTTTATCAGGTACTGAGATCATTAACTGTGGGTCGACTATATAATTAAAAGTCTGTGTGCGTCTCATCCCCTGAGGTGTACTGAGAAGTTGACGAGGAACATAACCCATCAGCGAGCACACAGGAAGAAGTGTCGATCCTTAAGCCCTTGGTAATGCAGACAATCTGTTGAGTGCCATTTACCCATATTTAGCAGCTTTTTTGTGTTGTAGTGTGTACGTATACTGACTTTATCACTCTGCAATTTCACTTGAATTTTGTTGTGGAGGTATGATATTCCTCTGTATGAGCTGTAGATTATCGTGTGTTATTCAGAGCATTTTAATTAAAAAAGGGGTTGTTTTTGCATGGATGACACATGAGGGGAGTTGACTAGTCAACCAAAGGATACACGACTAACGTTGCTTGTATGTGAGGGTGTTGCACTGAGAAGCAGAGAAATCAGTTTCATTTCATATATATATAAATATATATATATATATATATATGTATAATTGCAAAGCTTGTTGGAAGGCTATTTAGGATTCGGATAACTGCACATGAATTTTGGGAATAATATTTACGATTTATACTGCGAAAGAACACGTAGTCTAAAACGATCTTAAAGGGTTATGAGAAATGCTTTTTTAGCATCCAAAGAATCCTGGAGAGTGCTGATTAGGCAGAGGCTGCTTGCCTGCTGAAGAAGAGACCGCTGTAGTGTATCCTAAGAACGGAAAAGTAATCGAGAAACTAATCCCATCACGCAACAGCGGTCGCTGGTAACACTTAACGAGATTGCTAGTCTGGACATTTTCCTATTTTTCTATCTAAAATCATGAAATTGAATTTTTGTCAGCGTAAAATTTTACCCTAAAATAGGGTAGATGTTGACAACGTTGGAGCGGGATTTGTCAAATTTCAAATTCCGTTTTGAATTCTCTTGTCAAGTGGTTTTGGCACGCTAACTTCTGGTGCTTGACAACCTACGGCCTATCTCACCTAATTTTCCCCCTAAGTATCAATTTGTTTTAATCAAATTTTGTACAGCGTGTTGCAGCGAAATCCGACACTTGACACCTAACTAACGTTTTTTAGCTACGCTTTTCCAGGATAGAATTGAGCGCAGAGCAGCGGTAGTAGCGTCTTTTCTCGGCGGGAAGAAGCCACGAAGAAGTGAAGAAGCATTGGCCTGGTTTATTTGGTCAAGTGTTTATTTTAAAAGTCCCAAGCTTATGTTAAAGTTTGTACAAGAAACACAAGGATTTCACTCAAAACTCTTAATCGATCGGAATGATGCTTGGAAGAAAAAAAGAGGTACGTGTTATAATTACTTTAACTATGAATGATCAACGATCAAAAAAATAACGCTAGGAACATGGAAATACGACTGGCCAGCGCATCATTCTATAATTAAGTTCTTAAAGAACCAGGCTTAGAACTACCAAGAATTTATCGTCAGTGAGAACCTTGAAGCACTGCACCAGAAACTTCGGGATCGTTACAACCACGGTCACAACGCTGTCACGGTCCTGTATAGAGACGCCACCAAAATATGCCACGAAGCTCAACATACATCTTAATCTTATATTTATTTATCTTAATAACAGAAAAATATGGATTTTGGCATATCTTTATTTACAGAATTCATTTACGATTTATTTAAATAACTTTGGAAATAGCTCCCGTTAGTATTTCTCACATGCAATTTTCATAATTAACCGTTGACATTTCAACCATCGCCCGAACACAAGCGGTACGCTACTTCCCTCGAAAGAGACGCCAGTCAATTGGAGAACGCCTTTTAAAGCAAGGGCACGCTTGACCAGCATCTCTTCGGCCGAGAGCGCTCCATTTTGAACTATTTGGGCACATACTGTCCCCATTAGTTAGATTAATTATTCTGCTGGATACGCCCTTATCAATATCAATAATCTTGACGTGCGGTGTTCTGTTGACATCTCACATGCATCGGTCATAACTGGTGGCCGTCATAGTATCTCCGTGGGGAGCTGGCGTCATCTCGAGAGGCTCACCCGGGCCGTCAACTGAGTCACACCTACCCTAAGATGATTGTTCCAGATAATTATGTCTCTGTTTAATGGTTCTCATATTCCAACCCTTCTAGGTATATAGGATGTGTAGTTTAATGTGGTAGACGTCGTAACTCTCATATCGCGGAATGTAGGATGAAAGTTTTTCAATACACTTTGTTGCCAGAAAAGTCAACAGAAAAGAAATGGTGAGAGACAGATAGAAAAGATGACTTCTTGAATCAATGATCCAATCGCTTACCATGTATACCAATGCCTTGCCTTTACTAAGTATTAACGTTCAGATGACTTGTTCATTGAATTGAAAGTATTGATTCTCGTTGAAGTAAAATAATATCATTTTTTGGCGGCGGCAGCCATACCGTTTCGATTGATCCTTCGATGAGAAGGAAAATTATTTAAAAGAAAAATAGCATCGAAACAATGTATTTATGATTGAAAACTAAGTGCAAGAGATCGTGGCTTGATGAATCAATGACTGAAAAGATTGACAAGAAAACGGAGAAATATTTGTGGTCACACTTCGATGATTGCTACGAAAGAAAAGATGGTCGTATTTTATCGAGATAAATACCGAGACCCTGCAACCACGACACACAAAGCTGTCACTCGCGGTGGCACAGCGATGACTGAGGACCTGAAGTGTGAAAAGCTGGACAAAAAGTATTCGACACTAACGAAAACTGCATTCTTCGTTATTAAATACATATCCACGCATCTCTGAGATTTGAAGTTTCTGTTGAAGAATTGATAAAATCAAACACCATAGATAATGAAAATAAATAAAAAAAGGTTTTAAATCGTGCGTTTGAAAACTGAACTATAAAAACTGGAAGCTGCAAAGTATTTAGAATCTATAAATATCTATATCAATACTAAGTCTTACAGCTGTTATCAGCTACAACTGCCCAGACAGTGTTTGCAGGAAGCGATGAGGGTCTTGCACAAGTCCAGAGGCAGGTTTTTCCGTTCTTTGAAACAGACTTGTATTACGTAGATTAGATAGTGCCCTTCTGCCAACGTTGATTTTTAACCGCGTTTAAATATTTTCGATTAAATTTAGATTTGGAGACCGTGAAGGCCAGTCTAAAACCCTTATTCTCATGTGGTGAAGCCAATCTGAAATTTGTTTCGAAGCCTGTTCAAAGTCGTTACCTTGCTGAAACACCCAATTAAATCTTTTCAACTATAGGTTTTACGATGGATAGAGTGAGGCGTGCAGAGAAAATTTCATTGCAATGGATTGAATTTATCGTTTCTTTCATCTCATGAAGTTGCTTTAGGCTTGCGTGCGGAAAACAACCCTATAAGATGATGCTCTCACTCTATGTTTCACGGTGGGAAGGGTGTTCTTTCGTTGCATGGAAGTTACCGGCAGTCGCGAACCATTCCTGTTGTACTTATTCCCAAACAAATAAATTTTGGTTTCATCTGACCCCAAAATATATTCGAAATAGTCATCGAATTCGTTGAGAAAAACATTAGCGCAGCGAGCAGCCAAATGTTTAACGGTGTTTCACGGTGTACTCCCCAAAAGTGGCACTCTTCCAGCAATGCGCTTTTTCAGATCTTCTTCACACAAAGTGTAGGCGATTGACAGTTTAGTTACGTTCATACTTACTGTTGCCATATGATCTGTCATTTTTCGATGAGGTATTTTAGGCTCTTCCTTATCATTATCAGAAGGTTGGAATGATTTCAATGCGGTATCTTCAGCAAAGCACATCATCTAACTCTATTTGTCATTGTTCTTACAGCCTTCTATCTCATAATAATGGCCTGGCCTGTTTGGCGCTAATAAGAATGCTGAATTTCTTGGAGATTTTCTTGTATCCATTACAATTATTGTGCCGTCCAGTTATCATATTCCTTACTCAAATGCTGCGTTCTTTGGCTTTTGGCATTCCTAGAATCCAAGACGATGTTGATTGGGCTGAGACTGATACTACTTTTCAAAAAAATTTAAAAATGGCATAAAATTTGCAATATGCTAATAAAAAAAATTTTTTGACAACTTCAGTCGTTTTAATTTTATAACATTTTGAAATCGGATAGGTTTTTCTGCCCCCCCTTTTATGTAGTTCATTGGAGAAGAGACCGTTGTAGTGTATCCTTGACAACGAAAAAGTAATAAATAAATTTCTGGCATCTATTAGAAGTGTTCTATGCTTTTGAATGAGCTTATATTATTAAATCGCGATATTTCGGAGATTTATAAGTAAATTATGACCATTTTTGGCCACCCTGATTTCTGAGTTTCGTTGATAGATGACTTAGAATAAATATTTAATTTGTATTTATTTGCCAATGCCTCTGAATTTTTCTTTTTTCAGTAGCAGTTTTAAATTTTTTGTGCAAGAATGTATTGAACAAAAAAAAATGTTATTATCTGGTGGGCTGATGTTACGAATACTTTTTAAGCCCTCTGCGTTCTGGGGTGTTTCCAGACTTCAGTTCCCAGTCTAACTTTTTCGCCGCAGCATGCATGTTTTTCCCCGCCCAAGCAATTTAATTATTTGGGCGGCGAATAAAAACATGCATGCAGGTGGCGAAAGAGTTAGACTAGGGTTTATTCAACAGCCGTCTTCTGCTCTTCTTTTCCTGTTGCCGCTGCGTTCAGCTCTGAAGGAACAGGTTCTTCGTTTTACCCTGCACATGCAACGATGCAACCGGGGTCCTCTCAATCATCTTTCGTATCGAGTAACTGTTCTGAACATGCCGCTCAATTTCAGCTCTCTAGGCGCCCACAAACTTTGCAGCATTTGCATGTCTTTTAAAATTGGACTACATGAGAACTGTTCCGGTGAAATACTCACTTAAGTTACAGGAATTTTCCTTCATATCACAATTACTACATATTTTACAGGACTACTGGTACTCTGTTGAACAAACTTTATCACAAGGTTGAGATCGTTGAAAAATACAATTTTTTCTCAATAACTGTGCGGCCGAAAACGCTTCATTAAACTCATGACTTGAAATTTGAAACTTATTGAATTCGTGCTCTGAGATTGATAGGAATATGAAATGTAGAAGTGAAGAAAATATTTTTATTATGAACGCAAGAAACAGAATAACAGCTTTAATTATTTTAACCAAATGAAACGAATTTGCAATAACTTCAGCTATTAACGAAAGATATTCAACAGAACCCCCATCTACTGCGATGCAGGCGTTTAAACGTCGGTAGAATGATTAATGTACGCGATTGAAGACACCAGAAATTTCACTAATTCTTACGGAAATTTCAAAAATTGTGCCGATGAGATCTTCTTCGGAATGAATCGGTGCTTCGTGCACCAAACTCTGCAAATGTACCCAGAATTAGAAATCTAGGTTATCTCAAGTAGCTAAATTCAAATGTGTCAAATTCTACTAGACGTAAAATATCATACAACCTATTGCTGAATCACTTGTGATAAATAAATTGTTTGTTTGTTTGTAAAATGAGACCTTGGTAGGTCATGTGAAAATTTTAAGTCCTCGCAGCTCATTAACGGGGCATTTTCGACCTCACAAAAAGTGTTCATTTCAAAGGTTTCAACCTTATGTTAAAGTTTGTTCAATTAAGCGCCGGTCACCCTCTATACTATTGTAAGTGGGGTAGTACCTTCAACAAATCACTTGCTTCGAAAATTTTTCTTAGGTTAAAGTCTGTGCTGAACAAACGAGTAACATTAGCATGTAACACTAAGATTAGGAGCTATAATTACTCTAATCGTCACTTATTGTGTTAGTAGAGAACCCATTATTTCGGGTTTAAATGGTAAATATTAGAGTCTGGATTAACCACCTGATTTAGGTGTAAAGCGCTCAGCGGTCTGACTGTAGGTTAAGTAAAGGATTAAGTCATGAATTTCTATATCATGAGATTATCGCCGAATGAACTTATCACTCAAATATTTCTATTAATACAAACTCGCATATGAATAATACTAGAATGTTATTGGCTGCCTATACAACTGAGATTACGTACTGTGAATTCGTTTCCAACAGCTTCAACATGTTTGGTTCTAAGTTTGATCCAAGTTGAACTTTCTAGAAGATCTGCCAACTGATTTTTAACGCTTTTTTGTGAAATGTAATATAGAAGCTAAAAAATATTTTCAAATGGAAATGGGAAAAGAATGCAAATTTATTGGCAATTGTGAATTTTAATTGGAATTGTTTGGCACCAAGGTGAATGTTGTACACTAGGCAGCGAGGTAACTTGAGCGTAAACACCATCCTGACATTTTTTTCGAGCCGTAACACAAGAATACAAGGACCCATGAACTCGTTTCAATGCTTCTTTATATTATGAGCACGATTTACAACCTTTTTACTTGAAATTCAGTTAACACTGCAAGCGTAAACTAGAACGTCAACGTGCCTGCTTCGAGTCCTCATCTCACTTGGCTCCTATCGCCTCGACCAACGCAGCTCATCAGCTCATCAAAGCACCACATCAGTGATGCCTCTGTGCATTTTACAAGCTTTATTTTCGTTCATTCCGTCTCATTAAAGTGATGTTGCAAATCCACTAGAAGCTTGCATATTTCCAGCACTAATTGATGCGGGGAAAGTCTGTATTTTTGAAACGAAATTGCAGCTGAAGTGAAGGCGGTTCCAGAGGAAACAGTTGTAAAGGATTCATGATAGTATTTTGCGCGGTATATTCGAGGACATGCTACATGCGTCAAGTGACGTCCGTGGTTTGCACGAAGTGCAATTAAAATTAATTGAAATTTACGCACATTAGCGCACGGTATTTCTATTGCTTTCAATTTTGATTTCAGTGCTGCACGTGGGATGTATTTCCTTAATGGCCCTTGGTATTATTTCGTTCGGAAAATATCAACCAAGTTTGGTCCTATACTACCATACGTGCCGTATATGGTGTCAAGAAATATACTTCGAAAATGTTATGTACATTTTATGTAGGACATGAAATTAAAACTTCAACTGATTAATGCTTTAACACAGACAAATTAGTAACAAAAAATGACTTATTTCAACGATGAATTAGAGATGAAACTTATGTAGTTTTAATAAGTCATCAGGAAGGAGTTAATTTTTTGTGAAAAACTTCGGAAAATGGCAAATAAACATATTGCTACGCGTAAGTTAAGAAAGCATGGGGAATGTATTACTCCGAGGGAAAAGGGTGAACAGAATTAATTTTACTAATAAGATGCAAACAGAGATTAAGGGGAAATACACTCGCGAATGGTGAGAAACACGGGCGGAAGCTCCTGAACGGTCTAAAATGAAAAGGCGGAGGAGCCTGTTCAAGAGTCCTCTGAACACAACGGGTATTCTTGTGTCAGTGCCCAACCGGGGGCGTGTGTTGGTGCGACTGTGAGGTAACCATCTTCACAAAGTAGTAATTACACAACATATTTGAAGGGGAGATGGATAATGGGTAGTATTATCGGCCTTTGTTAGAGTGGAGTTAATTTCAACGACAGTACAAATATTCTTATTTACGGTATTACCTTGAGAACGTCTCATCGCCACCAACCGGTGAGCATAGTGACACCATCTTAGATCACATTCAAACGTCAGAGCTTTTGTCTAAAGCTCCCAGCTGTGACTTCAATAGCCCCACCTTGTTAATTATTCATTTAAAATCAAAGATGAGTCTCTCATCTTCATATGTAATTTAGTTTGATTCCTGAGAAAAAGTTTATTTCCTCAAAATTGAGTTAACAGAGTTAAAAGCAGTCAGATGCTGGTCGAAAGAGGAATGCAGAACGAAATTCTCGCTCAAATTTGACTATTTTACTACCGTTATAATTATTTCTCGTGCATTGTCAGTACGTCCAATTTAAACTATTAATTATGTAACCAATGATATGGTGAATTTGATGGTGTAAGGATGTTATTAAATGAAGAAATAAATGTAGCTACTTGCTTGACTTTGGAATGGAAAATTACTTTTTTAAGCAGAGTGAGTTATGAAACATCGCCCAAAGTCACAAGTCACTGACCGGGATATAGAGAGCTTTGTTATTGTTAGGCAGGTTTGGTGAAAGATTTTCTTGGGCAGTGGCTCTCGCTGCCTGTCGCCAAGGAAGGGCCAAGGAGATGTTTGTGTTACTCACCCGAATTATCGTGCCGGGCCGCTAAAACGCCTCATAAATTCAGTGAGGAAAATGAAAGGGAAATAGATCTCTGCAGCATTATACAGGGTATTCTAATACTAACTAAAGTGTATTGTAAATGTATCTAATAATAATAACAATATCTAACAATAATAATAATAACGTCTAAATGTATCTAAAATGTATCTAATACTAAAAATGTATTCCTTTTAAAATTGCAATAACCTGTTTGACTGACAGGATATGAAAATAAAAGTGATATCATTGGAAAGAAGAAGAGTTAACTTTTAAATTTTATTTTACATTGCACTAATTTCCGAGTCGAATTCTTGTCTCCATCTTGGATTAGAGTTCTCAGTCTTTCAACATTCTCCGCTGTGCGATCAGAAACATTTCTTCCAGATCTTCCTTTATTAATGTTTCTCACAATAAATTGGGATTGCCTCTTTTACGAGTTCCTCTGAATCGTTATTTTATTAGGTTTTAATTGGTATTCGAAGAATAATTTTCTCTGAGTCCCAGCGATGGATCCAATCGTCATTTCTTCGATGATGAGCTTGCATTGTTGAAGATTTAGTTGTGCCATGTTTACTGGTTGCAATAATCTTTTCTCCTGCACTCTTCATGTGTGAATGCTTATCTGGAGGATATACCAGATACGTAAGAAAACACTGAATTCTGTCCTCTTGGACGCTGTATGTTATTGTCTCCTATTTCATATAATGTAATTGGAATTTGAAAAGGTATATATTTTTAGCAACCCCCCTATATGTCACGGTAGAAGAAACAAGGTAGGGTCAAACCAGTCATTTTTCGTCGACCGTGTGACAATGCTGACGTCATGGCAACGAACCAATGGCAGCGCTCATATTGCATCTGACAACACTGTTAGCCTCAAATTTGGCCCCACTATTGGCCTTACGACATGTTGCAACGGTGACGTCATAAAGTTTGTTTGAAATAAAGCCGTTCTATTGGCTAGCCAAACAAGAGGTGGTGTATTTTCCCCATAGAAATGACTCCATTGTTTCCTCTACCGTACTGTATGTTGCGGTGTGAGGGGAAATTATAGTTGAGAAAAAGAGGTTCCTTTGAGGTTCTCTTATTAAGAGGTTCTCTTATTGGCCTATTTTAAGGCAGAAAACGAAGGAAAAAGGTTCTTCATTCTTTAAAATTGGGTAGGCATCCTTGAACACGAGGAGCAATAATGAGCTTGACAACAATATTAAGAATAGAGCAGTTTTAGCTCGACCATCAGAAAAGCCGGTTCGTAAAACGCTATACATGAGAGTTTAAGAAAAATCAATCTCGATCTTAAGAACAGTGAGACCTTCGTCGGGTCGAAGTTATGTTAAAATGAATTTAATAAAGTAGGAAAATAAAAACCAATAATACCAATAACTTAACCATAACGATACGTCTTAAGTAGAAGCGTCATTCAATATTCGGCAATTAGTGTAGTAATTTGCTTGAAAAAGTTGTTTAAAAAATCAAACATATTTAAAACGGATAGTAATAACAAATATAGGTGAATCAGCTTCATCATCCAAGAAATAGTTGCATACATATTGATGAATTAAAAATGAATTGACTGGATAAATAATATGTTTTTAACATTAATTCGTTCAATCATCGTTCCACAGATGGTCAGCGCTTGGCGTGGGTCGGGACGAGTTCGGAAGAAATTGTTTGAATAAATTCCATCTCGATCATGTTTAATTACTATACAGTTTCAGTGTAATGATAATGCATAGAAATACTGATATGTTTCATAAAAAGGAAAGCTGAAAGATATCTACTGACTCGCTCTCAAAGCGATACGGAATGGAAAATAGTAGGCAGTTTTTACATGCAGGTGTAAGATGTTTTTTTATTAGCGAATATTAAACCTCGTTTGTTTCATACGTGCAAAAAACAGCGTTCACAGACGATTCCTTTCTTGAATATTTGAAAAATTCTGCACTTGCCACGTAGTGTTCAAGTCGAGAACTGATATCGGAATAAAGTGAATAGAATGAGCGTCCAAACAAGACATAAGGAATTTGAAAATGTTTGCGTTTAGGAGGCAATCATTAGGAATCTTGTTGTATAATTTTCTACATCTTCCTAACATTTCAATGCGCTAGTAACCGGTGCGTGTTAAGTCAGTGGTCCTCTTATTCCATAATTCAATAGCATTTGCTAGCGATTGTGAAAGATGGTGAATTAGCCGGGCAATAATGTCTCAGTTATATCATTGATTAACGCAGATCAAGTTGTAGTTAAAAGTTGTGTGCATGGTGATTGTGTATTAAGGTATAATTCGTGTGAACATATTTTTGGAACGTCCTCAGAACGTTTTGGACCCCAAATGTGTGATGCGCATAGTAAGCAGGCGCTGTCTTTGAGAATACAAATAACATTAAAATGAAGTTTTGGAGTCCTAAATTAGTTTGGGAGCGGATCTTGATGAGACCCTTGAGAATTTTCATTTTTACAGGTTATTGTAGCGTATTGATGATGTCGATGCTGAACCTTATATTAAACTCCTGAAATTTACAATATCATATGTATTTTATGTGCCATGGAGGTAAAGGGTGAGGCAGAAAAACCTATCCGATTTCAAATCCCTTTTTTTCAGAAGAGGGAGCAGGTAGAGTAGTGGGGTAAAAACCGTTAGAAAGCCGGTTTTATGCCATTTGTCAGTAGTCAACATGCCTCGGTCTGGTGAACATCGTGCTTTTGTTATTGAGCGGTTTATCGAATGCGGCGGTTCGATAATTGCTACACAACGTGCTTTTCGAATTCATTTCGGACTCGGGCGTCATGATCCTGTTCCACATCACGCTACGATTAAAGTGTGGGTGTCAAATTTTAGACAGACAAGTTCAGCATTGAAAAAGAAGTCGCCTGGACGTCCCAGGACAGCAACAGGACCTGAAAACGTGGCCAATGTGAGAGCCGCGATTGAACGTTCCCCGCGTCGTTCGGCGCGAAAACATTCGCTCGCTTTGGCGATTTCCAACCGCAGTATTCGGCGCATTTTGCACCGGGACCTCAAAATGCATCCCTACAAAATGGTTGTTGCACAGGAATTAAGTGAAAGGGATTTTGAAACCCGTACGAACCTGTGTCGCGATCTCCGAGAACTCCCAAACGACGATGTTGTGCTCTTCACGGACGAAGCCCATTTTCACCTTTGTGGTGCCGTTAACAGGCAGAATTTTCGATATTGGAGTGACGAAAATCCTCGAGAAATCCATCAGGAACCCCTCCATAGCCCAAAAGTGACTGTGTGGTGTGCTCTTTCCCGCCTAGGCGTCTGGGGGCCTTACTTTTTTGAAGAAAATGGGCAAACCGTAACGGTCAACAGCGAGCGCTATTGTTTCATGCTGGAAAATTTTCTTAGACCCAAAATGGAAGAAAATGGCGTGGAAAATGTGTGGTTTCAACAGGATGGTGCAACCGCTCACACATCGCGACGATCAATGGACATTCTCAGGGAACTGTTTCCCGGTCGCCTCATTTCCCTGAGAGGTGATCTTGGCTGGCCGCCGCGCTCACCGGATTTCACTCCATGTGACTTCTTCCTTTGGGGTTACCTCAAATCGAAGGTTTACCAGCATCGACCAAGGACCCTTCTTGCTTTACGAAGGGAAATGGCTCGGGCAATTGAAGAAATTCCTGTGGAAATGACGGTGAAAGTCATGGAAAGCTACCGCGAGCGCCTAAATCAGTGTATCCGCTCCCAAGGACGACATTTAAGTGATGTGCTTTTCAAAACTTAAATTTAAAAATGGCATAAAATTTGCGATATGCTGATAAAAAAAATTTTTTGACAACTTCAGTCGTTTTAATTTTA
The DNA here is from genome assembly GCA_030386875.1 of Morinoia aosen. Taxonomy (NCBI): domain Eukaryota; kingdom Metazoa; phylum Arthropoda; class Malacostraca; order Amphipoda; family Talitridae; genus Morinoia; species Morinoia aosen. The sequence continues at coordinate 5,413,980 of CM059563.1, read as the reverse complement.
TAACGTTTTGAAATCGGATAGGTTTTTCTGCCCCACCCTGTACAACGTCTCTCCAATGCGAGATTCCCTTGTTAATGCAGGCTGGAAAGTGACCGCAAATCTAATGTCAATTTATTATTTTTTTCCCCGGTAAATAAATAGCATTAGATGGAATAATGACGATTTGTTTATCAGTATAAAACTTCGTTCTCAGGGAAACGGAATTTAGGAAGCAGGTGTCAACTGATACGCGAAAGAAAATACCATTTGTAAACAAGACGGCGCAAGCAATTCGGTGAGCTTCACATGCAGCTTCTTACGGTGTGCATCGGCAGATTTCTACTCTCTCGCACAGCGGCGTGCAGCCGGACTTTAAACCATGAAAATTTCATTTTCCTTCAGTGTATTAGAATAGTTGAGCAGGCAGGCAATAGAGGGGGCATTGCAGGCATTATTATAGCAGCATTGAAATTTACGCAACGGCAGCTCCTGAAGCCCAGTTTTGCGCCCACGAGCGCAGGGAGCTAAATAGGCAACTTAAAAAATTGTGTCCGAGAATTTTCAGGAAGGTTGATAATTGTTTAGAAAGGAATTTAAGGCGTTTATTAAAGTTGCGATGATTACAGGTCAAGTGATGTAAGAAATTATCACCTTCAGGAAGGTTAATAATTGTTTGAAAAGGTATTTAAAGTATTGATTAAAGTTGCGATGATGGCAGGTCGAGTGATGTAAGAAATTATCACCACAAGAAAGTGGTGCCAATTTGAAAGTTCAGCATGAAAATATCTTGGCAATTTTAGTGCTTAATCATAGAGAGTTACTTCATTAGGAAGACCAGTGTTTTCTTCTTCAGTGATCTTTTTATACATTTATCTTTTCGTGGTCTTGTCCTTTGTAACGTGTCTTTCGTTCACAACATGATTTGGAATTCAAGGTTTAAGTGTCCCGCGATTCATTATTTTGCTTCTTCTTTATATAATTTTTGTGTTTTTCATTTCATTCTAAGCCAATACTCTTTGAACTAAAGTTTCTAATTGGGGTTACATACGAATTAAATTATTTTTTGTTTCATTCATCCAAACCAAATACGCCATCATCCAGGACTCACGTGTTTACTTTAAATAAAATAACTGAATCTTTTACGTAACCTTATGGTCCTCATGTTGATTAAACTTATGTTGCGTAAGACTTTCTCTTAACCTAACTCTTATCTTCTTTTTCTGAAAATCTTCCTTCTCTAATTTTTCCAATTTCTTCTGCTTTTTCCATCGATGGTTCAAATCTCCTCTTCGACTCTTGATTCTTCTCACATTAAAAGGAGAGTCACCCTTTTTAATTTGTCGAGACAATAACATTCTCCTAATGAAAATACCCCTGTATTTTATTTGCTGTTGAATTTATACCATAATGTGTTTTACAAAATTCGCTGCCATATTTGCATTTCTGTCCCTATACTGATGTCGGCGTATGCCAGACGCCAGCGCCAGTCTAATAACGCTGAGCGTAAGAATGTTAACTTGAGAAATATATATTTCACACTTATATGTTAAATGATAATTTTTTAATGAGTAATGAAATGCTGGCTATTATTCTAATTTTTCACACATTTCACTAAAATAATATTGAAATTTGTTGTCAAGTATTTATTTTTAGGCCGATTCTAATTTTTCGTTGAGGAAATCAATCTTATGGAAACTTAAATCTACAAGATATCTCCTTATAGCATTCTCTAAGTTGAATTTCAGCTTAGCCTAGGAACACCAAGTCATTGCGATGCCAGATTCTGTCGGAGGTTTCATCTTACAGAGAATTTGATGTCCGAGAGAATTTATCTGGAAGTCTGTTTTCTGTCCGAGAAAAATTCGTTGGCCTGCGTCAGTCATTTGGTTTAGTGCTCTCGCATGGAAGGTCTTTGTGAGGCATCGTCAAAAGGAACGGGTCATCATCTGTGCAGTTGGAACAGATTCCGATAAAGGATCCTGCCGTGCCATGCGTCGTAACTTGTTGTGAGATCAGCCATGTAGTTGATGTGCTCGTTGCTGGCTGTAGGCTCAGCCACCCGAGTCGTGCAGCTGATGTGCTCGTTGCTCGTTGAGCTGATGTGCTCGCTGCTGGCTGTAGGCTCAGCAACCGAGTCGTGTAGCTCATGTCTCGTTGCTGGCTGTAGGCTCAGCCAGTGGAGTAGTGCAGCTGAAGTGCTCGTTAATGGCTGTAGGCTCAGCCACCGAGTCTTGCAGCTGATGTGCTCGTTACTGGTTGCAGGCTCAGCCACCCGAGTCTTGCAGCTGATGTGCTCGTTACATGCTGTTGGCTCAGCCACCGAGTCTTGCAGCTAATGTGCTCGTTACTGGTTGCAGGCTCAGCCACCGAGTCTTGCAGCTGATGTGCTCGTTACTGGTTGCAGGCTCAGCCACCGAGTCTTGCAGCTGGTGTGCTCGTTACTGATTGCAGGCTCAGCCACCCGAGTCGTGCAGCTGATGTGCTCGTTGCTCGTTGAGCTGATGTGCTCGCTGCTGGCTGTAGGCTCAGCCACCGAGTCGTGTAGCTCATGTCTCGTTGCTGGCTGTAGGCTCAGCCAGTCGAGTAGTGCAGCTGAAGTGCTCGTTAATGGCTGTAGGCTCAGCCACCGAGTCTTGCAGCTGATGTGCTCGTTACTGGTTGCAGGCTCAGCCACCCGAGTCTTGCAGCTGATGTGCTCGTTACATGCTGTTGGCTCAGCCACCGAGTCTTGCAGCTAATGTGCTCGTTACTGGTTGCAGGCTCAGCCACCGAGTCTTGCAGCTGATGTGCTCGTTACTGGTTGCAGGCTCAGCCACCGAGTCTTGCAGCTGGTGTGCTCGTTACTGATTGCAGGCTCAGCCACCCGAGTCGTGCAGCTGATGTGCTCGTTGCTCGTTGAGCTGATGTGCTCGCTGCTGGCTGTAGGCTCAGCCACCGAGTCGTGTAGCTCATGTCTCGTTGCTGGCTGTAGGCTCAGCTAGTCGAGTAGTGCAGCTGATGTGCTCGTTAATGGCTGCAGGCTCAGCCACCCGAGTCGTGCAGCTGATGTGCTCGTTACTGGCTGTAGGCTCAGTCCCCGAGTCTTGCAGCTGATGTGCTCGTTACTGGTTGCAGGCTCAGCCACCCGAGTCGTGCAGCTGATGTGCTCGTTACTGGCTGTAGGCGCAGCCACCGAGTCGCGCAGCTGATCTGCTCGTTACTAGCAGTAGGCTCAGCCACCAAGTCTTGCAGCTGATGTGCTCGTTACTGGTTGCAGGCTCAGCCACCCGAGTCGTGCAGCTGATGTGCTCGTTACTGGCTGTAGGCACAGCCACCGAGTCGCGCAGCTGATCTGCTCGTTACTAGCAGTAGGCTCAGCCACCGAGTCTTTCAGCTGATGTGCTCGTTACTGGTTGCAGGCTCAGCAACCCGAGTCGTGCAGCTGATGTACTCCTTACTGGCTGTAGGCGCAGCCACCGAGTCGCGCAGCTGATGTGCTCGTTAATGGCTGTAGGCGCAGCCACCGAGTCGCGCAGCTGATGAGCTCGTAACTGGCTGTAGGCTCAGCCAGTCGAGTCGTGCAGCTGATGTGCATATCTTCAACTAGCTGCAGGTTCAGCCACCTGACAGTCGTGCAGCTGATGTATCCGTAACTGGCTGTAGCCCCGAGCTTCGCAATGTGTAGGAAGTGTGTTTAATACTTTTGGATGACGATATTCTTGATCGCATTTTGAGGACAAATTTTTTAACCAAGATTTTATTCATTTACGAACGGGCGATAGATTTTCCTTAATTTTACTTCATAGAGTTTTCGCCTCCGACCAACTGTGTGGGGCTTTGTAAGTTGAAAAAACAGTAAAACTCCAACCCAAGCGAATGCTGATAGTTTTATTTTCAAATGAATCGCTTCCAAAGCAGTTTCCTTTGGTGAATCTAATCATACGAAATTCCGATTCTTTGATTAGCGAACAGAAGTATTAAGTGCGGATCTTCAAGTAGTGCGTAAATTTATCAAATGGATCGTAATGTTGAGCAAAAATGGAGCAAAAATGAAGCTTCGATCCATTTTTGAAATGAAATGTTTTATCCTGGATGATACAAAAACAGTTGTCTGTTTCAAAAAGTACAATCATTCTATTTATTCACTCTATAAATGCATGATTTGGGCACAATTTAACTAGTGTTGGAATGAGGACTTTTTGCGTGTTTTATTCTAACCATGAAAATTTTTCTAATTTCATCTATGTTCAAAATATCTATTTAAGAAAATCTTCCTCTTTCATCGAACCAGGAATAAGCACGTAATTCACGCTACGCTGTTGACAGTTGAAGGAGTGTGTAGTTGTGCGCTCCGTGGCACAGTGGTTAAGGGATCAGCCTTGTATGTTCGAGACGAGGGTTCGTATCCCAGCGCTGGCGCGGAGATTTCCCCGTTGGATATAAGGGAAAGCTCAAGCACAATACCCCACTCAACCCAGGTGTCGGAAATGGGTACCGGCTTTCCGGGGGAACCGTCATGGTGTCCTATATATAGTGTTAGTTATAAGACATTTGAAAAACCAATGCTCAAGATCCTATGTATCAGGCTTGATTGGAAATAAAGCATCCCAAAGATGCCGGTGTTTGTTTGTTGTTTGTTTTTGTTTTTTAGCAGAGCTTCGAAAATATGTATGATTTTATTTTTGTAACCATCATAACCAGAGTGCGGTCGAAACGAGATTAGGTCTCACGAGTGTTTGATTTGCCATCAGTAGAATTGTGAAAACAACACGTCTTAGAGAACTCAAACACAATTACAAAAAGGTCCACACGTTTCATACCCTACTTGTGCTCCTGTATGGTTGTTTGAAATGTAAAAGTTTCTCTTCGTCGGCCAACAATTTTCAGGAAAAAAAAGAATACTACAAAACTTCGTCATATATTTTCAGATAAATTCCAATATAAAACTAAACCTTCTCATCACAATTTACAAGTATAATTAGAATAATTTAAACCTTCTACAGTAATGATGATAATATAATAAATATAACACGTATGTAACGATAGTTTAGTGCATAACCATCAGCACAATCTATTTACTGAGCAAACACATGCTGTATTAGATACGCAAGAATACGTAAGGTTACATAAAGAAACAATTAAGTACATCTGAGGTAGTATTAACCTAAACCAATAACGCTTCTTAAATATAATTCCTGTTTTTACTTCCTTTCACAAGAAAACGCCAGTCCGCCGAACCCCCGTAGAGTTCCAAAACGAAAACTCGATTTTGATTCAGTGCTACGCGGAAGTTGTCATGACTAGCGGGCACCATTCGACGGTGAACCGTAAAGAATACAATTTTAATTTTTTAAATAAATTAGAAAATCACCAAGCTCATAATTTTTATAGGTCAATATCGTTTTAAATGATGCAATTTATGAAGTAGAAGAGGACCTAAAGGCAAGGTCAGGTGAATTCACCGCTGTCATCGCTGAAAAGGAAATACAATTGTATGTTTTTCTCCTTTCTAATCAGGATTTGGCACGTATCAATTGATGCCTCCAGATTGTTGTTCTCCTGCTGAAGCCGTGCTTAGTGTATGTTTTTAACCTTTAGATTGTTGTTGTTTTTTTGAAGCCATATTTGGAGCGTATAATTGTTGGCCTAAAGACAGTTGATTTTCTGAAGTCAATTTTTATGCATCCTCTTTATGTCTCTTTTACACCCTAGTTTCATTCGTAAGTAACTGGACAACGACTGATTTCGCTTCAGTAGTAAATATCTGTAATATTCTGCCGTAGCATTCAATTCCTACTAACGTTAAGTCAAGGACCATCATACTTAATCTCTTTAAAGCCTGGTTTGACGGAAGCTATGAAATTTCCTCTGAGAACGAATCCCGGAGCAGATAGAAGCAGGCTCGATAAAGGAGCGTCATTCATATGGCTTTTTAATCAAAATTTAGATGCGATTTAGTGAGAGCAGCCTCCAAAAATTGAAATGACAGTTCAACAGAATAAAATTTTCAAAGATTGAACGAAAACGTGAACGCTTGAGATGAGTTTCACCGTCCTTTTTCCCCATACAATATTACTGAACACTTACTAGTTTGCTGCTACATGAGAGCTGCTGGATGTAAAATTGATTTTTAAAATCCAAGTACAATTTGCTTATGAGAAGCAAGGATGGAGCAACACTTTTTTGCGCTACACCCGAACGTGAAGTATAAATTAGAGATTCATCAAATTAACTGTCGTGTTCCTAAAATCTTTATCAACAGCCATTCAATTTTGTATTTATGCATAAATACAACAAATGTCAAATGGCAGGAAATGAATCACCATTTTTTGTTGCATTACTAGTTCTGAAAATTTTCAGAACTTCATGCTTCGTATGTTACAGAATATTTTGCATATGGTGTTGAAAGTAGTTCCGAGTTGCAGAGATGCTCTGCCTGAGGATTACAGCTTCCTCTTTGTAGTTTAGCTACACTCGGCCTTGCTCTGTGTGCTGCCATCGAGCGTAGACTGGCTCCTCACTGCTATCGTGGGTGCTAGTTTTTGCTGTTGTGAAATGAACAAAATTCATGAATTTCAAGCTGCGATTTGAATTTGTTCGACAGGCAAACATCGAGTATCTAGGAAGTAAATTTGCTCTGCTGTAGTTCAGATTGTTCTTCTCAGATGCTGTCGTGAGTTATGCTTTCGCAGACATTGATAACTGGCTGTAATTGCTGGTCTCTCTAATGAAGTGAATGAGTGGTAAAGTACATTTCATTTGTTGTGGTCCGACATTGATATTTATTAAATTTCTCAGATAATTAAAATAAGAAGAAATAAAAGTTTCAAAAATATGGGCAATGGGTAATCACTGAATATTGAATATTGGAAATTTTTATATCAACTTAAATGTTTTCCTCAAATACTGGTCATTTGTTTGAAGTGTTTTCGCTTTGAATGTTATTCCAACTTAAAAAATTGTGTTATAACCATGAGAAGGCGATAATGTGCGTAATCGTTGATTGATATTAAGGTGAGAAAATACAACAAAAGATCGGTGGGAGGTAGCAAGGCTAAGCAGTCATTTATAATCATAAAATGAAGAACAATAAAGAGTAATAACTATCTCTAACTCATTTAATATTATACGGAAGGTTGTTAAATTACGATAAAACGTGGGAAGAGAGGAGACCATTGCGAGTATTCGTTGTGAGAAAACAAAGAGAGGCGTTGATTCGTGATCAAGTGAGGTGGGATAACAAGAGTAGGAGACAACAGGCGGCGATGTGTGCCTCTCGACGGAAGTAGGCATGCTCCCGCCCCTCCCTCGGCTCCGTTGGCTCCCTAGCCTCCCCCCCAAAGGGGTTCGGGAAAACCTGACAATCTGCGATCCTGCTGACTACCTGCGCAGCGGTCGACCGTGAAAGCGTGACTATTGTGAGCATTTTTTTTGCTATGAAATGAGCTTGTTATTATGCGGGTGTAACGTACTAGGATTATCGGTAACTCTCATGGCGACGTGCATCTCTATTTGCTACTACACAGGCGTAGTAGAGCCTGCTCAGTGCTCCTGATGGTGCTCTAAATTAGCTCTCCTTTGTACAGGGAACAACTTAGCGCACTAAGTTGGGTTTGAGTAAATTAGTCAAAGTGAGGTTTTTAGAGTAGAGCCGTAAAAAATTTTCAAGTGAAGAATTTAAAATTTGAATCTCTACAAGGAGAATTTCTTAAAAATGAAAAGATTGTAATGTTTTTCACAGTACACGGTTACGTAATTTGTACACATTCGCAGCACTTCTTACTTTAGAGTTACATGCAAAATGTAAAACGAACCCCAATTCCATTTTTGAATTTTGCTGGACACATTCGGTAAATATTGGTGCATGCATATGGTGTTGTATTTGTAATTTTTACAGTAGAAAATTTACAAAACAGAAGCTCACCTTGGGGGTACAAATAATTTGTGTTTTTTATGTTTCATAAAATGTGCGATTTATTTTAACATCAGAAAAAGTAGTTTAATTAACATCGAATAACCTGCGCAAAGAAAATAATGAGGAAAAGATTTTTTAACAGTGCTAAATTTTTGGTTTGAACTATTCACTCTTGCACATCTTCAAGAGATTTGACTTAAACTCCTTGAAAATAAAGTCAACACTGAAACTAAAATCGTTTTTCCAAAAATAAATCATTAAAATTATACCACTCGATCGAAATTAAATTAAATGTAAGAGCGAATGCTTTAAAGCTAAGTCATTTAAATGAAATTGTCTTCGAATGTTCTACATGCTTTGCCATCTGTAGGGTAACAATAGAACCGCGTGCATTCCCGTCCCTCTGACATTCAAGTAAAAAGCGTACGGGCAAAATATTATGATATGTATGTTACTTAATCTAAAAGACGTATTCAACTGAATTTCAATCGCCGCTAAAATTATCATTCATTTTCGATTAATGTAAGAATGTTACATCGTCAGCAAGATACAAAACGAGGCCTGAGGCTTCGAGCTCTGAAGTAGTTATTTGGGAGACGTGGTTACTGGCAACGTAGAGTGCTGCGTAGCCGAAAATTTCAAAATAAATTTGCAATTTGCGATGAGCCGAAAAATATTCATCGTGAATTTTGAGTCCAGAAAATTAAAAATTGACATTTAATTTAGGTGTAAAATGGGTTGCTACTTCCCTTTCGAACAATCAGTGAATAATTTACGTGTAATTTGAATTAAGGATATTCTAAGAGGCAGGGGTATTAACTACTGAACGCTCAGTTACTTGAAACATTTGAAAGATTTTAGTGGCAATTTTACGTCGTGACCGGTAGAAAAAGCATCGAGCAACTTCCTATCAAAGTTGACGCCTAATACTTTAACCTTGAAAGAACGATTTTGTGAGCGGAAGTTCAGGCTAAAGAGCATTAAATCTATTTTTAAAAACTTCTGCAAAAGTTTGAAGATAGTTTGAAAAATTTGGCTCTGGTCTAGCTACCGTGCACAGATATTTTTGATAAGTTTAAAAAATAACCTTCATCACTTGAAGTCCAACGGCAACCTCACAGATTAGACAACTACATCGCTGTTGAACGACAACCAACTGCAGGTCTGAGCTGTGAACTCACGCCCACGTCCAGACAAGCACCAGTGACAGTTTCAACAGTTTTCTGCTGAGATACAGCGCAGATGGTCATGTGGGCTAGATGTCTTAGCCTTCAAGCCACAAAATTAGATGATTAACCAAAAATCGCCACAAAGTAGAGCATTGAATAAAAGAAGAAAGTAGAGCATTCAATACACCTGCGAGTTGTTGCGGGATTTTACGATAAAATAAAATGTGCTGTCACACTGGCCAAGGACACAGTTGCGAAACATAGAACGCCGTTCTCATGTGCTCTGCTGCGTTGTAATAACGACCGACGTAATAGCTTTCTTTATTTCAGAGGGAGATTTTTAGCAACATTCCAACTGTGAAACTGTTAGAAATTCTCCTGAATTATTAAATCACTGACTCGAGGCGAACAAGAAATTACACTTTCGAAGCTTGAGTTAGGTCAAGCGATACATTCAGAGGAACGTATGGTCATATGCACAAAACCAAACGAACGGAATATATTCACTACAATTCAATTAAAGATAAGGTTTTACGACAATTTTTGAGGATACTTCACTTTAATGAGCGAAGAGAAAGCATTTCAACCAGTGCTCAGGTTTTAACTGGAAACAACATTTCGTTAGGTTGGCATTTTATATTCATTTCGATATCGGTTTCTGGCGGTTCTATGCACCATCTTATACAGACTCGCCAATGGTAGCTCTGGTTCTTTCACATTATTTTCGCGTAATCAGGCTTCCCTTAGTATAGACATATTGACTTTAAGCGGCCCATAAACGATCAATTTTATTGTCAATATAATTGGCAATTATGAATATTGACAATTTGATTGATCGTCTGTGGGCTTGATTGACGACCGTCAAATAATTGACTTAGTGGGCAAAAAAATTCCATCAATTTATTGAGTCAATGAAATTGACAATTAAATTGGTCGTCTATGGGCCACTTTAGAGAAATGTTTTGTAGAGCACTGTTTTACTTTTGAATTTATTCAAAACGTTCCATGCAGCACGCGTTGGACTAGTGTGTCCGGCACAAATCTGTCTCTCGTTTGCTGCCAGTTTGAACACGTCTGCGAAGTCATGATGCGTGTCTGTGGTTTGTTTCAATGAGCTGCAACTTTTACTGGTAAATTTATTACCAATTCACCTGAAAAATAGTTTTACAAACGAAACCATTAGCTGGTGTTATATGCACTTCACCTGTATGGGAACTAGGCTGTAAAAAGACTGCTCTGAATAACTTTTGACAAAAATCTGAAAATTTCAGAAGCCTTCTCGAATAGGGTTAGAATTCCTCTTTAATGCACAAGCATGGCATTTTAGCGGTATTGTCCAAGATTGCTTGATGATTGATTTCTTCGTTATAGCAGAAATGAAGATTTACGATTAATTTTGAAAGTTGGACCCAAAATTCTCGAAATTGTTTGTGACTGGCGAATCTTAACGACTGTTATGACGAGTTTTTTTGGTGGAGTAATTAACTCAAATAATTTGTCTCTGAGAGGAATTAATGCATCTTATCACATATTTTACGTTTCTAGGGAACAATTCATTTAATCACTAGTACTTTAATTGTCATTTACAACTACTCGCTAACAAACATTGTTAGAACGCACACTTGTAGCACATAGAGATCCACTAAGTGTATAGCAAATCTTCATTTACGGAAAATTATACTGTCTCATGAAATTATTTAACTGCAGTTGCATGCACAGTACACTACTCCAGAGTAGTTTACTACGCGAGAAAGAATACATCACAACCATGTCAAGCCTAACTCTGCCACATGGCATCTACAAATCTAACATTTGAGTTGTTCATCTAAGAAGACAACCATGACATGCTTGAACCACTCACGTCTAACTTCGTGAGTGCCTTGTTTAAAACCACATACACAACCCAATTAAATAAAATTACTGCCTAGACAATAGTGTCGTCAGTATGGTAGCGCGTAGCGCTTCCGATCGATGCAATTCTTAACTGTGATTTGATCGAGTTTCGATTATGTCACTGGACAATCCATTGATACTGAGAAGTTCATTTAATTAAAAATGAAGGCACAAACGAGACAAGTTTTTAATTTTTTGGCCCACAGTTTGTGTGAAAGTGACGACAAATAATAACGGAATATTTGGCTTAAATTAAATTCAAATTCATATTTCATGCCAAAATACATATGAGTAAACTTCCGGCTATAAATTACTCTTAAAAAACGGTTACCTAATTCGTGCAAAATGAACGTATGAAGAGAAATGCAGGCAGCCTCGGAGACGAGAAACGCCTTCGACATGCGAGAGTAAAAGGAAATTCAGGCATTCCAATAAGGGAACCTTGGGATGTGGGCAATGTGTTGCTGTGTGCCTGTCGACACCCCGCAGGGCCGGGGCTATACTTGCTAGTGAGAGCAAGACACGGTGTTATGACTTGTTAGTGAACGCAAGACACGGTGTTATGACTTGTTAGTGAACGCAAGACACGGTGCTATGACTTGTTAGTGAACGCAAGACACGGTGCTGTGACTTGCCAGTGAACGCAAGACACGGTGCTGTGACTTGCCAGTGAACGCAAGACACGGTGCTATGACTTGCTGGAGAGCGCATGAATGGCAGACATCGACAAATCGACAAATAAATTTAAATCGACAAATAAATTTTTTAACAGTTCCCATGAGGAAAGAGAAGAAAGAGGCGGAACGATGGTGAATATTTCAAACGTAATATGTTCGTCAACGAATGATCAAATTTATCAGTCTCGTGTTTAAATAAGTTCGTCGATGCACTGCAATGACAGCAAAATCGATGATTCCTAGCTTTTCATTCGTAGGAAAGACTTCAGAAGAATTGAAGAAATGTAGTTTTATGAGCAATTCAACAACGAGGCATCCTCAATTTAGATGCAGCTCAACAAGATCGCTAAATGGAAAACTACACATATTGTAAAGTTATTATTCATCTCGATCAGGGCAGTAAAATCTGTTATGATTTTTGGGGAAGTAATCTATTTTTTCAAAAATAAAATTTATCATAAACTGTTTGAAGAAAAGTAGCTTGTATTATCAGTGAAATTTTACATTTATTTCATATAGTTTTATGGTCCTTGTAAAATTAAGAACTGCTCCATACTATCTACATACTGCACGCGCGAGAAGCCACTCGCTCTCTCTTCAGAGCTTGCCCCGAAGCGTCAAAGCACTTAACCACATCTAAAACATCAACTGTGTAAGGTTTTTCTACAATATTGTATAATATATATTTATATCTGTATTCACGTCTACTTCATACATAGTATCGCACTACTATAGCTTCTATACATCGAAACATTTCAGCACTAGTCTCTGATTTCAACAGGGACTTACTGTATGACTAAGGCTTAATTCTAGAGATATTTTCCCCAAACTCCTGTCGTTCTAACTCAAGCACAACCCGAAAGTTTACATGCCGTTTTCGAGCAGCAGTTTATTGAACTGATTTTAAATGACGTATTTAACGATAATTTTTTATGGCTTTATACTTCAGAACGATATGATTTGTTGGTAGATATGTTGAAGCATTAGTTGACACGGACCACTTCATCATGTTCTAAAATATGATCTTTACCTCTGGTTCTAAAAGACTTGTTATTATCTTATAAATTTGATGATATTATAAAGAAATGAATTTATTCTATAGTTTTAATCCTCTTAGGCTAACTTCTTGCTCTTTATAAAAAATGTGAGGTAGAGGAATACAGTATAACGCCCGCTGTTGGGGAGTGCGCCTCTTTAGGTGTCTACTCAAAAATCCATCCTGCAATTTTGACTTTCAAGTTGCTCGGGCAGCGGAGCCAGTCAACAAACCCGTCATTTCGATATGAACTGATAAATGCTAAGAAGTTATTCCACCACACTACTATTAGGTGTGGAATCGTACAGAAATTTAGCAGAAATATTAATCACTTAAATATAATGACGCATTCATCAGAGTAGACGATTATCAGCTAACTAAACGAATTTTACTGCCTTCTCACGTACTCTCAATTAAACTTGTATTACGTTCATAACATCTGCAGAAGGTTTAATTTTTATTATTACTTTGTTACCATCATTCTCATTCTTTCATAGAAATATTCCTAACTGCACACAAGAGGTACCTTGGAAATGTCATTCCACAGTTCATACTTTGTACCTCGAAATAGTAACCAATTTAAAGGGAATGAAAAATTTAACTGAGTTTCAATTTCCTTACACTAATGCCAACGTGCTACAAATTTAGCGTAATGAAGATAACTTATAATAAGACTGCATAATCCAAGAAGATGTTACAGGAAAGCGCACACTGTGTTCGCAGATCTGGCAAGCTGAAGAACATGCAATTCACCGGGAGCGTATGAGCCACAGACGCGCATGTGAACTCTATTGAAACATGCTAGTATAAACGGTTATGGATTATTTTAAAACTATTTTAGGTTGGGATGTGAAAATTAAGTAGACTAATACTTCAATCCTATACATTCAACCGGCTCTGAAGTTGATACTTAAATGCACAGTTTCATTAATTAGACTCCATCATTTGCCAAATTACCAAGAGTGCTTATACATTTATGTTTTAAATATTTTTACACTATTTTACCAAATAATTTGAGTCAGTTCGTGCTTTCTACGAACTTTATAAAATGTGGATCGAAAAAATTCAAAGCAGTCCAACATTCTTAAGATACCTTTTGTTCACTTTGGTATAATTGTTTGACAGTCACACTCGATCTCTACAAGACGTGTTCTCGCCAGCAAGACTATCGTCAAAACTAAAAAAAACTTTACAACTTTACACCACAGACATTAAAACGAATTAATCGTATAGCTCTAGTACTAAACTATGCCATGATTATTGATAAATGATCTGCGGCGGTTAAACACTTATGGGTATATCGCACTGAAGCAACATTTACCTAGTAAAAAAATAGTGCTAATTGTTAAAAATGAGCTAGTCTCTACGACAATAAATCCCACACTGATTACATACCATCAAGTACACATTATAATTACTGCTGCTTGAAGCCCATCTAATCAGCTCTAAACACTACAGTTACTAACTTAATTATTAATTCTATGAAACTGAGCTTTATATGACACAACTTCAGACCTGTTCTAAACTTTCAGCGACAGCTACTTGACAGAGTTGACCTCACATCAAGCCAACAGCAACAAACTTCAGGGCCCAAAATCGAATCGAAAACAATGATTTGAGGGACTTGAACTTTGTTTTTGAGAGAGAGAGAGAGAGAGAGAGAGAGAACTAAATTTCATTCACGACTTAAAATTTTACATCGCTTCTCGAATTCAGCAGCATTCCTTAGAAGCCATCATTTTGGAATGACGCGATATGAAATGCAGCTTTAATTCTTACTTAATTAAACCGCTCGAGAAACGTGAAGTTACAAGTCAAATCATACCTGTAACGCATACGGAAACCAAATCGTGAGCTTCTGCGGGTTGGGTGAGATCAGAACCCTTGTTTTCTATTCGGTTTTGGTCCTGGTGCTAACCTGTCAAAGAAAGCTGAGGATGAAGGGAATGCGGCCACGGATTGCTAGGAAGTCCAGCGAAAATAAACAGGCACACAAAAGTGGTGAAAAAAACTCAGGGTTGTCTGGGCAATATGCACCCACGAATGTCGAAAAGCATCAAGTCCTTTGTTAGTTAAGCAGTCCACCCAGTCGAAAAGCGTTAGGTCACAATAAATAATTATTGGATTTTAGGGATCGAGCCGAGAAGCGTTGGGAACGAAGAAATTTTCCTAATTGAGATGGCAGAAGAGCAGAGAAGGCTCATATAGCCCTTTTAGGAAAAAATTATGAAAAAACATAAATAATTATGCATAAATCTTTTCAATGGGTTAAAAAAGGGCAGACAAGAGAAATGATCAGCTTGTACATAAATTAAACCCGAATTAAAAGTTCCATGACCTGAACAAATGAACTTCATGCGGTCATTTTTAATAAATATTAACGGAGTAAGGATGCTGAATGTGCTCGTCAGCTAAAGAGACTTATCAAATTATTAGAGTCCTATAAAATGTTCTATAAGAAATGAATATCCGTCAGGTTTCTATTGGGTAAAAGTTCTAAATTAAAAAAAATGCGCATCATTTACAAGACCAACGCTGGACCACACTCACAGAAGGCAGAATCGCTCAACACCACTCATCGCCCGTTCCTGACTAGCTTTCCTCATCCCTGTAGCAGGCGCTACTAAACCTAAAGTCTACCTAACAAATACTTTGTGCTCATTAGAAGTTAAGAAGGTCCAGTTAATTAGTTTGGGAAGACGATATATTATTAGAGCTCCTTTCACCACAACACCTACTTGACCTACCAGATCAACTCAGAGTACTCAAATGGAACACATTTTTTCCTTCGGCCATTGGTCTCCATTAAAATTTTCTGAATAAAGTTCGTTGCTTTAATTTTTGCTTTCGAGGTAGTGATGAAAACGTTTTGTGTTTCTGAGAGAACACGCACTTGTCATTTCTCTTGTCTTCTCAGTGAGCAGGTTAGAAGGTTGAGATTTGCTTCTCTTGCAGCGCGTAAGAAATGAAATTACTATGCGTTCCCCATATAACTGCCATCATGAGGAAAAAGTACGCAAGTAACAGTGCCCTTACTTTGATTATAAAATACGAAACCTTTTATCTCCACCTGAACATGAAGAAACGCGCGTGAGACATGTATATATCCGTAAGGAAAGGTATGTTTGGGCCTCATCTTGATGTTGATTGGGACATTTGTGCATTTCTGAGGCAGGAAGTGTGATTCAACCTTTTCTTGGGTAATACGGAGCTACCTTTGAGCTAAACCATAATCATTAAATTATGAAGCACCACATCCATCGCACGATGCTTGGGTAATCGCCTCCACCTACAAATATACGCAGACGTTTGCGAAAGAATCGTCAAGGAAATGTCTGGATTTCTTGAAATTCACACATGGCAGACAATAGCCATCAGACAGGAAATGACTTGAAGCGTTTAATTTTCTCCTACAAACGCAGGTTGCCATTAACTCGCATTTAAACATCACCGATCGCTCCGTTCAATATTTTGGGCATAATCTGTTTGAATTTGATACTCTAGAATTCACGACTCGCTGCTTGCAACTGAGAGACACTTTTATTGCAATTGATCAAATTTTTATGTACCAGCATGTCAATATTCACACCTGTGCTCACGTTACCATTTTTGTTGGATGTTTTAACTTATGTTTTTTTTAATTATAAATAACTATCTCGAAGCTTCAGTAGCACCAAAGACCTCATAAATTTAATTTCAAGTAAAAGCATTTTCTTCTTCCAGCGTTATGCAAACATAGTGCTATGAATGTTAAAAGCTCTTTTAAACTATGTAGTACTGTAGCCTACGCTCTCTTAAGAGCAGCTTTAAATTTATTAAATGCCGTAAGCAACTCTATACTTGCTAAATACAGAGCAATGTTAACCGTCAGAGCAATACATTTAGCTTTCCTATTTCTTATTACGTAGGTTCACGAACATTTATGAGTCGAGTATTGGTGATTAGGTGACTTGCTAGTTAAGTTGAGACACTCAACACTTAATAAGTTCTCAAGAAGGATAGTTTCCTCGAAGATGCCGTACACTACTGTCTAAATCGTATCCTAACTAAGCTATTTAGTTACAGAGTCACCACTGTACATCGGCAGCAGAAGTTGATAGGAGCTGCCTCTCTCACAGGGCCACAGTGTCTGGGCTTACATTCTATTGCAATGCACGTCGTGTATATGTATACACACATAAAGGTGCAAATCAAAGTACACTTTTATATGTAAATACATAAATGTAAATAAGGAAAATAATTCCTGATACTGGTGTGTTCAGATATGCATGTTTCTAAGTTTCGTGTCGATACCAACCAAGAACTGTAGTGCATAATTCGAGCAGGATACTACTATGCTTACAATATTTTAACATCAGTGGACCAAAGCAGTTTGTTCATGCGCATCGGGATGCCAAACTCGAGTTCAGCTATCATTCAAACACCTAAAGATCTGCAGTGGCAAAATATACAAGTATTCAGTAGACTACACCATCAGGTCGTACAACAGTTCTTTAAGTTTAGAAACTATGCATACACTGATAACTGATCAATCAAGACGAACGAAATTCCTTGTTGCAGACTGTAAATTGGGCTTTGTGGCTGAAAGTCGACATGTACAAGATTTTCCTGCGTTGAGAACATGAACTGTAGAAACCCGTTCGAGGCATATATAGTGAAAGAATTATCTGTATGTTTAAAGTAAGGAATTGAAGGGCTGCTACGATTTGAGGAGAGGTTCTGATGTTTGTGTGTTATGAGGATTACAGTACATCGAGTTGCAGGTATAGTCTGCGAGTCCCAGCCAAAAGTGCTCATTACTCTACAGCGTTACTCTGCTCAACTTACTAGAGATATCGACAGCAACATTATACTTTGGAATTCCTTCCAGTGAGCAACTCTTATGCGAAATACGTACAATATTAAGCCAGTCTAACAGCAAAATTAACTGAAACTACGACACAGCGAATCAATATACTTGTCCATGGTACAAGAAGAACAATCTGCTTATATTGTTGATTTCCTTTCCTGCCGAACTATGCGAGGGACATAACGCAATGTGGGTAACTTAGGTGTGAAATTTGAATTTTGGTTCCGCACCCGCCCTCCACCAGGCAAATTAATTTGAGTTTCATAAACATTTAAAACGAAAAATTATAAATAAACAAAAATGAATTCCATTAGTTATTAAATAATTTGTTACAACGAGGGAATGGGGTGCTTTTATTTTTGAATAACTATTATGTTCAAGTGATGCTTCTATGACTACCTGTTCTGTCCCTTCGGCATTTTTGAGTTGGAGGCAACAGTTGAAGAACTGCTATTCTGAATCTTTGGAATTGTCTCCAACGTTATTCAAAACGTAGGAAAATAAAATAAAATCGAGGGAAAATAATGTAAAAATATATTAGGCTCTTAAATATGTATCACAGCAAGAAAAATAACAGGAATAAAAATAGAACATGAAACTTTATTCTTGCGAAAAGTAAAATTAGAAATGAGTATAGGAAAATAAAAACGAAGGTCCTGCTTGTGTAACCATTTTTGGGAATTCCCATTAAGATTAACTGCACGAAAGAGCTGTACTTTTAATGCAAAAAAATTCTACTCGCAGTGCCGTTAAAACACTTGACGCACTCTGTAACCCCACTCTGTAGAGACTGAATGTCACTATTTAATGAACCCCCAACGAGCGAAACTTACAATACAAGCTACGTAATCAACAGCACTTAAATACATACTACGTTATAAGGAACCCCATACCAAACTTAACTCTTTACACTCTTTGGCTCTTTTCTACACTTAAGTTCATGATCAATTTTAATACGAACGCAAAAACATATTAAGGAATTTTAGAGCGAATAAACCTATACTGATTGACAGTACCATTTGTGGCTGACACATTCGATAACCAGAAAGTTATTCTGAAATAGCAGAATACGGGATATGTGGAGATAATATCAACTAGGTTACTGACATAAAAACAACTGATATGTGGAGGTAATGATATAAGTTATTTTTTACTCTTGGAGATAAGGGTTTTCATTCTGGCTAGTGTCTTTGAGGATCCTGTGAACTTTAATGTTTGTCCAGGGCCTGATAAAGTAATTGACTCTTCAACTATTTTTCCTCCTCGAAAATTTTTCTCCTGCGACAATTTTTTCGTCAATTTTCTTCGAAAAATTTTCCAATGATTCATCGACAACAGAAAATAATCATAACAAATTTAGAAACAATTGTTCTACTTTCAAAACTCAAGGCATTCATTGGTACCGTTTACTAATTAGGATTGACCGTGAAACTCAAATTATGTTTTGACATCGAGGCGAAGTTTGCTGTCGATGAGTATGCGGTAAGAATACGAAATAATCAGTGAGAAGAATCGATCAACCGTATTTTCAAGCAGCGCATTCGCTATCGAGATTCTTCAAGGGCCGACAAACAAGAAGAGACACTAGGACGACATCGAACATTCAACGTTTAATAAGATAGTTTCAGCCACAGGAAAATTACCATACAAGAGAAATATGATGGCTGATTTTAGGAAAGGGAAGGAGAGACTCTAAGTCAAAGATGATAGCGGAAAGAAGAGAAAGATCATACATAGCATAGAAGAAAACAGTAAAAGAAAACAAGAGGCTCAACAAACAAAAATATGGGTTTAAATTTTAATGCTAGTACAAGTCAGATCGAAAGAAGATGATTATATAGCTGCACATAGAGTGATACAAAGCCTAGTCAGATATGACTATTATTCGTATAACGTAGATATGACGAAACAGGAGATAAAAATGCTCTCAATATATAAAAGTAATAAAATACTGATAGATAATACCTCACTTATAAAACATCTGAATCAAGAAATCAACCATTTCTTAAAGTATTTTATACACACTCTATACAGTCATAAAATACTGATAACTTATGCGATTCTCGAAGCTGACACATGAAAGTTTAACCTAAAGCATTATTAAACAAATAAGAAAGCCTCTAACATCAAGAACATTTACGGATCTCAACACAAAATTAACGGGAACACCAGTTTCTCTACGGTAAGCATTGCTATTACGCGTTATACAGTCAACAACGAACGTGATGTGCTTCTTTTCCTTCATACACAGAACCGAACTATACAACAAACTCAAGTTTGACGTCTGAGTTTCAGGACGCATTACTTCCATGTCCCTTTACAAATTGCAGTCGAGGACTTAGTTGAATGACAACGCCCTATTACGATCACTGAGCACATGTTATGTTCCCTCCGCAAAACAAATGACGATCCTGGAATGTGATATATGGAAGAATTCAGCCCCAGCTACCTCGTCCATAACGACGCATAGGCGTAGCCCTCCCTCGCAGTTGATTTGCTCGGACAACCAAGGTGATATGTTTTGGGTTACGAGTGCTACTAAACATACAGAAAAGCGTATTCAGAATGACTAGTATGGTCGGCGATAAAACTCTTTGTACCAACAGACCGATGAACATTGTTTGTTGGCATAAATGAGATCGAGCGTTGTGTTTGTGCAACTTCAACCTGGAGAATGCTTATCCACACTACGTGCATCCGCATTCAGTGACGATAACATCTCGCCAGAGCTCTGTTTTCAACTTCCCCGAGTGATCGTAATGGAGAATGTAGAGCCCCTTGAGGTCAGTTGGAGCACAACACGGTCGAGGAACATCTTTCTTTTTCTGCATGTTAATTAACGACTGAAGAAGGGCATGTTCGTTAGCTGGGTTGTATCTTGGTGGACATTTGCCACTGCAGTAATAGGCATCAAAGTCTTTAGGGGCAGCGATGAAGTCGAAACCAGGCAAATCATCAAACCTAACGGTCATGGACCGCCGACAGCATCGAGAGGAGTGCCGTCCGTTTTCACGCCCGTCCTTGCAGTCCCCGAGCTGCCTCCATTTGGCCCGGGTTGCTCGCCTCATATCACGGGATCGCTTGACGCGCTTCGTAGCCGACAGCCTCGTCTGCACATGCAGCGTGGGCACATGCGAAGTCCCTCCAGTGCGTATTTGAACTCCAGCCGACAAGCAATCAGGGCACCTAATTAGAACTCCTGTGTCAGACTCGGAAGATTCCAACCAAGACTTGACAGCCTCAGTCATGTTCACCTCGAGAGTTTCGTCATCGGTTACTGTTAAATTGAAAGTTTGAAGGAGTTCATCTTTGCCGGGACCTCCAGTCTTGCGCTTAGACCTGAACTTCTTGATGTCGTCCACTCGGTAGAGCTGCATGGACACAGTTTTTGGGTCATCTGGTCCTGGGTCTGCGTTGCCCTTCTTGAAGAAAGTAGCTTTCGCCCACACCACTTGAATGTCGTCTGCACTCATCGGAACTGACACGTGGAAATGGGCGATCCGGTCACCGTTGGGCAAACTTCTCCGACCACGACCTGAAAGAAAGAAAAATCTCGGCTCAAAATATGATACAGGCAAGATCTACTTTAAATTGTTTTAGTTCAATAAAAACAGAAAGGAAATAATTGGATGTTTTGAAAGAATATTTCCCATCTGTTATGCTCAGGAACTATTTGTTCAAAAGCTTAAAATAAAAGAGCTTTCAACAGCTGTAAACTTAAAATCGTGCAACGGGATGTACGAGGAGCAATGAACTCCCTTTAGTTGTCAAAGTATAGCTACTTGGAATTCTAATATCACATGATCTAAGTGCTAATATTCGGAAATTCATTCGGCATTAAACCTTTGTGAATGAGTGCAGCAACATCATTCGAAGATGCATCAAATTATGGCTCAAGTGCATCAGGTTAGTGATGAACCAAGGGTAACGAATGCAAAGAGGTAGCTTGAAAAATGTTAGTAAAAACGTAATATCATAATTGACTTATAGCACATTCTCATTTAAATATTGTTCCAATTCGTTCGAACAAGTTCTTTTTTAGAAGGAAGGAAAGGAGGAGGAGGAGGAGTTTTTTGATAGTAGTTGTAGCATAAAACTGGGACTAAAAAATTAACTGCTGCTTCAGTCATACGAGTGAATATGTTTACAAGACACCGATTTGTCAGTTTAAAACGATTTAACGCATTTGAACCCACAAAAACGAATGTTCATCTTAATATATTAGTCTTTCGAATACTCATAGTAAGAAAAAAGAAATGAAGAAAATACATATTATGACAAATTAAAGTAATAAATAAAGCGCACCACGCGATACCATCTAAGGCCGATGATACGTACAATGGCCTGTTCTGACTCAACACTACGGGCTTGCTCGTAGTCATTTCACTATGATACAGCAGAGACATGATACATTACCACGACAATCGTGAACTGCGAGTTTTGTGGTCAATATATCTTGTCTACGGGAGTGTTGTGGTCCGTGGATTATGTCTACGCGAGTGTGTACGGTGTATCATGTCTACACAGGTGTTGTGGTCCGTGTTTTATGTCTATGCGAGTGTGTACGGTGTATCATGTCTACCCAGGTGTTGTGGTCCGTGTTTTATGTCTATGCGAGTGTGTACGGTGTATCATGTCTACACAGGTGTTGTGGTCCGTGTTTTATGTCTATGCGAGTGTGTACGGTGTATCATGTTTACACTGGTGTTGTGGTCCGTGTTTTATGTCTATGCGAGTGTGTACGGTGTATCATGTCTACCCAGGTGTTGTGGTCCGTGTTTTATGTCTATGCGAGTGTGTACGGTGTATCATGTTTACACTGGTGTTGTGGTCCGTGTTTTATGTCTATGCGAGTGTGTACGGTGTATCATGTCTACCCAGGTGTTGTGGTCCGTGTTTTATGTCTATGCGAGTGTGTACGGTGTATCATGTCTACCCAGGTGTTGTGGTCCGTGTTTTATGTCTATGCGAGTGTGTACGGTGTATCATGTCTACACAGGTGTTGTGGTCCGTGTTTTATGTCTATGCGAGTGTGTACGGTGTATCATGTCTACACAGGTGTTGTGGTCCGTGTTTTATGTCTATGCGAGTGTGTACGGTGTATCATGTTTACACTGGTGTTGTGGTCCGTGTTTTATGTCTACGCGAGTGTGTACGGTGTATCATGTCTACCCAGGTGTTGTGGTCCGTGTTTTATGTCTATGCGAGTGTGTACGGTGTATCATGTCTACCCAGGTGTTGTGGTCCGTGTTTTATGTCTATGCGAGTGTGTACGGTGTATCATGTCTACACAGGTGTTGTGGTCCGTGTTTTATGTCTATGCGAGTGTGTACGGTGTATCATGTTTACACTGGTGTTGTGGTCCGTGTTTTATGTCTATGCGAGTGTGTACGGTGTATCATGTTTACACTGGTGTTGTGGTCCGTGTTTTATGTCTATGCGAGTGTGTACGGTGTATCATGTTTACACTGGTGTTGTGGTCCGTGTTTTATGTCTATGCGAGTGTGTACGGTGTATCATGTTTACACTGGTGTTGTGGTCCGTGTTTTATGTCTATGCGAGTGTGTACGGTGTATCATGTTTACACTGGTGTTGTGGTCCGTGTTTTATGTCTATGCGAGTGTGTACGGTGTATCATGTTTACACTGGTGTTGTGGTCCGTGTTTTATGTCTATGCGAGTGTGTACGGTGTATCATGTCTACACAGGTGTTGTGGTCCGTGTTTTATGTCTATGCGAGTGTGTACGGTGTATCATGTTTACACTGGTGTTGTGGTCCGTGTTTTATGTCTATGCGAGTGTGTACGGTGTATCATGTCTACGCAGGTGTTGTGGTCCGTGTTTTATGTCTATGCGAGTGTGTACGGTGTATCATGTTTACACTGGTGTTGTGGTCCGTGTTTTATGTCTATGCGAGTGTGTACGGTGTATCATGTCTACGCAGGTGTTGTGGTCCGTGTTTTATGTCTATGCGAGTGTGTACGGTGTATCATGTTTACACTGGTGTTGTGGTCCGTGTTTTATGTCTATGCGAGTGTGTACGGTGTATCATGTCTACGCAGGTGTTGTGGTCCGTTTTTTATGTCTATGCGAGTGTGTACGGTGTATCACGTCTTCGCGAGTGTTGTGGTCCATGCATCACGTCTCGGGGGCGTCACGGCAAAATGACTGCGAGGAAGCCCGTGGTGATGACAGTCGAAATAGCCCAGTGTATCGCGGGTTCGGAGAGGGGAGGAGGTACTCTCAGGAATGTAAGGCAGCTTCGTTCTTACGGAGTGAGTCACCCCTGACACCTGACGTCCCCTCATGAATTATAACACCAGGCGAGAGACAGACGCCGTGCCTATCTCACAGAAATGCCGCGTGAGCTCTCGTGAAGCTTTGAGAGCTAATGGGTTTGTCATGCTTAACTGAAACTTTAAAAGCTAATGGGTCCCTTATGTCGTCAAACTTTCAAAGCTAATGCCATGTCAAGCCTAACTAAAGCCTTCTAAGCTAAGGGTAATGGCATTCTCCATTGAAGCTTCGAGGCGCAATGGTATGTTACGCCCAGGTGAAGCTTGAAGTACTAATGTGACAGCTTAGGGTTACAGAAACTTGGGAACGCTGATGAACATGTGCCATAAAGGGGTACGATATTTTTGGTAGTTAAGGGGTACGCTAGGCTCATTGCCCGCTTAAAAAAACAAAGGATGATTCATAAATGAAAGAAGTTTCAAACGCCAAAAGATACATACGCCGAGCGTATGTACTGTTCGATCAGATGTTTATCATATAGTTATAATCATTATTATAAATAGTCAGAAAGAATCTGCGTTGCTTAGATACAATTTCATGTCTAAAATAAGCAGGCTACCCTAGCCAGTTAAGGTAGATATCGTTTTAGGACACCCAAGTGGTAAGATATATTGACCGCGCATGAATATGCATCAATATTCTCCCCTATTGTTCGAGAGAATACCATCTTTGACTATTTTGATACCCATTGTTAATGAGATAATAAGCATTACAGTACCTGGTGATTATAATATAATCACCAGGTACTGTAATGAACAAATAATATCTGTGTTGAATAGCTCTTGACCGTGGTAAATAATGCTTAGATAATCCCACCTCCATCAAGGAAATGGTGAATGATTATGTCGGACTAATTTGTATAAATGAACTTAGATAGCCCGATCTTTAAATTGAATAAATAAGTGATTGAGTGCAATTCCTGCTCAAGATATCTGCTGGGGTCCCTCTGAGTACACACCTTGAGCGCCTCGTGTAACTTCTGTCGTGAGCTTCATAATAACTTTATGACCTGAGAGACGCGAGCAGCTGAGAATGTGCACGGACAGCAGGAATGCATCAGACGCAAGGCCGGGTGTTGACGATCAAATATTTATTTCCCTGAATTTTACGTTCAAGCATTTGTTGGAGAAATTGATGAAGTTTGGACGAAATTGAAGTAGAACACAACCCTACTTGTCTGCAAGAGGATAATCTTTTTACCATAATGTGAGACAGAAAATATCTTGGGAACATAAAAAATTTAGTGCTTGGTGAAAGAAACGCGGATTAGGAACGAAGCATTTAGGGAAAATAACATTGAATAGTCGGCATTTCTTTCCATCGTGAAGCGTTCGTCAATATTTCAGTACAATTTTCCGTGAGTGTATTTCTTTTGTCGACGAAGCTTGGGATGATTTTTGCCAATTTAATTATTTTATGCTGCTAAAATTTTGAATTCGTTCATTGCTATTCATCGGTTCAGAACTTTTTACTCCATGCTCTGATCTACATGGTACACATATAGTATCAAGTAACTTTAATTTCATAGCAATAATACATAGTGAACGAATTAATTGCGATGTACAAATTACTAACACACCAGCCACTGTCTCTCGTAACACATCTATCTCCGAGGCGTGCTCGCTACATAACCAAATCCTCGTTTTGCTCTGAATACTCGCATCTCTACGATGTCGTTCGCAAATAATCATCTTTAACTTTCACATCGACTTTATCAATTGCATTTTTCTCCGGTGCAACATGAGATGTCATAAAGTCTTAAGTTAAAATATTTATCCCGTCAATTTGAAAAATCTATAAAATCGAAAACAAATTTGATGAAGTACCCCAAAAAACAAGGAGGCCTGTTAAGGGACCTCAGCGCCTGGGAAACAGAGAAAGATTAAAGAAAACGGAACTGTCAGTTCTTAGCAGTTAATATCTTCTCTGAAGCATTCGACGGTCTTTGGTTATTTCCTAATGATCACATTTAAGTAATTAATCAGGAGTTATTCTCATTCACTCATGCGAAATATTTAATACTGAGTTTCATTACACCGCAATAAAAGAAGAATAAATCATAATAATTAATTTATCTTTCCTAACGCACTGCATAGAGTCAGACAACCGTGCCTGGGGATTGCACAAATCCTATACACTACAGGAGAGGCAGATCTTACGATCCATAATCATGATCTACAAATATATATTCAAATTTTCCTGCAACGAGCAGCCTTCACTAGAGCCTAAGGATTTAAACCACGATTCCTCTGACAAGATTTATCAGTTCATTCCATTTAGAGCAGCCTGACTTCCGTGATATACTCGTGTAATCAACGTTCTGCTATTGACGTAAAAAATTGGTTTAATTCCCTGATTTCTATGAGGCCGTTGCTCGCTAATGGGCCGGCACTCGTCTATCTCCGGACAGTCGAACTGACCTGAAAGCAATTCCAACAATTACCGAGCGAGGTAATAAGCAGGATCTGTACCTCGGTCTTTCATAGGCGTGACTCAGCAACTTTAGCATAAATATGTGTCAACTTCCCTCCCTTTCCTGACCTTCCTCGTGGTGCATCCCTGTGCCAACACTGAATGAATTAAACATTGAAACCAAACGTGGCTGAAACTTCTCGCTAACTAAACTTTTTATTGTATGCAGTGAATAACAACGTTTATTACTATGACCAATTGATGGAGAGCTTCATTCTAAGAGTTTCGGTACTGATAAGCTGGTAGGTACGTAGCTACAAGCAGTCGTGGGATTTGTATGACTTCACGTATAATATAGGTACGTAGCTACAAGCAGTCGTGTGATTTGTATGACTTCACGTATAATATCGCAAGCTCCTGCTTCAGCGCGTTGTAGGAACCACGTAAATAATTACACTAGCTTGTATTAGCAACAGACTCGGTTGTTTGATCCTGAGGTTTTAGGGGGAAACTCTCGTGCGCCAAGCGCTTGCACTTCACTGCCTTCCTCCTTAGGTTAACAGTAGAAAAAATGTTGCAATTGCGAACTATAAGTGATCTATTAAGTTGTTCATTTTTAAAGATGATTTTTTAGTTGACTTCGCAAACTACACAAATGAGGGCGAACAGCCGCACTACGACAGAGCTGAACAGAGTAGCCACTCGCAGCGCAGCCCAGCCAAATATCCCGTCCAAAAAGCACCTGCAGGAACGGCGAGTTTTCAATAAAAAGGTTTAATTTTGCAATGCTATTCATGTTCAAACGAACTTATGCTGTTAAGAAAAATTCACTCGCCTCGATAAAGCATTTATCTGTCTTGTATCTTAGAAACATGCGGCATTTGAATAAAAAATAAATGAAACGCTACAGCGCTCCGTTATCCTCCTGTTTTTCTAAAAAATGAAAAACAATTAGAAACCAAAAGAATACAGCTCGAAAATCTCTCATTCCATCAGAATGAATACTGTTCACGATTTCGCTAACCATCTCAATTCATCGCAATAATTTGCTCGCACGCATCAGCGATTGCTTGCATGGCAGGTCGCTGACTGAATCATAGGTCGTTGCCGACAACTGCACGCATTTCAGCAAAGTTCCGAAGTTCGTACTTTGTCTCCTGCTGGCGGAATGCGCTCGGAATGCCAGACATGCAGGGTACGCCAGATAGCAAGTCGTCTGACAGGAAAGGTGAGCGGCGATCAAGTGCTGCCAATCTTTACATCGTAGATAAAATTCGCCTCCGTACGTCATTCTCTCGGTATCTTGATCAAGTGCATCTTCTTTACGTGGTCATCTGAGAGGTTTCAATGCTATTTTGAGTTAATGACGCTCAAGATGGATAGTTTTTTCATTGATTGATACGATATCGACTTTCAGCTAACGAAACCTACTTCCTTGAGACTTGAACAAGCGTAATGCCAAGTGCCCTCCCTGCATCCGTGAACCTTTTATTAGCGCTCGCAGCGTAGCTTTCTACCTACCGCTAATTTGTTGCTCAAATTGAGGAATTAATGGCGATATATCGTGGCAGTGGCATATATAAGTGCATACTACGAAAGGTTCACCTTGTGGCCCTAGACTACTCACAAAATTTCCTTCATCACTTTTCCCTTAAACTTTTTACTAACTCTTTTTCCGTTGAGTCTGGCGTCCTACTTCACGTTTAGGCTGAAGAAGTTTTTTTTCTTTCAGACGCCATATCTTAGCGCGTCATGTCTCAACTCAGTTTATTATCTTCAAATGCAGTTTATCATGACCTAGTGCACGTTGCAGTAACCTATTACAAGTCAGTGTGTTTTGGTGCTCGCATACCATCTTTAATAAACTTTCATACCACAAAGGCAAACTACAACTAAAGGCAGACATTAATTGATTGTATAATTTTTTTTATGAAGGAATTTAATACATTCTCTGTTTTGAAATCCAATACTCTGGAAAATCAAAATGTACGCTAACATACAAAAGTTCAATTTTGTGTCAGAATTTTCACTTATGTTACCGTTATTACAACCACCGACATTGGAATGGCCCCGACATCGCAATGGCAGTGGCATCAAAATAAACACGGAACTGGAATTCGGCAATGAACTTCAAAGGGCATTAGCACAGAAATTCTAGAAGAAAGAAAATAAATGAGCTTTGTTATTTAGTATGCCAGAAATGGCACTTGGAGCATTTGAGGATAAAATAATTTGTAGCCGTACAACGTGACTCTAGAATATTAAACGTACGACAAAAACATGGTATTTTGGAGTTAAAGTCTAAATAGCTCAGAGTTTTCTAGAATGAGTCAATAAATTTTAGTACAAGAACATATTTTGGTAAAGTATAAGTTTATTGACATACACTACATCACCGGTTTATCTTATTACCAATGAAATTTATTTCATGGTCTCCTTAGAATCTGATTGTAACAAATATGCAGTGAGAGGTTGTTTACAGTAAGTTGCTTTGCTGCAACATACGTCAATCGCAATCAAGAAAACAATTAATAACAATATGTATAGCACAAAGTGAGTCCAGTTTTATTATTATTGTAGTTTCGCAAATACCAATGAAACACACAAAGCAGTATGATGGCAAAATTTGATTATCAATTGAAGTTAAACAAAAACAGACTACGCTATGCAGTACCAGAGCGTGAAAATTTACTACAAAAAACACACCAAAGTTAATTTCGTGGACAAACCACAGAGCTAATAATTTTGCTCATGTTAGGTCACCGACGGGTATTGTTTATCTGAACGCATTGCGAGAGTAAACATTATTCCGCCTTAATAAAAAAACATTCTCTGAGGTCGCATTCGGAGCTGTGTTCAGATCTGAGCAAAATGGTGAAGGTAATGACATCAGTTTTAGGCCCCAATGCCTCGATGATGAGCTTTGCGCTCGGCAATGGGGAACGACAATAATTATTTCTCGACAACATGGCATAAATAGAAATCAGCATTGAACGGCATGAACTTAACAATAACCAACATTCTGTAAGATGGGTGCGATAATGATCAACATTCGTTCTCATGGAAATTATTGTAATCTTAACACTCAACAACAAAGCATCAACATAGACTTCATCGTGCCTGTGTAAGTTTTCCTGTAGCCATGCACATGTAAACCACCCCTGACACGTCAATACTATTCGCTCATTAAAGAACGACCTTTTTAAATTGTCTGCTGTACTTGACCAAAAGAATAATCCCCAAAATAATGAACTTTAATGAATTTAATGAAGTAACTTTACTTTCGTGGAGCACAACCGAGAGCTCATTGTGAAGCCCCTCGTAGGTGTGAGGCAGTCCTCTATAGCATGAGGGTAGTCGTAAAATAATGCATTGTAACGCGAGTTCACAGAAATTTACATTCTGCTTCTGTAGGTCGAGATCAGAATTGTGTACGACTTTTTCAAATACTGATCATGCCTCACTAGGGTACGCCCGCTAGCTATGCATCAGGTCGGAAGATAAAGCGAAATTTTGAACCCAAGGCTCTTCTCCGGAAGTTAATTTTAGAAGGCACGCCGAGCCGAACAAGGCTGTGGCGGCGCACAGTCCATTATAATTATAGCAAGGGACAGCTAATGATTTCACAGCTGTAGAGGAGTTCGATTTCATTAGCGATGCGTTCGCTTCGCCAGGTTTCGGCTCATAACAAAGTCGCGCGGCGGTGGAGTGACTTCGCGCTCCGCATCACCGCCGTGAGAGCGCGTTGGAGTTGCTGGCCGAGTGCACGTTCTGCGTTACGATGTGGGTCGTGAGAGGCACGTCCGCTGATCTTGCAACGATTCATGTCATTGTCCCTTTTGGTGATGGAATACATGTTCTGCAACTCAAATATTAAAATGAACTCGTAATCTGAAGAGCTTATGCACTATTTTTAAAATTTTTGAATTCGATCAAAAACAAAGATGGATAAACCTTTTCATGGAGGGTTACTTTATTTCACAGCGCACAAAAATCTCGAAATATTTCTAGGTTATCCGCATATAAATGTAGTAGATACGGTCACGTTCAACACGTGGTTGGTGTTCACTGAGAAAATCAAACCACGACGCTGCCGCTGAAGCGCCCGCTGCGCCTCGCAGCCGGCGAGCTGCACATTAATAATATTCCTCGGTGATGTTGTTGCCGCCGAGGAATGCTCAGGAATGCGTGCGGTGGGGCAGGCAAATATGTTGCTGCTCGCTCTCCCGCCTCGAGTCAAACACGCTCTTAAAATAGAGTCTTGCTCCTCTATACTTAGCGCCTGCGAATGCCTGCCCCACCTAGCCCTAAGAATGGCCCCCCTCAGCCGCGCTCCCCACACCTACTCTCGTTCATCAGCGGCTCGCCTCTGCCGTCCCGCTGCAACACCCTGGCTACTGAGCTCTCGAATGCTGCCATGCTTCAGGCAAGGCGTCATGATTAAGGGCAATGTCGAATATCATCCTTTCTAGCTGGGAAAAATAATTTTATTTACAGCCCCCGAAAGCGTAAATTTACTGATCACAATTTTCAAAACAATTTTACATTGAAAATTATGGAAAGGATATAGTTTACTAGCCTCATATGAGTTTATTTCTGAGCATATATGATAAAATGAATGTTCCACCCCCAATTTTCTGGCATTCTAGCAGCTTCTTCTCCACAAGTGTGCAATGAGAGGAACAAGAGCCATTGTGACGGTCTACATTCAACAAAGCATGAGGGCTCGCGGAGTGCGTGTTGACCGGGGACAAGGTTAATTAACGCTTCTCATGTGACTGGACAAGGAAATTTCCTGCCCACAACCGAAATACTCGGACAGCAGATATTAATACAAGGTAGACTACTCTCATAATTTAGGAAGCGAACTCCAAATGATATCATTCTCTTTGCTTACATTAAAATGTGCCAAAAGACGCATGCATTGTTAGTGAAGAAGGCAACGACACGTTTTGGATCTCTCACGAATGAGCGAATGGATGGATACGTAGGTAGGTTCAACGTAAGTAAGCTCAGCAGAAGACTGAGCTCTGCCCTGTCTGCTCCGGCAGGACCCCAGAGGCAGGGAGAGCTGCAGGCTCATTAGTCAAATTAAAACTTTGGACCTAAGCTGCCTGCCCAAGTCTGGGCAAACTGAACAGCTGCTTTTGTTCAGGCCTGCTGTTCCGACGTGGCTTGTGTAGGCTACTCGGGCAAGCGTTCACGTGCCCAGCACTGCAGTTGTGCAAACGGGGTATACATAAAACTTTTATCTTCGTTGTTATTATTCATGTAAGATGGATTGCTGGTTGAAAAACGAATTTGAACTTTGAACTTTTGAACTCATTGAACTTTTGCCTTGAGGGAATGTTCATTAATCGAGAGTTTGAAATTATCATTAAAGAAAGTAAGCAGGAATTAATGACAATATGTACGGAGGTATCTTCATTGTATTGGAATTCAATTAAATGAGGGACAGAGATAAGGGAATGCGAACTTGCTCATCGTTGTATGCTCATTGTTAACCTTAGTTTACTTGTTTTTTAGGTTTGAAGATGCGCATGTTATCATATTATTTCAATTTATGTAAACTCTTTACTGCTATCATTTGAAGGTGACAAAGGGCAGCGCGTTATGCGTAGTACACCCGAACTTTTGATACCTGAATCCCGTTAAAGCTTCATCATCATCACTATTGTAGTCAAGCATTCGGCAACATCTCTTTTACTCATATTAAGTGATCTCAAAATTCATTTCTGAAAAAGACTTTTCGAATTATTCAATTTTTCAAGTATGGCAAATGAAAATAGGAATTATTCATCAGTGCTAAAGAGGCGAAAAAAATAAACAGCAGCAAAACCAGGAGATTGGCGTTGCGAAAGCTGGAGCGCGGCAGCGTAGATTTATGGTCTCGGCGGAACAGGTGGTTCTTTTTGAACAGCTCGCCATTACACGATTACTCTATGTCAGTACAAGGAGCCCAACCAGACCAGGCATTTGTTTTGTGTTGTCTCGTGAGGTAATTACAGGTGTTCTTCAATGAATATGTGAGTATTTTAGCTGCATCTTATTCTGTTCCAAGTAGTGACGGATCGCAAGACTTGGTTGTTCATTGGTGGAATGGGGGAAACAAAATTTGGGGCATGTACGGGAAATTTAACATGAGTATCAGTGGATATAGTCGCTTAAAGAGTACACTTTACTGTGTTACAATAAAATCACTCATGCTGGTCAACGAGTTTTTTAATCTCAGCTTTCCCAATAGGCAGCGTCAGTTAAAATGTGATACTAATGTAAAGCGCTACTTTATTAAGAGTTTAAATCCTATTCTTTGTTCGCGCTTAAAAAAGCTTCAGTTGAAATTTTAGCAACGTCCCGTCAACGTTGATGATTCGATGCTGTCTTTTGGCCAAAAAATTTTTTTTTGCATCCAGGTAATTTTCTTGCGTGGGAAGTTTGAAATGCACTCTTTAAATTAAATTTAAATTGAATTTGTTTGCGAAGAGTTGGTTCCAAAATTATCTCAAGTTGTGAAACTTTTGTACGGAGAATAAATGGAAAATTTTAAGTTATTGCTATTCAGTTCACCATGAAGGTACACAAATGCATCAACGTGCAAGCAAAAAATAGTTGTTAAGTATGCATTACGCTTGAACGAGAACATATTCTATGATTGAAAAATTACATTTGAAATCTGAATTGATCCGTTGGGCGTAAATTGATTCCATTTCCCTCGAGCTTCTCCCCTCAGGGGTATACAACTATTGTATCTATGGGAATTAACGCTCCCAGGGAGAATATGTGAAGTCCCAAGCTAAAGGTTAGGTAGGCCTTTCTCTTAATAAAATAGAATAGGTTTTTTATTTTGTTATCGAAAATCATTTTCTAATCACTGCTTTCCAGGTTTTCAGCTCCTACTACTTTCTTCTTCAATTTTTATCTTGTTCCATTGACTTCTTTTTCAACTCTGTTTCTATACATTTTGTACACAAATTCTACGTTCCCTCAACTCCATAATAAATGATGACTTCTTCCTTCTTCTCTTTGGAACGCCTTTGTTGCGGTTAGGGAGGCTTGAACTAACACCAAATTTAACCTATTCTCTCCAGCTCCTTCTCGCACCATCTCCCGTCATTATCTTTTTTAAATCTATAGGACCTGAAGCATTCCAAGTGTCAAAACTTTAGAGCTTACTTTGGCGAACAGGTAACCTACCTAAATGTATACAGTGATCAGATATTTTTGTTTACTGCGCAAGGAAACTCGATCTAAGCTCCAGAAGAACCTAACTGACACGTTCACAGTCGGGCGCCTACAACAGCACAATACTTCTCAGGGCGCACCGGGGTGGGTCCGACCGGGTGAATCCCGACACTCGCCAAAGTTTGCCTCGTCACAGCCACCCTCTGAATTTACCTCTAATCTAGAGCGCAGCTAAATTATGACATCTCAAGTGACAACTACGAATGCAGCAGTGTCGTTAAATTCCTCGGCAGTCATAATAAACATCGTAACTGAGAGGGGATCCATTTTTTGAGTTTTATTTGCAAGACCATAGAGCTCGCTCGCATATGGGTGATGCCACATGAATGTGGCTAAAGTTGGACATGACTTGAAACCTATTTATAAGTCCTCTCAGTTGCTTATGTGTGCATCTCGTGTAGTGACTACGGTTATTTATGTGACCAACTTCTTCCCAGCCCGACTGGGCCCACAAGCCATTAGTCATACATGTATTACTAGAATCAAGTACTAAAAACTAGAAGATTATATTTACAGCCATATCGAATGAGTGCCCCGTTGGCAAAGAGTCCAATTTTTTCGTGAATGCACAAATAAATGTTCAATTCGGATTGATAAGCTTTAACAGAAGGCATTTACGTTCGTTTTAGTGATTGAAATCTAATTAAGTGAGATAAGTCTTTTGTTTCCACTGAATTCGATGCAACAATTATTTACTCCATGTTATCATACTACTACTATGTAATCTAAAAACAGTAGGGTATGATGGCTGGTCCATAAAATAAGCACTGTATATTTACTTTCATAGTACCGCAAGATCTTTCATTGCGAGGAACTTGAGTGAGTGAGCAGTCAGTAATTTGACCGGAAGTGCGGGTAAATCCTGACCCACATTCCGAGACCCGCTGCGTACGCCAAAATAACATTGTGGCTTCAGTCAAACCCACGTGCCGGTGTCGAGTGGGACGAGCGCCACTACAGCTGGGAAATTCTACTCAGAGGCTGCAATCCTTTACCTAAAGAGGAAATGCAGCAAGTGACTTTCTTACTAAAAAAAAAGTTTCTCCAAGGGCAGTGCCGAGTTGCATTACGAAAGCAACCCATTTCTTGTACGTAGTTGAATATCTCGGTGTGTTCGCCGTAGATTTATTACTGAAATAATTTTGTGTTGTGTCTGGGAAGGGCGCAACATAAGTGAGAAAGCTTTGTTTACTGCTTTAACAGCACAGGATAAAACCCCTAAATAATAACTGGAAGTTACCCAGAAAGTTTTCTCTGAAGGTTCTCGAAAGCACGAAAAAATTGGAAAATTGAGATTTTTCCACAGTGGCCGTAATTTCACTAGAATGATAATTAAGTTAATTAACAACTTTCATTTAGTTATCAAGAAGGTAAAATGAAGCTTGAAGTTAGAAACTATGAAATATGCTCTTTCATTTCCAGTTACTATGTTAAAAACCTACGGCTCAACTTGTGCAAAAAAATTGTTACAAAATTGTTCATTCTGTCACAAAAACACCTTTGGCCACGCTTATAATTTTCTTATCGAGTTATTAGCATTCTAAAATGTGCTAGTATTATTTAAAGTCAAGAGTACGCCCCATGAAAGCCTTACTGAAGCATGTTCCTTCACTGAAAGTGCATTATATCACTAGCAGGACCAGAACAGACTTGTGAAGCTCTTTGGGGATCTGACAGACGGTGTATTTAATCCTAGATAAATGTATGATTTAGTCTTAGATAAATGTACGATTTAAGCTTAAAAAATTGTACGATGTAAAACTTAATAAGCACTAATTTAAACTTGCATAAAAAGTACGGGCATAAACACGTACGGCGTGCATAAACAATATTTACACCGCCAACTTAATGGAAATTAGTTATATAAATACTGTATGTAATTTGTCACAGTTTGTCTCAGACTATACTTAATAAAACAGCGTAGAATTAAGAAAAAGTCATCGAGAACTTCCTACAGATGCACAGAAGTGATCTCATAAGCAAATTAAAATTATTTTTGGACAATTTTATCTTAAATACTTCCACGTTTGTCGTAGACTTTCATTTAACATTCCTTCAGTCGTTAAAATTATTTCTTAGTGTGTTTGTTTCTTGATAATATTGCAGAGCACTAAATTTCGAGCTGATCTAATTTTTGACGCGTGTACAAAATATTTCCAAGTTTCTAAATTGCCGTTACATGATATTTTTAAATTAATGTAAGCTAAATGAGCGCGTGATGCAGAATTTCTATAACAGTTTTCAGAATTAGAATTAATTATTGATTTGGCTTTGGAAACGTTGAAAGTTTTCACGAGCATTGATGTAGTCAAAAAATGTAAAACTGATAATAAAAACAGCTATATCTCCAAAACTGTCGCTTCATGCAACGGATACAGAAAAAAACGAACGTTCATCGTTGAAGTGGCTAAGAGGAATTAAAACTTGAGCGTGAGATCGGGATGCGCATAAAATATGATTGATATGATGTTTAGATCACTGCTATAGACTACTGAGCGTCTAAATTGCTTCGGGCCGAGTCTCACCACCTAGTAAGCGCAATTAATTTGAGGCCCTTGAAATATTGCAGAGGATCCCGTGCAAGACATGCACAAGATTGCTGGCGCCGGAGTCTGATCAGCCTCAAGTGATCAGTCAATCTCGTGGCGCCAGCAGAGTTTCCAACCTTGCCTTATGATTAATTCAGTGTCAAAGCTGGAGACAGTTGGCACCCATACACTGGTCGAATATGTGCGGCCATCTCTCAACTTCGCCCTTTCAGCTCAATGAGCTCTTGTTTATTTGTTAAATATGCCAGGCAAATGCTATAAATGTTTAAAGAAAGATTGTCGGAAGTTATATAATGTTACTTTCAATAGACTCTACGGACAGCGCTGGTTTGTAGAATAATTTTGAACATTTTCATTGAAAATTGGCTCTCTGTTCAGCTTTTTAGCAACAAAATCGAGCTTCAATGTAAGACATTTGACAAACTCTATTTACCCCTTAAACCTTATTTGCTAACATAATTTATGATTCATTTTAGTTAAAAAAAAGTTAAATAAGAGTTTAAGCATGTTACATTCTAATATAATGGTAAGTTAGCAATGTCGGGAAATATCTTATTTAGGTAGAATTTTTTAAGCTACGCAGAGCAACAAACCATATCTTTTTGCGCCCGTGGCAGCAGTTACACTTCACGCGGGATGAGAAATGCAAAACACCGCCTGTCTTCTCATGAATTCACATTTTTTATCCGATATCGAGCGCGCGTCTGCCATAAAGCGTTAGTTGAGCTAGTAGCATTCCCTTCGTCTTGATATCATCTAAATAAATCATGTTTAAGTGCATCAGATCAACGTCACATATTTAAGGGCGAGTACCACTTGTTTTTTTTGCGCCGTAGCTGGCGTTGAGATCGCATCGAAAGACAAACCGGGCAGTCTAATTTTATGTGCGATTAGAAGAGGCGATGTGCGGCGTTCACGCCTCTAATATTCACTTTAATGGAGGTAGGAATGCGTTCCTTTCATAAACAAAGCAGCCAGGGCATCTTTGTTCGCTTAATCATTGTCCTTGCACCGCAAATTCTTTCGATAAAATGATGCCAAAAGAACGTGAGCAGACAGCAGCAAGGTTGCTCTCACAATTTCCCGTTGATACAAAAACACGAAGAAGATGGTTGAAAAAACTTATCATTCTTTTTTGTAAACTTTACATCATTTTCAAGGTTGCTTCGTGCATTTTATAAGACTGAGATGAACAAAATCAACACTGCATTTTTCTTTAGACGAAAACAGATCTGTCTTGAATTTTCAGTTCCTGACTAGCTTTTGGGTGCCATGTAATATCATAGAAAACGCTTAATACAGCCATGAAACTCGTGACGGTATTTCGAGGCACCCGAGCGTGTTATTGCAAACCAAAAAACTTGGTAAGCGTGATATCAGGACAACACACTTGGACGCGTTAGGCAGAGGCACTTGTAGGTTTTTCTCCGTAACCTCTTTACGACTTGACTACAAGAACTTATTTCAGAAATCAGTGTAAAGTTCATTCCTTAATTCAGGTCTGAGCAAAAGTACTGCGGCCAACCATGTAGAAGAATTTCAAATAGGTGAGTGCGGGATGATAGAAATGGAAAGCGTGTTGACAGAGGGGTAAGGTTTTGAAAAAAACATTGGCTGTTCAGCAAACCAATAGTGAATTTAAACGATTCATGAGGCAAGAAATGCTATTTCAAATGCTTAAATTACTTTCAGGAGTGAAAAGTTTACTTATTTGAGTTACCTGTGATTAAAATTAATAACATATTAGAGTGTCTCTTCGATAAAGACCAATAAAACCTTATGCTTGTCTGCTAGATTTGAAACAACTCTCACCTCGAGACGGTCTTGTGATCCTCGTACTGAAGAATTTGTACTCTGCGAGAGCTGACGAGTCTTCCCCGTCTTCGTCAAGGCCACCGTCCAGGACTTCGTCTTCCTCGAGGTCGTCATCGACCTCGTCAGGATAGAGGCGCCTGTAGCGCGCCTCCGCAAGCTCTTCCTCACGTTCCTCCTCCATTGCCACCGCCCGGAGATACTCCGAGTAAGCCGCATCGTATTCTTCCTTGGTCACGTTGTACTGTAAGAGAGCAAAAGGAGAGTTAGATACCTCTTGGTCGTACAACTTCATTCAACGTGCAGTGAAAATTGCGATGGTTAAAAATCTGTCTGCAGAACAGCTTGTGTTCCACTACTGCATTGTGCGGTCCATAATATACTCTCTGAATAGGCCTCTCTTGTAATGGCATTCATTTTCAGGCGCAAGATCAAGAGCCCTTAATCCTAGTGGAATAAAACGCTTCGCGATGTCGCTGCCACCAGCGGACACGAGCTCGTAATCCGAGAGTGATGGACTCGCAAAGCTGTTCCAATTTTCCGACCGCTAATAGAGGGATGCCGGGATAAAACTGAAGTGGCCGGGCCGAGGTACAGCGAAATGTGTGGTAACGCGGAATAAATTTTTAGTTTAGAACCTGTGTGGGAACCTGATAACTGAGAGTAT
The DNA here is from genome assembly GCA_030386875.1 of Morinoia aosen. Classification (NCBI taxonomy): domain Eukaryota; kingdom Metazoa; phylum Arthropoda; class Malacostraca; order Amphipoda; family Talitridae; genus Morinoia; species Morinoia aosen. Next base: position 5,375,505 of record CM059563.1, on the reverse strand, counting down.
AATCATTTATGATGGGCAGGGTTATGGTATTATAGAAGTAAACTTTCACTTGAGCGTTTTGCTAAACAAAACGCGCTTAAATTTCATCAAGAAAAATAACTAAGTTGCACGCAGCGATGGAGCAGGAGTTTAGAACAAAGAAAACTTTAGAATAGCGTTCTACAAAAAAATGATTATCATTATTTATTAAATAAATAAAACGTTCACAGACACTAACAATCGTTTTGCTCATTTTTTATTAGTACTCAGTGTATTAGCCTTCGCTCTGTTTCTAATTGATGTGCTACACTGAAAACTGCACAGGGGAAGATTTTACTTCAGCAAGTATTGATAGTGACTAGTTAAGGATGTTATTTTCGAGATATTGCAATGGACTAAATGAGAAAGACATTATAAATTACTCCTTTCATGATATCAAAATTGATATGAATAACCTTTCCCTCAACGAAATCAAATTGCTATTTATTCACCAAATAAGATCGTCTGATTGCTAAGATGCACGTTTTTTAAAGAGAGAATTCAAGTAAAAAAGTTAATTTTTTCATGCAGATATTTTTCACCGGCTTGAAATTTCTAAGCATGACCAACACCATTTCATGACACTGGATTCCACGCAAAACGCAAACTCGATTTCCGTGGCCAGTGCCGTATAACGACAGCTTTACAGGAACCGAATTTCCAGCATAGCAACGCGTAGCCCGAGTCTTTCCCTCTACTGATCAGACTAACGAGCAGCGGTGTCAGCCAAAGCATGTGGAGGGTACTTCAGGTCGTCCTAAAAACGACCACGAGTACCAGCTCAACTCACCAACCCTAATTGCAGCGAGACACTCGCATGTGATGCTCATATTTTGCTTTGGCAGAAACGAAGAAATCGCGAATTGTGCGACGGTAGATGTCGACAGCGCGCTGAGCTGAGCTCCTGCTGATGTCAGCGATATCGTCAGTAGTATTCTACTGGGCCAGGATTTTTGCAAACAGGCTCTTTATCGAGTCGTGAAAAGCAAATAAATGCTCTGCGGGATAATTTTACGCAGGATAAATACATAAAAATAACAGCAAATGCCGCAGTAAGTCCGGTGTGTGGATGCTTCCATCAAGATATAAGACAGAAAACCGTAACGCAGAAATCAAGCCATAACACACTACTCAAGCAAACCATTCCTGTCAAACTTAGAAAGGTTTGCCTCTTTTCTGATTAATTAAAGACTTTTTTGTTGAAAGTCTTTAGGAACTAAGAAAAAATATGAATCGATGAAAAGCAGTAAAAATTGAAATTGACTGCAAAATTCGGAGTTACTGAGCATGAATAGACATACTGAGCATGAATAGATAAAATGTTGCTTAAAACTTGGGATACTTTAAAACAAACAAAAGTGCTTCACTAGAGTATTTTTTTTTTTTGAGGGAAGACATCGTCATTGAAAGGAGCACGAACCGTCGATGGCTTGACTCACAGTTCGAAGTGAGCGACTTTGCAGTCTGCACGTTATAGCGGGAATCCCCAAAACTGAAGCCAGACGGTGAAAGTTAACAGGGAATTCCAGCGTGCCGAGCTAACGGCACACGCGGCAGCGATGAACGAATTATCGAAAGCGGAGATCTGCTCGTGACCGTTTTTGCATTGCAAGTTTTTAGAGAAATTTTTTTAAATTCACTCCGAATCAGCATTGTACTTTCGATACATTAACGAATACGCCGTTTGAGAAGTAGCTATTGCCAGCGTAGATTGGATGTTTGAAGGTTTTGTAGCAAGGAATTCTTTCACATGAAAATACAGCATTTCAGGGCGATATAGCTGCTTTGAGCTTGTTACGCATTTTGCAGATCATACCCTGTAATGTATAAGAAAGATCTAAAGATCTGCGACTTGTGGAGTGCAGGAGCAAACAACAAAAATTCGTGAAATACGGTAACTAATTCATGATCTCCAGATCATGCCTTGAATGTCGCAATATAATTATGGAAGTAAACAAAAATTGGTAAATGCTACAACAAAAAGTGACTGCTGAAAAATTTTATTTGAGAAAAACTTAAAAACTCGTGTCCACTGATGATCAACTGCACGCCCTTTATAATTTTTTTCTTCAGAAGTGATTGAGTTACTCATTTTTATTGATGATGTTCGAAGGCATTCATATCCCCGCTTTTGCTTGAAGCGCACTTGCGGGACGTTCTACAACGGTCGTCGGCTCACTAACTGACATTCTTCGTTACGACTATGAATTTTTTTATTACTGGTTTTGATTTACGCACTTTTGAAGAAAAAACAAACTTCAATGCATCGAATTTTTCATTACCATTAAGCGCTCACGTTCTACTCCTCGAATGATTTCATTAGTCTGAGCCAAGAGCTAAAAAATCCTCAAACGAGTTTTTTCCTAAAAATTATCTCTTTCACTCTGCGGATGAGCGCAACCGAGTTCTCAACGCGTAGCCTCTTTTCAATTCGATGTTATCGCTGCAAGAGCTCGCGACGAAAACTTTTGTTAATTGGACAAATTACAGAAATTTTCATTCCTCTTCCAAAACTCTGGTTTCTTTGAGGCTTCAGAGATAACTTTGAGATTCAACGAATAGAAACTGTCAGCTCGAGCAATTAGTGTATAATGAAGTAGTGATGCATCCTAGATAATGCGCAACGCACGTTGAGGGGCGTAAATATGTTTACGTACCTACTTGAAAATAGCTCAAAATTTAAAAATAAAGTTACAGAACACTCTTCAGATAAATATCGTAAACTTTACAGTGAACTTAGACAGCACCATGTTGTGTTATTCAAAGTATATAATTTTCTACGTATAAGACATGCGTAATGTAGTAGAAGCTAGTTCTACACGTCCTCGAGAATTACGCTCGATAATGATGACTAACTACATACGTAATGCAAAGCTAAATTCGTTCAAAGAATTACATTAAAGTGCTAATATTGCATTCGAAGAAAAAAAACATAGTCAAAAATATAAAATTCTCGCTCACTGAGAGCAATGCGCTCTTGGGTAATTTAAAACTGAGCACACATTTTGGAGTAATTCGAAATTGTGGTTTACTTTCTTGAGTTAATCAGTAATCAGATAAATTCGCCAGCCTATACGCCTGTTGAAATAAGCGTAATCGTTGAATATTGTTAGATTACGAGAAAAGTCCTGAGCTCAATTTACGAGCGTTCAACGTCGACAGTAAAAGAGCGACGCTACAACCACACTTTCCCACCACAGGCAATCCTGCAGGCAACGTTGTACGTCGAAATTTTAGGGTTTCGCTCCTCCAGTGCTACGGTGGATACTTTTTTGCGTCAGAATTGTTAAGGCTCGTAACTCGGTGTTGGCGTCGGTGAGCACGAGCCTGGAACGAGCCACCTGTTCCATGATCTTTGGAACAATTCCCGTGGAGGCTGATGGAGAGCCTGGATGGCCTGGAGAGACATCGATTCCTACCAGCGTTGCGTCCACTTCGGGCTCTGGACTGAAGCACCAGGGAAGAGAAGGATGGCATCCGCCTGCCAATTGTGATGGTCGTTTGACCAGCGCAAGGCGAGAAAGGGCCGGAGGAACAGAATTAAAAGAAAATCTGGAAGAAAATACCATGAGAGAATAACGAAGCAGCAGTAGGAAATCGTACGACTGAAGTTAATTTTGGTGTTTGCAATAAAAAGAAAGGATAAAGGTGAAAGGAGCACGATTACTGCAAAATAAAATTGAAACTTGAAAGGAAAAGGAGAGAGGTACAAGAAGGAAACTCGGTGTTTATGGGGATCAAGGACCTTGCGCGAAAATTAAGCGAATTCAAATTAGTAGAATAAGTTTTATAAGAGGGAGGAAAAGAGAACAAAATACTTGTCTCATGCAATGAGAGACAAAAAGGCATAGATTAGAAATCCAAGCCTACGATATTAGATTCTTGTGAAGAATAAAGGAGTAGGGGCAAAGACAAATGAAATTGTTTGATGAAAACTAGGGGTATGTGTACAAGTGAAACATAGCAAAATATTTTGCTCTGTGCCAGAAGAAGAATGTCTCCAGTGGATCTTCAGGGTTTTGAAACGGTGTTTTTAAGAGATTGACTACGAAGTGGACGTGATCACACGTTGCGTAAAAAATCGTTGACATTCGAAAGGCTCAGTCGATATAAGTGAATGAAACGTTCATACAGTTCAGTGGGATATTAACTCGAGAAAACCCTACATTAACACTGTTTCAGTCGCTTATAGCCTGAGCTGAAATACCAAGTTTTGCTATGGTTCTGTCAGGACCTGATTTAAATCATACCTGGTATTCAAGCTCTTATTCGGACGTATCTAAAATAATAACGCTCATTGAAAAACTTCAAGTCCTATCCTGTCTAGCATTACGTAACAAAACTCATAACGAAGCTCAAATCTACTGTCGAGCAAGTCTAAGGTACTAAAGTTCATGTCAGTAGCTCAAGTCTCAAATTTGACCAGCGCTATGTCCTGAAGTTGCCTGAGCCTGAAGTTTGGATCTCAAGTATAAGCCGAAGAACCAAGCTGCCGAGAAGCCAGCTTGCGTGTAGAGTCTCATCTCGACTCTCGCCGCATTTCCGCGTTCTTGGTCGATAGTTTTAGGGGAGAAACGGCTTGGCCAGAGGGGTCTTATGGGGGGCATGCAATCTCAGTCAAATGAGTTCAAGTTATTGGCCAGTTGTGGGGCTAATTTCTCCTCAGCCATCCTGCATCGCTCGTGTTGAAATTTTGTCCTCCGTCATGCAGTGTCTTGTGGGTGCGCGTTTAGTAGCTCTTTGTGTTGTCTTGTGCTTGTGGTGGCGATAGCGCATGGTGGCAACGCTTGTGCTGCCTCTAGAAACAAGTCTAGGAATAGAAATAGCTTTCTCTGAAACAATTTTCAAAATTTTACCGCTTTATATTATTATAAGGCAAAAATAACAATAGTTTAATTTAATCGATTGAAATAATTGAATTCGTTGTGGAGATGTCTGGCTCACTTAAGAAAAAACAGTTTTGTGTAAATTATTTTATATAAATGAACGATTAAACATAACTAATTAGCTTTCGACATGTGAGACAATTAAATCTTTACAATTTTTTCAGGACGGCTTCCGCGGAAAAATTTGAACGTGGAAGGTTTCATCGCATTAACGTGACCCGGCTGCCGATGCTTCCTCGTTTGTCTCGTCGGAGGCAAACAATTATAAAAATTACACCCCGTTAACCGGGTAGCTCCGTAAGGAATATTTGATCATGGTTCCGTGATAAACTTGTAATCAAGTAAGTAGAAAAAAAATTGTGAATAATTTTTCCGTACGACATCAGCAAGGCGATCCGTATGAAAACGTTCGTGCGGTTGCACGAGAGTGCTTGCACACATTCGATGTATCAATTATCCAGTTATCATATTACGAACCTACTGCCACCGTTCTACTTTTATTACGCACTCAGCATTTCTGTTGCTCGGCCTCTCACGCTACAACCCTAAGGTGAGAAAAATGAATGATGAAAATATAGAGGTCCAAATTTACCGCAGAGATTCGTCATCAAAATTGAAATTCGTCAAAATTGGTTTTTAGGTAACGTAGACATCATCATGTAAAATAAACAAAGTTATATTGAAAGAAGTTCAGGGAATTTTAAAGATTTCGATTTAAAGTAAGTAAAATTTCAGGCTTCAGTGTGAAAAACTTTTGCCTCAGGTTCGGCATCTGGAAGGTTAGCGGCCACACGACTTACAAGTATAGTGCGAGTACAACACTGATCTGAACATGGGGAAAAATAAATACTAATTTTGAACTTTTCGTGAAACTGTTTCATGTGATAAAATTTCATTAGCAATCAAGAATAAAAATAACGTTATTAGGTTGACATCAATCGAACAAATGAATTTCATACTCCGATTAGAAGGGAACTTTGTCGGAAGGACTCTATGCAAGCGCCTAAAGTAAATTTTACGGAAGTAAAATTTGAACGGCAAGTTTCCTTCCGATGCTCTGCGAAGCTCGGATTCGAGGCAATATAGTTGATGATGACGAGGCCGGCTTCCGGGCAATATCATTCTCTCCTAAATTTGAACGAGGGAAAATAACTTTCGATTTTCGGGCGGCGACCAGAATTTCAAAGTATTCCAGCAAACTGCAGGAGATGATGAAATTCAGAGAAGCCACGACAGGTTTTTGAAACATTCTTTCGATAGAGTTTGGAATTTTGACTTCAGTTGAGTGAAACTCAGCCTTTCTGGTGGGAACTTTTGAAGGCAGACGGTTGTGTTGAGGTACAGAAGATGAGACGACTATCGCTTCCCTATAACGTGAGAGATCTATGATGTAATATCGATTTGTTTTTTATCAAACGAATAAATAAATGGTTCGTAGGTACTAGTGTCGTACTAATTTAGTTTTTCATGAAATTCATTATTCGATCTTAATTTAATTTACTGGCACAATTACCAAAGATGTTCACGTTTAGCTTCAAAAACAATTTAAATGACTCACTAGCGTGGCAGATGCAAACCATATGTAAATGCTCATGATTTCATTTCGTTCACGGTTTACGCGCTTTTTAAGAGTGATTACTTAACTTATTACTTAACACCCAAAATGATAGCCATTATATAATTTTCCGCAAGAAACTATACGAAAGCATAAGGCCGAACAAAGTAAAAGGCCAGATGAATTCTAAAGTTGATGTTTCCACTATTTATTGTTGATGTTATATTACAATTTTAATGATTAGTTTCCGTTGAGCTTCATGTATATTTCAAGACTGGAAATCAAAAAGTTTTAAATGCACAGAGCAAAATTACATCAGGTTGTATTATGCTCTACACAAGTCTTAGTGTTACAATTTTTGATTAAATAAAAGTAATAATGAAAGAAAAGAAAGAAAGAAAAAGAAAAAACATTTTATTTCCAATAAAGTACAAACATGAAATGTCGATACATTGGTTTTTAAAACACCTTAACGTTAACATCCTTAAATGATTATAACACATTGGTATCGTAATACCCGTGTAAAATGTTGAAACGGAATGATTGATAGAAAAGTACAACAAAATTGAGTTCCTTTCCTTGCCTAATCTGATTTTGAAACTAGGAGAGCACAATCCTCGCGACGTTCATTTGAAAAACACTCTCATTAGTACGCATAAGTATTGAATAATGAAAGCGAAAAATGCATTCAAATACCTTAGCATAGAAACCCTTAATTGCTATTTATAAATGGTTATCGTAATATCCATGTTAAGTGTTGGAACATATGATTTAGATCCTTAATTGCTATTCATACATGGTTATCGTAATACACATGATGGTTGTCGACATAGGATTTAGGGAGACGCACAAGTTAATAAAAAATAAACAATAATATATATAAGAGGATCGTTTGCATTTGGAGGGCGGCACTAAGTTTCAGTTTCTGTGTTTCAATTTCTAAGTTTCAATTTCTGAAATTTTTGCTAGGGATTGAAAATTTATCTTATTTTACGTTCGTTAAGTTATTTTAATATTGATCTTGCTTACTCCGGTCGAACAAAAAGAGCATCACAACTGTTGGTTCCACGCAGCGGAATGAGGTTGCTTTCCACAATTACTAGTACTTCATCTGTGGTGCCCGGAAATGGACATGGAGCGTATTATTTTCTAATAAATTATCAACTCCAAAATCCAGGAGTTCCTTTCGCCCGTCCGACAACACTTCGCTCCCTCTTCCGGTGATTCCCTGCATCCGGTCATGCCTCTACATTTGGTTACGCTTACATTTGTTTATATCTTACATCCGGTGAAAGCCCACATCCGATCTTTCATCCCTATGCAAGGTGTCCCAACGATTATATTTGCTATAACAAAACACAAAATGGTTATGATATTTCTTACTTGCGCAAATAGTACTTTCGCAAAGAGTACATTGGGGTTAAAGACATGAAAAGTATTGTTTTACATCGCTAGATGTAATATTTTCAACATAGGTGGAACTGTGCAAAAGTTAACTATTTAAAATTAGTGTTGTCGTAGTGTATTCACGAGAATAAAAAGGTAAGAGGAGTTTACCACACAAAGCTTACGACAGCAATTCGAGACCAGAATAAGAAGTTTAAAATGATGATTTTCAAGGTTATGACATTCGTCAGATCCGAGGCCTTTTTAAATGTTTCAACGAGATCGAAGTAGAGAAAGTATGTACTAAAATACCCTCACATTTGACATCAGCTCTCTATCTTTGCGGTAATTAATTTGGGTTTGGAAATGCAAGATGAAAGTGAGTCACTAAGAACACAAAATCCCTGTGACACATAGCTGAAAATACTCGTGTTAGGGTGCGTGTTATTGGATAATGAGCCCGTAATATTTGCTACACAGCTGGAACACCAATATACACAAAAAAAATTGCTAATGAATTCCGTCGCATGTTCAAAAAGCTTCAATATGATTAGAGTACGTATTTTAGAAAAGCGGAAAAACAACTTAATTGTGTTTTTAACTAAATCCAGGAAAATTCAACAATGCTCGAAAAGAAATATGCCTCTCTTTGGCCAATTTTTTATAGTTGAAATGCTCACGTTCATTATGAAGTGTCTTACGAGTGCGACTGAGTCAATTGAAGCATAAACATGCGTTACTTCTGTCACACAGATGCGGTCCATATCTGCATGACTGCCCACGAATTCAGTACGTTGATGACCTCGTAGGAATCCTCGCTTTATTTCAGCACGTAAAGACCACTACGTACGTCTCATAAGGACCACTGACACACATTTCTCGACTCAAGGAATGAATAGAATCTGAGTTGGGAAAGGCTCCAGCTTCGCCGAACCCCCTGCAGGAGCGGCAGCCCTCGTCTCCACGTCTCATAACCTCAGATGGTGGCGGAATGTTATTTCCATGTGCATGAGAAAAAAAAATGAGACGAAAGGTGCCGTTGTGAGTTTTTCTTCGCGTTGATTTATGCATAATTTTTTTCAATGTGTCTTTTGTTTTTTTTTTGCACTGGGGAAAAAACAGGCAAGTACAGCATACTTGTCCTAATTTTTTTAAACAACATCATTGCATTTAGATAAAATGGAAAATATAGCAAGTCCTATTATTTTGGTATACATTTACGCTACAGATAAAAGGTCACTGATCGCAAAACAAAACCTGATGTGCCGACAAAATTTTATATTCATTTATTCTAATCAACGTATTCAAAACATCAGTACATTGATTCGTTTGTCTGGAACACTTTAGTTTTATATTCTTATTTTTACATGGCAAGCTCCTCAAAATAGCCATGACGCATTTTTCAGAAAATACAATATTCGCTACTAAACACTACCATTTTAACTCAGCTAATCTAACAAAACGAACAACGGACGTCTTTGTCATGTAGATGGTTCAGATTTGATTCTTCACTAGAGAAAACATAAAAAATCATCGTTTAGTTGAGTGTTCAACTTGAATCTTCTGTTATTTTTGTATTGCTTCCAATAATATCCTCGTCCTTTTTCCCAGAGAAAAAAGACGCATCAGCAGACGAGCGCTGTCTTTTAGGAAGCTTAATCGGCAGCTTAAAGTTTCCAAGTTAATTTAAGTGGAGGCACTTTGGCAGCCTCGGTCAATTAGGCAAGGTTACGGGATTTTGTGCTGGTTGCGACTGTCAGGGCTGAGCGGACGCCACTTGCGCGACTTTGTTTTGAAATGCGTCTGCCAATGTGGAGAATTGGCTCGCCTTTACGAAATCGAGCGGACTTGATCCAGCGAAAGCCGGAGACTGAAGAAGGCTTTCAATATCCAGAAAATTTATTGACCCTGGGTGATTTGTTGCATTACTCCGAGTGAACGTGAGGGATTCGAGAAGAAAAGTTCCTTAACTGACTTTGAAGTACTCCCTAATGGCACTACTGATCACCAACGGTAGTCTTGCAGATGAACGCAAAGTTATCACAACATCTAGACTTCTACTTGGCCTTCCAAAGCTGCACATTAGGACGGATCAATTTTATTACGCTGATTTCCAACGAATGTTATTATACAAGCGATGCTGCTCGTTCTCCCCGCCTCCTGCTACTCCAATCATACTACAGTAATAATCAGCGAGGACCGAATTTTCGTCTTGTTTTTCAAATAAATATGCTTCACATTATTAATTGAACGATTGATTGTAAATTAATTTTTGCCTCCCTTTACCACAACAAAGATGTTCAGAGAGAGGAAGGATGAAGGTCCCATTTAGTTTGGAATTAAGGGAACGAGGAATCTATGCACAAAGGGTGTTCCCGCAAAGGATCCCGCGCGCATAGGAACAGTAAGATAAGAAGGAAGGTTATGAAACGTAAAGAACCGAATAAGACGCAATCGGAGAGAAACAGTAAATTTACTTTCGCTGCCGGTGTTGGAATGGTATTACCTTAAATGCTCTGAAAGTTCCTCAGCTGCATGCCTCAACATGACGTTAATCATCATTCACACTTAACAAACAATAAACGTCTGATATTAAAAGAAACAATTAACCATCATAAGAAAGTATAGTTGAACATGAAGAAATCATCTAGATACTACTGTGATTATAATTGTGCCCAGTTTACTTGTGTAAACAAACGCGTGTTCGCTTACGCAGCTGTGATTGTCTGAACATAGGGGTACTTGTCTGAACATAGTGGCACTTGTCTGAACATAGTGGTACTTGTCTGAACATAATGGTACTTGTCTGAATATAGTGGTACTTGTCTGAACATAGTGGTACTTGTCGTTTAAACATAGTGGTACTTGTCTGAACATAGTGGTACTTGTCTGAACATAAAGGTACTTGTCTGAACATAGTGGTACTCGCTCGAACATATTTGTACTTGTTTGAACATAGTGGTACTTGTCTGAACATAGTGGTACTTGTCGTTTGAACATAGTGGTACTTGTCTGAAAATAGTGGTACTTGTCTGAACATAGTGGTAGTTGTCTGAACATGGTGGTACTTGTCTGAATGCAGTGGTGCTTGTCTGAACATAGTGGTACTTGTCCCAATATAGTGGTACTTGTCTGAACATAGTGGTACTTGTCGTCTGAACATAGTGGTACTTGTCTGAACATAGTGGTACTTGTCTGAACATAGTGGTACTTGTCTGAATGCAGACGAGAACACAAGCCACGAGAACACAGTGGTACTCACACGGCCCGAGGAACAACACACGGGCAAGGACAACAAAGGCCGGCAAAGAACAAAGAGAAGCCGATGCCACGGGCGGCGACTTCTGCTCTTGACAGCTGGCGTTCTTCTGTAGGTCGAAATTTTGCAATTTATGCACAAGACTGCGACTGAGGTAGCCTGAAATCTCTAAATTTTGGTTCAATAACACGAGTCGACGAGGTTCAACGAATTTTCAGCAGATCTTGTAATGAGACGTGCTATTCGATATCGGCCACGTATCGGCTTCTGAACGTCCCGACTTGTGATTTCAGTGTTCCCTCGCTCGCATGCATGAGCGTTTGCAAACTCTTGATAATTTTTTCCATTTAAAAAAAACTGTACACGACTAATACTTTCATAGAAATTACGAAAAATCTCACAACTTTTACATGTAATTAAATTCTTTCGAGTGCAAACGGTCACACGAGCGTTTTAGATATGTGACAAAAATTCATACATCAGTGCTCCTCTCCCAGCTGTTACGTGATATTGGTAGCTCCGTTCAGATTTAATTCATTACTGATTAATTCAAAATTTGATAGTGTTATGCATAGAATAATACAAAAGTTTCCAAACGAATGCTTCAAGCTATCCAAAACACTTTAATTTTACCTTGGAAAGGACCATGCCCAAAGCCTACGTTGTCCTAATTGAAAGATCAACACGTCTTTTTAAGCCCTACAGTGAAACTGAGACGCATACCTTCAGTATCTCTATGACGAAGTACATTCTATTGCATATGCAAATCGCAACTGTTCATTGAAGGGTTCACAATCTCGGAATCATGATGGCAAAATCTAAACTTTCGCGGCTTCACCTGCAACTTCTGATTATTCATCACGGGACAAATTTCTGAAGCTCTTCGGCGTCAACTGATGCCCAGACTCAGCACTCCAAGCCGAGGCCGGCAGCCTCGTCTGCAAAAGTTAAGCGTTCGTCGTTCTGACGACCAACTATAGGAAGGAAAAACACTTAGCGATCTTCTAATACCATTTCGTTAGGCGACCATGAAAAGCCTTTGATTACTGAGACGCTCCAAGTTCTCGGTAATGGGAAAAAACACGATGAAAAAAGCGGAAAAATACGATGCTGTTGCCATGGCAGCCGTGGTTGGATAAGACCCGAGATAGCGGCACGCTGCAAAATGGTTGAGCAAATCGTCTGAACGAGACGCTAGACTGTCGTGTCCCTCAAGGAAACGTAAACAGCGAGTTGCGGTGTGGCCCATTTGATCAAACAGGGCTACATAATATTGAGTTACGTGTATATATCAGTAGAGGATCTCATGAAATCTTGACAAAGAATTACATACCTAACAATTTCAAAAGGCTTTGTACAACGCAAGCCAAGTAGAAGCCTAGAGTCTGAATTTATTAAATTAATATAAAAATTAACGCTTTAGAATCAACATAAAGCTTTTTCATGCTATGCATGCATTAATATTTTTCGTTCATTTATTCAAGCTTTGATCGCTAAGAAACAACTTCGATTGCGCTATGAATATATATCCTCAGTAACAGGCCAGCATTTTTATCAGTAGAAATTACTTATTCCTGTCGCGTATCCGTTAAGAAAAGAAATTTACACTCACTAATCTCCTCCATAATTTCAATGTTAATTAAATAAAAGTCGAAGCCTCTCTTTGAATCCTAGTACCCGAGCACTTGGTGCCCATCAGGAAGCAGGAGGTTCTGGATCAGATCCTAAAAATTACAGCAAACAAGAGAATGCAGGTTGGGGCACGCGTGTTTCCCGTCTCGGAAAAGCAGGATAAAATTCCGCTCTAATATTATTGAGTAATTCAGAGAATAGTCATAAATTACGAGCGTTATCAAAGGTATTGCATAATAAAATATCTACAGCGAAGTAACTTTGAAAATACTCGATCGAGCTGCGAATGAAAATTTGTCTTTGAAGCTCTATTGAAAAATGGGAAGCCCTTCAGAATGCAGTTTCCGGTATTACATAGAATGATTGAAAAACATGCGCCCTTTGGAAACCAACATTCCTTTGAAGTCTTCGCATTATTAAATTCTAAATATTCGCTGGAAATGTTTTGTCTGCGTGAGGAGAGTGACCATCCCTAGAGAATAATACGCTGCGTGAAGGAATAAACGACTTTGGTGCATTTTGAACCATCCGCAAAACTACCTTGGAAGTGTCCAACCCTCGCACGTGTCTTTCAACTGCCAGAGCTTCATACTCACTTCATGACGAAAGAAACTCGAATGAATTACGGTTATTAAATCTCTTCACCTCCATTCGTTACTAATAACTGCGTTTCAGTGGCCTCATGACACAAATATCAAAAAATAAAAAAATGACAGTATTAACATTTAAAAGCACGTTACTCGTATGTGTCTACCCATCCACAAATTCAGAGAAAAAAGAGAATAGACGATAAAAAAATTTCCCATTTGTAGGGAAGCGAGGCCACTCATGTATACAGAATGTAGAATTTTCACGTAAGAATTTTCCGTGCTCGTGCACACGTTGAAGTTGAACGAAAATAAAATTTGCGAGCTAAATTTTCACTGATGTTGGTTCCAGAGTTGCTCAGAATACTCCAATCAAAATAAATAAATGCTTCCAGGTTGATTTACCTCCTCTTGTACCCTTTTCGAGCTCTAACGGGCTCGCGTAATAAATGTACGCTTTTGATTGAGCATCATTCAATCCTGAACATTCTTTCTGAGCCATTTAGCCGATACTTGGTTTCGCTCAAATGCTTGTGAAATATTCTGCGTTCAATAAATGCCAGCGGATAAATTTAATGTCGTGCTTGAACGTCCATGAATGATTCTAAGATTTTGTGTAAACGCGCTCGGCATATTCTGAAACGCATAATATTCCGAACGCTAAATCTAAAATGTAAATACTCGTTTTTTATTAAATCAAGCTTTCACAGATCTTACTTAAACTTACAAGAGCAGGCTTAGAATATTCTCAGATCTCTTTTTTATTTGTGTTTGAGTGTTTCGATATAACTAATTTAGATATAAAATATAGACTTTCAAGTGTTTCGTCGTTTGAGCTTAAGAGATTTTACAATCACTTTCAAAGTTCCTTGGCTCCTTCAATGCTACAAAAGTCCTAGAATATATTTGTGTCATTACGATTGATTTGAGTGAAATTCTAATAAGTTTAAGTTATTTACGCAGATGGTTAAGGTGAAAATACAGAGCAGAGAAAATCAAACGTGAAGAGGGAAAGAATTTGCGAGAAGGGAAGTGGAAAGAAATGTGTCGCGCAGACGAGTTAAAATTAGCACGGTGTAGAGTGCAAGGGGATATTTGCAGCGTGGCTGTCACCTATTTTAATATGAATGGCTATTTTTGCTGGAGCCTTCACAAATATACGCGACATGCTCTCGAAACGGCCGGTGACTAACTCGCTCTGCCTCTGTGAGCTGCATATGGGCACTCGCGAGCCCTCGCGTTCCGAGGGTATGAGCGAGCACTCGTACTCATGTGTAGGCGTGCGCTCGTACCTGTGCAATGCGAGCTCGGTCTCGCAGCTGACACAGCTATGAGAGCGCAGTCTTGAAGCTGACACCGCTATTCGAGCGGAGTCTCGTAGTTGACACAGATGTGCGAGCGCCTGCAGTTCCACAGCTGCTTTGCAGTTTCGTAGCTATGCGAGTGCAGTCTCGTGGTTGACACAAATGTGCAAGCGCAGTTTCATAACTGTTTTGCAGTTTCGTAGTTATGTGAGTGCAGTCTCGTAGTTGACACAAATGTGCGAGCGCAGCCTCGTAGCTCGAATACAATGTTAGCGAGAGCCCGTTGCTGCGAGCACCACTCGGAGCGGTGAATGACACGTTAGCGCTCATCTGCAGCTAATAAACGTTACAAGACAGTGGCAGCCGTTGTGGTATGCGTTTTTTAGACGCACAATTGCGCCGCGGAATTCTTGACATTCTCGTTCTCGTTTCAGCCGAAAATGTTATTACAATTGGGAATATTTAAGCTAGTAGCATTGTTTCTCTCTAGGAGATTGAACAGGGCTTATTTTGTATTGTTGAAGTTAGTGAATAGCTTTCACAACGTAAGCTCAGATGGTTATGAGACGAGCAATTAGTTTATTTAAGAAAAAAGCAAGAAACTTGCCTATAGATACGAGAATTGGCTGAAAATATATGTAATGTGTAGCATTTTCCTGTATTAATGTTCAAATAACTGATAGGAAATAGTAGAGAAAGAACGATATCAAATTAATTCCAAAAATGCATAACCGAAGAATTTTGCCTTACAAATGATTGACTTTATATATCATTTGATAAAAATTATGATTAATTTCTTACGTGAAATTCATTCGCTCATTTGAATTGAAAGAATTTATTGCCTGAAGCAGACAAAAATAAAAAACTTGAGTATGTTTTTTACAGAAGAATGTTTGATTAATTTTACAGGAAAAATATAGAAACAGGCATTTTCATGCTAATATCACCGGCAGATGAAAAGAAAACGAGAAATTTGCTGAAGTTATTTCTGTTTCTTTCCCTCCTGAGAAGGGAGAACGGAAGCGCAAATGCACGGCTACGCACTTCACTTTTTTCCCGCGTCGGCCAGTTTCGCACCAAAAATTTCTAAGAATAATGCAGGGGCGGCGAAATTAGCCACTTCTCGTTGGCCGTAGCTCAAACTCTATTAGCGAAAATAAACTTCGCATTACCGCACGCCAGGCCAAGTGAGTGGAGCAGAGACCGCTGCGAAGTTGGGCATGTTGCACGAGTCAGAAAATCTGTCCTCTTGACACTTTGACGGCTTCTCTGTGTTAACTGTATGCTTAACTTACATTAACGCACCCTGCGCTCTCAAGTGGTAGGAATACATTACAAAAGTAAGGTCATTGTGCATCATTCAAATAATACTCAACGATCTATAAGGTCATAAGTCCCGCTGAGGGAAGATTTTCCCAACGTTCATTCAACTTGTATCAGAGCTCATATGAATATGCAGTCACCGTGAAGAATTATTTTTATCGAAATAGGTCGTAATTTAGTTACAAATTAAAAATATATTAAAAAAACCGTTCGAATTTTCGCTCACACTACGTGTTTCGTTTGCTCGTTTTACGTTTGTCAAGAGACGTTGGCTTTCTGAATGAATCAGAAATTATTGAGTGGAGATAGAATTTCACAATTTCGTTCATACGGTGGCGAGTAGCCTTTTTAGAAAATTGTAAATCACTTCAAGTGTTTCATTATTTCTACTCCAGTTACGACAAAATTATTAACAAAATACACATCACTTGGCATAAAATAGCACAGTCACCGATAGCAACGCGAGCTGCATTTGTGATGCTACAGATACCCATCCAGCCGCGAATTGTCACTCAATACCAGGACTTATGCAGACGCGGTATTCACGAGAAAGTAACGCCTTAAGATTCTAGCAAACCACTCCATCTAAACACTCCGACCTTTCATTGCTTACATCTGATCATGCTGGACTTCCTAGGCAGAACGTGCGCAGGCGTTTCGGCCGCGGATACCGTGAAGTGCATCCCAAGAAACACGCCAAATACAACTGAGTCCAGGGGCCCTGCCCTTCCAGAGACCCTGCCTGGAATCGACGAGCGTAGGGGCACCTGCGTCTCGAGGGGCGTGGCATCCCGGACACTCTTTTTCCTATTTAGTCGTACTTACAGAGCTTTCTTATAGTTCTATCGATGATTTCTATAATCGAAAAATTTTGCATTCATCAATTTGTTGCAGATCGAATTCATGGCCAATTCTCATCGGATGCTGAAGATGAGAAACGACGCTGAAATGAAACAGCGGCACATAAAGAGGCGTGGCAAAGATTGGTCTCTTCTCTCCTAAATTGCTTTTCTTCACTGTGTTTCAAATTTCTTGAAACTCGTTGTGATGTACCCATCTAATTATCATTCTTGATGGCTCTCTTCTTTTAATGACTCAGCGAGTCCTGGAAACTAGAGATTGTATCAAAATAACATTAAAATGAGCCTCGGATGATGGGGAGCCAGAAGGGTGGGGCTGCGGGAGCCTCAAACTGGGAGGAGTCTAGCATTCTTTTCGATTGTGCATGAGAAGCGACACGGATTTTGCATCGATAAAAATAATCTATTACAACATAGACCCCTGTTGCTAAAAATGAATCCAATCTCCGAGAACTCGAAAACCCAGTTGAAACACTATTTATTAGCATAAGGGTCATCTACGTAATATTTAGGAACTAAGGGGTTTGAAGTTACGTTGCATCAAGTCAAATCATTCATTGCAAATTTGATAGGGTGGTGGGATCACGCTATATGTCTGAGGAAAAATTGTCTTTGAATCATTATAACCTTACCCAGAAGGCGTGGCCCAGAGGGTGTGGTCAGGGAGAGCTACGAGGGAGAGTGATAAAGAGCGAAGAAGAGCAGCTGCTCTCCTGTAGTAAAGAAAGTAAACCTTTAATATTTTACTAGAAAAAGAGCATGTGAGCGTAATGCGTGGGTGGCTCGATGTGAATGAGTCACTTGGTACCTCGAAACTGGAGCAGTCATGTGGTGTCAGCAGTCTGGCAGACAGTGACGCCAGGCCCAGCTCTCGATTGCGTCACTTGAAGTTGGGCATAGTGATACATCTATGCAGGTCACGTTTTTTATATGCATTACGGGATTCAAGTTCACTGTCGCACGAGAAAAATAACGATTTGCTGTGGTTTTATTCATGCAAAGTTCTGTTCCAATGCGAGTAGGCCAAACGCAGCGAGAAATAAGCAGCATATTGCTCATTCAGCGTTTATTTAAGACCCAGCAGGCAGGCCTCATGTCAAGACGTTCACGACGGCTAAAGACTCTTAAATTTGTTTTATCGCTATAAAGCATTCAGGATTCGAGTCTCTAAAGCTGAAACATTCTGGATCACCAGAATAAGTACTTAACGTAAAACAAAGATTGACGTAAGCTTCCTCGTTAAAGCATTATTTTAGGTGCTCAATAGATGCATGTTTGTTTACTGAATCCCACTTTCATTTGCGTGGCAAATCAATATTGCAACATGTAGCTGTGCTCAGGAAGAGAGCATAAGTACACTGCGCATTCATTGAAGCTATTTCGCTATTTTAGCGCTTTCTACCTTATACTATTCTCACATTTTTTACGTTCATTTCTGCATCTCTAGCAATATCGGCTGACATCAAGTGTGGACTTGGTGTGCTATTGGAGCATGCATCGAAGGCACTGTCTCCTTAACGTATTTTTCGGCTTATTTCCACCGCCTAGAACCGGATTTTTCCACCGTCTGAACAACTCTTCTGTTGTCCACAACTCGCTGTGTCTGCTTTTTATAACCACTGAGATCTTCCGCGAGCTGCAGACCGTCACATTGTAAATCTGTATTATAATCATTCATAGCTTATTTCCGTCAACCCACTTGAGAACCCGCTTTAGTAGCGGAGTATACGAGTATGTTATGGTCGAGGTTGCTCAGTACCCTCGCAAGGATCATTACGTTAAGTAGAGCACAAGTTTGAGTGCCTCTTCAGTATTGAGTATACTTCAAGTCTTAGCATAGCCAACTGTGTATCGAACTTTGGCTCAAGCATGATACTGCTGGCATCCCACTCCCCTTTTTTAAATTTGCTCATTCAGAAAACAAGCCGATCTCATCTCTACATAAAAACGGAAGCACACTGTGCAGAAGAGTAACTACTGATGATTAAGAATAGAGTTGTTGTACTCGTATTCCGAAACGTGACAACCTCAAGATAAAATTGGGATCAATTTTGTTCAACTATTCAATTGCTATTTGCATTTCTTGGCGTGACGAAACTTTTCATAAATAATAAAATGATCGACTTCTGACAAGAAGAAAATATTTTTAGTATATTTTCAAAAACCAAAACTGATTACTATCAATAAAACTGGAAAAATATAAACAAGATGGAGTAGGACTGCAAACAGTTCCAGTACATTTTTCCACTGGCAAATATTAAGAAACCTAACGTAAAATATATCTCACTCGACAACACACAGTGTACCTAAAACACTACATCCAGTATGAGTATTGAATTGTATCATCTAGAATGAGTTTGCAGAGCAACAAGCATTTTAGATGAGTGAACATGATTCACTAGCTGGAAATAAGAAAAAGAATGGCATCGATTCGTTTCCAGGACCTGACCGACTTGGTGCGATGGAAGAGCACACAACCTGTGCCTGTTTGGAGCAAGGCGTTCTCAGAAGTGGGAGCCAGAGCATGCATGACTCATCAGTATTTGCTGGTGTTCCTGTACGATGCTATTAACAAGAAGAGATGTGGCTTTATCGCTCACACTATCTTTGTCTACTGAGTGCAAACAAGTGTTGGAGCTCCACTGACAGCTTTTTCTCGAAAGTCTCACCCACAGATGTGTGTACATGGGCACACGGAAAAATGAGCTGTTAGGGCTCGGAAAGTTCTTGTATTTATCCAGATTTTTTCCGATAGAAATCCTTTACGTGACAGAAACCCCCTTCCGAGAAGTTCACGGGACGTGCTTTTGATGTGCTCTAATGAAATTAATGCCCTAATAGTAATTTTCCAGTAAAATACCTGGTGTCCTTCGTACTCCACATGAGCGCGGATTCGTTCTTAGAATCAAACACATCCGCATTCAGTCCATGTCGAAATCGAACTTCTTAAAGCATTGATTCCACGCACGATATTGAAGACTGTTTTATAGCGAAGGTTCTCGTGAATGATCAAAGGTCGCGCCAGTTCAGAGAAAAATCTTCAGGAATCTCATAAGTTCGGCAATGAGCAGCAGTTGTTGTCAAGCTAAATCTTCTAATGCCGTTACAATATTTGACTTCTCAGGCGCGATTTCTCCATAAAATGTCCTTGCGTGCGAGCGCTAAAGGTCGTGACGGTTCTAGGAAGATGTTCTGGCTCAGCATCAGACAAATAATGAAAAACCGGATAAATATGGAACAATTTGAGAACAATGCAAAACAAAAATAATTCGCAAACTGTGAAGGACTTTCAGAAACACGGAAAAAATGAAAAATTCCCTTCTCAATATTTTTTCAAATTGTAGAGAAAAACACCTTTTTAAGGGTAATAAGTAGATGTTTTAGGTTATTTGAGCGATTTAAAAGCAATGACTTTCTAGCTTAAGCTAAAGAGAAATTGGACGCAGGATATTGGCGAAATTTTGTTGGATTCTGTCATTAAAATGGGGAAAACTTCAGTCTTCTCCACGTATATACGAGACGTATCCTTAATATCCTGTTTTGAAAATCCTTACCAAAGAAGTAACCTTATTTTTACACTGTGAAATAAAACAGCAACATGGTTAAAAACTATATTGAAGCGTTTACTCTGCTTCTGCATAATGTGGCCTTAACCACGCAAGATTTAAAATTGGACAAAATTAAGTGAAATAGAATGGATTGAGAGATGTTCCATCGTGCACCTCGAACAAAAAATTTCACGCATTCAAGGCAGCAACAAATTACTCTCCGTGGGTGGTAGTATGCTTCAGTCGCAAAAAACTACAAGTTTCAGGTGATTGGGGAGCGTTCTCCTATTGAAATTCGCCTCTGCGTGTGTTGAGGTAAATGTCCATCTTAATTTACGCCTCAGATTAACTAGACACAAGAACAAGCACTAATCTAGTAACATATATCAAAGATCATATTTTAGGCAATATCTGATTTGCTGTAAAGAATTTCTCGACCGTAAGCTATTCAGTAAGTAAGCGAGCTATACTGAAAAATCAGACACTGGGTCAAAATTTGATAAAAGTGTACACAAGTAGCGATCGGCAGCTGTTATTCTGATCGGTTTTCCTAAAGCCAGCAAACGTTTAGCAACTATTTATCAATAGCGATATATCATCATTGTTCCTCATGAGTCCCGGTTAATAACGTGTTCAATTTCTAATGAAGCTTTGCACAGAATGCACATGCTTAATATTGTACGTCGAGCTTCTGTCTCGTACTGACCGCATAGCGACATGCGGTAGCATGTGAAGCACCGATGATCATGAACAGATCGAAGTGTTGCCAAAACTTTCTGAACTCGCGTGTGTGTGTCATTATGTTACGGAAGAGAAAACAAGAGCATGTCAGGGAACAAAACAATGTGTGCTGAATTAGAAAACGTACTCTCAAATTTACAAGAATTCAGACTTTTGAGTCGTGCCTTATGATGACGACGTTGAAGTTCAGTACATTTTTATGTTTTCAGAACACAATAATGATACCTCTATCCCGTGTCCTCCGTTCTAATGAGGTAATCCTAGGCATTTCTATTGCTTTTAACCATACATGCTGTTCATTCTTCTGAAGTATCCATTGCGTCAAATTATAGTATATGGTTGCTCCTTCAATTCTTTAAATTAATGAGAACCCTTTCGTTTAGCTTGTCATAAAACTGTCGTGTTTGAAATTTAATCTAAACCATGATTGTAATGATTTCTCTCTTACAGAACTTCAAATAAACTTAACCCATGCTAATTTGTGGGAGCTACAATAAAATGATACATGGTAGATGCCACTCGTTCTTTCCGGGTCATTGGGCCTTGTAAGCGAGCGTTGACCTCTCCATTTACCGACCTCCAATACCCTCAGACTTCGGGGAGATATTGACGAAGGAACTGCAGTGAAAACTGCCGAACGACTTCTGAGAAATATCTTGCTTGCTTGGTACGGTTGGCTTGATGTTAAATTCGTTTTTTTCTTTTGAGTCCAGAGCAAAACTTGGAGAAGAAACCTGTTGAGTTAATTTTCAAGCACGAATGTGTAAATTTTAGAAAGCATTTTGTCTTTGATTATCGTTGTTCAGATGTTGGTCCAAATAAGGTTACCTTGAATTTTTTTTCATTTCATGTACACAGACACAAACCAACGATATAAACCAATCAACACACCTAAGGGTTGGCTTGGAACAACAAAAAGAAGGGAACGCAAGAAACTTACTCGCATTATGATAAATTAAAACAATGTTGAAATTTAAAATATTCATAAAACAATATTACACCGCTTTCTCACAGAATGACGTAGTTCACATTGACTTCTTGTTGACAAAAAACTGCTTTTAAGAGAGGAGCTTATTTTGACGCATATAAATTTTCGAGCTTGAGAAAAGCTCGCACTCTAAAGGTGTGCATGACGCGTCATGTCGCTGTGAGATGCTAATGAAAATATTTAGGCTTATTTGCCATGTCTAATCAGTAGAATTAACTGACGATGAACAGTACCCATGAAACTATACGTGTAAGTTTAAAGATCTTCAAAGTGTTTCCTATCAAGCCGGAAACGCAGATACGAAAAATTTTGCGATCACTCCTGACCTGAATAAACTGCTCATCAGTCTGAGGGTACATCGGCTCAGTAACAGCTTCTCGACCTCTGTTTACCCTCTGTGGGTCACGGCATACCAAGAAAGAGAGAGCGTACGTGCCGCAGCAACAGCTACAACTCTTATCACTCCCCTCTCTTTTCGCACTTGAACATTCATGATTTTCCAGATCTGCCAAGCTCAAGTTCTGAGAACACAGAATGCCATCGCACAATTCGAGGCCACAAAACTCGGCCTCTTCTGTCATTGTTAGAAGTCTAAGCTGAATCACCTTCGCCATGGAAATGCAGGACGATTTCTGAGAGGTTGCTCTTGAAAGAGTGTCTTGCTGAATGCCCTCACACTGAGCGATCGATTCAGCAATGCTAGGATGACCTGAAGTGAACAGCACGCTAGACCAGCTGATTGCTGCGGCTGGCTGGGCTTTCTACAGCTGTGGTAGTCCCGGTATTGTTTTGCATCTATGAAATACATTTTTCCATTTCGGAATTTTTTCTGCATTATTTCACACGTGTACAAACTGGGGAGGATTTTTATTTCAAAATTGCTGAAGCTTTTACAGTATGAGTTTGAGCGATTTCAGAATATTCATGCGTGAATGAATCAAATTCATAAAAGGTGCTAGGACACCTACCCAGTAATTAACGATGACTAAAATATCACTCGTTACGCGAATTTAGGGGCGTATAGAAGTATTGAAGGCTGATATTACGCAGATTCAAATTTTGGCTTCGCTGTCGTGTACGCAGTGCTCACTGCATTCTTAACACATACGAAGCTAACGGAAAACTACCCGATGTATAAATTCTTTCTCCTCCAGAATACCTTATATCGTTTAAATATTAAATTTTCCTGTCAGCCAAAGTTGCTCCGCATTGAATGTGGAAACATTTAGAATTGCTGCGAAGTAAGAGGTTTTCAGAGCTGAGAGTTAAATTCTTCTATTCAGATTTATAACTCGTGTCGATAAAACGTCGACGACTGAAAATTGTTATCCTGTTAAGAGTTCTCAAACTCACATCTAAATAAGAGTACAATTATTAGTGCTCGTCCTTGCGATGGAACCTCTCACCTGAGGATGAAACGAATCGTACAAAGTCGCTGAAGAAAATATTTAGAGGTAACTGTTGGTGCCAGGCATGTGCAGCATTTACGCGCAGCGGTATTCTCGGTCATCAATTTCATTAAATCGTCAAATTCAAAGTAAATGCATTCCTAAAATGATCTCGGAAATCATCAAGTGAATCAGAGATAGATTCTTAAAATACTAAATTCACGTTCAATATATGCAAAATTCAGTGAGGTATTGTATTGAATAGGTTTCATGCAAATGGTAATTCTCGTGAGATTTAGAGCTATGATGGACAACAATTTCGCTGGCCGTAACTTTTGGATGAGTTCAAGGAGTAAGTAGTGAATTCTAAATATATTTCCTAGGGCTGAATGCTTCACGCAAAAGCCACTTGCCCCGCAAGAATCCAACCTTTGCCGGTTTGTGAGTCATGTGAACTACTGTCGCCCTCTGCTTGTGTACGTGGAGGTTTCCGTTGAGTCAACACGTGATGAAGTGCGAGCATCTCACCTCAGGCTTACGACGCGTCCCAGCAAAGAATTCAATTCTTGCAAACCGGAAAGAATTTTCATGTGTGCTTGCAGGGGTGGGATTAACAGTAACTCTGAATCAGAATTGCGTGAATGCAAATTCTAATCGTATGCAATTTATTCTGCAAAATTCTGGGCAAAGTTTCACTTATATCAAACTCATAATAGTTTAGAGACTCGTTCTTCTTTATGGTACCCCAATACAGATACATTGAATAGTAGTAAGTAGCTAATTTTTACGGTAGCTATGAGTTTTGCAATAAATTCAATTGATGTGCATGCAGGTCAACTTAAGTGTGTATTTATTGCACACATCCGACGTGTTAATGGCGTAGATTTCATTTTCGTGTAGGATAATTCCTTCGTTCTTAATATTTAAATTTTTCATTCTGCTTTTTTTAAAGGATAAATGCAAAAGGAGTCACTAGGCATATAACCAATGCTATTTAATCTTCCCGTTTGAAGTGGTACACGCAGGGAAATGTTGGCATTTCTACTCGTAGATCATTACTTTTCGGGCCGTGTACACTTTCATCGATAAATATTTTGATAATAATATCTACTTATGTACAGTTAAATGGTCACACTAGATTTAGTTAGAGATTGGAATTATCATAGATAGTGTGATGTAAAGGCCAAAAGTTTGAAATATTTTTTTTTTCAATGAAAAAATGTAATCATTTAAATTTTACTTATTATCTGCAAGTTTAAATACTACTCACGATAAAAAATTATGCCCCAAAATTGCACTAAAAGTTGGTGTAAATATTTAGGTTTCATCACGTCGGCCAGTTGGCAGAGTATTGAGCACGTGTACTAACTCATGATTCTGCACAACAGTATTTTTAGTAAATACTATCAGAATGCAAAATTTGAAAAATCCATGTACTGGTTTTATTTCCAAGTTTTTCATTTGAATCGTGTTCGCAGAGAACATTTCATCTCCGCGGGAAGGCTTTTGTTCTATACTAGTGATTGCCTGACAACCCAAAGTGTTCCGAATACTCGTGAGATTCCAATGAAACTTTCCTTTTTTGAGCGAAAAGTTATCTTTTAGTCAGAACCTCAATAGTGCAAACTATTTTGTTCACATTCCACGAGGTTGAAAAATTTAGCCCCGAGAACCATTCATCCACGCGCATTCGTTTACCTTCGGCGGATAAAAAAACCGATTCAATTTGAAATAACGCTTCCTCTCATTGTTCGAAGCTCAGAGGTAACAATGACACACTAGAGTCAAGTTTTCAGCAGGCTTAAATGATCAGCGTTTAAAAAATTCCCCCTGAATAGAAATGTGGTTTGTGTGTTGATCTCGGCTCGCCAAAACTGTCCCGCGGAGATTAAGTATACGTCAGAGGAGCTTGTTAGGGGGCGCATGTAATTCATCAAAATTTGACGTGGAAAAAATTCATCAAAATTTGACGTGGAAAATCAGCCCCCTGAGTATCAAGAGGCAGTTCATATAGCAGCTCATTAAGACTGAGCAAGACGCCAGCCTGGCCAACAAGCTGCTCCGCAGTTTTGGCAGTCTTGAGTCAAATCGACGGGCACCCGTAAATTTGCGCCACAATTGGCGAGAAAAAATGACAGAAGAATGAAGAAACTAGGATACATTCGTTTGGTGTCTTGAGTTCCGTTCTGTATGATAACATTTTGTATTACAAGGTAGTATATTCGTAATAAATTTCGTTTAAGTAATTAATATTCTGTTGTCGCGCTTCGGACTGCGCTAATTAAACTTCATCAACCTCTGTAGATACACGCTCAGTACTTATCAGTGGCTGCGCAGAGAAACGCATCACAATTACCATTTGGTAACAGCATCCACTCGTGCGAAGCTGAGGTCCATAAACACTGTTCATTAGTAGCAACAGTTTACGCAGATCCACCAGCGGAGACTGCGTGGGTAGCGGCTCGCCCTCTATTCAGGGACGCTCACGTGTAAACTCGTGTTTACAGGCACGAAAGGCATTCGAAAAGTTCTCTAAGCGCTTCTGAGGATGCCCGTCTGACAGAATGGTGGAATGCTAGCACTTGTGACATGTGTAAACCACCGCATAGCTCCCTCTTGCTCAAGGGGCGCTTTTCCTGATATTATTCCTGTCAGCAAACGCTTGGTATATTCTACATGAGCGTTATGCTCTCCTACGCATGTTCACGACATGCTTAATGTTAGTGAATAAAAATTAACTATACTCTTATCAACTATAATGGTTGGTTTTCAGAATCCTTTGTTAAATCGTACACTTTTGATGTTTCATAAATAATCGTACTGTAGATAAACTGGAACAGCATAACATCGAACTAAAACAAAGAAAGCAATGAATCTATTTGATTACATGTAAGAAATGACACATTTAGGCGATATTTGCAGCGCTGTAGCTATTTTTTAATGATCGTTCCGTCCGGTAAACATGATAGTATAAAAATTTTAGCTTAGCGTATTGAATAATCTAATGTGCTGGTGTCACAGAAGGACCATATTCCATTGAGAAAGTAACAACATCCTAATGCATTTAAATTATTTATGAACTCAGTTGAGCAAAAACTTTCCAAAATATTCGTGGAAATTGCGCGCGACTGATCGATGTTCATTTAGGTCAATATTTAAAAGCCGTTACCTGAGTGTCAGCACTGCAAACTCTAGAGAAGAGTCTGTCGAACATTGCATTAAATGTTGTCAGTTCCTGAGAGTCAAACCACAGCAGTCCAGAAGTTCGTGAGTGGAGTCGCTTGTGAAATACTTGTGCCTCATGACCCTATAATTGACTTGCGTTTTATTGCTCGCAAAATTCTTTAATAACGTAAGATGTGACACGTCAATCAAAAACTATTTCCTCATACGTCAAAAGATTTTTTTACCTAGACAATCTTTATTAGGTACTTCAATCTTTCCGCGCTTCTCCGCCGCTTAAAAAAACTGGTAATTGGTACTTAGTACCTTTTCTTAGATGTTCGGATAAAAAGCGTTCATAAAAACTAGTTAGAAGCTCATGGCAATCTTCTTTATTACCAATAGACCAATGACTTTATTTTAACGTCATGCTCGGCAAATCGGTCGTCCAACTTCATCGCTCCCGGATTCTGTGCTCCACGCTGCAGCGTTGAGGATGGAGCCATTAAAAGAAGCCTTTCGGAAAGTGCAGACCCGTGTTTTAGGGAGAGGAAGGAGAGGGGAGAATTAAAGGCTGGCCGCCTTTTTTTGTGTGAGAGGTCAAAAAAATACGCTGAAAAGCAAGCGAGGAAAACTTCCAATTAAAAGGAAGCAATTTAGGCACAGCAGTCTCTGCAATACGTGCAAATAAATGGATTAAAATGAATGATTATGTTTCCGAAAGGTTTGCACGGTATTAATCGTTTTTGAAAATAGAAAAAATAGTACTGATTTGAAATTGTTATTCTCAATTTGTAACTGATCAAGAGACTGGAGCGTTGAATTATGGGAGCCTGAGCTGAGCTCACTCAGCGACGAAAAACAGAGCTCTAATAGCGAACAGCAGAGTGTCAGGAAATTACTGATTTCCAAAAGTTTCCTCAGAATTCACTTGCTAATATTAATTGAACTATGTGGAACAGAAATCTCGAGGAAATTACTTGAGTGAACTTTGCCTTCAAAGAACGTTATTAAATTCCGAGGTGTTGACTTTTTTTCTAATTGTGAGGTGCCTTGCGTACTTCTCGTTACTGATACAATATGAGTAGAGTAGATACAATACAAGCATCAAGGATTCGTAAACATTCCCGGAGATGAGCTAATAAAGTCTGAAATATGTTGCTTAAATATTTGTGAGGCTGACTGAGCATAGCTTAATTTAATTCATTGTTATAACATATTATATTCATCATTATTTATATTACAATACGCTTAAACAAGTCATCATTATTACTATGATTATGGTTATTTTACCCTGACTCTCGGCTTGTTGTGACTGCGTTTGGGATACAGGTTCGAGCCTGAATATGTTGTTCAAGTCAGACTTGCGTGAGGGCTGGTTCTCGAAGCGAGAGTACTGGGAAGCTTTTTCTATTCTAAGAACCATGCTCATCCTATATAACGACAACTTTACTCTTGAGTGGGAAAACTCAAACTCACGATTATCAAAATTAATGTACTGTTATTTCTATTTTAATCTTTAAGATATCATATCCAAGAATGAATAATAATTAAGTAAACACGAGGGACGTCTTTGACAGTCACCCACACAGAATTGTCTCGTGTTTGATGTTCTGGATGTAATGTTGTGTTTGCTTTTTAATTCAATGCCAGCTCACAGCCTTTTTTAATTATAAAAGTTAGTAACTATAGGAGCCATTAGGACTTGAAACACTCTAAAAATGCTGATAATTGAAAATCGTTCAAAAAACTTAGGTATAAAAGCAGATTACTGGTGTTACAAGACGTACTTACCTGGATTTTGCCTTGTTTGCAAAGGGCTTCCCTAGACTTCTACCACCTGCTCCAACAAAAACACTTCTTCAGGCTCCGGCTTCAACGAAATTCCAATGACTGGAGTGAAAAAGTGGGCTGACAACTTTCGTCAAAAAAAGTCTCCGAACGGTCCAGTCTATGAACGCGCAAAAGGTATTTGGAAATATTTTTAAGGTGTAATTTATTTTAATGATATACATCCTTGCCGCAGGTAATAGAGTTGTAAGATTGTTGAAAATTCACCGTTGGACTGCAAATAATATGTTATAAAAAGATGAGTAACTTTAATTCATAAATAGTTGCAGGCATTCGATATCAATCGATCAGTGAATTGAGTCGATGAATGAAATAGAAGTTGGAATAGCATTCACTCAAGGGATTTCTCTATTGCAGTGATTGACGTGGTGCGGTCTCACCCTCAGGTTCCGCTTAACATGAGAGCTGAAGCCACAACAATAAATTATCGATTAGGTGAGCTATCCTTCACTAGCTGCCGGAAGGCAAGCCCAAGAGATGGTAGGAATTCGAAAGACGCGCTTGATCTCTGAGGAAACATGAGGTCTTAATCCTCAGCGATTTCTTACCCGTGTCATAGAATGCAGAACTAAAGAAATGGGATTCAGATTGTACGGAGAGAATCGAAGTACTGATTAAACTCGAGAAATTATGTCTATAAGATAAACTTGCTTTTCTTTGTTCATGGAATTAATCTCAGACGCGTTAAGTGACTAATTAGATATGCCTTCTCCGCTCATACATCTACGTTACGCATGGTCGCATGTATTTGAGCGGTCGTAATTGCATTTCTTGCAGGTTGTAGACTTGGAATCGTACATATGGAATGATTTACCGTTTCTAAGAATGGGACAGGTTTGCCTGGGTTTTCACCTCACAGCGGCTCGCAGCTCTACAAATATCTCCTACTACACCAAAGCTTCGAGACAGGCGTTAGTTTCCACAACCAGCACGAATACGAGCATTCTCATGCACGATACTAGAACACACTAAATTACCGCTTGTGTTCCGAGCGCCGACTTGTAAGCCTATGCTCCATAAGCCAAGCACTTCCCTTCCTTGAATATTGCCACATCGCGGTAACGTTTTTTAGATAATTTGGCAAACTGGTTACTTTGGACATCCGCGTCAGTCGGGACTGCATGCTACTGCATCCTCACTCCCGGATGTTTAGACGCTATTCTTTTTGTCATATTTTTTTTTATAGATTATGATGGATTGGGGGCTTTTTGTTCAGAATTTGAAACCTGAGTCCCAGCTTCGTCAGCGTGATCTATTGGGTTCTTATTTTGAAGTATGGTCGATGTAATCTTCTGAGCATCTCCTACGGCATTCTCCCGCAATGATTTTTTTAAATGGACTTCCCAAACTGAGGATCTTATTTTTTATTTAAAAATTTGTATTTTTCGTCTTTAAATGAAGTGTGCGTGATTTATGAACGTTTGTTCCATTTTTTTTTTGCTTCTCACTACATTTCAGCAAATGAAGATTTCCATTTATTGGGGTTAGACACTGAAAAAAGACGAAAAACATCAAAACTTTAAACGCGATCATGCCTGCAACTCGTCGGCCGGAGACATGAAAATAATAGGTTCTCAAACTTGTCTGAACACGAGTAATGGATTGAAAAAATCATAAGGAAAACTGGAGTAGTGTTCGATTGGTTCAAAGCTGCGCTCCATTTCTGAAGACCGAAATCGTATTGAAGTATTCTTTAAATTTATAATTTATCCGTAGTTGGCAAGCCTATAGGACCGTTTGATAGGCGTTCCAATACCTCTTATGCAATGAGGCGTGCAAAATAAATATCACACAGTCGCATCATTGTGTTGTATAACCAAGGAATGTGTTAAGATCCTATCATGACAGTGCATGTGATACTGGCAAAGCTAAAACGAGTATTTGAAAACGGCCAGTCATAGGGGTTCGTTTTTCATTACAAAACCCAATATCAGAAGGAAGTTGTAGGCTGATAATGCGTCGCTGTTTACGCAAGCAATGTGTGCCAAAGTTAAAAATGATCTCATACAGGTATGGCGCAGTAACTATTTACTTTGTGAAATTTACTTCTAACGATTTGGTTTTGTTTGCCACCTTTGCTATTTGTGTCTAAGTAATTGAAAGTCACAGAATCTCAGATTGCGCTCCTTTCGCTTACATGTGACCGTTAGACTGTTTCTCCTTCACACAAATTAAAAACAGCCTCCAGATGGCTGATTCGTTGTACAAGAAACTAGTGCGTGAAAAATGTTCGAGGACACTTCACAATTACACTGGCCAGCATCAATTTGTTTTGTTGAAGTAATTCTTGTAGTCAGGATTCACTTTGCAGGAGCGTCTGAGGCCTTCAAGACAATGCCGTGACACCAGGCGTTATGCTTGCAAAACTCGCTGCGCGCTCTGATTTTTCTCTCGCACACTATCTAACCATGGCTGGTGGACCAGATTGAGCGAACGTTCGAGCTCCAGATCCCGAGAGTTTAAATGCCAAATACAGCGAATGATACGATCTCGATTGAGGGTCATACCCCATGAGATGATGAGCGTGGTCCTGTGAGCGAAAATTTCGGACAAAATCATATTCAACACAAGATAAATCTTTTTATAACATATCCTCGGCAGACTTTTGCAGTTCATTCGTTATAGAATCCCTAAATCAGATTTTTTAAACTTTCGATGCTGTGTACTCTTGGTGTCTCAATAAATATTTAGTTGAAAAATTTCAAGGATAAAGGGGATAGTCGAATTTTACAACATGAAGCTTCATAAACGATTCGGAAATTTCAGAAAGGAGTTCTTTACGTACGGAGTCACTTGTGCTCACAGCACTTGGGTCATAATTTGACATCATTTCTGCACTCGATCCCAGCTTCACCAAACGTATAGCAGCAGCGGTGGTCTCGTTCGCTCGGCGCAGCCTACGGTCGCAAGAAGGTCAGCTCCATCCGCCGAGCCTGATACAGGCAGTTACATTCCAGATTCTGGGGAGATTCCCGTCCGATTCTCACTCCACTTTCAGATTCGGCGGTGAATCGTGCGGTTATTTTCCCTCAACTCAGCTTCTGAAGCGAAACTAACACGAGTATAACGTGTCTTCGTGACGTAATGAAGCGTGGGATTGGTTTATCTGAGATTTGAAATTTTCTTTCGGGAATTTTGCGATGGCCCTTTTTGAATTCTTTTTATGCTAAGACGAACGAGTAGAGAGTGGCTTGTTTAGGGCAAAAAAAAATCGAGAAAAAAGTATTCAAGATTAAAACTAAGAGTGCTTTTGCCTGTTGCTGCCGCTTACAACCTCGTAGAAAAGTTTATTCAACTTAGTTGAGCTATTATTCTACTTTCAGCTGACATTCCTTGAAAAATATTTTACTTAACGAATAAAAATAATTCACATTTTGAACGCATAACTTAATGATGACGAGGCAATATTAAGTATTATGTTTTAGTTCGAGTTTTTTTGACGATGCAAAATGTCATATTTTGTTTTAAAATGTTATCGAATTCTTGTTAATCGTTTAAAAATTAATGTTACGCTTGCTCTTCAGCCTGCACTGGAATGAACGCTTTATATATGGGAGAAAGAAATGTGACTTTGTATGGGGAGGCGAGACCGGTGGGCGATCTTGGCGTCCCAGGTCGTCATTCTGAACATCGACTGTCGTAGCGCACGGACTTGCTTAGAGCGAAATGTGGAACTGTGTCAGCTTTGGTTCTCTGACTGAAATTAAGGGCAGTTTCAAGCAGTTTTTGGCCCGTGCAACCCAAAGAACGCAATGTTGGTGCCGACAATCTCCCTTTGATATGATTGCATCTTGTTTTTAAAGTTGCAGTAATATTGATGAAGAAACGTGAAAAGAGCTTGCGAAACTCTTATTCTTAACTAAAGAGCAGAAAGTTAACATTAATACAACTAATGTACGATGAATTTCCCATTGAAGATATGTCGCTGCCGATAGGACACGTCAGGTAGAAAGCTTGGTCTTTTTCCTCAGCATTCTTTCTGTCTCTTCCATGTAAGTCACTCTGTGATTCGTTATTTTATAGAGCGAAAAAAATTGAAGAGCAGAATATTTTCATTACTCGTGTCATGGATAGGAACCAACAATAAAAAGCAATTTTATGTCGCAAAATATCCTATTTTACCGAGTAAAACTTTATAATCTAGTCTAAATGTGGCTATGTCGGGTGTGAATATCTTTGAAAAAAATGTGAAAAGAAACTGTCTTGCATTTTTGTTCAATAAATTAAATCAAGATCTCCTTCAGACGATGTCAACTCGCATGGTTTGACTCAGCATAACTATGTTGTAATTTCTCTATAAATACCCTGACCGTAGACGACTAAGTGCTGTACGTTGTACCCTGGAAACAGCATAACCTAGAGGGAGGAAATTGGGAAGCTTATTTTTTGTATGGGAAGTAAATTGCTTTTTGAATGCTTTTGTGATCTTGGTCTTCATAAAACGGGAAATTATCATTTTATAGGTTTCTAGCATTCGACCTAATTCTCTCCAGGGAGTGAAAACCTATTTTATATGTATGCCAACAGATAGGGTACGGTCGAGAGAAAGGCGCAATACTTTCATAACAGGGAAGCAATTGCTGTACTTGAGAAATTCTCCGATACATTGTAAGATTACTAAGAACTTTTAAAAGAAAGAAACAGCTTTGCCGATATTTTTTAAAAAACTGTTGGCTTTAATGAGAGGTAACCTGATGAGAAGGAACCTAATTTTTTATTCATGAAAACATTTTTTCGAGGGTCACTTATTGCCATAAATTTCAGTGAGAAAATAATTGACGATGTAAATATAAAATTTTTATTCTGTTAAAGGTACCTTTAATGAGACCCCGTTCTGCAGTACAGAAACTCTCGCAGTGAAGGGGCCCACGTTCAGCACAACGCTTATGACATTTATTTATGAGTTCAAGCAGCTGCCGAGGGCCAGGGTTTTTACCCGGAAAATTTTCATCGACTGGTTCTGAAAAGTCACCCCAGCTTCGAACGTTTCAAATTGAATAAACCAAGAAATAAAGTTGAAACTGCTTTATTTTTGTTTCTAATGACACGAAGACAGTCCAACTATGAATCGCACTCAATGAGTTAAATCAATATTGGCAAACGGGTCGACTTTTCGTAGTGATGTGCGCGTGACGTAAATTCGCTATTAGGGTGGGGATGGTTACAGATACTTACGGATGGGTAATCCTTTGCTACGAAAAACCTGCGAATTCTCGAGTTTTCGCAGTTTGTATGCTTGATTCTCCTAATTTTGTTACTCTCATCACTCCTTGCAATGAGTTCTGCTATTGCGAAGGTTGTTCTCATGTCCATTATTTTATCATTTTAATCTCCCAACAGATATATTCGTGTAGTGAATCTTGGTAGGCAATTTAAACGAGACGAATTCTTTTGTTTCTGTACAACAACTTCCATCAGTAAAAACTTATTATTCTGATTTTGGGTAAAAGGTAATGTAGCCGTAGATTCTAGTTTGCATGTTTATTTCTTGATTTAAATGCATCATTCGCTTTTAATTACTTAATTGAATGAACTGTCTTTGATTGTGCGCGCAGAATGATGAAAAAGTCAAGCACTTAATGGAATCAAGACTACTATTTTCATAGAGGAAAGAGGAGCGACCGTTTCATATCGCTGAGGCTACAGAAATGGTAGACTAGTCGACATGGCTTTATAATTAGCTCATCCAAAGGCTGGGCCTAAACTTACGAGTCATGCCTAAGCTCGGAAAAGAACGGGCACTCATGATGCAAGCTGTGACATCGAGACACTTGTGGTGGCGTGTAAGAAGGAAGACTCCATCAGTCGTAACGTTAGCGAAGGGGGTCACCCTGTACGAAGGCGTGAATAAAAAAGATCCTGAGATGAGATGCAAATTAAAAGGGATACCTTAATTGCGCCCGAACTCCAAGAGGATGGCTAAACAGTAACTTAAACTTGATAAATATGTTTTAAAAGTGACGCAGATAAAATTTTTTCTTTTAAACATTGGCGTAAATTGAGAGAAATGCATGGATACTCCCTCCATTGACGCCAACTGAAAGTGATACTCTCCAAAGATACTCTCCAAAGAGTTATGCAAGTGAAGGGAGACGCCACGAAACACTGTGATCGAAATTCGAAATATGATATATGCGTGTAATTATCGTTCTTGAATTGATCCTAACCTGATTATTTGGATGTTACAAGCATGAATGGCAAAAAAAAACTAAAGCATATTCATACGTGAGGGCAGGGAAGTGAGGGTCAAAACTCAGTTACTTTGTGGCTTAATACTGTAGATGTGCACATCCTACGCTTCATCAGCAATACCGGATCCTTGCATAATTTAGACCACTGGCCTCGCCCCAAGCAGACCCATCCATGGGAGCTGCTCGCACAAGGACCGTTAAAAAGGCGTGTCCGAGAGCGAACATGTGCTCCCTGAAGGTGAGCAGCAGAAGGTCTCACGCCGGCCGTGCCTCGGCCAAAGTCGGCAAGAAATAAAATAAGCTTCCGCATCCGAGCACCAGGCGCCTTTCGCCGCATATTGCGCTAGAAAAGTGACCTTCAAATAATCGAATCCACGCCTTCACAGTCAAGAGTTTTTTGGAGAGATTCGCCTACATGCAAGATAACGAGTCTCCTATCAATTTCACCCTTTAAGGAGAGAATAAAATTTAAATTTTTTAAATCATTGGGTGTCAGTTACGAGTATGACTGGCGATACTCCGCACGGACATAAGTTGAATTCAAATGGGAACCGTGACCCTTTTTTATACACCGTGTTCATAGAAAAAAATTGTTGTAATTTGCTTAGGATGTGTGATATATCAGTATATGTAGCGAAAACTAAATTTAACCCCTATTGTCGTTCCAATTTCGGAAGTTAAGCGTTTTAAAAAACGCATGTGCTACAGAAGGAGGCGCGTCTCAGTTTCCTTGCTTATGAAATCTTTCAGCATAACGTGGAGAGCCAGCACGAACTCGGGACCTTGGCATTTGTCGAGTAGATTAATTTCTCCTCTGCCTTGCTGAGCACATGTAGCTCTCGCACCGCTTTTCATCCGCAGTTATTTGTCTTGACAAATCGATCGCCGAAAGTTTCTGCAGTTCCGAGTAATAATTTTTTCATTAATATACAGTTCACTTGCATCTATAATATAGTGATTTCATATAGTCGTGAGCTGAGGGTTTGAGAACAATGAAAACCCTTCAGTTCCAATTTATGCCAAATACGCAAGAACAGGATAAAAATGCTTAAATATTTAATAGAGACTCCCTCAAAGAACGAATTATTCAAGCCGTCAGCATTTGCGAATTTTGCCTTCTTGCTGGAAATTGGTTTCGTTTTCGGAAATTACATCAGGAAATAATTGTATATTTGCGCAAAAAAATTTTTTTATTAATATTTGAGCTCATCTCTTTATGGCAGAGTCGCAAGTCGCGAGTTATTAATAGCGTCTTAACTTATCATTTATACAAATCATGCAACAGAATGAGCAAAACGTCGTGTCTTGCTATGACCCCGTATCTTGGTCCGAGAATTGATCAACAGAATAAGCTCAGAATTGTTTCCATGCACAAGTCCTAATTTAATGACTCGAGGTATATCGACCTCACACTCGAGTTCAGTCCGGAACTTGAACAAAGGCGCTCCTTAAATCTAAGCGTCAAACAGTTGCTCCAATTTACATCAACTCAATTCATATTTTACCACTTAATAACATTCAAAGCAAACCTAAAAGCAGAATATGTGATCTTGTAAACGTTCTTTGAACGTTTTTTCTTTACATTTTACCATGTGTAAGAGTATTCTAATAGTTTTATAATTAATCACTCAACATCGTTATTGTTTGCAATTTTTATTACGGTCAATAACTTTTACGCGCAGTTGAATCACATAACAGCAAAAAGTCTCCTTAAAAATTAAGAGTGCAAACATGGCGGCGGTGGAACCGAAGCTATAGATCAGAAATTCCGCAGTTAATCAGCATGACTGATGAGACAAATAATCTTGGTCCAGATATCGTAAATCTCACTCAAAGATTCTGACTCGCTCGTGCGTTACATACACACGCTATAAGGCTCAATTAGCAGTAAGTTGCTAGTAATTGTACGTCAAAATTATACCCTGCCGACTTGTACAGTTACCAAAGTTGTGAAGTTACCATAGAATAAAAGTTCTGAGGCAGATTTGTTTTCATAAACAGACCTTGGATCATCTCTTTTAAAATAAGTTGTTCGTCGTATAACCGAGCACCAAATTTCAAGCGCTGCTGAAGGTCATCAAGTAAGGTATAAAATGTAAGGAGTATTTACGAAATTTTGAGGTTTATTTTTTACGACGGGGAGAAGAAATGAAGTTAATGACCATTACGTAAGTGTGAACGATACGCAATGAAAAACCAACCAATCGTTTTCATCGTAAAAAAATAACCTAGTCAAGTCAACCTTTGTTGAGGCATCGCTCACAGCAGAATTTGTTAAATATTTTTCCTTATGGGCCCTGAATTACAGTTTCTTTTACCTCGGCAGATTCGTAACGGCCTTTACCCTATCATCAAAAGAAAATAATTGAAATTACGCGCAGGAAACACTCATCATTAAATTTTCGTTTTGGCGATGTAGAGTCACGACGAGCAGATTTTCCCATTCCCCAGTTATCTCTTCCCCCTCTCTTCCCCCCCCCCCCCCCCATGAGGCCCCACCCCCGTTTTCCCCAGCCCCCCCGTTTCCGGCCCAACCAGGAACTCGCCTCGGAATTCCCGATCGCGGCGCGCTCGTCGGACTCGCTCGACGGCTGGCGAGGCGACGGCCACCCCGACACCGGTTGCTGGGGGGACAATTTTATGTAATTCTTGCGCCACGGTAATGCCATGATCGCTGGTGACGTTCTGCCCTTACTCAACAGCGGCTCTGGCGTGCTGACTTTCGGCGTCGCCGGAATTATCGACTTGTATCTGGATTCTCACCAACGACCTTGATGCTTTTGTAGACGAACGAGTTGACTAACGGGTTTTTCAAGCCAAAAATATGAAAGTTGGCATTTTGAAAATAAGATTCAGTCATAAAGACTAGATAGGGTAACTTTACTTTTGTAATTATTACATTGGGATTGATGTTCAGCAACAAATTTTACTCTAAACTGTACCTTGTTCGAATATTTTGGACAGGAAATCGACCTATCTAGTAAACCTTGGTCACAACTTTTAGATTAAGTTGACAGTATTGGCGGCATTGCATGGCAGAAGCCCGGAAACCGCAAGTGATTCAATTGAATTAGTGAACTTCTTGCATCACTGAAAGTGGCACAACGGACGAACAGATTTGACAAATATCAGACGTGGAATTGAACATTCATTTAAAGTTTTGACGTGTAATTGCTACGTCAAGATGAATTAGGAAATATTTCGGTGGATGATTTTGCCGTTACTTAGATACCGA
Organism: Morinoia aosen; assembly: GCA_030386875.1. Taxonomy (NCBI): domain Eukaryota; kingdom Metazoa; phylum Arthropoda; class Malacostraca; order Amphipoda; family Talitridae; genus Morinoia; species Morinoia aosen. Next base: position 5,337,591 of record CM059563.1, on the reverse strand, counting down.
GTGATGACAGGGTGAATTTATGACTTCTTGCTCAAAGATGGTTGTAGTTGTGCATGGGAAACGCGACACTTGTGAAAATCACTGCAAATTTGTTTGCCAAAGTAATGAGCAGTTAGATTTGGTTTTGCAAGTGGCAGCATTGGTTTTAAAATTTCATTTTGAAAACTTACTGTGAATGCAGTTGTTAACAAATTTCTCTATTAAAAAAATTTGATACATTAGTATAGCAGTTGTAAAGTTTTCTCCTACATTAGAGGGCTTAGCAAACTTAGTGTGTTAGTTCACAACAATTTTGATCCAAGTGAAGGTCACAATATAGGCAACTGCGGGACCTTCAAGTGAGTTAATCCCTGACCGCTACTGTTTATTCGTTTGGCTCGCTATAAAATCATATCATATGATACAAACAAACTTTACAGCTTGCGTCGTATTCTACACAAACAGTGTACTATTTTCATTAAATTTTTGCTGCATAATTTCTTTGTTTTCTATCCAATATAAAAATCAGGGGTAGATAAACGACACAAAGCAAGCAAACGATGTACAAAAATTCAAACTTAAAAATTTTTTATGCCGAGGATGGCAGCAAAGAATGAAAATTGCGATGGGAGAGCCAAGGCTGAACCAGGGCGGGCAGCTAGAGCAACGATCGCCAAGACACCGCTGTGCCCTGCTCGCTGAGGACGTTGTTAGCTAATTGATCTTTCACGCTGGATGCGTACTTTCACTCTCATCGGGCAGAGGCTGGTGACCGCTGCCCGGGATGCGGAGGTCTATAGGGGCGGCCTTGAAAGCTCAGCTGTTGATCGCAAGGGTCGTTGCTTATAAACGCATTTCGAGCCTTCCTGGCGAGACCTGCGACTTTTCCTGGAGTCAAGAAACTTAGCACACTAGGCCATTGGCAGTGAATGTTTCTGGACTTGTTGGTTTTTACTCCTACTGATCTGAGACGCAGTCAGAAGACCACTGTTCAGAATCCTTGTAGATGAACTGATAAGCAAGTTTTACATGCGTGTGTTCAAACGAGAAAAGTTTCTTCTACCTAGTCTGTTCACAAACATTGGAAAAATTTGGGTTGCTTACTCATTTATTATTTTTACGTGAAGCACAGATAGCAAGGTAAATGCATTTTTTTATTACATCAGCAATTGGACTGCCGGTGTTTCTGTTTCGCCCAACCATGTTCCCTATTTTCATGCCAACACTGAGAACCATATCGTGAAAATATTGGTCTTCTTTGTCTCTTTATGCTACTGGGTATCTTCGTGTCCGGAGTATTTAGTGATTCAGACATTTAGGAAATTTATTTTATCTGATGCTCCCTTCCATAAATAGAACAATGATGTCGTACGTGCACACAGTTACACAAAGGACAGACATTCACACGTGTATGATTAACCCGCCAATTTGCGGCGGCGATATGCACTAATTTCCTCTCGATGCAGGAACACGGGGTCCCGCATCACAAGAAACGGAGTCGGTGCTAAGTAGAGGAGGGAGTACTCACAATGTGCCTTGGCGGAGCGCTGTCCATGCCGAGCCCGTCGAGTATCCGCCGCTTGAGCACCTCCTGCTCCTGCAGACCCCACAGCGGCAGCCCGGGGCCTTCGTCTTCCGAGCTCGATGAAGGATCATTTTCTCGAACATCGCTGATTGAGTCGTCACTGTCGCGACTGGTATGACGTGAACCTTTATTACCTCTCATGTTGTGATATGAGGTAAATTTTTCGCGAAATTTGTGGGAAGTTTCTCGGACTTCTCGCACTAACGCATCAGTTTCACGGATATCATTGGGTGAAAGATCGTTGTATTGTGCATCGACGGATGATAGTTCATCATGTCGAATATTGACTGATGGAAGATCCTTTTGCCGGTTATTGTTGAGTGAAACGTTTTCTTGTCGGTCATTGCTGGATGAGAGGTCGTAATTTTTGGCGTCATTATGAAAAATATTTTTTGAAAAAATATCATTCCCTCGAGATGAAGGGTGAACATCTGCTGAGTCTGCCTGTTGGACGTCGGTCGGCGAGATGACACTTGATGGACGAACGTTGAAGACATCGCTTGTTAGTCCTTGGGTACTGGGTGAGACGTACCTTACTGAAACGTCGGACGTTGAGTCAGGATTGTTGCTCAGTACTTGACTTCTTGAGGAGACACCCATGAAATTTTCGCTGTCGCTGCTGACTGCGACGTTAGAATTGTGATTGTTCATTGACGCAAGTTGATTGTGCTCAAAGTCAGGACTAAAAACAGTGACCATAGATCGAGCAGATGCCGGTCTCACCGTACAAGCTTGGCTTAAGAAAAGACTCAACACAATTAGTTTCATGAGTTGCACTATTACACTACATCTTTGTGCACAACTACGTGTATTTTTCCGCTGTAAAATTTTACTAATATGTACACAGTTACTAATGGCATATTTAATATTACTGCTATTATTAAGCCTATGAATGCTGCTGTGATTATCACTACTACAGTGATCCATTTTGGGATACGTGATCACTGAATAGCTTATGTCACTTTCAGAATAAGATTCCTCCATCCTTGAAGATATAGGGTTATACTCTGTGTTCAACTTGATTAATCAGACGCACAAAACTGGCAGAAGAACACAGATTTCATTTGGGCACACAGCACTTGAGAGCGAAACGCGAGAGTTTTCTGTATCACGTGCTACACACTCCACACACACGCCGACGACCTACTGCTGTGCCTTGCGTCGCACGATTGAACGGTGACACCATCACGCGCCGCTTTATATAGCCTCCCGCCGACCTCACTTTACCAGTCAACGAATGTACAACAGTTGAACAAGATCGCTAAATAAATATATTTTGCGGCAGAGTAGCACAAGCTCACCATGAGTTGCACCGATTCAAGACTTTCTCACCGATTCCCTGGTAGCATCTCAATGAATTCTTAGTAGCAGAGTAGTAGAAGATTTTCCGTTTTATGAACTATCACTAGGGTATGTAGGAGAATTGCATTTTATGCAGCATCAGGATCTTCACCGTAATTCTTGGTAGCTGGCAGGAAAATCATACTGGAATATTGTCCTTATAGGATTCCTTGAAAAATAATAGTTCTGCCAACATTTTACGGGAATGACGAGGTTTAGTTTTTATTGCATCGATCCATCTTTCTTGGATTACTCACAGAAAAGGATAATTCAGAAAAAAGATTAAGGCTCAAATTAATGATGTGAGTTTCAAAGATGAAAATTCTGTTTACGAAAAATCAAGTTTTAGTTTCCTCGCCCCAAGGCTTTATTGTTGTGTCTTGCATTTTTGTTGTAACGACCTCAGAGTTTCTTCTTAATTACCAAGTGAACTCTCGTCGAAGCTTTTGTGCTGGTAGCACACGCTGCTCCAACACCATCACATTCACATTCTCAAGATTCATCGCCAAAATATACAGTAGTCTGTGTTATTTATGTAGTATTTAAAGCGTACTCACGTAAATTTCGTGACCTGATCGATTTTAGAAATGGGCAATCAGCATTCATTCAAAAACGAAATTAGATTGGGCCGGTCTCGCTCACAGAAACGGAATGGAGAACTATGTGTAAATGTTTAATGCGTTCGGACAACTAGCTGTTTCTTCGTGCTCTATGTATGAATTGTTTTTGAAGAAATAAAGCAAGAGTTGACACGAAAAATTTTGTATTTTATTGTATATGCGTATTCTTTTTTGCATATCATGCAAACTTTTATTTAATTGCTATACTTCATTTCTACCCTAATGTATATGCATTCATTACAATGTGACCCGCATTCAAATAGATAATAGATTTTCACACTTTGGCTTTATGATTAAAATACACATATTATCTTAGAAAGCTTATAAGAGATTTTTTTCAAATTGTCGCCTTTAAAAAAAACAGATATTTCATTCCTCTAAACGCATCGAGGCAGACATGCAGAGCGTACCTCACAGATGCTATGGTTCTTGTCCGGCAGTCACGGCCGCTTTCACTGAATTTCTACTAGGTTAGGATTAATAAAACATGGCTACAGGGATTTTAATCCTAACTGTTGAGTTCTTCCATTTCCAAATCAAACAGTACTTCACAAATTCATGTTTAAGAGTCGCATGTACCATTTAATTTCTGTAATGTTTTCGGTGCTCTTTATTATTTGTCTTCCCAAGTAGTTTCCACTTCTCTGAAGGGGGAGTCGCTTATCCTGCAAGGTGAAATTTTGGTGTCACTATTTGTTAGCTTCTGTTCAAATTTCAGGAATAATAGATTTGAAGAAAAAGCGGGTGAATGATATCAAGAAATTATTTTGAATATTTTTCATTTAGCTTTAGGGTATTACTATCAGTGAATTTTAAAATTTTCTTCACTACTATGCGGTACGGAACTCAAGCTCAAGCCTCATACGGTGACAGCACATGCTCCTTTAACCATAACGTCATCAAAAACATAACTATTTATTTGCGTATTTCCAAACATTTCGTGCACTTTGTAGTAAAATATATGGCTATAAATACTACAAGTAGCTTTATAACTATGTTCGATTATTAGCTAATATATTCGGAAAAAATATAATTCATGCTCTTAATAAAGAAAGATTAAAAATAGCACTGTGAAATTCTTCAAATTTAATAAAAATCATATTTTGACTTTGTACTGCGATTTGGGAAGGAAAGTTTGTATTTTTCGATTATATAAACTGCTTGTACGACCAATGTTGCATGCATGTTTTTGGCCTGGAATAACGAGGCATGTTATGGAACGCAATGAACTGAAAGTAATTCCGTGTACTAAGGTTGCGGGTAGTTTAACTTCTAACAAAGTGATCACTAATAATCTGAAGGATTACTATTGATTATGCTATAATATAAGGAATCATCATCTTAATTTAAAAAAAATTACTCATTGGGAGATTCTGGCTGCTTCTTATTCGTCTGAGGTCATAGACAATCAGTAATAGGACGTTCGCAGCTATTTGAAAATGCTCTGTAACGCAACTAATTGAGAAAGATGCTTAGCGTACAAATTTTAAAATATTTATAACAAGAAATCAATCGAAACGCTAGCTCTTCATTGGCTTGAAAGTAGAAAATAATGAAATATTGAAAAAGTATGAGCACTGAGTAAGTTAGAACAAATTTTATCTTAAAATGACGAGAATCTAAGCAACTCGCGTCCTCAAGGTTACCAAAACACAATGCCTGTACCAACACAGTTTAAGTTATTCACAATTTTATCCAAGTCGAGATTGAACAAACGGCCAAATGTGCTCCATCAGAGGACAAATATTTACACTACGAAATTTGGGTCGGCCTGGCAGAGGCTGTAATGAAATGCGGCTCGCCGGCACCGCAGACTTTTCCGCAAAATTGTCGAGATTTCTGGAGAATTTCCGGACTTAGTTCATAAATGCCTTGAAGATCGAAAGCGTCGGCCGAAGTAAGTAATTAGGAAAGAAGTAACTGTTTGCGAGTCTATAGTTTAGTGGGTCATAAGAATACAAGTGACACTCCATGGCTAGTATTTTCGTATGAGTTTGCACTACTTTCGAGTTCAGCGAATTATTTTAGAAGAAAATATTACCAAGTTCAAGCCTCATTAATTGCAAAAGGAAACCGCAGTTAAAACCATTATACGAAAAATTTAATAACATTTAAGATTGTGCTAGCATTATGTCAAAGATGGACGGTGCCTTTGGAACAGATGTATGTGTAAAATTAACCTTCTTCATTCTTTGAGAGCCTGATGAATAAGAAAGGAAAACAGTAATGAATATTTTTCCGATAAAACCACTCGATGCTTGGCAAATCTGCTTCGTTAACTGCGGTAAGCTGAGTTGGAGTGGAAATTTCAACTCATGTTTCAGTTGATTAGAATTTCCATCATTGAAACTGTAAATATTAAGTGGAACGGGCAAGTATTCGGTTTTGATTTACAAAACCGGACAACTGAGTTAGCGACCACCGGTTGGCTAACCGGGTTATGAAAATCCCCAAATGGATCACCGGAGGGTCACAAAGCAGTTATCGTGTTAGTTAAGCAATAAGTATACCAGAACACTAGCTCAGCGACGCATGAACCCGCGTAGTGTGGTATCGGAAAATAATAATCCCAGCACCTTTGCTGGGAATCGAGAGGAACATTGCACTTCTACTGACGTCACTCGAGTCAAAATTTGGGCTTTATTAGAATGCAAAAATCCAGGGAAGTGTCAGACGACGAAGAGCGATAGGAGGGAATAACACTATAATCGAGTGCCGATGAAATATTTACAGTGAGTGACATAATGGTGCACTGGTGAAGCAACGCCATATGATACTTATATACTTACTATAAGTTTCCATGAGTTATCACCTCCTGAGTTAGCTATTACCATCGCGTACAATATATTTAAAAAATGATGGGGCTAGAGAATGTTTGGTAAAGCCTGTAAATCATTTAATTATGTTGGTAATATGAAAAAACAATATAATTTTCTGATTCCTTCAACAGCGGCAGTGTTCTATGAGACACGGGCGCAAAGGCATCGTTCCCTCTAGAATTTTCCCATTAATCCTTAATCCATCACTTATACACGCCGGAAAAATCTATCAATCGTAATAATGCTTGCGATGTAAATATTTTAAACTTACTCTTAACGCTGTGAAAAACGCGTCACAGATACCTTATACAAATACTTCCTGCCATGCCGGTTTGAAAGATTTGGTAAATACAGGCAAAAAATACTTGTATAATCGGGACACCTATACACATCAGCATATATATATATATTTAATTAATCGTGTTTGATAAATACGAGATGGTATTATCAATAGGGATTTTTAACGTCGACATTGGTAATTGATTATGTGCTTCACGCAATAAAAACAATTCAGTCTGTTATATAATAGGGAGCAGTGCCTTCCTGTCATACTTTGGAAACATTTTAAAATTAAGTTTTTTGTACAGAAGAACGGTTCAACTTTGTCGTTTCAGCGCACGGATACATCAAGACATGCGACCTGAGGTATGTTTCTTTGTCTTGGTAGGCTGCGTACAACTTTATCACCTCTAGCGGTCGTACGCACACACTCGGGAGTGTAGGAATGGCTCCGTAGCACAACTATACAATTCAAATGCTCTGCGTCGAATAGATATTCGATTTTATTCCTATTTCATTCCTTTCTCACGGGTGTAGCTCATGACTACGGTCTTAAATTCAGAATGGATCAGAGGAAGTGGGAAAATTGTCGTGCTTCAATGAACATTATTCAGGAGACAACTTGCTAACGGTACGCCTAAATTTATAATCCATATTTTATTAACCCGTATAAAACCAAGAATTTTTTCCACCGGTACAGCAAACAAAAAACGTATCCGTCAGTGTGTTTAAATAAAAGTCCCCATTTTTGACAGCACGGGAGTGGATAGAAGTTTGGTTAGGACAGGATGGGTTTGATTAGTATTGGTCACGTTTGGATAGGTTGAGTTCAGGTAGGTTAGCATTGGATGGGTTAGGTTACGATAGGTTAGGGCAGAATGGAGTAGGTTAGAGTAGGATAGGCTTGGATACTTCCGAATAAGTTAGTATAAGTTAAGTTAGAATTATTTGGGAAAGAATCAGTCATGCCACATAATCGAAGTTAAACTAACAGTGATTTTTTTTATGGATCAAAATACGGCAATTTCAACGGCATGATTACACTAGTACCTATAAAAATATTTCTACAACAGCTAGCCGAAAAATGAATGTTAATGTATAACAGACCGTATCCACAATACAATATGCATAATTTACGCGTTAATTTTAACCAAGATGATTGTGAATTTTTTCGTACGTATTAGTGAAAGACTTACATTATCTGCAACATTAAAAAGATTAAATTTTACCTTACCAATTCCTAAAGGTAGTTTCTTGGATTTTCTCATATTTATTACAGTTTAATACTATCTATTACAGTGTAAATATCGAGTTTTTAAAGAGTATTTTTATCAGTTAACATGAACTTGATTTAATGCGTAACTGCATTCAACCCTAATTTATTTTCAAAATTTGTACCCATAGCTCTTCAGATATAAGCATGTTTATAACTGAGCTATCTCGAGAGATTTCCTTCCACTAATTCAGGCTGGGCTGCTCTGTCTCAGGAGCTCAACGAAACACCAAGCGGGTTATGGGCAACTATTCAGTTGACACCAGAACTGCTCACAGATTGTTCAAGAAATTTTGTCCACGAAGTGAAAGCCTTCTGTGGTTGAACGGCATCCGAGGGCTACGGTCTGAAAAATTTCATCAGAGCTCCAGACGTCTAACGCAACTGTTTCTCAATACCCCAAGAAAATTAGAGCAAGCAAAATCACGGAAAAATTTGTTCTACATCAAATTCTTGATATTCGAAGAAACAGGCGCCTTGAAGTGTTCTCAGTATTATTTTCGGTAGTAAGAAGGACCATTTTTGCATCGACTCATTATGTGGGATGAGAAATGATTACCCTTCGATAACAGCACGAGAACAGGGAAATGATTCCACGTGAGGGAGTCTCTGAAACATGATAGAGATCATTGTAATTTAAAAAGCTGATGGCCACCGTATTACGGGTTTTTCATCATTTATTTTGGTCATCAGGAAAAACTGTAGCCTCTACGTTCTGTTTTGGGATGGGAAGTTGAAAATAAGTAGCCCAGATAAGAGAATAGAAAAGGTATCATTTCCCTTCACGAGAGTGCACAGCTTCACATTTCTTAACTTACAATCCACGTGGTACAAAGTTCGAAGTCTAAAATTTTTACAATATCCGACATATTTTCCAAATATCTCGCATGCTGATTACCGCGCAATTGTATCAACTTTCTGTGCGCAAGAAATTATCTTTAATCGATAAAGATATATTTAAAGTAGTCGAACAATTTTTCGGCACGGAAGATTACATTTTTTATGAAAATGCAATGTGTTTAGAGAGAACGATATGCGAAGGTCGTTATTAAACGTGGCTCATATTTTGCATAGGTAAATAAATGACTAACATCCCCACAGTTTTATTTTAATTTTAATATTCAACATGTCATGCGTAATAGTCTACAATAATTCCTGAAATCACGGTTCAGAATTTTGCCTTCTCTTATTACTGGAATCAGAGTGTGGGCGATGGCAACCGAGCAACCAACGAAACAAACAAGGTTATGCGTTTGTTTAGGTACATAGGCAGATAAAAAAGGTATATAGCTTATTTAGTCTGGAATATTTTTTAGGATGTAATGCAACAGAACCTTGCCCTATTTTTTTTGAGACATAGGGGATTCAGCGCTATCGAAATTATTTTACAGTTTTCTTGAATTTTTGAGGAACTTATTGCTACCGAATTGATTCTACTGTTTTTTGTTGTTTTCTTGGACATATTGCTACTGAGTGTTTTGCAAAGTTGAAGTAAGTGTTTGATAGATTACTTATTGCCAGGACACGCTCGTTGAGGGGACGCTTAATGCCCAATAAGTTGAAATTACCTCAAGGAAAAGCTTTCCAATGAAAAATTGTTGACAAACATCCTCATACATTTATTATAGCATTATTGTGAACATCAACCAAACCTAGCCAAAGAAACGTGCTCATGTAGATGTGTTATGGAAAGTTACAATTTTTTTAACGACGCTTGCATTGAGGACAATGCAGCACTTTCGAACACGGGCTCGAAATTCAGAGAATAAACAACGTAATTTAGAGATTACAAAATGTGAATATGAATTGTGGTCCTACGCTTGCGAAAAAATCGCAATTTAAAGATGGAGGGTCACTATTTCAGTAAATTCGCTTTGACCAAAACTATTTTTTCACTTCTGTTCCAATGAAATAGGTAGTATATTATAATTGGATGTATGTAAATCTACGTATCCAAAAAAGTTGTATAACAGAATTCCTGCTAGTGTCCAGAATGTAAAACTGAATTCTAGCAATAGGAATTAATATTCTTAATATTGTGCATTTCAATTTTACCGCGCCGCAAAAATTCAGGTGGCAGAAAATATTTCGTGAAGGAACACCACACTCCGAAGTAATACTTCTGAACCTCAAATTATAGTTCTTCCATGGGGTACTCGCCCTGTATCGGGCGTGTACAAATAATCTATACTATAATAAGAGCCGCATCCGTCCGTCCGTCGGTCTGTCTGTCCGAAGCCAGCCGAAAGGGTGTGATGAGCGTATCTGTGATACAAGCTCCAGCCCTATATATTTTGACGGGCCCGTGTTCACGCGGCCTCATCAACTCTCGAGAGATTGTATTTTTTTTTATTTCTTACGGCCTTTCTCTCATTTCGTCCTTTATTTTATTTCAAATAAAGGGGGGGGGGGGGGGGGACTAGTACTAATGATATCAGTTGGCCATTCGAAATTTTTCAACATTTCACTCTATGCTCGGCCTTTACCGTCATATCTTTTTAGACACATGATGTTGTTAAATAACGCAAGATGAGAATCTCGGATGTTCAAATTAGACAGGCACAGCAATTGGCGCTCGGTATCATGAGCATGTGACTAAAACCACAGATTTATTCAATGCGTCACTGACGACATTGCCTGCGCGTTGACAGTTTATATGACCCATGGTAAAACATCGTCGCGATGAGGAATAATGGACACCAATACAAGAATACATGAACTACAGAATATTAGATAAATTGTATGCATAAATCACAAAACTGTTGCAAAAAAGAGGAGAAAACTCAGAATTGCTCTGCGTTGAACTGCATTGTTTTAAATATCAAGGTTTGACTTGTGTTCTGGCCATCAAACTTTGTCTATTTTATCTAATATTGAGCAGAAAGCACCTGTATTTCTCGATGAAGACTGCACGAGTACACTCTCTCAAGAGGGGCGTAATCTTGGTTTTAGGAGCGTCAGGTTAAATAACCCAAGAAGTCATATTTAAGACCCAGTACCATCACCAGACCTCAATACGGTTGAACCATTTCGGAGAATGCAGGAAGAAAGGAGAATGATAAGGATACTTCAAAATCCTCATCGTTCGGTGAATAAGTTAAAGTATTATATAAATCATAGGAAAATATTCCGTTTAATACCGTTGTTCCGTGTAGCGTGATGTATACGTTGCACACATTATACTTCTGTAGATGTTCACTTAACATGAAATTGACTAATTCTCAGTTTATGTTCTGGCATTGTATCGTCAACGAAAATATTCTGAAAATTAAATGATATGTGTATTCTGCATGGTGTCACTTTTTATTCTGCATGGTGTCACTCTGTATTCTGCATGGTGTCACTCTGTATTCTGCATGGTGTCACTCTGTATTCTGCATGGTGTCACTCTGTATTCTGCATGGTGTCACTCTGTATTCTGCATGGTGTCACTCTGTATTCTGCATGGTGTCACTCTGTATTCTGCATGGTGTCACTCTGTATTCTGCATGGTGTCACTCTGTATTCTGCATGGTGTCACTCTGTATTCTGCATGGTGTCACTCTGTATTCTGCATGGTGTCACTCTGTATTCTGCATGGTGTCACTCTGTATTCTGCATGGTGTCACTCTGTATTCTGCATGGTGTCACTCTGTATTCTGCATGGTGTCACTTTTTATTCTGCATGGTGTCACTCTGTATTCTGCATGGTGTCACTCTGTATTCTGCATGGTGTCACTCTGTATTCTGCATGGTGTCACTCTGTATTCTGCATGGTGTCACTCTGTATTCTGCATGGTGTCACTCTGTATTCTGCATGGTGTCACTCTGTATTCTGCATGGTGTCACTCTGTATTCTGCATGGTGTCACTCTGTATTCTGCATGGTGTCACTCTGTATTCTGCATGGTGTCACTCTGTATTCTGCATGGTGTCACTCTGTATTCTGCATGGTGTCACTCTGTATTCTGCATGGTGTCACTCTGTATTCTGCATGGTGTCACTCTGTATTCTGCATGGTGTCACTCTGTATTCTGCATGGTGTCACTCTGTATTCTGCATGGTGTCACTCTGTATTCTGCATGGTGTCACTCTGTATTCTGCATGGTGTCACTCTGTATTCTGCATGGTGTCACTCTGTATTCTGCATGGTGTCACTCTGTATTCTGCATGGTGTCACTCTGTATTCTGCATGGTGTCACTCTGTATTCTGCATGGTGTCACTCTGTATTCTGCATGGTGTCACTCTGTATTCTGCATGGTGTCACTCTGTATTCTGCATGGTGTCACTCTGTATTCTGCATGGTGTCACTCTGTATTCTGCATGGTGTCACTCTGCATTCTGCATGGTGTCACTCTGTATTCTGCATGGTGTCACTCTGTATTCTGCATGGTGTCACTCTGTATTCTGCATGGTGTCACTCTGCATTCTGCATGGTGTCACTCTGTATTCTGCATGGTGTCACTCTGTATTCTGCATGGTGTCACTCTGTATTCTGCATGGTGTCACTCTGCATTCTGCATGGTGTCACTCTGTATTCTGCATGGTGTCACTCTGTATTCTGCATGGTGTCACTCTGTATTCTGCATGGTGGTGACGATGCAAGTAATTGAATATAAATGAGGTAATTTTTAAAATGGTTTAATTTAGATTCAATTAATGCTTGAAGCGAGTTAATTCAAGGTAAATTTTAAAAAACGATTAATTGAATAAATAGATCAAATTAATAAAATCAAGACTTTAATTGGATTCTTCCCAGTTTAACTTTTTCGCCGGAGCATGCATGTTTTTCGCCGCGTAAGCGATTTAATTACTAGGGCGGGGAAAAACATGCATGCAGGCGGTGAAAAAGTTAGACTGTATTGTGTTACATCACAGGTTCTCAATTCATTTGCTCAGAGGTGGACTCTGCCGGCCTGCTAGTCACATGAGAAATAAGTGTGCTGCAGTTCTACATAATGCTGATCAATTTTAGAAATTGTTGCGCTGATTTAAGGACCCACTTAATTATTAATAAAAAAATTTTAATACGTAGTATAGAGAATTTTTCTAATTAACTCACAATCCAGCACAAAAGGGAAAATGATTTACTTACAGTATATAAAGTTTCTAGGATTAATGTTGCATGAATGCGAAAAAAAAACTTCGAGATAAGTGTTCCATGACCCCCTTTAAATGACCTGGCATGAAACATTCACGAAGATGAGCGCATTAAGACTCCACATCTTCTAGGTAAAAAAAAAGAAAAGCCACTCTAGAAAACAACTCCACGTAGCTGCGAAATGTGGCTGGATTCCTGGGCTCGAGAGGCGACATAACGCGTCGTAAGTTGCCGCCAATTGCAGCTGTGCTCGAGCGTGGCATGTGCGGTCACCGCAGCGCTCCCTGCACTCTGACAAATAAGGCGCGGACGTGACCGACGGATTAGAAGTGCTTGTACCAAAGCAAACAAACCAGCCACTAATTGTAGCCGGGCTCGAGTGTGCCTTGCGACGGCTTGGTAGCACGTATACATTCTACTCTTCAGACTGCAGTGATTAGATGTGACTGACGTACTAGCAATGCTAGTACAAAGACAAATAAACAGTTACTAATTACAGACGGGCTCAAGTGTACCCAATGCAGTCACTGTGTGTAGCGTGAGCGAGTCAACAATTACTAAATGTGACTGACGAACCAGCAGTGTTGTACCATGAGTCCTAGTTAGGATGACTTGTGTGCTGCTGTAACCCGAACACCATAATAACGAGGACATGACCGATAGATTTTCAGTGATTCAGATGAGAATCATGATCAAGTGGGAATTTTGGCAGAGTTAGTTTCATTCTTAATTGAGGACATAATACTTTCGTGTACTATATTGGAGAAAAAGTTCATTCACAGTTATTGTCTGATGGCGCTCACCAATATGCTCTGAAAATTCGATTTTAAAATAAAATGAGCAATTTTACCTTCAGCATGCCACAAGTCCTGATTTCTGAGAGACGGAAATTTTCACAATATAGTCATAACCTCCAACGACGAACGAATTCGGTTGTTACAAGTGAATTTAATTATAAAATCAGATTAGACTAGATCATACGGGGTTAAGTACATCACATGAAGTATAAAATTTAGATCGGCTAGACTTGTAGAGCTCTTGCTATGAGAAACGATCAAGTATTCTTACTAGGAATTCTTACTATTCAAATTTGAAAATATTCTTAAAGTTGTACTAATTATTTGTTAATTAACCGATGCGAAGATGAGGCAGTGCAGCAAACTTCAGAAACATGCGGTGTGCAGTAGAATTGAGAATGCGGTCCTGTTGTTAAAGAGAACTTATTTGTTACAACAGTGCAACAGCTAAACTCAAAACTATTGAATACTTCATGTCATAATTCTAACACCTGTCGTAGGATTTGAGACATACGCCCTATACATACATGAGAGTTTCAAGCTTTGCATAATTTAGTTCCTCTGTGTAGCTAAACTGAGGCGTGTAAAAAACAAGTGCACAGGAACTATAATTCACCCGAGAGAGTTATTCGAGGACCAAATTCAGTACCCGCCCACGTACTGCCGTTTCTAAGCTAGGATCTGAATGAGTCAGTTACCCACTGACTCACAGATGCTACGCGACGCATCTCACCGTGAGTAAGCGAGACACAGTCCCAGTCTTGCGTAAACTTTCGTTCGCATGAGCTATAACACCCATCATGAGTTATCTGCTCTCTGAATGTGCTCGGAAGTTTTGCACGGGTTACCGCAGCTTATTGTTTGACGTTGTGTAACATTGAATCAATGATATTAGAAATTGACACAAAGGGAGTTTCTCAAAGGAGTTACATCAAAGTCAATTGAGTTCAAAATCATCACCGTCATTATCATTTGAACTGAGAATGTACTTTCCATATTTTATGGAAACTTTGAGACAGACCGAATATTTCACAACTGCTTATCCCAAGCTTGAAATAAGGACGAGCCAAAACATGACGGAACAAGAGAGGCTCCCTACTTACATCTACTGACTAGTTTTGGAGCAGTGACTGGATATGCGGTTGGAGTGGTGTAGAGGGAATTGAAAAACTTCTCATTCATGATGTTTCCCTCACTCTCCTCCTTTTCTTCCCCTGACGAGACCTAACATTATGTGAGATTATATCGTTGCGAGACGCTTCGAATTTAGTGCTCGAAAAAGGGCATAATACCAAAAGATTACTACATCAAAATATAATACATCACTGAGTTAAGACAATTACAAATTTAATTGCATTTCAACGTAGCATCCTAAAACTTTCTAAACTCGCATATCTCATCGCTGGGTAACAATCAAAAAACATTAGTGTTTCCTATAGGTCACAGCAATGATAAACAACAGATAATAGAATGAAAAATAAATTACCATTGATATTTTACATAATAAAAAAATAAATTAGCGTGAAAAACAGTACTGGTCACATATTGTCAAGGGTTGAATCCATTTTAATAATTAAAGAGAAAAATACTTCAAGGGAACAGAGGTGTATGTGATTTCTTAAGTTGAAGAAACAATGCGACTGTGCACAGCCCAAAGAAAACTGGTTAATTTTGCGTACCATTGTGAGAAAAAATATACGAGACAGTTCACTGGGAAAAATCAACCAGTATTTTCAGAAGATGTCTAAAAATACTGGCAGACAACCAGTCATTCGATGAATGTGGGCGAGGATGTAAACAGTACCCGTGACTATCGAAGAGTATATCCGACCGCACGCGACTGCAATAGAGACGATGATTCTATAAGAAGAGGCTGCTCTCTCACACTTAATATGAGGACAACACTACCTCTGTTCTTACACATCAAATTAGTTGTTCCGTGGAATGCAGATGGGCCTTTGAAGAGCAAAATAATGCTCAAATTTGAACTAGTTCTATTAAAAGGTACGGCTGATTCATTTCATTTCAAAGCGGTGTGGCTGCCTGAGAATATTTCTGCAAACGACGTGCCCAAGCTGGGAAAGCGTGCGAAATTCGAAAGAAGTGACTCATGAGATGCCAACCATATCGATGGGCATTCATCAAAACTGACGGGATTCCTGTCAAAGCTTGCCGGCCGCGTCATTGCATAAAAGAGAAAGTAGGAGGCGGGCTCAAACAGTTCTGGTTAAAGGTTAAATTAAAGAGTAATTAAAGGGTACGTATAAAACTCGTGACAACATAAATATAATTAACTTTATTCACTCACAACATAGACAACGCTAATACGGATTGCATAGCAACGACCAATTGTGGCAGCAGAAACGAAATAAGTTTATGATCGGAAATTTTATATTTTGGAATAATTCCGAAAGAGATATCTGAAGTAAATCTCCTTTTATATCGCCCTTTTTTCTACGACTCGGAAAAATATGTAAAGAGGAGAGTGATCTTTCTCATCATAGCCAAAAGATTATTGAAAACATACAGGGTATCCCAGAAGTTACTGACCCTTTTAATTTGCTAATAAAAAGAAAACTATGAACGCTAGAAAGTTAAACCTGGTTGTATTTGTAAGAACAACACTTTTATAGTTTATATGGTTTCCTATACGGTATCCTATACTCATTTATATGGTATCCTACATACTCAGAAATTTTTCTTCACTTCATTACCTCAAATTTTCATAATGGTTCGCTACAGCAAAGAAGAAAGAAACAGAATTCTGCAATCCTGCATTAAAACGACGTCAATAACAGAAGTGCAACGTGACTACAGAATTCATTTTCAAACAAGGATCAGTCCTTCTAAAAACACAATTACACAAGAAGAAAAACACAAGAAAAGAATGACATTGTTAAGAGATTGCTTTCCAAATCATTTAATTTCACGATTTGGAAACATCGTTCTCCAGATTTGATCTCATGCGACTTCTTCTTGTGGGGCTACCTCAAGTCACGAGTTTTTGGAACAAATCCAACAAATTTACACGAACTTAAAAAAAAAAATTTCTTCTGAAATAGCTCAACTCTCGCCAGATACACTAAGGAGCGTTATAGAAGCAACAAGGAAAAGAGCCCTAATTTGTAAAACAAATGTCCAAAACAACTTGTTATTCTTTCCAATAAAACAAGTTTTAACTTTCTAGCATTCATAGTTTTCTTTTTATTAGCAAATTAAAAGGGTCAGTTACTTCTGGGTCACCCTGTATAAGAAATAGTGTAATTACTCTAAGGGGTATAAACAAAGCCCTTAGGCTAACAAAATAGCAAACAAATTTCTCCTTTTCGCAAAAAATACAATTGTTATTACAACTTTCAACACGAAATTGTATATAAATATATTATTAAAGTGAGTATTATTCAAAATATCTCTCGAATCTGGACCTGAGTTTAAATTTTGTTTAGAAAATTCTCGGTTTCACTTTGCAGTTCGTATTAATGAATTCCTTTCCTATGTTTTTGTAGGAGCGCTTACAGCTTCAATATGTCGAAGGAACTAGTCTTTCGACTTCAAAATGGAACTAACGGGATATCCATTGGGTTGAAATCTGGCCATGAGGTATCATTTACTTCAACCAAGATCCTTGGACAATGGTCTGAACATCATTGTTGTGTTTCGTTCGATATGTGACGTGTTGTTCGACGTGTTTGGGTGCGCAGTTAGGATGAAAAATGCACGGATCGTTATTGGGTTGCCTTTTAGCGTCCATGGCTCGGTCCAAATTAAGATATAGAAAAATGATCTGAAAAGATATGGGCGAATAATCATGTAATGACAGCCTTTCACTCATAAGCTCTGTATAGAGGTGATTATGGATTTAGTTTAAAAGTTAGTGCAAGAACTCCATCCGTACCCTGAAGCACGTGCGACTTTGAGTTCATTCGATGAGCAAATTACTTTAGTCAGCTCTACGAGGGCTTGAACAGAGTTCGGGTTTTTGTTGCTAATCCAGGGAATGTTGCTACTCCAGGGTTCAAGGGTATAATTTTTGCAGTACATGTGATCCGATTAATAATTTTATTCGTCCTGATTATTCAAAAAAATTTTCTTCCGGGTTTTTCTAGGCGAGGGAGAAGAGCTAGGATCCCCCAAAATTACAAAACTTGTCGAGTGGGACATCGTGGGAAATTCTTCCCGCATGCTTCTAATATTGCATTTTGAGCGGGAGCCGTGCGTCGTTTTCGCGCTGTCTATTGTTTGCTGCAGATTTGGAGCTTGACGGTAGTATGGCGGTGAGAGAATTTTTGTATGGTGGAGTATTCGGCAATTGACACTTTACTAAAGGCGATTACGATGCAGCATCTGGCTGGTAACAATGGTTGATTTCAAGTCGCTCGACGAATTTTGCCTTCTGGAGTCGTGCTGGTAGCCGCTAAGTCCCTCAATTGTTCTATTTTGCTCCTACTATTTTCTTTTCTTAAATTTGTGGGCGTGAGTCTGTGAATTTCATTATTTTGATTTCGCGGTTATTACTTTTCATAAAGATGTTCGGGTTAATAAAATTGCGCAAAATTGCGCAAAATTAAGAAAATAGATGATTGTCAAAATAATAGCTACTGGCAGATCTGCCCAACTTGAAATAAAAACACTTATTGGTAAGTTTTTAAAACAAAATAATTGCGAACGGTAAAACCCCTAAAATTAGAAGGGACTGCAAGAGTTCCTTCTCGAGTTTGCCTAGTAAATGATATATTGCCCTACGGGCCTAATTCATCCTCTACTAACAGATCTTGTTATTGTTACCTGCCTCCGCCTGAACACCTTGCTACCATTGTTCCCATCATTTTCCTTAAAAATGTCATAAAAGGGCTCCTAGTGACACACCGAGTATGGAATCTAACTTGGGTGAGTGGAGCTCACTATTTGATTATATGGGACCGCTGCTCTGATATTCTTACAGTCATTGCTTAGCTGTGTCGACATCCCGAGTT
This sequence comes from Morinoia aosen, assembly GCA_030386875.1. Lineage (NCBI taxonomy): Eukaryota > Metazoa > Arthropoda > Malacostraca > Amphipoda > Talitridae > Morinoia > Morinoia aosen. Next base: position 5,318,845 of record CM059563.1, on the reverse strand, counting down.
AATTTGTGCGGTTTCTTTCTCATCCCAGCATCTCGTTGACCCCTAACTTGCTGCTGCTGGCGTAACTGCTGATGAGGGGCTACGGTCGGCTGCTTTCCCCGTAGCGCTCCTGCCGAGGTTTTGCCTTGACTCTGCAGAGAGTTTGGGAATAGCTGGCGCTACTATGGGGCGCTAGGGTGGCCAGTACTCATAGGGTAGATTTTTTTTCACAGAATTTTCTTCATGGGATCCCCTAAAAAGGTGAGGTTGATAGGAAAAATGATACTGGTAAAGTTTCAGACCATTTGAACATCGTTAACCCGTGCCCCAAAGGCCTCAAAGTTCGGAAAAATCGCGAAAAATGCCATTTTTCAGAACTTTGAGGCCGTTGGGGCACGGGTTAACGATGTTCAAATGGTCTGAAACCTTACCAGTATCTTTTTTTCTACCAACCTTACCTTTTTAGGGGGTCCCGTCAAGAAAATTCTGTGAAAAAAAATCTACCCTATGAGTACTGGCCACCCTAATGGGGCGCGTTCTGGCGGTCTGTTGCTGGCGTATATTCGTTCAAAATTAATAATACTAAATACCTTTTCAGGTGTTTATGCATTCATGAAACTTACTTTATTATTTTAATTTTCCAGGGGGCTGATCGGTCAGTTCTGGCTACGGAATTTGACAGCGCAAATTATAGGCGTATGTTCAACGGCTGCTGCAGCTGTTGCTGCTTGAAAGTATATTCTGACAACCTTCGAGCACCCATGTCTATGTGCCTTTTTGAATAAGGGCTTAAGCTCTATTTTACTATCGTTCTTTGCGCTTATAAAAAAAGAAAATAAAAAGAAACTAAAACACACGTCCTAAAATGAACTAATAAAATGTTTAAATTTAGCCTTTGCTGCCATTTTGAAAATGTTCGATTAAACATTAGTTAAAAATTAATATTTTCAACTCATGAAGCATGGAAAATCTTACAACACCTATGAAAAATTAGTACGTTCTTCATCGTTTTGCAAATGGAATTTGAGATGATACATCGGCGTAGCATAAAAATAATCATAATTTGGTTTAAATAAGGCACTAATACGTTTTTTCAAATACCTCACAACTCCTAAGTTGAGCAACCGAAGCTTTGATAGGGAAGTAACGAAAGGTGTCACATGTCTTCCAAATAACCAATTGGAACCTCGAGTGGCTTTTGTAGCGTCCTATTAAATGAGTAAAATTAATCCGCTCTTTTCATTGGAAAGTTACTTACAAAAGAGCGAGAAAATTTAGGTGCGCCATGACGAAGAGGTACAACTCGTGAGATACACGGTCGTTTCAGACTCCTCACCTTTACCAAATGTCAGCTGAACTTAACTGTCGGGAAAAAGGGGAAAATAAGTCGAAGACCTCAGCTGCTCATGATAATTGGCATTACTTGTACGTATTCAAGTGTCGTTTAAGACCCCAAATCATTCGAGCACATATTTGTGATTATGCATTTCTCATTATCACCCAACTGAAATTGTAGTTATAATCTCTGAACAGCATCTTTGATTGGTTTCAGACTGGTTGTTTAACTGATTATAAACTATATCATTTTTAATTATATTTCACCCAAACGAAATTCTATTTTAGACAAGCGGAAAGCAATTTCATACAAACGATAAAGCCATTTCAGACAATTGAGAAAACAATTTCACACACACAAAAAACAATTTCACACTAACTAAATTCATTTTTCATTCAAACGAAAAGACAGTTTCACACAAATGTAAATTCGATTCCAAATTCGATTTTACAAAAAAAAATAATTTCACACAACACCTCTATATTGTGTTGTGGTCATATCTAGTATAAAATCTCTTTATGACAAGAGAAAATACAAGCAAAAACCTTATAAAGACAGCCCCATGAAAGGAACTATACCTATTTTAAATTCAAATTAGTCATAAAATTATGTTTCATTTTATCTATCGTTTTAAAAAAAGTTCAATTGCAAAAAAATTCAATTGGTCCCATGTAGTGCAGATTTTCAAATGATGATCTTGCTCCACATTAATCCAAATTAATGTTCTTCCATTTACTCGAGCTTGAGGCACATTTTTTAAATATTGTGCTCTATTAATTTTGTTATTAGGAGCATTGACATAGTAAATCTTTGGACGTATATTTCTCAAGGAAATCAGTAGACCATCCTTCCAGTTTTTTTATCGTGATCAAGGTCTTCATCCAAGTCATTCAATAAAATCTACGATGCAGTTTATTATTTCTTCTGTTCTTTTGGTCTTTGATCCTCCCTTTCTTTGCCTCACTCTGCTCATTTCGTGTCCAATCATAAGCTGTGCGAACATTAATCCCCGAATTTTCAAAAAGTTCTCTTTACTTCTTTTCTTCATTTTAGGCTTCTCAAATACTTCTTTCGTTTGTAGATATCTTGCTGTATTTCATTACGAAGTATTTTTGCATAGACAAAATCTTCTAAGGAATATAGAGCTAAAGTTTTGATGGAACCCTGCAGAAGTTGTAACAGTGACACATCATTACACGGGAATCTAATTCTTCGTTCGTGTGAAATTGGTTTTCCTTCTGTGTGAAAATTTCATTTGGAGGAAATCGTCTTTTCGTTTGTGTGAAATTGTTTTTCCGGCTTGTGTGAAATTGAATTTCGTTTGAGTGAAATAGACATGAAAATTGTAAAGTGAAAGTATCATAAGTGTCCATGTGTGTCCATGTGAGAAGCAAGACAGGCTGGTGACACGTGTGTGAGAGAATCACAAGCCAGCGTCATATCCTGCGTCATGTAGAGGCTGTGACACCCCGAGTTCCGGGCGCCAGCTATTGTTGCTGCACGCGTGTCGCATTCCCTTCTAAAACATCTGTTTTCTCGGACCATCTTGCCCCACTTCCTGAGCATGTGCTCACGAATATGCATTTCCTTCAGATGCTGCGCGTAGGAGTAGAGCTCAGGAAATTGTGTCATTTGGTTAACCACAGTTTGTCTCGTATTGTTTGAAAAGGGTATTCTACGCAATACTGGTTGTTCTCTTTCGGGATATTCATACCACTTGACAAGCCAATAGTTGAGAGCTAGGAGCGAGGAAACTTCAAGTTATTCTTCAAAATCCCAGAAGGTTCCCACATTTTCTCGCGTCGTATCACCTAAGTATCTATGTTCTTCAGTAACTTGAGAAAATTTGCACATCGTACTTTTGCATAAAAGAATCGCATTCATAAAGATGCAGATTTTGAAAGTTGCATTTATTTTTCCTCAGTTCTAAGTTCGGAAGTTTTGTTAAGAGACTTTAACCTCGTGCTCGTTTTGAAAGAAAGATTGTATACTTCCTGTTATAAGAATGCAACAGGGTGAATACAAAGCGAAAGAATATCTTTTCGTGGAAAAAAAGGCAATTGTTATTCACTGCTGTGTTTAGGGAAGGCTGTCGAGTATCATCAGTCACATGGTAAATCGTTTTGCAAATCTGCTGCCTGGATCGAGTTTCCGAGGTGTTTGCTCTAAGCCACAGCGAAAATCGAGGGAAAAGGACGTAGGCGACAGAACAATTTTTTTACGAAATCCAGTCACTTGAACCTGTTGTGATAGGAGAGGAGGCTCTTTCTGAGTCTTTCAAGGGCCTAGTCAGGCGCTTTTGAGGCCAAAAATGGCATTCCAAGGTCCTATTGAGGACGCTTCCAGACGCTGCTGAGAGACCCCCGACCCCAACTCCCGTTGCAGCGGGTTAGACCCTCAGCTCTGTGAGAAGGATCAGCACAGGGTCGTGCAAGGTCACCAGCCGGATCACATGCCAAAAGCTGCGACCGGAAATCAGAAAACGGGTCTACCACAGGGAAATTTTCTTGAACAAACATTGATAAACTGGTTTCACGCGTAGATTTATTTGAAATTTAAAAATTTCAGAAATCAATTTTATTCAGCGTAAAATGCCCACTGTGAACAATCGTGGCACGTTTGTGCTCTTAAATGTTTCGGGTAAGTTTGTTTGGACCCAATTGCAATCTAATTAAGCTAGTTGATGTTTAAGTAAACTTTCCTTGGTCACGTTTCCTTCTAATTCTGAAATGGAAGTATTTTCTTCTTTAATTGAAAATTTTCATCAATTGATGCTTTATAACCAAAATTCGATAACACTTAGCAATCCTCGAAGTGCAATAAATTCGCATTTATTTTATCTCGCAGTTTTGCGCAACTTATTTACATATATAACCCTGGAAAGCTCAAGAACGATATAAAAAAAGGAAAAATCTTACTGTTTTTTCGATCATTTATTTTGAATTTTTTAATGAATGAATTAGTGATAGCATTTGTAAATTGAATAATATCAATTAAGTTGTCCACGCCGTGGACGCATTGCTGGAAGTTTCAAGTGAATCGTTGTGCAATGTACGAAAGTATTACTGATATTTCTTGACAAATCCTATTGCTAAGCTTTAACTTCAAGTGTAATTTTAAGAATACAGGTAATGTTTCATCTGGAAAATCTAGCGGGGTAATATATTTTCACTCTCTACGAGTTGGCAGATACAAAATGTTCCAAAATTTTGTTCATGAGACACGAAAATTGTCGGTTCGGTGAGGGGGCGCGTAAAGCCCGTGCCACACCTTGCAACTTCGAGTGCTCCATGCCGCACCGACGAGTTGCCCAGAGCTCTCTCAGCTGCTCGGCTGCATCAGGAGCAAAAGTCGAGGCAGCTTGATTCATGTAGCAGGACGACGGCGCACAGCAGAGCCAGTGCGAGCCAAGAAGGCATTGAGCACGGTTGTCTCGCTCAAGCGCTCACTGTTGTCTCGCTAGCGCGTGTTCCGCGATAATCCTAGCGCAGCTGCTTTGCAGAGCACATTGTCGTCTGACGTCCTCCTTCTCTCAAAGCTTCAATGCAACTGACTGCCGCGCGTTGTCACGCGCTCATCCACAAGCTCGTTAAGCCGCAGCGGTTGTTCTGCGACACCAATACAGTGAAAAGTAGCATTGACATAATGCAAGGTGTGGCGGTGCCTTAAAGCTAGGTATGTACGGCGTCAAGGAGCATCAGGACGAGGGTGCGGGAGCAGGGGAAGCATATACTCCACCCTGAGCGCACGTAGTTTACTTGCATTGGCCTTTAAGTTTAAATTTTGTAAATGTTTGCCTTTCACTGAAGAGTACTGTCGATCTGCTGTTATAAATAACGCTTCTGAGTATTCACATAGCTAAAGCGAGCTGTTTTGCCTGAGGAGCAGCACCACTTGGTAACTTGACACCGAATCCCCAGCTGAGCAGAGCCGTGGTGCACACACTCCTCACTTTACAATTTTGCCGCGACACTTTTGTTTCTCTTCGAAGTAGTATTAATTTTAGTTAATAGTTCTGTTTGGTTTACTCCATAACACACTTCACAGGTACTTTCTAATATTCTCTTGTGTGTTGTTATGAGCTCACCCTAAAACACTATAACACATAGGACAGTCAAAATGAGGTATTTTGCCGATTTTTGTCTTCTTGCATTCTCAAAGGAACACAAGAGTCGGAAGGGCAGAATGTGTGTCCTTGAAATTTTTGTTTGTTCACCATAATGTAAAAAAATTTGAACAGATTTTATTAGGATTTGTTCTGAAAGTCAGCACAAAGCCAAAAAAACTGCAGGACGATGAGATCTGCGGCCAGTCCGACAGGATGTGGAGAAGTGCCTTCAGTTCTTCTTTTTGTCGTCTTTTGAGCGACAATCCCTCTGAGAAAAAGTGGTCGGGAATCATTCGTGACTGCTACACTTCTCGAGGGATTCGAAAGGAAGGAGGACGTGATCTCTTTTCGAAAAACAAATAAAGAGGTTTCAATGTATCTCAAACTTATGGGACTTCTTCACTCTGTTGCTTCAGAAATTTTGAATGGATCGATTTTGATACAAAGCGAGTTCGTTAAATAATGATTTTAGTAAAATCACCGGAAATTGTCAGATGAAGTAAATCACGCACCTAAAGATTCTTATGAGTTCTACAATCACACTTTGTGAATCGTCATTTTTAAAATCTTTCTCTTAAATTTTTATTACGAAAGTTCTAAAGTATACTTTTCGTTCAGCCGTGCTAGAAAAATACATAATTTGCTCTGCATAAACATTTAGAAGCGATCCGTTGGGGGTGCGAATGGTTGCACAAGTCGTTACCTGCTCACTGCAATGCCTCGTCGAGATGTGCACAGCGCCAGCACTTCAAGTCTGCCTCATATTGACCAACTCGCGGCAGAAAACAGGCCTTACGCCATTAAAATATACAACTTACACATTAACATTAACTGGCAGTAACTTAGTTTCTTGTGTACCATAGTTGTCCATCCTTTGCTTATTTTACAAAAGCCCCCAGGCATCACCGAAAAGTAAGAATCTACGACAGTCAAGAAATAAGTTCATTCATTGTGATCACCTAACGTGTTTGATATGAGAATATCGAGATAATTTCGTTGAGGCTGGTATGTTTGTTAAAATAAATGATGGGGAGTAACGAATGATAATCTTCACAACCTTCCGTGACAATACCCAATCTATAAATTTCAGTAAATTAATTTATTATTAGAACTCTCTGTATACTTGCCCATTCTGTTTTTTAATACCAACGTTTCCGAGTTGAACACTATCGACTATAATTGATGCATGTGCTCTTATGCATGTGAATCCATCGATTGTTGACAAATTGCGACTAAAAAATAACACAGTTCGTATCGAATGTATGGACTGACAATGGGCTAATTAGCAAGAAAATCAACAGTTAGACCCAGGTAATGTTTTTCAGAACTGAGGCATGAATAAGATATTTTGTTAAAAATACTTATTCATATCAACATATTTTGCTAAAATATCTATTCATAATGTATGAAGTAATTTTGGGAAATTTCCCTCATGCAGATTTGCAGCATTATTTATGCACGTATGCTTACATACTCAAATAACTCTAGTATTGGAAAAATCTTCGTATATAGACTCACAAAAATTCATCTATTGATGCACTCTCACCGGTTATCAAAAGACGGTTGCCATTTAGTTTCTCTGCAATATCTATTTCTAGAGCTTCTTCTTTGTCCACGCAACACTGGCACTCTACATACATATCTGGTCGTTCATTAGTATCGTAGACTCACAGTTTTCTTACTTTACTCAACACTGTTTGCTCTACATTTTATTAGTTCATTTGAAACTCAGACTATAATTTATTCGTTCATTTGAAATTGACTAGACACTTTTATTCCGTATAATTAAAATAGAAACTGCAATTTTATTCGATCATTTGAAATTGACTCGAGATTTTAGTCCATTCATTTGAAATTGATTTGATGTTTTTTTTCGCTCGCTCTATCGTTCATATTATTCACTCCACGCTGTGGTTCGTTCCTCCTCATTCTGTTTGTTCGTGCTGACGTCAATCTGCTTGTTCACCGATGTAATTTCTTACTGATTCAAAAAAATTTCGTTCCTCTTAATTATATATTCGACCTCTGATACAGCAACTGCCAGTATTTTTTTAAATTTTTCTTTCTACAGCGTACAATCGTTTTCTATAGGCTTCATATTTCAAAAAGTTTTATGAACAACAAAAGTTCAGCCTTTCAAGATGGAACAAACGACGCAGGAATTTGTTACAATTTTTGCATTACACGAGACAACTTTGATGACATGTCAAACATTAGCGTGGATAACCGTAGCCCCGCGAAAGTGGACTGCTTGGTGATGTCATGCTGCAGTAGGGACTTCCATTTGCCACAGCTCGAGTTAAATTTCAGCAATTTCACACCGGGGCACGAACCAAAATGTCAGTTCTATGTTCACTTCCACCCATCCTCATTCTTCTTTCCTAGGTTTTTGAAAATGCTCCTCACGAAAATATTCAATGTGTTTATTGCAAAATCTACATTTTAAAATCTACGAAGAAAAATTAATGGTTTTCTTCGGGTATTTCTTTATGGTAAACTTTTTTTTATAAATATCTTTCTTAAACTAAAAAAATTAACTTGAAGTAAAATCTATCTAAATAAAATTTGACGCGATAAAAAGACGCAACCGTTCGGTGTACTTAACGATCAAATTCTCTTCTTAAATGCGCAACGACTGCATCGTGGTCGCTGCGCACCAGCCTTCCAGCTGCCCTGGCTACCTTCACCTTTGCTTCTGTTTTTTGAGTAATACTTCAAGATATGACCTTGGGTGTGTTCGGTGCCCTCGCTGCCATCATCCGTCCTATATCTCTCCTTTAACGAGAGGACCTTGATGGTGCCATGATGGGGTTGTCTACCCTTGCTATACCTACTGCCTCCCTGGTCTTCGCTTCTGCTTCGCTACACGAGTTCGGCTCACGTAATGGTTAGCGCCACACTACTACGTTACTGACGTCAGTTCCAGCTCTAAGTAGCCTGCCTCACTTACTGTACCTTAAAAATAATGGGAGAATTTAAATTTACGTAACGTCCCCATAAACTCATTGAATTATTACTTCAAATTTGTATTTCAATTACTATTATTAAATTGCGTGTTCCCGTATCATTCAAAACATGTGCTCAAATTTACTGATATACTACTATATTCAAAATTACTAAAATTAACAGGGCTTAGCATATGTACAGTACTTAAACTATAATTAAATTATTTTTAGACAGCTATTCCTACAAATTACGCATGCTGAACTCTCGAGCCGTGCATTAACTTCTGCGGAGCTACGTTTTCCCCAATACTCTAATCTCATGTAATGATTCCTAAATTTGGGTACGTGGTCATACGCAAAAAACATATTTGAAACATATTTTAATTGAACTGACCTGGCTAATATTTTAACCGATAAATTTTTGAGCAATCATGACGAAATAATTTGTTCAAGTTGCTAATTATTTGTTCTCCCGTGGCACTGATCGTGGCAGGGTGCTGGAGGGGCGCTGAGGGCGTGCTGGTTTCCCAGTCTCTTCCTTCTTCCGGCCCATTCGCCGGATTTGGCCTTCAATAAATCCAATGAAATAAACTAGTATTAATTTTGACTGTTTCCTATCCTTACGTCAGTGCCACAATTCGTTTTTGTCACAAGTGAATTGGGTGTTTTATATTTACCCAAAGTGTGCGCAAAAAAACACTAATTAAAAATATTTTGCCACCACCATGGAGGATTTCAAAATAAGGATGTACATTTATTGCCCTTAATTTACCAAGAAATACTCTCATTTAATAGTATCAGTTATTCTCACCAGGCCAATACCTCAAATTGTTTATTCAAAGATTCTGCATTTCATCTAGTCGATGAAATTTTCTCTTCTTCTCGTGAACAGCTGCATCAAACTCGAAAGTCCAACCCTGCCCCGATTTCAGTGCTGTCTAGTCGTAAAGGTTCAGTCTTTCCCTCCATTTAGGGAGTAACACCGAACTCGAGGTCAAGTTTTGTCCGAAATGTGTGCCTTAATTTCCTGTGGATGGGCGGTTTCCATGGTGACCAAGATGCCGGCGTCCTGAAGAAGCTCTCTGGGTTCAGCGTGGACAGCCGGGGCTTTGTTTCCATAGAGATGGCATATTGCAGCACGGTGCGTCGCGGGCATTGGGTGGGGGCCTCTTCGAGGTTGTTAACCTTGATTTTTCTCGGGGAACCTCTTAGGCATATGAACCTCCCAAACTGTCAAGCGCTTCCACCGAGGATTATTTTGATGTCCAAATCTTCGCAAGCGCTCGACAGAAATATCTGAGGCTTACGAGCGCTGTACGGACTTGAAGCAAACTGGTTGGAGTATAGTGTGGACTACATACTATACTATGGACTACATACTAATTCCGGAGTATATTATGGACTACAGAGTTTTCCGAATGAAAGTTAGAAATTTTCTATAACTAATGGATTGATCGGCAAATGACTCGTATAGCCACAAGATTATGTATGTGAAATTTCCGATGAAAAGAACGAAAAAATTCAACAGACTTGAATTCTTTTTACAGTCTGTTATAGGTAGATTTATGTCCCTTTATTGAAATATTTATTTTTAGTTTTATTAAACTGTTCGTGCAAATAATACACTTGAACCAATTGGCATTCCAGTGAACTCATGCATAACGTGAGAACTTTTAAAATTATACCATTTATAGAACAAATAAAGTTCAGCCAATCTAATACTTACGCCAAGAAACATAAAATCCATACTAAAAAAATACTGGACGACGAAAGTGAGACACTGACTAACTAATCATCGAAGCAATTAAATTTTCAATGTTCCTTGGCCCCCAACTTAGTCTAACGCAGAATGCAAAAACACAATTCTCACTAACAGGAACACATGACAGCCATGGGCCATTGCTATCTCAGGCTGGAGGGTTCTGCTTTTTCGAAATCGTACAGTTAATATGGGATGATGGTAGTGATCTTGAGAATTACAGTACTTTTTTAGAGAAATTAACCATTCTAAATTTCGTAGTTGCGTATAGGCGTTCATTTTTCGCTAGTGTGACGTTAAAGATATTGTTCCATTTTTTATGGTTTGTTTTTGGTCGCCCAAAAAATTCGATAAAATATTTTCTTTAAGTTTCAAGAGAAATTACTTTTTTGGTCCCCCTACCATTTAAGCTACCACGATACTTTCACGCTAATATTACTTCGTCTTCCGAAATTATTATTAGCGACACGCAGGTTGTTAATCTTCTATGTTTCTGTTGAAGCGTTCATCTACAAAAAGTTTGTAGGTTCGCAGGCCTTTAATTAAGTCTCCGAACTTGGTGGCTGCTCTACCTGAGAGATCTGGACTTTATAAGTAACTCAGAGGATCGGAAATCACATTTTACCGGATTCGATGTTTTCTGGACTCGAAATTGTTATTAACACGTTGACTGCGACACGACTCACCGGTGGGTCGTGCTTAGGTTTTTCCTGCTGCGAAACGACCCATCGATGGGTCGTTTTGAAAAATTCTAACAACCTTTCTAAATTAGTGGTATTTAACAGGCCCAGTTAATGTTTGATATTTACAAATTTGCTTATCACTTTTGACTTTAAATTCAAGTTGAATATTGAACTTCGGTTTAACCCATCGCAACTAACGTGTTAATGCTTGACACCCTAGAGTTCATAACATATAGTAAGAGGGAATTACGTCAGATGAAAGAATTTTTTGATATGTATTCGTAAATTTCTTGCTTGTCGAACCACAATCCATACAATCATTTTTGGAGTTGTCTGTCATTAACAAAGCTACGACGATTGAATGAGCCAGCCTGAGGTAGCTGATGATTCAAAGATCTTAAATTCTCTGAACTCGGATGATAACACGATGAGTTGAATATCGAGTCTTTTAGAACGCTTTTTTACGTATTCCAAAAATATTGCATCAAACATTTAAAGCTCACGTCGTTTCTCCAGTGCACTTGTTATGAATTATCAATTTTTATATTTATCTTCATCGTTTAAAAGGCTTTCCATATTTTCATCCATATTGAGGTACACTATAGTGAAATATTTAAAGAAGCCGTAACATAAAGACACCTGATTGCTCGGTCATCCCCAGAAATGTGGAAAGTACTGAAACGAACAATAAGATGAAAACGGGAAAGGAAAAGTCATTTATTTTCCCGGATGCCTGTGGTTTTGTTCAATTAACTACTGACTGCCAGTTGGCAAGCTTTGAGATTACAGTTTCAGGAAAGTATAATTTATCTCCATGCAAATTACAGAAATGGTAATTAGTGTTTTTCCTTGATCTTGCATCCGAAGCGCATAAGAAGGTTCCTAAATTTCCTACACCGGCACCACGATAACTATACGTTGTAGTTCAAACAAAATGATTGCTTCAGTAATTTAACTCGAGAACAAGCACACAACATCATGTGAAAAATTATCAAATCAGCTTTTCTGCATCTCGAGGAACACCAAAAAATCAGCTCCGATTGGAATTCGTTTTGAGTTAGGTAGGCATTATAAAGTTTGTACTGTAAAAGCAACCAATCATGAACGTATGGTTACCTTGGTGTCAATTACCGGTTCCGCCCTACAATACGCAGAGTTGCAAGAAGCCGGATCAACGCAAGCAGAACACGCAGTCTGGCACCAAGGGCCGTTCGTACACGCCCAAGAGATGCTCAAAAACCCATTTGTCTCCTGAGCAAAAACTAAACCGAGTCTTGCAAGATAGCGAATCCGATTAATAACCAGCGATTTTTTTTTGTTGCTTCTTACAAGCAGCGAATTTACTCTAGTTCACGAATTGAATGAGTTATCTATTTTGGTGCTTTTATTTTACGATTTTACTATGGGAATAGTTGTGTAAAATAAACCTGTTCTATACCTTAATATTCCTATCGATAATTTGGTCTAAAATGTGTTCTTTAACCATTTTGTAACCTGAGGTGATTCGTATCATATTTTTATTTACACAAAATTGAACGCAATTTTGCTAGAACGTTTATACAGCTCAGAGCTTAAACCGTTAAGCATAAATTCGCTCGTGTATCTTAACAGATTTGAAACAATTATTTTCCTCACGCCTCTCCAAGTTAGTTCAAGGCTCCCAGCCCAACAAACATGTACAATGTTGTAACTTAAATGTGAGGATAAATCTAATTTACCGAGCGTATGCATTGTGGGACAAAAGTTGCGCGACTTGTGAGGCAACGATTGATGTGAGGAAAAAACGCGGAACTAAAGCGTGGAAAAATGTCTTCAGTTACTTAACTTTGTTACCAAGAATTAATTGGATATATGAGACAAATATACTAACATCAAAGTGAGAAAAAATATCACGCGATATCATAGTCATCGTTATTTATCACCATAAATTCATCAAATTTTACAAAATCTGGATAGCTCTACAGTTGTGTGCAACTCTATTCTGTTCATTATTCATGGAGAAGAATAAAGATGAGAAACTCAATTTTATTTGTCTTATCATGATTTATTTTCGTAATTTATTTTATTTTTCACTTGTCTAGTAATTTCAGAGCATATAAGATTTAAGTTTACTTTTGAAAGCTGAATAGGTAGGAGGGGTGAGGCGTGTTAAGCAAATATCTTCAGGTAAGGAATTTCCAAACCTAATCCTAGAAAAAGCGAGCTTAGATTTGGCTTTTGAGGAACTCGGAACTGTGAACTCATTTTCTTATCCTCGTCTTGAAGGACAGATGTAATAATTTTATTAAAAATAGGAGTTAATTTATTATTCTAGCTCAGAATTAGTGCTGGCTCAAATAATGTTAATACAAAATTCTCAAGAGAAAATCGGTAGTGGTCAGCCAGTTTCAAAATTTTCAGGCTCTTGAAGGAATCGTTTATGTGAACATAATATATTCGAAGCTGGAGATAGCTCTAACAGCTGTCTTTGTAATCATAATAATTTGCCAGCTTCTTGTCATTATGATGACAGGCTACAACGCTATGTTGAATGTATGGATGGATTAATGAGATGCACAGGATTTTCGATCAACGCATCCTTCGGTAAGATTGAGCTTGACTTTGGGCAAAATACGTAGTGCGTACAACTTTGAGCGAACATCATAGATTTGATTTTTGGTCCCAGTTTCATTCAGTATTATTCCTGATAAATTCCAGTGGTCATTCTTTCTGATATTTCCCACGCTGATTACAATGCTGTGGAGTGTAATTTTTCCTTCAGAGACTTGTATATCTTAGTCTTGCTAACATTAACGCAAGTTTTATTTGCTGCGAGTCAGAGCGAAAAATTGTTCTATTGCTGGTTAATTCGTTTGATTTTTACTCTATTTTAAAAGATGAAACTCTATGAAATATGCTGTCATTCGCCAAAAGTATAAGAAAGATACCTACTTAGAACAACGACTGTAAAATTAGTTATAAAAAGACCTCAAAGCAGTTCCTTGAGGGATTCCGTACGTTGAAATTTGCAGCTACGAGTTTGAATTTTCAATACTACACATTGTTTCCGGTTGAAAGGTAGGGTTTGAACTATTCATGAGGAAGGCCACTTATGTCATGGGGGTATAGCTTACACTCAGTGTGTTATGGTCTGGGCAATCAAATATTTTTCTCAAGTCATTTGAAATGGAGAGTACAAAATTCCTCTCATCAATATTTGAACAGAGAATAGTAGATGATATATAGAGTGACTTGAGTTGTTGATAACTGGAATCAAAAATTTTAACCTTTTTACCATCTGTATTCATTTTCCAAAATTAATTTATAAATCTCACGTGACAAATGGGATATGAACGCAATGTCAATAATATTTTTACGTTAGCTGTATTCTAAATAAATTACTGAAAGGATCAGCACCCTTGAAATTACACCCAAAAGAGTGGCCTCCGGCTTTTACCCCCTGAAGAATAGGCACCCCAATGCTTTTTTTTGCAGCCATAGAAACGGGAATTAAAAAATCAAGGGATGAAATACTTTATTACGCATGAAAATACATAGTGCACTAAGCCATGGTTCAAGAAAGTAATTACTTTCTAAAAGTAATTATCAATGAAATAAAAGGCGATTCGGAATGGATAAGAAAAATAGTATGTATTTGACGAATGTACTTAGCCTAAACAACCTAACGAACAACACAATGATTTTAGAATACTAGATAAAAGGAATTTCATATCATCCAACCAAATTTAACCGTATTTCACACACGAAGAAAACGCCCTTCATTTCATATCAACTGAAGAATAACGACATCAATATTATTTCGCGTTCTAATTCTTCAAGTGATCCTTTAAAAGATTAATTCTTTTATAACTTATCACTGCAGATTAAGTTCCCCAGTATTAGGCAGAGCAACTTAATATTTTCTACCGTAAAATCATATTTCCAAATCCTTTGTAACGCTTCGTTGCTATGCGAAAATGTAAGTTTCCAAGAATGAGGAACACTTGCGTTTGTAACAATACTTATAGCTGATCGATAATGTTCTATTTTATAGCAAGAAACGGTTTTCGTCATGAGAGTAAGCGACAGATTAAAATTACTCACAACAGGAGGTCAAGGCATGCCTCGTTCATGTGATACCTTGTCCAAATACTTGTTTGATAAACGTTAAATAAAATCATACTAGTATAGTTGACAAAACCCCGTTTTTAATTTCTCCTGTTATAGATACATTTGATATTGGAAACGATAGTTTAGTTACTTGGTCTTCCAATCTGATAACGCTGAGCACACGGATACTCAGCAAAATGACTAACCAGTTGAGAGATTCAGGTCAAGGTGCAAAACACGTTCGGTGCCTTGTACAGTAACTGACGTTGGTTCTTAATCTTCTGAATGATTGGTACAATTTAATCCGACCGAAGATCACTGAAAACTTAAAGATGTCTTAAATGATCCTTTTGATGCAACAAACTGTCAGTTCAGAGGCAAGAACGAAAAGAGATGATCGTCGGCGTTCCGTGAAGCCAATCTCGAAAGTAGCATATCACAAGGACGTATTTTCATTTTTCGTGGTTTCTTAAAGGTTTTGTACATAAAGATGTACAAAAATTTGGACGTTAGATGAATAAATTCCACTTGTAATCGAAGCTCGAAAGAAAAAGTTAGACATACCTTTCATTTTGGAATGTCATGAAGAGTTTATGTAATTGGTAAATTAAATGTCTATTCTATTTAATTAGAATATTGTTTTTTAATACCATGTTATCCTTATTCAAGGTTACCATTTTCGTAGTTTTTGATTAGTTTTTATTTCTTACGATTAACACTGTTGTTTGGTTTACTCTAACATTACAGAAAAAATACTCGTTTTCTATTAATAAAGTCATTTGTGTTACTTAACAGCACAAGGTTAAGAATGAACAATAAACAGTTCAGCTAAAAGTGAATACGGACCTGTATGTCCTCGAAGTTTGCTGGTATTTGGCACTGTTTTCCGGATTTAATCTTCTCTAGGAAAGCCATCATAAAGTGTCGCCAGGATTGGTGTTATCAAAACTAGTTATTTCTTTTGCGTACGTTAAAACTTTAGCGAGCAAACTTTAGTTAAAACTTCGGCATGCTAACCGGTTAATTCGTCAGAAATCTCATCCGTGTGGCAAGAGGACCTCGTGTTAATGAAATACTCGTAATTGCACTTGTAACTTGTAATTTCAAAGAAATTTTTTCTCACTATGTTCAAGAAAATTTTGAAATTTTGAATGAAAACTGGAAAAGTAAAATTAGGTATGTAAATAATTATTAAATATAACCGATGTAAAATACTATCTCATGTTTAGAAATAAATTTATTCAGCGTGTACGGTTAACATGTACTGTCATGTTTTCAGAAACCTGTATTTAACTTTGATTCGCATTAAGCACATGTGACATCTCATTACACATCTTTAAATTTTAGCTTTAAGTCAAATTTTCTTACTTACTTTCTTAATTGAGACATAAAATTTGCTGTAAACTTTTTTTTCAGGCCGTTGATATGCACTGTGAATCTGTCAAAAATGAACGATTCGTCCATCTCCTGATAAAAAAGGAAAGCCTTTTACGCTTAATAAATATTCATTAAATTATTCATTTACTGCAAATGATTCCTAGAATATTAATTTTTTCATGACGTATGGGTTAGCCAGGAACATCCCTAGTGAGTGAAGGTTACTGCGTAGCTATAATTGATCAGTTGGCAATACAGCGCCAACGAGCTTACTCAGTACCTTGTTTTATTTTTTGTGCCATCATGGTTACGAAAGACGGTGAAGCTCACACCCCATCGTGATGGGTCCTGATTCAAAAAATGATTACAAGTAGTGAGCTCTCCGTGTTTTTATTGCAGCTTTCCTTAACCATACACAAAAAAACGCTAAATAAAACGATTTTCATGACGTACAACAACCTGGAAGCTCCTTCTTTTTCGAGAAATGACGACCTGAAGTAATTTTAGATTTTCGTATGAAAAGGCTTACAATGCAGCCAACGAGCAAAATCTAACTTCTAGGGCAGTTTGTTGGCGCGCGCTTTAGCCTATTCTCACGGGAATCTAAATTTATTTCAGGGCATCATTTCTCGAAAACGAAAGAGTTTTGAGGTTTTTGTCACTCTATGAAATCGTTTTGTTTAGCGTTTTTCTGTATAAGGTTAAAATATGTGCATCGAATTACACAACACCCGGTATACTGTGCGTTGCAATTGTAAGTTCGAATCATGTGTAGGAGTTGTTAGTTTAATTGCCGCCATAGCCATGTGGCTAGAGGGTTCTGCCGCCGTGCGGGAGACCCGGGATCGAAACTCGGCGCTGGCAGTGGCGATTTTCTCTGTTGGGTATAGGAGAAAAATTCCAAGCACAATAGCCCACTCTACCCAGGTGTCTGAAATGGGTACCGGTCTCGACCGGGGGAAAACGTCATGGCGTCCTGGCGTTAGTTATAAGGCATTTGAAAATCCAATGTACAAGGTGATATGTATCAGGCTTGATTGGAAATAAAGCATCCTTAGATGCCTTCATTATTTATTTAATTGATATGAATTTTAGAGAGCTAAGAAAAATTGTCGATTTTTTGTTTTTTTATTCCATCGCATAGAGAGTTTTCTCATCAATCTAACATTATTGTTGGCTCGTGTGTTCGTCCATTGGTTCATTTACTAGAGGCATATAAAGATTCGAACATTGTACAAAAAAAGAGAATTTTTTTCCGAAAAACGGCTGTCTTGAAAACTTGCAGTTTTTGTCCATTGAAGTAGTTGTCTTCCAACAGTTTTGAAGGTAAAGGAATGAAAAATATATCGATAAATTTGGCTTAAAAAAAAGCTAGAGGAATGCTGCAACTGATTTTTGAAATTTGATTTAGGATGAAAATTATCCGAGACGGAAAATTGAAAAAACTTTTGGAAAAAACATTTCTTAATATAAACAAATTAAGTTATCGAAAATTCATTGCTGCATTTCTCTGGAAAATACGGTTAACTATCTGCAGAACATGTTTCCAGTTCTGTAACCTCAAAATTGTATGAGAAAATACATTTTTCGTAAAACACATTTTTTACCTTTTTTGAAAAAATAAATTTTCTAATTAAATTACGAAAAAATACATGAGTACATAAAAAATTGCTGCATCATTTTACACCTATGGTAAAAATTTTAGAAAAATCCGTCTGAAAATGAGGGACTTCATTTATTAGCCGATCGGTCGCCTTAACGTGCCATAATTATAAAGGACATTATACTCAGTGACGTCACCCCAGAAATGATGAGTAGGACTTTAGCCCCCCAATAAAGAGGTTGCACTCCGGCACACTTACAATGAAAAATTCCACAACTTTTCCCTGCTGCCCAGTGAGCGCGATTTTTACTTGTCTGTGGCAGTCAGAGGCAGCACCGGCCATCACAAGAATCAGCTTCTGCACTCAGTCGCAATGGCGATCGTGGCTTAATTAAAGTCGACAGAGAATGATGGGCAATTCATTTTTTCAATTGATCTTCAGTAATTGCACGGAAGGACGGTAATTTTTTCAATACATTGCTGTCATTGGTAGGCATCAATCAGGCCCAATTTTGGTTGACGGATTCGTGAAAAGGCGCAGGCGGGTGGAACTCCGTAGAGCAGTGGCCCAAAACGTGAATAGTGTTGAACGAACCAAACTAATTATTGAATTTGCTAATAGTTCTTTTTACTACAGATATAATCAGCCAAAGTCTGTGGAGTTGCACAAAAGAATTTATCAGCTTGATGCAAGCGCATCCGTATCTTTGAGCTCAGCGGTCACTTGGTTCCTCTACGACAGCATTGCGAATACTCGTACGGCAGAAGTTTTTGTATTCTAGGTATGTAGTTTTAGGATGAAAATAAATAAATCAAAGATCGAGTTCGCTTTCCACGTATTGGGAAAATTTATTTAATTGCATCCTCACGAAGGTATTTCCTGCAATTACAATTTGAGTTAACGAATTGGCATGTATTCTTCGAGTAAATACGCGCATTAGGTTACTTGCAGCAAGAGCGACATGCGTCTAGTGCTGGAAGTTCATTGAGCTGACGAGTGTAAAATGGGACATATTACATGTATAATTATCAATCGCCTAATGTTAATCGTCCATTGACTCTTACGGCCCTCACACGCACAGCTGCGTACATAGCACAACGCAGCTCACTCAAAACGAAGTTAGGGAGGAAACCCAGACGTATGTTGTGTCTCAGTGGCAGCAATGGATAGTGACATTAACACGCGTTTAATTTTGCGAGGCGTGAGTAGCTTATGTTGTTATTTTTTTGTATTTTTCGTAAGATGCGATGTGCTATGTAACAGAAATTTTTAATCGAAAAGACAAATGGGGGATGAGCTTGCGGCTTTTTTTCAGGCTTCAATCTGTTTATCATTGTGTGGCACACTTTATGTCAACAGACATTCCATGTCATTATTCAGTGCTGCTGCTGCTGAGCTTATACGAGTAGCTTTTGTGTACTGCCTGAACTTACGATGTCTGCTTGATAAAATTAAACTAAAATTTCTTGCATATTTGGTCAAATTTTCGGGAGAGCAATCAAAGTTTTTTGCGATTCTGGAATGTTTCTCAAGTTTGTTATTCACAATGTTTTGAAATGATGATATCGCTGCTAACACCGCATTGGAAATAGCTACACAACAGACCTTGGAAGAGAGATGTTTACTCGCTACTCCACTGTATCCATTTTACCAATCTGAAAGCGTCCTCTTTTCGAGGCACGCCTCAAGGTCTGTCTGCAAGATGCCGAGGTTTGGAGAAATGATAAACTTGGATGGAACGGTGGCCAGTGAAATCACGCAAAATGTTGCATTTCTGAAAAAAGCTCTGAATTGAGAAACACATCACGGCTTGAACTACGAATTCAATTCGATATATTTTTTAGCAAAGGCTTCCCATTCAGCAGGGCAAGTTTGGGTACACTTTTTGTGTGTCTAACTTCAGTGATAAAAAAGTCTCGTGTTATGTTAAACGTTTAACTTGATGTCCCTTGACAGTCATCTGGAGTTTTTGAAAAATTACAGGCTGAATTTTGATCGACTTTCGGGGGATAGACATCATCACATGGAAACCTAAACTCATTAAGATGAAAATTAGTCCTATTTATTCAACTAGAATAATAATATAGGAAATGGCTTCAGGATACTACCCATATTCCACGCCTTCAGACTCATATCATGCTGGGACATTAGAGCAGAAGTATAAGAGAAATACCACATTCAGTTACCAATATTCACACACAAGTACCTACACATTCGTTTCAACACAAGAGAGTGGCCGTTTTACACATATGACTCCATGATTTTGTGACGTGCTGGCTCTGCTCTCGATCTGTCAGGAGTTCAGTAAATATTTGAATTCGAATATTACCTAGGAAAGTACAGGCACAATATTTCCATATTTATGTTGAATTCCGATCGACTTAGCAGTTAAGAATGAGAAATGCTTCCCTCCTCCCCAGTAACCGGTAAAGACGGTTTATGATCACCTTGACTGTGCCTTCAGAGACGCGATGTTTACTGGCGGCAGGTTCCAGATTCTAATGGTTTTGTCTGAAAAAAAAAATTTTGGAGGCCAGGAATTGTAAAATATTTTAATAATAATTCTGGTCGTTATTTCTGCTGCTAGCGTCAGCATCAAAGAGTCTTCGTGGTCTCTCATACTTGAAACTTTTAAGAAAAGAAAGAAAGAAAAAGAAAAACATTTTATTTCCAATAAAGTACAAACATGAAATGTCGATACATTGGTTTTTAAAACACCTTAACGTTAACATCCTTAAATGATTATAACACATTGGTATCGTAATACCCGTGTAAAATGTTGAAACGAAATGATTGATAGAAAAGTACAACAAAATTGAGTTCCTTTCCTTGCCTAATCTGATTTTGAAACTAGGAGAGCACAATCCTCGCGACGTTCATTTGAAAAACACTCTCATTAGTACGCATAAGTATTGAAAAATGAAAGCGAAAAATGCATTCAAATACCTTAGCATAGAAACCCTTAATTGCTATTTATACATGGTTATCGTAATATCCATGTTAAGTGTTGGAACATATGATTTAGATCCTTAATTGCTATTCATACATGGTTATCGTAATACACATGATGGTTGTCGACACAGGATTTAGGGAGAAGCACAAGTTAATAAAAATAAACAATAATATGTATAAGAGGATCGTTTGCATTTGGAGGGCGGCACTAAGTTTCAGTTTCTGTGTTTCAATTTCTAAGTTTCAATTTCTGAAATTTTTGCTAGGGATTGAAAATTTATCTTATTTTACGTTCGCTAAGTCATTTTAATATTGATCTTGCTTACTCCGGTCGAACAAAAAGAGCATCACAACTGTTGGTTCCACGCAGCGGAATGAGGTTGCTTTCCACAATTAGTAGTACTTCATCTGTGGTGCCCGGAAATGGACACGGAGCGTATTATTTTTCTAAAAAATTATCAACTCCAAAATCCAGGAATTCCTTTCGCCCGTCCGACAACACTTCACTCCCTCTTCCGGTGATGCCCCGCATCCGGTCATGCCTCTATATTTGGTTACGCTTACATTTGTTTATATCTTACATCCGGTGAAAGCCCACATCCGATCTATCATCCCTATGCAAGGTGTCCGAACGATTATATTTGCTATAACAGAACACAAAATGGTTATGATATTTCTTACTTGTGCAAATAGTACTTTCGCAAAGAGTACATCGGGGTTAAAGACATGAAAAGTATTGTTTTACATCACTAGATGTAATATTTTTAACATAGGTGGAACCGTGCAAAAGTTAACTATTTAAAATTAGTGTTGTCGTAGTGTATTCACGAGAATAAAAAGGTAAGAAGAGTTTACCACACAAAGCTTACGACAGCAATTCGAGACCAGAATAAGAAGGTTAAAATGATGATTTTCAAAGTTATGACATTCGTCAGATCCGAGGCCTTTTTAAATGTTTCAACGAGATCGAAGTAGAGAAAGTATGTACTAAAATACCCTCACATTTGACATCCGCTCTCTATCTTTGCGGTAATTAATTTGGGTTTGGAAATGCAAGATGAAAGTGAGTCACTAAGAACACAAAATCCCTGTGACACATAGCTGAAAATACTCTTGTTAGGGTGCGTGTTATTGGATCATGAGCCCGTAATATTTGCTACACAGCTGGAACACCAATATACACAAAAAAAAATTGCTAATGAATTCCGTCGCATGTTCAAAAACCTTCAATATGAGCGAAAAGTACTTACGAGTATTTTAAAGTTAAGACCATGACTTGAGATCGAATACATGAGGATCGTAATATTTATATTGATTGATTTTGAAACAAATAGTTGGGAGAAAAGTACAAAGAAAATGCATTCCTTCCATTGTGTTGATATCAAATACATGAGGATCGTAATATTTCTATTGGTTAAGTTTTGGAACAAATATTTAGGAGAAAAGTACGTAGATAAATGCATTCTCTCCGTTGTGTTGGTCTGATTTTAACACTGGATTTTATTTTAAGGGGTCAGGAAAACATTGCACATGTGATGCTTTGTTAAGAACACTCCAGTTGGTGCATTTCCATATTGAAATTTGAGCTTACGAACGTTGGAACTAGTGAAATGAGGGATTAAAGGTTGAAGGTACAACGGGTAGATCCAGAATTAATTTGCATCTTTGACTGCTAGGTTGATGTTATAGGCAGTTTTACATTGTTTTGTATCAACTGGTAAGCTAAAATACCTGGTATGGATGAAATGAACGATTTTACAATAACGGAAAAATTCAAATTTCGTATACTACAAGCTTTGGCACAGAAAAATTTACCGGGTTCAAAATAGATGAGAGGGACCGATGTACAATGCCAACCGTAACATTATCAAAATTGCTGGGGCAAAACGAGAAAGTCAAAACAACCTCAAATGGTGTGGCCGAAAGCACACTGGAAGAGTGTAAAGGACGACACTGCGTCACAACAGGATCAACATGAGCATTTTAAAAGGGAATACGTTCTAAACATACAGACACGCACATACGTACACCGATATCCATACGCATATACGCACATACGTACTGCATGTACACGCTCCTCCAGCACGTGCTGCAGTTCACACTTATTGTGTTGACGCAAGATAGAGAGCCATTTTAGTTTTGAATTCTCTCAGTGTTTGAGGGGTTTTGAAGTTCTGGGGGAGTCTGTTCCATAGTAAGGCGCCTGATACTGACAGAGCCTTCTGCCCGATGTTAGATGAACGGTATTTGATTGAGACATCACGTCTCCTGTTCGGCCTTTGGTTCGTGACGGTAGGGGAGTGGAATTCCACTATTTCAGCACTGCTATGAGGAAGATATAAAGAGGAGAAAACGTATTGGGCTTTGTGCGCCTGGAACCTTTCCCGAATCGGAGCCCAGCCAAGTTTATGCAGGAGAGGTGTTACGTGGTCATGCTTTTTTAATTTACCGTTGCATACAACCTTTGCTGCAAAATTCATGCATTTTTGTAGGTCTTTTTGAAGATCTTTCGATATACCTCCCCAGACCAGGCTACAGTAGTCAATACGTGATAAGACCAAAGAATGAACGGCCAACAATCTAGATTCTTCGTCAAGCATATTTTTTATACGATTGAAAAACAGTAAGGTCCCGTGAATTGCGTTGCAGGTTTTATCAACGTGGGATTTGAAGGACATGTTCCTATCGAACCAAATACCTAAATTTTTTACTTTTTCTGATGGGTGAATTGTATCATTCCCAACTGTAAGAGTTAGATCTAGATTTCGAATGTTGTTTATTGAATGCTTTGACCCAAAAATAATGAATTGTGTTTTGTTCGCGTTTAGCTTGAGACCATTTTGGTCATACCATGACTTGAGGCTGATCAATAGAGCTTCAGCTCCTTTTTTCGTCTGTGGTATTTCTGCTACAGAGCTTGTCATTGCAATTCGGACGTCATCTGCATACATGGAGATTCGTGTGTTAGAAGGCATTGAAGGGAAATGGTTTATGAAAATTGAAAACAGTAGCGGGCCCAGAATTGATCCTTGAGGGACACCAAAGCTGTTTTGAAGGAATGGGGACAACTTGTTATCTAAGAGGACTGCGTGAGACCGATTTGAAAGGTAACTTTTAAACCACTGCGTATCCACTCCTAAGTTCAGTATTTTTCGTAGGAGTTGATTATGTTCGACGCTGTCGAATGCTTTAGAGAGATCAAGTAGCAGCAGAAGTGTTACATTTTTTTGATCGATGTCGTTGTATATTTTTTCAAGAAATTTGTAAGCCTCGATCAAATGACTTTACTCTCTCCTTGTTCTAGAGAAATTAGTTCAAGCCGTTAAAGACACTTTTCGTAGCTGATATTATGCTCTGGAATCCTTTTCGTGACTTTAGAATCCTTATTTATATGTTGTGGATAACTAGCCGAAGGGTTGGAAGCGTCGTTGCGTTGTGTTTTATAGATGTGGTTGGAAAACGGTCTATTAAAAAGACAGTATTACGAATTTCTACTTGTAGTTCAAGTTGATTGCAGTGAGGGCTGAAGTGCTCCTCGCATTTTCTTTGTATTTTTTCTCGCTGGTCTTTGTTTGAAGTCTTTCGTAAGGATCTTTTTTTTTATTTCTCAGCTTCAATAGATGTGTCATTCATTGTTTGCTGAGAGCGCCGATTATAACTGTAGGTACAATGTGCAATGTGCATGGCTGAGCTCTTGTGATGTTGAAATTCATTTCTGAAATTGCTGTTCATTGAAAAAGTCAGTAGATTTTTTCTGTTTTAAAAGCAAATCGTTCAACTCAGAGTGATATAGCTTCGTATCATGCACTAACTTGTTGATTTTACTAATCATTCCGTGATCACGTGCGTTGATGTATGCGATAATCAAGATGTGCTACTTTGAAGGGCCCCTGACGTTTTTTGTCTGGCCGCTAAATTGGTCAATTTCAAAATTGCTTTTTTTGCGTGACCAGAGAGCCAGTTTCGTATGCACCAAGAGTAGTTTCTCTGTATACAATGGTCTTCCACTTTGACCATTAACCCTTCGTGGGGAACTTTTTCGAAAGTTTTTGAAAGTCGAGACAGATGAGGTCTACGGGTTTCGTCCCGTCGTGAATTCGACTGACTTCTCCAAAGAAGTCGAGGAGTTTGTGACGCAGCTACGCTTTCTTGGGGCAGCTTTGGGTGTCTACAATCAAGTTTTGAATTATTAACAAGATGCATGATTATAATCATGAATACGTGTGAATTACTGGGAGAAATTTTTATCAGAATAAGTTAAGGTTTGCATAAGACGTTGTGATATATAAAAAGTCGATTTTAAACTGAAAACATTAGTTTTAATGATGATTTTTGAGATGAGTAAGTGCTGGCAAAAAAGTATATCAAACGTCAGAATTACTTCCGTCTTCAATGTAAAAACCATTCTATTTAGTTTGTTGCGAAATGTTTATTTTTTGAATCACTGCCTAGCTGAAGGCTTGAGAAACAGCGATGTTTCCAGACCAGCCAGACACTTGCATGTCACGAGCAGCCTCTGATACGCTGAACAAAAATCCTCCGATTCTGTAGATCCTACACAAGATCACACGAACACAAATGGTACGCAGGAGAACAGATTTTTAATTTTGTTCGAATAATTTCGTTCGAGAAAGCTTTGATCAAACTTAGGACGAAAACAATGTTACATTGCAGATCATTTAACAATAATTCTGTAATTTAGCCCCTTTTCACTGCATCACTCTGAGCTGCTGCAGACGACAGCATCGAGATGAAAATTACCTCCACATTTTAGCAACAGACCTCGCAGTTCCTATTGAAGTGTTTTAAAATGATCAAACGCCTTCAGATCGAAGTTTCTGTCTGAACAACTTTAATCATTGCGGCAAAGAATGCTTTGACCTCATTCGCACTTTTTTTCTCGTAATCTTAGAGCCCGACTCCAAAATTTTTTAGAAAATAAGTGCTTGGAGAAAATGCCTTGCGAAAAAATCTGAACAGCATCTCAATGGGCGCGTTTTGAACCGTTGCTCGTCTTCAACAAAAATTGATGCAACTATATTTATTTCACAGTATTTCCTAATTTCAAATGTGAAGCTCTCACCTTTACAGATGAAATAAAATACTGATGCACAGAGAGTATACCTGTACAGCATTCGTACGTATAAAAATGCACTTCGTAATAATGTCGTCTGTTAGAATGGAAGAAAGAATAAGTGGATAATTCAAAATTAAATTATTTTTAGAATTAACGAAAAAGAAAAAATAAATAATATTGTATATGAGCACAATATTGGGGAAGTCAATTTTGCGTTTTATTGACGCTTACGTGCATGGATGACGATTTACTCAATCATTTGGAACTTATTGTGACTTTTTGTTGCTAAGAATGGGTACAAGATCTAAAAGTCTCAAGCTAACAAAATATGATAAATAGTATTGATTGATTATAAGTTAGTTTCAACCTCCCTTACCACAACAAAGATGTTCAAAGAGAGGAAAGATGAAGGCCCGATTGGAGTGTGGAGTTAAGGGGAGAGGGAATCTATGAGCATGGTGTTTTCCCGCACAGGATCCTATGGGTATAGAAACAGTAAATTGGAAAGGAAGGTTAGGAAACAAGATAAAAATTTAAGAAGAAGAAAGTCAGAGGTGTCGAAAAACAGGACAGCAGTGAACCCAAAAAAAATGATTCAAAGCAAACCAAAAAATATTTCATTTCAATAAAATGAATGCTATACCTAACTCTCAGCTTGGGACCCCACATTTTCTTCCTGGGAGTGCTAGTTCCCATACGTACTACATTAGTAATATTTCTCTGAAGGGATGTAAATAATCTTGATAGCGACGCAATTTTCACTAGGATTTCTGTTCAATTTCAGTGGGATAACCCTAAGTTTATTTTCAATGTGAGGTCTATGATTTTTAACCTGTTCAACGAGAAGCCCCGCTCGCCAGTTGTGTTGCATGGAACGTAAATTCAAAGTTGGGAGGAAGTGTTCTCGAATCCTTCATTTCTACCAGCTTACTTGACAAGTTCGACGTGCCTGGATAAGTTGTACCTCCTGACTCTACATCTGTGGTCCATTTTTCCATAGATGCACGCATGTACAATAAATTTACAGGAGTTCCTGTATCAGTTTTCACGTTCGTTGACTTTAAGCTTTTCTTGTTCTTGAACTTAATTTTAAGGATATAAGTAATTGATAATAAACCATAAATAGCCCTTCAAACCTTTCAATTAAAATTAGTGCAGATAATTTAAGCAAATTCAATAACGTAAAAATTTCTATAACCCAGCTCTAGGCTTGTCTTTGGTTCTTGAAACTTTGGTTTACTATCCTGAATACATCCTAATGAATACACCATTTGAGCCAAGCCGTACTTACCTCGTAAATTTTCTGGATGCAAATTCAGATCGCCTCCCACCTCCACTAAGCAAACATTTTCCATCAACTTTATTGCTTATACAAACTTGAGCTTACTCAGCCTTCGTCTCGAACACCGTGTGGAACCTGCCTGCAACCAGCCCGGGGACGCCGGTGGTCTTACGTCAGCTTCGCTACGCTATCCGTCCCTTCTTCCGAGGACCGAGCGGACAGAAGATGAGAGGCTGAGGCGCCTTCCTTGCTGCTGACCTGCACCACTCACCGTCCACTCGCCTGACTACGCTTCCCGGCACGTCCTGATGCTCACGAGCTTATTGGAGGTTCGTAAACTATAAGTTTAAGACCAAATACTTGCCATGCCGTGAGCTGGGTACTTAGGACGACGCTTCCCCATGCATTCTTAATAACTATAACTTAAAAACTTATAACAACTTACCTTATAACTTAAAACGATAACTTACCTTATAACTTAAAACGATAACTTACCTTATAACTTAAAACGATAACTTACCTTATAACTTAAAACGATAACTTACCTTATAACTTAAAACGATAACTTACCTTATAACTTACCTTATAACTTAAAAAACTTATAACGATAAACTGTGCTAAATCTATGATTAAAATTACATCACGACTAACCGCAACTATCTCCACAGAGCACGGTTTGCTTCCTACGACGGCACTGGCGCAGACCGAAAGTCCAGCGCCCGCCTGTCTACTTGAAGTCCTGCTCCGAAGAGTTTATAGTTTCTTGGTTCATTTAAGTTTAGCGGTTTGTCCTTCTTCCAAATGTCGGACATTTTGACCTAATAAATTACGGCAAATTTTCCCATTACGGAACTCTGCATATTTCAATATCCTATTTATATCATTAATCAACCTTTTTTTCTATAACGCATACACGCAGGAGAAATCGAAACGTCGACTCCGGTCGGTTTCTATTGAGCGAGATTTGAATTCCGTTTTAAAATTAAAAAAAAAAAACATTTGCTCCGCTAAAAAACTGTGGCGGCAATTTTATTTAAACCATCTTTCACGTTCCCTTAAAAGTATTATAAGATGAAAAATGTTACTTTTACATTATATTTCTAAACGACAAGTTGGGGTTCATGAAATAAATTCAGACGCTTATTCTTTGCAACACGTGCAGGTGATTTTTCCGGACACTGCCTTTCTCCAGCGAGGTCTGCTCCCATGACCCGGTCACGGCGTCGTCCTGCTGTTCTCTCATCGCGCTCGTCTCGCAAAGTTGCCGCCAATTAGCTGTGCGTCTCTAAACTTTAACAACTGTGGCCAAGTTTTGAATTTTATTCAGCGAAATTGCCCCAAGAGGCTGCTCAGCGCCGTGTCCCTGAGCGGCTTGCTTGGAATCTGAATTTTTGTGAGCGTGCTAGAGGAATTTTTCTTTCGAGATGCATTTTGGTGCAATCTTACTCATTTGCCCGTAACTTAATACAGCAAAATAAGTTGCGTGCTTTTGACACCTAAAGTTAAGTGTATGTAATATCTACTATGAGAATTAAGACAAGAAAAAGGACAATACTTAACGGTACCAAAACGTTCATTACATGCAGATTGTGAGAGAGGCAGGACTCCCTATCAACGTTACCGTTGGTCTCAGTTCAAAAAACTGATTCAGAACAGATTCGAGAGGGGCTTCCTCGGGTGACCTAGGATATGATGAGAAAATAGAAAACGATAGACAATCCTGTTCGCTTCAATCGGGACATACACTCAATCTAATCTAAGAATTGTCTCAGCCTCGTCCCTGCGCCTGTGCGCATAAGGCAGCTCGCAGCCCCAGTTGCGACTGAACACGGTCCCCACATCGCAGGGACTTCGGAAGCCGAGAAGTCTCGTCGTCCCTCGACCGGAATAAGCCGAAGTTCAAGTAGGAAATCAACGGAGAATCTGCAGCGGGCGAGCAAGTCACAGTCGGTGGGAGCTCTGACCCCTGAGATCAGGGCTGAGGTCTCGATAGTGTTGAGGGCACTTATAGGAGGGTCCTCCTGGTCTCACTGTAATCGCGGTCGAGATAATATCTCAACATGAGGACAGACAAAAATAATTATCTAAAATAAGAATCAGGCAACAATATCGACTGGGATTGGCTTAGCTTGAAGCAGAACTGCGACTTTGACGAAAGAGAACACAAGCCTGCTTCATTCACTTCATGAAATCTTTATCGCACATCAGAGATAAGTGGCATAAATAGTTTGAATTATCAAATCTAACAGTACATCTTAGCATCATAGATATAAAAAACGACGTCTGAAAAAGATGTCTGGAATACAAAACATCGAAATTAACGCACTCGCCTCATAACCGCAGCTTAAATCACACACTAAGCGAAATAACTTACCATGACACAGAGCAACAGGGGAGACATGCTTCATTAAAATGCTCACCTGCTCAAAAGGCACAAACAGAGTCAACGAAACTCTCTCGCAAGCGTGCAATCTTGCCTATTGAACGTATTTCCCTGGCATAAATACTGCGCATTCCTCACAATAAGTACAAGGAATTTTACCGGACGTTAGGACATAATCAGGAATACATCGGAGCAAGAGTAATTAAGAAGAATCTTTTAAGGCCCAATACGACACTGAACAGCCCTATATATATCCATCTTGACGAATCGTTTTTATTTTTCGCTTTTGAATAGTACTCTCACGATACAACACTTTCGAACGATAAATACTTTTTTGACTTAATTTTTTGCTCAATAGTTCTGTTCGGTTAAAGTATCGCTGTTTACTGAATTATTATTGATGAAAGACCAAACAATCTTTAAAAGAAGCAAGGGGTGAAATTTTTATCGCAATGCAGTACATGTTTGATTAAATTTTATTATAAAGAGTAAAAATTTTGCAAACTTTAATCCTCTTGAATCCTATAACTTCTATCATGATTGAACCGAGGCGCATTTCTTATTTCAAAGAGTAAATAGCATCTCGTCAGCGTAGCAAATTAGTTCATGCAGAATGGTATACAGTGTGTACTGAGTACCCTTTAGAAGGTACGTAGTTCAAATTGTCATTGTCCACAGACAGTACATCTTAGTACGTAAGAAGTACAAATTGTCCTTTTCTATAGATAATGCATGTTAGTCCCTAAGATGTGTAAATTTTCATTTTCCGAGAGACACTCGGAACTCACAGGTGATTGCTCGCAGATCTTCATCAGCTCATCCAGTTTCGTCCCGACCTCTGGAGCTCGGTTGGCTCACCATGGCGTGTTTATTCAAGACTCGTTCATCCCTTCAGAATAGGGAAAAATTTAAGCACGTAAGGTATTCTGCGTTGAAAAATAGCGAGTGACATAGTGTGATCACTTTTTTTCAGAGAATGGAGGCCCGCAAATTTCTCAAGTCGATACAACTCCTCCATCGTGTCAAATTCCCAGTCTAACTTTTTCGCCGCTTGCGTGAATGTTTTTCTCCGCCTAAGCTATTTAAGCAATTAAATCGCCTAGGCGGCTAAAAACATGCATGCAGGCGGCGAAGAAGTTAGACTGAGTTGTGTTGCAGTCGAATTTTTGATTAGATTTTTTTTAAATATGATTCATATCAAAACTGTGCTGGTAATGAAATATACTTCCCGACAAAGAATAGATCCCAATGTTGACTGTAATACGTTTTCAGTTGTCATACTATAACGAGGTCGTTTATCAGAGATACACTTAATTTTAGGTTATTTAGAAAATTGTTGTAGCATCTGGCAAGCACACGAATGCTTATCTCGAGTATATATTATTCAAATCGTTGCTTTATCTGAGTGAGTTGGAAGTCTTATTAAAATTCTACATTCGATTTTTCTTTTTGACTTCACTCTGTACTAAAATTTAATCATTTATGTTGATTGAAACGTTTTTATTTTTGCATGTTTCTCCGAAGTGATTTATATGTCGATTACGTTGATGTAGGCATCCATCGAAATTGCCATGTTTCCTCGCTTGATTCAATTAAATTAAATAAATTTGGATTTTTCAAAGAAATATTCAAATTTTATCAAAACATTGGAAAATGTTCTGCGTGCTAAACTAGCATATTATTTCAGTTGATATCACACACATGACAGAGTTAAAGACTTGTTCGAAATGTGAAACACAACGGAAGGAAAACACCTAAAAATGAATAGCAGAGAGTGAAAGCGACTTTCACCAACAATTTTGACGCAGAGAATTGCCAAAATAGATGTGCTGTTCATGGCCCTCATGGCGGTGCTTGGTCTCACAACTGCCAGTTGAGTCCGTGTAAATTTTTTTTCTGACTCCATCAATATCTTCGTTCCAGGAGTGAACCTTGTGCGCTTTGCAGCTGAGCCAGCACCGGGTGCACAAAAACCGCCCGGTTGTGTCTTGCTACTGGAAATTCCAACTTTGCAGCGAGCTTCACCTCTCACTTTGAGTGTTGTTCAAGATTTTTTAATGTAAAAGCAGACGAGTAATAATATTGACCGTCCAGCGGAACTGGAAAAACCCGTTTAAAAAAAGTAATCCAGTACTTAAAATTTTCGAAGACAAGTTCTCATATTGTTGAACCAAATAAATAGTGCATGTAGCACTGGTAAAAAATCACACATTTTCTTTTTTTTTCCGAGTTTCAATATTTATTGTAGTTTATTGCTCTGGCAAAACTAGCTGTTGTAAGGCTAATGGTTTCTGTTACAAATGGGAAACAATTGGCGATAGGATGGGATCCTGTAATTAATAAAGAACGCGTTCGGATGCAATTCAGACATAAGTTTCTCCATGATCTATATTTTATGTACTGTCACCTATTGCTGCCAGCGTTGGAAATGTTTGGAAGTGCGGTAAGTTTTTTGACCGATTTATACACGAAATGTTTGAACTTTGTGATAATTTTATTCTTGGAGAACTAATTTACGCTCTCACTGTAATGATTATTTAACTAGAAATAGAGCTAAGCTCATAAACACATATTATTCAACGCCAAATCTCAAAATCGCTAACTTTTTGCAGGAACAAAATTGTGGAATTCCGTACCTGATGATATGTACTATATATCCGCGTCCTTCCCTCACTCAGCTCTTGAAAATAGACTTGACACTAACTTCCTTGCAAATTATTAGACGCATTAAAATAAAAATAAATATAAAATGAGCGGCGGACGCTTGGTAACAAAACTAAACTATACATCGATTCTAAATTTTATTTCTCACCATGAATAATATTTCTACACATGAAAATATTTCTCACTATGAATAATATTTCTCGTCATGTTTATTATTTCTCACAAATTATAATGTTTCTCACCATGAATAATATTTCTCACCATGAATATTCACCTACTGTCGGTGGAAGAATAAAACTCTAACTTTAGAGCTTCTGATGGGAAAACAATAACGTCTGATGAAAAAATTTTTAATTAGAATGTCAAATTTTCCTTTCTCTAATATTGATATTAACATATATATCTTATGAAATTAAATTATTTTAGGTAACAAACATCAGAACACAAAGTTATTCCTCACGCTTAGCTTCAGAATTTAACCCTCTCCTGATAAATTACCTGAGGTGCCTGGTAACTTCAAAAACATAACCTGAAGTGCCTCGCTGCTGATGTTGTTGACTTATGAAAGTTAAGATTATTCTTGCATTTTACGTGAAGCAAAACAAATGTTTCTGGTAGTGAAATCACTCTTTTGGGCGCGATAAATCTAAATTTCACTGGAAGAATAAGAAAGTATATGCCTCTAAGCATATTTGCGACCCATGGTCAGTAGTTATTTTCATGCCATACACTCAAGTATTATCAATAGAAACTTTCATTTCAACTCACAGTGCCTGTGACTTAAGTGTATTAGTTTATTAGCTCGGCACGTGTTTTTCGATGCTTAAATTGAACATTTCTCAAGTGAACTCAGTTTCGTTATCGCTGCTCGACTAAATTCTCTATCGTCATTTGCTGTTCACGCAGAAGGGCGGAGTGCACCTTTAAAATAAATCCATCACATTCTTTATCTTGTCAAAAGTCCTAGAATACTGTACGTACACCGTACTACTAGTCAGCATCCTGTTCACACAAAGCAGGTGCTATACAAACAATTCTACGCATAAAGTAAGCACGAGGTCAGCTTGACGCTGGTTCTGTATTGTTCAGAGTTATGCTTCAGTGTTGATCACACTACCTGGAAAAAAGGCATGGAAGTAGAGGGGATCATGCTGACGAAAAGGCATCACTCGAAACTGCTCAACAGTACAATTCTCTGAGCTTCATAAATAAGACAAACAAATATACGCTTGATATGATAGATTTTAACTCATGCAAGTGTTAAAATGTAGAAATGAAGAGCTTGAGCACTCAATCACAACGTCGCACAATTTAAACAGAGAAGTTTGCAGATTAGTGCTTGAATATAATAAGCACTAAATACATTTGCACACATGCCCCTGATGTGTAATTCAAAACTTGCATAACTGTCGTGTCATTGCCGTTGAATATCCATGGAAGAGTAAAAGAGAAAACTCTTTAACAGTACTGTTTCGTACGGGCAAAAACTCCAGAGCCTTTTATTCTGGGTAAATTTACGTCCAATACTTTCACAAAAAAAAAATTCCCCCGCCTTGCATGCAGAGAAAAAGGGCCAGAGTACGTTTACTTCCTTTGCTTCCGAAGGACTATAGAACTGAGCTCTTACAATACCAATCATAAGTTTGAATCGATAAGCTCAAATTAAACAATTGAGGTCCACAAAGCTGTTTTGATCAAGGTTTCTTGAATTTTAGATTTACTTCTTGGCATTACCAAGCTTGTGAGAAAGGTCGCCAAATTCAGGCAGTTGAATTTTTATTTTCAGCAAAAGCTCACCCTGTCTCTCGGCATCTCGCCCAGGGGCTGCTTGATTAGCGTTTTTGTTGTACGAACTGAAAACTTTGGGCAGACAATACAATTATCTAACCATCTTGACCCTAATGACTGAAGACAGTACCAGGGGACTAACCTGCTCATCTTTGTTGAAACAAAATCAAGTCGCTAGCTAGTTTGAAAATTTCTGGAGCCAATCGGGAGCACTGACGGCAACAACTTGAAATTCCATAAAATTAAAAAAAAAACTAAAAAGATGAGTGGCAAAAAATAGGAGATGCTCACTAGGGTTTTTTCCTGAATGTTATTTCCAAGTCAAACTTAGAAATATGGCAAATACTTTCTCTAGATGTGCTTTGTAGACGTTTATATCACTAGGTTTTTTCTTTGACGTTATTTCTGGGACTTGTATCTTAAATATTTTTGAAAACCCTCGAGTTTCTTTGCTGATTATGTTCATTTTCATTTTATAGAGTAAGAACATTTGAGATAAAACAATGGAGTTATATTTTCTGAAGGTCTTTGGAAAAATCCCCATAATTACAGATCGTCGCCGTAATAAGCAGCAGGTATGTCATCAACAAACGATAAAAATCATTTATAATTGAGAGCAATGTACATTTTCTCATTTTGTAAAATCATTCTTTGGGAACATTGCTATCAGACACATTAGCGCACACCTATAGAAAGTCACAATATTAGTTTCCAGTTTCTTTGTGAAAACCAATTTACACAAACAAAATGCACAAAATATTTGGTTACTATTTATTATGGGAATAGTTTTATCATTACTTTGTACCTGCTAACACTAAATTCCTCTCAACTGAGATCTGAATCTATCACTTTCTCCGCTCCTCAGTTAGAACTATCTCGATGGTCCCATGGTGGCTGCCTCAACAGGCAGGCAGTAATCGTAATCTGAAAGAGCGAGATCGAGATTGCGCTCAGCACGATTCAGTCGCTCGAAGTAGATATTTGGGAGCAGTTCTGTGGCGCTGACAGCTACTTTCCGATTGATAACGCTTCTTGGCAATCCAATACGATTTGGCTGGGACCATCTGAAGTTGGGTACGATGAAAAATTGTCTTGTCGTTGAAAAAACCTTGAAAATTAGCGGGGTATACTCCTAAATAATTGCGGTATCAATACAAAAAACACTCTTACACTCACGATTCGTGATTTAATTTATTTCTGACAATGACGTATGAGCGGTCAACGTTTGAACCTCTTCCATGATGTCATATTTCCTACTCAACTGTCTTTGCTTGTTAGTTCATTTTACACCAGAATTTGTTTTCTCAATCGCTGGTGTTATATATTTTTAAAATATGCTTTTCATACTGAGGATATCCAACGATTTCATGGTAAGTAAGTTACCAAGCTCGACATTTAACTTTAATAATAAAATATTTAATTCATCAAGAACAGTAGCTCTACACTACCTCTCAACTGTTCTCCACACCCGCTACCACATACTTTTTAACGTTTCTGCGTCAGAGAGGAGAATGATGGGTAGCAGAATCAGGGCTTCCTGACACCCAAGAAGATAATGCATCACACTTTCCATCGATATCACTCTATTGGGCTATTCATGAGGTAGTTATTCAGACATTTCGTTAATTTTTGTTGATCGCTTTGTTCTGAGGACGCAGCTCCATCAATTTTTTCTCCCTGCTTGCTTGCCGTCACACTGCAAACTGACGAATCATCTCTAGTGCGCGATTCCAGTGTTTTGAAGTCTGAATTTGACTTTCCAAATAAAAACAAACACACACACGCACACACAGTTCGTGAAGAGAGGCAAGACAAGTAAAAATTGGGATGGGAATCTATGGGACATCATAGCTAGTAAAACACTGTTCATATATTTTGTCTTTTCTTCGTAGAGCTTCCGTGACACTTCTTGGCTGATTGTAATCGATTTGTGTATTTCTTCAAGAAATATTTTTTCCTCAAAAATTTAAAAAATTACTCAGAATTTCACTCGCCTTCATTAGATGCATTCTTATGTAACAACCGTGGAGCGTCATGAGTCTGGTTCAGAAGTTGTTTTTTTGGCTCGTGTTTCCCAGAATAAATTTAGGAAGGCTTAATCTATACACAATGAGGAGATCAAAGTGGGGATAAAAAAGCTACACAAAAAACAAATTATGCTCCGAAAGAGTTATGGCTTAAAAAAAAATTCCGAGTGCCGGAGAATAAATTCGCTGATTATATGGAATGAATTTAACACTGAGCGCAAGCAAATCACTCAATAACCATATGAGGAAGCGACAGTTATATTTTAAATTTTTTAATTTCTCTGCTTTTGCGCAGAGTTATGCATAAGCGCTTAAACTACGCTGATTTAAAACGATGTGAAGCGAAACTCGCACAACCAACAAGTCTTCTGCATCCAGAAATATAACTCCTCGCAACAATAATGATTATTGGTCTTGAAATAAACGAGCTCTAAAATTGAGCCTCGTCCTAATTTAGTGAGTTGAACTTCTCAATTTTTTTCGTTGACGTATAAATTTTTTAATATTCTAGAGGCTGGCTGCGCCACTGGCGCCGGGCATCCCTCAGATTTCACCGGCCATCGGATGAGTTTTTGCCAGAAATTCGTCCGGGGAACCAAAGAGCTGGACACGATCTTTGCTATCTTGCAGCTGAGCGTCCTTTCAGATTTCAACCTCTGAGCGCATAACTTGGGTGACTGTCGACCTTCAGAAGGCTATCAAACGCACGGTATTTATAATTATCAATTGTTATCTCAATATGATTGAGTAAGTATTTTTTAATGAAATAAAAAATGGTGTGCTTATCACTACAATAATTCATTTTCTGGAAAAAAATCGTAAAGAAACTTACGTGTAAAAGATGAAGAACGATTCATGCAGCAATCCATGGGAGAATTAAAACGAAAATCTCCGTCAACGGTTGAGAATATCGCTAGCGAGCGAATAAATCTTTCGAAAGGTTTTTTAGAACTGGAATCGTAAAAAGCTTCTTAGATTTTTATCCTTCTAATATTTGCTCTCATGAATCTTTTCTTTCGCTTTTTTAACATTTCAGATATCGCGCCTCAGTGAGGGGGGCTATCTGTCCCGTGATGGGACTGCCTCTTTTGCTGAAATATCGCTTGTTTAAAATAGTATTTTCTCCAGTTGAGATTAACAACACATTCGTGCTCAGAGTTTCATTTCTTCTTCGAGTTTCTCATTTACATGTCACACTTCCTTCCTGATTTCGTGATTTCCTCAGATGAGTAGTGGTCAGATAGTGGAATTTTTAAAATTTACAATGATATTGTAACGACTTCAACTCCAGAGCATTGCCATATCATTTCTCCTCGTACATCAGACCGTGTTAAATGTTCAACGTTAGTTGTGACGCTAGTAAAAAAGCTCTTCATTTGCGATTTACTGCAGCACTGGAGTGCTTTACCACGACGATATACGGTCTCTATAGCTTCCAGGGCTTGATACATTGGGCACGCGAGGAACTCCAGGGCTGCCCGATCGTTCTGGCATCAATTGCTCATAAAGAAAAATCAATGAGCCTAGGCCGCACCGCAGCGAGGCCGTCGTGGCCGTCACTGATGCTGATCTGCCCTTCACCTCGCTGGTATCGAGTCTTCTCGCTCAGCCAATAATGGCTTTCTTTCTCATCGAAAGTGTCTGCGTCCTAGGAAGGCGTTTTGGGCGGTCTTCACTTATCTTATGTGCATTTGTATGACATGCTTCAAAAATACCTACGGAAAGATATTTTTTAACATGCATGGACTTTTTTTAATCTTGAGTAAAATGTAGAAAGAATGCCTATACGAGCAACACCTCATTTTATGAATGCCTGCGTATTTTAATTGAAGTGAGGACGTTCAGTATAACCAATAATCGTTTTTTCCTCGCTTTACGTCTGATTTGCATACTTTTTATTTCATTTTAAGATTGATCCTTCATTATCAGGAGAATCCCCCGCGTTAGTTGCCACTCTCTTTGCAAAACTACGCATGTGACAAGAAGCCCGTGACGTCATCAGGTCTCTGGGTCACGCAGTACTCGAGTGCGGCTTACGCAACGGGAACAACTTTGTTCGTATCGAGCGAGTTGAATTTGAGAAGCTGTGGATTTGATGGATGCTGAAATAGAAGCGATAAGGTAAAGGACTTTCTGAATTCTTTACGATATCGAAGTTCGCTAATTGACACGCGTGTTCTAGATGGACGGTAGGGACACGCGAATTGAGCGCACCTAAAAGGCATTATTATACGAATCATAAAGGCGTAAATGACAACACACGTGGATTATTAGACACCTCATTATGCGGACACTGAACACATTGGGCCAAGAAAATTGAACACTCATAGTTACCTCTCACAAACGTTCTGCCTTCAGGAAAATCCAACAGCTGCTCCTCGAGTGCATAAGGAGTATGCAAATTCATTCGTCAATTTTACTGTATTCGTTCGGAGCATCGCAGCACAGCAAATCTGCTCAAGTTTTTTCAAATAAGTTTTTGATTAAACAGAGACGCAGGAGAAAATCTGATGCCTTAGGCAGGATCCTGTTTGAACCTAGGAGTATTTTA
The DNA here is from genome assembly GCA_030386875.1 of Morinoia aosen. Lineage (NCBI taxonomy): Eukaryota > Metazoa > Arthropoda > Malacostraca > Amphipoda > Talitridae > Morinoia > Morinoia aosen. The sequence goes on along the minus strand of CM059563.1, from coordinate 5,280,241 downwards.
TTCAAATTTCTCTGCTGAAATTTGGACACCAATCCTTGCCCCAGCACAAATGTACATGAACAGTGAGCAAGTTCGGCACATGAAGTCTCGTCTTTAGAGAGAGTAAACGATTCGAGTTCTAGTCCATGAGTGAACATGAATATTGAAATGATATTTGAGAGGCTATGTAAAAAACAGGATAAAAGGTGACGGCAAAATTTCCATTTAAAAGCTAGCCCAGCATGATTGTCTTCATTTTTCAACGGCACGATTTATGGACATGAAATTGATTTAAAACAAAACCATCCTGGAATTAGACGATGCTCACAGCCAAAGTTAAGTTGTTCTTGAAAATCAAAGGATTTTTTTTGTTACACGAGCTCACTGTGGTCCACTTATAGCTTTGGCGGTGGCAAATTCAGTACTGACGCACAATTCTCGTTGTGGGCAGGAATCAGCAACTGCTTGTGAAGAGGAAACTACCATCGGGAAGTGAAACCCCCGCCAATTTCCAGAAGTTCCATATTAGCGTCACTCCAGAACTATAGCTTAGCGTTCATTCTTCCGCATCCGAGACAGGTGAGAAAAAATTAAGGGCTGCATCAATAATGCAGGAGATTCCCGAGCGTCTCTCGTCGAGTTGGTTTTTTACAGTCTTGCAGCCGGGCCTCTCATTGGCTGGCGCGATGCGGGGAGCGAAGTGTAACCGATCGCCATGCGGTTGAGTAAAAAGTTATCTATGGTGTTTTCCCCGGTTGTTAAAGTTCAGCCATTCAGGTTAATATCCCAGTAAATTCGTTAATAACTGGGAAAGTACACGTCCCATTAGCACCTAAAAGTATTTTCCACCGATAAATTCATGAGGTCCTTCGAGCAAGTACAAAGAAACGGATTGTTGTGAGTGAGATTTTTATTTTCAGATACTTGAATAGTGCTGTGCTTAGCCCTCATCAACCGTACATGAATTAGCTTGGTCATTGCAGAGCAGTGTCAGAAATTGCGAGTATCATTGTCAGACCCAGCTCTATATGAAAAAATTTAGAAAATGAAGTGTTAGGTATGTTGGTTTCATAATACAGCAACTGCTTGTGAAGAGACACGTGAAGAGACAGTTATAATCTTAACTTTGCTCGTTTACTGTGGTGTGACCCAAACACCATTCTATACAAGCGAGACGATGTATTTTCACTATCTATCCGCAGACTATACATTCGCTGCTCAGTTAACGGTAAAAATGAAGAAAGGTAAATAACTGTTATAGTTCGAACTCATTATTTCTAACCCTGTTAGTTCCTCAATAATATCGACAACTCGAAGGTAGAACAATTCTTTCGTACATCAGCATTAGGAAAAACTAGAGCGTTCTGAGTTGGTCGTTCACACAAACTTAGACCGTGCCTCCTGTTGTAATGAAACTTGAAGTTATCGATTAGATTTATTTTCATCAAAAAATACATTTTCCTTTAATTTTAGTTCGAGAACAGTTCATTGCTATCATGAATGAGCAGTTCAAATGGGTATTCATGTCACGTGATACACTGTGCGTTTTCCTCGTGATTTTCGGCTTACAGTAATAAAAACATGTGAGCATTTTGATTGAGACTAGCCAATTAGTTCACGTTTTGATGTGAGATGTATTTACGATGGTCCCTTTGTAATAAGAAATATAAAATGAGCAAAGAATAGAGGAGGCAGTTGGGAACGGCCAGCCTGTTCGCACAGCAGCCGCGTGTGCTCAGGTCTAGAAAGAACAATACATATAATCCTGTGTTCGAACTGTTCTGAATCAGGAAGCCTCTTTTCCGTCAGATGTACCTGCTCATTTTCCTGCTCTAATAAACGTACTCCTGACTGCTCAGGGGAACTCCTTGGTTTGTTCCCGAGTTATTCTTTCTTCACAGACTGGAAACTAAAAATTAACTCTGACGCATAAAAATATACAGTCTGTGGCACCTAATTTTTCATAACCAGACATGTGTTACGAATCCCTTTCGGTATATTTTTACTTGTGTGCTCTAAACGTACACATTTCACGGTTTGTGTCGTACAATCGTTCGAAAATTGGACGACTGTTCTAGGTTTCCATTCGTTAATGAGCCCCATAGAAATCAACGCGTTTGTTACTTTTGCATTTTTATAAAATGTCTTTCTAAAAAAAAGAACCCTGACGTCTGGAGACGGAACTTGTGAAGTTATACGAAGTGTTCGCAAAGCTGTTCGTAAATTAAAAAACTTATACTTTTAGAATGACAACGTACGTGATTGTACAGCTTTCACATTTTTAGATCGGTTGCAAAGCTTTTGTTGTTTTCAACAGATACCACCGTGATCCCTCTATCCACACAATGATTCAAGAATAACAGGAATAATGTCTATGCAGGAGCAAGCCTACGGTGTGTAATGATGCTACTATCCAAAATTCCCTACTGCAGCTCCACTCAATTTCAGAAGTAAGAATTGATGAGATCTACCAGGCGAGAAAAGCATTATAAACTTGTGTAAAATGTTCACAGATGCTGGAAGTATTGCACACGGTAGGAGAAGTAGTAGATTCGTTGCGAGTGGTGCATCCGTTGGATATTGTGCGAGACGACTTCTTCTGTAGTTGTAGAAAATAGGCTCTCCGTGCTTCGATGGAACTACGGATGCACCAGGGCATGTTGAATAAAGGACGATTCAATTTGTTCAAGAACTCAGTTCGAACGTCAAATCCCAACATGCTGCATTTGATACAGAGATTTTTAAGCGCATTCATGAAAAAAAAATTGGCTAGAGCAGGTCTTTTACGATGAAGCTACCTTTCATTCATGTGGCAAGGTAAATCTGCACAGCTTACGCATTTAGTGATCAGAAAACTCACATGCTGTGATTGAAAGTGAACGAGACATCCCCGAGGTAAATGTCAGGCGTAACCTAATGCATGGCGTTTGACGTTTGTTCTTTGCTGAACCCAACATATCAGCAATTGTTCATCTGCACTCCCCGGAGCATTGAGCTGCACCGCAGAAAAGCCCCAACCAACGGTATTGTTTCAACAAGATGGGTCGCCTCCGCGTTGAAATTTGGTAGTCCGTAACTTTTTGGATGTAACCTTCCCCGGCGACTGGTTTGGAAGAGATGATCCGACACAACGGCCGCCACGCTCACCAGACATTACCCCTCTTGATTGTTGCGCTACACAAGATAACGTGCAAAGTACACCAGTACCCGATGTCGAGACCCAAAAGGAGAGGATAACAGCAGCTCTAGCGACAGTAACTACGGATATGTTGGAGAATATCTGGCGTGAGATCGAATTTCGCGTAGACGTACTTCGGGCCACAAATATAGCCCGTTTTGAATAGATGAGTAATGTAATTGAAGTTGACTTTGAAATAATTTTATACCTCTTCTCAACATAGCTATTTGTAATGGAGGTCTGACATTTGGGCAAGACTTTATTCAATCCGTGTACATGGGCCAAGAAAAGTAGGCGTTATGGTAGCTCATTCTAGTATGCAAAAGAAGAACAATGGGAGAGCAACAAAAAAAAAGACTATACTATGGGAAAAATCACTGAAATGTCAGAAGATTACCTGTTCCTAACTCAGGTGATACAAATGTCTGTGTCTCAATGAGATGCTAAAAATACAACACGCTGTTGCGTAATTAGCCATACAACACCTCAAGCTCACGTGGCTTGTAAGTTAATATAACTAATAAGTGCCGCATGTGTTGCGTAAATAGGCATGGAACACCTCAAGTCTACGTGAAGAACAGTTATAAACTCAGTAGCTGCTACTGCGCGTACACTTCATGCATGACTAGATACAGGAAACCTCCAGCCCTCGTGAGGCGCCAGTTCCGCTCACAACCACAAGTCTCTAACCAGCCTCTCATAAAGAAAAATTAGTTACCGCATCATAATGTCCTAACTGAAAAATATTGAAGAATTTTTCAAACATGAATAACAATGCTTAGAAATGGATTTAGTATAAGAATATTAACCGAGATGAATCCAAGTAAATAATAAATGAATTAACACTCTGACTGCGACCGGCAAAGTGTAATATTCAACCTAAATTTAAAGTTTCTTGTAGTAAGCAATGTTGAAAATAGTAAACATTATCTGGATTGTCCCTTCATCTAGTTTTAATCAAGTATTCATGAAATTTGAGTTAGTGACTACTGGCCGGTCAGCAGCGTTATGGAAAACCCCCTCCGTGGCCACCGGTGGCTCACGTCGCAGTCAAAGTGTTAAATGTTACGATCATTTGTTCATACTGAAACATGTTGAAAGTGCAGTAATATTTGCTTTTCTAATATCACGTGGATCAGTTTATAACATTAAGCTGTAAAATGTCTCTCAACCAGTGAGAAAGAAACTATAGAACTCACTTAATTTTTAGAAATCGATGATGATGCTAGTGATATCAGTAAAAACCTATAAGAATCAAAAGCAAGATGTGGCTGAGCAACACTCACCTTCCATACTCCGACACAAAGTCTAAATGTTTTTAGGTATATACAACAGCTGATCCCCCAAATTGACTCCGATGATACTGTTCCGATTTCACTACTCTGATTCTTCAATCAAGATTCTTTAACCCTGATGTTCAGTCGTCCGAGTCATTTGTATCATCAGCGTAAACAGACGCTGTGGAATGAGAGAGCTGGCTTGTACTACAGCCTCCTCAAAACTCTGAACCAAAAAGTATGCAAGGATAAGCATTACAAGAATGTCTCATCAAAAGCTGTCGCTACTCAAATGGAATGCCAATTGGAAGTCAACTGTCTGAGATGGTTTTTATTTCCTGGAGGTCGATGTAAAATCTTTAAATTGCTTCCAAGAGGCATTTTCAGAGGTTGGAGACGCTCGTTCATTCCCGATGATATAAATGTCCTCGAGCGGTTTTTTCTCACTAATATCAGGCGAATGAAGGTTTAGGAGACGAGTAAATGTAATTCTACGACGAAAAGGAGAGATGCGCCTTGCTGATACTCGCTTTCATATTTTAGCTGATAGTAATAGAGCGTTACATTTGATCTCTTTATAAGACCTCGGCTGGATATGGTCAGGATAAGAGATGGTGCAGCCTTGTATATGCTCTGAAATCCTTCTCGTAAACATTTACATGCATGTATTCTACATAGCTGCGTGTGCCCGAATGACCACTACAATGCGTTCGAAAGCCTGAGTAAGTCACTATCATAATCATACTTTTATCATGGGTGCATTACATACGCGATATACGGGCAAAAGTTTATTTAAAAAGTTTATTCAGAAAAATTTGATAATAAGTAAATGAGAAATTTCACCTAAATTGAGACTTCCATTTGAACTACCAATTTATCAATGTGGAAAGTTTTCGAAATTCATTCAACTTTAAGTTTCTTTGTTCACAATCTTTGACTTTCAAATGCGCCAGCGATCAACAATTTATAAAATCATGTGAAATCTTTGTTCCGTTGTAAAATATTTTTGTACATGTCGGTGATTGCCTTCACCTTACGGTGTACAATTAGTAAGTATTATATTAGAAATCGTACCATTAATGAATAGTAAATAACGTTGGAATACTGGCTCATCAGCGTAAATGCTCATTTCATTGCTTTGAATGAGGTGAAAAAATATTTTTGTTAGCCTCGTGCGACAATCTTTTCATTTTTATGATTCTCGGAAATCTTTTACCCCAGCATTATTTAGGAATGAAATTTCATAAAACTATCGCAAGGAAAACGATATTCTTCGAAAACGTCACTAGGTACTTGTAGATACTGTATGTATGCACAGCATGTTAGGGTTCAAATTTTCGTGCAGTCATCTTTTATGCTTTGTGTTCGTGTTAAGCCTTCACCTTGAACTCATTATACCTTCAGTAATACCAACGGCTACTTTAAGCTCATGTGTCTATGTGAGTGGCGACCGTCCTTCGATATGTTCATGATAAGTGTGTTTATGTCTTTTGTATCAGTATTTATGAATCTTTTTAAGTCCTAGAGAATACATTTTTATGTGTTTCGCTCAGTTTTTGCTTTATTATTGGCATGGTTATTATGCTGCTCTCGTATGTTTACCAACTAAGGATTTTTATGTAAAGATATTTTTAAAAACAGAGTTTTATATTTCAAGCTTAAACCTTATCGAAAAAAACTATTTTTGTCGCTCTTTTTGCTCCATAGTAAATTCGTAAACTAAAAAATACCAAACCACTCGATCTGAAGTTTAAAAATGATTTGGAACGACTGAGACTAACTCAACTCATGCAAAAATACAATTAGAAAAGTTCTTTGCAACGCGATATTCTGCTTTCGCACACCAAGAAAGAGACCTTTGTTGACATCAGTTCAAGTCAGAAATTGTCTGAATTTTGCCACGGAAAATTTCGAGCAGCGAGCAAGCTTTGAGGACATTGAGTATTGGGACAGGGAGACGAACAAATCCCAATCGATGAATAGCGTAATATTTATTATACTGAGGAATTATTCTTCAGGGATATGTTGTAAAATAAGAAGCAACTCTCTCAGAAAGCAGCCCACGGTCCTTCGTGACAATCCGAGCGATCGGATGGCCCCGCGCTTGAGGGGTTCCACTCTTTCTTTTCTATACCGGTGTGCGAAAAAACTCCTTCCTATGAAGAGAACGGTTATTCCTTCAACCTATCGCCCAAATAGTTCCTAAAAATTACGCTTTAAATCCAGAAAAACTCTTCTACGATCTTCCGAGGGTATGATTATTCTTGTAGCCAGGATGGCTGATATTTCATCTAAAGCTTTAAAAAAAGTCGTGCATCCATCTTAGGAAGAGATGCTTCTCCATTATTCAGACCAGGAGCCAGCTCGCCGTTCCTGCGCTCGTAAAATCTTCAGCCAAATTGGAATGTTTTTCATTGGATGGATGCTGATGTGTGGCCCGCGACCGAAAGGCATATTCTGCAGAGGCCATGCCGCTGAGGTACGATTTCTTATTCCACCGAGTACGGTAAAAACAACTCGCAAATATGGACGAGAGGTCCTGGGAAGAGAACATCATTTCGCCACAATCGCCAGGGCTGAGTGGAATGGCACAGTGGAGAGTGAAAGCTTAAAATGTCTTTGTGAGATTCATATCGAGCGCACGCGACCAACTTTCGATCTGACCACTCAGGTTTTTCCCGACTTTGTTGTCCTTGAATTTATAAAAGCACTATTCAACGAACAGAGAATGTGATACTTTTCATAATTTATTGGCGTTACACCACATTAACGACAGCAGCTTACAGTAATCGGAATTTGCTGCACAATAGCCTCAATACAACTATATTTCAGAGCATAAAGTCGAGCAGACATGCACAAGACTGGCCTCACGTGTGGTACACAACACGGAGCGTTGACACGCGCTTTGAAGGCTGTGAATGCGTAAGACGTTACTGTGGCTTTGTAAGAGTCGTCAAATTGGCTTTGCAGGAACTTCCCTCTTAATTTACGGAAAAATGTCAAGTGAACTTAGTTTTATTCGTATTCGTCTCCGGGTAAATGACAACTCGAACAAGATTTCTACATTTTCAATCGTTTGGTATAACGAAATCAAGCTGGGGAAGACGGAACAAAAGCAAGAGACAGCCCAGAACGAAAACTGGTCAGTAAAGGAAATAAAGCGGGATATTATTCATTCTTCAGTTGAGATGAGCACGTTAAGCATTGGAAGAGCAACAAAGGGAAACTAAGTTTCTTCGAATTTCATGGTCATTTCTTAAATCTTTCCGGCACATAAATTTGGTATCGGGCTTATTCAGGCATCAGTACTACGGCCGCATAAATCTGGCCCCTTTCTTCCAGCGGGACACAGGAGTGATAATATCGGTCAATTTGAATAAAAAATTGAAGTGATTTTTTTTGCTACGACAGCGCCCAGTATCGTCAAGATGGCTGAGCTAATTTTTAAGTTAAAACTCTGACTCATACGTGAAGCTGTTTTCGGAGTAAGATAGGACAGAATCTCAGTTCCCACATTAGCAGTGTGTATTGTAACTGGAAACTTGTACTAAGGATTAGACTGCAATACTCTCGCCATTTGAATTCAGACTGAATCACAAAGAATTGTTTTTAAAGCATAAATGTATTTATTGAAAAGAACAATCAACGTACGGGAATTATACTTGTAGAGTGAGCGCCTCCCATTGATATACAGTAGCTATGCCACAAGTTATTTTCATACGACTCTACGCGCAGAGCGGCACACTGGAATTTTGTTAGATTACTTCCAAAACGGACCGAAGTATATTCCTTATGATGAAATCTTCTGCGTGAGGAAAAAGGCTTTGGAATGTCTTAATTCCATTTCTTCGTGTATTTTTAGGATAACTTTTTGCGAGTACAAAACATCAATTATTGAATCGTTTCTTTGAGCTACGGATTAAATATTATGTCTTTGTACTGAGTATATTCCAGTGTTAGGGATGAAAAGCATGAATAACAACACCAAAGCCATAATTATTTCGGGTGCATTATAAGTGCAACTAAGAGTGATTTAAGAATAGAGTGGCAAATGAAGTTTCTTAACAATTATTTTCACAAAAAAGTTGTGACTATTTTTACAAAAAATTACTCCAGCATTCATACAGCTTTTCTTTGGTTTATTCAAGGACTCATTTGCTCGGCAGAAACTTGTTGCATCCTTCTCGACAGCGCACCCGCGGCACACTTGCCGGCCTTTGTTGTTTGATGATTTTGTATCCTTCGCGATGGCCTCTCTTGAACAATTTTATCGATGGTCTCCTTGATACAGTCACCATGATGGTCTTCTTGCTACAACCTTCCTGACATTTTCATTGTCTTCTTAATGGTTTCTTCGTAACAGTCTTCCAGTTGGTTTTCCTGTAGCAGTCTTCTCGATGGTTTTCCCATTCCAGTCTTTCAATTGGTTTCCCCGGTGCTTACCATGTAAATGGTATTCCTAGTGAAGTGGGAGATGCTTTGGCTATCCTGAAATTAAGCAGTTCCTCGGTATGGCGTGGAAAGTTTTCAGTTTCTTTCCATTGCGTTGCGTTGAGTATAATAGCCCAATCAGTTGGTTTCAGGAGCTCGTAGACCAGATGTGTCCAGTGAGTGAGGTCAGAGAAAATACTGTTTAATCGCCCTGATTGAAGTGGGACTTCCCGCTTGTCTTCAACCTAAGGAGACAAGAGCTGATCGTTCCTCATCACGAGTAGTGGCGAAGATCCTCTGGCCCAAACTGCAAACTGAGACACTCCCTTCTCGCTGGTGTGGATCTTGGTGACTTGCACAGGTTATTGTCATAAGTGGAGGTCCATACTTCCTTTCCGCGTCGCTGGTGTTCCCTGGCGCTAGAGGTGCTGCTACATTTATTGTGGATGGACAAGACGAGCTAAGTCAAACATTTTCAAATGAATTTTCAATCCCGTTTGTGTCAGCGACGTTAGAATTTTGCGCTTAAACATACAGGATAAACTTCGTCTCCCCGCGTACATCAGGCGAGTGAACTAACTCGGCTCTTAATGAGAAAACGTCGTGTGTATTCATAATGATGGTGCACAATCCAGTAGAGCTGCAAAAGAGTTTATTAAATTTTCGTCCAAATAGCTTAGGTAAAATGAACTTCGAGAAACATTGTTGATCGTTTCATTTTACAGCTACACTAGTACAGTATTTTCTATTTTGTGCATGATTTTGGATGTCCGAGATGAACTAGAGCTCCAAACATTGTAAGTCCCCTATATTTCCATACTTGTTCTTTACCAACAGTTTCTACAAATATGAGCGTTATTTATTTGGGATCCGAATAATTTTTTATAGTTTTCAGCTTGTATAAAATTCTAAGTGTGTTTTTATATAGCTGGGCTTGTCTCATCTGTCGTATTTGTTTGCACTTTTTCTGCAGGTGAAGAAAAGGAGGTCAAAAAATATCGGGTCATTGCCCCTCTAGGCGCGGATTTCGGATACGTGTTTTGACTGCTGCATTCTTCATTTTCCTCATTTAAAATATACAAGTAGGACTTATCTAATTATTGAAGTTATCTAAATTACACAATTTATCAAATTTTTTTTGTTACAAATTGGCTTTAACTGCTTAGTCTATTCCATGTTCATATTTACTTGAAATATCAGCTAGAAGAAATTTGGTGGAAAGTGTTACACTCTGCATACCAGGAACTGGAACTAATGTGGTAAATTCGTTGAGTGCACTTTAGGGTATTTCGGTGGCTGTTGTGATGAAGAAACTGACACTGAATGGATACTAGTTTCTCGTTTGTATCACGTATACATCTATGTAGTGACAAATCATCTCCGTACGCTTTAGTATGCTCTCGGTATGCTTTATTTGACCTGCCCTCAACTCAGCGGAGAAATCTCTTTCGCATTACAAAGTCCTCTCTGTGGTGTCCTCGCATTTCTTTCAAGACTCTCGGACTCCCTCCACATTCCCTTCAGTACACATTCTCTCCTCCCAGCCCTAGACAAGTTGGGTCTCCCCAAGCCCCAGATTCCCTGTCTCTCCCATCTCACCCCATCTCCCCCACTCAAACCGAGCCCCCCGATCTCACAGAGCCATGTAATCGATCGTTGTCCAGGACACTAGGGCAGCTTTAGCAGCGTGACGTGGCTCTCTTGACGTCATTATAGCGTACAACCAACTACAATGAACCATTCCTCTCTACACTTTGATCGTCTCCAACTTTCTCACTTCAGCTATTTGCTGTTAAAAATTCTCATTTACACATTGTTCAGTTCCATGTAAGAGTAGTCTGGATTTCTCATGAGATGTTGAGGGAGGTTATGGGTGATCCCTGCCCACTGAAGTTTGGGTTGAAGTTAGGGATCGCTCTTCAGTCGGAATCACGACCAAAATGCCTTTAGACTCTTCTTATCTTGAGTGATGTTTCAAAGCATATTTATGACTGCTCAATAAAGTAAAGACTTTACTATAGGAGAAGATGGAATCAAATCAAAGCGCCATTTACAAGAGCTTGCAGACTCGGACATCCCGATGGGATGACGACAAAACAACAGGACTTTTCGAGTCGAACTGTTAATTAGCCTCATCAGGATAGGAGTGAAAACTGTGCAGAGAAGTGACGAGTTCTCAAGTAAATCTTACGAAGCTCACAATCGCAATAGTTTCTTTGGTTGATTTGTATAAATATGCCTTTTCAATAACATTATTTCATTACATATCTTCCACAGATTGCCTCAAAAGCCTCTGCAGTTTCTTTAAAGAAGTGAAGATTCTGCATGGAGCGTGGGACAAATCGTGATTACCATATTCATGATTGATATGCATTTGTATGATGTCGCTCATGCACCGTATTAGGGCATAAATCTTGCCCTTAGTTCGATAGTGCCTTAATTATGAGCGAAGTACGTTTGAAATACAGTTTCTTTGAGGGAAATTATTTATCTTACTAACAGTATGTATGGTTTAAGATGAGCATCAACGAAATGCTAGGAATTTTATTAAAAATAAACGAAAAAAAAGTTCTAAATCGTCACAAAACATTAATTCCTAGGGTAAGGTATTAAGTTAACAAATTACCATCTGTGGAAAGGTAACTAAGAGGTTTTATGCACGTGAGACTTCCAAGCGAACAAGAACAGAAATTGAAGCCAGTTTCTGAAAAGGAAAGGGATATAGCATTTACACATATTTATGAACAACTAATACTATTAAAAAGAAAGTTAATACACAAATTAAAATGTGAGCTCAACAATCGCGAGGCAAGACAGCGCAATGCCTGTAGGGAGCGATTTTTCGCCCACCAAACAAACAGATGACGAAGCTGTCATCTACAAAGATGCCAGGATCCATCTGCAGACACACGACGGGTGCTTGCGAGTCGATCCAAATAACGAGCCGAAAATTTTTTTAGCGTCTTCTGCGCTAAAATTATTATTTAATCTCTGTGTGGACATGTAAAAAATGGTAATTTTCTAAAACAAATGGGTTTCGATCTTCAGAGCATCATTTTGAATATATGAAATTTCGGAAGGATATTATGTTATCATCTATTTATTCCGTTAAAAAATGCCTTGTGCGTGAATCGATGTTTTTTATTGCAGAAAATGCCCAGTAAGGAAATTTTTCAAGTTGTTCATAGATTTTTTCTCTGCTTTCAATAGCGATGAAATACTATCAGTATAAAAACTGCTTTTATTTTGCTAGATGAGACTCTGAATAGCTTATATTCATTGTTGAGTTTGTATGCTACATCTGCACATCCACATGACGAAAGTCAGAAGTCAAACTTCATCACATCGAGCGGATAATTTAAATGATAATGAAGTATTTAGGAATTCTTAAGTATATAAGAATTTCTGAAATATTCGATTTTGGGCAAAGCAGTTAAAATTAGTGCATTCAAGTTTCGGCTTCTGAGGCTAAGATGGTTTCATCGCGAGCACTACTCTAGCTATCGTATTCGCTGCACTGCTCGTGTAAACGTCGCTGAGGTCGGGAATATTGCATAATATTCTTCTACGAAGGAAACGCGTAGAAAGAAAGTGAAATTGAGGTAACGAAAGATTACTCATAAAGAGTGCATTACCTACCTCTCGCATGCTGTTTCTTTATTTATAAACGTAGTTTACGTATAAAAAATGTGATCATTTAGTACCTTAATTGTTTTGCATCATGACGAATATGCCAGTACTTTTAGGAACCCTCGATCTTCGATTTTTGCAAGAGAGGGTAAGTTAGTTCAAATTGAACTCCCCCTGAGACCCACTACATATAGTTCAAGTACGCGGTGAGACATTAGTCAGGTGCTCAGAACTGTCTTGAGCAACAAAACTCTGACTGGACCATCAACGCACATTTTCCTCGGTAGCAATCGTCCACGGTTTGCCCAACATGAACGACAGTTTCATTGCTTGTTGTTATCGTAAAATGACAATGTTCCTGTCCTCAAATAACTGTTTCCTGTTGAATCTGTACAGACATTACGAACTCGCTCTCGTTTACGCTCTCAACTTTTTCTAAGGCTCGGAAGTTAATTCGCCTCTATATCTGATGTTAAAATAATTGTTATCTATCTCGTTTCTCAGAGTTGGTCCATCAATAATAATGCAACCATATAATGTAGCTTTTACCAAAACGATTAATTGATGGGTCGTGACCACAGCCAGCTCATGAGATCATCAAACCAATCCATTCGGGGTTCAAAAGGTATATAATGTGATAATTCTATTTTCAGACCTCCATAGTAACAGCTAATCCTTCACCAACGATACATCTCTCTCTGACTGTTAATGAGATGAATAGCTAACCATTAATTAGGAGCGCAGTTAATGGCCTATTATGGATTCATGGAAGCACCTGTACCGAACCTAGCAATCTTCTGACCGACTGCTGCCAGGTTCGTCCTCCTCACCTCCCAATCTATCGATCCTTCTCCCTCCTCTCTTTTTCACTCTCTCTCTCTCACCCACTGACATCAAAGCAACGACGTGGCTTTGATGTTAGCTCAAAATTACAAAATTCTTCTTTGGTTTCTAAGTTTGATCGTTCCGTGTAGTTACAAGCAGTGAAACAGTACGAGTTAGGTCAAGTTGTTTGCAAAAGTCCACGGGAATATGAACGCGGTGTTTCAGAGTTCAGCGAACATTGCGGAACTGATGAGCAATTCGGCAGCACTAATGAAGAAAACTAGTTGAAAGATATGAGCGTGATGGTTGTATATCAGAAATTTTGGAAGAACTCGAAGAAATAAAGATATTGTTCATGATGAGGGCAATGGGAAGTAATCAAGATTAATACCGTTCCCTAGAAGAAGTTTAATATAATTTTCAGAAACGTAAACCCGCAAAATTCGGCCGGATGGGATATCAGTGAGAGCTGATGATGAGTTAGATTATTTAGCTGCGAGACAGGCAACTTGTTAGATAGAGCGGGATTTCAGAGCGTTAGGAATAAATGCAAAGATGATAGAGGTAGACATGTCGTTTACTATTCGAAACTAATGAGTTTCATTCTTTCTTGAAAATGAAGTGATTTTAATGGCGGGAAATTCCAACAATGGAGTGCATTTAATGTGGATGGACGTTAAGAAGACAAGAGAAATAAACACAGAAATTTTGATAAGACCTATAATATCAGTTGATATATTTCCCTAATAAGAATTAAAAATGAGTTGTTATCAAAATGCTACTACGAGAAAAACACCGAGCTCATTGAGGGACGTTAAAATAATTTATAGGCCCGCACTGTGATAATGTAATCCTTGTTGAGGCGCTGATGTTATAGCATGGATGCTTTGCTTCAAAACTTTGAACGCTCCACTGTTTGGTCGTTCGCTTGCTTTCTGAACTCCTCAGGGTTTTGAAAAAATCGCATCTAATTTTGGTTCTGGATTCAAATCATCGAACTCATGTACCAGAAATTCTAGCTCTATGAAAACATAGCACTGTGAAAAAGACTATGAAATACTGACTATTAAATTTCGCCAAGATCTTGAAGTGCTATACCGAAAATCGATGGAGATTTCTAATTGATGTAAAAAACAGCATGTGATTAAAATTCTAAGTAATTTAATAATCCACGTATTTGCGATATAGTTGGCAGGGATTCATGCGAAAATAGCGACAACGTTTTACGGAAGAAAAGAAGACGTAATGGAGACAAGGCTCTAGTGCTCACACGCCTACGAACTACGGCTGCTTTCTGAGGTTCATATATACTATTATTTTAGAGCCTGTTCGTGAATTTTGTTGGCTGTGAATGTGTGACTATTTCTTTTCAACTCGCACACTTGTGACTGCGTGAATGGTGACTGATGGCATAGGACGTAGGCCGCAACCCGAGATTGGGTACGTGGCCATAGCTCCAGTTGCCGTGTTCTATCCTAATAATTAAATTGAATGCCCTAAGATTCTTCCGAACAACTGCAATATTTTGTTTGACGAATGTTTTCGTCCACCTGTTGCTCAATAGAGAGGGCTCGTGAGACTGAGCAGAAAGTGAGGAAGAACAAAACTACGGTCCACGAGCTCTGCTAGAAAATATGTCGCTCAAAATTGATCAGTGTGTTTAGAAATATTAGAAGTACTTGCTGCTCACTATAGCAATTGTTTTCACGTTTTTTAAAAATATTTTCAGGCTAAAAGGTCTGACTGAGGTGTTTTCGTACCGATGTATTATTTTTTTTGCGAATTATGTTGTAGAATAGTGAAGCTCCATCGCTAACAGTTGATTATAATTACAAGGGCACTCCCGAAGATAGAGAATGGAAAATGATGATTTCTAAAATTCATTCTTCCACAACAACTACCAACCTCCTCTACGAGAAAAAAATTGCAAAATTTTTCAAATGAGATATTTCTTTTACGAAAAGCACTAGATTTCCGGTTGCGGAGTAGCACATAGCGTACAGCTGGTCGGAGTGATGCAGTAGCGTGATCTTCAGCGGCGCGTCGGCGCATTTTGCCCGTCAACAACAGGTGAAGGCTTCTCGCAGCGTTGCAGAGCATTGAATTTTTCTACCGGTAAGCTTCTTCTTCCTGTAAAAGGTGCCCTCTGAATAGCGACATGAACTGTGTGCTTACCGAGTAGTACACACTAGCTATAGAGGTGATACTTCCAGTTATGAAGACAGTTGGAGCACGAACACGTACCGAGACACACACTGCTCCTTCAATTTAAAAGACGCACAAGCCGAGTCGTCCAGAAGCGGTTTTTGAGTACGCTCTTTTGACTCACAAAACCCAATGAGTTTAAAAAACTTGCATTGAGGGTATAAAACTGGTTCATTGTCAATTTCATACCTTCGCAAAAGTATCAATTTGACTGCCGTCAAAATATCATCATCTGGCAATTCCAGCGCATGTTGGTCTTGAACATTTTAGCGAATTGGAAACCTTTACTGATCTGTTGTTGTTCCGGAGCGCTGAAATTCTTGGAAGAAAGTTAAACGTTTATTGATGAAATTGGATAAATGAAATGAATCTAGGAATTGGATAAATGAAATGCGCAGCAACGATTTAAAGGCAATAAAGTTAGTGCACGAATTATGAAACGTAATTTGTGAATGATAATGGGTGCTGAATGAATAAATTGCGAACAATAAAATGAATCTTCGAAGTTAACAGCGCTTTCAGTCGAGAAAATTTGTGCAGAGGAAGAACTGATCCGTCAACTGCTAAAGATGATTTAAGGAATCACGAATTAAGGAATTTGGACGGCGTAAGAAATCCTTCGTTTCGGGGACCATCATAATGTGTTAGTGATTACATCGTTCAGAACACGAACGATTTTACCCTCATCAGTACTCGAACGAGGATCTGAAAGCTCGGGCTCCTGGAGATGAGGTTGAGTCAGGACGAGTTGATGAGCATTAGAGTAGAAGACGCTCTCAGGATTGATGTCTGTCTGGGTCTAGGACTCAATGCTCCCAGGTGTTCTTACGTCATTTGAAAGCTGGGGAAAGAGATTTGTTAAAATATTTAATGAGAGCAGTTCATATTATCAACTGAGAATCTGCAAACAAATTAAAGAATCTGAGTTGAAGTTAAGACTAAAATAGGCTATAAACTGCGGTGATTAAACAAAACTGAAGCAAACCTAAAAATGAAATTCTACCGGTTGAGTATTTATAGGGAGAAAGTACTTTGCATATTATTAAGAGATGATTTTCGCTTGTAGCTGTATATTGATTCTCAAATTTTGAGGTCGAAAAATTTGATAACAATGACTCTTTAACTTTAAATTTATCGCTATTTATGACATGTGCATAAGGTACGTCAGAGTAGCGTTGTATTGTGCTTGAATGCAAAGGGGAACAATACAGGCTGGCTTATCTACGACTATCGCCTGTATGCTCCTCACCTCTCACGTCTAGCGCTCGCTGAGTAAATCCCACGTACTGTGATGGCAGCGCGCTCATCTAAAAGTGTAAAAGAGTGAAAATAACAAGCACGGGGATAAAGCATCCTGGAATCGGAAAAATAAGCCCATGATGCAATTATAAACTAAATTGAAACGTACTATTGAGAAATTAATGTTAGGGAAGAAAGTTTTTGGCTGGAAATTACATCACGTTTTATCGGTGTTATTTTAGTTCGTAATTTGAGTCTCTTGAATAATCAACTTTTGAAAAATGTCCACAAACTTCCAAAAGTACTAGTAATGTAAACAAATTACGATCAGCACAATCAATACTCTGTCATTTATAAGTGATGATGGATGCTTAGAGAATACATTGCCACGACAGTTTAAGAAATACCCAAAGCTATCCGGAAGAAAAAAGCTGGTAGTGAAGAATTAATCTGTGGAAAAGTTAGCGAACGGATTAAGTTTAATACTAACAGTTGATGCAATAGAACGGAAGCGTCGAGAGATTGGCCCAATCTCCAATCTTGCTCAAGTCGGAGCTCTTTGGGTGATGACGGCCCGCTCTCGACGTTATATGATGCATAAGGTGACAAATGATCCTATGACAACCTGTACATGCCTGCAGAAAGAATTAGATTAATGAGAAGTTCACGTCAGTTCAAAACGGTTGCTAGAGATCTTCATCGAAGTGGTCTACATGCTTATACTCAACCCAGAACTTCTTTTCTTACAGCACAAGGTGTGAAGAACCGGCTATTGTTTACCGTTCACCAAAGCCCATCTTAACAAAACGCTGGGTATTTTGAGAACAAATTGTATGGTCTGATGAATATGAAATAAGCTTTTCGGCTCGTCATATTTGAAATCAGACACGGAATTGCTTATAACTAGGGCTACGACAATATGCTTTTTAGGATATGTTTTATATTCGCTAAATATTATGCTAATTATGTTTTCAAAATGCTTTATATTTTCATAAATATGCTTTATTTGCTAGAGAATGTTCCGCATTTATGAACATATTCTTTTTATGCTACTATTTGGATATATTTTTAATTGAATTTAGGTAAGGTTTGAAGTACTTGTTTAATTTTTTAGTATATTTTGAATACTCTTGAACAAACCAATATACAAAATGAAACAATTAGCACGGAACCCGAAGGAAAAATCACAAAATAAAAGTAGTAGTATATAATAATGAAACCTTAATAACAAAACCAAGAAAGGGGGAGTATTTGTTAAGCGTCGTACATAAAATTGCTGCCACACAACAAATCTACAATCTAGATTTCATTACATTTGATTATAATCCGCAGTTTCAAGCTTTCAAAATTAAAACTACTGTACGTCAGTTGTCAGCTAACACAGTTTTGTAAGCGAAAAATATTCTTTCAGTATCACAGGGTACAAAAGGGCAAAGAGGAATGCAGTTAATTCGAAGCTGGATAATTTGTTGATAAACTCGATTTCCGTTTCTTTCATTTTTCAACACAGAAGAGAACTTATTTCTCTCATCGTTGAGAACCCACTATTCTTCTCCGATCCTTAGCTGAACTTATTCAACTAAGTTTGATCGTACATGTGCATTTTTGTTAGAGTTTCTTCGCTTTTTTCAATTAATTCAACTGCCGATACAAGAGAGAGATCTCTTATTTTCAACTTTTCAATAATTAAGGATATAATCGAAAAGTTTGAATGTATAAACGTTAAACTTACATTACAGTCCATAATTCAGCGCCTCTCTACATTCGACGGTACTGTGGACTTCACTTTCATCAAGTGATATAAGAACATTGATTATCTTCTCCAAATGAGCGGAATAGTATGGAGCCGCTTCCAACCAAGTACCCCATCTGGAAAATACAGGCGACGGTGGAAGAGGTATACCAGGAGAAATATCCTTGAATTTCGTGTTTCTACTGTGTGCCTCGAGGAACACTGCTTTTGCAGCACTAATCAACTTATTTACTTCAGGGTATTTGACTCGAACCATTTCAGAAACTCTGTGTGAGGCATGAGCTAAGCAGGTTACCTGCACAATTTTTGAATATGAAACTGTCAATCCTTGCATTGCTTTGCACATATACGGAGCTGCAACTGTTGCAACAATTAACACATTCTCACGTAAGATTTGATCAGGTCATTTGACACTTAGAGAATCATCGAAGAATGCCGCTCTTGTCGATTGGTTGACTGATTATAACTGCTCATGTTTCCAAGGTAGCATTTATTGCGTTCTTCATCTTCTCCCAATATTCCAAATATGAAACATGCGACATATCTCTGCTGTACACCTGTAGATTCGTCTAATGAGATCCAAACTTTTTTCCTAGCAACTTTGTTTCGAAGCAAATGAATCGTGGTCTTATATATGTTACTCGTATATATATGTATATCTGATACAAAGTACTTTTCAAGAGTAGTTTTATTTGGAATTATGTCTCCTTATACTTCTCCAAAAATGATGAGATTGATTGAAGACTTAATTTATTCAGAGCAATGCCAGATGATATTAAAGCCTTGCACAAACCCTTATTAATGAAGGTAGTATCAGTATTACTTTTTGATGAGGGTGAAGATTCTTGTTCTTGGACTTCTTGATGTTCTTCCTCAGCATGGCCATGTGGGATTTACCGTATCTCGTTCGCTTGATATTTGAGTTTATTTTCTTTCTGCTTTTCAGTCCTGAAATGCTGAATGACTGATGATTTTGTCAAGTTGGGGACCTAAAATAGAAAAAAAAATCACATTCATAATATGTTCTACATTTGAACTAATACGTCATGCCACCATTTTTAAATATACCGAATTTAAATTTATAAAATACCAATAACACTGCAAAATTGCTGTTGCTTTGATGGTTACAATATATATAAAAATTAGAATTAAACATTTGAACTGTAAGGGATCGTGTTGGCATGGTTCCAAAGTGTCTCTCAAACACTAAATCCTGTGTTACGTGAAGTGAACATGATACACACATTAATTTAAGTCTTCTTTTAATATTCTAACATTTGCTTGCTTTTACACGGCAAAATTTGCATTGTGTTTCTTCATCAACCGCTTCCAATTCTACTATTCTAAGAGTAATTGTGTTTGTGGTTGCGTTCAATCTATTTTCGGCATAACGTTCTTCCTAGCTAGTAATTGAGATGGAAATGATATATCGTTACAGCACAAACTTAATTTGACTATGTTCCAATAATGTAGGAATGTATTTTTGTACACCAGAAAAATAGACGGTTAACAAATTTTCTTCATTTTAAATTTATAATACAGTACATACAATTTTTAAGATGTATTTTTCGCTTATTAATGTACATACATGGTTATAACGACTTGTAATTCATTTCTATACACACAAAATATAAACAAAAAGAATAATTTTTACGAACGGAATATGCTTTAACTCATGAACATATGTTTATATTCTTTTAACAGAAAATGTGCTCTAGAATACTCTTTTATGCTTATAGCATATTTTCAGAGCGTTACTTATATCTCAGTCGAACATGGAGGAGACACCGTCATGGTGAGGAGCAGTTTCACTCTTCATGGTGTAGAGGGACTCCTCAACATTGATGCACAAATAGAACGTTGCATTTATGTACACGTAAATACTGGAGCAGAAGCTGCTTAACATAACGCAATTTTACGGTTCAAGTGAAACTTGGAACAAGGCATTAACTTCAAAAATACGGCGAAATCAACTCTGGATAACTCTTTTGATAAAATAAATTCAAAATTAAAATTAATTAAAGTTCCCATTCATAAATTGCCCATAGCTAATGGGCTTCAACTGTTATCACTGTGATGTTAAATTTAACATAGTCAAGTTTACGTTGATGATCTGAACTATACGAGAGTCGATCGCACCTTAATCACGCTAATGTGTTATACTCGGCTAATTTTGATAATAATCAGTTGCATGTGGACAAACCAGTCGGTTCTATGATAATGCCCGAATTGGCGTAAGCCTTTGATTATCAAGTTACTCAACGAGTGGTCGAGATTGTACGGTGCCCAGTCGGTGTTGGACGGAATCAAGTGTGTGTTGGTTCATCAGTGATGCCGATACTCTGTCTGATTTGTTGAACCTACAATAACAGTGAGCGCATTCCTCACAGTCAAGCTCCTTCGCAATAGGTGACGCATATGTTCCTGCTGAGGCATCTGCTGCTCTCTGCAAACTTTGGCTGTTGTCTCGACGCATGATGTCTTTTCTGCATCCCCCCTACAAGATACAGGATGCATTTGATGGGCAACCTCCTCGAGCCATGACTTCCTTAACTCCTCACTGCCACGCCACCCTGCTCATCTCTGCGATCTGGAGAACATCGAAGTTCTTCAGAAGTACAGTTGACATTTCACTGGTAACATTGTATGGTCCATTTGCCGGGCGCTAATGCCAAGGCTTTTCTGTTATAACTGTGCTCATAACTTATAACGATAACCTTACAACTTGTAACTAGAACCTTACAACTTATAACTAGAACCTTCAATGTTACAACAAGAATAGGAACAATTTCTTATACAGTATAGTTTCTTTTACAGTGATCATTTTTCAATGTTGACTTTTCTGCACAATTGCAGCCTGTGGGCGAGCTAGAGCCCGCTTTTCTTCAAAGTCCTGAGTAACTCTACTGTAGTTGAGGGTCTCTCTCGTCCTTCCGTTCGCTGCGGGACTGTGGTGCTGTTCTCGTTGGAGTTGGCGGCTACGAGCAACTCAGGATGGAACACCAGCATGTCTTTCCCAAACGGCTTGATGTTAAGCATAAAAACCATAGTCTTCTATGTTTGATTTTTTAGGAAGTAAACTCTAATATTTTACAGACTAACATTTCTTGTTTTTCACAAAAAACGAGCAAATAAGAAAATAAGTGATCTTACGTGGCCTAGCCAATCGCTTGATCTCAATCCCATTGAAGAATAGTACAAGATACCATTAACGGGGTGTAAAAAGGTTGTTCCACGCTGTTATTGCAAATGAACGTCACGCCAGTTAGTACTAAATACTTGTTTTTAGTTTTGGTTATTGAGGTTTGCCCCGTACATTTCTTTGTTTACTTTGTTTTCTGGTTGTCAACAAATTTTGTTTAGTTCTGTTCAAATATTTTGGTAAAAATATGTCCTCTAAATTGCTTCTACTCTTTACCTCAAATTAGAGTCAACATTTTCGAATTACATAAAAAAGGTTGTGCAAGCCCCTATATCTATGCACTGTAAGAATATTCGCAAATGTGGGCGCCATGAACAGCCCCATTGCCAAGCTTTCTATTTGTTCACAAAGTGACCGAGAATTCAAGTTTGTACATGCATTTGAAATTTTCAATTCGTGTTGAACAAAGTTCGAACTCAAAATTTTAAAATCTCTCTCAAACCCCAAGCTAATATTTTTCCCTTTTCAAATATTAAACCAGTAGATTTTCATTTAGGTTTGCTTTGTTGTTTACGTACAATGCAACTTTTAGTGTACTTTCAGTCATGTATAGAGCCCGGAAATTTGCCATAAACGTCAAAAAAGCCATAAATGCTAAAAAGCTGTTAATGCCAATAAAGCCATAAATGCCTGATATGTCCATAAAGTGCCTATATTTTGCCATACCTGCCAAAGAAGCGGCTCTTAACGCCTATTATTTTGATATAAATGGCTATGTTGTTGTTGTGTCCCGAGTACGAACCGTTGAGTTTTCGCCACAAAAAGGAGTAAAGGGCGGTTGGACGTGAGAGCTTACACCGAACTCTGCTATCAGGAAATCTCAAAGCTCAGCAGTATACAACGCGCCAGATGTCGATGTGTACACAGCGAGGGCTCGACCGTTACGAGAAAGAGGCAACACCTGCGCTCCGAGGGGCAGCGTGGCAGCGTGGCAACAGCGTGGCACCAGCGTGACACCAGCGTGGCACCAGCGTGGCACCAGTGTGGCAGCGGACGGCAACAGCAGATGGCAACGGCTGGCGCTGCTACCCGAGGGCGCGACTGGGCCTAAGCGGCGACAACGGTATTCAGCTGCGGCTTTTGCTGCATGCCCCAGAAGTAACGGTCTCGGCGCGAGTCTACTTAAAGGGTACGACGAGGGCTAGGGCATCATCACTATAGAGCGAAACTCCGTCGCTTAAAGATCTCTCGGTGCCGCTTTCTTTAATTTGTAAAACTTGTATACGGTAGGCACACCGTATTAGTCCCTGAATCTGTGTTAATCTTCACGTAAAAGACTTTAACGTACAATTCGAGATCTTGTCATCATACCCCGACATCGCTGCGTATCCAAAGTGGCGTAAGACCCTCGTAGCAATTGTTCTTAAATTTGCTAGTCTCATCTACCCCATTGTCATATTTTGTGTACATCTTTCATTAAAACAAGTAAAACGACGTGGCCACGTTGAAAGGATCGTGTTTTCTTTCGGAGAATAACTCCTTTGATTTGAAGATTAGACTTGAAAAGAAAGAAAATTTGAAAAATCATAAACTCGGATTCTAAGTAAAAGAAGAATATGACAAAATGGTGGGCAGCGAGTGTGGGATCATAACCCATTAAAACTTAACGTCTCCGCAAGAGACCGCTGTTGCCACGCTACCTATTCAAAAAAAAAATTAGATGTTTAACGTAACATGAATGGCCACATGATTAGGAAGTTTATTTCACTCATCATTGTACCCATTCTATTCACATAATTTATGTCATTGTTTTGATTTACTTGTGTATTTCCCATGTGATTAATTGTCATTATTTGCACCTTGTGTCAGTGTATTGATTTATTTCGTGTGAACTTGTACCATATTTACTATTTTGATGCTTTACCCATTTATTGTCTCATTCCCATTGCGTAATTTAACCCATTTACCTTTCTAATATGATTATTGTGCCTATTCCAACCCTATTTTGTGCCCATTATGACTCTATTTTCTATTATTGTTGTTGATGTTATTGACGATTCATTTGTTTCTGTGCATTTGGAAACTTAGTGTGCGAAAAAACTCAATTGTGTCTGTGTATTTGGAAACATATTGTACGAAATATTGCATTTAAACCTCTAATTTGAAACTCTAAAATTGCTATCAGTGTTCATTGTGAATCTATTTTGCTTCGCCAATTTTGCCCTAATTATCAGTTGAAACCATGGCTGGGGACGATAATGAAAGTAATCAAAGTAACAATGGTGAGAACAATCAAAGTAGCTTTGTCACTTTAAATCACGCAATTGAACTGCCTAAATTTAATGGTGAAGGCTGTGTAACTTCATTTTTAAAACACTTTCAGACCAGAGTTGACATCTACACGAATGACATCGATTTGCAATGTCGTTATTTGAAAAATGCTCTTACTGGGAAGGCTTGGGATTCTTATGTCCTCAAGTACGACCAATTGGTCACACTGGAAGATGTCAAGACTTGGCTTATTTCTGTGTACAAGGGGGCTGTAAATTATAGAAAAACCGTTCATAAAATCCTATTTAATCTGCGTCAAGAGAATAATGAGACAGTGAATGCTTTTGCAACTCGCGTTCTTGCTAGCTGGAAGGACGTGTTCGGTCCAGAATGGCACTACGAGGATAGCAAAGCACAAAAGATACTCATTCCTACTATCATTAAAAATATGAATCCCAAGGTCAGTGAAAAATTATCTCATGATTTTGATCCTGAGAGTGTGACAAAACTCCTAGACAAAGCGAGGTCAATTGAGGAGTCTTTGATCGAAGAAAGAACTATGTTGAGCCGGAAGAGGCGAATTCACGAAAGTGATGTGGTGGTTGAGAAGTACCAATACAATTCACCACAAAAGCGAGCGTACCAGCCTAAAAATCCATTCAAATGGCAAAGTGCTTCACACAAAAATGCTCGCCCATTTAATAATTATCAACGCAAATTCAATGGCCATCCGAGTCAGAATGGTGACATCGCCGCAGTAAAGTCAAAAAACTTCCACAGCAGCCGAAAAGCTTTTCCCCCGTGATTTTGCTAAATATTGAACAGAAAAAATGCTCCACTTTCGTTGATTCAGGCTCTTCCGTGACTCTTGTGAAATCTTGTGTAATTAGCAAATTATTCCAAACTCCACCCAGAATTAAACGATGCACTAAAGTTCTCTGTTCTGTAAATGGAGATAATCTCCACACTCGAGGTGCGATTGACTTGAAATTTAAACTAGGTGATGTTGAGTATTGCCATTCCGCTATTATTGTAGAAGATTCTTACTTCCCTGGAGCTGTCTTGATAGGCCGAGATTTCCTTAAGAGATTCGGTATTGAAATAAAATACAGTCAGCATGAGAAAGGTCACGTGAGAATTAATGATAAAATTTACCCATTTCAATCAATTGCTGCTTCTAATTCAGTAAATTTTGTGAAACAATCTGAGGATGCATCATTCAGTGTCGCGAGAATGTCACATGATCTGACTATTGAGGGAGGCACGTTGTGCCATTCCTTTTTGAGAGTTCCCAAGCACATGAATGGAAAAACAGTCGTTCTAGAACAGAGCGTTACGTGCAAAGGAATAGCAGTGCCTCGTGCGTTAGCCCCTGTCCGTGATGGTACCGTGCCTGTAGTTTTTGTAAATTATAATGATAAGAATGTTCTTGTGCCTAGAAATAAAATTTGTGCTAGTTTAGATGTTTCCATTGAGGACCCAGAGCCTGGCTCAGACGAAAGCGAGAGTGATGCTCAAGCGCAGACACGGCGCAAGGCCTATGAGGCGGTGGCTGTAGTGCACAGTGACCATGGATGTAGACAAACGAGCGAGTCAGCTCACTGCCGCTCTGACCAGCAGGCAGAGATTGGGAACAACAGACTCATACGCGTCGCAGAGAAACGCAATGAACATGAATTCAATGAAATGATAGACGATGTTGATTTGTCTCACTTGAACTTAGATCAGAGAACGACCCTTGTAAACTTGATTAACAAACACAGGAATGCGTTCGCGGTTGGAGACGAGATTGGTCATGCGCGAAATGCTGTGCATAGATTAGACGTTCAGGGACACTCCCCCATCAATACACCGCAGTATCGAGTCCCCCACGCAACAAAGCAATTGGTTGAAGAGCATGTCCAGGAGATGCTCAGGCAAAAAGTTATTGAACCAAGTTTTTCGCCTTGGTCTTCCCCAATCTTAGCTGTACGTAAAAGTGATGGTTCACATCGGATCGTAGTTGACTTCCGACTTATCAATAAGATTTGTAGGAAGGACTCTTTCCCAATTCCGAATATGATAGACACCTTGGAATCTCTAAAGGGCTCAAACTTGTTCACCACTTTGGATATGAGAAGCTCCTATCATCAGATCGAACTGTCCCCAGAGAGCAGAGACATTACCGCTTTCAAAACGCCGACAGGTAGTTATAGGTATTGCCGTTCACCCCAAGGTCTTATCACATCTGCGGCTGCACTTCAAAGAGCAGTTAATATGGCTTTTTCTCCATTCATTTCAAAATTTCTGTTCTGTTACGTTGACGACATCATCATCTATTCAAAAAATTTCGAGACTCATGTCGAACATTTGGATAAGGCATTGCTTCAAACAGCTGCTTCAGGCTTCAAACTAAGTCTCAAGAAATGCCAATTTGCTGCGAGTAGCGTAACCTTTCTTGGAATCAAAGTCAGTTCAGAGGGACTAACTCCCAGACCTGACAAAGTGCGAGCTTTAGCGGATGCTTTGAGACCTAGGAGTGTTAAAGAGGTGAAGAGATTCTTAGGCTCTACCGGATTCTTTAGAAAGTTCATTAAAAATTATGCTCATATCGCGGCACCTCTAACCGAGCTTACAAAAAAGACGAACGTATTTAAATGGACGGACGTCCATCAGCGAGCTTTCGATGACTTGAAAGATAAACTTGTGTCTGCGCCTATACTTAAATTTCCTGACTTTCAGAGAGAGTTTGTGTTGCACACTGATGCCTCGGGCATTGCAATTGGAGGAGCATTACTTCAGATGCATGACGGCATTGAGTTACCTGTAGCATACTATAGTCGAAAATTAAAAGGAAATGAACTTAAGTACTCTGCAACGGAACTCGAAGCTCTTGCTATCCATGATTCAATCAAACATTATGATGCGTACCTGTACTTAAATGAATTTGTCGTAGTAACAGATCACCGTCCCTTAACGTTCATTTTTGCTAATAAAACAGGTAATCACCGTATTTCAAGATGGGCTCTGCTTCTTCAGGAGTATAATTTCTCTGTTCGGTACAAGCCGGGAGCACAACACCATTTGCCCGACTATTTGTCTAGATCCGAAAGAATCGTCAATGCTGTTGTAGACACTGCTGAGTCAAACTGTAGTAATAAGAATGATCCTAAAATTAATGCTGATGTTCCTTCTAGAATTAAGCCTTGTTCTAATAATAATGCGACAGATGTTCCCGTCGACGACGTGTGCCCTCCACCCGTGTACAGTGAACGTGATAAGAGTGTTGCCGTCGAGGCAAAGCAATTGAGCCTGGATGATGTTATATCAGAGCAAGAAAAGGACTCACTTTGGTCTGGTGTAAGAAACTTGTTAACTGGCAATGACTTGGGTGATACTAAGATTTCAAACATTGACGAATATTTTATTGATGAGAACAATGTCCTGTGTAGATTGTCGAGAAAGAAACGCAGAAACGGTAGAAGTAATGTACAAATAGTCATTCCTAAGTCTTTAGTTAAGGTAGCTTTAAAGCTGAGCCATGACAACGATTTGTCCGCTCATATGGGTTTCCTGAGAACTCTTGAACGTGCCAGAGATAAATTCTTCTGGATTAATCAGATTCGTGACGTCAAAGAACACGTGAAGAAATGTTTGCAGTGCCAACGAAGGAAATGGCAGGGCCAATTTAAAGTCCCCTTAGGTAAATTCCCCGAAACCTCTTTTCCCCTTGAAAGAGTTGCTGTTGACCTTGTTGAACTTCCTGTTAGTTACGCAGGCAACAAATACCTTCTAACAATAGTTGATCATTTCACAAGATATGTTGATGCTTATCCCCTCGCAGATAAGTCTGCCGATACTGTCACCAGAGCTTTCGTCCAGTACGTCGGAAAATTTTCAGCTCCAAATACTATTGTCAGCGACAAAGGCAGCGAGTTTACTAATAAGTTGTTCCAGGATGTATGCAAAAATCTCAAGGCGAGGTCACAGACTACGACTGCTTATCACGCTATGGCGAATGGTTGCTGCGAGAGAATGAACGGTACTCTGAAAACAGCGATCTCCCACTTGGCTGCTGAAGATAGGTTCTCTTGGGATGAGAGCGTGGCATTCGTTACCCTAGCTGTAAATACTTCCTACCAGACTGCGATTAAAGACACGCCGTTCTTTTTGTTTTACGGCAGAGATGCTAACCTTCCTTACCACGACATTTTCAAGGAACAGCCCATCAACTACGCATGTGACCAAGAGTATTCAACTGAAGTTTCTCTCCGTCTGTCTAAAGCATTTGCTGCAGTTCGGAAGAATTCGGAAGCTGCGAGGCAAGCTGCCGCAAACATCTACAATCGAACGGCCAAAGAATGTGATATTCAACCTGGGGCACTAGTGATGCTTAGGAATGAGACAGGTCGCACCGACGTAGATCGTGCTTGGCCTACGAGGTTCAGAGGCCCCTTCCGTGTGATCTCTCGACGGGAAAATAACATCACCATCAAGGGTGTATACTCGGATCGAAAAGAGCAGACCGTGCACCTGAACCGTGTGAAACGTGCTTATCTTGACGACGCCATGGCCTTCCCTTTCAATAACGGTGGCGAAGAAGACGAACCGCAAGGGGCAGGGACGAACGACATTCCTGCAGTGCAAAGTACGAGCCAGAGGAATGAAGGAATGATTCCTAGGTACTCTCTGAGAAATCGGACGAGACGCCCAAACTATGTATGATTATTTGTGTCTCGCAAGGACGTCCCAAAACTTCGATGATGATTGCTCCATTTCATTCTAAAGATGTACTATGTTTAATATTAAGAATGTTTCTAACCATTTCCCTTGTGTTTAACATTTCTTTCGTATTACAAATTTAGGATACGTGCTTTGACTTAGAATTAACTGATTTTCCACGTCCCAAAACTTCAATAATGATTATCTCATTTCACTCCCAAATGTTCTATGTTTAATATTAAGAATGTTTTCTAATCATTTCCCTTGTGTTTAACATTTCTTTCATATTTCAATTTTAGGATAAGTGCTTCGACTTAAATTTAAATGATTTCTCCAGCGAAATGCAGATAGGATGTATTACATGATTAATGTCGATTTATAAATCAATTTATGTATTTACCTTGATGATGCTCATTAATCAGATAAAATTTTTACTCGATGTCAAATTTGTAACCCGTTCGTATGTCTTTTCATAGCTCTTCCCCAGGAATGCGTGCTAATACGTAGGAACTTTCCTTTACAGCCCACTAATTATCCGAGATATTGAATGTCATATTATGTATTTCTCATTAATTTCATTTAACGTGCATTTTGTGTTCTCTAACGGATTTCTTTGAGCTTATTGCGTTAGACTACTTTGATCTCTCATAAATTTCATTTACCTTGCATTTATTTTATTTTGCGTTAGTTATAATGTTCTCTAACGGATTTCTTTGAGCTTATTGCGTTAGAATACTTTGATTCTAGTTAAAATGCTATCGAAGGATGGTACACCGGGATGTGAATGGCATGGGGGAGATGGGATGAGTAGATGGACACAATTGATTACGATAAGTCAAAGAAATCCGAGAGAAAAAATTTATCAAAGCATGAGATTAACGTGGAACGATTGATTACAGCAATGCTGCGCCGACTGGGGTCTGAGCAGCGGCAGCACACACCCTCCTCTCTCCACCGCAGCTGCGCCGCGGCTGGGAAGCCGTGTACAGGCGCACAGCACTCACGCACCGCTCGCCCGCGCAGCAGTGCAGCGACCCAAGGGCAGTGTGCAGGCGCACAGTACACTACCAACGCTATGGCAACACCGCTCTCCATGCCAGCTGTTTCTGCTGCGCGCCGTCAGCGACGACCTTGCTATTAAAGAGCCCGCTACAGCTGTCCTGGCACGCCGCGGCCCCAGCTGTACAGACGCAATAGGCGGACCCAGTTTCCCATCTGCAGCAACAGTACACCCACTCGTACAAAGGACTGGACTTTCCCCTGAACATCTATATTTTCGCCAGACACGGATTCAACAACGGCGAAAAAAAAAAATAAGAAGATACCGTTGGACAGCAATATGTCCGTAGTAACTACACGCAGGAGGTTGAGTATAGACTGGTCGAATGCATATTCGATATTTTATTAAGGTGGTTTTCACCCCTTGAACGTCTTCAGAAGGCCTCTGATAGAACGTCATTAGCCAAGAGAGAAGATCTTCGATAGTGAACTGGAATAGGACGTCCCGACGACTACAGTAAGCTATCGCTTGTTCAGGATCTTCGATTCAGAAGTGCGTCAGAAGCACAAATCTCAAGGCTTGTCTAATTTCGCCCCTGCAATGAAGTACGAATCTCAGATGCGTGACTTCAGTAGACGGAAACTTCCATTTTACATCCAGGAGGATGTTGATTGATATAGGTTGGGGGGATTCTGTTGTGTCCCGAGTACGAACCGTTGAGTTTTCGCCACAAAAAGGAGTAAAGGGCGGTTGGACGTGAGAGCTTACACCGAACTCTGCTATCAGGAAATCTCAAAGCTCAGCAGTATACAACGCGCCAGATGTCGATGTGTACACAGCGAGGGCTCGACCGTTACGAGAAAGAGGCAACACCTGCGCTCCGAGGGGCAGCGTGGCAGCGTGGCAACAGCGTGGCACCAGCGTGACACCAGCGTGGCACCAGCGTGGCACCAGTGTGGCAGCGGACGGCAACAGCAGATGGCAACGGCTGGCGCTGCTACCCGAGGGCGCGACTGGGCCTAAGCGGCGACAACGGTATTCAGCTGCGGCTTTTGCTGCATGCCCCAGAAGTAACGGTCTCGGCGCGAGTCTACTTAAAGAGTACGACGAGGGCTAGGGCATCATCACTATAGAGCGAAACTCCGTCGCTTAAAGATCTCTCGGTGCCGCTTTCTTTAATTTGTAAAACTTGTATACGGTAGGCACACCGTATTAGTCCCTGAATCTGTGTTAATCTTCACGTAAAAGACTTTAACGTACAATTCGAGATCTTGTCATCATACCCCGACATCGCTGCGTATCCAAAGTTGCGTAAGACCCTCGTAGCAATTGTTCTTAAATTTGCTAGTCTCATCTACCCCATTGTCATATTTTGTGTACATCTTTCATTAAAACAAGTAAAACGACGTGGCCACGTTGAAAGGATCGTGTTTTCTTTCGGAGAATAACTCCTTTGATTTGAAGATTAGACTTGAAAAGAAAGAAAATTTGAAAAATCATAAACTCGGATTCTAAGTAAAAGAAGAATATGACATTGTAAGCCATTTCTACAAACACAAATCTCTGGTTTCTCAAACCTTACTTAAAAAATAGTTTTAATGTATTTATCAGAATTAGTTAAGTAGTTGCTCCTTTCCTCTTGGCACTTCAGTTCTTAACGAAATAGGCACTTTTTATTATAAGAAATGTCCTCTCCAATAGTCTTTTACTTCAGTTGTGATTGCATTTTCAAATCCAGTTGGAGCTTGTAATCACCGCTACTCTCTTCTGTCGCTTGTCTGTCGCACTCATGAGGGTGACATCGGGAATGTCGCTTTCATGTAGTATGCAGTCCTGTCGCTATCCTTTTTTCCTTTTTAGTTCGCCGATATGTCTGAAAAATGGATAACGGAGAAATGAAACTCAAAATATAATAATAATAATAATGTTAATAATAAATTATAATAAAATCTTAATGTTATTCACTTTATTTTTACCTTTTTAGACGGATGAAATATTGTTACTTTATATGCACTTCAACACCATGCCGAAAGTGCATCAGTCTACAAGCAAAAAGTTAAGCAATTATGTTCGTAAATTTGATGAAAGTGTTTTCTCGAGTGATAATTCAACTTTCCAGTGCAAGTTGTGTTATACCACAGTCAATATTAAAAAAGGTGCTAAGTACTTCAAAACATGAAATCCGCACGTCACAAAAAAGCACAGCGCGGATCCCCTGAAAGCAGCGCAGCTACCTCACAGGCAGATTCTCTTGTTCCGTCCTTGCCCAGTCGAGATCGAATCTTTCATCGAGATTTGTGTAAAGCTTTCATAGATGCTGATATTCCACTCTGGAAATTAGTCAATCAGAGTTTAAAATAATTAAAAAAAATACACAGATAGAACTATTCCTGCATATCGAATCAACTCTTCGTAAGTACTACATTGACAAGTACTATAAAAAACTATGGAGAAAATAAGATGTCAATTAGAAAACAAAATATTTGGATTTCAATAGATGAAACTTCAGATCGACTACCTAGGTAGGCACTTTGCAAATGTTATTGTAGGTACTCTAGAAAATAGGCCTTCTAAAATGTACCTACTGACCACAGAGACACTTAGTGTAACAAACAGCTCTACGATTGCTCAACTGTTTACAACATCGTTGGGTTGTTGTGGTCAGATGGTGTCGAGTACAACAATGTATAGCTCTTCGTGACTAAGGCTTCAGCTCAGGTGCGCAAGGCTACATGGTTCATGTTGCATGTTTGGTACATGGTCTCCACAGGATTGCAGAAGAAGTTCGATCTTCATTTGAAGATGTTGATCGTTTATTTGCAAATGGTAAAAAATATATTTAAAATCACCAACCAGATGTGAACAATTCAAACAGCATAACCCGTCACTGAATTTACCACCACAGCCTGTTCTCACAAGGTGGGGAACTTGGCTAACAACAGCTTTGTAATACGCCTCTAATTACGACTTGCTTTAATGAAACATTCAACAAGTTGAACAGCGAGGATGCGTCGCTAATTCGCATAGTCCAAGATTTTATGGGAAAGGTCAGTGTGCGTAATGATCTAATTTACATTTCTCCACGTTTTAAAGAAATGCCTACAGACATATCGAAAATGGAAGAACGAAATCTTCTATTTATGGAAGCTTCGCAGTAGTTTGGAGAAACAATAAAAAGTGCAAGTAAAGCTCTAGGAGAAAAAGGAATGGCAATAGCCCTGATATGCTAAAAGGTGAAAATGGCGAACACTGGCCTCAAGGCAATAGACAGTTTTGGTAAGGTGTTGGGGGGAAATACAGAGCAATGTGTTGAAAACCTCTCCCCAAGGGACATAGTAGCATTCAAGTAGGCGCGCTTAACTTCAGTTGAAGTTGAAAGGTCATTTTCAAAACTCAGATACCGATCGCAGATTGAACTTTACATGTGCAAACTTCAAGAAAGTAATCGTAGCATCTTGCAATAGCATAAACTAAAATGAAACTATTAGTTCTAACATAATGTTAACTCGCATTGCATTGTTGTTATTTACTCGAGCTTCAATTGAAAGTTTTTTCTATAGTTTGTGGGTATAGTAGGAAAAGAGATTAATATATAAAAGATTAATTGTTGTCTGTTCATCTTATCTTTCTCTTATAATTTTGTACGGGTAATTTACACACTCTTCTTTTACGTGTCTAGATTTCAGGTAATTCATGCAATTCTCTAAATAAACATACTTTGTTGATAGTGTGAGCTGTTTTTGTTTATTAATATGTACAAAATTGAATAGTTTTCATTCAAATCATAAGTTTAAATCGAATATTTGAGCATAGTAAATTGAAACTTCATTGGGCCATAGTTGCCTTGAATGCCTTAAAAGGTCCTAAAAAGCCTAATTTTAGTACCATAAATGCCGAATTATGGGGCCATTAGCTCCTATCTGTTATTGCCATAAATGCCTAAATGTCACGTATTTGTAAATGCTCTATTGTCATGTAATTGATATAAATTTTTCGTTTTTTCGCTAATTTTTATTTGATAATGAACTAAAACTCGGATTGTTCTTATAAAATGCTCGCAAAATATTATTTCTCTGTTACCTTCACAGTGAATTTGGTCCTAATGAGTGGAAGTTCCCAACCTTATTCTCATGTCCAGGACGAGGGCCCAAGGCTATGATGAGGACCCAATTCACGACTGCAGACTCCATGCCATCACTTGGCCTCCGTGTCTACGTGCATCACACCAGCGTTACACGCTACGACTGGCGTGCTGGTGCTCCCGTTGGTCCCACCGCGTAGTATCAGGTGCACTCGTGCCGCCAGATTGTTGTCAGTACCTCCATTCTTCAGCAGGTCCGCCATGGATCACTCCACCGTTCCCTTCCTGGTTCAGCCAACCCAAACACAGCATCCCCACAGCTCACGAGTGTTGCAGCTGATGACACTCTACACAATATACTACTGAGTTCGCATGTGCTGTCTTGTCAGAGCAGACACACCAGCTCAGTTTGCAGGTGCAGGTTTGTGTCAGAGCAAATTCAGACGTAATAAATCTGGTTCGGCTGCATGTTAACTGAAGACGGCAATTCCAATAAGCTCAGAGAATCCGCAGCTGTAGGCAAGACGCGGCAGATCTCTCAGCAACAAGCTTCACGAGAGCGGTCGGCGTGCGCCGCTGCTGCAACTCGCGGTCCGGTAGTTCAGAGTCTCGTAACATGGAAGGTAAATTTACCGAAGCTTGAGTATATTTTCACTCATCTTTGCAGCTGTAACGGAGCATCGGTTACACAGCAGAAGCTGCCCTAAGCTTCGGCTGCAGCAAAGCTGCTGCTCCGTACAGCAGGAGCAGCAGCAGCTGCGGCTGCAGCACCACAAGGCAGCTATTACACACAGCAGCAGCGGCGGCAGCTGCGGCCCCGGCTGCAGCCCGCAACTTTAACGCTGGAGCGCCTCGGAGGGATCGATGAGCGAGGTGGTGAGGGCATGGCGAGGGTATGTGTCGAGAGAGGGTAGAGTGTATGTGTGAAGAGAGGGGAGAGTGATACGGGTGTGTGTGTTGAGGCGCAACACATACACCCGTAGGAGGGTGAAGGGTGAAGCGAGGGTAGAGTGAAATGAGTGTATGTGTGGAGAGAAGTGAGAGGGAAACGAGTGTATGTGTGGAGAGAACGGAGAGGGAAACAAGTGTATGTGTGGAGAGAAGTGAGAGGGAAACGAGTGTATGTGTGGAGAGAACGGAGAGGGAAACAAGTGTATGTGTGGAGAGAAGTGAGAGGGAAACGAGTGTATGTGTGGAGAGAACGGAGAGGGAAACGAGTGTATGTGTGGAGAGGAGGGAGAGGGAAACGAGTGTATGTGTGGAGAGGAGGGAGAGGGAAACGAGTGTATGTGTGGAGAGAAGTGAGAGGGAAACGAGTGTATGTGTGGAGAGAAGTGAGAGGGAAACGAGTGTATGTGTGGAGAGAACGGAGAGGGAAACAAGTGTATGTGTGGAGAGAAGTGAGAGGGAAACGAGTGTATGTGTGGAGAGAACGGAGAGGGAAACGAGTGTATGTGTGGAGAGGAGGGAGAGGGAAACGAGTGTATGTGTGGAGAGAAGTGAGAGGGAAACGAGTGTATGTGTGGAGAGAACGGAGAGGGAAACGAGTGTATGTGTGGAGAGAAGGGAGAGGGAAACGAGTGTATGTGTGGAGAGAAGTGAGAGGGAAACGAGTGTATGTGTGGAGAGAAGGGAGAGGGAAACGAGTGTATGTGTGGAGAGAAGTGAGAGGGAAACGAGTGTATGTGTGGAGAGAACGGAGAGGGAAACGAGTGTATGTGTGGAGAGAAGTGAGAGGGAAACGAGTGTATGTGTGGAGAGAAGGGAGAGGGAAACGAGTGTATGTGTGGAGAGAAGGGAGAGGGAAACGAGTGTATGTGTGGAGAGGAGGGAGAGGGAAACGAGTGTATGTGTGGAGAGAAGTGAGAGGGAAACGAGTGTATGTGTGGAGAGAACGGAGAGGGAAACGAGTGTATGTGTGGAGAGGAGGGAGAGGGAAACGAGTGTATGTGTGGAGAGAAGTGAGAGGGAAACGAGTGTATGTGTGGAGAGAACGGAGAGGGAAACAAGTGTATGTGTGGAGAGAAGTGAGAGGGAAACGAGTGTATGTGTGGAGAGAAGTGAGAGGGAAACGAGTGTATGTGTGGAGAGGAGGGAGAGGGAAACGAGTGTATGTGTGGAGAGAAGGGAGAGGGAAACGAGTGTATGTGTGGAGAGAACGGAGAGGGAAACGAGTGTATGTGTGGAGAGAAGGGAGAGGGAAACAAGTGTATGTGTGGAGAGAAGGGAGAGGGAAACAAGTGTATGTGTGGAGAGGAGGGAGAGGGAAACGAGTGTATGTGTGGAGAGAAGGGAGAGGGAAACAAGTGTATGTGTGGAGAGGAGGGAGAGGGAAACGAGTGTATGTGTGGAGAGAAGGGAGAGGGAAACGAGTGTATGTGTGGGCAGAAGCGAGAGGGAAACGAGTGTATGTGTGGAGAGAAGGGAGAGGGAAACGAGTGTATGTGTGGAGAGAAGGGAGAGGGAAACGAGTGTATGTGTGGAGAGAAGGGAGAGGGAAACGAGTGTATGTGTGGAGAGAAGTGAGAGGGAAACGAGTGTATGTGTGGAGAGAAGGGAGAGGGAAACGAGTGTATGTGTGGAGAGAAGGGAGAGGGAAACGAGTGTATGTGTGGAGAGAAGTGAGAGGGAAACGAGTGTATGTGTGGAGAGAAGTGAGAGGGAAACAAGTGTATGTGTGGAGAGAAGTGAGAGGGAAACGAGTGTATGTGTGGAGAGAACGGAGAGGGAAACGAGTGTATGTGTGGAGAGAAGGGAGAGGGAAACGAGTGTATGTGTGGAGAGAAGTGAGAGGGAAACGAGTGTATGTGTGGAGAGAACGGAGAGGGAAACGAGTGTATGTGTGGAGAGAAGTGAGAGGGAAACGAGTGTATGTGTGGAGAGAAGTGAGAGGGAAACGAGTGTATGTGTGGAGAGAAGGGAGAGGGAAACGAGTGTATGTGTGGAGAGAACGGAGAGGGAAACAAGTGTATGTGTGGAGAGAACGGAGAGGGAAACGAGTGTATGTGTGGAGAGAACGGAGAGGGAAACGAGTGTATGTGTGGAGAGAACGGAGAGGGAAACGAGTGTATGTGTGGAGAGAACGGAGAGGGAAACGAGTGTATGTGTGGAGAGAACGGAGAGGGAAACGAGTGTATGTGTGGAGAGAACGGAGAGGGAAACGAGTGTATGTGTGGAGAGAACGGAGAGGGAAACGAGTGTATGTGTGGAGAGAACGGAGAGGGAAACGAGTGTATGTGTGGAGAGAAGTGAGAGGGAAACAAGTGTATGTGTGGAGAGAAGTGAGAGGGAAACAAGTGTATGTGTGGAGAGAAGGGAGAGGGAAACGAGTGTATGTGTGGAGAGAACGGAGAGGGAAACGAGTGTATGTGTGGAGAGAAGTGAGAGGGAAACAAGTGTATGTGTGGAGAGAAGTGAGAGGGAAACAAGTGTATGTGTGGAGAGAAGTGAGAGGGAAACGAGTGTATGTGTGGAGAGAACGGAGAGGGAAACGAGTGTATGTGTGGAGAGAACGGAGAGGGAAACAAGTGTATGTGTGGAGAGAAGTGAGAGGGAAACGAGTGTATGTGTGGAGAGAACGGAGAGGGAAACAAGTGTATGTGTGGAGAGAAGTGAGAGGGAAACGAGTGTATGTGTGGAGAGAACGGAGAGGGAAACGAGTGTATGTGTGGAGAGAAGTGAGAGGGAAACGAGTGTATGTGTGGAGAGGAGGGAGAGGGAAACGAGTGTATGTGTGGAGAGAAGGGAGAGGGAAACGAGTGTATGTGTGGAGAGAACGGAGAGGGAAACGAGTGTATGTGTGGAGAGAAGTGAGAGGGAAACGAGTGTATGTGTGGAGAGAAGTGAGAGGGAAACAAGTGTATGTGTGGAGAGAACGGAGAGGGAAACAAGTGTATGTGTGGAGAGAAGTGAGAGGGAAACAAGTGTATGTGTGGAGAGAAGGGAGAGGGAAACGAGTGTATGTGTGGAGAGAAGTGAGAGGGAAACAAGTGTATGTGTGGAGAGAACGGAGAGGGAAACAAGTGTATGTGTGGAGAGAACGGAGAGGGAAACGAGTGTATGTGTGGAGAGAAGTGAGAGGGAAACAAGTGTATGTGTGGAGAGAAGTGAGAGGGAAACAAGTGTATGTGTGGAGAGAAGGGAGAGGGAAACGAGTGTATGTGTGGAGAGAAGTGAGAGGGAAACGAGTGTATGTGTGGAGAGAACGGAGAGGGAAACGAGTGTATGTGTGGAGAGAAGTGAGAGGGAAACGAGTGTATGTGTGGAGAGGAGGGAGAGGGAAACGAGTGTATGTGTGGAGAGAAGGGAGAGGGAAACGAGTGTATGTGTGGAGAGAAGGGAGAGGGAAACGAGTGTATGTGTGGAGAGAAGGGAGAGGGAAACAAGTGTATGTGTGGAGAGAAGGGAGAGGGAAACGAGTGTATGTGTGGAGAGAAGTGAGAGGGAAACGAGTGTATGTGTGGAGAGAACGGAGAGGGAAACGAGTGTATGTGTGGAGAGAAGTGAGAGGGAAACGAGTGTATGTGTGGAGAGAAGGGAGAGGGAAACGAGTGTATGTGTGGAGAGAAGTGAGAGGGAAACGAGTGTATGTGTGGAGAGAAGTGAGAGGGAAACAAGTGTATGTGTGGAGAGAAGTGAGAGGGAAACAAGTGTATGTGTGGAGAGAAGTGAGAGGGAAACGAGTGTATGTGTGGAGAGAAGGGAGAGGGAAACAAGTGTATGTGTGGAGAGAAGGGAGAGGGAAACGAGTGTATGTGTGGAGAGAAGGGAGAGGGAAACAAGTGTATGTGTGGAGAGAAGTGAGAGGGAAACAAGTGTATGTGTGGAGAGAAGTGAGAGGGAAACAAGTGTATGTGTGGAGAGAAGTGAGAGGGAAACGAGTGTATGTGTGGAGAGAAGGGAGAGGGAAACAAGTGTATGTGTGGAGAGAAGTCAGAGGGAAACGAGTGTATGTGTGGAGAGAAGTGAGAGGGAAACAAGTGTATGTGTGGAGAGAAGTGAGAGGGAAACAAGTGTATGTGTGGAGAGAAGTGAGAGGGAAACGAGTGTATGTGTGGAGAGAAGGGAGAGGGAAACAAGTGTATGTGTGGAGAGAAGGGAGAGGGAAACGAGTGTATGTGTGGAGAGAAGCGAGAGGGAAACGAGTGTATGTGTGGAGAGAAGTGAGAGGGAAACGAGTGTATGTGTGGAGAGAAGGGAGAGGGAAACGAGTGTATGTGTGGAGAGAAGGGAGAGGGAAACGAGTGTATGTGTGGAGAGAAGGGAGAGGGAAACGAGTGTATGTGTGGAGAGAAGGGAGAGGGAAACGAGTGTATGTGTGGAGAGAAGTGAGAGGGAAACAAGTGTATGTGTGGAGAGAAGGGAGAGGGAAACGAGTGTATGTGTGGAGAGAAGGGAGAGGGAAACGAGTGTATGTGTGGAGAGAAGGGAGAGGGAAACGAGTGTATGTGTGGAGAGAAGTGAGAGGGAAACGAGTGTATGTGTGGAGAGAAGGGAGAGGGAAACGAGTGTATGTGTGGGCAGAAGCGAGAGGGAAACGAGTGTATGTGTGGAGAGAAGTGAGAGGGAAACGAGTGTATGTGTGGAGAGAAGGGAGAGGGAAACGAGTGTATGTGTGGAGAGAAGGGAGAGGGAAACGAGTGTATGTGTGGAGAGAAGGGAGAGGGAAACGAGTGTATGTGTGGAGAGAAGGGAGAGGGAAACGAGTGTATGTGTGGGCAGAAGCGAGAGGGAAACGAGTGTATGTGTGGAGAGAAGTGAGAGGGAAACGAGTGTATGTGTGGAGAGAAGGGAGAGGGAAACGAGTGTATGTGTGGAGAGAAGGGAGAGGGAAACGAGTGTATGTGTGGAGAGAAGTGAGAGGGAAACGAGTGTATGTGTGGAGAGAAGGGAGAGGGAAACGAGTGTATGTGTGGAGAGAAGGGAGAGGGAAACGAGTGTATGTGTGGAGAGAAGGGAGAGGGAAACGAGTGTATGTGTGGAGAGAAGGGAGAGGGAAACGAGTGTATGTGTGGAGAGAAGGGAGAGGGAAACGAGTGTATGTGTGGAGAGAAGTGAGAGGGAAACGAGTGTATGTGTGGAGAGAAGGGAGAGGGAAACGAGTGTATGTGTGGGCAGAAGCGAGAGGGAAACGAGTGTATGTGTGGAGAGAAGTGAGAGGGAAACGAGTGTATGTGTGGAGAGAAGGGAGAGGGAAACGAGTGTATGTGTGGAGAGAAGGGAGAGGGAAACGAGTGTATGTGTGGGCAGAAGCGAGAGGGAAACAAGTGTATGTGTGGAGAGAAGTGAGAGGGAAACGAGTGTATGTGTGGAGAGAAGGGAGAGGGAAACGAGTGTATGTGTGGAGAGAAGTGAGAGGGAAACGAGTGTATGTGTGGAGAGAAGTGAGAGGGAAACGAGTGTATGTGTGGAGAGAAGGGAGAGGGAAACGAGTGTATGTGTGGAGAGAAGGGAGAGGGAAACGAGTGTATGTGTGGAGAGAAGGGAGAGCGAAACGAGTGTATGTGTGGAGAGAAGGGAGAGGGAAACGAGTGTATGTGTGGAGAGAAGTGAGAGGGAAACGAGTGTATGTGTGGAGAGAAGGGAGAGGGAAACGAGTGTATGTGTGGGCAGAAGCGAGAGGGAAACGAGTGTATGTGTGGAGAGAAGTGAGAGGGAAACGAGTGTATGTGTGGAGAGAAGGGAGAGGGAAACGAGTGTATGTGTGGAGAGAAGGGAGAGGGAAACGAGTGTATGTGTGGGCAGAAGCGAGAGGGAAACAAGTGTATGTGTGGAGAGAAGTGAGAGGGAAACGAGTGTATGTGTGGAGAGAAGGGAGAGGGAAACGAGTGTATGTGTGGAGAGAAGGGAGAGGGAAACGAGTGTATGTGTGGGCAGAAGCGAGAGGGAAACGAGTGTATGTGTGGAGAGAAGTGAGAGGGAAACGAGTGTATGTGTGGAGAGAAGGGAGAGGGAAACGAGTGTATGTGTGGAGAGAAGTGAGAGGGAAACGAGTGTATGTGTGGAGAGAAGTGAGAGGGAAACGAGTGTAT
This sequence comes from Morinoia aosen, assembly GCA_030386875.1. Lineage (NCBI taxonomy): Eukaryota > Metazoa > Arthropoda > Malacostraca > Amphipoda > Talitridae > Morinoia > Morinoia aosen. Next base: position 5,239,498 of record CM059563.1, on the reverse strand, counting down.
GTGTGGGCAGAAGCGAGAGGGAAACAAGTGTATGTGTGGAGAGAAGTGAGAGGGAAACGAGTGTATGTGTGGAGAGAAGGGAGAGGGAAACGAGTGTATGTGTGGAGAGAAGGGTGAGGGAAACGAGTGTATGTGTGGAGAGAAGGGAGAGGGAAACGAGTGTATGTGTGGAGAGAAGTGAGAGGGAAACGAGTGTATGTGTGGAGAGAAGTGAGAGGGAAACGAGTGTATGTGTGGAGAGAAGTGAGAGGGAAACGAGTGTATGTGTGGAGAGAAGTGAGAGGGAAACGAGTGTATGTGTGGAGAGAAGGGAGAGGGAAACGAGTGTATGTGTGGAGAGAAGTGAGAGGGAAACGAGTGTATGTGTGGAGAGAAGGGAGAGGGAAACGAGTGTATGTGTGGAGAGAAGGGAGAGGGAAACGAGTGTATGTGTGGAGAGAAGTGAGAGGGAAACGAGTGTATGTGTGGAGAGAAGTGAGAGGGAAACGAGTGTATGTGTGGAGAGAAGGGAGAGGGAAACAAGTGTATGTGTGGAGAGAAGGGAGAGGGAAACAAGTGTATGTGTGGAGAGAAGTGAGAGGGAAACGAGTGTATGTGTGGAGAGAAGTGAGAGGGAAACGAGTGTATGTGTGGAGAGAAGGGAGAGGGAAACGAGTGTATGTGTGGAGAGAAGTGAGAGGGAAACGAGTGTATGTGTGGAGAGAAGGGAGAGGGAAACGAGTGTATGTGTGGAGAGAAGTGAGAGGGAAACAAGTGTATGTGTGGAGAGAAGTGAGAGGGAAACGAGTGTATGTGTGGAGAGAAGTGAGAGGGAAACGAGTGTATGTGTGGAGAGAAGGGAGAGGGAAACAAGTGTATGTGTGGAGAGAAGTGAGAGGGAAACGAGTGTATGTGTGGAGAGAAGGGAGAGGGAAACGAGTGTATGTGTGGAGAGAAGTGAGAGGGAAACGAGTGTATGTGTGGAGAGAAGTGAGAGGGAAACGAGTGTATGTGTGGAGAGAAGGGAGAGGGAAACGAGTGTATGTGTGGAGAGAAGTGAGAGGGAAACGAGTGTATGTGTGGAGAGAAGCGAGAGGGAAACGAGTGTATGTGTGGAGAGAAGTGAGAGGGAAACGAGTGTATGTGTGGAGAGAAGGGAGAGGGAAACAAGTGTATGTGTGGAGAGAAGTGAGAGGGAAACGAGTGTATGTGTGGAGAGAAGTGAGAGGGAAACGAGTGTATGTGTGGAGAGAAGCGAGAGGGAAACGAGTGTATGTGTGGAGAGAAGTGAGAGGGAAACGAGTGTATGTGTGGAGAGAAGTGAGAGGGAAACGAGTGTATGTGTGGAGAGAAGGGAGAGGGAAACGAGTGTATGTGTGGAGAGAAGGGAGAGGGAAACGAGTGTATGTGTGGGCAGAAGCGAGAGGGAAACAAGTGTATGTGTGGAGAGAAGTGAGAGGGAAACGAGTGTATGTGTGGAGAGAAGGGAGAGGGAAACGAGTGTATGTGTGGAGAGAAGGGAGAGGGAAACGAGTGTATGTGTGGGCAGAAGCGAGAGGGAAACGAGTGTATGTGTGGAGAGAAGTGAGAGGGAAACGAGTGTATGTGTGGAGAGAAGGGAGAGGGAAACGAGTGTATGTGTGGAGAGAAGGGAGAGGGAAACGAGTGTATGTGTGGAGAGAAGTGAGAGGGAAACGAGTGTATGTGTGGAGAGAAGCGAGAGGGAAACGAGTGTATGTGTGGAGAGAAGGGAGAGGGAAACAAGTGTATGTGTGGAGAGAAGTGAGAGGGAAACGAGTGTATGTGTGGAGAGAAGGGAGAGGGAAACGAGTGTATGTGTGGAGAGAAGGGAGAGGGAAACGAGTGTATGTGTGGGCAGAAGCGAGAGGGAAACGAGTGTATGTGTGGAGAGAAGTGAGAGGGAAACGAGTGTATGTGTGGAGAGAAGGGAGAGGGAAACGAGTGTATGTGTGGAGAGAAGGGAGAGGGAAACGAGTGTATGTGTGGGCAGAAGCGAGAGGGAAACGAGTGTATGTGTGGAGAGAAGTGAGAGGGAAACGAGTGTATGTGTGGAGAGAAGGGAGAGGGAAACGAGTGTATGTGTGGAGAGAAGTGAGAGGGAAACGAGTGTATGTGTGGGCAGAAGCGAGAGGGAAACGAGTGTATGTGTGGAGAGAAGGGAGAGGGAAACAAGTGTATGTGTGGAGAGAAGCGAGAGGGAAACGAGTGTATGTGTGGAGAGAAGTGAGAGGGAAACGAGTGTATGTGTGGAGAGAAGCGAGAGGGAAACAAGTGTATGTGTGGAGAGAAGTGAGAGGGAAACGAGTGTATGTGTGGGCAGAAGCGAGAGGGAAACAAGTGTATGTGTGGAGAGAAGGGAGAGGGAAACGAGTGTATGTGTGGAGAGAAGGGAGAGGGAAACGAGTGTATGTGTGGGCAGAAGCGAGAGGGAAACGAGTGTATGTGTGGAGAGAAGTGAGAGGGAAACGAGTGTATGTGTGGGCAGAAGCGAGAGGGAAACGAGTGTATGTGTGGGCAGAAGCGAGAGGGAAACGAGTGTATGTGTGGAGAGAAGTGAGAGGGAAACGAGTGTATGTGTGGGCAGAAGCGAGAGGGAAACGAGTGTATGTGTGGAGAGAAGGGAGAGGGAAACGAGTGTATGTGTGGGCAGAAGCGAGAGGGAAACGAGTATATGTGTGGAGAGAACGGAGAGGGAAACGAGTGTATGTGTGGAGAGAAGGGAGAGGGAAACGAGTGTATGTGTGGGCAGAAGCGAGAGGGAAACAAGTGTATGTGTGGAGAGAAGTGAGAGGGAAACGAGTGTATGTGTGGGCAGAAGCGAGAGGGAAACAAGTGTATGTGTGGAGAGAAGGGAGAGGGAAACAAGTGTATGTGTGGAGAGAAGTGAGAGGGAAACGAGTGTATGTGTGGGCAGAAGCGAGAGGGAAACGAGTGTATGTGTGGAGAGAAGGGAGAGGGAAACGAGTGTATGTGTGGGCAGAAGCGAGAGGGAAACGAGTATATGTGTGGAGAGAACGGAGAGGGAAACGAGTGTATGTGTGGAGAGAAGGGAGAGGGAAACGAGTGTATGTGTGGGCAGAAGCGAGAGGGAAACAAGTGTATGTGTGGAGAGAAGTGAGAGGGAAACGAGTGTATGTGTGGGCAGAAGCGAGAGGGAAACAAGTGTATGTGTGGAGAGAAGGGAGAGGGAAACAAGTGTATGTGTGGAGAGAAGTGAGAGGGAAACGAGTGTATGTGTGGGCAGAAGCGAGAGGGAAACGAGTGTATGTGTGGAGAGAAGGGAGAGGGAAACGAGTGTATGTGTGGGCAGAAGCGAGAGGGAAACGAGTATATGTGTGGAGAGAACGGAGAGGGAAACGAGTGTATGTGTGGAGAGAAGGGAGAGGGAAACGAGTGTATGTGTGGGCAGAAGCGAGAGGGAAACAAGTGTATGTGTGGAGAGAAGTGAGAGGGAAACGAGTGTATGTGTGGGCAGAAGCGAGAGGGAAACAAGTGTATGTGTGGGCAGAAGCGAGAGGGAAACAAGTGTATGTGTGGAGAGAAGTGAGAGGGAAACGAGTGTATGTGTGGGCAGAAGCGAGAGGGAAACAAGTGTATGTGTGGAGAGAAGTGAGAGGGAAACGAGTGTATGTGTGGAGAGAAGGGAGAGGGAAACGAGTGTATGTGTGGGCAGAAGCGAGAGGGAAACAAGTGTATGTGTGGAGAGAAGTGAGAGGGAAACGAGTGTATGTGTGGAGAGAAGGGAGAGGGAAACAAGTGTATGTGTGGAGAGAAGGGAGAGGGAAACGAGTGTATGTGTGGGCAGAAGCGAGAGGGAAACAAGTGTATGTGTGGAGAGAAGTGAGAGGGAAACGAGTGTATGTGTGGAGAGAAGGGAGAGGGAAACGAGTGTATGTGTGGAGAGAAGTGAGAGGGAAACGAGTGTATGTGTGGAGAGGAGGGAGAGGGAAACGAGTGTATGTGTGGAGAGAAGTGAGAGGGAAACGAGTGTATGTGTGGAGAGAAGGGAGAGGGAAACGAGTGTATGTGTGGAGAGAAGGGAGAGGGAAACGAGTGTATGTGTGGAGAGAAGGGAGAGGGAAACGAGTGTATGTGTGGAGAGAAGGGAGAGGGAAACGAGTGTATGTGTGGAGAGAAGGGAGAGGGAAACGAGTGTATGTGTGGAGAGAAGGGAGAGGGAAACGAGTGTATGTGTGGAGAGAACGGAGAGGGAAACGAGTGTATGTGTGGAGAGAAGGGAGAGGGAAACGAGTGTATGTGTGGAGAGAAGGGAGAGGGAAACGAGTGTATGTGTGGAGAGAAGGGAGAGGGAAACGAGTGTATGTGTGGAGAGAAGGGAGAGGGAAACGAGTGTATGTGTGGAGAGAAGGGAGAGGGAAACGAGTGTATGTGTGGAGAGAAGGGAGAGGGAAACGAGTGTATGTGTGGAGAGAACGGAGAGGGAAACGAGTGTATGTGTGGAGAGAAGGGAGAGGGAAACGAGTGTATGTGTGGAGAGAAGGGAGAGGGAAACGAGTGTATGTGTGGAGAGAAGGGAGAGGGAAACGAGTGTATGTGTGGAGAGAAGGGAGAGGGAAACGAGTGTATGTGTGGAGAGAACGGAGAGGGAAACGAGTGTATGTGTGGAGAGAAGGGAGAGGGAAACGAGTGTATGTGTGGAGAGAAGGGAGAGGGAAACGAGTGTATGTGTGGAGAGAAGGGAGAGGGAAACAAGTGTATGTGTGGGCAGAAGCGAGAGGGAAACAAGTGTATGTGTGGAGAGGAGGGAGAGGGAAACGAGTGTATGTGTGGAGAGAAGGGAGAGGGAAACAAGTGTATGTGTGGGCAGAAGCGAGAGGGAAACGAGTGTATGTGTGGAGAGAAGTGAGAGGGAAACGAGTGTATGTGTGGGCAGAAGCGAGAGGGAAACAAGTGTATGTGTGGAGAGGAGGGAGAGGGAAACGAGTGTATGTGTGGAGAGAAGGGAGAGGGAAACAAGTGTATGTGTGGGCAGAAGCGAGAGGGAAACGAGTGTATGTGTGGAGAGAAGGGAGAGGGAAACAAGTGTATGTGTGGGCAGAAGCGAGAGGGAAACAAGTGTATGTGTGGAGAGGAGGGAGAGGGAAACGAGTGTATGTGTGGGCAGAAGCGAGAGGGAAACGAGTGTATGTGTGGGCAGAAGCGAGAGGGAAACAAGTGTATGTGTGGGCAGAAGCGAGAGGGAAACAAGTGTATGTGTGGAGAGAAGGGAGAGGGAAACGAGTGTATGTGTGGGCAGAAGCGAGAGGGAAACGAGTGTATGTGTGGAGAGGAGGGAGAGGGAAACGAGTGTATGTGTGGGCAGAAGCGAGAGGGAAACAAGTGTATGTGTGGGCAGAAGCGAGAGGGAAACAAGTGTATGTGTGGAGAGAAGGGAGAGGGAAACGAGTGTATGTGTGGGCAGAAGCGAGAGGGAAACGAGTGTATGTGTGGAGAGAAGTGAGAGGGAAACGAGTGTATGTGTGGGCAGAAGCGAGAGGGAAACAAGTGTATGTGTGGAGAGAAGGGAGAGGGAAACGAGTGTATGTGTGGGCAGAAGCGAGAGGGAAACAAGTGTATGTGTGGAGAGGAGGGAGAGGGAAACGAGTGTATGTGTGGGCAGAAGCGAGAGGGAAACAAGTGTATGTGTGGAGAGAAGGGAGAGGGAAACGAGTGTATGTGTGGGCAGAAGCGAGAGGGAAACAAGTGTATGTGTGGAGAGGAGGGAGAGGGAAACGAGTGTATGTGTGGGCAGAAGCGAGAGGGAAACAAGTGTATGTGTGGAGAGAAGGGAGAGGGAAACGAGTGTATGTGTGGGCAGAAGCGAGAGGGAAACAAGTGTATGTGTGGAGAGAAGGGAGAGGGAAACAAGTGTATGTGTGGGCAGAAGCGAGAGGGAAACAAGTGTATGTGTGGAGAGAAGGGAGAGGGAAACGAGTGTATGTGTGGGCAGAAGCGAGAGGGAAACAAGTGTATGTGTGGAGAGAAGGGAGAGGGAAACAAGTGTATGTGTGGGCAGAAGCGAGAGGGAAACAAGTGTATGTGTGGAGAGAAGTGAGAGGGAAACGAGTGTATGTGTGGGCAGAAGCGAGAGGGAAACAAGTGTATGTGTGGAAAGAAGGGAGAGGGAAACGAGTGTATGTGTGGGCAGAAGCGAGAGGGAAACAAGTGTATGTGTGGAGAGAAGGGAGAGGGAAACGAGTGTATGTGTGGGCAGAAGCGAGAGGGAAACAAGTGTATGTGTGGGCAGAAGCGAGAGGGAAACAAGTGTATGTGTGGAGAGGAGGGAGAGGGAAACGAGTGTATGTGTGGGCAGAAGCGAGAGGGAAACAAGTGTATGTGTGGAGAGGAGGGAGAGGCAAACGAGTGTATGTGTGGAGAGGAGGGAGAGGGAAACGAGTGTATGTGTGGGCAGAAGTGAGAGGGAAACAAGTGTATGTGTGGAGAGGAGGGAGAGGCAAACGAGTGTATGTGTGGAGAGGAGGGAGAGGCAAACGAGTGTATGTGTGGAGAGGAGGGAGAGGCAAACGAGTGTATGTGTGGAGAGGAGGGAGAGGCAAACGAGTGTATGTGTGGAGAGGAGGGAGAGGCAAACGAGTGTATGTGTGGAGAGGAGGGAGAGGGAAACGAGTGTATGTGTAGAGAGTAGAGTGATGCGAGGATGCACGTAGTAAGAGGGGAGGTATTTGTAGAGAGAGGGGAGAGTGAAGGGAGGGCATTTGCAGAAAGTTTGGAGAGTAAAGCGTGGGTACGTGTAGAAAGAGAGGGTGAAACGAGGGCATGTGTGGAGAGAGGGGAGAGTGAAGCGAAGGTATACGTTGGAAAGGGGAGAGTAGAGAGATAGTACACGGAGTGACAGTAGAGATTGACTCAAGGATATTAGGGGGAGCAGCGTAGATCTTGGAAAGATAACAGAGCTGAGAGTGAGAGGTAGACTGGAGATGAGGGAAGGCGGTAGCTGATAGAGGATGAGTATAAATCCATATAAGAGAAGAACGTGAAGAAGAGCAGTCTGAGAGTTGGCGCACAATTCGTTGTTGAATGAAAGTGAGAGAAGATCACAGGTAAAATGAGAGAAGCTTTCATCGCTCAAGACTTAGAGAACACTAAACTGACAATTAGAAAGCAGAATAAGAGCCAATTCATGTTAGATGAAAATAAAAGGCTGAGAAAGGGAAGGGTTTGATAAAAAGAGAAAAGTATAAACTAGAAGGAAATGAAGAGCAGTGAAGGACGAGAGACACAAGAACTGGTTTACTAGCCAGGTCTGAAAAAATCAATCTACATTTACCAAAAATGCAGTTGTACTATTCAAATTTACAGATAAAGATTTAAAATTTTCGGATTCTTCTATGGGGTTGATTTTACTTTCAAAATCTAAAAAATGAGTCATTTTAGAGTTGAATATAGTTGTGTTCTCAGTTTTAAACTCAAATCCTGAGCTAACTTTTGATTTGAACCTTTGAGCGACGGATTCTTTGGATGAACGAACGAAAGCTGGATAGAGGAGGGTCGAAATGTAACAATTTTGCTCGATGTTATCTCACTTCCTCAGCTTAGAAATATATTTTCGAGAATGCCATGTGAATAATTGTAAAAGCACGGATGCCCACAAAAGGCGAATAACTTGGCTCTACACCCAGCACAAAATATCGTATTGAAATTAACGTATCATGCTAATAAAGACCACCATATGTACTTAATGATGCAACTCTGAACAACAGAAAACTCATTTTTTATCATAAAACTAGAGCTGTAATTTTTCTAATTCAACCATTTGATGTATATGAGAATTATACACGCAAACCGATGGAAAAAGACAAAGAAAACAGCAAACAAAGCAAATTCTAAAGAAAATTATCAAATATTCTCACGTTGCCGCTATTCATGGTTTTGGGTGAACTTGTCCGGCAGCCTCAGAGCGCTGCAGCGGGGAGTGTGGGGAGGTGAGGTGAGGTGTGCGGTAGAGGGGCACAACGAACGGTAGAGTGGAGGTAGATATGAAGACAGAGTAGCGGGCACAGAGGAGGGCAGAGAGGAGGGTACGGATCAAAGCGGGGAAGAAGACAGAGAGGACAGTGCGTAGGGTAGGATGAAGAGCAGAGTAGAGAATTGAGTGAAGGGTATATGAGTAGAATGTAAAAAGAATGGCAGAATAGAGTCCAAAGAAGAAGTTATAGGAGAGAGTAGATTGATAGGTACGTGGACGAGCAGGGCAAGAGCGAGAAAGGGAGTGGAGTGGAATATTGCCAGCAGGGCTCAGTGAAGAGTATAGAGGAGGGCAGAGTAGGATGGTGCCGTGACATTTGAAGCAACAGATGACGGGAGAATAAATGTGTGGACTCTGCAGTTCACTTATGAGGGAAAAGGAGAGTTGGGAGAGCGGAGCTAAGGCTTTGCGGGAAGGGAAAGCAGGCATAGAAGTAAGAAAGAACAAGTAAAACTGAAAACTAAGAATGACTATTTAATGAAAACTTTACTCAGAGACGTTATCCGAATGAGACCTTAGCCAAATTAATTAAAGGCGTTTCTATCGCAGAAGGGTCAGACTAAGGGACTCAGTTGGAAATAATGTTACTAAAGGAAGCTAAGATAACGCTTGTCGTTTGAACCTTCACAGCACGGACAAGAACTAATGCAACGTTGGTGTGAGGAAAGTAGAAAATTGATAAAATGATGAAAGACAACGAAACATGGGAGTGCAAGAACGATCAGCTGGAGTTTTCGTTCTGTATAGAGCAGGCTAACGGGCTGCATCGGAGGTCTAGTCACTAAATGCACGTTTTGTTGGCATCTAGATTGCGCGCAAAGGTTTGAACTGATTACTCTTGAAAATTGTGCCTACGGACCCAGTTAAGCGGGCTGGCACTGGTTCAGAGAGCTTCGGGCCCAAGAAAAAGTTGTAAGCGTTTTACAAACTGCGAATTAAAATTTGTATCGTATAAATCTGTAACGCATTTAGATTAAAACTAGCAGTGACATGTTTTTCAATTATCTTCTTTGAGTAGAGATCGTCGTGGTTATGAAGGTATTTTCTTGTATATGAAAGACTGTTTGTAGCCTGCAGTCATGGTACCTCAGTCCCGTCTGAGGCCCGCAGGATGTGTACGAATATTACCGCTTTAGATTACCCGCTCAGCTCATATTTTTCTGAGCACTCGTGAAAAATTTACGTATGATCGATACGGTGAAATCATACCCAGTATTTTTCAACAATCTTACAGACAATTGTATAGTTAACACCAACCGTGAACTTCAAATTTTTGCCTTTCTTTCAACTGTTTGTTAGTATAAGAATGAAATTTCTTTTCATATGAGCGTACGAAACCGACCTAACATAACCCAATCTATCCTAGCCCCGCATATCGCAACTCAACCGCACACGATTCGTTCTTTTAAGCCTCAAGAAAAAGAAACATATTTAACACAGGGCGCGGATAGTTTACGACGTATGACTTTAGTCATCCTCCATGCTGAACACCTAAAAGCAATGCGGTAAGCTTTAAAACCGTGAAAATAGTCATCGCACATGTCCAAATGTGCTAGGGAGAAATGTGGAACGTACAAAGAAGGTGTTAACAGGGATAATATGTACCCGGTAGTCAACTCATTGCTCAACTTAAGACTTAAACTAAAATTGAATCTCATTAACGATTTTATGAACACTAGAGAGCATGTCTCCATGTCCCATGTACACACGTATGTTGAATCGATCAGATTTTGCAGCGTCGGCACTCGAGTGCATTGTGCGGTGACCACCGAGCGTAATCTCCATGAAATTTCAATTTTGCTGGAAAGGATTTGCAAACTCTGCGAGACTTCACAAACGCACTTGAAAAATTTTCCACTTCATGAAGTTCGTGAGTTTCCCTAACAAAATCATTCCTCGGAAGTCAAGTACCCTTAAAGCTTATTTTAGATTCTCAAAGGAGGGACTGTAAACAAGTTCATATTTTTGATTTAAGAACTATTGAAGCGATGAGAGAAAGCCCTGAGTTCCGCTCAAATCCTCAGTGATGACGAGCTTTACAGTGGCCTGGAAGCCGTCGCCACATTGGAGCGCTTCGCAGACGCGCCAGCGCTGCATCCTCTCCTCTGCTGTGCCTGGTCCATTGCGAGCATTTGCGGATGTTTTGTGTTATACCTCGACTCTGCGATGGCTGCCATTTCACTTTTTGGATATTTTGACGATAATTTAAACATAGAAGTTTATTTTTATCTCTTTATCACCTATTTACATCTACGGGCACGTGGTATTTTACCTTCTTTTATCTTCTTCTCGGTGTTAATTATGTTCGTATTGCATGGCCGAGTCTTCTTATACTTTAATCCCCATGACCTTCATAGTAATATTTTAACTTTTTAACTCAATTTGAATTTCATGGAAATAAATTTACGGTAAAATTTTGAGTTATCTGGAAATTGCTCAGGGAAACAATTTGCGTCAGTAAAAGCCTTAACTTGGTTTAAATTTCTCCTTTACAAAGCGCTTTTCTTTCAACACTTCATTGTTCACATACACTTTTGACGCGTAGACCGAGATGGCTTAAACTGAACTGCAATATTCAACTCAAATTTAAAATCAAATATAATAATAGATTTTGAAAATATCAAACATGAACTTGATTGTTCCTTTATTTAGTTTTGAGCAAGTGTTAACGATGTTAAATTTGTGACTACTGGTCACTCAGCAGCAATGTGGAAATCCTCTCCGTGACCACCGGCGGCTCACGTCGCAGTCGAAGTTTTAATTAACTAATAACTGCGTATTGGTACATAGATGTACCACCAGGTAAATTGCATCTTTACGTAACAGTATCAACGAAAAGCATTTCAATTATTCCACTATCTTTATTTAAATACGACTATGACGTTCAAGTTAGAATGCTATCGTGAAATTAAATTTTTTCCGCTTTTTCGAAAATATAACATAAAATAAAGCAGTAAAGATTATTTTTTTTCCATTCTGCTACTTCCAACCTAACCAAACCGGCCGGAGCGACCAGCAAACGCAGCTAGGGCGTTAAGTACACCTCCTCTGAACTCGGCTTGTGTTTAACCTGGCCATCGTCGAGCGCAGGTGCAGGAGTAATTCATGCAAGACGAGGGTTACTTTAAAATATATTAATTAGTGTGACTTGGGAATGTGACGCTGTGGAATTTGGGATTTCACGTTCATATTACGGTTACGCTTCCTTCCTGCACTGTAACCTCAATATGACATCAGTATCACGATCAAAATGAAGGATAAAAACACAAACGTATTACTCCCTGTATAGTAGTTCAGTATCTTTTCGTTTCCATACTGCAGCAATAAATAGAAATAGCAGTCTGAAATTGGGATAATTTTCTCAGGTCCTTGTTTTCTTTGAACGATGTTTGTACGAGAAGTATTTATCCTCCTTGTTTCAAATTAAAACAAGTTCTTAAAAACCATTTCCTTTCCCTTAATAATTTTTATGAAAATAACATGAAACTAAATATTAGTGCGAATGAAAAACCCTTCATGTATACCTTAATCCTGGTGACCTATCTATAAGTCTTTTTCTGTCAAAATTCACTCAAGAAAAATTTTAACCATTCAGTTTAGGTTAGGCTAGTTTAGATCATGTCAGGTCAGGTAAGGTTGGGTCATGTCAGCACGCAACAATTAAATACGTTGACTGCCTATTGGGGCGTAAGAGTATCATCACAAGGTAAATTGCTCATTTACGTATCTGTGTGAATGAACAGCATTTCAATTATTTCAGCATCGTTTTTAGAAGAGATTTAAGCATGGGAGGTAAAATATCATCATGCCATTACATTTTTCACACATCTTAAGAAAGATATAAGTTGTTTCGAGCGGTAAAATCGTTTTTTAAACTCTGCTACTTACAACCTTACTTCACATGAGATAAAGTTATTAAAGGTTCCTTAATACTAAAGAATTGCTCTCTAGCTACTACATATGTGGCCTCTATTTGTAGAGAAACTTGGAAAGAAGCATTTGTAACATATTTTTTTGACAGCGAGAGACTTTAGTTGTCGCCCTTATATATATAGTAGCTGTCCTTAGTAGCTCAGTTTTTAATTGTTACATACTGATTAGACTTGCCCTAACTTATCCTAGACTAACCCAACCTGTATTGATAGATTAAACCTCATCGTAAGCGAAATTTGCTAGCAAGAGGTCCCTAGGACTGTCTCTAGAATGCAAGCATGTCTTATTTTTCTTAAATCGATGAGGGGAATTCAAATTTTTATTGAAAAGAACGTATCATAAATTGGTGTTAATAAGATGAATACTTTTTATAGGTCGAAGATCATACGGGCCAAAGAAAAAGTTATCGTTTATAGGTGGCCTTCTGAAAGCTCCAGAATGCGGAAAAAAAGCCTTTTAAGCACAAAAATTAATTACAAAAATATGTATCAAGAGCAATAGCATGTATTCTAGCTTGTTGTTCATACTTGGAATATCACAAGAAGGAGAACAATTTCATTAAAAATTCTAAGATTATTGCGAACAATTTTCTGGAGAGCTTTCGTGTTGGTTATAGAGCAGCCTGTTCGTCTTCCTCATTTCATCTCGACGTTTCAGCTTCACCTCGCAGCAGCTTGGCAGGCCATGCATATTCATGCATGCAGGATTTGATTCCTTGCCATGATTTCGCAGTAGCTCTTGTCATGCGGTAAGCCAGAAGGAGGAGGATGCCATGCGGAGGATGGACAGGAGGATGCCATGCGTTCTGGTGCTGGAAATACGCCCTTTCTATAATACGCCATATGTCCTTGTGCTGGAAATACGCCATTTCTAAAACACACCATTTATCCTAATGCTGAAAATACGCCTTTTTTTAAAATACATCATGCGTCTTGGTACTAGAAATATACCCTTTCTAAAATACATCATGTGTCCTAGTGCTGGAAATACGCCCTTCTTAAAATACGTCATGCGTCCTGGTACTAGAAATACGTCCATTATAAAATACACCCTATCTAAAAATACACTAAGTGGCCTAGTGCTGGAAATACGCCCTTTTTGAAATACGTTTTGCGTCTTGGTACACATCCTTTCTAAAATACGGCATATGTTCTGGTACTGGAACCACGTATTTTGGTCTTGGTGCTGGAAATACACCCTATGTGTGATCGGGATCCGGCGAACAAAATTGGAGTAATAAAGGCGCATCTCTGAGGGATCGAACCGCGAGTTACAAACATACATCATCTCACACTGACCTCAAATTTTACGGATAAAATGTCTGTAGTTCTTTATATTCAACTAACGCCATGCTTGATTCAAGTGATGAATAGTTAGAAATAACTGGGATTAGTTTTTATTTATTTAAATTGACGTTCGCATAATTTGAAGTATAATTCCAGGATTGACTATATTATTACGCAATTCTTTGGCGTGCGCTTCTAGGAGAATTTTACAGATCTCGGTGGCCACTGTGACATAATAGAAAAAGCGCTAGCCTCTCGTGTCATGGGTTTTATGTTCAAGGCCACGTAGTTCGAGCTCAGTGTTTCTTCACGTTGGCAAAAAAAGTTAGCCACCATTCCTCACTTGGCCCAGGACAATAAAATGGGTACATATTTATCATGGAGTTAGCGTCGTTGCGTAGTCGCATCAAGTATGAAGTCGGAGAAAACCAATAAATTAAATGACACGTGTCCACTTCATGGGGTTGATGCATCTTCTCATCCTTTCGGTCAACATACCAAACATATTTTGAAGAAACTTTTATGAAGTCTGTTTTTTCTTTCAGGCTAAAATCTTTGTTCTCTCTTGAATAGGAATCTTACTGTAAAGGCAATATACATCGTACTTCGTTGATAAATTGAGTTGTATCCTTGGTGAACTATATAGTCTACCTGAAAGTAAAATCAGGGCTTACGTTTTTGAAAAATATTTATTTAGTTCTAAAATGACAGTCCAAAAGCTAAGTCGTCCTGATCACATTTTCCAATGAAAACTACGCTACCTAAATACTATGTACTTAGAGCGACGTTGTGTGACATGTTGCTACGCTGAGCTGAGTAATGAATTCTCCTATATTTCAACATCCATCCCACGCCAAAAATTTCTCGGCATTTAATATGCAAATTGACGAATTGAACATGCGAGAGAAGACCTTGATGTTTTTTGGGTATTTTGTGAGCATAATAAAACATGCCCTGTAGCGCTCCCAGCTTGAGCTTGGAAGTCAGAGGCACAGCGTAATGTGCTTGTGAACCAAGAATTCGTTCTACAACACAAACAACTTACTCTGCTAGTGAAACTGTTCTTTTTCCAGTCTTATCAGTCATTTTTACGGCACTTCATTTAGAGGTTCACGAGCTTCATTGTTTCCAGTCTAGTCGTAACATTCGATAGCATTTTCGAATGCTACAAAATAATCCACGAACTAAATTAGGTCAAGTCGAGTGTGATACGAGGAAATTTGGATTGGTAACTCGATTGTTCTCAGTAGTTGTAGGGCGAGCTCTAATGGTGCTCCAGACAACGGAAAACTATGGAAAGAAAAATGCTTGGAGCGTTCGAGGGTGAGGCAGGAGCAAGGGCGAGGGGAGTGCTATATATAGAGCGGCTTCCTCATTGGCTGGGGTTGTGTTGCCGGAAGAGATCCCGGGCCAGTGTGCGGGGAGGGAAGACGCATCGGCAGAGCGCGATGAGAGTGAAAACAGAGCAGCGATTGTGCTGGGAACAACATAAGTTTGGAGGTGCTGAGGGAAACTTGTGGTCTGGAATGTAGTCCGGCTGGGCTGTGTGTTCATAGAAAGGGTGAGATGATGGTTGGAGACGAGAGGCTGTGATATAAGGAGGGGAAGACGGAAAGCGCATTGGGGTGGGGAAGATATCTTGAGTAGCGTAGCTGGGTGGTGTCGGAAAAGGGGCTGGAAATTCGGAGATATGAACCAGTGCGGAGAGAATGGGAAGCGTGGAGAGGCGATCTTGGATACGGGAGACTGGGATTTGACTGGGATTAAATAAATACTAAAGAGTTAAGTTCGGTTAATTATTTCTTCAGAGCAGCGTTCTAAAACTTCAGGATTAACGCGTTAAGGCTTTAAATAATTTAAGGAAATTAAAGGAGGCTCACGTACTTCAAGTTCAAATTCTAACGCGTATATATACTATACATTTTAGCATTTATCATACAGGAAAGGCACTAGCGCTACAAAACATTTAAAATTAGGCACCTTGCATGTGAATTTTATAAAGGAAGGTTATTCTCAACCGAAAACTGGTGATAATGAAATATGTCATCGCCATTTCTCCCTACACGGATAGTTGATATTGGAAGTTTTGCGTTCAAGTCTTGTTAAAATATGTGCCACTCGGAGCCGAAAAGTTACAAGAGGGAATGGATTTTGCTTCCTTTATAGTGAGTTGGCGAAGAGCGCGATTTTATTCTCTCTGATAATAGTTTGATTCACCTCGCCTCTGCTTTTCAAAATGTTAACAGGGAATTTGTATGTGGTTTGAATTTTTACATAATTTACGAATAAATATTTGAAATGATGAATTTTCTTCGACAAATGGATGCTTGTTAAAACGGCATATGAAGAGTTGAAAGCACGTAGTACCTTTTCGATGCTTGCTTCAACTCTGAAAAGCATGGCAAACAAATTCCATTTACTTCAATATTTGTGATCACGGACTCGGATTGAAACGTTGTCGCGTAGACGGACAGACACTTCAGTATCGAGAGAACTGCGTTCAAGATTTGGCATAAGCATTAAGATAAGATATAAATTCGATGGCTGTTGCGAGACAATGGAAACTGGCCCGCATAATTGAGACAAGATGTGATGAACAGTTCGTTTTGGCCGTAATCTTTAGCTGCAATACAAAATTATGTTGATTTATGAGACGAAGCAGATGCGAAAAATGAGCATTAATTCTAAGCCATATAAAGATCAATAAAAGAATGAATTATCATGGTGCATTAAATCATGAGTTAATCATATCAAGGTAATTAATTTTTCTTTTGTAGCCTAAAAGGTGAAAAAATACCGTCGGCACAACACGGTGAAAAATTGTCAAAAGAAGAAGCTTTTCAAAATTTTACATATCTTTTTCGAAAATTAACATTTTTTGGCAGTATATGGATTCATTGCTGTGCCGAAATAACGAAACGAATAAAAAGTAATTAAGTTCATTCCAGAAAGTGAAATGAGAGAAGTCGCTTAAGGATGCTGAAATGTTCGAGGCAAACTCGCATGAGACCTGTCACAATATACCGTATTTCTGCTCGTACACCCATCGCAAGAACCGACGTACTCTGAGTGTTCGATTTAATCAATCTTCTCAACATGCAAAACCATTAATTTGTCCAAATGTTTTGAGACCTCAATCGAGGTAGCTATAATTAATTTGTTTACAGTGTTGTGGTGCAGCTCGTACAAAATATTACCCACGGACGACACAGCCTCTCAGAAGCAAGCGTCTCAACTCGATAACTTGAATACCAAGCTTCTATAACGCTCCTGAGAAGGTGCTTGTTATCCTTTCATCTTGTTTGTCTCTCACTGAAACAAGCTAACTTACTTACTGAGAGACAAACGCTCTGATAACTACAGATCTACAAATCCCGATAATGCAACTTGCCCCGGAAATCACTGAGTTATTACTTAATTAATCCGCGGAATATTGGAAGCGCTCGTATTAAATTTAGGATACAACAAGCATGATCCTTTAGAACTATGTTGAACTATTTATGCAACGATTGCTGGAAATGTTTGTTTCAGTGATATTGCAGTACATCTGCTTTCATAAGTGAACGTATACTTCAAAATGCAATTGTTGAAAGATGTAGTGTATGAAGTATAGGCTAAATTAAATATGTTTTCATTAGAGCGTTTTTTTCCGTGAAACAAGAAAGGGCGTAGCAAAGATGAAATCGCACTAACACCACCTCAGGAGGTACGTATTTATTTAGATGTTCTACGCTAAATTCATAATTAGTTCTTCTCGCTGAATCTCAAACATTCGAATTTCACTAATTTCAATTGGAAATTTTCCCCGGGTATGCATGTTGCTTTGCCGAAGCATTTACCGATTGCGATTTTTGAACTACCATAAGACCTCCATGATTTAACTTAATATGCTTCATTGTTTGCAATAGTTGGTAACTCAAACACTTTAAATGCGGTAACGAAAAAATATCGATATCACTCTCACATACGGTCGAGATGAGGAAACTCTCATGAATGAAACTTTGAACTGAAGAAAAAATTCTATTCATCATCTAACTTTCATTGAGGTTGGGAACCGTTGAATTTTTTTCGTTAACTTCCATCAAAATTTTCGCAAGGAAGTCAAATAAGGATTTGCTGTACCAGTAGGCTCTTATTCGTGCCTCAGAAAATGTGGTTTCCGCGATGCAAAACACAGAAAAGTTTGGTGCACATGCAGTGTGGTACGTGCAGGAAATAACTCTAATCTAAAATGATGACCCACAGTTATTGCGATAACTCAAGCTGTTGAAATTAACAATTAGTCTCTTCGGAATGAAATAACTCGTGCGTTTTAACCGTGGGCTAAAACCGAAAAATGAATAATGCCCATTGTTTGTCACGTTCTTGCGTTCACAGCAAACGGTCGTCTTATAACGACTGACGGAAACATTATAATATTGCGCACTGCCAAAATATATCTTGGTGGAAAGAGCGGCATGGCTCTATAATACGCTATTTGTGAGCTGAGCGAATGACTGAAGAAACGATCACCTTTGCTTCAAAGGTGATTCAAATTTAACTCTTGATGCGCGTGGAGAGTTGGCAGGTGTATAACTGCAGTTAAGAGCACCACAGAAGTTTTAGAAGTCAGATTGTATTGTGTATGTGAGCAGACCATAGCGAATTCAACAAATTAGCTTCATGCGTTTGGTAATCGCGCATGATCAGTATAATCAAATTAAGATTTGGGCCCCGTACCCCACCCAGGAAGTGGACGCAGCGAGGCAGCCGGTCTGAAGATATTGTTTATTTGATTAATCATGCGTAATACAACAACAATAACAATAAAAATAATTACTCATTCATCTAAAACATACTACCGTTTGTTTTTACAAAAATTTTTACATTTTTTGGTTTAAAACGAAATGCACAGTCACTATGTTAGCTGAAGCCCTGAAAATCTTGAAGGTATTAGATCAATTTTCTAAGACTGTCTTTAGAAGGGATGAAACCTGCCACACTTTCATGTATGCTCAGTAAATGTTTTTTACACTGATTACAAATTGTTAAGGCGTATTCATGGACGATAAAAACTAGTTTTGTGCCGAAATAACGTATTATTGAGTATTTTATTCATTATACAAAAATATATTTCCCATGAGATCCTTACACAACTGAACGCACGATGCATTTGCTTGTCGCAATAATATGAAGGCTATAAAGCTTCACTAGGGCGGGCACTGCGCTGTTTTCCATATTATTCAACCAGTTATTGTTTGTGCTGTGTAAATTGTTCAGTTAGCTCACCTTGATCAACAAAAATAATTATTCATTACGTACCTTCCTTTTCATTCCTTTTTGGTAACATAACACACAACCCATCAATGAAAGCGTGTTGCACTATATTAGGAGTTCAATTCGAAATACATTAGCATGCAATCACTTAATGCCTAGGCGGTAATAATTATTCTTGCTTGATTGATTGAGAATGTCAGTTACTTCGATACTTACGTCCCGAAGTTATGTAAGTGCCTCAATGAGGTTGATAAGGATTGTCTGGGGGAAGTTTATTGCTATATTTTTCCAGTTTTATAAAACACTTTAATTTCAGCCCAACCTCTCGACTAACTTTGCTCCAGCCGTCACCAGGACCAAATGTATATTTTTGGAAGCACCTTGTGGCGTGTAGTATCTAGTTTATTAGAACTTGTGTAAAAACTTAGTGTGTAAAGTCTAGTACTTGGCATGCACAATAAAATCGTTTATATCTCAATCTTTTAATTATTTCAAAAGTAAAATTAAAATTTCGTTATTTTATGGCTCCATAATGCAGAATATTAAAGGGAAGCATATATATTAGCTAATTGTGAGATAAAAATGATTTCATCTCATATATGCAAAAATATTAGGAATATCTTTTCTGCTAAGCAGTTTAACTATGAAGGTTAACTTTCTCTCATACTCATTTCCCGCCCCTCTGTCTCTCTTTTTGGTTAGATTCTATTTGAGCTACTCAGCTGACCTTATGACCGATCCGCATTTTAGTTGTATTCTTGTATTCTTATTTTCCGTTTTAACTCACATTTACGATTCTAGTTAGTGAAGTTTTTGATATTTTAGATTTAGTCAGTTTTTATGTCATGTCTTTTTTATCTAGACACTTGTTTGAATGCATGAAGAATGAGCAATTTTATGATTTAGTCGTGTTTTTTATTCAATACATGTATATTTTGTACTTGCAGAAATGACTGATGATGAGCTGAGGCTTGAAACGTTTCATTAAAATGATTTTAAAGTTCTTCTTTGTTATAACCTTCATATGCAAAAATATTATACGAATCTCCGTATCCCATTCACATTTACTTGTTTTTAATATTACAGCAGTTGGGTGCTTTCTTAAAACATTTGTACAATTTCCTGAAATAAACATATATTCACACACATTTTTTGTTTCAAATTCTATGAAATCAAACGTTTTTGCCTTAGAATGCGTCAAATATGCAGCGATAGTGCATTTTTCCCTTAGCGATAGAATGAGGTATTCAAAAAACTTTGAAAAAATATTTTAATTCACAATACGTCGCTGAATCTTAATGCGTTAACAAAACTTTTTGATAGGCAAACCATTACTAACGCAGGGCCACGTCGCAGGTAAGACACCTGGACTGAGCAGAATTTTGGAGATAAGGGATTCCCATGATCAGGACCGGTGATAATTTTACAAGGTAGGCCTCCTCTTAAGACGTCGAGCAACATGCAATTTTTCCGGAAAAATATTTTCCAGCGACTTTGGTATCCGGGAAGTCCGGCTGGCGCCGGAGAAGGTGAACGAGACACACAAATTGGCGTCGTCGGTTTATGACTGTCCTCAAACTTAACGACCCGGATCAACTGCGCTTGGAATTTCATGGAAATTCCAGACAAAAACGCGTCTTTAACTTCCAAAAAAAGCTTTGTTCGTCCAGAGACAAAATTCGAATCTATTTGGATTAGATGGTTTGTGAGCTTTTAGCATGGTAACCTAAGTTGTGAATTTAGTTCAAAATACTTATTAAATTTTTGATTAACTTGTTTACTTCACTAGGAAAACATGGATGCAATGCATAGAATGTTTATTCGTATTAAAATATTTTTCATGAGATGCATTTCAAAAATAGTAAGCCAATGACAGTTACGGAAACAAAAGTAAAGAAACAGATCTTGTCATACTTCACCAAAATCTTGCTCAATGGATTCTATGTATTTTGTATGAATCTGTTGAAATAGGTTGAATATGATAGCACGGTCACATGAATATTGCCAGGCCAATGAATTCCTTTAAATTTTCACCCAGTAAAATTTCACAGAGCACTTTTTCGCTCTGTGCTATGCACATTCATGCCATAAATGTGAAGAACGAACGCAAAATACCTGTTTTTAACTCCATAAACTTTTCACATACTAACAATAATTTTCATATAATCACGTACTAAAATACCTAAAACACAAATAAAATGTTACAACCAGAAGTGAAAGTATGTCATCGAACTATAGGTACAGTAAACGCTGTTGAAGCATATATTTTGTCAGCTCATAAGTTCTATGGTGTGAGAATTAAAACTTCGATGCTAACGGCTGAGGTAAAATTGCTATCATGTTTCGTGGTATATACAAGCAATATATAACGTGTTTTTCGTTGAAGCAACGTCACCTGCTTTGTTGACAAGCATATATTCTGTGATAGGAACAACGAGAACTCACTATAACTATTACAGAGCGAGACACAAAAAAAGACTATAAGACAAAGTCTTTTTATAGTACGGAGACAAAGTCTTCATACTATAAAAAACCTTCCAGACATGAGTTTTAGAGTCAACATTGAAATTTTTTACCTTCTACTAGTTTCAATTTCACTTTTCATAATTCCAACGTAAACAGGAGCAGTACTATCCTATCCACTTTCCTTCAACGAAATAGAATAGAATAATTTAGAAAGTCGGCTCACTTAACTGGTCTTATTGGCACCGAAAGCTCGTCGCTTCAACGAGCGCGTTCCCATACCACGCGACCTGAACAGCAATAACTTGCCGCGCCTGGCGGCTTCCAGCCGAGGAGCTGCCAAATGAAAATTGCGAGCATCGAAAGTTCAACTCGTCAGTTCTGTCTGACATGGAAATTAATGGGACATGCTTACATATTTAAAGGGCGTACTAGGTGTGGCGCGTTCGGCAAGAGATGTTTTTTCCTGGCTTAGCGTACACAAAAGTACAGATCAGCGTTTTTACTTTCATTGCTATTTTCATTATGACTTGGCCTTAAATAGAAATATTCAACTTCTTAGTCAATCTCTAAAGTCACGAATTTTACTTCAAGTCGTAAACTCATCTTAAAATTTTCTTCGGGAAATTTTACTCAATGAGATAAAAGACTTCTCTACAGCAATATTTTTCTAAGGGACCTTGAGTTTTATGATGTTAAACTGGTCAATTGCTTGTCCGATGAAGACATCGACTGATGGTACCTCTGTTAGCAGACAATCCAGTACTCTGTGGGCTTCTTTTCCAATTTTCCAACTTTTCGGAGCTGTTGAAGTTCACGACATGTTAAAATCCTCAGTTACCATTTTTGCCGAATGGAAGTCAACTTTCCATCGCCGCAACATCTCGACGTCCAAACATCGGTGAAAATTGAGGAAATATTTTTTACCGCGTTTCGAATCGCTAAAACACTTTGTAAATAAATTTAGATATTTTAAATGTTTCGCATTCAAAGCAATCGGGGCGATGAACAAGATACATGCAAAAAATATCAATTTGAATGGAATATGATGGTTGGGAAGCTTTAACGATTTAAGAGATTTTTTTTCAACTGTTCCAATGAAAAAAAAATTATTTGTATTTTTATTAAAGGCAAATTTTAATGTGTAAATGTAGAGGGCTTCTGTTATTTAAATAAATGTGTTCCTTCCTCATGATATTTTACAAAATTGAGATATTCAAATAAAGAACGTGATATAAAGAGTTTGAATCATGGTACAAACGAAAAAGGTGGAAAATGTACCCTTGATACTTATGATCATTTGTTGCTCATGTATCAAGAGGAATAAATTCTCGTCCGGTGCAATTACATTGGTAAATTACATAGGCTCTGTCCAGATTGCTCGTTCTTCCTGCAGAGAGATTATTCCTAACAAGGAGCTCATTAACTTAATGATTTATAGAGAGCGTACAAATCTTGAGAGTAGAACTGTCTTCAGTTAATTTAACAAAACTCTTGCAACATTTTAATACAATATTTTCAAAGATTTTTTATTTATATATTCATCCATTTCATCATTTGGAACGCTTGTTTACATAACAAATTTTGTATCATGATTATTTGAATAACTACTATCTTTATTATTTAGAATTCGTTTCGAATAATTTTACCTTATATAAAAGTATAGGGAAAATGGGAAATTGTTTTTTATTCCAAAATAACTAACGCGGTATTTCTAAATGAATGGAGGCTCAATTTTTACGCACTTAGCACGCCGCACTCAACTTAGAACTGAGGACACTTTGAAAAACACGAAGAGTATTACGATTACATTGCAACTTACAGTTTCTCTAGCTCGGAAAGGCTTAATGTGCACTGATTTCTGAAAAAAGTGAGCGGGTGCCCCAACTGGAAATTTATAAAAGGTAATTTTCCTAACTCATAGATCTCATAAATGAATCTCGACAACTAGTTTTCTATCACTGAGCTCTTTAACATTTCCCATTGTTCAAAATTTCTACCTCGACGAGAACATCATATATATTTGCTATACTCTGTAGGTTGAGTTGGATCTTGGAAAGAGAGACTAGGCTTTTTCACTTAACAAATTACCCAATGCTTCACCGCAGTTGCTAATTTCTTCAGACGATCTATCCTTAGAACTTTGGAAACAGATGCTTCCAGATCGGATGTCTTTTTCGCATACTTCCTGCTCCCACATCTTGCTGTTTCAAAGCCTCTTATGTATTCGGGTCTAATCGATCGTAACAATCATGGAGCCATGAGTAGTCTGTGATTTGTGATAAATTTCAGGAGCGAAATGAAGTTAGCTCCAATCTCCAATCTACCGAATTAACCAGGCTTATGAACCAGTGCTACATTTTGTATCGTGTAGCTGTACTGCAAAAATGACGAATAAGACGCCCACTGCAGGACTCATTTAATTGGTTGAGATCTATATCATCTAATTTTGTTGGCAAGTGTATAATTTCGATGAATACTTATCGATTACGCGGAGAGGTGAGAGTGTGTGATGAGCGCATTTGTGAAACAAGCTTCCTTGCCTACCGGATTTTGTCTGTATTTATTTTTTCGAATGCTGACGGGGAACCAAAATTTCAACACAAATAAATAACATGGTGAAAACACGTATTTTTAGTCATTATGTTGTGTTGGGAAAGGTATCAATTTTAAAGTGTGTAAAGTTAATAAGTCAGTTATTCATTTATTCATTCATATTCATTTTGTATTTATTCACCATATACATATGTTCATTGAGCTGCTTTTATTTGTTTGCAACACTGCTGTGAATTTCCAAGCGATTTTCTTAAGCGATTTGTAGAAGAAGTGAGTTGCTCAAAGGTCATGTCAAGGAGCTATGTTCCCGGAGAAACGTTCAGTCCTTTCAGCTTATTCTTTTTATTTGAATTTTCCCCCGTATTTAGTTACTCTAGTGTTTCAGGGTGTGTTTTTATGTCAGTAATGTATCTGATGCATTTACAATGTTTTCCTGACTTTGTGAATGGCTATTAAGTTGCTGTGCACAGTGCCTTTGTTCTGTTATATTAAGTTCGACGGATGCTCGCTTTTATCATTTCTATGATATTCGGGCAATCCTTCAGTAAAATGTGCCTTGAAGATACGAGAGGTTTTCTCGATCATCTAATAAATTCTGCCGTTGATGATAAAATTTAATGTTTTTTAATAATTACCACTTCAAGCATCAAATTAATTTTCATTAGTATGAACTTGAACGCTAACTTAAGTAGCGAGTCCTATTGTTGCGTGAAATATCTAATTTTACCTAAATTTTACGTTTTGAATCGTTAAAGCTTCTTGTGCTGGGCGGTAATATTTTACTAATGGTCAAATATCGCTGGCTCATAGTAGACCACCAAGAATCAGGTGCTATTGTTTAGTAAATAAACAAGGTCTAATTATGCGCTAATTCCACTTTTAGTATGAATGCTCTATCACGATGAAAAAATCTTCAGAACTTGAAGCTTTATCTTCGTTTTGGCGGTCTGCTTTGAGCAAGGGCTTCCATTAGTCGACTGCGTTGTCCTTAAAGTGAGTGGAGTGTCCTCGGACGGCAACTGTCATTGTAGAAAATTTTGGATAGCATACACTTTCGGTGATCATTTTGCCTTTTTACCGTTAGTTATATTTTCTTCTTCAGGTTCTCATTAGTTCTGGAGTACCTGATTTTTCTGGACGTGAATTTTATTCGTTCGGAACCTCAACATTTGTGAAATTCTTCTTTGTGTCTCAAGAACAGTTAATTTGATTTCTCTAACATTTTTCATTTATTTAACCTTAGCCTGCGCGGTGAGCTCTATGGTAAAAGAATCGTCTAGCCAGAGAATGTTGACTACAGCTGCTAATAGGGACGAAGAGATGAAGTGAGCAAGCAACAATTACACTATATTGTATTATAAGGAGATTACGGTCGTTCTTCCCAACGTGTTGCCGTAAAAATGGGACGAATGCATTTCATGGCCTCCAAAAATTTTAATTTGATGCTTTAATGTTAATTTTGATAGCTTATTAGCTTAAGAGGTTGTGTTTTATTAAATGGAACTTATTATTGAGACTGACTTGCTCTGCAACGCGTCTGTGCATGCGATAAAAGAGTCAAATTCTAAGAATTTCATTATGGAAAGAAACGCGGGCGGCGCTCTCCGAAAAGCAGTTTCCAAGAACTAAATCAGACGTGTTTGGGCCATATTTTGTTGCAATAATTGTTCATTAGCCTCACTAATGGGCCATGTATGGGGCTTATGGGGTCATGGGCAAAACCATATGGCCCGCCATAGCTCGGCAGCTACTATTTTGGGGCCTCGTACGCAGCGTTCGGGCGAATATGGCACATGCAGAGCACAACGTAGGGCAGGGTTTGGCCAGTTCTAGTAACGCGTAAGTTCTAAGGTTGATGGTAAAATTTGAGCCGCGTAGCTCCATTTAAACGCGCAAAAATGCTCTTCATTGCATATACTCGTATATGGATATATATATGAAGACTGGGTATTTAAATAGAATGAAATTGAAAATAATATGATATATTAAAACAGCATGGAACAAAATGAAATAGAACAGAACTGAGATGAAATTGATTGGAATGAAATGAAATGGTACATACGGGAATGGAACAGAATGGAATGAAACGGAATAGAACGAAACAAAACGAAACAAACAAAACGAAACATATACTACTCGGGACATTATACGTACGTTGAGAAATGTAATGAGTTCTTGACTATTTCAATGTTATGATGATGTAATGATCAGTGTTTCGCTTATTTTCTGACGTAGTTGTGCTTATGATAACCGGACAGCAATAATTATATGCAGTATTTATAGAATCAATTAAATTAAACATAGCGATGTCATGCGTTATTTTATGAATATCTTGTCGATGAATGGTATATGAGGAGACAAAATCTGCCATTACACGATGTATATTTCTTAAATGTAATCCATACACTCATCGCTATAGTAAGTTTCAGCGTGCAGTGGAGCAAATGAATTGAAAATATTCTTCTTAATTATATATACCGATTAATGATCAGTTAGATAAGCAGTTAGCCGTCCTGTGTGGAAATAAATCTTTGTGCTTCATCAAACTTGATAGACTTATTTCACCCCTTCCCTGCTTCACTGGTACAGCAGGAATTTTTTTCCCTCTTACTTTACGAGCTCATAATGAACTTTTCCCTTCTGCTTCTCTGACATATGACGGTATTTTTTTCAGCTTAAAAAACGAAAAGAATTTTTTCTACTTTAAACACATGTGCGATGGACATTATCCTGCTGCTTCAATGGCACATGGGGAACTTTTCCCTGATTCCTGGTGAACTTACATTTTAGATCGTACATTACCACCCGTGTACATGCATTGGTTATCTCATTTATGCATTGGTGGTATATATATGCATCTGTACCAGACATCTATTCATGCGTCACTTACCTGTGTTGTATGTCCACCTTGTGAATTGCAGAAGCGATTCTCATTCACCCTCGTTGACAAACAACTTCATTAAATACGGTAACTTTAAACAAAGCTTCTATTTCTACACGCCTTTCATTTATTAGTAGACGACTACATCCAACAAACTAAATTGTATGCGGTTTCATAGCTCCTTTTTACATGCTGTTCCTGCTGTTTCACAAACTAAGTTGAAGTGGATATTTTAACGTTCCAAAAGGATTCAAAATCATAGCTTAGGTCATTTCCAGAAATAAATAAAATTATTGCACCGCAAAATCCAAAGAAAATTACCTCGATTATTTTAAACAGCTGAAGTTCTAGAAAAGTGCACCACTGCTACTCTATTCTTATGTCAGCGATGCCATCTAATAACCAGTATTTTACAAGACGCTCTGCACTTACGGCAATAAAAGGTAGCTTGCAAGAAAGTTCTTGCAATTTGAGAATTCTTCTTCTGCATCGCCGTCGTCTCCACCAAAACATCTCACAAAGATGCCTTTCTCTGCGGAAAAAGAGCAAAAAATACCTGACAAAGTTTGAGTTTGCCTCGGAAACGCAGCCCAAACTTCCTCAGAATCACATTTTTTCCAGAAAGGGAAATATGGATCTCGATGGCCGCAGACTTTAGCAGACTTGCTTTTATAGGAAGACGAAGATAAGAACAGCCGTGAAACTCGTGCTACTTCTTTGTTTCAGCCGCAGCTAATTGAAAGCATAGATCAGCTTGCGCTGAGCGCAAGAAACTGCTGCACGACAAACCAAATAATTATTTCTCCCTCATAGTGCTAGGGATCCGTCAGTTAATAAATCTCCCGGAGAATTTTTGTTGCGATCGACTATCTATCAATGAAAAAAAAGAATAGATTTGCGAACAGAAATGCTTTTCTTTTTCAAAATATGCTATGAGCGCTCAACAACAATTTCATTACAGTTATTGCAAATCTGTTGCGAAGTAATGGTCACTTACAATATTACTCAGATGAATAGAAGTTTGACTAAAAATGTAATTCAGAATCATGTATTACAAACATTGAGCGTGGTATTTTAAAAACTGATAGGAGAGATAGATGTTGAGAGATTATCTTTTCTCAATTCATTAAAATACTCCTAAAGTTTTTTAAAGAGCTTTGTAACTAACATATTCGTGAATTTACGGAAAATACTTGAATGACATCTAACAAAACCAATTCAAAACGCCACCATTTTTCAGAAATTGAGCTGTTGTTCTCTAATGAGATAGAAAGAGACATCAGCTCTCAAAAATAATCGAAAGATGCCTTAAAGGGGGTCCTCCAAGGCCCCTTTTCTCTCCGATGGTCATTTTTCATGTTTTTGTTGGAAAAGGACCCTTAGGTAGTGGAATATTCGGTCCTAAAATTTTATGGCGCTACGGACAATAGATCCCCCCCCCAGGGGGCGGGGTAAGGGGACCAAAATCTTTAATTTTCGACCCCATTTCAACCCCATATAAAAAGAAAACAAATGAAGAAATAGAAAATTTACGAATGTACTTTTGTTAGATATGTTCCAAGGGTTCTAAAACTGTCTTTGTTTTTGTTCTAGCATAAAAACTCAATGAGTTCTGTTCTTTTGAAATAGCAATACCAATGGACTAAAAACCAATATGTCAAATTTTTTCAAAAACTATGGCCTGAATCAAAAGAATGTATGAAAGAAATTGTGTTTCTTTTCAAAAGTTACATATTATAGTCAAATTTCATTAGAATCAGACTGAAACAAAAAATTTCATAATTTTTATGAAATAAGTAAAAATTATTTTTATTTTGTTTTGTCATGGAAATTACAATTCACAGTGTGAATATGAAGTTATGCAGGGAGATAATCGAAATAAAAATGAAAACAGTATTCAATTACATAAATTTTAAATTATATTACACTACAACAAAAAATTTTGTTTTTGGTCTGTAGTGTAAAGTTACTTACTTTAAAAATTCAAAAGAATAGAAGTCATTGAGTTTTTATGATAGGAAGAAAAAAAAGAGACAGTTTTAGAATCCTTGGAACATTTCTAAAAAAAACAGTGCTACTTTCTCAATTTTTACATTCTAATTATTTTTAACATAGTTCAAATATCAAAGATTTTGGTATATTTCATATATAGGTAAAATATCGCATATGTAAAAAATATAAAAAATAAAAATCCCTGAGTTTACTTTTGTTAGGAATGTTTCAAGGATTCCAAAACTGTCTTTGGATTTGTTCTAGCATAAAAACTCAATGACTTCTATTCTTTTGAAATGTGTATAAAAATGACTCAAAAAACTAATATTTCAAATTTTTCGGAAAAACTAAGGCCTAAATCAAAAAATTTTGCAATTTAAATATGTATGTCTTGCAAAAATACATATACTGACCAAATTTCAGACCAATCTGATCAAAATAATTTTTTTTAAGAGGACCCCCTTTAATTAACACCACAAGCATAATTGCGGGAAGACGGTGTCTCAACACCACATAACTGTAGGAAGACGGTGTCTCAACACCACATAACTGTAGGAAGACGGTGTCTCAACACCACATAACTGTAGGAAGACGGTGACTCAACACCACATAACTGTAGGAAGACGATTACTCAACACCACATAACTGTAGGAAGACGGTGACTCAACACCACATAACTGTAGGAAGACGGTGACTCAACACCACATAATTGTAGGAAGACGGTGACTCAACACCACATAACTGTGGGAAGACGGTGACTCAACACCACATAACTGTGAGAAGACGGTGACTCAACACCACATAACTGTAGGAAGACGGTGATTCATCACCACATAACTGTAGCAAAGCTGGTCTCTCTTACATGAAAAGCCCTTTTTCTCGAGCTTGAGACGAGAGCTCGTTGGAAGGCACCTTGAAGAAGGCCTTTCTTTTTTCTGTTTTGCTGTGAGCGTCCCGAGAAGGGCAGCGCAGAGCAGACAGTATGGCGCCTCGCTCGCCTCTCATCACCGCCTCGCACGCACCCGCCGCCGCACAGCGCGCCCTGCCGAGGGAAAACTCGGCGATGTCAACACAGCTACACAAACACAGTGAATTAGACGTACTTTGAAACACGAGAATGAAATGGAATACACAATAAATTAAACGTACTTTGAAACACGGGAATTGAAATAGAATACACCATAAATTAAACGTACTTTGAAACACGAGAATAAAATAGAAGAAATAGTAAAGTAAACGTACTTTGAAAAACGAGGATGGAATGAAAGGCTTGAGGGAAGAAACTGAAAATGTTGTTGTTGGTATGCTGACGGAAAGGTAGAAAGAACATGAAAAAATGGAAAGAGGGAGAAGTGTTGGGAATTGATAAAGGATTTGTAATGATCGCTTTCATTTAATGCAATGCTTCCAAGGAAACAATAAAAATTGAAGTGTACCATCGTACACCTGAAACTGATTTAGACTTTGAACTCGCTCCACTCAAAAACTTGAACTTATTTTTCAAAGTTGAAGCAATTACTTGTCTAGATAGCAGGAATCAGGCCTGGTTTTATGCTTGGTCGCATTAAAGACAAAATTTTTAGTATTCAATGCCTGAGAACAGAGGGCTAAAACCAGAAGACTAATACAAAAATGTATACTTTTAAAACAACAAACAATTTAGACTAAATGATATGCATGTGATACGGGATTTTTCATGTCTAGCCTTGCACTCCAAAGGTGTGAGATGATGCGCAGCGCTGTGCATATACCAGCAGATAGACACCAAGTGAACTGTTAGCCCTGCAACAGCAGCATGAAGACGCAGAGACAGCGTGGGTGCGTCTCAGTACGTACGTCTGCAGCACCCGACTCTCGAGGGAACAAAAGAGCGAAATATTTTTAGATCTCCAGACCTGGCTTGACCTCAACAGATTTTTTTTACCGAGTCCAAAACTAATTTCCAAAATGATGTCTGTCGTTTTAGGAACGAGTAATTATTAATATTTCAATCATGCGGAAACAGTGAGCCAATAAGTACGTAGAACAAGTTTTAATACTGTGAGCTTGGGGTTAAAGATCTATAAGCGTTGGGCTTCTAGCACATTCAAATTGCAGAAAACTTCAATCAAAGTTCATTGAGCCAATTTAGCAATTTTTTTGTGGTTTTTGAATACGGAAAAATCACTAAAATGTGAATTTTTAAAATTCTACGCTTGAAAATATGATCGCAGATATTTAAATCAACTGTCACCATAGCATTTCTCAAATACACTTTTACTCTGGAATTTTATTCGAGTTTCTGTTGTTGGAATTCTACCGCGTGGGTAAAGATAAGTTTTCATAGGCTGCTTTAGCCTATTTTCTTTAACCATATGACATGTTTTCATAATGCAGAAAATTAATCGTTGGTTCAGTCGCGTGTGACAGAAAGTTCGTTTCTCATAATATATTTTCCTATTCTGCTGTAAGGATTACAATTAGAATATATGATATGTTCCCGTAAGTACAAGTCTTACAACTACTTCTCATTTCTTCGTGACTAATATATCGAGTGATGAAAATACAATTTCCAATACCATGTTTTGTATTAAATCTCATTCATCTGCCGCAAGGCACATGCTTAATAATTACATACCGCAAATACACAAAACTTTTGTACTAGCTAGTACACGTGACAGCATGTCATGGTTGTTGTTGCATTAAATTCTGAAAGTTACTCATTCATTTTTCTTTTTCGAATTGGAAATATCATCGCCCAAGCCTAATATTCTACGGATCTTTGATTCTGAGAATCATATTAGAACGCACATTTACATGTAAGCATGCAGCTTTGCTCTCATGACGCATGAGCTGTTTTCAGAACTATGCACCTTGAACTACATCGTTGCCACCACACAGCCAATGCGCACGTTCAGGTACTTGATTCAAAAGCAGTAGCCTCTATAGAAAGAATATTTCATGTTGGAGTCCTTGCAAGAAATAACACACTCAACTAAGTGAAATTTTGAATCCCAGGAAACACGTAAATGAAGGTAGATCATTTCGAATTACATTATCAAAAAACAGCACTGGCTTTACATAATTAAACCTTGGGTTTCATTTCGTACTGTCAGTCAAAAGTTGACAAGAGACGGAATTCGAATCAGCCATTTATGTATAATGCATTTATTTTCTTTAAGAATAAACGAAAAATCAACGCGATGGCGTTAAAAGACTTTGAGTATGCTAACATGGGTGCTGTGGCGCAGTTGTGTCACCAAAACAGTGGGAAATCCGGATCTCGGCTTAAGCAAGCGTTGATAAATGACTTTAAAAGCTTGCCGAATATTTGCTCAAGGAGGGCTCTATGAGCAGAGTCCCCCACAAAAATCCCTGACGTCACCCTACAATGACATTCTTCTCTGAATAATCACTTGTTCCTCCTTTTCTGCCCATGAGCTGCGGCAGCACCAGCGCATCGGCTTGAATGAGAATGAATGTGCTGAAGACTCGTGACTGCGCATACAATGTGTATCATCAGCTGCGTGTGATGCAAACGACGGTAGTGGGACCCGGTACTAGAAAATGTAATTTCCAGACTAGGAATAGTAGTGACATCACCAACCTGTGGCCAGGGCATTCTGCCACGTTGACGAACACAATCATGGAGGCTTTCACCGCACGTTGCTCCAGGCCAGCGCTACCAATTCCAGCTCGAGAGCTGCGTACTTCCTTCAACTCCTGCGTGTGAGTTGGGCGTGCCTCAGTATTCCTAGGTCTGGGAATTCGTTTCATCTTGTTTTGTTGCGAATACCTGTCATGAACATGAGATCGACTCCACCCTCTTCTTCATGCATTTCAGATCACACCCGTCATACATTTTCAGAACGACGCAGTAAGAGAGCTCTGAAAATTTAGCATCTTTATGCAAATACAAGGAGAATTAATTTTTTCATTCCATTCTTATTTACCTAGAAATAGGTGAGGTATTTTGCTAGAGGGCCTTCAAAATTATCAGAGTAGCGCTCAGGTTTAGAAGAATTTAAAAATAATTTCTCCATGCGTTATACGTATTGATTTCCAGGTTCATTGAATAACAGAAAACTTACCATGTACTTAAATACTCTGCAGAAAAATTCGTAATAATCGACATTAATGATAAAAATTAGCTGCCCGAATCGATGCGACAGTGCTGAGAGAAATCCGTTGAATAGTGAACCTTTCAAAATAAGGCGTGAGAGGGTTTCGTAACTTAGGTCTACGAACGAGCTGACGTGCATGGATGCTAAGTTCATTTTTTATGGAGAGACGCACTTTTTATCACCAAATGAAGTATAAGTTGGAGACTTGGCTTCGCTCAAAGTTGTAGATGGTAGCTTGAATTTACGGCAGCCATTCGGTTTTTGACAGAAGTGGACCACCTCCTCACCCTCGTACTGTCATTAGGGTTTTATTTTTGCCTGAAAAATTTCCTTAGGCATCCTCCCTTTCAACAGCTGCAGAAACAATTCAGGGGACATTCAGTGGGTCACGTTAGTTTAATTAAAATTGTTTCTTGATTTTCTTCTTCCAGGTTAAAAATTTAAACTCGGAAATACAGCTATATGTAAGCATCACGTGATTGGTTATTTAGTTCTTCTTATAATAGTTTCACAAGTGAAATCTGTCATCCTTTCAGAAACCCGAGAAATGTCCTTTTTTGAGCATTTAAGTTGCATCTCTGGCACCCATCACGTATTTAGTACATTTTTCTACCCTTAACACGTGCACTTCGTTATGATACATATGTGTACCACCTGGAAAATTGCTCATTTACGTACCAGTAGAAATGGCTACCATTTTACTGATTTTACTCTCTTTATTTAAACGAGACTATGGCGTACAAGTTAACAGTTTTCGTCCAACTATATTTTTCCCCGCTTATTAGAAATGTTAAGAATGTAATCTAGCAGTAAAGATGGATTTTCAATTCTGCTTCTTGAAACTTAAGATAACCGATTGTAGCAACCGCGGAAACGTGGAGAACATGTTAGAATTAAGGCAAAACAGTTTGCAAATTTACCTATTACACTTACATATTCGGAATAGATAACTCTTGTTCATTGTTTCTCTGGTTTCTAAATCTCTAAGAAATTCTTAATTGTATTAGGTGAAATCAGAAACCAAAAAAATATCAAATTGTGGTAACATGAATGATTGCCACGTATTTTTTTCATTGATAAATCCATTTCACAAGAATTTCGTAATATAAGGTTACCTCCCGACGTTGAAGCCGAGATGTTAACATGCAGTTACTTGTAGGTAGCAATAATTATCATCTCATCTTCGGTATCCTATGAAAATATCATGATAATAAATACAGTTTCTCGTAACCTAGATAGAACATCCACCCAAAACGCAAACAAGACTGATTTTGATATGACAATTCAAAACAAGGTTTTGATTAAAATAAAAGATATTTCAATATGTTTGAAACAAAGAAATTATTTTCATTACTGGCAATAAGTTTAGTCGACCCATGAGGTAGCAATTATATGTGCCTTTAGAGTAAAACTTTATTGGTTAAATCCTTTAACCTCTGACAGCATCGCTGCATTTCGTTGGTCTGCGCATTAACGTAAGTGCAAAAAGAGCATATTAAAGTAATTTTTTCTGTTTGGGTAAGATATCAGAAACATTAACAACATTTGGAGTGATCGATAACACCTAAAATAATATACTTTATTTTTTCTTTTAAAAGCAATTTAAATATAACATAATTTATTTATAATTTGTACTGATTTCTCACCACAGAATTCTCTATACTCATTTTTTCATCAAATTTGATCAAGGTTTTTTAACAGAATTTTATAATTTCCCTGATTAATAGAGAGTAAAACTTAGTTCTAAAATTTAGTCGAAAATATTTTCCCCTTACAGCAGAAAGAATTTTCTCACTACGAGAATCTCTCGAGGCATTCTATTCTGGAATCCCCGATGTACAGATAATATCTAAATAATTTCCAGGATGATAACATCCTAAAATTCCTCTCCTCAATATTTTAAAGTTCCAATACATAAAGAGCGCAAGAAAGTTATCCACAAGTTTTAAAACTTAGTTTATATTCTCAAATGCTTTCGTTGGCATGAGTTCTGTAGAGATAGAGACAAGTGGCAGTCCGATGGCTCAATATCAAAAGAATACATACTGAAGATGAGGTAAAAAATCCCAGCCAAGCTCACGTAGTCCTTTTCGCAGAGTAAAATGTGGTCGAATATTGTCTTGAATCCGAACCTCATTCTTGCTTGTCGACTCCGTCCTCAGTCGCTTAATTCTCCTATTCAAATTTGATAGCACGCGTTACAATACGTCAGAGGTCATGGCTTGTCTTTTTGAAAGAAGCTCATTGTGAAAAATGCCTTTGAAATCTCGCCAAAAACGAAGCATGGTTTTTTGGCTTGACTATTTTCAGGGTTGATGCCACGGGAGCTTGAATCAATACGCGAGCTCTAGAGTCTTCTTCGCACTATGTTTTCATGAACAAACATTTTCACCACAGTAAACGTTTTAACCTTTTCTAATAAAAAATTAAACAGCCCAGCGCTGTTAAACTTGTTACTATCGATTTTGATTGTGAATAAATGATATAAGTGAAACATAAAAACAACTATTCATAAACAAAAATGATAAGTGTGTGTAGATACTAAGGCTTCGTCAGTTCTTTAATGAGACAAATTATATGAATGTTAGATGTCTCTACAAACTTTTATTTTAACAGCGCTCAAAACTTTGTGGACAACTTTTCAGAAGACATCGAATTCACAAAACTTTATATAATAGGAATCCAGTTATAAGCACGTGGATTAGTGATGCAAATCTCACAGAACTGATTTATTTGTTCGTGAACAATTGAAGCATTTTGTCGCCTAGAAGATCAGCTTGGCCTAAAAGTAATACGCCTATTTAGGTCTCTATGTCAAAATGACCAATATGGTTTCACACTAGTGGCAAAATTTTACTATTGCATTATAAATTACTCGAAGGAATAAGTCATTCAGCGAGTTCGTAGATGCCCGATTGACAGCAATTTTGGAATGAAAGCAGCGTAAGAACCTCATTCCTTCAGTAACATAGCGTATGCTAGAATCATTTGCGGAGTCTAGAAAATTTTCTGAACAAGTGTTCCCATAATGTTAGGAGCAGTGTAAAAAAATCGCTTTGCTTTTCTAGAACGATTTTGTCGATTATGCTTGGTTGCAGAGCTACAAGGATTTGATATTTTTAACCTAGTGACAACCGATCTGTCAGCCTGAATGGTGTACTACTTAGAGGAATAAAATATTTCAACTTAGATTGAGCTAATCATCGACGTCAGAGAAATAGAACCGGTATCAGCACTCAGAGAAATTTTGACACACCACGATGTGTCACCATGACACACCACGATGTGTCACCATGACACACTACGATGTGTCACCATGACGCACCACGATGTGTCACCATGACACTCAGGCAAACCGAGAACGCAAAGCAGCATTTAGCGAGGCAATTTACAGTTTCTGTTGCTGAATATTTCCAACCACTTCTTTTTTTTATTGGCCTAACTGAGTGTAAGTGGTGTGATAATTAAATTTGTGCATTTTTAATGTTAAATTTCTTAACTACGAAGTACATTTAGTGAAAATTGTAAATATAATAATATTTTTTAGCTCTTTGTTTAAATAACACTGTAGTTGTTGGTTATAAATTATTTAGAATTAATTTCAGTAGAAAATTTCATAATAAAATAAATAATTTTTGCCCAAACAAGATGTTATTTAGTGCACACCCCGTCGACAGCTATAATGGTTAAAAGTTAGCACACACTTATTTGCAGAATTATGCTGTTTAGTAAATTGAAGCCTTCCTCTACGAGAAATTAGTGTTCCCGTTATTTATATTCATTGAAATATGACAGAGAACTCATTTCAGCATTCTCATTTACTTGATCATCAAACTTTTCATTCGAGTGAAGAAAATTGCACTCTAATTGAATTCGCAGATGCACGAGTAGAAGTTTTTTTTGGGCACTATAGAGAAATTCATTGGGCAGATATATCCCGGAATTTAAGGATTCATTGTAAAATAAAAAGACAGCGTCGAGTGATCCTTGATTTTTAGTTGCGTTTACCTGTGAGAAGTATACTATCTTCTCATTTCAAATCTGTATTCATAAAAAAGTCATTCGTTCCACTTGTCTGTTACTTTTATTGACGACCCGTTAGCAACGTTGTGTCGATATCAATCTCATTAATAATAAACATCATTTCATCTGACGGTTTAAGCTGGATTAGCAAATATGTGCAGCTTATGGGAATTTTAGATCTCAGTATCGAGCACTTACTCATCAAGATATCATAACTGACAAAACATAGCCCATCGAACTGGCGCTGACACAAAATCGAAAATTCGGGTAAAAAAGCTTCATTTCAAATGGCGAGAATTAATGCCGGTCTTCCAAGAGGATTAAGAGATGGAGGAGGAAGTGTTAGAACTTTTGCAAGCTATTCATGTGCATGTATTAGTTCTGTTGCACATGTTTACAGATGTACAAATGATTCCGCGGTATGCGAAGTACAGTGGAAGGCGCTCTGTTCCACTACGGTAGTCGAAATCCACTTCGCTCTGTGCAGGATTGAATGCTGGAAATTATCCGCGTCGAGTTGAATGGGCGAGGTGGCTCATGCAAAAAGAATTTGAACTACTTCTTTGTCATCGATAGTGTTATTTTTCAGATGATTCATCTCGTGAGACACGAGGAGCAATTGTTAACGTAATTCAGTAAAAGTTAACGCACTTACTTTGGTGTGACTTTAATCTATTTCTAAACATAAAAATTTGTCAGTAGGTTAGATTTTTCTTAAACGTTTGGGCGATTATTTAATTGGGACCTAAATCGACCCAGAAAAGACTCTATCTATGTATTGTGGCTTTTTCAATGAAAACTGCATTTGTTGAGAAAAAATTTCAATCCGGCCAACTGCAGAGGAATGAAGTTCTAACGCGATGATGTTCCTGCACACTTCACGATTACTGCTAAACAGATATAGTATGTTCAACATTTAGATCGGTTGATTGATCGCTATAATGGCCTCCTCACCTGGCCACCAATTGACCTCTCGATCCCTAATAGTTCTGCTTTTTGCGACATTTGAAGAGTTTGGTGCTCGAAACACTTATCCTGTAAGAAGAAAAGATTCCAAGTAGAATGGATAAAGCTTTTCTGCAGTTTCGAGAAACACCAGATCTCTTCAAACTCGTTCGGCGATAATTGCAGCGGCGTTTGAGTGCCTTCACCAAAAAATATGAACAGCATTTCGAATATACATTGCAAATATTTTACATGATCTAAACTCTGTTTCGTACGTTCGTAAGAATAATTCTGTTCTGCCACGAAATACTCGAGAAAGACTTACACTTTAAGGCAGTTCGGATTTTAAATCCTTGCGACTCTATAATTATACATTACTGAAAGACTAGTTCAGGAGTTGAACGTATTTATTATAATTTGCTGGCATTATGTAGAAGTTTGTTTGAATCATCTTTTGATATTCTGCACACAATGGAGTTTGAACAAGGGAAATGTTGACCGTAGACTTCAAAGGTTCTGTAATTTCAGAGGAAAAGTGGTTAAAAAAAGTACATGCCAATTATAGTCAGAGCTCACTTAATGAATTAAAGCGGTGAAATGTCATAAGAAATGATGTTGCACCTGCAGCAAAATAAATGGATATCAAGGGAGAATTTTTTGAAGAGAAAGCTCGTTGAAGTCTTGAGGAGAAGAATATTTTTTCCTATGTCGCCCTGTAAAGCACAGAGAAGTCGAGTAATGAATAAAGGCTTTATCGTAACTATTTTTGAGAATTATTAAATTTATTTTCGGGAAGGTTTTGACCTCTGAAAAATCACGTCAATTTTTGTATGTATTTTTAAATTTTCCGCAACATCTCCACTGCTCTTTAATCTCGCTCTCTGGTCTTCAGAAATATCACCTCTGTTAATAAGTTCAGATGGCAAAAGCCATTCCAAATACCCAGGTAGGATGTTTCATTTTTTTTGACCAGGTAGCCTTATTCTGCACCTATTGTAGTTTTTTCGTTGAAAAATTCGGGACCCAAAAGAACTTGAACCGCAGACCAGGCTGCTTT
The DNA here is from genome assembly GCA_030386875.1 of Morinoia aosen. NCBI lineage: Eukaryota > Metazoa > Arthropoda > Malacostraca > Amphipoda > Talitridae > Morinoia > Morinoia aosen. The sequence goes on along the minus strand of CM059563.1, from coordinate 5,201,016 downwards.
CTTTCTTTAGACAGCGGCGCAGCACCGAGAGACTGCCTGTCACCTCGGCCATGACTTGCAGGCTGCAGGATGCGTCACCCCAGAGGCAGGTGCTGGTGTTCACAGCGGACCGCATAAGGCAAGGTCCGGCCGGCCCAGAGAAACGATCCGCCGTCACGAATATCCGCTGTTTAGGGCAGCGCCGCCCTTACCTACAACCTTCGCATCTTTGGCCAGATGAGCTGGAGGTCCATGCTTGGAATTTTATTATGGCTTCTAGTTAATCATCTGCTAGTGAATTCAGCTGATTTTTTTCATCATTACACGACACCGCTGGTCTCACTTCCACTCTGTTAAAGTGCATTTAACTTCGTTATAATTATTTCCTTAAGTAATTCCAGAAGTGGAAAAATTAATCGGAAACAATGCTCGTCACTTGTGACATGATTTTTTCGATTCCTTACTCTGATATTCAACGAAAGCCGTAAGATAATATGTTATTTAAATTTAATTCGTTAGGACAAAGTTAACGGCTGTGTTAATCACCAGCTAATGGACTAGGTAGAATCACTGTATCACAATGGTGGTCACCAGTTGGCTGAGCTCAAAACCTCAAATTCAAACGACGGTGACGTTATGCGATATTTTTAGAGTCGCGTCACCACTTCGACTCTCTAATAAACTCTTTGTTGTGGACGGTAGGGTTATCCTGTGGAAGATCTGAGCAATGGGAGATACAGCGCCAAGTTTGGTGCAAAAGCGTGTGTGCGAACTGCTACGCTCGCTGATAGCATCGCCTTTCCACTTGATGGAATGAGCGGATACCGCGCGAAGGTCGAGTTTTGGTCGGCATATCTACCAGCGTTTCTCCGCAGATACGCCGACAGCTTTGTGCGTTTTTAAAGCTCTATGACGCACCTTTACATGTCCTCTAGCAGCATTGTTCTGTTATTACATTCGGTGTTTTTTACTCTTTTGATGGTAGATAGTCTCGCATTATTTTTAATCATGGCAATTTTTTTTCTAATTGTTGGGTAAATTATTTGGGGCTAACTTTCCTTAGCGGGAATGAGTTTTTCATTTGATGAAAAAATTGGAGGCATAAAAGTCCTGCACTTATTAGTATTGATTTTAATGCAAATCATTCAAAACATGAAAAGTTAGGTAAGCAACTGAAATGAATGAATAACTTTAACAAAATTATAAAATATTTAATCAGGTGTTGGTCAAAAATTAATCATTAAATAAATAAGACTTTAAAGAGATTTTTTCCCCTATTGCGTTTGCGCACAAATAGCGATTTGTGCAATAATATTGTAGTCAACTTCAGTTTTCAAGACCAGCATGTGTCCTAATGGCATTTAAGCTGTGGAATATAACATGGTTAAAAAAATTTGATTTACAAATGAAAAAGCTTTCCTGTATTGTGTGCTTAGGGCTCAAACAGTTGCCTAGAGTGTCATAGATAACTGATCGCACATTTCTATAATAATATTAATCGGGAATAAGCAAGAATTTTTTCGTGGTCGTTCTCGAACGAACAAAAACCTTGAATAAACTTTTCAGATACTCAAAGATGAATTTCTTTGACACCACAGATGCGTTCACAGTCTTGAACTGCGGAGAAAACCCAAAGCTAGCGTGTATTTTTATGAAGAAACAAAAAAACAAAAAAGTTTTCTGAACTCAATAAATATTCCAATGTTTCGGGTATCGAACAAAACACCGGCTATGGACGTAGTACAAATTTCAGTTTAGGGAATGTTATACATACAGAAACATGTATAAGCATGAAAGCATTTCATCATTTGGTGAATTAGGGAAGTTTCATTCCATTATCTAACACGCCTATCAAATCAGTGTGCAAATTTTAAAATTCTTCCCATTTTAGAGTGAAAGATAATTTCAAATTTTATAAATTTGGATTCAATGCTGTCGAGCGTTAAAATAGGTGATGATCTGCCAGCTCATAGCTGGTGAGCATCGATATTTAGTCAACATACAACAGTCAAACTTTTCTAGAAATCTTTAGCTAACAAAATTGTACAACAACAAACATCGCGACGGATGACGAATGACGACTTCTTTTCTCTTTAGTACAACAGGTCGTTTTGAGCCTTAATAGTTTCCAGGCATAAAAACTGACTAAAGCAGGGATGTAAAACAAATGAGTTTTCAATGCTTAATAATTCGAATTGGACAAAGTCTTAAATAATTTAACCACATAACTACATAAGGAACCTGATGAACTTAGTATATTGCCCTCTCGGTTGCTGAGATGGTCTGCAATTTTACAGATCTATAAATTATGGTTCCCCTAACGTCATCATAAATGATCCATTCGCTTCCACTAAATAAGGCTTGACAAAAATTTACGCTTGAAGTGGTCGTGAAAGCCAGCCAACGACTAATAAACAGCCCGACGCAGTCGCAGATTTTCCAGTCTGTTCACGCTGGCCTTACTTTCCAGACCTGAAGCTTTCCTATCTTTTCAGATGGCTTTGACTGTAAAGTAGAGGAACTCAAATACTCGTACGGCTGGCAACTTCCCACTCTAACTTTTTCGCCGCCTGAATGCATCTTTTTCGCCGCCCAAGTAATTAAATCGCTCGGGTGCCGAAAAACATGTATGCTCCGGCGAAAAAGTTAGATTGGATTGTTACATGGATGAGCGGTTTCAACAAATCAGGAACCACTGTTCTAACCGGCAATTTTAAATACCTACTTAGTGATTATATTTGCACGGAAAATGCAAAAAGATTGTGATACTAAGTTCCAAAGTTTCAAACTTCATTTTATTTTATGGGCGAAAAAAGCATTCATACAATCCCAAAAAACATTATCCTCTCCTAATAACTTTACACAGACATGAATCACTCTTTTAATAATCCGTCATTTTTGATAGTTATCAGTCAACGTTAGTTTTTATTCGCATCCTCTATGTGAATATTTTTCATTTTAAAAATGTTTCATGAAGCTTTTGAGTGGACTTGACATTTAAAACAGAGCCACTGAGTTTAGTTGGGCGTAAGCCGGGGACTGCTTTGAACATTCTAATCTAATGACATTATTTCAATCTTATTTTTATTTGAAGCATAGTTTTTGTGAACTAAATTGAACACACACAGTAAGTTAGCAAGATGCCGAGTGTTGGTTCCATTGCAGTCGAAAGTTATGGTAATTTCATTACTTTATGTAATAAATTACACTTAATCTATAATTATGTTGAAAGAAATTGAAGAGAAGTATTTGTAAATGTAAAAACTTTGTGCAGTCTATCCGTAAGATCCGTAAATTAAAACGCACTTGATCATAGATGACTTTTTAAAATTTGAAAAAGTTTAAAAAGCAGAAATTAACACGCAAATTAATCAATAAGGGTCTAAAATTCACATAAAACCGAATAAATTCATAAGCATGTTGGCATGTAAGAATCTAAAACTCACATAGTGGAGATTTTATTCACTCACATTTCGCACCCAGAGAAGGGGCTAACAAATTTAGAATTCATATGAAAATTGAAGGGAGAATAATATCTGCATCATAGTTACCTGCGCAGTGTTGCCCTCATGTTGGTGAAAGGCACTGCAGTTGATTTATAACGGCACTGGTTGTGAACAATGGCTGTTTGGTGTTTTATGCAAACAGTTCTTTACAATAGTAATCATACGAGTGGATATTCCCATATTCAGAAGTCGTAACTCAGATCCCTGCAAGTACAATCAATGTGAAAGATCTGGTATTTCTGGATTTTCAAGGAACTAACGTCATTTCTAGCGGCACTTATTGATTTTACAACCAATTTTGTCACTTTGCGATGTTGAAAGTCCCTTATTTCGAAGTGTGCGTAGTTCCTGAAGTTTTCAGGCGCAAATATTGGCGAGGCGGAGAGCGTTCCTCACAACCCGCCCGAAGATTACGGAGCATCAGGAGGCTTAGCAGGGGTCCCAGGGTCTGATGGATGGTGTGTCCGTGCGTCTGCTGAGCGGCGCCTACGGTGGTAATTTTGCCCTAAATCGGCTCACTATAGCTAATGTCGTACGCTCTTTAATATGATTGATTTTAATTTAAGGGGGCTGTCACCGTAAGCAAATTCGATCTGCAAAATAATTTTTAACTCAGAATTAATATGGAGCACGTTCCCTCGCCTGAGTTTGCGATGTCATAGGAGTTTTTGGAAATGAAATAATAGTGAATTTTGACACCAGTTTAGCATCTGTGCTTTGGTTCTTCGCTTCTGGAAAAGCCAAAAGCCCAGACCAATGGGCGTGATTCTAAAGGGATGTAAAGTTTTTCTATCATGAAATATGCTATCGTACTATTGTCCATATGTACAGCGAATGACAAAACATAGAAGAAATAATTTCAATTTCAACGTTAGATCTTTTCTTTATTGAAGGTGTTTAATTCAAGCACTGCAGTAGTCTTTAACAAGACAATGCATTTAAGATCTTATTTTGTCAAAATATGATTGACTTCCAAAAGTCAGCGGAATCTCATGAGCTCTGCTCCCATATCGATGTGCGTCTTACATTCTGAGGTCACCATGGCACGTTGCCGGAACAATTTAGAGCACCTCCACAGAGTAACTACACTGATCAGAAACGAAGTATTTGCTTGAAGAAATTGCCCTGTCGGGCATGTTCTTGTGTCATCGAGCATTGTCTGCAAGCGTTACTCTGTTATACATGATTTTTCCAGCAATAATTTATTGTTATTTGCCATTACTTGACAGAGGCCTAGTTCGTTTAAAAGACTGACAGGTATTTCTTTCTTTTTATAATACTACATTAGTGTTTTTTAAAGCTGCTGAAATTCATTGTTTTCATGAGTAGTTTCTTTTCCTTTTTTCTGTATGAGGAAATACCAATTTTATCGAGTCGTTTTCACGAGCTACCCTTTCGTGTAAAAGCACTGACGCAGCAGTTATAGACTTTTTATTTTTGCAATAAATTTCAAGAAATAGAATTTTACAATAGAATAGCAATGGAATGAAATAAAAGAATTGCGTTTGAACTTAGCCTGTGAAAATAACGCCAGGGTAAAATGAGAGTGAAAGAGTTAAAATAAAATCTGCTGTTAAGCTAGAGAGATCGGCAATGTTACGTGCTGGATGGTGGCAATGTCAGGATTGATTGCCAATTCATTTGAAAGCACTCACTAATCGTCTTTTTAATGGGCTAAGCCTCAATTTTCAATTCTTTCTAACATCTATTATGCTACCAGGGGAAGAAAAATTGATAATTCGCTTACCAAATCACTAATAAGATATGATAAAACTGCATTGCCAATAAAAGTCGCTTGCTTCATAAAATAACCAAGTTTAACTCGTACCCATGCAGTTCACTTTTATGATCAATGTCGAAGAGTGTTAAAGTGAAAATGTTACCCGATTTTATATTCAGCAATGAGGAAGTTTTGTATATCAAATTCTAAATTGGTGAGAACCCAGTCTCCCTTATTCGCCGTCTGCATGCAGGTTTTTGCCACCAAAGTAATTAAATCGCTTAGGCGGCGAAAAACATGCATGCTCCGGTGAAAAAGTTAGACTGGGAATTATTTACCGAAAACTGAACGACTTTGTGCGGCACATGATCAATTTCATCCGTCAAATTCGACAGGAAGTGAAACATTCCTTCTTATTAAGTGCATAGAAACCCGATAAAATTTTCCTTCTATATAAATCAACAACAGTTATTTCAGCGTTAGGAATTTATTAACAATTTTGTTCCTCCTATTTTTCCAAAGAGATTAAAAAAATTGCTAGGAAAAGTATTGCCTGTGTATATCCCTCAATGGCATGCACCGCGAGGAAAAATGTTTTGCTCAAACATAGGACTTTAGTTAATACAAGCGACAACACATATAGTGGGGCGAGCAGTGCCTTTAGATGAAAATTTTTTATGATTAAATAATTTAGCTAATGTCGTACGTAATAAGATGTAATAATTTAACATATAAAAATATTCATACGGAATTATGCTAATAAAATGCATTTTTAAGTGCATATTTAAACATCATCTAAATCAGTCGTTATGCAAGTGCTACTGGTCCCAAATTTTGTTTTTTTTTGCAGTCGGAGAAACTTACGTGATGCAGCTTTATTTCTTCGAAGAGTGATTGCAGACTCGCGGTGTCGAGCTCTCGTGATGAATCAGTCCGCGCTGCTCTCAACTTATAGTAAACTGAACTACGGCTAAAATTAATCAAGTTGATGTTGTGGTGACTGATAGAAATTCTGTAGCACTTCTCACTTTCACGGCTGACGTTTAATGAACAAAATATAGAACATTGTTATTATTCTGCTCACTCAGTGCTTTTTTTTGTTCACACGATAACACTGAATTACTAAACAAGCTTCAATCAGTCACATATTTTTTCTGCTCTCTCTCTCGAACAGTAAAGGCGAGTGCGAGAATCCGTGCACTTTAATGAATAGAGGCACGGCTTTAATGAAAAGTAAAATGTATCGTTCTTCTCCTTAGGATTTAGTTACTACTGACGGTATCATGGTATTTAAGAAACGAGGCTATAGCCATTTCGTGCAGAGGAAATGACAAAAAAAAAACATAACATGCACTCGCAAAGAACTGAACTTCCTACTGTGACAAAACGTCAAATATACATATGCATAAGAAATGACAACAATGATGGCTTGCGCAACAGCCTTTCAAATTGAAACGCGATTCACAGACAAGTTAGTTTTGAATCAAAGTTCATTCACATGGTTTAAAAACTTGTCAATATTTCTATCATTTACTTGAAAATGAAGACAGCGGCTGTGGGACTCGACGTTGCACTACATTTCACCCCTTTCACGGAGCGGCCCCAAAATAGAACATGAGTACCATGACATCATACTAAATTGCAGCCCGCGGTCGTGTGGAGCATCCGTAACTTGTCAGTCCTCGTCCGCGGTATTCCCGGCCGAGGCGGCCCCGCCGCTGCTGCTAAGGAATTTGGCCGCCCTGGAATATCGGGAACAGGCTCCGTCACGACCGCAGGCCCCTAATTCAGGTGTCATTCCCCAGCCGCTTGTCATGGGGCCTCTGATTGCTGGGAATTCTGGAACCTCAAGCAGCTAGAGCAACTTTCAAGCCTTACTAGGGATGGAGCTTTTTTGAAGTCAGAAACGCGATGTAAAGTAGGAGATCATAAAACCTATTTAACCATGAGCTTACGTACACAGAATGACCACTCGATGACATGGAGACATATCATGGGCATGGAACGGTATTTTGAAAAGTATTCATCATTCGAATGAAAGAGTATTCCTGTTAAGGCTAGTTTTCAAGCCGAATTATTGTCACAGACACATTTGCAGGTTGAAGCTCATTGTCGGTGAAGTTTACAAATTAAACAGCCATTATAAATAGGAAAATATACTAAACGTTCGGTGCATGTCAGATGGTCCGAAGCCACCCTCTAGACTCGCGCAAAACGAGTTTCGTCCCTCTGGAAAGTTGAAGAACTTATCCCCGAAGACCAAGTTGAGCAAGTGTTCAGACCTGACGCTTGTACCGCGCTCCGACTGCACGGTGACGAACATGAAAGAGAGCTGGAATGTCACTTGTCTGGAAAAACATACCAAATACCGTTACTTCCCTGAGCATGAAAAAAAATGATCTAGTTAGATAACAAAAAACTTACTTAACTTACTTAGATAACAAAAACTTCTGCATTATATGTGTTGAACTTCCAGAAAGACAAAAGTAGTCTTCAGTCATGGCGTCTAACGAACAGTTTTTAAGACTTTTAAAGATAACTAAAAATACAGTTACAATTTGTCATATAGTCGAAGTAAAATTCAAAGATTATTTAATGCTCGAGATTCTTACTATTATTCAATGTAAAATTATTTTACATCGATTTAATACCTTTCTCCTATGGATTTTCTCGCTTTCTCTTCAAAAATTCACCACATTCCTAAAATTAAATGTACATTATTTTCCAAGCACACTCAGATTCCAAATGGTTCATTCAAAAAGCAGCAGCCAATTAAGTTCTTGGCAAACCTCGTTTCTCATCCTCCAGTTACGAGAATGGATCACCCAGGACTAAATTCAGAAATATAGTAGCGCTATTCCTTTGAGTAAATAACTCGCACTTTTTCCTTTCAAATTTGTAGATTTTTATACGGAAATGAAGCGAATGATGAAGCAGATGAGAGTCTGCTCTGCGAGCCGCATTAAAACAGCGAATAATGGAGGTCTCCGTCCCTGAAATGCTTCAATTGATAATTAGCCTGTATTAATAAAACAGTATACTTTTGTGGAAAGATCAAATAAGACTTTGGATACCCTGTGCGCTCTTCCCATAAAATCAGTTATTTTGTTTGCTTTTACTCTTTACGAGCACATAAGCTGAGCTACACTCTTAAATATGTCAATTCAAATATGTTCCAATCACATGAATACAATCTAGACTTTAGGTTAAAACAATTGTCCGTGCTTAACAAACTATATTTTTCATTGGATCTGAATGCACTGCAGGAACTCGAGTCAGAAGCCAGCAAAGAATTAAGGCGTTGACTAACAACGCAGTTCATACTTTCGAACTCCTCTCATGGTCTTCATGTGCGCGCACACCTAAACACCCTATAATAGATATTTTCACTGAGATTCTAAAAAACATGAAAAATTGTCCCTACTATGTATGTTGCCTATTTACAGTCAAGTTATCGATGAAGGTTGCGTCAAGTTTTTCAGCAGCATCATTTGTCGTGGAAAGATGCCTACAGCTGATGTGAGCAATCAGTATTACAACAGCACCAACTCCATCCAATCAGCCAAATAGCATCGCAGTCCAAGTCTATCAAACTTTCACCAAGCTATCTGCATCGGAGGTAACTATATAAGAGGCAACTGCAGATCTGCAGGTTAGACCCAGCTAAAGCAAATCTCCTCCATCGAGCAATCGTCCTCTGTGTTGATAAGAGCACTGAATTCTTCCGAGAAGAGATCCAGTTCGTTATCCTTACTCAAAGTTGTGATCCGATTAGATCCGATGTGATCCAATTAGAAATTCTTCCCCGTCACCTCAAACTATGGTACTTCCGTCAACGCAGGTATAAACAAATACTTGATCAACATTATGAATCGAATTAAGCATTTCATGCAGCGTAGCATTCAAGTCTGCTAATAATCTTGATATTCTTCGAATTACGCACTTCTTTTCGGAGCGACATTCCTGCATCTGAAACGATATTCCTTATTTAAAGCTCATAAAAACACACTCTGAAATTACAATGATTTTCTCATAGCATTCCCCTTCTTTTTCAAAGCTACTGGATGAAGATTCTGCTATTTCACATTTTCCAACCTAACGAAGAAGAACACAGAAAGGAAAGGAATGCAATAAGTTAATTGTGCATTCTCGGGAACTAGATACCTGAAACCTGTTTGATCACCTCTAAAATAATGACTAAATATTTCTAAAATAATGACTAATGACTAATTATCGATGGCAATAAACTAATTGTGTATTTTCGGAAACATGATACCTGCAGGCGGCTCGATTACCACTAAAATAATGACTTTCTGCTAAGGAGCTGCAAAAATTCCAGGTCGGTAATGTAGACATAACGCGCTCCACGCGGAGCCGGGCCGCCAGCCACCTAATGGCAGGGTGGAGCGGGACTCCAGCTCCACCGGCACCACCGCTTTTTATGATAATAATTTTTGTGGTCTTCGTGCGAACTATGAGCAGCATTTCATGAGCAGTCGGTACTTTTTATTTGAATGTCTCGTGCTATTGAGCCATATAGGATGAGCTTTTCTAAAATAAAGTCCTCGCAATAGCTTCGTCTTGTGGGAGAAAATGGGTCACGGCACTAATGAGAGAGTGTACTACTAGAGCGAATGAGATCACTTTTGATTGAATAATAGAAAACAGGTATGAAACATAGAGCGGGTAAGTAAAAACTCTTTTATTTGAGAGTTGATGAAGAAGGCACACGTATTCATATAATGAAAATTTTCACTGATGTGAAATCTGTAGTGTTTTCTCTAAGAAGCGCTTGCTGGTTAGAAAAGGAATTATATTTACCTCAGTTAATTGAAGGAACAAGTTCTTGGTTACGGAATTATTAGAAACTTCCTTCGACTTCGGTACGTTAGAGTAAAATTGTACAAAAATACTGGAGGACACAAGCTAATCTCTCAGTGAAGTTCAACCAATGAATGAAAATGAGGACGAATATTCATAGCCTGTTTTGCTACGCCAGGCATGATGAAATGAAAATGAGCCTTGGAAGTATGAAGTGATAATCACTACTGGATTGAGGTTCACAATTTTTTGAAATTCGAAGTACTGATTTGAAGTTCGAAGAAAAAGCCCGTGATGTACATGGGATTGCATCAATGTAAAAGAAGTTCAGAATCTCATGCTGTACTGAGCTACGCTTTGAAGCTATGAATCAATGTTGAATGATTGACTGAACCTTGGTTTACTGTCTCGATTATCACTGCCCAATTGCTTATGATACATGCTCTACTCAAAATGTAGCATTCGTTTCAGAACTTAAGAACAGAATGGATAAATGACAGTTTCATGAAATAAAATAAAAAACACTAATTCATAACAGCACATGTGCTAGTGCAAGAGAGCCAATAATTCTTCCTAGGAAGTGATAATCAAAATATTAAGATATACAATACATGAAATAGCTAAGAAAATTGGGACAATTCTTAACATCACATTTTAGAACGTTCTTGTTGGACGTCCTGCTCATCTACAAACTCAATTCGGTGTGCCTAAATTAATAGTGAATACATCATGTAAGAATAACAACCATTGAACGTTTTTCACGATGAATCTTGCAGACGAAAATAACATTTTTATTTTCGAATAAACGACATGGAAACTTTCTAAAAATACATATAACAGATGCTACCTGATTACAACACCCGAGTTACGCCAAATGCGCACAGTCACGCCAAAAGGCATAGTAAAGCCATGGATCACTAAGAAATTACCTCCAAGATGAGAAACACATATTGAAAGAAAAATATTTCTTGAAATCTATTCAAGATTTTATAACCACATCAGACTAAACAGAGCATCTAAAAGAGTTACATCACTGAAAAATTCACTCAGTTCAAGAGCTATTAAAAAAACATGTGGGGCCTTTTAAACTCAATATATGAATCGAATAATAATCCTTACGCAGAACAAAAACTACTGTGCGAGATAATGTAACTTATTTATTTTATGTAACCTATCATAATGAGAGAGACACCACAGGCATATTCAATAATTATCTTGTTAATGTGGCAAAAACTTCCCTAGAAAATAGACATCGATTCGAATAATCACTTCCTCCATTTCACAGATCTAACCTCAAACCACTCATTCTTTCATAATCCAGTGAATGCTTATGATGTTTTCAAATGCATTAACGCACCAAAAAATAGATCAAGCACAGAAAATAATATTCGTTGTTGAAGTGCTTGAATACGAAGCTCTTTTGAATTTGTCTGATGTAATGATAAATAGATCGTTCTCTTCCGGCATGCTCCTTAAATTCATTAGAAATTGCCACAGCAACCTCATTTTCAAGGACGATGACAAAACTTGAGTAGTAACTATCGACCAATCTCTGCATTGCCTATCATTCGTTAATTTTCGAAATATAGTATCTACTCGTAGAGAGGTATACTCATACATCAAGCTTAACTTACATTTCATGATTAGCAATTCGGTTTTTATTTACAAAAATCAACTCAATCCAATCCACATCACCTACGTTTTTTTTATTCAAATGTTGATGGAGGAAACCTAAATATTACTTTCAATTTTCCTCAACTATAAAAAGTACTTGATTGTGTACATTACAACATATTCTGTTACCATGAACTATGATACTATGGCGTAAGATGTCGTCCTTATGAATGACTCAAATCGTACTTCACACGCAGTTAACAATTAATACATTGCAATGGACCATTCGAGTTAATGAGCTGCAGAACATAACTCACAGTCACAGCGTCCCACAAAGATCAGTTTTCACGCACTTGGTAACCGATATTATTTCAAAATCAACATCATTCTTCAAGTAAATACTTTCTGCATTTAAAGGCACATTATCTACTAGTTTTCCAAGAAAAAAAGGCGTTTAAATCTAAAATCAAAAAAATAAGTAATTAAAACGTGTTTTGCTCCGACTCAAAGCTAACAAAATCTGCATGAATGTCAACAGCACCTATTTCATTATTTTTTCGCATTGTAAGAAAACACAATACTCTAGCCTTTTGATTAGCGACGAAAAAATTCAAGAGGCTGAGAGTAATAAATTTTTGAGATCAATATTTCATAAAATTGTACTTTTCCAGACCAAATCAATCACATTCGCATGATCGATTTAAATCCGTTCGAATTTGGAACATAGTAGAGTACACCATACAAAAGGCTGGCGTGAAATCCTTTACTGTGCATTGATCATCCCTATATTCAATGTGAGAGTGTAGCCACGTAGCCACAGACAAAAGTAAAACTGACACAGCATTCAAGCAACAAAAAAAGGCCATTAGAACGATCTCCAACGAAGCAAACAACGCCCACACTAAAGATTTCACTAAGAGCCTAAACATTCTAAAACTATCTGACTGCTGCCGATTTTCTCTCGGAAATTTCATGCTCAAAATACTCAAATCCAAAGAGAACTCTGGACTTCGACAGCAAATTGAGGCTCAAACTGACTCTCATGACTACTTGACGAGAAATACAAGGATGCTTTTACCACCGTACTAATCAAAAGGTAAGCCTCGCAAAAGTTCTTTTTGCAGGCATCAAATTCTGGAATTCTATTCTCAGCGATGTTTGCGATGCTCCCACTTATTAAGCATTTAAAAGTGAATCTTATCTGATCTCCAATTACTAGTCAAATTTATGACAAATAAAGATTAGAGAAGCGAGGCAAATGAAGAAAAATCAAACACAATTTTCTCTCCGAATTACACACATTCCTCACTATGAAAAACGTGCAGGATGAAACTCTAACCGTAGAGCTATAGAGCTACCAACAAAATGAGTATGTGTGTAGGTGCTTTGTAGACTTATATATAGGTGTACATGTACGCTTACACACGAATAAAATATTTCTGAGGAAAATCATCGAGCAAACTATCAAACTGTATTTTTTCTTATTTTGAGTTCAATACACCGTGTATTATCTACTTAACTAATTTCAAGTTAGATCCTTAAGTATTTTGAGTTTTTATTCATGTTACTTTTGAATTCGGAGGAGCCTCGTGGCATAGTGGCCCCAAAATGCTAGTATTCTATGACTGTTAGAGCAAGCATATTTCTGAGTCTTATATGTAAGAAAAATGCACATGCTTGTGGTTAAATTACATATAAAAATCTTTAAAATCTTTAAAATATTCTTTTTAAATGATTTCTTTATTAATTTATTCTTTGTCGTATTCTATACGTGAGTTTGTCCCCTAGAAGTGAAATTGTGACATATGATGTAAATTTTATTAATAATGAGCATCAGAAGATAAACGAATTCTCAACTCAGACGCGAATTTTGCATTGTATCTCTTAATTTGGAATGTGTGGTGCCTGATTTACCAATAAAAAGGGGAGAAAACAAGTTACACGAGTACCTAGGAAGTTTTATAATAACTATCATCAACGGGAAAAACAGAAAAAGTATTTTCTTTAAGCGCCGATGAGCACAGTAGAAAGCGTCTCTAATCAACAGACAAAGAAAATACTTCGAAAATTATAAAAAAAATACGAGAACTTAATGTTCTAATGACATGTTGCTATTCAATAGTTTGAATTTTTTGTGAATTCTATTTTCACCCTTAAATTATGCAGTATCTCTAACTTTAGAATGAAAATTAAAGAAAACGGGATACAGGGTACTCAATGTAACGGCAAACTCTTCATCGTTCGCGTGTGGGGCAACTATGGACACTTTATTATCATGGGAGTTATTAAATTTATTGACGATTTCAGGCGTACGACTAGGGGCAGCTATGCGAATAGTAGTGATCCTTGTTATGAATATGTACCAAGCAGCATTGGAAAATTATTTTTTACATTTCCTGACAGTTGGCTTGGAAATACAAGTTTTGAATTCGAAGTTAGATTCACGTTTTATTGACTATCAAATGCAGGAATAGCAAATGTAACAAAACTTATATCCTCAGAGCAGCACGAATTAAATAAACTAATTTGTACATTCAACGAAGTTCACGTACTCCAATTCACGGGTACATCTCAAATCTCCAGCCTGGGCAGCCGCACTCCATCGCCAAACAAGTAACTTCTATTCCTGTGGAAGACAGGCGTCTGGTCCCTGCTTTCAAAGTCAGCTTTATCAGGCTATAATTTCACAAATATGTACCATGAAGCCTGTGCAGAAAATTAGGTAGACTGTTTTTCGGACAATTTTGACATTAATTTCGTTGAAGTTATATTTACTCCCCAGTTATATTTGAAGACCGAAAAAAGAAGAAAAGAGTCAAAATGCAAAAGTTGGAATAAAATTTCAGCATATTTATTTTCATTTTTTTTAATTTAAAGATCTCTATGTCGAATCGAACGAAATGTCACAATAAGTGTTCTTATATCTATGATAGTGGTTTAATCAATTGAGAGTAACGCCTCAAAAATGTACTCCCTAAAAGAAATAAAAATACAAGCAACACTCTGTCAGTGGACAAACGGAAACGTTGAGACGTTGACACAGAAACGCTTTGGGTCGCCTTATGTTGATACTCGAGCCTACACGATTGCGCTATGATAAATATTGTTAAAGATATGGTAAGTGAAAATAAGTAATGGTGTCTATGAAACAAATGGTCTACTGCAAAGTAATTTGGTCGAAGGAATATGGTGCGCTAATCGAAGAAAACTAACTAAATGCATGCCTAATTTAAATTATCTGGTACAAACTGTACAGTCATTAATGATTTTCTATTTATTTAAAAGGATTAGCCGATATAACTAAATATTTCAATGTTTACACAATTTGGATTGTACATATAAGTGCGATAAATCTTTTATAAATCCTATGCCCTATATAATGCTCATTTTATTCATTTATTTAAATTTTTTAAGCACAGACGCATGTGATGCTCCCAGGGATAGCAATGATTCTTTTTGTAAAGGAGCGAGTCATTTTACTAAAACTTTTTTTGGTAAATAATTGTACGCTTGTTGGTAGCAGAGCAGTTAATCAGTGTTATAGTCAGTATTTTCTGGTATTTTTTATAAAATAAAAAATTATTATTATTCGCAAAATTAAAGTCTGTTTCGCTCGTGTACTTGAGAAAAAAGGTCTTTAAATAGATAACGCAAAAATGAACAACTTATCATTTTTCAATGAGAAAATCGGAGAAAATCAGGTTACACTCTAAGCGCTGAACAACTTTCAAGTTTAGGAAGCACTATCCGCTAACTATTTATTCGTTACATTCAACATTCACGGTTTTCTCATTAAACAAATCGTCCGTTTGCCTGTACGTCCAAATCCGCTATCAAATCCTCTATAGTAACAGCTGCAGTGACCTCTTCAAAGTTTACAATTTGTCAATACGTTCCATTTAAAAAGATGAACAGGATCTTCGCATTTTAGGGTCATTGTACATATTCACTAACAAACCTCATTGCCCTTACTTCCTAACATTTCAGCATGCTGGTGTGAGTGTGTACTTGGGTGTTTGCTTACGAGCGCTTTCTGACTGTTTTTGTGGAAGAACAGAATTCTTAAGTTATGTGAACGTTCTTTTTAAAACTTAAATAACCTTCTAGCATTATTTATTGCTAGCTTCATTATTTTGTATTATCTCCTGTTTCCCGGCACTGATGATGGAACCTATGAATTCTGGAACGTTTGAGAGTAAATCTGTTTTATTACGATGCTGGTACTTCTTTTTATTTTGAGTTTAAGTGTTTGTTTAATCCCTACTCCCTAAAAAAGTATACCGACATTGATACAGAAGATAGAATAAAAACATCGTGACAGATTAATGTCATTAAAGAGTTAAAAATGTGTTTAAAATTGCTACATTGATGTTAAAAATCGGCAAGTTATGAAGGAAAAGTTAACATCAATAAATAAAGTATAAAGTTATGAAGGAAAACATACAAAAGTTGATATTTATAAATTTTAATATTGGAATGCATTCGTTGGAGCGTGTGATTCGAAGTTATAATTTAGGTTTTATTATTGCAACTAAAACTGTCAATTCTACTTCCCATTTGAGGAAGTAGATTCCACACCATACCTGATTCTTTGTTTTCAGAAAATGAAAGAAGTTTAGCTATTTTTCCAACCGTTGTGTCGTGACGAAAATAGAAAAATTGGGACTATGGACGCGGTCTCGTGACGCGGTCTCCGTCGTTGATGAAGGGTGAAGGATTTGCAGGGCAATTTAATGGCAGTGTTCCTGTACGGCGGCACAGCTATTCTCTGGTTTACGTACTTAGTACGTTGAATATTATCATATTGGCCATTGCCGTGTTATTATTAATAATTGCGCTGAAAAACACACAGCGTAAAAACAGAGAAAAATTGCAGTGAAAATCTGAAACATCTTTCCCGTTTAACTTTACAATACAGACTTACTATACATACAGTTTTCGCGGTAGGTCTATGAAATGCGACTTAAAACGATGCTAACAAAGAAAATGCTTTAATGCAGGTAGAATATTAACTAACTCAAACTTCGGTTGTTCGGCTTCATAAAATTTAGAATACTGAGTGCAGTAGCAGTGATAAGTTCAAAAGCGCACAAACAAGTGTTCGATTTGGCAGCTAAGCAAAGCAGAAGTAGGTGATATCACAGTAAAGATTCACCATGGCAGAGACGCGAAATGGAGTGACTCGTTCTCCTTATATCATTTCGCTATTTGACAATTTTCATACGCTGAAGTAGCTTATTCAACAGCAGAGCAGATGAAAATGAGAGCCTCATGTACCAGGACAGATGGCAGCTATGCCTAAGACATCATTCCTCCAACTCGTATTTTTGTTCGGAGTTTGGAATGGAAATTTTTTAAAACATATGCATTACTCTAAAGGAGGTAGAGAGACGAGAACGCGTATCAGGCTTAACTGATAGGGAATCTATCTGACATCGCCGTCCAGCCTAGTTTATTTAAGAATGGGGTTGCGGGAACGTTTTCTTTAATTTGCCTTTGCACACAACCTTGGCTGCAAACTTCTTTCATTTTTAAAATTTCTCTTAAACATTTCCTAAGACTAGAATGCAGGAACTGAAACATGATATTAACGACAGAATTCCCAATGATCTAGTTTTCTCATCAAGTGTGCTCTTAATTCGATGAAAGGAAAAACATTAAAGTTTCTTTAATTTTACTGTACATTGTTTCCAGGTGTGATTTGTTCGTGTTTTGTTAAACCATTTACCGAGGTTTTTTGATTTGTCTACCGTAAAATTTTCAAGCTCGATTGACTGTTTCAGCCGCAAATATCTTCAATAAGTACCATTATTTAGACAGGCCAGCATCCAAACTTCCCTGCAGGTTTGATAAACTTAAATTAGGTGAAAATATTGGAATAAATTACGCCTCTGAGACTTCAAGCCAGACTAACGCAGCCCGCGTTCTATCATGAAAAAATGACACTAAACTGATCGAGAAATCATGAAACAAATCAATGGAGGGATGTCTTTGATGAGCTTGGTGAGGTCGTTGGTAGTTCCAGCATTGTAGGTGTTAACTTTGTGGAAATTACGTATACAAATACTTCACTTGAATAAAATCGAAGGAACTGGTTCTTTTTAATACGGCCTAAGTTAAAGGGAGTGGAAGAATATGAATTTTGTAAAATTTTTCCATCAATCCCACTAACTATTAGTTGAATACGGGGGTAATAATGAAATTAAAGTATTATTAAATGCTGGTGAGAAATAGAAATTACCGGTGAGTTGATAAAAGCGATTTCAAAACTCAATTAGAATTATTCAAACTTATGGTAGGTGAAAGTATACTCATTCTGCCCTCGAGACTGTCGTTGCAGGAAGGTGTTCAGGAAAAGTGCCTGCGGGCCGATCATCGTGAAAAAAATTGCTCTCATTATTTAGCCCGCAAATGATGAGTTCCAAGCAATGTTCTCAAAATTTGATGACGAAATCTTCAAAACTCTAAACATCCATTGTAAAGGGAATGAAGTGTCAAAATTTGATTTTGAATGGTAGGCTTACGATTGCAACGCTTCAAGTACTTCAGATCTAAATCGAAATTGTCTTTTTTAACACAAAGTAATAAGTAATGTTGCCCTAATACACAGATCCGGGAACGTTAGGAACACAAGGTTATAGCAAGATGTAAATAATGCAGTTTTATGATAATGACTAGAAAATAAAGTGAGGGAGTGAAGAAGGCCATCGTATTCTCTCATGGTTTTCATGGAGTGATGTCACCGATGATTTTAATACCGTTCCCTTGGGAATCCCTTGTAACTAATTCCTGAAAACCTTGCTGAATACACGCTCGTTTTGGGTGCCTACAAATTGTTCATGCAGGATAAAGAAGAAAAGCCGAGACTACCCAGCCGGCGAGTTCCTCTTGCAGTGCCGTGTGCAGAATATGGGTGGCCACCTCGGCGCTATCTTGATTGCATCTCCGAGTGTCTTTCTCTAGGCCAGCAAAGGCGTGTTCGCGGTGCTAAACTATTGAAGTTCCTGTAAGCTTGCTCCTTCGCTACGTCTTAGGTTCCTCAGAGCTGAACAGGATGGTGCTGGAGTTCCTCCAGGGAGCGGTTATTCTAAGAGCTGGTTCCTGTTACTAGCCGGACGTGGTTCCGACGCACGTCATCTTCACTTGGGCTCAGTATCTCACGCTGACTTGCATCTAAAACTGACTGGTGCGACGTGGTAAAGACGTGCTGTTAATGCAGGCTCCACCCTGCCTGATCACACTGATAAATTTAGCGCATTACTGGAAACTGTGAGAGAAAGTTAAAAAGGAGACGGATTAAGCTCAGTAAAATGGTGAGTATATTAATTTACACAGCATGCTACGTAGACGAGGATAAGTGTATAAATGCAAGCTAACGCGGGGAGAAATTAGTTCAAAGACATTATGTTTGGTTTGTAAATGTTTCCAAATGATATTTGATGTAAATGTTCACTAGCATTAAATTTTGAGACCCAATAGGAGCTGGAAAAGTTATCATGAGTTCGCTCACAAAGACGGTACTAGTTGCGTAGCAAAATATCTCAAGTAAGTTACTTCAGCTATTTTTACTTTTACTTCTTAAGGGCTTACTATAAATTTAGGATGAATGATAAGAAATCTACATATTTTTTAGGTTGTAGACTATAGCTCGTTTAAATATTTACGTTACTAGAGCTAGAGAATTATCAAGTTCAAAACATTTCTTGTAAAATTTGCTGCATCAGTGAACATAAATCATAAGTACAAAATACAGTTCAAAATAAATATGAAAGCCGTTAAACAACAGCGTTGAGTACTTAGCGCCGATAAATTTGAAAAACTGAATCTCTTTTAAACGATTAAAATTTACAAAATAGTTCTTTAGCGAGAGGTTTCTGAAACCTATCTTATTTTTTGACTGACTGATTGGCTGGTATGTTCTACAAGTTTATTATTTCACCGACTCCATGTAACAAGATGAACTTAAAAATTCTTCGTCTACGAACTAATTTTACCGTTGGCGGTGGCCTTGCGGTCAAAAGTATTCACTTTTCGTGAAGAAGGTCGTTAGTTCATGCCTAATGCCAACTATAACCCGATGTTTCTTTCAGATTTGAAAAAATAAGACGTTAGCCATAATTTCCCCAGTTTACCCAGGTATGGGAACTGAGTACTCTTATCTTCATATCTGTGGTATCACAAGCTTATTCTTTTTAGGTAATTTGAAATTCATCAGTTGCACCTAGCCCCTAATTCGACTTTCGAACCAGGGTTTCGAGGAAAGTTTTATAGCTTGCGACATATGGCAATTAAGATGCAAACTCAGATAAACATGAGTCGCCAAAAAATATCCACACCATACCTGATTCTTTGTAACAAAGGCAGGTGAGTCGAGTCCGTGTGTGAATACAATACAAAATCTTTTTCATATAGACACTGGGGAATATTTCTTTGTACACAAGCTTGTTGCTTGTGTCCCCGCAGCGTTGTCCGTATGGCACACTAAAGGGATGTCGCACAGCTCAGCCCCGCAGAGCAGGTGCAATAGCTCACTTGCGTTTGTTAACATAAACTCGTCTCTGAGTCGCCAGACGCACAGCCCGTATAGTTGTATCCATCACGTAACTCGGAGCAGTCTACTGCAGTTAATTTAAACTGCAAGAACATTTGCCTAAATTTATTGATTTTATTCCGTTGAACTTGTTCTTCCCAGAAAATATGTCTCGAGTTTAACTTCTAGTATTTATGCTTACCATACAGTGGTTATATAAATTCCCCTGAGACTTATGAGATCTGAAAGACAGCATTTCTACGTCCTTACTCGCTCTTGCTGACAATTCTAGAGAATTATTCCTACAGAATATTTGAATAAAAATTGACGCGGTCAGTTCTGTCAGAAAAGTGCGCTTTTTATTTCAGATATTTCTATTTATTTAATAAGATATAGGAAAACAATGAGTAATTCTGTGTGTTACAAATAAACTTATACAAATTGGTTAAGTAACCGAGCAGACTTAAAAAAAATGTCTAAAGGGCTAAGACATATAACGGGATTCGTGTATCGTATGCTAGAAAGACAGTACTTCAATAGAGAGCTTCTATTTCCAAATGACAGAGGTAAATTTACTGGTAAGACATACCGGATAATGGAGAGCGAAAAGATCAATGATTGTAAAAAATACGGCTACGAGTTGCTGGCTATGCTCAGACCCCGGTGGTGCGGTGTTGGAGCTGAGTGTAAACTTCGCTGGAGATAACATTCAACATCAGATTTTAACATTTTTAAAAAACTGAGAAGAGCTGCTGATGGAATTGATCTACTTTCCGAAGTATGTTTTTCGTAGCAATTTATGTAATTTTTCTTTCTTCGCCCTCCGTGTGCACGTACGCTCATACAACGCGGACAAATGCAGTATTGTCAAACATTGGATCCAATGTGATGGAACAAAGTCTACATTGTTCCTCGACCTGGAATTTTAGCATTTTTATAGTTTTCACAAACACATATAAGTGTGTGTGTAATATATTCAGAATATATATGCAAATATGAAGCATATATATAAAATGAATACATATATACATAAATAATGATACTGCTGCGTTGATGAAAAAATGCCTTTTTGAGTGTCTATTTACACTGAAATTTGAACTTAGGCTTTAGCAATATCGGGGAGAGAAATTGAGAGTAAAAATTGATGTAGCTGTAAATAATTATGCATCTAAGGCTAAAAGGTCGAAGTAGGAGAAATTGGGGAACATCTTCTCATACCTAGGTTTCAAATAGAATACTAAGAGGCTAGCATGGAGAAAATGTTCTATCTCTTAAAAATTCATATTTTCTATACGCAAATTCAATAGCAAAAAAAGAGAAAAATCACCGGAGCAACGAACAAAAATTGTTGTTGCATGATGGTAATCGAAAATACTCTACAAAATGAATGGAATAATTCGTTAAATTGGCTACCTAAATAATGTCACAATGTACTCCCGAGCGTCACAAATAAGTAGTTTCACACGAGGCTAACATGACATTCGACGCGAACGAAACATTGAAACAAACATTCGCGCTGCTGAGTTCGTATCTCAATGCTTATTTCAGCAGGCTGTACGGATGGACTGTCACCCTGGTACTAATTGTAGAAAAAAATAGTTTATTTCTGGTAGAGTTGATACAGAAAATAGCTTTGGCTTTTAAGATGCCATCAACATGAAGATCCTTAGTTGGCAGACGTTCATGGGGGTCATAAGTCATAACAGCTTATGTCAGTGTTTGAAAACAATATTGCGAGAAAAAAATGATAATATATTCTCATGATCGGGTTATTTTAAGTAAGGTGATAGTTATAAAAACACTTAATAATAAAAGATAAAAAGAATGTAAAGACAGTGACACATTGATGTAAAGACACTTTTGGCAGTCACCACCAAGGAGGTTGGTCACTACCACCATTGATACATGAGTAATGATGTCTGGAATATCAGGGAATAATATTTAAAGAATACAGGTGGAAGTAAATAATTCCAAATAATAAATAATAATATCAAGTAAATAATAATATCAAACTGAAAAGTCGACTTAACAAAAAGCAGACTTTATCTTTTTGTGCATACATATCAAAATGGTGTTAGGTAAGCACCACGAACAATATGCAATTTGTCGCAACATTAGTTACTGAATAATTCTTTACTTGGGGTGATTTAATTTGTCCTGAAACCATAAGTGATATATTGATGGCCATACCAATTGTGTGGTAAAATATAAGTTAAAAAACATAAAAAATTATCATGGTTGATTCACAATATGTTTACAGGCTTGTGAATACTGCCCACACAGGAAAAAACGGTGAACATTGATTGGTAACTATGCCTTTGGAAGCATCGAAGAGGGAAGTCTCTATTTCTATTTGCATTCACACAAAAGCTCAGCGATTTTGTGTTAGTGACTACTGTTGTTGATTTATAGAGACCGGAAATGATACTCGTATATTCTCAGCGCAGCACTCCTCAACCTCCCCTTACTCAAAATGTGGTACTGCATGTGTTGTTGGAAGAAAAGCTTCATCTTTTATCCACAGATTTTCTTATATCAAGAGCTCAATTATTTCCCATCACTTCTAGGAAATTATTCCCGTAAACAATTTTCTTCGCTCTAAGAAGCTTTTTTATGCAAAATTTACATGTAAAAAGTTAATGGGGCTTGTGCAGAGGGCAGTATCGTGAACGATTTCCAAGTTAGCCATACCTATTTACTCAGCGGTGTATTAACTCATGCAAATACTTGCGTACTTTATTCTTTTGACATAACTTCTGAGCATTACTTTAGATGCCACTTTGAACCACGTGACCTGTGTTCCGCAGTTTGCGTGTGCAATTGTAGTGACAATTACGATTGTCGTTTATCCTGCGAAAAGTCGTTGTCGCGCCAAGTTTTTCAAACTTTTTGATAATGAATGGTAAGGTTGATTAAGAGATACCCACCTTTTATAAAGCTTCGAATCCATTACTGGACTTGGTGTCAATGATCTCATTGCCTCACATCAACGCTGAGTTATTTTGCTTCAACCATGCAGCTGTCATCATAAGAATGTTTATTGTGCGTAGTGTTCGTAACGTCCAGAATATGAGTGGACGGAGGAAGAAAAGATATTAATATTACAAGATATTTTACTTTATTATTACTAAAGAAAAGTGCATGCAAGAGTATGATTACAAGAACCAATGCTTTTGAAACGAAAATGTCTCATTGTTTTGTATATTATTCTTGGTAAATATGTTAAACTAACATTTTAGTTGAAAACTGAGTAATTATATTTTCATACACAGTTTAAGAAGTGAAAATTGAAATGAAATATAAGCGTTAATTTATGAACAGCAAAAGTATTGAACAAAACTGGGTGTATGAATAATATCGTTGCTAAGAGTACCTGCTTCTTGTCTTGCAGGTAGGCCTATCCTTCCTTCATCATACGCATCAGAATTTACTTGCTCTTACTTTCAGTTACCAAAAATTCTACAGTGCCTGTGAGGGAATCTTAACAGTAAATTTTAAATCATATTGCACAGCGATGCCATGATTCGGGATTGCACTCATACAATTATTACTGTATGCTTTGTTCACTTTCACCACAACGCAGAACTCTGACGTCCAGTAATTAGGCTAAACAGGACACCTAAGGAGAATCTATGTATATGCTTTAGAGAAAGAAGCCTTCTAACCAAGAACATTAACAGGTGGTCAACTTCTTTCGACTGCTAGTCAACATTCCTTAAAACTTTCGATCCTGCTGTGTTAGCTGTGCATCGCGAAATAAATTTTTCGTATGGTTCGTAGATATGTGTGTAGTTGTATTATTAGCCGTTTGCTCCCACCTTTTTTAGGACTGTTATCCATAGCATCTAATAGCAAGTATTTTCTTTTCGGTTATAAGTTCCCTGTATTTATTTTCTTTATCAAACATTAACACTGTTTTCATCACGTATGTCATTGATCAGCTTTCTAGTCCATTCGTTTAATAATGTAATAAAGCAGGACGCAACAAAGAACATTTGTCAGAGAGCAAATTTTGTTCTAGCGGTGCACTCAGGAAACCTTGATCTAAGAAATTCAGAACCAAGGCATATATCAGCATAAAACCAACGTTGAATTAACCGATTTGTGAACTATCCTATCTTGCACTATCCATGCTTTTAGTTTCAAAATTAAGGTTGGGTGAAATTGAGTTTTATTCGCGAATTTTTGCAGTTGTAGCTTTGTACATTGCAGAGACCACGATAAAGCTAGTTTCAAATACATTTTTGACCAAACTTACATAATTCTAAGAATGATAACTTAACACAAGCTTGGAAAATGATGAAGAAGCTAGGCAAGGCAACGTGGAGTTACTTGCTGCGGGTAGACATAAATTACTTCCGTTTGTACAAACGTAATATTGTATAATATGACGTTCATTTTGTTCAAAATTTGGGGTGAGCATTAACGCTAAGCCTTCGTTAACTTGAAAATGCTAGGATGTCGAAAAAATACGTCTTCTGTTCTTCCTTCAATCGTCCTTAATATTATTTCGTGCAGCAAAGATAAAGAAAGGTAGACTGTAACCCGGTTATCTGCAACAATCACCAAACCTGTTTTTTCTTGTTCCCTTTATTAGTTAATTTAAGGCTGAGTTGTAAATTCCTGCTCTCATTTTAGGCCCGTTTTCATATTGCATCGCCAGTACTAATGAAACTTCCAAACGCTATCAACTCTTAATGCAAAGATGATCAATGTCGGGACGGAATGTGAACCGCTTCATGATACTGCATCATAATTTCGGCTCGGAATAGCTGAGATTCTTGTTCTGTGAAACTCGAATTACCTTTTCTCTACTCAATTTTCTCCTCTACCCTTTATATGACCAACAAAACACGACCCTGTCGCGTTCCTGATAAGTTTTGCCAAAAAATCCCTGTTTAATGAGCTGCCTGGAGCTTTTTAATTCGTTCTAAATGAGAAGAGGTCGGCGGAAGCAGACTTTGAATCCTGACCTGCAAAATTTTCTTCTCACAATTCCGGCGATAAGTTTATTGTACTCTAATGGCAGTAGTAACAGAGAACAGAGAGATACCTGATTCACTAGAAAGATCATTCACATGCATATGATTTGTTATTGTATGCTCAGCCTCATGATCCAATTAAAAGGTTGGAATACCTTTTATGTTTTTTATGTTTTTGCATTGCCATCTGACAGTAATCCGTGATTTGAATGCAGCTTCATTCCATTTTCTAGAGCTGACTTCATGCTCAAAGAATTTATCGAATTCAGAAAACAGGCACCATTATACTTTGAATTAGAAAACGTGCTTAAGAACAGATTGCTTTCAAGTCTTTAAATGCTCTCGGGAATTCAAAATATCAGTCTGCGTTTTACGAGATATTAGGATCGTGAAAAAGACCTCTCAACGCCTAAAAGAAAAGAGAAAATAAAATGCAGACTTAAAGGGCCATGTGAGCCTCGCGCTCCGAAGTTGTTCTGTTAAAAACTTCTCTACACCTACGGCGTACCACATTTCCTTACAGTCAGGCAAACATGCATCACATCATTTTGCTCAAATTGGTTCTTGCGGGAGCAGCAGTTCTAAAGCACTTTTGTATTTGCTAAATTATGAAGCCTAAACACTCTGTATTTTGAAGTTTCGCAATTAGTAGTGATGCTTTTTATCATGGTACCTGAAATTGTTTTTTCCTGTTCATCACGCGTTAAAAGAAGCGTGATGAACTGGAAAAATGCCGTAAGGTTGAGAAACTAGATAAGGTACCTAAAACTCTGATAATTTGTCTATGTGTGTATTCTTGAAAACAACGGGGGTGTTTGCTTGGAACACTTACTCATTTTCCATTTTGGCCTTGAGAGAAAACTGTAAACAGAGGTAAATTTCAACTAGCAGTATAAAGTCAGACCTAGACATAGACGTAAACCGGTTCCACAACTGAATTTAGCATAATATATCCCGTTCCCGGAATTACAACTTTTCTATCTGACGGAATTAGCATTTGTACGGGAAAACTGTGAGGTCCCGAGCTGAGGGATTGTTCGCCATCTTTTCGTTGAAACAGAATGTTTTTGTTTTTGTTTCGTTATGGAATCTCTTTTCGGTTTTTTGCTGCCTTGTTCTTCAGTACCTATTACTTTCTTCTTCAAAATTAATCATGTGTCATAAACTTCATTTGATAAGTACAGTTTTTTATGTTTTTCACAAACTTCCCGTTCCTCTACCACGGGATTTTGCGTGAGAACACACCTTGTGCACCGAAAAAAAATGTAATCTGGAAGAGCATTGTACTTCGAGTAGAATAATATTCATACCGTTTTCTTACGTTCAAAGCTGTAGAAGAAGAAGTAGTGTTTCAGAAGTTAGGAAAGTAAGGTTTACACCAGAGCGATATGAGGCACATTAATATCAAGAGCTAAATGTGCATATACTTCGCCGCAGGAATTGTAGATACTCCGCAATGGAGGGGACATTTATGATTGAACAAATCTTTTACTACTCCTGGGAGGAACTACTACGATGGGTTGGGTCGTATTTGCCAGAGAAGAGACTTACAGAAGAGGTGAGAGAATAACACACCAGGAGCGTAAGATATTGACAAGCCTTCATCAACTTCTCGGTGCAGCCTGTGTTGCTTAGCGGTCTTTTTTACCGTACTAGAAGCAACCAAGTTTGCGTTTCTCTTTGGTGTGAGAAGACTTGGACCCCAAAACAGAAAATCTTCGTCTCGTCCAAAATTATGGATTCTGAATTTTCGGAACAGTTAACTCAACAGTCGAACTGTGAGATTTTTGCTGTGGAACACTTCCAGCAAAATTGTAAATGTAGTAGGTTCTCGTTCGAATTCTGTGTCCATGTCTTCAAACACCATAACCGACTCTAAGCATTTGTGAAACATACTGACAATTAAACTAATTTGGGATACTATCTCCTCAACATGGTCGCGACGTGAGCTGCCGGTGTACATGGAGGGAATCTTCATAATGCAGCTGACCGACCAGTAGTCATAATCTCAATTTTCAAAATACCTTATCAAAATTAATTGCATGTACGATCCATATACTGTTTACAATTTTTCAATACAATTGAAAAATGGACTTCAATTTAACGCGTCGCAGTCAAAAGAGTCAAGGTAAGAATAGCTGTATTCTTTTGCCTTTGATTGAAGGGTGGATCCTGTCGAACAATTCGTCACGCAAGCTAGCTCTAATTCACACTCACATTTACTTATTAACTTATTAGATTAGAAGCATGCGTTTGTGGGAGAGAGAAAACAGGGAGAAAAGATGAGCAGCCTAATACTTGACGCGTTTACAGCGATGGGTTAAACTAAAGATCAATATTCAACTCAGATTAAAGTCAATTGTAGTAAGCAATTTTGAAAACGGTAAACATTAACTGGTTCGTGCCTTCATTTTTAATGATTGAATATTTTAAAAATTGAGTCTGTTACTACTGCGCGGTCAGCAGCATGATAAAAATCCCCTCTGTGACCACTGTCTGCTTACGTCGCGGCCAAAGTGTTGACACCTCGCCCAGAACTGGGTTTTCAAGTGCGTGGAACAAGGAAAGACTCGGTTCTGGGACGGCAATACTTTGCTTTTGTTCATGCACATAGCTTGAATATAAGTACTGTATTTGCATTGTGTTATTTTTTATCTTAAATGAAAATGGTGAGCGTAGGTTTCGGGTAACGAGTACAGGTAGTTCAGCGAGTATATATATTTACCAGAATATTTTTGTAAAGTTGAACAAAGTTTACTGGCCACCTGAAAAAATAAACAAAGAAATGTATGAGATGAAATATTTGTTTTGAAGTAACAACAGATCATTGGTATCTAGTGGCGAGACTTTAATTGGCAATAAAAGCATCGGGACGAGTAATGTAACTAACCTAACTTTTGACCCTCCATTTGTGGCGTTTTGTTCCATTCTGGCATATAAATGATTCTCAAATCGGCATGATATTTTTGGCCCCTGTTCTGCACGGCTGTTTTGATTATCACTCCAAATTATTAAGGAGATTGAAATGTCCCGGCCAGGGACATTTATGGCCGGGTGCCTTACCCGTGCTGAAGCCCCCCGAGGTAACAACGCAGCGCACCTGGCCATATTGCAATTTCCTCATCTAAAATCTTCCAAGACGATATCACGCGTCGCTCAGCAGTTTACACAATCAGTGTTCATATTATTCCACATCACTGTCCGTGTTTCTCATATCTTCCCTGTTAGTCCACAGAGTTTTAGGAAGGTCAGCAGCGTATTCCCATCAAAGCGGCGCTTGGGAAACTCCGTCAGCATTTCCCGTAGGTTAGCAGTCTGGTCCATGCTTCGGGTATGGGGAAAGAGTCTTCGCCGCACAGCAGCATACCGAGGGCGTTCGGCCAGCACATGTAAAACTGATATCGGCGTATGGCAAGCATCGCATATAGTCGGCGATCGGCGTTCCAAAAGATGTCCATGAGTAAGTTTAATGTGCCCGATACGGAGTCGACACAACATTACTATACCTCCGCCAGGCGATATCTACAGGAGGAAGATGACCATGGTCTTGTAGTATCTCCAAGTAGTCTCAATTTATTACCAACCATCCCCGTCCACTGATGTTGCCACCATCGCATTAAGCTTTTGATCTCTGAGTAGTAATCTGTACAAGGCCACGTTCTGCAGATGTAACGACTGGCACAGAATCTCGTACAAATGCGGGTCGTTGCTATTATGGCATCGCAGAACCTGTATAACACTTTTTGAGTCATGAAAAATTGTGTAATTGACCTCCGGAGGCCTCTCGACGATACGCAGAGCCTCTCGACGATACGCAGAGCTTCTTGTCGTACCGCACACAGCTGACCCGTAAAGATAGACGTTGCACCCATGAGCCTATGGGCAGCTTATGTAGTCGTTGAGACTGCGGCGTAACCAACGGCTCGGCCGTTATTCCCGCCATCGGTAAAAACGTGAACAGAATTCGAGTGCTTAGTGGCTCTATGTTCCTCAAAAAGAGCTTTCAAGGCTAAATTGTGTGATTCGTCTTTTTAAGGGTATTTACACTGCAGACAGAAGGTGTGAATGGATATGTCTCATGTGGAGACACCTCTCTGTTCCACCGGTAGAACCTCCAGTGGAGGTAGGCGTAAATTATTTGCCATTTCATGGTATTCCACAGATGATGGCAAGTTGTAAGGAAATTCAGCCAGTTCCAGAGTAGCAACTTGTACAGCAAGGTAGGTAGAAGTCCTCGGAAGTTGGCTGAGGCGCGCCAGATACTGAAAAGTCAGCTGAGCCGGCCGCAACAGCAGTGAGGGTTCCCCGCTCTCAGCAAGTAGACTGGCTATCGGAGTGGTGCGAAAGGCACCAGTGCAGATTCTGATGGCGCCGTTATGAACTGGATAGAGCATCCTCAGTTAGCCTTGCTTTGCCGCTTGGTAAACTACACATCCATAGTCCATCTTGGATCGAATTAAGGCTCTGTATAAGAGAGAGAGCGTCAGGCGATCAGCCCCCCAACTACGCCAAGATAAACATTTCGGAAGGTTAAGTTTCTTTATGCACTCAGTTTTCAGCTGCTCTATATTCGGCCTCAAGGTCAGTCTTATCATCCAAAAGCATCCCAAGGAATGTTGCTGTTGGTGAGAATATAATTTGTTCCCCAAAAAGGGTGAGGCCTGGATTAGGTTCACGGTAACGTTTCGGCTTGATATGAAGAGCACAGGTTTTTCCTGATAGAGAAACAAAAAGCGTGGTCAGCGGCCCAAACAGCAACTCTATTGATCGCAATCTGCATTCGCCGTTTTAGAGCTGGCAGATAGGCCGAAGATGCACACAGAATTACATCATCCACACACAGAGAGCCAATGACATCTGGCGGCAGAACAGACAACATTAATGGAGAACATAAATAAGCAGCAGCTCAGAACATTGCTCTGAGAGACCTGTCGGCCTGTATCATCCAGTCAGAGAACGTGGCTACAGTTCTTACTCTGAATGTGCGTTCATTTAAAAATTGTCTGATGTACTCTGCATTGTTTCCCCTTATTCCCAGTCAGTGCATTTCACAGAGCATGCCGTGTCTCCAGGTGGTGTCGTATGCTTTATTCAGATCAAGAAAGACATAAATTGTGTGTCTTTTGGATTCGCGGTTGTCCACCAAATAGTTCTGAATTCGAACCAGAGCATCCGTAGTGCCTCGGAGTTTCCTAAAACCATAATAATGCTGGAAAATCAAATTTCTGGATTCTAAATGTTTCATGAGACGAATGCTGATAATCTTCTTAAAGAGTTTTCCAATACAGCTGGTCAAAGCGATAGGTTGATAGCTTGCTGGATCTGTTGGGGGTTCGCCAGGTTTTAAGAAGGCCAATACAGGGGCTATCCGCCACTGCGGAAGATACTGATTAGTGGCCCAAACTTCATTGAATATCGTTAGGAGGGCTGTGATAGCGGTTGGGTGTAGTCATTTCAGCATTTTATAGTGAATCTCATCTGGTCTTGGTGCGGTATTCTTGCACTCTTTCAAAGTATTGTAGAGTTCTAACATAGTAATTTGGTCATTATACAGATAAAAATGACGATTGTCAGAGAAATTTAAAGGTTGCGCCTCCAATCGCTTTTCGGGCAAGGAAGTTTGGTGGGTAGTGGCGTCCGCTACTAACGTTCGCAAACCTCCGGGCTAGTATATCAGCAACTTCATGAGTGTCTGCCTCAAGCCCATTTCCAGTCACCAAACAGGGTGTCGTGGCTTTGCTTCCATTCAGCATCTTTCCCCAATCTATTTCAAACTCTAGAATTAAACGAGTCTCCATAAAGGGCGGAAACGTAATTCTTCCAAGATTCCTTTCCCGTGACATCTTCGACCATTTGAGCACGTGTTCTGGCGCGGTTGTAGGAGATCTTATCAGCTAGTGTGCCGCTTCTCTGATAGCAGCGCAAGGCTCGTTTCCTCTCAATATTAGCTCTCGGGCGCTCCTCATTCCACCAGGTCACTCTATGCCTCACGACTCCCCCTCGCGTACGTGGATACGCGATGCTGGCAGCCATTCGAAGGGTCGTTACAAAAACGATTTACCGTTTCTTCGAATGGCAAATCTTCTGGGAACTCCCCCATCTGTGTCAAACTACTGAAAGTTTCCCAATTAGCACGCTTAATAAGGTAAGGCGATTGCTGCACAGTAGATTCGTTTGTGGGCAATGCGACAAAAATGGAGTAATGGTCACTGCCACACAAGTCCTTTCTCACGGCCCAGACTAAGTCTGGCAAGATGTCGAGCGAGTTCAGACTCAAATCAATAGCAGACGACGAACCAGTCTGGATGTGAAAGTGCGTCGCTTCTTCGGTGTACGCAGACATCTCCAGTAGTGAAAAGCTGCTCCTTTTCCATGCCTCTGAGGTTGCACGAAGTATTTCCTCACATTTTATGTTCAGCATTAAAATCGTCCAGTACCAAAAACGGTCGAGGTAGCTGGTTCAATAGATGCAACACTGCTGCAGACGCGAGTTTTTCCCCGGGGGACAGATATATGCTGCTCACTGCGATTAAAGTTGCAGCAATATTTATTCTCATAGCAAAGGTTTGGAGCTCAGTGGCTACCGAAGGGGATAGTAGGCAGCATCTCTTCGCACCAGGATCGCCAATCCAGTCCCAGGAACGGGATTATCAGAGGGCGAGAAAGTTTCGATGTTGTAGTTGTTTGGTGGATGCAGAGTACTATTTCCTAACACGGTTTCTTGTAGGCAAATCCATGTGGGCTTGTGTTGAGATATTAAACCTGCTAGGTCACCATAATTTCGACAGTAAGCTCGGCTTTTCCATTGGATGATAATATTTATTATTATTATCACTCCAAGGCTTTACGGGGTTCTTCATTACTGCTTCTCGCCTTAGCCGTGTGCTTAAGAGCCCACCATTCCGTAAAGGTGGCGAGGGTTCGAATCCCAGCGTTGCGTGGCGACTTTCCCGGTTGGGTATAGGGGAAAACTCAAGCACAATACCCCACTCTACCCAGGTGTCGGTAATGGGTACCGGCTTGACCGGGGAAACTGTCATAGCGTCCTGGTGTTAGTTATTGAAAAACCAATGCACAAGATGATATGTTTGGATCACACGACGGCTCTCCTTTCCTCTCGGGGCCACCATCGCGACCGTGATGGCCGACATTTGGTGGATGCACTTTCGGACAATGTTTCAGTATTGGAAAGTTCCTCAACAGCTCCGTTTGAGTTTTCGAAGGGAATCGTAGTATCCCCTCTACAGAGGCCGATCTACGACTTCTGCTATATTCCAATCGTCTTTCTTTGCTTCTCACGGCACGCTGGACAGAGCTCTCATCTTCAACCCGCCGGCCTGCACCAGGATGTCAAAGCTCTCTTGGAAGCATGAACTCCGCGCGAGTGCGCTTCGGATTATTAGATTAGATTAGATTATATGTTAGTTTAAGCGTCCCTAACCGCTACAAAAAAAGAGCATATCGGAAAGGGGAAGAAGGAAGGCACCATTTAGTATGGAGACAAGGGAATGCGGAATTAATGCAGAAAGGGCATAGAAACAGTAAGTTGAGAAAGAAGTTCATGAAACAAGATAAAAGTTGAAAAAAAAGTAGTTGGTGCTGAAAACCAGGACAGCAGTGGACCGAAAAAAGGTCGTCCTTAACAAAACAAAAAATATTTTATTTCAACAAAAAGAAGGCCTACCCGACTCTCAGCTCGGGCCCTCACATTTTCCCCCTGGGAGTGCTAATTCCCATAGATACAACGGTTGTATCCCCACGAGGGGGTGCGCTTCGAGAGAGACGGCGAAGATGGTGATTCTCGATGTGGGCGTTTGATGCCAGTATTCGTAGTTAAAGTGTGTGGCAACGGTCGGTCCGATTTTTCACGATCCGAGGAGGCAGGCTTCTCCGAAGGGGGTTCATCGGGAGACTTCTTTTCTGGTCTTTCGGTTCTAGAGCTAGAGCTTCGGGGTTTCCTATGTTCCTCGTTTGCAGAGTCAGTCTCGGTTGCTGCACTTGTTTATGTTTTGACATGAGCAAATGCGCCTCTGACTCTCCCTGGTACCTCCTCACTGACGCTTGTTCCGCCAGATGCAGCTGTCTGTAATTACGACTGACGCACAGCCGATGAGTATCTATACGAATGTCGCACGTAACGACCAGAAACTTCCGCTTTGCCTCACCAAAGCTAATTCATTCAGTAGTTTACTTAGAAACTACTTCCTGTTCCAATTTATAGAGAGGGCAGGACTAGTCGATCACAGGTGGAGTGGGGCCCTTCACAGTTGGAGCGCGTAGAAGGGTGAGTGCAAGGTAACTCATGTGTAGTCTGGGAGCAGTGAAAGCATATCTTACGGCAGCTTTTCGCACCGTGACCAAAAATTCGGCACTTGAAACATCTACGCGGCCTGGGTATGTATTGCCTCACCCGGCACCGCGTCAAGCCTATGGTGACCGACTCAGATAGGCGCGTGGAATCGAAAGTGAGGATGTACACCGGGGTGAGTATTCCAGCTCCGTTCTGTCTTCTTTTGGTCCGGTAGATAGATTTCACTCCACTACGGGCAAGTTCTTCAAGCGATGTTTCGTCACCGTAATTTGGTCTGTTTCTGTTCCAAATAGTCCCTTTCGTTTCATTTTATCTTTCATGAGGAGTAACAGTGATGCTTATCTCGGCAAGAGTTTGAATTTTTGTTATAGTTTTCGCCTGTTGTACATTTTGGACCTCCACAAGGAGAGAGCCCGTGCGCGTTTCTGTTATCTTCGAGGGTCTACCACCAATTTTTCGTTCAAGCTCCCTATTTGCTGCAATTACATCCATCTCTGCGAGGTTAGAACCATCACTCGAGCTGATGATCTAAAATATCTTATAGTCTGTATGAGTTTTCTCATGTGGGGTACATCTGTACGATATCTTTGATTCGTAAGTTGACGGCTGTGTCCAAATGAGTCTTCAGTACGAAAGCTGGGTGGTTTTCGCTTACGATGTGGTACATAAGGCAGAAGTATCAAATTTGTCTCACCAGATTTTACATGGGTTCCAACGTCCCTCACTCCAGTAAGCTTCGATGATACAGGTCGCAATGATGAAGAAGGGGGACGGTCAGGTGAAGTTTCCGTTGTGGCTCCTACGGTCCCAGCTCTATCCGCAGCAGTTGGCTGCGAGGGTGCGAGTCCTGTTGTCAGAGCGGTGCAATGGTCAGGAGGAGTTTTCTTTAGAGATGTCTCCGCAGGAACCAAGAAGAGCGTCGGGTCATTTCCAAGAGATCGAAACGGATATTCAGTAGAAGAAGCAAGCACTGGTTTTAGGATTCCCTTATCGGTAAGGATTTCTCTCCGTCTATCCAGGCCGGCTCAAGCCGGAAGAGAACCCCACGGACGGTCAGTAGCCTTTGGTGCATCTCTGCACTTAAGGCGGGCGCACACTGACCAAAAGGGAGGAAATACTCCCTCTCACCGTCATCCCTAGCCCGTGTCAGTCCCCATGTATTCCCGGGATAACGAGGGACTTCATAACCCGTAACTACCGGGGCCCGGTTTATATATACGTGGGAAACCTCACCCATGGTCCCCCTGTCGTCAGGCTGCTCCAGTTGAGCCAGCCTACTATGGTTGAGCCTACCAGAACCGGGGCCCTGCAGTATAGACTCAAACCTTCACGCAAGCCCTCCCACCACAAGGTAAGGACATGGGGAGGGACTCGAACCATGATACTGTTTCGTCCATGCTTGACGGTAAATATAGTGTTCTTGCAATCATTGGCTGCCCTGTTTTTCTTACATGACGACCATCGTTTTAACCATAAATTTCAATTTCGCTTTCATCGGACTGTACCACTCGTTCCTAAAACTCAATTCCTTTCTGTAGATGATTTTTTTATACGTTCTTCACATGTTTTCTCCAAGAAGAGTTCTGCGAGGAAAGAAGGCCTCTTCGATAACGCAATAGTAAAATAACCGTTTTTCGACTGTTGAGAACTTCTTGTAACTCTCGTTCTTTCTGTAGATATGCACGGGTTGTCATGGGCTCATTCGTTACCTCACACTGCGTACAGCGTCGAGCGTAGACAGTCACCTTGCAAGGGGCCCGAACTTGAGGCAGATTGCAGATAAATTGCGCGTCTCTTGATGCTGCCGAACTATACCACCAGTAATTAAAAATAGAGCCTAACACGTTCATCAGTTTGCAAATAGGTTAATCATTTATTATAGAGTTGAATTATTTACATTCCAATAGGTTCTGGTATTTCTTTGGTTTTCCGCATTGTATTCATTGAGCATTCATCTTCGACAAGGCCTGTAGAGGTAGTGATTGCATCGATCGTACTTTTTTCCCTTTACTTGTGCTTTTGTAACTTATAAAATGTTTGTTAATTAAAGAACTTAATTTGGCAATAAAATAACGATGATTTAACATGACATAATTTATGGCGAATTACTTTTCTCACCGAATTTTTGTTCAGTGGATTTTCGGGCTCTCGATAAATTTGGTTCTGTTTCAAGATCTTGGTAAAAAACATGTTCTCTGAATTACCCGTACTCTTAACGCAGACCCAAAGCTCAAAATTTTCCCATTACATCGAAAATAGAATGGTGCAAATACTCATGTCTCGACGCTCCATCTACTTACTTTCATTTCGTTAGTATATTTGGAAATCTCAACTGAAATGTTTCGGTGGCCTCCGAACTAAATTCTCCTCGACGCTGAGGACAGCTTTTAGTCAAATGGAATTCGAGCGATTCGTAGTTCCATCACTATTTGTATGTTAAATAGGTTTCGCTGTTCAAGATGTGTGAATTATCTGTAAGAATATATAATATGCATTAAAACACTAATTACCGGACTGTTAAGCGGCTTGCAATGTAGTGCTACTATAAGAGTCCTCAATTTCGATGCTGAAACCTCTTTTCAGCCATTTTTTTCATTAAATTTCTTGAACTGCTACGAAGTCCACACTTATGAAATTTATTTGGGGAGAACGTTTTTGTAATGAGGCTAAATTTCAGTTGACTTCTATCTTCGTAATTTCCATTTCCTCATGTTATTGAACCAATATTATTCATTTCCATAGGTCTAATACTACAGCGTAATTTGATGTTTGGAACCGGTTTTAACTTCTGGTCAAAGTCTTTCAACAAATAGGTACACGTATCTTTCTTTAATAAATAAATTCAAATGCATTAGATACGATGTTAGTTGATGCCTCCCCAATAGCAATAACAAAGAAAAAAAAACGCCATTTAGTATGGACTTGAATAGGTACTTCTTTCACTTTAACTGCGGTGGGTTAAACTGAAGTTCAATATTCACATCAAACGAGAGTTAATTTCGGAAATCAATTGAAAAAATAACCAACATTATATGTAGTGTGCTTTCATTTGGTTTTCATGAAGTATTTATTAGAATTGAGTTGAAGACAGCTGGTCAGTCATCACCACTACCAAAATCCCTTCAGTGGCAATCTGGGAGTCACGTCGCCGTCAGTGTTACGGAAACGCGGATTCTATGCCCAAGGTGCTTCAAATAGTTGAGGTATAAGTTTATGAAACAAGATTTTAAGTTGAAGAAGAAAGTAATAGGTGCTGAAAAAAAGGATAACAGTGAACCGGAAAACATCGTCCATAACAGAAACAAAATAAAAACTACTCTATTTCAACAAAAGAAAGGCTTCCCTAACCTTTAGCTCGGGACCTCGCACGATCTCCCTGGGAGTGCAAATTCCCATAAGTTACTATAGTTTGCATCCCCATGAGAGGATAATTTCAGGTTGAGAAGAATTAAATCAGATTGGGTGAGTTTAGGTTTCTCACCTAAATGGGATGAGCAAAATTGGATCAGAAGTCAGTTCAAGCCTCATCAGCCACATTGAAGAAGTTCCTATGACAAAACGGGCAGGGGCCAATAAGTGTGAACTTTCAGGAAAGAAGAACCACCCACAGGGTACGTCCCTCACACGATGCGCAAAGAAACCAGAGAAGAGACCTACAGAAGATTGGAAAAGGCTTACAAAACAAGAAGAAAGTCGATAAGAAAAGTTATAGGTACATAAAACCGGACACCAGTGAATTGAAAAATTCCGTAACTAATGAAATAACAGAAAAAGGCTTACTTAACTCAATTAGCGATTTCACATGTTCCCTTCTGGATGTACTAACTCCCATTAATGCAATAGACACTACCATTGAGGTAAAGTTCGGAAAAAAAGATGTTCTGGTCGAAGTGCAGCACAAACGTAGCTGATCCCACAATGACATTTTCTTCCACCACAATCGTGTTATAAATTTGCCATGGGCCAAGTCGCACCAATCTTATTTCTCTTTACGTGTGAGTCAACTAAACAAGGGTGGTGTAAATAACGTCAGCATGCTAAGAAAATGAGATAATTCGTTTTCTTTCCCTTCCTATAGAACAACAGCCGTATTGAAATATTGCGACTTCTGTTTAGAAAGCGAGATTCAAGAGTTTCATGTTTCGTTTCCGCCTTGTCTTGTACACTGCGTTCTGCAGAGCTCAAGGAAAGCTGTTACAAAGTTAAACATGCCAGAGTATGAGAGCTGCTGCGCTTAAATATCCCTTTCTTAAAACACAGTGGCCATAGGTATGGAGACACACCTATTGTTTCTACAATTTATTTTGTAATGAAGAACAATCCTAAAAATCAAAATCTTCGTCTAAATCTTGGGAACTCGCAAACTTTTCGAAAGATTTGCTCACAGAACCATTAGATTTATGGTTAACCTTTACAGATGCTGCTGCGCCTAAGTCGAAACAAAGTCGCCTGGTGAGGGAAGGTCCACATGCCAATGCGTCAGGGTTTTCAAAATTTAATTCTTTATTAGCGAAAAAATTCTTTTTGGGACAAACATCAGGCCGCGTTCCCTCTTGGACTTTCAAAAGGTCTTCGTTATGAGCGTTTCCTCCTGAACATGATTCTTGTTCAACAATTGTTGAACTTTCAACATGATCTTTATTATTCAAAACCACATGAGCTTCTTCCTCTGTTCTTAGGCTCCTTACGTGATCGTTAGGCAAAGTTATTTCTTCCTGAAGAACATTTTCCGAGTTCCCTCCTTCCGTTCTATCGCGTCCTGCATTCGTAGAACTTTCATCTTGAGGAGCTTTGGGTACAAACGCAAAACGATTTAGCTTCGCAGAAATAGAAGATTGGGTCTTCAGCAGAGGCTTATCAGGGCTAGAAAAAGACGTTGAGCCCGTATGAGGTTTGGCATCAAATTCAGAAGGAATTTCAACTCGATCCATCGAGGCATCAGGATCACCAAGATTAGCTCCCAAATCAGTCGAAGCAACTGAAGACTTTAAATCACAACTGTTGAGAGAGATCGGGTCTTCAAAACAGGGCAATGCTGGTTTGCCTGAAAGCCTGCCCTCTACGGCAGAGCGCGCGCTAGCCTGTTCAACAGTTACACCATTTTCTACAACAGAATTCTTATTCTTTCTGGAATTTTTCTCATTAGGAAAGGCGTATTGCTTAAGAAATGACCGTGCTTTCTGTGATAAGGTGAATATATTATTTCGTTCACTATTTGCAACCCCATCATCGTCCCATTGTGCACGCTTTTCAGTAGCTGTGTCAACGTCACATTCTGCTTTCTTTGTAGCACTGACAACATCACTTTCCGTACTCTTTGCAGCTTTGTCACCGCCACATCCTGTACTCAAGACAACAGAAGAGTTCGTTGGATCACAGTTTATGCTAGTGAAGTTCGATCTTTCTTTTCGGAAATGTTCTGAAGAATCCATTGTGCACACATCCGACTTAGAAATATTATTCGGTGAGCTTGCACCATCTTTCCTTGAATCCATCGCAATTCGACATTTCTTGAAAGAATTGTCATTTCCACTCTTTGTTTTTTTCCCAGGTTGAGGATTCTTCAGATCAGATAAATTTTTCAGAGGTTCACTGACCTCACCTTGAACGTCATTCTTAACCTTGTTCTTGCATTTTGACTGCTGTCCCACCGACTTTGGGATACGTGCTTTCTTAATTGAAGCATTGACACAAAACGGAGATTCATCTGATTTCTTCCTTTTAGCGGCAATTCTATTACTTAAACTTTTGGGAATAATTACAGGTGAAGCAGCCGGAAGTGACTCTTCTTTTTGGTTGTCGACAGGCGTTTGTTGATCAGCGCTTTCACTCAATAACTCACTCGAGCTAATCCCAGAGCTCAGCTTGGAAGATACCATTTCCAAAGAATTTCTGCCGCTCTGTACGGTAATATTTTCATTACTGTCAACTCTAACTAACTCTTCTGAACAAAAATCAGACTTAGGCTTGCCAGGTGGGGCTAAAACTGCAGGTGATTCAGTCGTTTTGCATTCTAAGCTGATACTTTTAATAGGGGATACTACAAGAAGTGATTCATTGCACTGAGAAATCTTGGTGGGTGCCGAAGCGGAATCTGAATCTGACTCACTAGAATCAGCATTACTTTCGTCCTCCGATGAAATAACGAAGACTTCTCTCTTCTTTTTTTCCGTCAATTTTGTTTTTTGTTTCTTTATACGCTCGATTTTACTATTCTTGAAATATTTTTCAATACCAGAAACCTTTTTCTTCCTTTTTGCCCCTCTCTTTTTGCTGGCACGGCCTTCGTTGGGCCCTACAATTACTGGAGCAACGTCTTCCAATTCTTCTATAAGGTCTCTGCGCCGCGCCTCCTGCGTGGCGCACGACAAATACGAGGGCGGACGGCGTGCCTGGGGGCCAGCACACACGTCCCTCAGCGCCCCGGCATCGGTGGGTGTACTCGAGGCGTGAGTGGCTCCCGTACTTGGCACTCTGAATGTCAAAACGGGTTCTTTCGTCGAGGCTGGAGAAGCGCTGGGATGAGAATTTTCCCCCAGTATTGCAGCGAGGTGCTCGGCAGATGACTGACGATCTTCCTCATCTAATCTCGACAGCTCTTCTTGTAACTCGTTCTCCAGTTGCAGCCGCCGAAGCAAATTTTCGGCTGTGAAAAGGACAGACACGGTCAGAAAATGGAGAGCAAAAAACAACCAGTTTACTATTAATACTTGACAGTAACATTTACCGATACAAATGAGAAGTATTTCAAGCTTCCACGGCATTCGAAAGACAATCATACTATAACCGAACACAAGAATATCCTCTCAACGATTAAAATACTTCTATAGTACAAGGGATGCTCATATTTCAAAGGAAACGAGGTAGTCTCCACTGTATGCGTGACAACCCATACTGAGAATGATAACTTTCAACACAAATTGCCTCCCGCGAATAGCTAGATAACAACCACGGCAGCCTAGGTGCTCGTATGTGAAGCTAGCTAACTAAGAGTCTGTGTTATCACTTTCCCTCTACTCATGGGCTGGTGCCTGAGCGTGATTGATATTAGACGGCATGAGGCTAAGATAACCGCCTTAGAAAAGGGTCATTTCGCTCGTTCCTCCCATCATATTACAAACTACATCTAAAAGAACACTAACCGAGGTGCCTGTAGCTCGCAGTGGGATCAATGGGGAAGCCAGCGTGGAGAGCAGCGTTGCCTGCGTACTGCCGGGGCTCGCAGGCAGCGTGCAGTGCAGGGGCGGCCATGGCAGCCTCCCACAGCGCCACGGCCACAACCGCGTCTTGCAGCAGCACCTCTCGGTGCAGCATGAGACGCGCGTGTCCCTGGCTCAGGCGCACCAGCGACTCCAGTAACCTTGAGAGGGGGTGCAATGCTTGAAATTGTGGTGAAACTTCAATTTGGGACTTGTATAGCAGAAATGATTTAAAACAAGGCACGTTATAAATTTGGCATTGAGTGAGTTGAGCTCCTCACCTGAGAGTGAGACGTAAACCAGAGAGGAAAAAATGCCCACATAGAAAAAAAAAAGATAGGAATTATTTGTATTTTTGAGTTATGCATCCCAAGAATATGCAAAAACCATACCAGAATCCACAATGCCAACATATTCAGTAAGTATAATTTTCTCATAGAAATAATCCAACATGAATTTGAAATGTGTACATCAGTTCGTGAAACTGGACCCCACTATCAAGAAATTGAAGAACACGACTACTCAAGTTCACGGGCACCCACAAAACTTGGTGAACTCGCACAATTACAGCCAATTTGTTTTTCGCTTTTCACCAAGTTCCAAAGAGAGCACAGGTCATAACGCCACCTGATAGTGGTGCGAGACTGGTCTCTGCTCCTGCTGCTCCTCTGCATCTGGTAGAAGCGGCTGAGCACAGCGTCGGCAGCGGCGGAGAGGCGTGGCTGCAGCCGCCTCGCATACCGAAAATAGGCGCGCATTTTATCTAGTTTCCACAGGCACCCCTGGGTGGCTTTGGCCAGGTCTTCCTCTGGGAGACGCCCCATCGCCCCACCGGATAAAATGTAGTTCGACACCAGTCTGTGCAAATAAAAACGGATCAAAACTTAATATTTAGGGTACAAAAGAATACACAGGTGTATGTTAGAAACGTATGGTATCAGCAAAAATCATTTGGTAGCAACATCAAATGGTAGCAGTAAGAGATCAAAATTTAGACACACGTTAGCTGCTATTTGCCATGACATTAATTCGCTGCACAAATTTTTGTAATTGTAGTGCTAAATTAGAAAAATAAGCAGAACAGAAATGACTAAAATCAAAGGGTATAAAAATACAACAACAATTGATGTAATATTGGTCTTAAATAGGTTCAGTAATTTGAAAATTGAACGAAACCAACGAATTACGAGATGAAGTCGCACAATGATCACCCTAAGTTTTAGGGACGATATAAAGTATATGATAACTGCACAAGTTGAAATTTGAACACGAGAGTGTAAAGGCTAGTTTTGCATGGATCACTCGCGCAGAGCGGCGCCACTCACTGATCCCAGCTGGGGTTATTGGTGTCCAGCAGAACGAAGATGAGGTCAAAGCGAGACAGGAGAGGTGAGGCAACCCCTACGTTGAGGTTCAGAGGCTCGGCAGGGTCGTAGCGCCCCTGTGTGGGATCTATGGTCATTATTTCTGTTCTGCAGACCTCTTCCAACCTCGACACGCAACGCTTGGGGTTTTGAATTATATTAGATTAGATATTAGTATAAAACTCCCGGACTGCAACTAAAACGTCCTAAAAAGAGGAAGCCACAATTTAGTATGGAGTTAAGGGAACTCGGAATCTATGCAGAAAGGGCATAGAAACAGTAAGATGAGAAAGAAGTTCATGAAACAAGATCAAAGTTGAAGAAGAAAGTAGTAGGTGCTGAAAAAACAGGACAGCAGTGAACCAAAAAAAGATGGTCCGTAACCAAACAAAAACCTATGTTATTTCAACAAAAAGAAAGCCTACCTAACCTTTAGCTCGGGCCCTCACATTGTCCCCCTGGGAGCGCTTATTCCCAAAGATACAATAGTTGTATACCCCTAAGGGGTTTAGTATGGAAATTAGGGAATGCGGAAACTATGCACAAGGTGCACAAAAACAGTAAATTGAGAAAGAAGTCCATGAAACAAGATAAAAGGTGAAAAAGTTAATAGTAGGTGCTGAAAAACGCGACAGCAGTGAACCGAAAAAATAAGGACCATAACATAATAAAAAACACTATTTTAACAAAAAGAAGCTTACCTAACTCTCAGCTTGGAGCCTCACATTTCCCCTTGGAAGTGCTAATTCCTACAGATGCAATAGTTATATCCCTCTGGGGGTTTGCAGCTTTGGATATAAGATCAATCAGAACTTCACGTATCACGTGTACGTTGGAAGGATTCCGTTAATAAGTAAGTTCTTCACACGTTGTAGAAATGACAATATTCTGAAGTCCATGCACTAACAAGGGTTGCTAAATATTTAACCGTAATTAATTCAGAATATTACTGAGAACTGTAATTCCTCAGGAATACAAACTAACAACAGGACCATCACTTTTAACTCCACCAGCAAAGTGCAACACAACATCACTGCATATCCAGGAGGGCAAAAATTCTCACATGCCTACTCAATGGGAATGCCCTCGAAAATACCCTACATAAGGGAAGCACCTCATTATCACTTGCGTACTGATCAGCCTCTGAACAGCAGCGCCTCATTTACAGCGCCACCATAAAAGCTGTTAAACAAATTAGCTTGAACTTCCAATTTGGACTGAAAAAAGGACAGCTGTAAAATAAAAATACTTCAGAGGGATCATTCCACTGTGCGTAAGCCACGTTAGCTGTCATCACCTTGGGGTTGGTGGCCGCTACGACGCTGCAGCGGCTGTTCAGCTTACACACCATCCCGGCCTGTGGTACAGGAAAAATTTTACAGCCAATCATACAGCGTTGTATCGGTTATTGTCCAGTATTTATTCACGTTACAGGCATCAGAGATAGAGTGGTCAGACTAGACTTTTTTCTGGAAAAAATC
Organism: Morinoia aosen; assembly: GCA_030386875.1. Taxonomy (NCBI): domain Eukaryota; kingdom Metazoa; phylum Arthropoda; class Malacostraca; order Amphipoda; family Talitridae; genus Morinoia; species Morinoia aosen. Next base: position 5,157,509 of record CM059563.1, on the reverse strand, counting down.
TTCCCACTTTTGAAGAATAAAACTTATCAAAAAAAAAAAACACTCTGTACCTGTCGGCCCTGCAGGGCAGCTACATTCTGAGTTGTGTTAGTGGTTAAATTTTATTCAACAAAAAGGAATTTTAGGGAATCAAATTCAATCACATATAGGGAAGGAATCAAATTTAACATTTGGGAATTTCGGCCAATAAAAAAAGATCAGCCTGGAAGTGGACCGAATATAACAAAAACAGAGCAATTAAGTACTGATAAACTAGAGGTATGAAGAGGCAGGAGCCTCAGCACACCTTGGCGACACTGATGGTCTGCTGCTCCATGGCCTCGTGTATGGCGGCGCGGTCTGCCTCCCTCACGCTGCTGAACTCGTCGATGCAGCACACGCCCCCGTCTGCCAGCACCTGCCGCAGGGCTACCCTTACTCATGGTACAGCGACTCGAGATCTTCCAACACGCCAGCTAAACATCGTATGCATGAATAAATAAAATGAGATTAAGGCGAAGTAATGGAAATTGAAGCTCAATGAGTAACAACACACACATAAGGAATCAGAGGGCAAATAATAATAAATAAAAACACGGAAAAAGTTAAACAGAATTCACAGTTTTTGCTCAACAGATGGCAGAGAAAGAAAATAAGCACTATTTGTGTCCACATCTAAAATTAACTGACAGACACTAGCTTTCGAAACTTGCCATTTCTCAATTTTGCACTATCTGTTGCTATTCTCTTTTAACGAAGCCCTGCTCTTACTTCCGACACCCATACATCATGGTCTCTTTCCAGCACACTTCACATACACAACTAACCGTTGCTTTGCTTAATCAAGTGCACCAAACCCACGAGAAAACTATAATAATTCTCGTTGTTGTAGAAAAACGAAAAGAAATGTTACTTATCAAAATAAAATATTTTCAATAAAGAACGCCCACATCTACCTACTGTGCAGGTTGGCCAAATGATAAATTGTCTTTACGGCCAAATTTCACTTGAAAAGGTAACTTAGGCAAAAAAAAAAGCCGAATGTAACGTTATCGATACCAGCAGCGATGAAGACACTCACGAGAGCTCCAGCTTCGAGACCCCAGTCGCCCCCCGGCTCCCTGACGGCGGAGACAGTGAGGCCCGCCGCGGTGCTGCCCACGCCTGTCGTCAGCACCGCTCTGCTGCCCGCGCTGCACGCCCACTGCAGCAGCTGCGACTTGCCCGTGCCTGCAATACTGCATTCATTACATCAGTCCACACATAGCGACTTGCCCGTGCCTGCAATGCTGCATTCATTATACCAATCCACTCATGGCGACTTGCCCGTGCCTGCCATACTACATTCATTACAGCAGTTCACTCATGGCGACTTGCCCGTGCCTGACATACTACATTCATTACACCAATCCACTCATGGCGACTTGCCCGTGCCTGCCATACTACATTCATTACACCAATACACTCATGGCGACTTGCCCGTGCCTGCCATACTACATTCATTACAACAATCCACTCATGGCGACTTGCCCGTGCCTGCCATACTACATTCATTACACCAGTCCACTCATGGCGACTTGCCCGTGCCTGCCATACTACATTCATTACAGCAGTTCACTCATGGCGACTTGCCCGTGCCTGCCATACTACATTCATTACACCAGTCCTCTCATGGCGACTTGCCCGTGCCTGCCATACTACATTCATTACACCAATCCACTCATGGCGACTTGCCCGTGCCTGCCATACTACATTCATTACACCAATCCACTCATGGCGACTTGCCCGTGCCTGCCATACTACATTCATTACACCAATCCACTCATGGCGACTTGCCCGTGCCTGCCATACTACATTCATTACAGCAGTCCACTCATGGCGACTTGCTCGTGCCTGCAATGCTGCATTCATTACACCAATCCACTCATGGCGACTTGCCCGTGCCTGCCATACTACATTCATTACAGCAGTCCACTCATGGCGACTTGCCCGTGCCTGCCATACTACATTCATTACAGCAGTCCACTCATGGCGACATGCCCGTGCCTGCCATACTACATTCATTACAGCAGTCCACTCATGGCGACTTGCCCGTGCCTGCAATGCTACATTCATTACACCAGTCCACTCATGGCGACTTGCCCGTGCCTGCCATACTACATTCATTACAGCAGTCCACTCATGGCGACTTGCCCGTGCCTGCCATACTACATTCATTACAGCAGTCCACTCATGGCGACTTGGCCGTGCCTGCCATACTACATTCATTACAGCAGTCCACTCATGGCGACTTGCCCGTACCTGCAATGCTTCATTCATTACACCAATCTACTCATGGCGACTTGCCCGTGCCTGCCATACTACATTCGTTACAGCAGTCCACTCATGGCGACTTGCCCGTGCCTGCAATGCTGCATTCATTACACCAATCCACTCATGGCGACTTGCCCGTGCCTGCAATGCTGCATTCATTACAGCAGTCCACTCATGGCTACTTGCCCGTGCCTGCAATGCTGCATTCATTACAGCAGTCCACTCATGGCGACTTGCCCGTGCCATACTACATTCATTACAGCAGTCCACTCATGGCTACTTACCCGTGCCTGCCATACTACATTCATTATACCAGTCCACTCATGGCGACTTGCCCGCGCCTGCCATACTACATTCATTATACCAGTCCACTCATGGCGACTTGCCCGTGCCTGCCATACTACATTCCTTATACCAGTCCACTCATGGCAACTTGCCCGTGCCTGCCATACTACATTCATTATACCAGTCCACTCATGGCGACTTGCCCGTGCCTGCCATGCTGCATTCATTACACCAGTCTACTCATGGCAACTTGCCCGTGCCTGTCATACTACATTCATTATACCAGTCCACTCATGGCGACTTGCCCGTGCCTGCCATACTACATTCATTATACCAGTCCACTCATGGCGACTTGCCCGTGCCTGTGTTAAATATTCCGTCTGGCTGTATCCTCTTGGGCGCCAAAAGTTAGATAGTTTCCCTATTTTAGGGTTCTGAGGGCCATAAGTTCCAAGGCTTTAATTCCGGAGAATCTTCCTGATTTTTCAGGGATATGAGAGAAGTCAGTTGCTGAGTATTTATTTTATTAAGGCGAGGGCTTTTCAACAGTTTCCAAGTTGCGAATATTATTCAGTAATTTTCAGAGTCCGATCTGGTTACAAGGTTTGAAGATTTGAGCTGGTTTTTCAAGCTTTCAAAATTTGAGTCGAGACGAAGGCAAGCTCAGGAGTTTTTCGCGCTGGTAATACAGGCTTCAAAACTTAAGAGCCAAATTGAAATTCGAGCTGCGAAATTTGAGCCGATATAAAAATCAAGCTAAGTTTTTCGCGCTGGTAATACAGGCTTAGAAAGTTAGAGCCGAAATGAAATTCGAGCTGTTGAAATTTTGCAATCTGAGACGGATATATGGTTCTCAAGTATCTGTGATACGAGAGTTTAGTTATGCGAGGAGAATTATTTTCCCTCCTGTTAAATTATATAGGCACAAGTCGGCATCTTCGACAATAGCCTGACATGCCATGCTGCATTCATTATACCCGTCTACTCATGGCAACTTGCCCGTGCCTGCCATACTACATTCATTATACCAGTCCACTCATGGCGACTTGCCCGTGCCTGCCATACTACATTCATTATACCAGTCCACTCATGGCGACTTGCCCGTGCCTGCCATACTACATTCATTATACCAGTCCACTCATGGCGACTTGCCCGTGCCTGCCATGCTGCATTCATTACACCAGTCTACTCATGACTAGGCTGATTGAAAAACTTAACATGAAGATTCAATAAGGACAATGAAGGTATGTTTATCGTAGGTTCAAAGTCAATCGATTGTAATGTGATGAGAAATAGAAGATAGTATTAGAAGAGTTGAGAACATTAGGGAATGTATTGAACTAAAATGCACATTCTACACGGAAAAAAATTTCCACTCTTCCTAAAATCCAATCAACAAATTTAAAGAATTCTGAGGAAATGAAATTTATAAACGTTCATTAGTATTTTATACTTAATAATGCCCTCTGGAGTGTTTATTTATATACTAGTGTGCACGGCCGTCAAAAATGACGGAATTCAATACCTTTCTAGAAGAAATTTTCCAGATGCGGATAACACAAAAAAAATATATCCATACTCACAGTACTCGGGCTAAAAAATAATCTTGTACTTGTACAACGGTGAAGCTTGTATCACAGATACCGTCATTATATCTATCCTTACGAGCGTGACAGAGAAATGGAAGAAGCGGACTCCAAATAAATAAACCAAGGGTATTATTAGGTAGTAGCAGGACCCGCGAAAAAAATATTCCGTCAATATTACCTAACCTATGCTAACCTAACTTATCCTAACCTTTACTATCCTGATGAAACTTCAAACACATCAATGCATGTAAAGGCGATCTTTTAATGTTACACTAAGGAATTTGGTATCCATGATACCGCAAACTCACACGAAAGCATAACGAACAGACTAAGTAACTAAGGAAGGATCAAGCTGCCTGATTTGTTCTCTTTGTTCCTGAGATAGCGCTTCTTTTGCGTTCTCTGTCAAGTCTTCTTCTTCTTCATTCCTGGAGCGTTTCCATTTTATTTAGTTTGAAAATTTGCACACATTTAAGATAAACTTGAATGTTCCTAACAGCAAAACCTTTGATATTTAAATGTAATCAGTATTCATTATATCGAAACAAATACATATACATCCTATGTTTCTTATAAAGCAGACACCAAACAAATATATAAATAAACACACAACGGGTATTATTAGGTTAGAGATTTGTTTTGTGTCCGCTTCTTCCGTCCCTCCGTCACTCTCATAGGGATGCTTAATGACCGTATCTGTGCTACGAGTTTCACAGAGCACAAGTATATGAATATTTTAATAGCAGGTACTGATTAGGATGGATATTTTAGTCATCCATATATGGAAGATTTATTCAAGCAAAATATCGAATCCCATTATTTTTGACGGGCCGTGTATACGAGTGCACAAATAAGTGCATCTCACTTAAGTATCTACATCCAGACCATTGCTCCGACAGGAAGAAGGCTGACTTCAAAAAATTCACTTATCCTCCCTCTGGAGCCTCACTCCCTTCATCTCATCTCCTGGAATAGAGTGCTGGTGTAAGGTCGGACGCATTAGGGAGTTGAATTCAGACTCGATACCACGCCATACCTGGATCCCCCACCAGCAAGAGATGAGGCTCCCCTCTGACTCGCGAGCCTCCCACGCCTGCGCGCTGCACGCCTCCGCACAGCACCACCGCCACCGCCAGCTTCACCAAGTACAGCCCGTACATCTGAGCGTCACAACGGATATTGTCTTAGGCCTAATTAGCCGGCAGGAGTGAAGTCAACATTGAAGACAGCATATACCTCACGTACTCAGAACCCGCTCCAGTTCTAACTGAAGTGAAAATTGGAAAGACTAAAACTGAGAAGAATAGGAGAAACTACAATGAAAGAAATTAAATCTCGAGTAACAATGTTTTCAAGGAGTAAAGCTGTAAAAGAAACGTAGAGAGCAGACCCAATTAAGAAGTTGGTGCTGCTTCTTACTTGGGGACAAACAGATGCAAGTATGAGGTCCCGCGCAATCAGTGGCTGATGTCTGTGTTGTTTCCAAAACTCCTCAAATTCTTTTTCCAGCTCAGGTTTAATCGAAGCATTTCCTTCCTGTTTGTTGCGAACCTGCAAAAATCAACAAGAGTTAGGGTACCTGCTTCACCATCATCTTGTTGGGCGAGTCAAGAGAGAGTACAATAAGTTGTAATTAGTATTTGTTTCCTTAACTCCATAGATTTCATGGTCATTTGTGCGTACTCTATTTGATGTAAAATGAATGACAATATAACAAAACACAGAACTGCGGGGCGTACATAATCAAAACGTGGAAAACCTGCCTCAAATCAAAATGCCACCTTAGCGCACAATCAGGCAAGAATCGCGGCCTGTATTCCAGTCAACTGTTTCTTGGCACATCGGGACAAATACCACACAAGGAAAGGCCACCCCAGAGCAGAGCAGCATCATTCGGACTTATTGCACGCTTCAAATTTGGCTCAGAATTCCAGATTTAGCCTCCTTGGGAGGCGCATTGTAGCCCTGTTCAAGCTCATTACAGCAACATCACAGTGGCAAGACTTCACTATCAGCTCTCTGCCTCATAGCTCACTTCAATAGTCCAAATTGCAGGTTAGTTGCGTCTTCTTCACGTAGCTTATTTCAGGACTTGGCAACCTCACAGGAATTGCACATATTTTACACCAGTTCACTGCATATATCGAACTAAGTGCGATGAGCCTTTCCAAGATTGCCGCTCTTTCAATATACATTAGTTACTGATGATAATCTGTTGTCATATTAATCCTTTTGGGCTCTTACTTCTATTCTTATTTACTGACATTCCATGTGTGCACAATAATATTCAGTCGCATCAGAGAACGATAAGCGGAAGTATGTGCGGAGCTGAGAGATGTCTGAGAGTCGGATAAAACTACCACACTAGCATTACTAATATAACACCCGCATCATAATGGATGTTTCCAGTGGACTTCTTCAACTTATTAGGTATTACTTACATGTGACATAAAATATTTCGATAGGAAGATGATACTAAGCCTAAGTAAAGCGGGCTAAACTGGCAAGGTCAGATGAAGTCAACTTTTAACATTCCAACCGCACCACATGTACCACTTCTAGCATAGCTAGACTTACAGTCTAGTCAATCTTATCACCGCACAGGCGCAGTGCATCTTATTTTGCCCACTTACACAACCAACAAACAATTTAGCACAGGTCTGTGAGAACGGTGGCCTCTTTGCTCAGTTCCAATCAATGGCACAACACCAATAAGAAAACATTTGATTTGAACAACACAGGGCAGATCAGCAGGCCTGAGGAGCAAGCCCTCCATCCAACCCACTGATAGCAGCAGCCAATAAATTCCTACTCACCGTGATGTTGTTGGCTTTGATTACAACTTCTATGGCAGGTCTTGCATCCCGAACTGCGGGCTTCCATCGCCTCACCACGGTGCCACTGCCAGAACACAATACCTTGTAACATTCGAAAAATGGCAAAATTTGTAACGTTAATGAGGCACACATCTTAACTTAATTATTTCATCCAACTACGTTGAAATTTACTTAGAAACAAAATTTATAATTACACCATACCCAGCAACTGGCCCACTAAAATTGCTTTCCAGAACGTATACTCAAGTGTGTACTCAGTATTGTCCTGACTACTGACACGTCAATTTCAGAGTAGCTTTCAGCCAAAGACAGCATCATAAAGTAAAACTTCAGTGTAAATTTAATGGGCAACACTCAACACAATTAACACTCAACTGTAATTGTTAAGAATGCTTCACAGCAATAACATTTGAGCAGCACTCTACTGTAATTGTTGAGAATAACGCATTACAGTAATAACATTTCAGCAACACTCTACTATAGTTGCAAAGAAGACCCCTTTAGAGTAACAACATTAGAGCAGCACTCTACTGTACCGGCCCGCACCACACAAGCACATCATCGCCTGGCTTGCAGGAGTCCACCAGGTCGTGGTGCAGCGTCACCCACACGCTCTGAGGGATGTTGCCGCCTGCACCTCCGCCGCTCATCAGCTCCTGGGGTACACGAGGCAATTATGTAAAATGCTTCCAGGCATTCCAGCTTAATAAGCAAACCCAGCTGTCAATTTATGAAGCAGCTAAGCCACAGTGGGTTGTTATTTGCCTAGCGCGGTGTTTGCTTCAAATGACTAAAAGCATCAAGCATCACTGGACATGTGACAAGGGTTTGTGCGCCAGTGGAAGGTATGTGACCTAAATCCAGCCACATTTCAATCTTGTATTCTGTGGACAACAAAGTACCTATAATGGCAACGACGACCAGGTTGTTGTAGGCGTTTTGAGACGCATGTGAATTTATGACACCTGCACAAACTCCAGGAAGGGAAGGCTGGTTCAAGCTATTTTTTTGCAGACACTGGCTCAGCTGTATTTTATTTTAGTGGTATCTCACATCGATTCTGTAAACTTGGCTTTGGGTCATTGAATTCGGAGCTATGTATGAATCTAATTTTATAATATTTAGTTGTATGGAGAAAATCAAATTTAAAAGGGAAAAAGATACTCTAGCTCAAACAGTAAAATTGCAAACCAAGTTCAACAATCCTCCGACTGAGTGGTATAATTTATCATACTGTTTCATCAGCTTAATCAGATTAGACTAGAATTTCTTGTTTCTCGGGCATTGAATGTAGTTGCATCTTTTCAGATACCTAAATTACCTACTATATGAGTATTGAATTAGTCTTCACTGTCAGTATTGCAGCGTGGCTTTTTACTTGTCAGAGTATCTAGTATCAGTGCACGAGACTCAACTAGTCTGCTAGTCAGAATGACTGATTCTAGGGTAATGGGTTTAAAGAGCGAAGCCACTCGTGGTACTATGCACACACTGAACGTTTTTAGCAATACAAATCATACGACTGAAATAAGTTTATTATATGATAGGATAAAACATTAAAACTAAATTAACTGGTTGACAGTCTTGCTCAAGCCGTTTAGAATACACGTGTGGCCACACAAAGTCAAATAGCTGTGCTGAATGCCCCACTCTACAGTATCAATAAAATCCTCAGCATGACTCGACCAGCACCAGCGCGACCGTGTAACTCACAAGTACATCTCGGGACTGAGACAACTTTATTTATCCAAGAACATGTAGTCCAAGCTAGTAATGCACGATGTCGAGGCTGAAAGCCAACTGCCGGCCACGGCGCATAGCACTCCTAAAATAAATAATCTAGGAAGTATGGTGTAGTAACAATATTCAGGTTTACAAGAGTTTGGAACAAAACATTACTCTAAGAAGTAGGTGACGAAATGAGAAGCGCCTTACGATAACAACTGCAGAATATCAGATGTTCTAATCCTAGCTGTCCTTATAACTGCATGAACTCGCAGCTGGTACTGATGATACATCAGTAACGAAGTTTCAGCACAGTATAAAATGAGTACAAATAAACAGTAGAGTAAGAGGACAAGAAGCACCTGCAGCTTGACCTCCTGGTAGTCAGCCGTATGAGCAGCATCAGGTAGGGCGGCAGAGGAGAAGTTCTTGGAGTAGCAGGTGAGGTGCGGGTTGCTGCAGCGCTGGGGCTTGTGTGCTGTGTAGTACTGGTCGTGGTCTGCCTGGGAGCCGCAGTTGTACTCAAGAGGCAGCGATAGCAAATGATATAAATGGAGCTATAGATATTAGACTATTTCTAATTCAACACATGAGTCGCGAAATACGGATCATTGAAAGCAAATAAAGATTGAAAACAATCCTTAGCCCTGATTTTCACAAAAATGTATATAAAATGACACCGTTTCTGTTGTCATATAACCATATGTAAATACATGACATTCTTACTTGCATAATGTTACTTTAAGATTTTGCTAATGAAAGATAACTCAAAAATTTCAATCATTTTCTAACAGACGTGTCTATCCCTGACAAACTGATCTTCTTCACAATGTAGGCGCTGGCCGGAGCACTGACTCGTGAGATCTGTCCATTTTGTCCCGGTGTGTGCACCTTAATCTTGCAACTAAAAAACAACCAATGAGATCTTCACCTTGACGTGGATGAGATGAGCGCACGTGTCGCAGGTATATAAGAGGGTGTGTCGCAGCAGGCGAGGGGCAGTCGCCCGCACCACAGTCCCAGAGAAGCACTGCAGCAAGCCCACATCTGCTGACCTCGGCACTCGGGTCTCAGCTGGACATGGAACTCCTGTGTACGACAAGGAAATGCCTTAATTGCTACTATAAATAAAACGGGGAGGACATATTTCTTGTACCTTTAGCTGAAAAGTCTGTTATATTAGGATTTTCAATTCATATGCTAACTTGTAAACACTGAAGCCAGTTAACATTTCTAAAAATTTAGTCATGGAATAGGAGACAATGCTGAAGATCTGTTGAACAGATTTACTGCATTCTTCATTTGATTTGATTACATACACTCTCTTGATATTTCAGTAAACAAGTTTTTCGTTAATCGCTTCTTCCCAAAACCAACCACCAGCATCTGAATTTAATAAGTTCAATGTTCAGTGAAATGTGTCTGTTTTTATTTTCTCCAGTTCATACTAAAACAGCGCTAATAATAAATTTCAGTTAATATTATTTGAAAAATATAAATCCTCACTCACACATACACACCACAACTCTACCTCATAAAATATAATCAGATCAGCTGCACAGTACTAAAACTCTTCTACCTTCCTGGCAACCATTTTATTCTAAATAACTTTCTTCCAAAGTCATCTCTTGCATGGTTATTTTTCTCCCTGCCACCCTACACTTTATTTGCTTCTTTTTCACTCACCTATTTTAAAGCAGTCTATTATTCACAAAACCACTATCACAATATAATTTTTCTTAGTCATATTTTTATAACACTGGCTCACACAAAGCACTCTCATCAAACCTACATCTTCTAACAAAATGAAAGAAAGAAATTCATAATAAAACGTTACCCTGGGCTAGATGTTCTTCCTGCCAATGCCTAACAGTCTAACTCTTTTTGAAACCACACTACAAACAACAAAATAAACTTTACAAACTAACAAATTCTTCTCGAAACTACTCCCACTTCCCTCACGATTATTACATAGTTTTACCGTGCTAAGAGCCATGTTAAAATACAATAGATTACTTATCTTCAAATTTTCCTAATTTTTTTTCTCTGATGAAAAGGGATCACTAACTACACCAATTTGCAAGCATCCTACCTCAAACCAAACTGACACACTCAACACCATACAAAGCACTGTACAGCAATTCCCAGATTAATCTCTTGATATAATCTAGAAAATTAGTATTATCAAAGAAGAAAAGCTCAAAGGTTCCCCAAGCACCATGTAACACGCTTCTTACCAATAAGTCGTGGATGAACATTTTCCTTTGCACTCAGAGCTGTAAAAGTTTCTAAAGAGAACCCATGTGCGTCCAGAAAAGCTTTTTCTTCCTGTGATGGAGATTCTTTTTCAAGCTGGAGTTGCACAGTTTGAAGGAAGTTCTTCTGTGCTTGGACAACAGCACTGCAGAGCACAGGCAAGAGACGGTCAGGTTTGGAGAGAAGAGCTTCAGCCACCTCCACATGGTGCTGCATCAATGGAATGAAGCTGGAATGAGACAATAAATGATTTGACACAAACACCTACACTTTAACTTCAGGATTGGATGCAAGATTTCATACCTGTAATGATTAATATATGATTCCAATGAAAAATGAAAAGTATATCTAATATTTAAATATACTTTGTTTATATCAAACATTTCAGAATATTAGAATTCCATCTTCAATGCTAAAACATGAGAAAAGAGGTTGAAGCAACGAACAGTTTAATGAACTTTTAGTCTTCATTTAAGTTAGGCTTATGGGTAGTAAGGAATAAAGACTGCAAAATCCAAAGATTTTTTCAGTATTTGTGGTGCTGAGAGTGGATAAATTAGTTTTTTTGAAAGATGATATAAAAGGTGACAATGATATCGAATTACTGAATGAAAAGGAGGGGAAAGTGCGTGGCTGATTCTACGGGAAATTCCTGTACCTTGACTATCTCATAAACTGTTGAAGTTTGGTACTTCCAACGTAATTCGGCATGCAGCTGTCACTAGAACAACAGGAGGAGTGCCTGTGTCTATTTCTATAAGTGTGACTGCTGCATGTAGACTTATGTTGGCAGTACCAAAGCACAACAATTTAACAGACAATGCAAACATTCAGGTATTTCTCATAAATTTGTTTGCACACTCTCTTCTCCTTCTTGTTCAGCCATTATAGATCATTGTTAGCATTGCAATCATACTTTCAAAAAACTAATTTCTCCACTCTCTGTACCGCAAATAATGAACAAGATATTTGAATTTTATAGTTTTACTTATATCCACCTATACGTTTCTCTAAAATAAATTAAGCATAGTCAAACTGCACATTGCTTCAACCTACTGACAAATTTGTGTATGTGTGTGTGCACATGCATGTCTGTGTGGGTGAGGTTTGTATGAGTGAGTTATATGAGCTTGTTTGCGGTTGTGTGCTAGTACATGTCGGTTCTACTTGTGTTTGATTGAGGATTAAAATCTAGGTTTCTGATCAGATATTAGTTTAAGGCAACACAGGCATTCCAAAGAGAGGAAGGCACCATTTAGTATGGACTTAAGGGAATGCAAAATCTAAGAACAATGTGCATAGAAGCAGTAAGTAGAGAAAGAAGTATGTGAAACAATATATGAGTTGAAGAAAAAAAGTTGTAGGTGCTGAAAAACAAAACAGCAGTGAACTGTCCGTTGGTCCGTAACTAAACGAAAAACCTATTCTATTTTAACAAAAGGAAAGCTTACCTAACCTTCAGTTTGGGACTTCATATATTCCCCCTGAAAGCACTAATACCCAAAGATACAATGGTTGCATCCTCTTGAGAGTTTTCTATAGATGTATGCGTATTCATTTCATCATCTTTTTTCATTTTTTAAGTTTAACTTTCTTCTGTTTAACATGTTTCAATACTAAAGATGGAGTTCTAATATACAGAAATATTTGCAATAAACAATGTACATTTTGAAATTGGTTCTCCTTTTCCTCTTACGCATGAGATTCCCCAAGAATCAACCTATTGGAAATATAATATGACTACTAATAAGTCATTGAATCAGATATAGATAAATTCACAAAAAAACAAGTTTTATTTCTAGTTTCAAGTTGTTTTATGTCTAACGAGGTACCAATCCAAAACAAAAAACTGCACCACATCAACTGCGTTATACAATTTAATGTGAAATCTTACCCAAATTTAACAACAATCTCTAGAGCATGAATAATTAAAATTATATAAATTATTATTTAAGAGGTCAATCACAGATGAGACAATATGTAGTAATTTCTAAATGAAGTTTACTCCTTTTCTTATTCATTTGTTGTTACTGAACAACCTAACAATGCCTAAGGTACATTAGCTTTGAGGTAGTAGAAAAAGAGTGATGCATGATATACTGAATACCACTTAAATATCTCAAAAATAGTGTATGAAACAGAAACTATAGGACTAGCAAAACCCAAACCACCTTCAAATACTTAAAGATATTACTAAGTTGAAAAAGATTTTAAGCCTAGACACCCCAAAACTTGGTCATTTAAGGAATAGACTTCAGACAACTGCACTGAATACTAACTTCTGGAAATCAGAATTAAATCAAGTCAATTTTGTATGTAATCTCAATCATGTTGCCAGCCATTTACCTGATTTGAACAGCAACATTAGAGCTGACCAGCGGTTCTTTCAGCACATGAATAATTTCTTCCTCATGATGGTCCAGTAAATAAGACAGGAAAACATCTGAAAAAAAACTTTTCTTCAGTTGGTAAAACAAACAAAAATGTTCTATAAACACCTACCAATTTTACAAGGTCACATGTTTAAATTTTCACAGATAAGCAATGCAAAAATTAACTTCTATAAAAACAGGAAAACTAAAATAAAATATAAAATTAAATTTAAAAATAAAGTTTTTTAATTGAAAATAAAAAATTAGCAATTTACTGATGACATTTTGTTCAAAACAGTAAAAAAATATGAATGTTTGTGTTGTTTGAATGCTCTTCAAAAACATAACTATAACATTTTGATGTTTTACTCTCAGAAGTCACCAGACTGCTAAATCATTCCATTTTCACCAATATCTTGAATGGTCTTCAATAATGAATACTAATGAATCACAAAAAAAAGAAAATTTTTATTTATCTATCTATTAAATTTGATTTTTTAATCAGCATGCATGTAAAAAATAAACTTAGTCTTACCTTTTGCTTTAATTCTACGGGGCTCTGGGAGTTCAACTTTCAGTTCAGGCATTTCAGTTTCTCATACCATGAATGACTATTTAGGAAATTTTTATCCCTGTCAAATTAAAGTCCTTAGTTAAACAGACTGAAAAAAATGTTAGCACAATATGACAGATATTGTTTGATAATACCCATTATATTCTTTCATTCAAGAGCTTTAAATTAAAGCAGGATAGATTTTTGATTTCATAAAAATAAGCAACACACTGCAATGCTTGACTTTCTTACTAAGAAATTTTGAAAATGGGTGTACATCAAGCAACAAGGACATGTCTCATAAAGAATGAGACAGCTGGTTTGAGCTAAATTCTTGCTAAATGCTCTGAAAAAATGATTTGAACTATTATTCCTTAACCATGGTACATTAATGAGCAATTTACCTAGTGGTACAAATTTGTCCCAGTACGTAGTCAATGCATTAATAAGAAACTAGTTTACAAATATGCACACAGCCTTACATGCACCATCCAGTATAGAATGGAATTTATTAATACAGTCATACCTCATCTAACAAAATTAATTTGTCCCAGAAGTGGCTTTGTAATGTGATTTTTTGTAAACAGAGTTGCATTTTACATGTGAAAGGCTTCATTTGTTTCAAGGCCATCAATACTACCCCTTAAACCCTGTAAAAATTATAAAAGTATACAAATTCTGAATGAAACATGTACCAAAATTAAAGAAAATTATTCATCAAACCATTAACTTAAATAAGATATGCAAATCATTTACCATTGAGATTGGACAACTATGCCCAAGATACATAAGGGTAAGTGAGTAGGGGATGTAGGCGAGTGTTAGAGCTTCATAGCAAACAAGGGTCAAAGGCGCACTAAAAGCATCATGGGTATCATGAAGATGCAGCTCTCTCCTAGCCAATGGGAGGCCAGCAGGATATTGGGAGATAGCCTTGAACTTGAAATTGAAAGCTGACAGTTTCGGGGCATTTGTAACGGTCTACAATTCCCTCCTCAATACTTACAATACTTATACTAAAGAGCTCAGTATGTATGTTCCAGAATTATCCAATAAACTACCCAGGATCCACCAATCCATGTCACAAGCTGCTATTGGATGGCATCACTGAGATAACCAGTACATCAAAACACCATCTCCAAGCATGGAGGGTTATTACAGCCCACTCTATATGACTGGCTCATTCCAGTCAGTTTCTTACTCTTGGCACATACTAGAAAAATTTTTAAGGCTTCAATGACACTCAAATTACACTCCTGATCTAGTCCACCAATACAGCTCAGACCACAATCATCTTCAGCACATCTGGTATACTACTCAATCTCTCTATACTGCTCTAACACCACATTCATCAAACTCTTTCTCTCTATCTCTCTCTCCCACTAGCTGCCAGGCAGATATCATTTTCAAAGGTCACACTCTGAACCGAAAAAAGGTATAGGTCCAACTTAGAACTTTCGTTTTCGGCATAACTTTCGAGTGCTGGCTGAGTCGAGGAAGGTAAAGTTTTGATCCTGAGGTGATGTTACTGAAAGAATGTCAAGTCCGACCAGGTTGGGTCTAGAAAAGTAAAGTTCGGATCCTGAGGTGATTATTCGGGTCATTTTAATAACCCAAGCACGGGTTATTTTTGGGTGGATCACTCTGGCGGTGCTAGGAAACCCTCAGGCCCGGACCGCCCATCCGAGGCCTCCATCCAATCAGAGCAAGGGGCGTGTCAGAAAATGATCGATATATAACGTGGAACGCTATGCAGTGGGCACGCTTGGGCGGGTGGGCACTACAATGCTTGTAATAGAAAGGGATCAGCCGGGGTCGGCCGCCCACTGGGTTTTGCACGTTTCGAGGCGTTTTGGAAACTTATTTGCCCATACGTGAGTTCTGAACATTTAACCAAAGCCAATGGACTTTGGAAACGAAGAAAGGATCGCTCAATTCCATCCAAATTCCATCGCAAAAGCCGAAAAAAGATATCGGTTTGAAGGGATTCCTGGGCGAGATCGCCCAAAATGGCAATACCGATGGTAACACTCTTAAAAGTGACATCATCATTAAAGTTCCGGCCAAGATCACACCTCAAACTCCGCCCAAGTGAACATATGCTCCACTCAATGGCTTTTGGACTTAGCCTTGCAATCCTCAGTACCGAACTTGGCTTATCTCGACCCGACCTGGTCGGACTCGCCATTCTTTGGCCTGCATCACATCAGGACCTGAACTTGGCATACCTCTACCCAACCTGGTCGGACTTTGCATTCATAGAGCTGCACCACCTCATGATTCGAACTTGGCCGAGCTCGACCTGACCTGGTCGGGACTTCCCATTATTTGGCCTGCACCACCTCAGGACCTGAACTTGGCCTATCTCGACCCAACCTGGTCGGACTTGGCAATCTTAGAAAATCAGCAAGTTCGAAGGGCAGAAAATGTAGGTGTATATGTGAGACGACCAAATAGACATTTTCGTTGAGACTTTCCTACAAAAAAAACGCGTGTAGCATAGAGTCCCTCAATGTAGCATAGAGTCCCAAAATGTAGCACAAAGTCCTGGTAGCATAGAGTCCGTAGCATAGAGTCCTAAAGGTAGCATAGAATCCTAGCTGATGTAGCATAGAGGCCTGGCAGATGGCTCTCTCTCTCTCTCTCTCTCTCTCTCTCTCTCTCTCTCTCTCTCTCTCTCTTGCTCATACTTACTACATTACAACACAAAATGTTCACTTGTTTTTTCCACTCCCCTATCACATTCCCGACATAATCTATTATTATGTCGGATATTGCTCGCGATAGCCGTGTGCTATAGGTTCCGCCGCCGTGCGGCCAGGACCCGGGTTCGAAACTCGGCGCAGGCAGTGGCGATTTTCTCAGTTGGGTATAGGAGAAAAATTCCAAGCACAATATCCCACTCTACCCAGGTGTCTGAAATGGGTACCGGTCTTGACCGGGGGAAAGCGTCATGGCGTCCTGGCGTTAGTTATAAGGCATTTGAAAATCCAATGTACAAGGTGATATGTATCAGGCTTGATTGGAAATAAAGCATCCGTAGATGCCTTCATTATTTATTATTATTTATTTATTTATTATCATTCTCATTCTCATGCCACCTCCATATGCGTCTATTCAAGCTCAATGCTTCACACTTCACAGCAAACATAAGTTGGCTTCTAAAACTACTATCACAGAACATCTCATACTTAGGCACTTCCTTTTGCATATACCAGATTAGTGTAGGCTTTTGCGTCATGCTAAGCCTCTATTGATTCAATCCATACTCTTTTCTTCCACCTCATGCAGTCCCATTCTGGACCTTCACCTCCAACATTCATTAAAAGCCAGTCTTCTATAGGTCTCCCAATTGTAATACAATTGTAACACTTTTGCATTCTTATTTTTTTGGCATGCTCCCAAAATATTTTCTCCCACAAGCTTTGACTCAGATTCCATTCAAAAAATTTGCTTTACCCTGCTGCAAGTCTCCCAATTCTTACCTTATAATTCAACACAGCTTTCATCATTCGTTCTGAAAATGGGCTCCACCCTAGGTCATCTCTAATAGCTTCTGTAGCTGTCTATTTTGGATCACCCGATACTAGATGTCCAACCTTATTTTGTATTACATTCAGCCTCTCAATGTCAATTCCATTCCAAGCTAGAGCACTCATACCATAGATGACACTAATTAGGTGAACTTGAACTTTGAACTTGAAATTGAAATCAGACAGTGTCGGGGCCTTGTAACGGCTTACAATTCCCTCAACAATTTTTACACAAAGAGTTCAGCGCCTGGTATCAGACTTGTCCACTAAACTAGTCAGGATCTATCAATCCTTGTCACAAGCTGCCATTGGAAGGCATCACTGGGATAACCAATATGTCCAAAAACCATCCCCAAGCATTTTGGGTCATTACTGCCCCCTCTACCTGACTGGCTCATTCCAGTCACTGTTTCTTACACCAGGCATGCACAAAAAACATTTTCATAGCTTCAATGATACTCCAATTACACTCATCCAATCCAACAAGACAGCTCATACCACAATCATCTTCAGCACATCTGGCATACCACTCATTCTCTCAAGACTGCTCAAACACCACATTCATAAAACTCTCTCTCTCTCTTGCTTTTACTTACTACATTCCAGCACAAAATACTTAATTGTCTCCTCTACTCTACTATTACACTGCCAACATAATCTGTTATTATTCTCATTCCACCTCCATGTACATCTGTTCACACTCAGTGACTTGCATCTATCAGCAAACAAGAGTTGACTTCCAAAACTACCATCATAGAACATCTCAAACTTGGGTGCTTCCTTTTTCATATAACAGTTCTCCGTGGTACAGTGGTAAAGGGATCGGGCTCGTATGTTGGAGTCGCGGGTTTGTATCCCGGCGCTGGCGCGGAGATTTTCCCCGTTGGGTATAAGGGAAAGCTCAAGCACAATACCCCACTCAACCCAGGTGTCGAAAATGGGTACCGGCTTTACGGGGGAACCGTCATGGTGTTCTATATATAGGGTTAGTTATAAGAAATTTGAAAAACCAATGCTAAGATCATGTGTATCAGGCTTGATTGGAAATAAAGCATCCCAAAGATGCTGATGTTAACCTAACCTAACCTTTAACCAGTTAAGTGTAGGCTTCCACATCATGCTAAGCTTCCACTTATTCAATCCATACTCTTTTGTTTGCCTCTCAATCTCTTTTTTCCACCTCTTGCAGTCCCACTCAGGCCCTACACCTCCAACACTTATTTATCAAACTCCAGTCATCCACAGGTCTCCCAATTCTAACATGAATAATCTTTTGCATACCAAGTTTCCTTGCATGCCCCCAACACACTTTCTCCCAATAGCTTACACTCAGATTCCATTTAAAAATTCGCTTTACCTACCTGCTATCCTGCATTCTTTCAATTCTCACCTTATAATTCAGCACCAGCTGGAAATTTGAATTACTTACTTGGTTTACTTGGTTTAGATTCGGCACATCTCCGTCCATGGGAATTAGCGCTCTCACTCTGTCAGTTGCGTCTTCAGATTTTACTCAGCAGGTGAGTGTCTTGAAGGAATTTGATGACCAAGTTTGGCGCAAAAGATGGGGAGAGTAGAGAGGCTAGGCTGAACGGCTGGGACTCGGGTAATTTGAACTTGAACTTGAACTTGAGGGCCGACAGTGTCGGGGCCTTTGTAACGGCCTACAATTCCCTCCACAATTTTCACACAAAAAGTTCAGCGCCTGGTACCAGACTTGTCCACTAAACTGCTCAAGATCTACGATCCTTGTCACAAGCCTCCATTGGAAGGCATCACCGGGACAGCCAGTGTGTCAAAACACCATCCCCCGGCACATTGGGTCATTACAGCCCATTCTACCAGACTGGCTCATTCCAGTCACTGTCTCTTACTCCAGGCACGCACAAGAAACACTTTCATAGCCTCAGTGATACTCGCATTACACTCCTGATCCAATCCAGCAAGACAGCTCATACCGCAATCATCTTCAGCACATCTGGCATTCCACTCATTCTCTCCATACTGCTCAGACACCACATTCATAAAACTCTCTCTCTCTTGCTCATACTTACTACATTCCAGCACAAAATGCTCAATTGTTTCCTCTACTCCACTATTACACTGCTGACATAATCTGTTATTATTCTCATTCCATCTCCATGTACGTCTGTTCACACTCAATGACTTGCATCTCACAGCAAACAAGAGTTGACTTCCAAAACTACCATCATAGAACAGCTCAAACTTAGGTGCTTTCTTTTTCATATACCAGTTAAGTGTAGGCTTCCGCATCATGCTAAGCTTCCACTTATTCAATCCATACTCTTTTGTTTGTCTCTCAATCTCTTTCTTCCACCTCTTGCAGTCCCACTCAGGCCCTACACCTCCAACATTTATTAAACTCCAGTCATCCACAGGTCTCCCAATTCTAACATGAATAATCTTTTGCATACTGAGTTTCCTTGCATGCCCCCAACATACTTTCTCCCAATAGCTTACACTCAGATTCCATTCAAAGATTTGCCTTACCCACCTGCTATTCTGCATTCTTTCAATTCTCACCTTATAATTCAGCACAGCTTTCATCATTCTTTCTGAAAATAGGCTCCACCCTAGGTCACCTAGGTCACCTCTAATGGCTTGAATTGAAAGGTTGCCACTAGCCTTTCTTTTTTTTTTTTTTTTTTAGTTGATGGTTATTGGAGCTTCGAAGAGGTCTCCATGCAGCTTCACGGCTGAACGTATGTTTCTCTCGTCGGAGCTGGGTCTGGTTTGACTGAAGGGAAAAAAGTTTCACTATGCAGAACTTGGAGTTGTTCATTAATAGTATTGCAGGTCAAGATTATAATTGTCACGCAATTGAGGTTTTGTACATAATACACATTCAGATGCACTGAGCAGCCTAACCCCATAGGGGTTTCAGCTGCCCACCTATTTATGGCCGGACGCCTTACCCACGCTGAAACCCCCGAGGTACCAACGCAGTGCGCCCGGCCATATTGCAGTTTCCTCATCTATAATCTTCCAAGACGATATCACGCCTGGCTATAGTATGTTACTACACTACACATTTCAAACGTTCGTTAGCTCTCAGTATATTTCACTTTTTTCCCACCCCTTACTTTAGATGTACTTTCACAGAATTGGACAAACAAGGCACAGTACTTAAGTGTATGTTAGTAACTAGGGCATGCCTTAACTTGTGTCACACATGAGTATACCAGGCTTAATTGAAGGTCCAGCCTGGGACGGTGCAGCCTGGAGCTTCCTGATACCAATGTGGCAATTTCAAATGAAAAATTTACTCTACTGTTACTGATAAACAAAGGAAACTCCTGTGGACAGGACTCTGAGGGAGAAAGAAAAGGGAGTTAATTTACAGCTATCAATGATGTTGATGGAGAGTGAAAATTCTCTTTACATAAGACAGTGCCGCAAGTGCCCTAAAAATACATAGCTATCATCGAGTAACAGAAGTAACACTGCGTAGAGGGCTTCCATCCTCCTCCATCATTGAGCTCAAAAAAAAAAAAAAAAAACAATCTGGGAGCTGACATATTCAGTTAGTGCCCATGGGTGGTAGTCACATATTAGTCTACTTTCTCAGAGTGAATAGGTCATGAAAGATGGTAGAAATGATATGGTTCTATTCATGGGATGAGGAAACATGAGACAAGAACATGAGAACAAACAATAGCTGTATAACATAGTAGAAATGATACTTCTAGCAACAAAGGCAATAATCTTAGGTAACAATTCTCAAATGGCATTCAAGGCATTCGAGTCTCTCAAGAATTTGGCCACTGCATTAATTATTTGTTCCTGTATTGAAACTTGGAAAGGGCCTCCTCCAAGGATATTTTTCAATGATAGAGGTACTCTTAAGGTAACAAGGGTGTTAGTCAGATTAGTACGTTCCAAAGCTCGCAGAGGACATGACAGCAAAAAATGATCTATAGTCTCTACATTACCACATGGACACAACGGGCTATCAACCATTCCAAATCTAGCTAAGTGAGCCCTGACACCTGCATGACCAAGACAAAGTCTGGCTATAGCCGTCTCTACACTGCGATTTCTGTGATGGGCCCATGGCCACCATCCTACTGAGTCTTTTATTTGAGCAAGGAAGAGGCCCCTCCCTGTATCTCTCACATTATTTTGCCACCTACTATTCCAGTACGCAAACAGAAGATCATGAATCAAGCTCACCGTTTCTTCCTTGGAGGCAGCAGTAATTGTACGGTACCGTAATGAGTGGGCTTCCTGAGCAGCACGGTCTGCTGCTTCGTTTCCTGCCAGGTTCTTGTGTCCAGGCACAAACTGCAATTTTACGTCATGGGATCTGCTCAGCATGAGTAAGTTGTTTTGGATTTTAAACACCAGCGGGAGGTAATTTTTGGGCCTCCTGTTCCTTATCAGAAATAAAGATGCTCGTGAATCAGTAAATATTGCTATTTTTTCCCCATGAAGCACATTATTTTGCGCCCATACCAGAGATTCAAATATGGCGTAGAGCTCTGATTCAATTACTTGAATTTCCGGGCGGAGTTTCCAGTTTAGGAGCACCCCTCTGCTTGGGACTACTACTGCTGATGATGTAGACCAGGCCGGCTCGGTTACCCGTGATCCATCAGTGTAGATGGTAATGAACCCAGAGAACTTAGTATTAATTAAATCCTGAAAAAGTTGTTTCACCATGTCAGGAGTCATAGAAGAAACGGGAGTTGATGCAAAATCTGTGAGTATGTGCTCTTCTGCATTATACCAGGGGGGCAATGGAGATATTAGTGGAGAGGTCAGAAGTTTGGGATAGCTCAGGCTGAAATTAGTAAATATGGTTCTGGTTTTAGAAACAAACGAAGGCAGAAGATTGGTGGTTCGTAGGGGTTCTGCGATTTGGTGGTGGGTTTTAAAGAGGTCATGGATTACAGGGCATATCGGAAGCTGGATCAATCTACAGTAATATTTACACATTACCAGTTCTCTATGAATATCCAGAGGAGGGATATTTGACTCAACCTGTAGAGAACTGATTGGTGTAGTTCTCCGGGCTCCCGTAGCAATTCGGAGACAGTTATTCTGTAACACATCAAGCTTAGACAAGACAGAAGGGGCTGCAGTCGCGTACACAGGAGCCGCATAATCTAGCCGACTGCGAATCAGAATTTTATACAGTTTGAGCAGGAGCATACGGTCAGATCCCCATTGTCTGTGAGAAATAGATTGCAGGAGGTTAATTAGAGGAAGACATGCTGTTTTAAGATGGGCAATTTGGGGTTCCCAGCGTAGTCGAGCAGCGTCCAGTACAACACCGAGGTACCTGTAATGAGGAACATATTCCAGAGGTTGGCCATCAATGTTGATGGGATGAGGAACTATTCGTTTATTGGTAAAGCACATTATTTTAGTTTTCTGGAGGTTTAAGGTCAATCCCCATTGTTTGGTCCAATTGTAGAAAGAGGTGATTTGGGACTGCAGTCTTGCAGTGGCTGTTGCTATGTCAGAGTGACTAGTAAAGAAGCTAACATCATCAGCATATTCAGTGGCATGAACTCCTGTCTCCAAAGGGATGTCTTTCATCATCACATTGAATAGCACAGGAGACAGAATTGCTCCCTGTGGGACACCAGATTTTGCATTTTTGCCTGTTGAGAGCTCTCCCTCAAAAAGAACTTGGAAATTTCTCTCATTGAGGTACTCCCTTAACCACCTGAGCATTGCCCCTCGTATCCCGCACTGGCTTAGCTTGTACAGCAAACCAGTGTGCCAAACTGTGTCAAAGGCACTGCTGAGGTCACAGAATACCACCAGTAAAACTTTCCTACATTCCAGAGCAGTGCGAATGGCCGTCTCTATTCTAACAACCTGATCTAAGGCAGACATCCTACTACGGAACCCAGCCTGGGTTGGTCGCAGGAATTTGTTTTGCTCAAGAGTATAGTATATGCATTTGTTAATCATAGATTCCAGTAGCTTGACTGTGCATGACAACAAAGCAATGGGGCGATAGGATTTCACACTAGTTGGAGGTTTGCTAGGCTTCAAGATGGGTATTATGAGACTGGAATTCCATTCCTTAGGGATAGTTGCATTCTGCAGGCTTGAGTTGAAAATAGACAGCAGCCAGAGTTTGTGTTCAGTAGGGAGGTTAGCAAGGAGTTTGTTGTGTACTCTGTCAAGGCCAGGAGAGACAGGTTTTAGAGAGCTTATGCACCGATTCATTTTGTTGAATGAGAAGGGTTCATTTATCGGACTGGTATGTTCTTCGCTCAAGGCAA
Source organism: Morinoia aosen (assembly GCA_030386875.1). Lineage (NCBI taxonomy): Eukaryota > Metazoa > Arthropoda > Malacostraca > Amphipoda > Talitridae > Morinoia > Morinoia aosen. Next base: position 5,133,804 of record CM059563.1, on the reverse strand, counting down.
GAGCTAGGGGCAGGAGGATGTAGGTTGGGAATGGACGAGGGACTGGAGATGCAAGAACTTTTTCATAGTGGCATGCAAGTGCATTTGCTTTAGCATTAGCGTCAGTGATCATGTTACCAGGAAGAATGAATGGACGGGATTCTCTCTTGAAGGGATTTTTTAAGCATTTAACTCGTTTCCAAAGTGTACCAATGGGAGTTTCAGAATTAATTGAGCTGCAAAAATTAATCCAGGAATTCTGTTTAGCTTGCTTCACCTCCCATTTGACCCTTGCAGTACAGCGCTTGAAAGCTATTAGGTTTACGGGGGTGGGTTGGGATATTAGGACTCTTTTTGCTGCTCTCTTGACCTCAACAGCTTTGGCACATTTTGATGTCCACCAAGGTTTACTGTAGCGTGGATTTACAATTTCCTTAGTTTGTGGGAAAATTTTACAGCTAGTATCCACTAGACATCTTGTGAAGTTACAGCTACTTACTTGAATATCTGGTGTGTTGTCAATTCCCACTTGCCGCAGTGTAGATTTCCACTCAGCCCAGGACCTCCTCTCGAACAGCAAGGATGGCCGCCTCTTGAATTGAGTGGTGGATGGAGTGGTGCCTATGCGTGTTGTAACCGGGTAGTGGTCGCTGCCCATGTCTTGCTCTGTGTTTACATCAGCAATGGGCTGCAGGTTTGCTGAAATTAAGGTCAAGTCAATAGTAGAAAAAGAGTTATGGTATACATTATAGTATGTGGGCATTGAGGGAGGGGTAAGCAAGGCAAGAGAGGGATCATGAGTTAATAAATGCTCCAAATTCCTACCAGTAGTGTTTGGTGGTTTGCTTGTTTCCCATAATGGACTATGGGCATTAAAATCTCCAACTATTAGTCGTGAAGGTTCAAGCTGGGAAAAGTAGTGCTGAAATTCAAATGAGGCAATGGAGTGATTGGCATTATAAACATTGAGTATTGAGAGGGGAGATTGACTGTTTTTAATAAATAGGTTTATCCCGATTACTTCTAACTTGCCCTGCGGGTAAGGATGAAGGTTAATTTTAACATAAGGAGTATCACTTCTGATCAGAACAGCAAGGCCACCCCCAGCCTGCCCGGCATCTCTGTGGTTATGTATTGAGGTATAGTTGATAAAATTTGGGATGTATTGAGCATTCAGCCAGGTCTCTGTTAGGCAAACCACATTGGGTTTGTTTGCATACAAAAATAACTTGAAATTGCTTAGTTTATTTTTGAGTGAATGGCAGTTCCACTGGATTACTTTTGTTTCTTCAGAGGACATTTGGTTTGAGTTGAAAAGGAACTCAGACTAGAAATTCTATTTTTTACTGATGGCTTGTCTTTAGAAGGATGAGATTTTTCCACAATGCGGGGCAAGGGCTGAGCATGGGCTCTCTGGTTCTTTTACTTGCCTTGCGGTAAATGACTTCCTATTACTGGGGATGACATCACATTATCAGGAGCATCCTCATTCAAAACAGAGCTTGGTCTCTTAGGTGTCACCTTGTCAAGAAACTGTGCACGTGTTCCCACGAGGCTAGAGGCTGAGTCAAGCTGAATTGGTTTTGTAGAGAAACTTGCTAGCTGAAATGTCTCTTTAACAATTTTTGTAATGATTTCAGTTGGGTGGGACTCAGAGGTAGCAGTTGTGTTACATAAAGGTAAGAGTTTTGCCAATAGTTCAATGAATTGTAAAATTGGAACATCCTTAAGAGTAGTTTCTTTGCTGTCATCACAAGTTTGGGTACCAACAGCTATTTTTTGGAGACTGGACCTTGTCTCTACCTCCAGCCCCAGCTACAGGACGCAATACCATAGGTTGTTCAGTTGCTGCTCTGTTGCTATAATCAGAAGGAGCATTTTCATTCCGCATAAGTTTGAGAGCTTCACTGTAAGAGATCTTGTTCACTGTTCGTACCTCCTCAACTTGTTTAGCCTGTTTGACTACAGAGCATCCCCCATAACTAGCCGCATGGCTGCCTCCACAATTGCAGCATTTGGGCGTACCTTGAGTAGGACAGTCCTTCACGTTGTGGGGGCCACTGCAAGCCACACACCGTGGAGAGCCCCTGCAGTTTGCAGCACTGTGGCCAAATCTCTGGCACTTGAAACATTGCCAGGGTCTTCCCACAAAAACGTTAACTTTGTAGCGTTGATAGCCTAGGTACACATAGGATGGAAGGGAACAGGTATTAAAATGAACTTTAAACATGGAGGTTTTGGTTTTTTCCTTACCTTTAAAGATTCTTTCTGCAGTAGTGATGTCATAGCCTGCCAGGGTCAGTGCTTCAGTCAAGTCTTCATTGGTGGTATCTTCTCCAAATGGTCCAATTACTCCCAATGACCTGGTTTGATTGAGAGGCAATCTACATTTTACTACCCAAATGCCTATTTCAGTGACAGACAGAAGGATAGGAAGATCTTTAGTAGCACTTTCATTCAGTGTCACTATTAGTAAGTTTTTCTGAAAGTTTTTAGTCATTCTGCTGATACCTGCTTTGCCTAGAGGAGAATTTGCTAAGGCTTTGCTCAGGGAGATATCATTGGCAAAGAATTTGGTGACTGGATGATTGTCAGCAACAGGTTCTATGATGATAACACATGGCTTCTCTGCCAGTATTTCATGCCCTTGGCTATCTGACTCCTGAGGGCCAACTTGATTTATAGCTCTTTGAGCTGAGGAAGTGAGGGCCTCAGGATTTGAGCTGCTTATTATCTGGCCACCTTGCTGGCAACATCCCTCAAGATCTGGGTTTTTAGGAATTGAGACGAGTTGGGAATTTTTTCCCACATTTAGGTCTACCTGATTTAAAGTTGAAGAATTTGACTGATTTTGGTCCACAGCCATAAGCACTTCTCCTGATAACTGGAAATCAGAAGTTGGAAGTGAAGCTAGGTTAGTTGAAAGAGAGGGCAGAGAAGGAGAGTCCCCCTCCGAGTCTCCATCTGAGGACCCAGAGGTGTCATTCCCCTTCCTTCTCTTCTTATGTCTCCCCATACCGTGCTGGCAATGAAGCAGACACACTCGAAAAAAGAAATAAGAAAAACAGATAGACACTTATCAAGTTTTTAATTGATGAATACTTGACAGTTTACTCATGCTCTTGCTTGTCGACCGTCGTACAAAACTTCAAGTCTCCACACCCGGTACGTAGTTGCAGTAAGCTCTTGAACTCGAACTTGAACTTGAAATTGAGGGCCGACAGTGTCGGGGCCTTTGTAACGGCCTACAATTCCCTCCACAGTTATCACACAAAGAGTTCAGCGTCTGGTACCAGACTTGTCCACTAAACTACTCAGGATCTACCAATCCTTGTCACAAGCTGCCATTGGATGGCGTCACTGGGATAGCCAGTGTGTCAAAACACCATCCCCAGGCATATTGGGTCATAACAGCCCATTCTACCAGACTGGCTCATTCCAGTCACTGTCTCTTACTCCAGGCACGCACAAGAAACACTTTCATAGCCTCAGTGATACTCGCATTACACTCCTGATCCAATCCAGCAAGACAGCTCATACCGCAATCATCTTCAGCACATCTGGCATTCCACTCATTCTCTCCATACTGCTCAGACACCACATTCATAAAACTCTCTCTCTCTTGCTCATACTTACTACATTCCAGCACAAAATGCTCAATTGTTTCCTCTACTCCACTATTGCACTGCTGACATAATCTGTTATTATTCTCATTCCATCTCCATGTACGTCTGTTCACACTCAATGACTTACATCTCACAGCAAACAAGAGTTGACTTCCAAAACTACCATCATAGAACAGCTCAAACTTAGGTGCTTTCTTTTTCATATACCAGTTAAGTGTAGGCTTCCGCATCATGCTAAGCTTCCACTTATTCAATCCATACTCTTTTGTTTGTCTCTCAATCTCTTTCTTCCACCTCTTGCAGTCCCACTCAGGCCCTACACCTCCTACATTTATTAAACTCCAGTCATCCACAGGTCTCCCAATTCTAACATGAATAATCTTTTGCATACTGAGTTTCCTTGCATGCCCCCAACATACTTTCTCCCAATAGCTTACACTCAGATTCCATTCAAAGATTCGCCTTACCCACCTGCTATTCTGCATTCTTTCAATTCTCACTTTATAATTCAGCACAGCTTTCATCATTCTTTCTGAAAATAGGCTCCACCCTAGGTCACCTCTAATGGCCTCTATAGCTGTCCATTTCGGAGCACCCAATGCTACACGTCCTACCTTATTTTGTATCACATCCAGCTTTTCAAGATCACTTCCATTCCAAGCAAGAGCACTCATACCATACATGACACTAGGTACAGCAACATACTTCCACATTCCTCTCACACATTCGTACTTGTTTGCTCTGTATCTGGCCACACTACCTAACCGTCCACTCCACTGCATTGCTTTAGCCACTTTCTCACCTTTAGTTCTAGTACATCCATCTTCACTCATCATACAACCTAGATATTTGTATTCTTTTGTTCTACCTATTCTGATTTCTCCAATATTCCACAGTCTGTCTCTATCAGTCTCATCACTATTTATAACCATGACCTTACTTTTATCGGCACCAAAGTTCATCTTGAAATCTGTACTATATCCATTCACAATGTCAAGCATCCTTTGTAGTTCATGACCACATTCACTAACCACAACCACATCATCAGCATACAACAAACAGCTCAGTCTCTCATTACCAACTTTCAGTCCTAAACCACTCCCTCTCAGTCGAACTGCTAATTCTTCTGTGTACAATCCAAACAACAGGGGGGACAGAGTACAGCCCTGTCTCACTCCTCTAACACTCCTCACTTGCCCTGTTTCCAAATTTCCTAACCTGTAGATAGCACTTGTGTTCTCATACAGACTCTGTACAATGTTCACTATTTTTCTGCTAAAACCAACTTTTCTCAAAATTTCAAACAGCCTAACCCGATCCACTCTGTCATACGCCTTTTCAATATCCAGGAATGCTAAATATACCTTCTTGTTATCCTTCTTCATTCGCTCAATTATTTCACTCACTACAAACAGATTATCCTCCCCCCGTCTATCTTGCCTAAAACCATTCTGTTCTTCTCCCAGGACTCCTAATTCCTCAACTAAATTTTTCATTCTCTCATTCAAAATACCACAAAAGATCTTACATACGGTGTCACCCAGTGCAATTGGTCTGTAATTTTTAAGTTCTTTCATACTCTTATGTCCACCCTTATGCAACAGAACTACATTACACTTGTTCCAGTCATCCGGTACTCTTTCACTCTTCCATATCTCATCAAATAAACATTTCAACATACTGACTACACTCTCTCCTCCACATTTATAGAACTCATATGGTATCTTATCAGGGCCACATGCCTTTCCATTTTTCACTTTCTTCAAAAAACTTACAATCTCTTCACAAGTGATTTCGTCTTCCATTTGCAGTTCATGTTCATCTATCAGAAAATTTATTGGTTCATCATCTATAACCTGCTCATTCATTCCACCAATGTCCTCCCAGTATTCTTCAACTGCTTTCACCATTTGCATCCTATCTTGCACACTGCAACCATTGACTACTAATTCATCAACTTGAACTTCACTACCTCTATCATTACCTTGTATAAACCTATACCAATCTTTTATTCCATCTGGACCTTTCTTTCTTAGATTTTCAACTTGGTGTCTCTCTTCTTTAACCCTAGCCTCATTGATCATTCTCTTTACTTTCTTCTGCTGGTCCTTGTACTCATTCCATACACTCTGCCATTCATCCTCAGTAATTCTGCGTCTTTCACACATTTTCCTCATACTGCGTTGTTTTTTATTTAAAGTCTTCCTTCTCGTTCGTTCTTCCTTTATCTCACTCGTAAACCACCTAGCATTCCCTGTACTTTTCTTGCATTTCATTCTACCGATCTTTTGCTCTGCCACATCATACAAGGTTCTTGCAATCTCCTTATTTAGGTCATTTACATTTCCACACCTGTTCCAGTTACATCTACTCAATTCATTTCTAAATTCTTCCCAGTTTGCCATTTTAATACGCCAATTTTCTCTTACTCTGCTGGCCTTCTGCATCGGCTCCTTTCCACCCCAATTATATTCTAGTACAAGCATTTTATGGTCACTATCAATATCAAAATCATCTTCATCTACAAACATTTCTTTGACACACTCTCTTGCTCTACTATTCACTATCATATAGTCAATTGCAGTTTTACATTCCCTGCTTTGCCATGTATGCAAGCCATTTCCTATTGTTACATTTAGGTTCTCAAGTTCATTCTCATAACAGAAATCAATCAATTTTTGTCCATTTGCATTCACAGGCTCACCAAGTATACCAACATGGCCATTCATATCACCCATCAAAATCAGAGGGCATCTGCAATGCTCTTGCACAATTCTTGTTAATATTTCATACTTTTTTACATTCTCTTGATGAGCTAAAATACCATCAGTTGTCATATAGCATACAACCACAATAACACATTCTCTGGCATGCATTCTTTCACACTTTATTACTAACAGATCTTCACTCTCAGGTTCATTTCCAACAGGAATTTCTTCTAATTTCCAATTTAGAGCATTTTTTACAATGAGACCAACTCCACCACCTCTTTTTTGCCAACTTACACGCCCTTTTCCAATCATGTAGTACTTACTCTCCTTACATTTTAAACTGACTCTATCACGCATTTGGGTCTCTACTACACCAACACAATCCAAATCTCCATTCTCAAATTCTGCTACAAGGTCATTTAACTTTCCTGCATTCCATCCACGCACATTTATACATCCAAACCTTACAACACTATTGGACAATTCACAACATTTTTCATTTTTGCTCTGACAGCTTTCCATTCATCCAGTTCCACCTTCCATTACAATATGAGTACACCCAATCCACTGGATGTATCTCCTGGAAAGTTTCATCTCACCTTCTTGAGTAAGATGGACTCCATCTCCACGAAAACACCCACTCTGGATCAGGTTATCCATATCAAGGAAGCTGGAACCCATTTCACGCTTTCTCATACTCTCAGCTTTCATACTCATAATCCTTTTATGCACTTCCCTATTCACCTCCTTTCGCACCCTTTCATACTCCTCGCCACATGCAGGCCTTCTCAGCAGACTGGTCACAGCCACTCTTACATTCTTCTTTCGCGCCCTTTCAACAACATTCATAATTGCATTCACCGTACGCTCTCTCCCACATTCAAGCAATCCATTGCCACCTCCTTGCAGTACAACCATCCCTTCATCCATTCCATCTATCATTTCCTCAGCATGCCTACAAATCTCATTCACTCCCTTTCCTCTCATGCTCGTACATCCACTACGGTCAGTCATACTCACAAACCTATCCACATTCTTCACCATGCTGTCACCACATATTCTAATCGTAGGTCTCACTCTCCCTTTCATACTACTCTTTCGTTCAACTCTTCCACTCACATCACTCTTTCCATCCATCTTCCTTTCATTCACTTCCACTACAGGCGCCTGCACCTCATGTGGCATATCAACAGGTTGCTCCTTCATTCTCTCCCCATTCGTACTTCTTTCATCATGCTCATTCATCCTTCTACTCTCATCTGGCACATTTGCACCACCATTCACTTCATTTATTGCATTCACACTCCTTGCACCATCATCCACTTCATTTGCACTCCTTGCACCATCATCCACTTCATTTGCACTCCTTGCACCACCACCATTTACCTCTTCATTCACTGCATTTGCACCATTCTCATTCTTTCCTTCATTCAACTTCCTTTCATCCTTCAAATCTGCCTCTAAAGCAACCATCAGAATTGTCAATCTTTCAACCTCCTCTTCCAACTTCTTTCTCTCGTCATTCAAACATTTCCAGCACGTAAACACAAGATCATTCAACTTCCTCCGACTCATCTCTCTCAAACCTTTGCATGCATCTATATCTACCCACTCTTTACAAGTCATGCACTCAATCTCCTCATCCATTCCACTTGCACCTCCCTTCCTACGACCAGTCCTATTTCTTGCCATCCTCAAACACAGACTTCTATCTCAGTACAAATTTCACAGGCAGAAGAAGTCTTCACTCACCAAATCTACTGAAAATCAAGTTATCAAAAAAAAAAAAAAAAAAAAAAGAAACAAAAACGTTTCCTACTACTCACAGTCACTCTCCACAATGTCACACACTACACTCCCTATATGCAAAGAAAGCTCAACTACCAGTCAAAACACCTCAGTCAAAAATTGCAAGTCACCACACCAAAGTCCAATGCTCAGTCTCAACTCTCACGCAACAAAAAAAAACTACTCTCACGAGCACTCCATACAAAGTCACACACTGTACTCACGTGAATATACAAACTATACCATTTTTATTGCTTGAACAAAACAGACTTTAAAATTTGAAGGTCGAGCGCAATTTTCTCCTTACACATTGTTTTTTTTTTTTTTTTGTATCGTTGTTTATAGGAGCTTTGAAATCTTGCTCATGTAGCCCCTTGTCTGCACCTTTCTCGTTGGGTCACTCTTGTTGTACCTGTAAGGACATATAGTACAATTTTACATTTATAAGTTTTGTGATTTAGTGTAGTATACTTCAATATTTCACATTGCTAAGTTCTCCATATCCTCATTATCCCAGTATGTGCTCAGTATTTCAGTATATCCTAATTAATCTCAAGTTCTATTCACACTGACAGATAAGAGTAATAAGGTTTAGAGCAACATCTACTAGTTTTTATGGAAATAATGCCCGGGTTAGTAAATCTAGGCATGCCCGACTCTGTGCCGCTTATGAGCCCCTAAATTAATTGTCAAGCCTCCAGCCTGCGCCGCTCAACCTGGAGGCTCTGGACTATCTGCACTGTGGCAGGAGGTGAAAATCAATATTAGAGAGCAAGCTCTTAAGGGCAGGGCTCTTAAGGAGAAAGTTTCAAAAGGGTCTATTTATGAAGTATTAATGCAGGAGCAGTCTGCACTGTTAACTACTATACAGAAGAAATACCATCACCGAGAGTGCTACTGCATTATAAATTTGAACATAATATGTTCCAGGGAGAGTTTGATAGTCTGAAGGTTAATGGTTAGTGCCCACAGTATTAGGTTATTACTGCTAAATTAAAAAAAAAAAAAAAAACATGAAATATGTCTATAGGATATGGTTCCATGTATTCTACATAAACAATAACTATGCCCTAAATTACATATGGTGTACTATAGACGGTAGAGTGAACTAGTAGCTATCAAATATTCTCCAACTGCATTAGAGATTTGTTTCTGAGTTCCCAATATGTATGGGCCACCTCCAAGAATATTCTTCAAATTGAAGGGAACGCTTAAAGAATCTAACACAGCTAGAAGATTGGACCGAGCCGTATTGTGCAATGGGCAATTGATTAAAAAGTGTTCAATGGTCTCAGCAGAGCCACATGCACAGTTGGGTGTGTTTGACAGCTGAAAGCGAGCCAGGTGTTGCTGTACACCTGCATGACCTACTCTCAGCTTGGCAAGAGCAGTTTCTAAAGGCCTTGTTTTATGGCAAGCCCAAGGCCAATGTCCCACTTCTGACTTGATTTTTGTTAAAAACCTACCCTTCCCTGTACCTTGTACTGATCCCAGCCATTCTGCGTTCCACCTAGCTTTGCATGCAGCTTTAACTCTTCTTACCGTTTCCTCTCTAGAAGGACGGGTTAGAGTCCTATAACGGAGAGAGTGGGCATTTTTAGCTGCTGTGTCAGCTTCCTCATTCCCCTGTAGGCCCTTATGAGCAGGAACAAATTGCAGCTTAATATCTCTGGAGGATAAAATAGCAGTTAGCTTCTCCTGTATAGCAAATACAATGTCCAAGTAATGCTTAGGGTGCCTATCTATAATAAGGTATAAGGCACTCAAGGAGTCACTACATATTAATAGTTTTTCAGAATTGGTCAAATTCGTTTCAGCCCAGACAAGAGCTTCGTAAATAGCGTACAACTCGCACTCAATTACTTCTATTTCAGGGCGTAATTTCCAACTCATACTGAATTTTCTATTAGGGATAACAAAAGCAGCAGAGGAGGAAGGAACAGGATCTTTTATATGAGACCCATCTGTAAAGGATATTATATAACCAGAGAATTTTGTATCTAAGAGATGATTATATTCTTGCATAACAGTTTCAGGAGATAAATAATTAACAGTAAGGGATGAAAAGGTTGTGAAAATATAGTTACTCACTTCAAACCAAGGAGGAATAGGTGACAGAGCAGGAGGTAAAGTAGGATAGGGCTTTGTGAGGTTAAGGTTATTGAAGACACAACTTGCATGAGCTACAAGTGGGGGTTTGTGATTTCTGAGAGGAGGGTTAGCATTAGGGGGAAATAGTTCTATGACTGCAGAACAGGATGGGAGTTGAGCTAGTCTTGCTAAATATCTGCAAAGCAATTCATCAAAATGAATTGACAGAGGAGGAATATTTGCCTCTACTTCTAGGGATGCAATAGGTGTGGTTTTTCTGCACCCAGTAGCAATTCTAATACAATTGTTCTGTACAACATTTAATTTTTTCAGAAGAGTTGGAGCAGCATTAGAGAACAAAGGGGCAGCATAATCAAGGCGACTGCGAATTAACACTTTATATATGTGTAGCAGTGAATCTCTGTCAACTCCCCAGCTACTATGGGATACTGAGCTCATCAAATTCATAAAGGATATTGTTTTAGTCTTGAGTGACAAAATTTGAGATTCCCAACCAAGTCTAGGTGAGTCTAATATAACACCTAAGTAACTATATTGCTGTACATATTCAATCTGCTGGCCATTTATAGTCAGAGAAGGCAGAAGATTCCTAGAGTTGGTAAAGAACATGGCTTTGGTTTTTTGGGAGTTAAGTTTCAGACCCCATGTTCCACACCATTCATAAAATGCTGTTAATTGAGCTTGTAGTCGGGCAGAAGCTATTTGAGAATTTTTATGAGAGGCAAAGAATGCAATATCATCTGCATACTCACAAGATACCACATCTGGGGAAGAAGGCAAGTCCCTCAAATACACATTAAAAAGTAATGGTGAGAGAATTGCTCCTTGAGGGACACCTGAGTTAATAGGCCTTAATGTTGAGTACTCTCCCTCAAAATAAACCCTGAATGTGCGTTGGGACAGGTACGCTTGGATCCACCTCAGCATGCGGCCACTCACCCCGCATTGACTCAGCTTATACAGCAGACCACTGTGATTGACCGAGTCAAAAGCTGAGGATAAATCACAAAAAATTACCAGCAGTGTTGATTGACTGCTCAAGGCTTCTCGAATTCCCGCTTCAAGTCTGGTAACCTGGTCTAGGGCAGACATTCGCTGTCTAAATCCACCTTGAGAGGTGCGAAAGACAGCTTTTAGTTCAAGAAAAAATGAAAGTCTTCTATTAAGGATGCTCTCTAACAATTTCCCCACACAAGAGAGAAGTGAAATTGGACGATAGGAGGTAATTGATGTTAAGGGTTTACAAGGCTTTGGTACCGGTATTATGATAGCATTCCTCCAAACATCGGGAAGTTCACCTCGGTCAAAACTCAGGTTGAAAATTTGCAAAAGCCACTTTTTATAGTCAGTGGGGAGGTGAGTAAGATGAGAGTTATGAATTTCATCAGACCCTGCAGAGGTTTTCTTCAGATTGGCAATTGAATTATCAAGTTCAGTTAGGGTAATGGGATTATTCAATTGAGATTCAGTATCATCAGTTAGTGCCATGGTGAGGGGCAAGATTGTAGATACAGGCAAGGCTGCTGCAGAAGTGGTCAATAATTTTTCATAATGCAAGGCTAGAGCATTTGACTTAGCAGCTGAATCGGAAATAATTGAATTAACTTCCACAAAAGGCTGATTTTGTCTTTGAAAAGGATTGTGAATGCGCTTAAGGCGCTTCCACATCAGGGACAATGGGGTGGTGGATGTGATGTTGCTACAAAAGTTCTTCCAAGAGGACTGCTTGGCTTTTCTCACCTCAGACTTCACCCTAGCTTCACTTCGTCTAAACTCAATGAGGTTTGCCGGAGATGGTTGTGAGATTAACCTACAGTGGGCAACCTTTTTAGCTTCTACCGCAAGTGCACAATCCTCATTCCACCAAGGTTTATTGAAGCGTGGGGTTATTATCTCTTTTGTTTTAGAAAAAACACCTGCACTTGCAGTGATCAAATTGTGATTAAAATCAGCTACACTAGCTTCCAAGTTTCCACGCTGTTGAGTTGCAGAATTATTCAATGCAGCTACATAAGAGCTCCAATATTCTTCCTTAAACTTCCACTTAGAACGGGTCTTAAAACAAGCCATAGTAAGCTCTACACCTATGTCTGTAATAACAGGATAATGATCACTACCTATATCCTGTCCAGTATAGACTGAAGCAACAGGCAGCAATCTGGAGGAAACAAGTGAGAGGTCAAGGGTTGAAAAGGAGTTATGATATACATTATAGTAAGTAGGGAGCAGTGGAGGGGTAATCAATGAAAGGCAAGGGTTGGCTAACATGGTATTTACTAAGTTACTTCCTGTGGTATTAGGGGCTTTGTGAGGTTCCCAGAGTGGATGATGTGCGTTCAGATCTCCTACAATTAAGAAAAGAGGATGCAGCTGCTTAAGATAGTGTTCCAGTTCCTGGGAGGAGACTGGTTGATTGGGATTGTAAAGTGAGAGAACGGAGAGAAGTTTCCCACCCCTCAAGCACAAGGTAACAGCAAGAGCCTCCAACACTCCACCAGGAAAAGGAACAAGAGGTGAGCTCTTAAAAGACACATCACTTCTCACTAAAATTGCAAGGCCCCCTCCTACATGTGCAGCTTGTCTGTGTTTATAAATAGCTGAGTAATTGATAAATTTAGGCTCAAATTTATCAGATAACCATGTTTCGCAAATGCAAGCAAGATGTGGCTTTAGTGAATATAACTGAATTTTGAAATTGCTCAGCTTATTGCTTAAGCTGCAACAATTCCACTGCAGACAACATATCTTGGTGAAAGCTATTTTGTTTGTTTATGAGTCTTATGTTGAGGCTGAAGAGGATTATTCTTATTCACAGTGAATTTAGGTTTGCCGCCTATTACAGGAGAGGGAGGGACTAATTTAATTTGTTTTTTTATCTTATCTGGCAAATATTTGCCCCCAATTACAGGAGAAGGATCCACCTGTACACCCAGCTCTCTGTCCTTTTCCAAGAGAGAAGAGGCACAAGTACCCCCTGAGGTTAGTTGCCAAAGAGGTGGATCAGAGCTGGTTGAGCTCAGAGGGCCAGAGTTAAATTCAGAAGCTCCTGCTGGAGAGGGACTGTTAGGCATAGGTTTATCAAGGTTCAGCGTTTCAGTAGTCAATTTTGATATAATATCAGTAGAAATATTTTTATCAGAGTTCAAGGACATGATTTTGGTCATAAGTTCAACAAATAGTGAAATGGGAACATTCTGCAGAGTTGGAGCTGTAGTAGAGTTAGTGGTCTGAGTTCCAACTGAAACTTTTCCAACATTGTGAGGTATTTGAGCACATGGAATGCTAGAGTACGTTGATGTCATAGAAGTTGGTTTTACTGATTTAGATGCTGGGTTAGACAATGGTTGAGAGGCAAATTTGACAGGATCAGCTGATAAAGACTTCTTTACATGTATTACAGCATCTCTGTAAGAAAGTCTCTGCTCAACACGAGTCTTCTCTACTAATCTAGCTTTTTTGATAGAAGGACATCCCCCATAGTTTGCAGTATGATTTCCCAAGCAGTTGCAGCACACTGGGGACTCAGGCTTAGAACAGTCTTTGGTATTATGCGGGCCACCGCACACTACACAACGAGGGGCACTTTTGCAATATGCTGCACTATGACCAAACCTCTGGCATCTGAAGCATTGCCAAGGCTGGTCAATGAAAGGTTTAACCACAAAACGCTGATAGCCAGCATAGATATAATCAGGAAGCTGATGAGAGGCAAAAACTATTTTAAACATAGAAGTCTGAATTTTGCTTTTTCCCTTCACTATCCTATCAGCTGAAAGAACTTGATATCCATCTGAGAGAAGGCAATCTAAGAGTTCCTGCCCTGTAGTATCCTCTCCAAAAGGACCTATAACTCCAATTGATTGGGTCTGATTTACTGGCAGTCTGCATTTGACTTGCCAGTCTCCTATTACAGTGACTTTTAATAACTGCGCAAAATCATTCAAAGCTTCCTTCATGGTTATGATCAGTAGGCCCCGTTGCAAATTTTTTGTAGTTTTCTCAATGCCTACTCTACCAAATGGAGAGAGTGCAAGTGCTTTTGCTAGTCCAATATCATTAGAAAAAAACTTGGTTACAGATCTGTCATCAGCAATTGGCTCAACAATGATGACTGTTTTAAAAGTTTGAGGTTGACTTAAACAATCAAGTTGAGTTGCAGGAGATGAGATTATGGTCTTTTTATTTTGGTTTGTAAAACCAGTAAAGCTATGTTGCTTATCAGGTGTCACATTCAGCAAAGGCAAAGAACTATCTATCAAGTTTCCCAATGAAGGACAAGAAGAAAGGGATAGATCTCCATCACCTAAGAGTTCACTGGTGCTAGGAGGGCAGAATTCAGTTGGTAGGATAGGATTCTTTTGTTGGCTTATACTAGCATCAACAAAAGATTCGGTATTTTCTGTAAGCCTATCCCTTTTTTTAGGGGTAGGAGCTGGTTGGTTATCAGAACATCGATCGTCTGAGTCCCCATCTGAACAGGCATAAAAAACACCTTTCTTTTTACGCTTGTTCCCCATTGAGATGAAGAAAGAGGAGGAAAATTAAATAAGTATCTAAATTTAAGTGGTATAAATACAAACAAACAAAAATTACCTGGTATTTGTCGTCAAAGTAACGAAGTTTGCAAATTCGTCCTCAATTCGAATCTGGAGAGACGTTCACCGCGCTTCCTCGCCCTTCTCGTCAGAGTCTTACACATTGTTGTGTAACTTGAACTTGAACTTGAAATTGAGGGCCGACAGCGTCGGGGCCTTTGTAACGGCCTACAATTCCCTCCACAGTTATCACACAAAGAGTTCAGCGCCTGGTACCAGACTTGTCCACTAAACTACTCAGGATTTACCAATCCTCGTCACAAGCTGCCATTGGATGGCGTCACTGGGATAGCCAGTGCGTCAAAACACCATCCCCAGGCATATTGGGTCATTACTGACCATTCTACCTGACTGGCTCATTCCAGTCACTGTCTCTTACTCCAGGCACGCACAAGAAACAATTTCATAGCTTCGATGATACTCAAATTGCACTCCTGATCCAATCCAGCAAGACAGCTCATACCGCAATCATCTTCAGCACATCTGGCATTCCACTCATTCTCTCCATACTGCTCAGACACCACATTCATAAAACTCTCTCTCTCTTGCTCATACTTACTACATTCCAGCACTAAATGCTCAATTGTTTCCTCTACTCCACTATTACACTGCTGACATAATCTGTTATTATTCTCATTCCATCTCCATGTACGTCTGTTCACACTCAATGACTTACATCTCACAGCAAACAAGAGTTGACTTCCAAAACTACCATCATAGAACAGCTCAAACTTAGGTGCTTTCTTTTTCATATACCAGTTAAGTGTAGGCTTGCGCATCATGCTAAGCTTCCACTTATTCAATCCATACTCTTTTGTTCGTCTCTCAATCTCTTTCTTCCACCTCTTGCAGTCCCACTCAGGCCCTACACCTCCTACATTTATTAAACTCCAGTCATCCACAGGTCTCCCAATTCTAACATGAATAATCTTTCGCATACTGAGTTTCCTTGCATGCCCCCAACATACTTTCTCCCAATAGCTTACACTCAGATTCCATTCAAAGATTCGCCTTACCCACCTGCTATTCTGCATTCTTTCAATTCTCACCTTATAATTCAGCACAGCTTTCATCATTCTTTCTGAAAATAGGCTCCACCCTAGGTCACCTCTAATGGCTTCTGTAGCTGTCCATTTCGGAGCACCCAATGCTACACGTCCTACCTTATTTTGTATCACATCCAGCTTTTCAAGATCACTTCCATTCCAGGCAAGAGCACTCATACCATACATGACACTAGGTACAGCAACATACTTCCACATTCCTCTCACACATTCGTACTTGTTTGCTCTGTATCTGGCCACACTACCTAACCGTCCACTCCACTGCATTGCTTTAGCCACTTTCTCACCTTTAGTTCTAGTACATCCATCTTCACTCATCATACAACCTAGATATTTGTATTCTTTTGTTCTACCTATTCTGATTTCTCCAATATTCCACAGTCTGTCTCTATCAGTCTCATCACTATTTATAACCATGACCTTACTTTTATCGGCACCAAAGTTCATCTTGAAATCTGTACTATATCCATTCACAATGTCAAGCATCCTTTGTAGTTCATGACCACATTCACTAACCACAACCACATCATCAGCATACAACAAACAGCTCAGTCTCTCATTACCAACTTTCAGTCCTAAACCACTCCCTCTCAGTCGAACTGCTAATTCTTCTGTGTACAATCCAAACAACAGGGGGGACAGAGTACAGCCCTGTCTCACTCCTCTAACACTCCTCACTTGCCCTGTTTCCAAATTTCCTAACCTGTAGATAGCACTTGTGTTCTCATACAGACTCTGTACAATGTTCACTATTTTTCTGCTAAAACCAACTTTTCTCAAAATTTCAAACAGCCTAACCCGATCCACTCTGTCATACGCCTTTTCAATATCCAGGAATGCTAAATATACCTTCTTGTTATCCTTCTTCATTCGCTCAATTATTTCACTCACTACAAACAGATTATCCTCCCCCCGTCTATCTTGCCTAAAACCATTCTGTTCTTCTCCCAGGACTCCTAATTCCTCAACTAAATTTTTCATTCTCTCATTCAAAATACCACAAAAGATCTTACATACGGTGTCACCCAGTGCAATTGGTCTGTAATTTTTAAGTTCTTTCATACTCTTATGTCCACCCTTATGCAACAGAACTACATTACACTTGTTCCAGTCATCCGGTACTCTTTCACTCTTCCATATCTCATCAAATAAACATTTCAACATACTGACTACACTCTCTCCTCCACATTTATAGAACTCATATGG
Source organism: Morinoia aosen (assembly GCA_030386875.1). Classification (NCBI taxonomy): domain Eukaryota; kingdom Metazoa; phylum Arthropoda; class Malacostraca; order Amphipoda; family Talitridae; genus Morinoia; species Morinoia aosen. The sequence goes on along the minus strand of CM059563.1, from coordinate 5,116,723 downwards.
TATCTTATCAGGGCCACATGCCTTTCCATTTTTCACTTTCTTCAAAAAACTTACAATCTCTTCACAAGTGATTTCGTCTTCCATTTGCAGTTCATGTTCATCTATCAGAAAATTTATTGGTTCATCATCTGTAACCTGCTCATTCATTCCACCAATGTCCTCCCAGTATTCTTCAACTGCTTTCACCATTTGCATCCTATCTTGTACACTGCAACCATTGACTACTAATTCATCAACTTGAACTTCACTACCTCTATCATTACCTTGTATAAACCTATACCAATCTTTTATTCCATCTAGACCTTTCTTTCTTAGATTTTCAACTTGGTGTCTCTCTTCTTTAACCCTAGCCTCATTGATCATTCTCTTTACTTTCTTCTGCTGGTCCTTGTACTCATTCCATACACTCTGCCATTCATCCTCAGTAATTCTGCGTCTTTCATACATTTTCCTCATACTGCGTTGTTTTTTATTTAAAGTCTTCCTTCTCGTTCGTTCTTCCTTTATCTCACTCGTAAACCACCTAGCATTCCCTGTACTTTTCCTGCATTTCATTCTACCGATCTTTTGCTCTGCCACATCATACAAGGTTCTTGCAATCTCCTTATTTAGGTCATTTACATTTCCACACCTGTTCCAGTTACATATACTCAATTCATTTCTAAATTCTTCCCAGTTTGCCATTTTAATACGCCAATTTTCTCTTACTCTGCTGGCCTTCTGCATCGGCTCCTTTCCACCCCAATTATATTCTAGTACAAGCATTTTATGGTCACTATCAATATCAAAATCATCTTCATCTACAAACATTTCTTTGACACACTCTCTTGCTCTACTATTCACTATCATATAGTCAATTGCAGTTTTACATTCCCTGCTTTGCCATGTATGCAAGCCATTTCCTATTGTTACATTTAGGTTCTCAAGTTCATTCTCATCACAGAAATCAATCAATTTTTGTCCATTTGCATTCACAGGCTCACCAAGTATACCAACATGGCCATTCATATCACCCATTAAAATCAGAGGGCATCTGCAATGCTCTTGCACAATTCTTGTTAATATTTCATACTTTTTTACATTCTCTTGATGAGCTAAAATACCATCAGTTGTCATATAGCATACAACCACAATAACACATTCTCTGGCATGCATTCTTTCACACTTTATCACTAACAGATCTTCACTCTCAGGTTCATTTCCAACAGGAATTTCTTCTAATTTCCAATTTAAAGCATTTTTTACAATGAGACCAACTCCACCACCTCTTTTTTGCCAACTTACACGCCCTTTTCCAATCATGTAGTACTTACTCTCCTTACACTTTAAACTGACTCTATCACGCATTTGGGTCTCTACTACACCAACACAATCCAAATCTCCATTCTCAAATTCTGCTACAAGGTCATTTAACTTTCCTGCATTCCATCCACGCACATTTATACATCCAAACCTTACAACACTATTGGACAATTCACAACATTTTTCATTTTTGCTCTGACAGCTTTCCATTCATCCAGTTCCACCTTCCATTACAATATGAGTACACCCAATCCACTGGATGTATCTCCTAGAGAGTTTCATCTCACCTTCTTGAGTAAGGTGGACTCCATCTCCACGAAAACACCCACTCTGGATCAGGTTATCCATATCAAGGAAGCTGGAACCCATTTCACGCTTTCTCATACTCTCAGCTTTCATACTCATGATCCTTTTATGCACTTCCCTATTCACCTCCTTTCGCACCCTTTCATACTCCTCACCACATGCAGGCCTTCTCAGCAGACTGGTCACAGCCACTCTTACATTCTTCTTTCGCGCCCTTTCAACAACATTCATAATTGCATTCACCGTACGCTCTCTCCCACATTCAAGCAATCCATTGCCACCTCCTTGCAGTACAACCATCCCTTCATCCATTCCATCTATCACTTCCTCAGCATGCTTACAAATCTCATTCACTCCCTTTCCTCTCATGCTCGTACATCCACTACGGTCAGTCATACTCACAAACCTATCCACATTCTTCACCATGCTGTCACCACATATTCTAATCGTAGGTCTCACTCTCCCTTTCATACTACTCTTTCGTTCAACTCTTCCACTCATATCACTCTTTCCATCCATCTTCCTTACATTCACTTCCACTACAGGCGCCTGCACCTCATGTGGCATATCAACAGGTTGCTCCTTCACTCTCTTCCCATTCGTACTTCTTTCATCATGCTCATTCATCCTTCTACTCTCATCTGGCACATTTGCACCACCATTCACTTCATTTATTGCATTCACACTCCTTGCACCATCATCCACTTCATTTGCACTCCTTGCACCATCATCCACTTCATTTGCACTCCTTGCACCATCATCCACTTCATTTGTACTCCTTGCACCACCACCATTTACCTCTTCATTCACTGCATTTGCACCATTCTCATTCTTTCCTTCATTCAACTTCCTTTCATCCTTCAAATCAGCCTCTAAAGCAACCATCAGAATTGTCAATCTCTCAACCTCCTCTTCCAACTTCTTTCTCTCGTCATTCAAACATTTCCAGCACGTAAACACAAGATCATTCAACTTCCTCCGACTCATCTCTCTCAAACCTTTGCATGCATCTATATCTACCCACTCTTTACAAGTCATGCACTCAATCTCCTCATCCATTCCACTTGCACCTCCCTTCCTACGACCAGTCCTATTTCTTGCCATCCTCAGACACAGACTTCTATCTCAGTACAAATTTCACAGGCAGAAGGAGTCTTCACTCACCAAATCTACTGAAAATCAAGTTATCAAAAAAAAGAAACAAAAACGTTTCCTACTACTCACAGTCACTCTCTACAATGTCAAACACTATACTCTTTATATGCAAAGAAAGCTTAACTACCAGTCAAAACACCTCAGTCAAAAATTGCAAGTCACCACACCAAAGTCCAATGCTCAGTCTCAACTCTCACGCAACAAAAAAACTACTCTCACGAGCACTCCATACAAAGTCACACACTTTACTCACGTGAATATACAAACTATACCAGTTTTTAGCAACTTCACTTTAATTCACCACAATATTCGTCGGAGGACCCAGAAACACGTGCACACCGCGTGCACACCACTCGGAACCTCACATTTCACTCGGAACCTCACGTAATTGGAATAGCCAGTGTGAGCACTTCAGCTGTGAGCAATTCATGCCCATCCGCAGTTGCATAAATCTCACATCAGAATTCTAAAGCAGGCCCTGGACGATCAATCATTTTGATCAAAAACTTCTTGCCATTGCTTGAAAAGCATGATTGACCCTCTAGAAGATGTTTTGACGATTGAGCCAAGCGTTGACGGTGATTGATGGAAATTTTTAATGACTCAAGCTCAAGTACTGATGTTTGACCGTCTACACCAACTTTGATCAAGCATTGCTTCAATTTTCTTTATCATGGGACGTATTAAATTTAGTAAAAAATCGAAGCTCTCTTGGTCTATGCCAATAAAAATCGTATAGTACTCTGATTCCTATTCGAGCAGAACGTTGAGTAAATGCTCATGAGTGAAGAACTTTTTCATTTTGTGAGAAACTTCTTCTCACACTCTTTCTTTTGCACACGTCATAGCCGTGTGGCTTTAGGACCTGCCTCCGTGTGGGCAAAATAGGGTTCGAGTTCCGACACTGGTGGCGATTTTCTCTGTTGGGTATAGGGGAAAATTTTCAAGCACAATACCCCACTCTATCCAGGTGTCTGAAACGGGCATCGGTCTTGACCGGGGGAAAGCGTCATGGCGTCCTGGTGTTAGTTATAAGGCATTTAAAAATCCAATGTACAAGGTGATATGTATCAGGCTTGAAATTGGAAATAAAGCATCCGTAGATGCCGTTGTTTGCTTTGTTTGTACTACTCCCTAGACCAGGGGTCTCCAACTATGGCCCGAGGGCCACATCCGGCCCGCCACATAATTTCATCCGGCCCGCCAAACAAATTCCTGTGTGGTAACCTTGAAAAAATAATTATCGTACGACTGGTAACGCTGAATTGAATTGCTATCTTTTCTTTTTTTTCTTTTTTTATTCCTTCGGCCCGCATGAATGTGGGAAATATATAATGTGGCCCTTACATTGAAAAGTTTGGAGACCCCTGCCCTAGACCAACGTCGTTTCCTCATTACTGTTTTTTTCTGCTTGAGGGCGACTAGAGTCAAAGCGAGAAAAGGCAAATCTTTGATTAGAATTCATTTCGAAACACTTCAAAACAGACTTTCCTCTTCAGAAAATCAAACAAGAATAGTTTTTGATGAAATCGATTGAAGAGTTGATTGAAGGTTGATAACGCTTGCGTCAATCGATTCACAGCATAGCTTGATCAGCTTGATTTGTCTATGGCCTGCTTAACATGTTAAAAATATTCCAAGCTAACCTGAAACCGAAAAACCTTTAGGGGAACGTTCGGGCTAAAAATCCGAAAAACCTCAATTTTTATTTCATTGCTCATAGTATAGAGAGTTTTTTATGAATCTAACGATATGCTTTACATCCTTGTTAACGCGTTCGTTCGTCTGAACAAACGTGCCCCTTAGGTCGTCACTCGCACGCGCCCCCACCCCAGCCTCCCCCTTAACGACGACGCAGTTTCAAACGCTCAGCATGCAAGAATTAGCCATATAGCCCACGGTCGAGATGCTTTGGTATGAAAAAGAAATATTTTAACATACTTATAACAAAGTATAACAGGATAGGTGGAGCCTCGGGCAGCCTGATGCACCACGTTGTTCAGGCTCTTCTGTATACCTTGCGTTTGGTAGCATGAAATGCTACTCCTCCCTCAGTTTTGGAGTTACAGGAATTGAAAACACATCATTTGATAGGGCTTGAAGAGAGCTACTAAAAAGTTGACAAATTCTTTGAAAATTGGAGGTAAAAAACTGTACTAAATATTTGAAGGAAAAATATGAAATTAATAAAATTTCTGACAAAAAATTCATGAAAAAAGTCCATAAATGAAAAAACTGGTCGACATTTTGTAGCTCAATCCAATTCCTATCGAATAATACATTTGTCATTCCTTTAACTCCACAATTGTAGGAGGAGTCACCTTTCCCGTAACTCTTATTTTTTACTTTTTTCAATGGAAAAAAGTTTTTGATGCATATAAAAAAACACTCAAAATAAAATAATTCGCTGGATTATTTCCCAGCTTCTTATAATATACTGATTGCTACTTTGGCGCCAGAATTTCAAACTCTGGGAAGTTGGAATGCCAACACTTATTCTAGCTGACTTTGTCCAATGTCCGTTTCCTATTATCTCCACTGCGAAAACCTCACACTTAGCTAGTGTAGTGCGGCTGATTATGAAACCATCATTAGGTTCATATGTATTCTATGCTTGGAAGTTTTGTAACTATTTGTTCCTCATAAGTTATATCAGTCTATCACAGTGCCTCTATTTTATCGCAAGTGTTATACTTCTCAGCATAACTGCCAATGGTCTACGATAAAAAAAAGGGAACAGCGCTAAGAACTGGAAGAGGCGACTGGCCAGCGTTTCATTCCATAAAATTTCTTAAGGAACCACAAAAGCTGAAGACACCAAAAGTCTATAGTCTGCAAGAATATCAAAACGTTTATACCAGACTGCAACCAACCAAAAGCTGAATCGAAGAAACAACCTATTAGGGTAATTCATCAAATATCGAACAGAAACCACGTGTGTCTAGGAACAACCTTCATAAATCGGTAACTTTTGCTCTGAATAACTGTTGCGGGCCTCAAGATAATTTTTGAACAGTTGCTTTCTTGTTCTGTGATGTCGCTTTAAAGACAACGTAGATTGTTGGAATTTATTTATTGTTCTAAAAATCGAATTCTTTATTAACATAATTTCATCAATATCGAACATGAATCGAACAAGAATTTTGATTCGAACAGAATGGTTTGTCAATTAGTTCTCCTCGTATGGAACATTTGTTAGACTATTAGCACGCCACGTATGGTTTGTCTATTAGTACGCCTCGTATATTTTGTCCATTAATATGCCTCGTATGGTCTATCTATTTGTACACCTCTGATAGTTTGTTTATTAGTACACCTCGTATAGTTTGTCAATTATTATGCCTCATATGGCTTTTCTATTTGTACACCTCTGATGGTTTGTCAATTAGTACTCCTTGTACGGAATTTTTGTTTTAGGACGTCCTATATTAAGAAACTTTTTAAAACCCAATATGTTGACATGTATCTCATGTGGCCACTTAGAAAATAAACGTTTTTCTTTCATTCCTTTTTTTCTTTGGTGCACTGGATTTTCTTGGAAGTGCTCGTGGTGGCACAGCGGTTAAGGGATCGGACTTGTATCTTGGAGCCGCGGGTTCGTATCCCGGCGCTGGCGCTGCGATTTTCCCCGTTGGGTATAAGGGAAAGCTCAAGCACAATACCCCACTCGACCCAGGTGTCGGAAATGGGTACTGGCTTACGGGGGAACCGTCATGGTGTCCTATACATAGTTTTAGTTATGAGACATTTGAAAAACCAATGCTTAAGATCATTTGTATCAGGCTTGATTGGAAATAAAGCATCCCAAAGATGCCGATGTTTGTTTTGTTTGTTTGTTTAAAATAACTGTCTCATTACTTATTTTCAGGAAGCATTTGAATGGAGAGTTATCAAAATTTTAATATGATGTCGATGTTTCATTTGCAGTGCTTGTTGAACCATCATTGTGATCATCAACCTGTGTGACCTTTTTTGGAGTAGAGTGTAAAGCACTCGTCAATGAATTATTATTGATGCTTGCATCAATTTTCTTGGCAAGGGATTGATCATCAGTAAATGTAGCCAGACGAATCATTGATGATCTTGAGGGCCTTGGAACACCAGCAGCTGATTGGTCGCCCCTCACCAGAATTCCCATCTTCAACTATTCAATGTTATTATCAAGCGTTAATACAATATTTTAATGAAATAAAACAGGCTTTCAATAGATTGATTCAGTTATTTAAAAGAATTAAGAATCGAAAAGCCTTGTTCGAGGCATATATTCATGATTTATAAGGAATTTGATTCGAACACCTCTGTTCACTAATTAATACTGACATGAAAAAGGAACTGAATGTCGAACATGGAATAATTATCAATGTTTTGGCGGTAAAGAAAAAAATGCAGCAACAGAACATCATATGACAACACTACTCTCTAGTTATGACTGGAGGTTGACGGTGACCCAACAACAATTAAACCGTCGCAATTTTCCCGAGGTGCGAAAGATTTTTCAAGTGAAAAAATATGACCAGTTTGGAAGGGTCGTACAGAAAGTGCGTTCGCAACAGCTGGTAGCAGTTTGCAGCTCAGAGAAATGAGTTTTTATCACTAAAATAGGAGTTTAAGATGTAAGATCACCGGCACTGAGCAAGTTTGGATGCTTACTAAATTTATTACGCGCATATTTCCAAAGTTGTTCGATAATCAGTTCAGTTCGATATTTGATGAATTACCCTAGTCAACTGCCGTTCATCTGACATTGGGCAGAAAGCTTTATCAATGTCAGAACAAACTTTCCCAGAGTATCAAAACTCCTCAAACATTGCAAAAATGTAAAAACATAATAGCAAGTCATCTTGCATCTCAACAATAATTGTTAACCGCTATATCTCAAACAAAACACGTCACTGTGAGTCTCCCCAGTAACAATAATGTACTACAATACATACACGAAACTAGCTACGAAATTATATCGCTCATTACCCTGCAGTTCTATACATGTTACTACATTACACTACATTATTGTGGTGTGCATATGCGATGTGCTTGCTTGTATGCTAGTATTCACATACAAATATGCATACACGCACAGCAGTTACTGCAAAGCTGCTAATCGGGCGACTTGCATTTGTTCTATAATTACCATCTTTTTCACTTATAAAAGCAACATCGTAAATTATGCTGCGCGATTTGAGACCTGTTGTTTGAGGTAGTTAAGTTAGCAATATGTTATTATGTTTCACACAAAGAGAATTTTTTAAATTCGTGCCATTTTGACTCTTTAGTTCTGATGCGTTTATAAACCGGCTATAAACATTTTGTACATTATTCCCTGATGTCACAAATGCCAATGCTTAAACGTCAGTGTACGTGGAGACTTAATAGCGTTTCACCACACTTGCTTCATCTTTATATTTTGGTTATTACACTTGTCAATCAACATTATCAAACTTAAAATAACTTCATTTGGGTTACATATATGTTTTTCTCTGTCTTTTGTATAAGGATTGACATGGGCTATGGTGGCTAAAATGTATGTTTATCAATTAAGGACGTTTGAACCAAGACATTTCCAAAAGCGATGTCATATCATCTATAGTGTGCTAACTTTATAGGAAATTAACGTTTTCTTTTCTTATTTATGTCCTAAAATGTTCTTTATTTGAATGGCAATTCATCATTTTTTTCACTCGTGAGTGTATTTTAACAGATATTTCATGTCACGTATTACTTCAATGATATTGAAAATGTTTTGACTAATGTTTTAAAACAATCCTTTTCGTGTCCTTGACTGATGTAAACGCTTTTTTGCCACTATTATCAAAGAGGAAATATCATAAATTTGTGCTGCAGTAAAATATCTTATCTCCGAGCTCATTGCTTAACAAACTAGTTGATGCGTAGGAGTGAAAAAATGATTCACAATTTCAACTTCATAGTTTAAAGGCACGGAATTATTTAAGCCCAATCATCTCATTTTCGACATTAATTCCTTGTACCGCAAGTTCCTGAGCTCGTATTCCAATGTAAGAGCGCACTATGAAATAAGAATGCTTGAAACTATGGAAATGGATTTTTTTCTCTTTTCTTTTCTAGGGATAAAGGAGATTTAAACAACAATATTAGTGAGTTCATTTTTCCGTTCATTTCTCTCAATCATTTGTTTCGACCATTGAAATGGATATTACTATACCCATGTTTGTATATCAACTGAGGATCTTTTTTTTAAGGTATTTTAAGAACCAATGATGGTTCTTGTATCATCTTTATTGGAAATAAACATTTTTTTCTGAAGTATCTGCAAATAGCTAGTTGTCATTCCGTATGATTATTTTCGGATCCTGGTCTTAGTTTTTAGTCAGAGAAAAATCAAAACATGCCATGTTCGTGCTTCTTTTTACCAATTAGTAACTATTTTTGAAGCACGAGACATTTTTCCTGTGTATTTGCTGATACGAATTGGCCTTCCTTCATTGTATTTAACTTGTATGTAATGTTCTGACCACAGGTCTGGAGTTTTTTTGGCAATGGTCTTCATCGATCTCCCGGGGTTCTAATCGATAGTGTTTGGAACATTCCATATGAATTTTGTTGTTCCTATGGTACCAAAGCTTTGAGAATGTTTTTTCTTTACTGCAGGGGAAAAATTACCATCACATCATTTTAAATCCAACCGAACCTTATGATCAAGTGATCCTGTAAAGAGTTACTGTTTCCGAAATAACAATGTTTTGCAGTTAAAGTAACTATATGATTGCATGTCCTTTCAATTATTTGGTTCACATCTTACTCTGAATGGGATATTTGAAACAAAAAATAACATTATTAATAATTTGAGAAAGTAATGAACTAAAAATGATTCGCCCTCAATTGGCTCTCGCCCCTTAGATGCATTTTCATTTTATTACTGTGTAATGTCGACGGAAAAGAATTTTGAGAATGAAAAATGAGCAAGGATTGCTATAACAAAACAACAAAATCAGTGTACAACACTAATAGAAGGACGAAATGAACATTAAAATTCGTACGACAACATTCCAGTGCTGCTTTCAGTGAACTGATGTTATTCATGCACAATTTGATACTCATACAAGTCAACTGTAAATAATCAGGTGGGAGTAGTAGTCAAAATTTACTAAATTATTATTTTTATCACCAGAGAACTCCCTTCCACTTCGTAAAATCTAAGATTGTGATGCATTTGGAAAACGAAAATAATGATCAGAGTCAGCGAAAAGTTCTGCAAAGTTGAGCAAGTTGCAAAATCTGTTCTTCAAGAAGTAATCCTGCAGCATTGCGCAGGTAAGGATTCCCCTTCACTTTTTACATCCAATTATTCACACTTATTGACTCATGAGCTAAGTGATTAGTATAACGCGAAATGATGTTCAAAAGTAACTCGAAGACAGGTAATTCATAAAAATACTGCATTTAGAGTAAAAATTAAACACGCAGGTCTAACTATTTAGCTTCAGCTCTCTGGTACTTGAGATTTACATTCTTTCTGGAAAGTTTACAGAAGAGAATACTTATCGTGCTAAGGTACTTGTACATTCCCTTAAATATTATGGTTTCAATAATAAAGAAAGAAATGCGTCAGTTGGCGTGGATGAGATATTTTTAATAAGCAGAAGGGACGAAACAATTATATTTTTGAACCAACATCACATGGCGGATAGGTAGAAGCTCAAACTTTGACTGGGAATGTGCCTCATTCCGGCATCTACGCGGTACATATGCCAGAGCAAGTGGCTTTTCTTGAAATGTAAAAACTTGAGAAGGCAGGAGAGAGAGAGAGAACGTATAGACTAGCAGTCTTCCTCTAACACTTGTATTTCATTTCAAACCTAGGAAGTTATGAGTTGGAAATCATCGTCGAGTGAACATACGGTGCAGCTACTTGATATAGAGAGATCATTGAAGTTTTTATTTATTTCAGAGACGCATTTTCCTTTTTCTCTCCAGAGTTACCGTTGACGACCACAGTGCACTCAGTCACACTTCAGTGTTTTAGTTTGTTTTGTTTTATATGCAGTATATAGAGGAGCTCAGTTTGAGCTCAAAGAAAATAAAAAGTATGAAGTAAGTAGTATTCATACATTGCCGGCAGTAATCGTTCACCATTGGAATGCAGGCTCATGCAAATGCACAGTGATACCTGTATATCTTCCCTTCAACAAAGGCAAGTATAGTTTATAGAAGTACAACAAAATGCAAGAAACTTCTTTGTAATTCTTCTCCTAAGCTTTTCCGAATTGCATAACAGTGTTAGACCAGCATGCTTGCACAGCGTCATCACAGTGTCCAATTATGAGTTGAATGGGAACTGTCGGTGGTTTTCTCGCTTTAATGAATGCCGCTCCTACAGCCTCCCTATAATTATTATTATTTCAGCTAATTAAACCTCATCATTGTGTGATACTTTGATCGTCGTCTCCCTTTTACGTAAATTTAGTAAATACCCAAACAGCCTTAGGAGAACGAATTTTGTAAGTACAGTTGGGGAAAAAGATGATCAAATTGTAATTTTTGTTTCAAGAACATCAACGCAACAAGCTCTTTTCTTGGCTTCGAGGCAGCATCGAAAAATTTGTTCTGCATACATGTGAGTTTTAACTGAATTTCAGAGTGCTCATAACTTGGAGAGGAGGGAGTAACCTACGTGCCTCAAAAATAGGAGTTTTTAATACCCTTTCTTACCCTCCTTATCCGTTTTCTACATCACCGGAGAATCCACTCGCTTCGGGAAATGTACCACTCAGTCGCGAGGAATTTTGGTCGCAAATTTTGAACTGCATGGAATTTAAAATTTGGTTGAGGATTTGGGAAATTTTAAGAATCCTACACTACCGATGTATCATGAAGTGTTTAAAGAATTTCAATATTGTTAATCAATCTCACAAAATGCAGAATTTCTCTGCTGTTGTAGTCGGACGGCAACACTAAGTTCACCATGCGGATGACACTTGCTGCCTTACCGCCGTCCGGAGCGGTGTGCAATTGTGTTGTTCCTCTGACATCGTGGTGAGGACGTTGTAGTGCAACTTCGGCCTGTGAGAGATGCTGGTGCTATTTCATCGTGTTGAAATTTTTGATAACTTCGAAAATTGTGGACTTTTAGGGTACTTTCATTGAAGAGAATGATCCGTGCAAGTGAATGAAATGAACGAAACTGAAAAAATTGTTTCAGCTGGAATAATTATTCCGTGAGGTAGTGACTTGAATCTTATTCACTTCAAGTATTGACAATTACATTACCAGCGTAAGAAATATAAAGCAACAGTTTATTGACAGGTGTAGCAGCATTTTTTCGTAAATATCTATGATAATATTCTTAGCGTGATGAACCGTTAGTATTGAAAACTATTGAGACGAAATAATTTAGGAAAAAATAGAAGGAAAAAAATAAACTTTCGTAGGAGCCACAACCCAAGACCAAAAACAAAAATTAATGTCATTAAACTCTTTCATGAATTAATTTAGAAGAAGTCAAACCTAATCTGAGAAATGATTTTCTAATTTAAACGTTGTTTCGGTTGTTTCATTGGGAACAGTCATCCATAATTTGGCGATATTGACGACCAAATATTATCTAGCACGCCTCGGATTCAGTTGATGTTGTGAACCGCTGGGTGTGTGTGAGGGCAGCGCGGGCAGCGAGGGCAGGTGCGCGGCTGGAACCGATGTCAATTGACGAGTTGCAACAACAGCACGGGAGCTGGGCCTGCGGGACGATGATGTTTCAAATTTCATTAAGTTTTCATTAATAAATAAATTTTCATTAATAAATACGTTTGAAATTTTACACATAAAAATTCAGTTCCATTGATGCCCTGTACGCAAATGACAGTTATTTATTTTGCCCGTGAGCTGAATGTTTTTTTTTTCGTGCAAGAATTAATTGTTACGACTCCCGGATTGTGTTCGCAGATGAGGTATGGTCCGTAGGTGAACATTGCTCGAGCGGTTCAGGGCTCACTTAGCCAACATGTCCGACAGCGACGACCTGGCAGTGCAAGTGGACGTCGTCTACAAGGTAATGCATTATTCTTTTCTCTCATTTACAATGTTTTAAAGTGTCTTGTCGTCATAGTTAGACTGTTTCAAGTGTTTCTCGGGGATGCGTGTTTTGATTTATGTTTGAAATTTATTTTATTATCATTGTAGGATTATGCTTGGAGTGATAAATATTTGTTTTAAATTATTTAAAACCACTGCAACAATTACTAAATCGATCTTGAGCAGAAAAGGTGAAATACAGTGCTAGGACAGATGCTGGGAGCAATGAAGAGACAGGTAGATGCCTGAACCGAGGATGTCAAAACACATATCTATTGCTCCCTGAAAAACGGTAGTGAAATTTAAGTTCAAACTTTCAGATATTGTGTTGCGTTCAGAAGTGATTTCATCTTAAATAATGTTTTTTAATTTTTTCACCAAACTAGTTCCTGAATTTTCAGCGAAGTACTTGCTCTCACCTCATTGTAAGGTTGTGGTTATTCTCACCCACGCGCTTGCCAGTTTTTTCGGCGTGAACTCGTGAACTCAATCTTTGTGGCAATTGAAGTTTGTTTTCGACAAATCCTAATCAGTTCACCGTTAGGTTTCCGTAGTGATTAGGACAAACCACAGCCTGACCACATGTCACTCGGAGGTTCTTGTTAAAAACATTTTTTTAGCTCTGTGTAGTTCAGGGTACCATTGTTTCGAGAATGATTTTTACCCAGTTCGAAATGTAACTTGCTAAGCTGGCTTAGTAATGATGCGTACGCTATTTGTGATCCAATGTTTCAACCATACAATAATACTGTTTACCGTAGCCAGTTTTTTGAGCCTTCAATGTACTTCTTTTCGATCTTGATGCTCTCTCTTTTTTTTTGTTTGTTTTTTGACCGAGGGTCATCGGTGAGTTCCTATCAAAATACCAAAGTGCTAGAGTTCGACAAACAAAATTGAATCTCATCTGAAATGAAATGTATTCCCTATTTCCAACGGCGTCAGAACGAGGTCAGTTAAATAAGTTATAAGTCATGACACTTCGTTACCGTGAGGATTGTATCTTTCAGTTAATTCACTCGATGCATTGTCTGCAAAATAAGCGCCGAATAGCAGAGTTAGGGTGGCAAAATGCTCAGCAGTACTAACGGGACTCTCTAGTTTTATTATAAGGGTCAATCGAGGTGCATTGTTCTCTTGTTTTCTACATCGGATGTGGTACGAAGCGCCCTTCTCTGGCGATAAAGCGTTATGGTGACTGCCAAAAGACAGTCATAAGTTACTATTATTTTATGTCAAGTGCTCTGAAATTAGTCTTTCGGCTGTAGAAAATTCTATGTCGAGTACTGCAATATAATTCCGGAATTTGGCACACGTCGACACTAGTAATTGAGGCTCTATAACAATAGGATGTACAGCTTTGTTCTAAAATCCGTAATAGAAATCCCCAACGTCAAAGAGTTGAACATGGTCCCTTCTAATTAATTCCATCGCAAGAATTACTTTTTCATCCCTCACGGGGCATTCGATAAGCGGTAGGCTAAGGTGAGTCATTCAGGTTTGTCTATCGAGTGCCGTGGGGACTGACGCATCCGAGGAAGAAGAAATTGTTACCCTACCTCATGTATAGAAACATGCTTCCGTGACTATATTTTGTGCTCACTTTACTCTTTTGCAGCTTTCATGTCCTTTTCGCTATCTCTTTATATTTTTTCCACTTCGTTCTTAACCTGCTGTTTCTGTGAGCAGGGTATCCTGTGTGTGGGAACACACCTTGCGCATAACTTCCCTGTTTTCCGCACCCCATGTCTGGATGGTTACTTCTCTTCACTCTCATGAAATTGTCTTTGTTAGGGCTAGGCAGTCATAAAACTGATCGAACAATTTAAAAATATTGAAAATGAATTTTTCAGAGTAAATTATTTTACAGTTATAATTATACAGTTATAAGTTATAATTTACACACAGCGATGAACTGTATAGTATTTTTGACAAGTTTCATCGAGTTCCGCTTGAAAGGATGCTTGAATTAGACATTGTTTTTTCTTATTTTCATCGAATAATGTTTCAAAAGGATGCATGAATTGGGTTCACAGAGAAACCTCTCCTTTTATTGCCGAGAAGCGGAAGTCCGTCTCGACCCTGCCACTTGGACAATGACGATATTGTATTGATATTTTTTCTGTTGGGCGTCTAATCTGCGTATAATGGTCGTGAAAAACAGTAATAGCATCCTGCTATGCTCTGATCGAAATAATTATGAGGAAAAAGCAAATTATGCAACGCAACTTTTAGTTATATTAGGTTCTTTGAAGTTGAATAGGTAACTCATCAGTAAAAAAATCACAAATTTTGTGAGTGAGCAGTATTGGTTGGTGTTCACAGGCGTGTTAGTGGCGCAAGGTCGAGCCGTTATAAAGTGTACGTCAAGCCATTGTTTGTACGCTGTGCAAATACGCCAGGAAAAACCGCCAGGGTGATCGTGAACCATACTGGACTTCGATTTCGCTCCATTGTTTGCTGTTCTCCTTTGCCTTTTTTATTTTGCATACAAGAGCTTGTGAAGAGGTTGAAGAGATTTGATTACTAAGATATTGTTCACGATTGCTTAGAGTATACCCTCGAAACGCGATCACTCATACTCCTACTGCGCAGCTTTAAGGATCCTCCGGATCAAACTCTGCCATTGAGGGCCTTATCGGAATGTTTTGTAGTAAATAAATGCTGCGCTGTTCAAATAATAACTCTTTTACCCAAAACGCAAAATTTCAGTGTTTATTCGACTACCAAATCATGATCGTTAAAAAATGAGCCATTTGAAAATTTTACACGAATATAAAGAAGTATGACAATGTTATTAGCACAAACGACCAAGATTTCTATGAAATTAAGAGCTAAATGGAGCTGAATCTGTAATGGTAAATGAACAGTTTTGCCTTGTGCGAGTTAATAACAATCCCTGGATGTATAGAAAGTACATGCAGTGATTAGTAGGAATTGGTTGATTAGCGTAGTCTTTGACGTGAGTGATGTGTTCTTTACAATGTCTAAATGACGACGCGTTGACGGTGATGGGATAATTAGATCAGGTTAAAAGTTGGTTTTAGCCTGCCTATTCACTACAAAAATGTTCACAGAGAAAGAGAAAAGGCTCCATGCATTCTGATGTCCTATATTAAGAAATTTTTAAAAGCCAATATGTTGGCATGTATCTCATGTGGCAACTTGGAAATAAACATTTTTTCTTTTCTTTCTTTCCTTTCTGTGCGGAGTTAAGGCAACGCCGAATCTATACACATGTGATAATAATAATTTGTTTATTATAAACACGATCTTTAGGTGATGTGCTTACTTTTGAGTAAGCATTATCGAATAATTTGTGTACCACTTGGGTATAAATTATAAGGGTTCTCATCTCAACGCAATTCTGTTCGTGCTGACATATATAGAGCTAAGCAAACATTATTTTTAGTTTATATAAATTGTAAAAGCTCGGAAAATGAAAGTTACTCATTATTGAACTGCAAAGTTGAATTTCCAAATTAATAATTACAGGGCGCTCATGAGTGAGAACGTAGACTAGAGGGCTTGGTGTAAAACTCTGGTAAATTACCCAGCAGCCCGTCGTATTTTACACAGCCAAAGATGATGCTGTTGACTAGAATTTCATAACGACCAGTTACACAACCGTGGCGGCATCGCGAGGTTTGTCCAAAAGCTGTCCCTTCAAGTGATGACGATCAGTAATTGTCCGGATCATGTTACGCTGAGCCGCGAGCGTGTGTTGGAGAGAGAGGAGATATTGTAATTGTGAGAACTTCTGCTCCTGCCGATTGAGGGTTTCGTAAATCTGCAAATGTATGATTACGCGATGATTGTTATTGTCGGAGCTGTATCTTAATTGTGTACTTTAGAAAGTGATTGAGATTGGTCTACTGTTGCAATGATTGTGTACCACATCAACCATCAAATGATCGTAATTCTTCCTTCATACAAAACGATTCAAGGATTCTCTAAGTTTATACGAACTATTTTTCAGTCCTAGAATTTGTCTAGGTATGCATTTATTTCTCTGCAAAATAATGTTTGTACCGCTGTCGCTGTGATCTACATACACCACACACTCCATGGGAACTCTACCTCTCCAGTCACTGGGGAAATGTGGACCCTCCACTGCAGGTACAGCTATCTAAGCCTATCAGCCCGTGAAGAAATTTGCGCTCATCAGCAACTGCAGCGACCAGCCGTTCGATTGTGTGCTGAAATGCAGTTTCCTAATCCTCCCACGGTGCACTAACGATGCCCCCGGGTTGCCCCACGGTATATCGTGGTTGCCCCATACATTTTGTATTTGATCGACAAGTGTACAATTTCAGCAGCTTCTCTGCCAGGGGAAGAACGTTGAGATGTATGGCCTGGCAGTGGACCTACCCGGTGTTTAATTTAATAAGCGTATTTGTCTCATATTAGTGTTGCTATTTGGCGTAATAGAATCATATTTTTGACATATTTGCTTAAAGATGAGGGCTTTTTTACGCTTCTCCTAAGGCCCAGGTATCGTGTGAATCCATTATTTTACTTGTAACACAGGAACTTAAGAAGCACAGACAAATCTTAACCCAGACTGAATTTGTTGTTGACTGAGCTTTCAGCGCATTGACATGATACCTGAGTGATATTTTGATGCTATGAGTAATAAATCCGTACTCGCATGTTGAAACAGGTAATACTCTTGAGCTCCCGTCATGAAGAAAGGATAGCAAAAATGGAAAAAAGGGGGCAGCTGGTCATGTAAATTTTCGTGTTTATGTAGCGTTTATGAGAGGCATCACACTGTTTTCTCTAAAATCGCTTCATAACCGCTTTCCTTTTTAACATTTGTAGTGTCGTCGAATTCTGTCCGCACTTTTCATTATCGTCAGCCGATGTCCCTATCCCTTCAAAATATTCATTCTTTGTGTCGGTTTCATTTTTGTCTTACTTTGCTATTTGTTTGTTGTTTTCTTCAAGTGCAATTGTGCTTCGTATTGACGCGGCTAAAGTGAGCTGTGCATCGTGAGGACCTGCATCTCCTCAAATTTACGACATTTTTTTTAAATTCTCCTTCCTAACGAAAGAGTCGACTCGCTTTTGACTTTGAGCATTTTATTCTGGCGCAATAATTGATATCGCTGACCTAACATGCGCGGAGCACAGGACTGCAGTATAAAACTTCTGCTAGAACAGAAGACTTCAAATCAGCATCGCTTGAAGTCAACAATGCTCAGATGAGACGCGTGTTATACCGTAGGGATTTTGCAATAATAGTTATAATTATATCTGCTTTCATGACTCATTTTACCAAATTGAACAAAATGCTTCTCATGGATTGCTACGCCTAACTTGTCGATCAAACTGGAGCAAGCTCTTTAATGTGGGATCTGACCTCACCTGAGTAGCCTACGCCACCACGCAACCTGGAATACCGGTCCGTTAAACCGAATTACTCCTTCCACCTAATAAGGGAACCACGACACAAATTAGTCCCTGCACGCTGCTAATTACGATCGAGAGCCTTTTACAAAGGGCAGAGGAAGATGGCTTCCAACTCATTTCCTCGGGCCGCGTCACTAGCAGCTCCACTGTTGCTGCTGTAGGTCTCCGTGCCTGGAAATGTTTCCTGGCAGCTTTCGTCATTTTCCCAAGAACTCATTGATCTCTGGTCTCCGAACTGCAGGCGTGTGAGAACAAATTCTGTTCTGAGGATCTGTTTGATGATAGCGCAAGTTTCAATTTCATCAGTGGAGCATCTGTCCACTTGGTGTAACTTTTCTAACTTATTGTAACGTTGCCATATAGGAGTGAATGAGTTATTCCAAATTAAAGGCTTTCATTGGTATTTTCTGTGATCGTCTTCTCCGTATGGATAGTTGAAAACAATGAGGCGCTGTAAGTAAATAAAAGTGTAATGCAAAAACTGTTACCGGTATGGCATTAAAGCTGACGTAACATTTCTGTTATCGCATTTTATGAATTCGTTTTAGATATTTTATTCTAAGGCTTTGTGTGTCACGTGACACACGGAAGTAATACACAGAGTAACACCGAAAGAAGCGCATTTTTCTCTGAAGCAACACACGTGAACAGACGCTCATAAATTTGCTCTCTCCGATCTAAAAATACATTATATTTCCTATTCGATGATGTGTATGGAACCACGTCAGTCAAATTGTGCACTAGCCACTTGCCTGTGTCGGAAGGAATGACGTGAAACGTAAAAAAATCAGTAAATGAACGTTTTATTAATATCACTCACAGACTTCTGTTCTATAATCTCTCCGTTATTACAATCAACGAAAATAATCTGTGTGTACTGCAATACTGAAAGATAAATCGTATCTTTAGTCTTCTGATTTACTTTCATTAATTTCTCCCAGAGGTGTCTTTAGCTCTGGTTTG
Source organism: Morinoia aosen (assembly GCA_030386875.1). Taxonomy (NCBI): domain Eukaryota; kingdom Metazoa; phylum Arthropoda; class Malacostraca; order Amphipoda; family Talitridae; genus Morinoia; species Morinoia aosen. The sequence continues at coordinate 5,097,541 of CM059563.1, read as the reverse complement.
AAATCTTGAAACCTAGCGCATGATGAGGTGCTTGGCTTGACTTGTGGTCGCCTCCGTACGTGACCGTGCGTATCTTGCATACTCCGGTCTCCACGTTAGGTCGGTTGCCCCACATTCTCTTGGTCGCTCCGCCTCCGCTTTATGCAAGCGGTGCACCTCAAGCTGCTAGAGAATGACGAGGATGTCCTTGCACTCCAATAATTCCGTTGAAAATTGTTGATATAGTGCCTAATTGAATAACTACGAGCTGGGGCCAAGGAAGTGTAAGATCAAACCGGCTTGCAGCTAAATTGCCTAAACCAAACGTAGTTATCACGTGATCGTTCGCGATTATCGCATCATACCATGCTCTAGAATGTGTTTGTGTCCTTCTGGTTCTACACGATAACTCACCTTGTATGGATGCTATGTGTGAATGTGTGAACGCGGATGTATACGTTTCTTCTCAGGCATTATTATTAAGGTTCTATCACGTTCACTCTTGTCTTGGTGAAAGAGTATAGTTATTTAATAGATGCAGTTCTCTGTTACTCCTCTCTTAGGGAGAGACAACTATGTATTGTATTTATGAGAACTAGCATTCTCAGGAGGAAAATGTGAGGTTCCTAGCTGTGAGTTAGGTAGGACTTTTATTTCTGGAAATAATTTTTTTTTTGTTAAGTTGAGGACTATCTGTTTTTCGGTTCACTACTGTCTTGTTTTTCAACACCGACTACTTTCTTCTTCAACTTTTATATTGTTTCATGAATTTTTTTCTCAGCTTACTGTTTCTATGTACCTTGTGCATAGAATTTGCGTTCCATCATATCCATATCTACTAAATGATGCTTTCGTCTCATTGGAACGCCTTTGTTGTGGTTATGGAGGCTTGAATTATCTTATAATTTAATTAGTTTTAAACAATGATTGCTGAAGTCAAGCATCGTCATTCGTCAACACAAGTGCATACTACAGTAGTTTAATAAGAAAGTAAATATATTCGTAATTTTGGCATTAAATAGTTGAGGGAGATTTATAGAGGCTAGAGAGACATACGGACTGTGAACAATAGCAACCTCTCTTCTGAAATAGATATTCCTCCAGAATACCATTTAAAGCGATGCGTTTTTTATTCTAGAACGAACAACAAAATCTCGTTTACCTACATAAATAGGCGCCCCGAGCAGAACTTTGAGAAAAAATCCACCCGCACAGCTGATCCCATTCAGAAGAAAATCACGGCGTTAGCAATAGTTCGATGCGCGGAGCCATGGGCTCGGCAGCAAGCACACGCGGGTAATTAGCAAGGAAGAACAAGGATCTGAGGTGAGTTGTTTGTCCAAGTGTGGGAATTTCTCCCCTACATGACCGAGGGCTGAGGATCAACAACCCCAGATCGTGGGAAATATCAGACAACATTTGGCTGCGTTCACTTTTGCGCGTGTCCTGAAGAACGTAATCTTGTAACGAGCACGTACATGCTCACTTCCTTAGAGAAAATCCCTCGAATCGCCGGTTGTTCTGAGCAACGTACTCGTGAGCAGGCCTTCGCTCCCGTGTTGCGCACGCAATAACTTTCACAGCATCTTTCTTCGAGGAAACGATTTCGGTAACTTGTTTCATTTAGCAAATTTCAAACTCGTGGACGAGAGACAAAAATTGAATGGTGAAAAATATAACCATTTTTGAAATGAGAACTTGTCATTCACTAATCTATTGCCTGTTATGAAATGAATGAGCTTGCGAACCTATTTGCAATCGGTTAAATCTGCTGTGCTTCAGTGGCGTCAGCTTGTGAAAATTTTGCAATACGCTCGTGCGAAGAGAGTTGTGATTGAAGTCTTTCCATTAATTTAGTTCGATGTTTTTTTCTATGTGCGAGAACTTCGTCTTGTACATAAATTTGTGAGTTTCAGTGTGTGAAACATTTATATTTTCATTGATCTTTAATGATCCGTTATTCTCGCTCTACTGTAAACTGTATTCCATGCGTTATTCTTCAAACATTTAACGGTCAACGTCTCGTAGAAATTCTCTCCCATTCCCCTTACTCTCGATAAAGGAAGGGAATTTGAATTTTTCTGATCGCATCAAAGGCGTACGTCGTACGTCAAAGCTTTCATCTTTGAGCTCTTCATTCCATATTTTTTTGATGACGAACTTGGTACTGTTACAACCTTCAATTAAAGCTTACGTAACAGCCAATCAGAGAGAGACGGACGTTGCTGCCGAGAATCTCGCCTTCTCATGCGGTTCACCACAATTGATCAGGAAGCCAATTCGTCAATTTCGATCGCACTTCGTCAACATGCGTGGGAATAAGTTGTGCGAAGGCTAGGTCAACTTAGAATATTCCAAAGTGAAAGGTAAGACTCACAGAATTAATTTCGCCAGCATCTGTTGAATACTTCAGAGAACATCTGCTCACTAATTATGTTACTAATGTGTAGCTAATGTTTAATCCTCTCTTCTAGAATAATTCTTTCATGCGATGCGATGAGTGAATATTTGCTAAGTAATTAAAGAAGAAGTAACAAATTTTATATGCTCTAGTTACGTTTCTAAACATGGATAGGTTGTAGTGGGTTGATGGCGTATATTTTGGACCATTTCCACTTCAGAATTCGCGGAAGACAAGTTTCGCCATCTAGGGCTAGCCAGGTTTCAGAAGTTCATGTCGTCGTTTCATTGAACTACTGAATGTACAGCGAATTGCGACAGAAATTAAGGAGAGTGTAGCGTTTGCAGCTCAGCAACACAAAGGCCTCATGTCACAATCGCTACGGGGTAACAAACTTTTATTGCAAGCTACGTAATTTCGAGGGCTTGCACTATCTATCACTTGAAACGTCTTTTGCTTGTAAGCAATGGAGGGATAACTATCTGCCAATGGAAGGATAACAACATTAGTTAACATCGTTAACCTGGGGAGTAACCTCCTACTATGTACTAAGTGACTTTCTCAAGATAGGCTATCCTGCGAAGGTCAAGGGGGATCTGTGAAGGTCATTATCCTGCTGAGGTCTCACGCTCAGCTGAGTGCAGCGCTGGGAACCTGCTCACTCATACATGACCTCAGCAACTTAATCGTCCCTGAAGACGGGCTCGAGTGTTAACGAGGTAATCTAGCTTGCCTCGTTAGCCATATTTTGCCGACATTACTGATGGCTTCTGTAATCAATAGCAAGTTTTAAGGTTTTCGTTTTGCTTTCTCATTCCTAGTTTCTATTTGTTGTTTTCTTCTGTTTTGAAATTTTTACTCCACCAGCTAAGGATGTCGGACCGGCTTTAATCGTTCAATCCAATGATGCACTAACCAGTTCTTCGTCGGCGTTATGTTGTGATCTCGCTGTACCTAAATTGTGTCCTTTCCTGCCATATATGACCTTTACATCTGAATTTTTAAATTTTGTCGAAGGCTTCAAGAGTTCTTGTACATTCATTTTTAAATAGACTTGTCATCATTTAACAACTAAAGTGGGTTTATCAAAGGAATTTTTTGGAGTGATTGAATATGTTTCAGAAAATGATGACTGCCATTTTCTAAGACTATTGGTGTTGACAATGTGATTCAAATGATTTAGATGTTAATTCGAATATTAATTGATAATTTCTCACTCATTCTGGTGTACGAGAGGATATAGAGCAACCATTATTTGGCCTTTGCTCATATTACTTGAAAAAACGTTAGTGATGTGTTGATGAATCCTTGTGCTTTATTTTTAACGTTAGTTTCCATTTACTCACCTCCCTTAGGCTTGAGCATGGCTGAATTTCACGCTCTACGTTGCTGACCAGATTTCCTGGCACTCAGCCAAGTTCAAACCTTCCAGTCTCGGTAAAGGAACTTGACACTGGGCGAGCCAGCGGTGACTTTCTTCGATAGCATCCGACTTTCTCTTTCTTCCGGACCTGTGGCACCAGGCTTGGGCTGGACGCGAGGTTCGGTCCGGCGATTCTTTCTTGGGACTTGGAATTTGAATACCGGATCTTGCGTGAGACTAGCAAGTATCGATAGCTGTTCTAGGAGCTAATGAACTCAAAATAAACGGTTGAAATAAATTTGAGCATTTTTTGGATCCTCAGGAGGTTTTTCGATACTCGCCGCTCAATGGGAAGCGTTGCAAACGCAATTTCATTTATTTAGTAATTCTTCATTCACACGGATGATCTTCGTATTCAGCACGCCGGCTGTCACGTGGGTAACGGTCATTATGTCATTTTTATCGTTTCTACTGAACAACTATTGTAAGAAATGTTGAACTTACATTCTCAAGGAAATAACGTTACATAAGGAAAAATAACGACAGTAAACGGCCAAGAAATAGAGCGCCCGTGGCATGCCAGTTCCTTGCACAATGTCTTGCTTTCTAATGCGTTCATTGTCATGTGTTTCGCGCGCATGCTGATGTTTTTAGCTCCAAACCGTGCGCGGAGAAGGGTACTTGGAAATTTTTATTGAATCGCGTCTAAAGACCTTATTTTATTATGTAGCAGAGTTAGCGTCCCTAATCTAAACTGCTCCTCAGCTTCTGAACGTTAACGTTAGTTTTCATTTACTCACCTCCCTTATGCTTGAGCAGGGCTCAAGTTCATAATGAGTTATGAAGAAAACCAGATATGCATTCCCAAATGTCTTTGAAAATCCTACACATAACTCTTGGGTTGAAATGCTTGGCTGCTCGTCACCTACACCTGGTCGTAAAATCTCTCGGCTTTTACTTTCGTCACATGCTGGTTACTCGTCCTGGGGGAAGACTTCATTGTCATCACGCGTTATTTCTAGAGGGTCTCGTGCGACAAATCGGTGCAAGACACTCACATTAAACTGTGAAACTCACCGAGAAATTTGCGTCGTAAAAAGGAAAAGAAACCCTACTTGAACTCTCTTTTAGATCCTCCGTAAACACACAACGCCTTTCCTGCGCTCTGCGACGTCAGTACCGCCAATGGTGCGCAGAACCTGGGTATATATTTGTGCAGACTTCCGAAATAGTTGCTAACCGTTAAACATTTGTTGTAATAAAACGTAAATGGTTTACATCCGAGGTTGTTCACCCTTCTCATCCGTCCGCGCCTCTTTCAGCTTGAGACCGCTGTGGCTTCCTTTGCTCCCGAACGCGAATAAACTTGGAAATGTATTCTAATCATATGTACATGAGATTGTGGTGTCTATCACTCACGTGTCAGCTGTCGCTAGAGAATGGACAGGTTTACTATCTATGCAAATGAGTTAGCACCGGCTAATAAACTTCGAGATACATTCTCTCAGACTATGTCAGAAGAGCGAATAATTAGGAGAAATATTGTATAACAACATAGTTGTTCTTAATTTTACCTTACTCCAGAACAATGATCACATTGAAACAAGGGTACCCCTTCATGGCAGGGGTAACTGAGTCTCTTGGCTGTTTTACTTTTTAATGTTATCATGGAAGTGCTTTCCGAATCTTGTCAGGTTGGGAAAAGTTTGGCGTACTCATGAATGAAAGAAACTCAAACTTTAACGACGTTTTTGTGAATCATGGTGTGGTTATTTTAATATAATTTTAGAAAGAATTAATTTTTCGAATTTCGTGTCATGTTTCGCTGAAAATGATCGACGGTCAAGCACGAGATTTCATTTCAAGTGCAATAGAAAATATTCTTCTAGCAGACATAAACGTCATACTCATCCTTGTCATGGGCGCGTGGTTAGTCTCAAGAATTGAACACCTGGAAAGGATTCATAGGAACAGTTGTGCTTTTAATAAAAAATGGTAGCGAATGTCATATATGAAGTTGCTGAATTTATTCGGGCCCACAAGTAGCTTTACTCAAGTGGGTCCATTATACTAGACGTAAGAAAAATCTGCTGCTGTATTACGCTTGTGGTAAATAAATTGTTTTAATTCTTTAAATATCGCCCGTGCTTGATGCTCTGATTCCTAGAGTAACTTTTTACAGCCATTTCGCGTCAAGGAGCAAATATGGTATGGCTGGGAAAGTGAGGAACAACAGAGCTGGAGGGATCGTGGAGCACACAATCGGTATAGCGCTCCTGCTTGCTGCTGCTCACCATGAGGTTTTGAGTGACAGCTTGCTGATGTCGTGCGAGTATTGTGACTTGGCTCTCTCTAACACAATTGTGTCCCAACGGCTGTGTTCTACGCTGTCTCTAGCTCCTTGATGACGTCATTGATTTCACGCTTATTGTTTTTCAGTAGCGATGAAAGAGATAGAACAGTGTTTCTTGTAACAGTTAAATGCTATCAGTACAACAAACCAAATTCAGTTAGCTGATTAATTGCATTCCTTGCCAAGGAAGAAGTCCCTTTTGTTCCACAACGGGCTTTTTGCACGTTCTGTGCTGGTATAGGTGACTTCTGTTTCCTCAACGAATTTTTGCTCTTTTAGATCAAGTCATCATCATTATATAGTTGAAAGTATATACTTACGAGTGCAACTTACTCTAAAACGCATAGGAAATCGTGAGCAACTGAATTGTAAATTTTCAATGAAGAATTTATCGTGAATTTCGCCTCAAACTAAACGTAAGTTATGACCAATATTTAAAGCAGCGAGACTGCAGTATTTATTTACTTTGGAATGTAGGTCACCAGATTCCAGGTTTCTGTCTATCGTGCGTGAATGAAGAAAGGAGGCAGCCACTTGGCGCTTTCTCTGGAGTGCCTCGTAGGTGCTCCCGCAGCGCCGTCTATTTTACGTCGAGGGCATTCTTGGAGCTTCACGCACGACTCTGCGTGTCTCGTGTTCTCTGTAATCTGGAGCTCTTTCTCGTGAAAGTGATGTTTATGTCACTCCTTGCTCACGCCGCTCCTGCTCTCTGTTCACATAGACAGCTAAACCTTAAATGAAAAATTAAAGGAGAAATTTTCGAGAATATGAAACAATCTTGCAAAGATAACGTGAAATGAGCAGCCTGCCAGATACACGTACAGCGCCGTTACAGCGCATTCAGGGCAATGTAGCTGGGATTTGTTAGTTCAAATCTATTGCTTCAAGGTCGCATTAAACTTGCTTACATAACTGGATGCGTACACAGGATAGCGCGTCAATGGGAATACGAGAGATTATTCATAACAGAGCTGATATTATTTGATAAAGAAATCTTCGTTCTCTATTAGAAGAGGGGAGTTGAGCCAAGGCCTTGTTATTGAGCCCCGCTCCATCTGGTGCAATTTGCTAATTATCATTTTAGCTTACGTTTCAATTTCCTGATCTAGAAATACTTGCCCTTGCAGAACTCAAACCAGCTGTTCTGGCCGCATGCTCTTCTTGAATTTGTCGCTCGCACAGTCCGCCGTCGTTGAGGACACAATCGCGCTCCAACTGCGCCTCAACGTAAATTGGCATTCGAGGTGCGAGTAGGCTGAAAACATCGAGTTTTCGAAATTGAGCGACAGTATAGCTCTGTAAAATTGAGTAAATAAACTCTCATTATATTGAATTATGTCATGCAACTTACAAGTAACGAAGAAAACTTTTTGAAAGTTTATTACTGTTTATTGGAGAAGATTACATCTTGGGGATACCTACAACTATTGTATCTGTCGAAGTTACAGCTCTCAGGTGGATGATATGAGATCTAGAGTTGAATGTTAGGTAAGCCTTCTTTTCGTTGAAATAGAATCGTTTTTTGTATCGTTACGAGCGAGCCATCATTTTATCTACTTTTGGCTGTCATTTTGTCAGTACCTGTTGCTTTCTTTTTCAACTTTTATTTTATTTGATAAACTTTTTTCAATGTGCTGCTTCTGTGTACAGGATGTGAGGACACACCTTGTGCATAGATTCCATATTCTATTAATTCCATACAAAATAGTGCTTTCTTCTTTCCTTTCTTCAGATACCTGTGTAGTACTACCGTAAAGTGTAATTTAATTCTATCGCAGAGAAGGAGAAGAAGAAGCAGGAAGAAAATTTGTTGTTCCACTATACTTTAAAGATGCAACACAAGAGGAATTCAATTGTTCAAGATTGTGCGTCGTAGAGAAATTTGCTTTAAAAAATATGCCACAGAACGCACCACATTAATGACTTTCCTATCTGGAATGGCACGAGAGACGTGACTTTGGGAAAATTATTCTTTTGAGCATCATGAGGAGCTCTTCACGATTCATAATTCCTTGGAGGATAGGTTGGATCTTAAATTCGCTCCGAGGAACACTCTAATAGTCTTATTCGTTGAGTAGAGGAGAATTTTACACTTCAGTGGTGTTCCTAGTTACTCACGAAGCATTAGCGTTCATGCATTTCAAAGCGATTAAGTACTTTAAGTATTATTACAACCATGAATTCCAGTAAGCGTTTGTGTTTTAGTATCAGTACGTGAGTGGAGTGAAATTGAAACTGGTAATTGGGGATAAGCGAATGTGAAATTACAACGAACATCAGTGATAGATCGTTCAATACGTACCGTGATAGATGAGGGGAAATTTCACGTAAAAATAATACAAGTGGCATAAAGAACACAGACCCACGAAGTAGTTAGACCAGTCAGGAGCGCCTCCAGCTCGCCGCAGGGAGCAGATGTTGCGATCTTGGGAAAGTCGCTCGCATAACGAGTCCTTTCCGGACGGCGGCTCGACCTCAAGGGTACTGCACTGCTGGTGCCCTTCCAGCGCATGTTGTGCTCCCTTCCAGCTCATGTTGTGCGCCCTTCCTGCGCATACTGTGCGCCCATCCAGCGCATGTCGTGCGCCCTTCCAGCGCATGTTGTGCGCCCTTCCAGTGCATGTTGTGCTCCCTTCCAGCGCATGTTGTGCTCCCTTCCAGTGCGTGATGTGCGCTCTTCCAGTGCATGCTGTGCGCCCTTCCAGTGCGTGATGTGCGTCCTTCCAGTGCGTGATGTGCGCCCTTTCAGTGCATGTTATGCGCCGTTACAGTGCATGTTGTGCGCCCTTCCAGTGCGTGATGTGCGCCCTTCCAGCGCATGTTGTGCGCCCTTCTACCGCATGTTGTGCGCCCTGTCAGCGCATGTTGTGCGCCCTTCCAGCGCATGTTGTGCGCCCTTCCAGCGCATGTTGTGCGCCCTTCTAGCGCATGTTATGCGCCCTTCCAGCGCATGTTGTGCGCCCTTCTAGCGCATGTTATGCGCCCTTCCAGCGCATGTTGTGCGCCTCTCCAGGGCTTGTTATGCGACGTTACAGCGCATGTTAACGCCCTTCCAGCGCATGTTAGGTGCACTTCTTATGCTTGCGTTCGGGAGTAATATGCTCTCGAGTTAGTGTAGTCGGAATGATTATTGATGGGTGAGGGTCTGGATGTGCACATGACTTGAGAGGGTTGAGAATACGTGATTGGTTCTGTCAACTAGTGTGTTATATATCTGTGAATCTGTTATCGGTTGGAGGGCTTTCCATTTCAATAAGAAATTATAAGTTAACCAAGTAAGTTGCAGTGAATGCAGCTGTAGCACGAGCAAGGTTCAAATTATGCTAATGTAATGAAAATAATCGCAACATGGCACGTTTGTTGAAACAACTGCAGTACGCCACAGTGTCATGGCAACGGTTATTCACAAAAACACTACTCCGCTGCGGCTTAAAAATTGACTGCTCGACGACTTGATTTTGTAATTTCATTTGTAGGCTGCACAAATTATCATCTCTCTGAATATTTTCTCGAACTATTGTTTTAGTTCACTTCATAATGAATTAGTTCTTGACTCATTTTTAACCCCGTTTTTGCTAACTGTAGTAATTGTTCCCTCGCCAGCCCTGGTATACGTCCATGATGGATTAGTTTTTGAGCTACCTGAACTAGTTGTATAGTTTCCTTTTCGTTCAGACTGTCAAGTAAAATTTGATAAGTTAACAGTTTTTTTCAGAATAGTTTTCTAACAACCGAACGAGTCAACCACACGGCATCTCCAAACTTGAGGCATAGGATTCTTTAACACGACAAGGCCCCAGGACTATGAGAAATTAATTGTTCCATCTCAGGTCTAGCTTAGGAAAGCGTCAATGTAATGAAGAATACCCAGGTATTGCTTTAGGTGCACTGGAATTCTTTGCGCAACATCGAAAGAATCCGATTTTTTCATTGCACATATCATCGAATCCTATCCATTGCTCTGTCGGTGGAGTAAGTTAGTGGTCTGCACAGTGCTTGTTCTTGTTAACATTGTCATTGTGCACGGAGATTCATACCTCGACGCTTCTCTTAGTATATCAGCTACGCCTGTTTGCCAGCTAATTAAGCTGTTTAAAAATCAAACAGTGTGATGCATATCGACGAGGCCTAAGTAAACCAAAAGAAGGCAGTGAACTTTGCGCCGCTGATGGGTGATGGAAGAAAGGAGCGTCTTGTTGCAGGTGCTGGGTGTGAGGCGGGATGTGAGGCGGGATGTGAGGTGGGGTGTGAGGCGGGATGTGAGGCGGGATGTGAGGCGGGATGTGAGGCGGGATGTGAGGCGGGATGTGAGGCGGGATGTGAGGTGGGATGTGAGGCGGGATGTGAGGCGGGATGTGAGGCGGGATGTGAGGCGGGATGTGAGGCGGGATGTGAGGCGGGATGTGAGGCGGGATGTGAGGCGGGATGTGAGGCGGGATGTGAGGCGGGATGTGAGGCGGGATGTGAGGCGGGATGTGAGGCGGGGTATGAGGCGGGATGTGAGGCGGGATGCGAGGAGGGATGTGAGGCGGGATGTGAAGCAGGATGTGAGGCGGGATGTGAGGCGGGATGTGAGGCGGGATGTGAGGCGGGATGTGAGGCGGGATGTGAGGCGGGGTGTGAGGCAGGGTGTGAGGTGAGATGTGAGGCGGGATGTGAGGCGGGATGTGAGGCGGGATGTGAGGCGGGGTGTGAGGCGGGATGTGAGGCGGGATGTGAGGCGGGATGTGAGGCGGGATGTGAGGCGGGATGTGAGGCGGGATGTGAGGCGGGATGTGAGGCGGGATGTGAGGCGGGATGTGAGGCGGGATGTGAGGCGGGATGTGAGGCGGGATGTGAGGCGGGATGTGAGGCGGGATGTGAGGTGGGATGTGAGGCGGGATGTGAGGCGGGATGTGAGGCGGGATGTGAGGCGGGATGTGAGGCGGGATGTGAGGCGGGATGTGAGGCGGGATGTGAGGCGGGATGTGAGGCGGGATGTGAGGCGGGATGTGAGGCGGGATGTGAGGCGGGATGTGAGGCGGGATGTGAGGCGGGATGTGAGGCGGGGTGTGAGGCGGGATGTGAGGCGGGATGCGAGGAGGGATGTGAGGCGGGATGTGAAGCGGGATGTGAGGCGGGATGTGAGGCGGGATGTGAGGCGGGATGTGAGGCGGGATGTGAGGCGGGATGTGAGGCGGGGTGTGAGGCAGGGTGTGAGGTGAGATGTGAGGCGGGATGTGAGGCGGGATGTGAGGCGGGATGTGAGGCGGGGTGTGAGGCGGGATGGGTGGTGGGATGTGAAAAATATTAAGAACAAAATCTGCATTGGGATGAAATACGTGTGATTCTTTAATTCGTGTGTAATGAACTTTATCAGTTCAGTCAGAAAATATATTTTTGAGTTTTATAAGTCATCACCTGCTTCCATTCAGCAGAATCCATTCTCTGCTGGCTTTATCGAACTCGATGCGCAGCTCAATGGTTTTGCAAACGCGCAGTAGTAAGTTTTTACTTTCAGGAAATAGAATTTCTCAATGCAGCAAATTTTCAGCCCTAACGCCGATAGCTCAAGATAGTTTTGATAATTAAAACGTCTTTCTGCTGCTGTATCCAACGTGATGTAAAAATACATTCAAGTGCGAATGAGATTTCTATCGCTACTTTATCGTCTACATCCTTGCTGAGTTAAAATGCTTGATGGTAATAAGAGTTCATGTACTTTTGTTAGCTTATTAGTGAATTCAAAGTTAGTAGACAATGCTATAGAGTGAGAATTTTTGATTTAATTACGGATAGACGATCTTCTTAAGGTTCAGAAAACTTTACTGCGTCATCTATTTGTTTTAACTTTCAGGTAATATCTCGTGCCTTTAAACGGACCTATTAAACCAATTAGACATGCTTAGCTCTCGATAGCTTCTGTATTCTTTATCAGAAAAGGAAGTTTGGAATTTATTAAACTTGCCTTGAGGACGACAACAAGAACAGGTATTTTTCGATCTAGGTGACTCACGCTCCTTGTTGTATATATGAGTGTTATTGCTCACCTGTGGAGTAATAACTTTCATTGAATTATTTGGTTAGCTAAATCCACTTGTATTGGCTGTCAAGAGAATTAACCATCCCTTTTCTAATCATTACGTCAATTTTTTTGGCTACCTGTTACATGCTAAATTTGAATTTCATAAAACGTAATTAACTAAAATGACCTCACAGCTCCAACTATTGTTTTGAAATTTAATGTCTGTGGGATTTTTGATTCACACCTAAAAAGTTAAGAAATGACAAAAATGGTTGACGAACAGTCAATCTTATAATAATGTCTGCTTCTTTAATTAGGTCTGTTTCTTTAATTAAGTCTGCTTCTTTAATTAGGTCCAATATTTCTGGCTGAACGAATCAAAGACATCCTGGAGATTACACACACATCGCAGCCGTCAACAAATGAAGTTGATTTTAACGGTCGAAATGCGGCATGACGGGTTGGAATTGAAGGCGTTTCCTCACGAATGCACTTGAAGGACTCGCAAGGATTCTTACGAAAGGAAGTGATTTCTATCCTTGTGTAGGACGCAACAATGGCACAACGTCCTGGTGCGAAGTGAGTCTTTGTGGCCGTCCAGGCGAGCCCGAGGAAGGGCGCATCCCAATCTCTTCATAGAATTAAAATACTTTCCATAAGAGACAAAGGCCTGCCAGCCCTTCAATATCCGCTGCTTTGTTGTCAATAATTTTGATGTTCCACGTTTTCTTGGATTGTCGTTGTGTTTTGGCTGAGAGTTTACCTCGTAGAGGAGTTGTAGTTTTGTGTTGTGCACCAGAGCGAGAGGGTCAGGCTATCCTACAACACTTGAGGGAGATGGCAAATCTTTCCTAAAATACTGAACGAAGTTGGCAAATTTTTCTGTAGATGTAAAGCGGGATCTTCCCTAAAACACTGGAAAACGACTGTAAATTTTCCTTAAAATGCTGAAGCACGATTAAATGTTTCTCTAAAAACTGAAACAAAAATGTAAATCCTTTCTAAATCCCTGAAGCACGGTTATAATTTCTTTAAACACTGAATCAAGCCTGTAACTTCTCCTTAAATCAGTGAAACGAGATGGCGATGTAAGAAGACGGAAGCTTTCGAGCAGGTGTGATAAACGGAATTAATGACTGGGTTTTCAAATTGTATTGTCATACATAGCTATTGATGGCAAATTTAAGGACAGGCGACTTGTGAGGAATAACATTAACAGATTCATTGCGGTATGACCCACCGATGGGTCGTAGTTAAGTTTTTCCAGCTGCAAAACGACCCATTTTTAAAAATCTTCTTAAATTAAAGGTATTTATTTTACCCATTTAATGTTTGCTACTTATAAAATTTTTTAACACCCTTTGACTTAAAATTTGAGTTGGATATTGAGCTTCAGTTTAACCCATCGCAGTCAATGTGTCAAGTTCTGCGTGTTGTTTCGGAAGAATTATTTGGTTGAATTCAAAGAATTGCGCACGACGCACCATTCAGGTAGCAAAGAAAAATCTAGTTAGCATCAGCTCACTCACTCACTCTGTTCTGCAATTTATGCAATTCTTACGTAACGTTTATCAATACGATCAAAAGTATGTTGTTACCGAACGTGAAAGCGCTTGAAAGTCCGTTCAAAATTGTGGTTAAATTTGCCATGAGGGACAATTTAGTCCAATCAAGACATTGGCGGCTTGTGAATGCAGAACGTGTCAAGTGTGGTCAAGGTTGTTGGAGTCGTCACAATTGCGCTTTGCCTGCAAGCCAGCAATTCCTCTAAAGTTTAACTACTGCATGCTGCAGGAACCGACGGCTGTGAAATTCTGATCGTAGAGAATATGAACGCGACTGTTGATGCTTCAAAGTAAAGTAAATTTTAGAATTTTTATGTTATCCTTCGTTTATAATGCTGGTGAATTTAGCATGATTGTAGCTAAGAAGGTGCGAAAAAAATACTCGAGAGTTACTGATGTAAGGGGTGATTTTTGAACATGGGTCCTAAAAGGATCTTTAATGACTCCTAAAATAACCGATAGTTTTAAAAAAGCAATTATGCTATTATGAGATGTACTAGTTTTATTTTTACTACATTTTGAGTACGATATTCTTCACGTGCAGCTTCCCTGAGCGCAAACAAGCATCGGCGCGATTACTTAAGCTGCTCGTACACTGTCGAAATCAGGTCCAATTCGCTGGATTTCTACCGCGAATGATGCCTTGAGTTAGCGTAGATTTGTAAATTTTTCACACTAAACTCTTTCTTTTAGGTATCTCTACAGGCAAACGCCCACTCAAGGCATCCATCGAGGTAGAAATCTCAGGAATTGGACCAGATGTCTCCAGCGCCGTAATGAACAGCCTGTATAGTGAACACTCCCCTCCCTGATCGCTGACTGCCGTCTGCGATCAGGGGAGTGGCACATGTGTAATATGGTGTTCAAAACGTAATGCAAATTAAATTAATACTTCTGATAATTTTATGGGTGTTATACTTTTTAAAAATCCATCCGATATAGTGGGAGTTCATAAAGGTTTTTTTAGGACATGTTTAAAAGTCACCCAGTACATGACCACATAATATACATTTCAGTGGTTACGGAGGGGAGCAATATTGTCTACTATATGCTCGCTGTAGGAACGTTACCCGAGTCTGGTGAACCCTGTGTGATTCATGCATCATGATTCCACAGAAAAGCACAAAAGTTATTTCATTCACTTCATTTTTCCTGAGACTAATATGTTCGTTCAAATTTTTGGTCCTTGTCGTAACGTGTTATACTTCTATATCAAAATTCATTAATTTCAATTTTATCCCGCTGGTATATCATTTTGTTTGAAATGCCTCGAATATGAAGCCCATGGTTGATGATGAAAACCTTGGGCGATATACTCGTATGTTGAGGAAGCTAAGTGAACAATACGTGCACGGTTGTTGGGCACAACCAAGAACACTCATACGCTCATTACACAATTTGACACGCTCATAACCATTTCGATGTCCCCTCATGTAGATACAACTATTGTCTCTGTAGGAGTTAACACTCTCAAGGGAAAATATGTGAGGACTCCAGCTGATAGATAGGTAGGCGTTCTTTTTAGATGAAATAAAATGTTTTTTTTAACATTGTAAATGACCATCGTTTTTCGGTTCACTGCTGTCGTCTTTTTCAGTAACTTTGACTTTCATGTTCAACTTTTATCTTGGTTCCTAACTTTCCTTCTCAACTTACTGCTTCCGTGCGCGGGGAATCTAGTGCGGAAACACACCTTTTGCGTAGATTTGGTGTTCCCTCAACTACATATTAAATGGTGCCTTCATCCTTCCTCTCTTTGAACATCTTTGTTGAACCATTAGTTTATTTACTGTAGGACATCTGCACAAGTTTGAATTTCAAACCAAAATTTTCACATCTTCTCCCTTTTTCGATTACTTCTTTTTAGCTTTGGATAAACCTGCTCGTATTCAATAAAATCGATGTGCACCACACTGATGCATACGCGAGCTACGTACGGAATAAGTCTCGTTTCGTCGTCTGTAAAGGAGGCCATACTGTAGAACAAAAAGTTACATTAGCTGCGTTCTTCCGGGAGTCATTTCGATTTATTTCAATTCATATGACCTAACTACAATAGTATTTTAGAAAAATTTTTAATCATTATTCAAAATGCATAAGAATTTCAGTACTAATTTAATTCTCTCGTAAAACAATAATTAGTTCTTATGCTTAGTATATTTCCCCGCTGCTCCATGGAGACATCTGCCATGAAGAATTTCTTTATTTCTCTGTCGTCAAAATAATGGTGACACCGTGAGGAATATCGACCAAATTTCCATCTACTGAGTCACAGGTAGCGTGCTGCAATAAATTAGTTCTGCTATTTTCTGTGGTATGATTTATAAACATCTGCTCGCGTTGTGACTTACGAAAGGCATTCAAAACTTGTTGAAAGAGCTATCGTAACTTCATTCAGGGAACTTTACGAAATGACGATACATTCTCTTTCTGGTAAGGAAGGGGTATATAGGTTAATGAATAGTTATCTTTATTTGACCGCCCCAGCTTTCCTTAACGATGTACATACTCATGGTGGTTGAATGACACGAGTACTCGTGAGTATAATTGACTCAAGACGAAACTTATTTCTGAGAAAACCGGTTTATTAATTTTTGTTATTGTTCGTACTTTATAAACCACATTGATATTGTGATACCAGTATCTAAAAATCTACCATTCATTTTCCGAAATTCAAGACGAATATGTATTTTTTGTTCGGTTGAAATAATTGTTTATACATAAAATTCAAAACCTTACAAATAGCGGAACTCTAGAGTTGCACGATGATTTTTACAATCAATTTTTGTAAAGCTTTTCAGACGCTACAATATTTCATTAGTCACTAGTCCATGCAAACTTCTCTTTTTTGATTTATCTCTCGTACACCATAGCAATTTTTCACGAAGTTACCACTGAAGCTTTGTGCAGTTCTTTTAATTTGTTGATTTTATCACCCAAGAAGGGTGGTAATGGCGTTATCAGCATTTTACATGAGAAGGTTTTGTTTTCTGCACGTCAATTTAGGCCAGAATAAATATTCATGAGCCCCAGAACACCTCCAGTACAGCACTCATTTAGTGGGCGTGCAGGAGTGGCGCTGGGAGAGACACTAAATTAACTCTCTTGCCAGTGGAGGTAACGCGGTGTAGGTACAAATTAGGGGCTTTACCAGTGTTTCCGCGTCGATCCTGGTGCTAAATATTGGTCATCGCATTTCATTTATTTATTTAACAAGACTGTGGACGCTTTGGGAAATGAGAGTTTATGTTGACCTTCGTCGCTAGAAATTCAAATAACATCCAGGACAGATAGTGTTTTATGTCTGGCATAACTTTAATTTATTCTGCTACATAGAAGTAGGAGTTATTCGCGCGATTTAAGAAAACACTTCGTTTAATTCTTTCTCAGTCGAGCTTTGTGAAAGTACCTTTCAATTTACTCCAATTTCTTTGCAGTTTTACGTTAGATTCAACTGGCAGATTCCGCTGTGAGGCCAGATTTTCAAAGAAACGGTTGCGGTATTCATAGCAGCCTATCTTCTTCTACCTACTCGGCAACGCTACATTTGTTTTTTCTCGCTAATATTCTGAAGTTTGTGCAGTTGCAAAATTCCGTGAGTGCAAATTTATTTAAAAAAATCAGACTGGACTCGGTATTCAGGCCAGAAGAAAATGGTAGGGAAAATAGACAAGTCGATAGAAGAACTTAGGCTGTCAGGTACACTACAACGACGTTAATTGTTGGAAAATCTACTTTAGTTCAATTTGTCAGTTGATTTCGTAGCAGAAGTAGCAGAATGACACTGAAAACGCCTCCGCCATCAACATGGGGAAGTGCACAATTAGTCACTCACCTCGAGATGCACATTTACTGAACCATATTGCCTGTAATTGTTTACCATCATTGTCGAGGCCGTTGTTTTTCGACGTGAATTCCTGACGGGCAATTAATGTGTGTGAGCTGCGAGCAAAATGATGATTGCCGGTAATCGTTCCTCCGACAGTCGGTGCCACTCCGCCTTTGCCGCCCGCACTGTACTGCTGCACGCATTTAATGAGCCGTGCGAGGGGAATTAGCTTCGTTGATGTCCCATCTTCCGACGAGCTTCCCTATGTGCTGAACTAGAAAAAAATACGGTGATGCTGCCGAGGTATTACGGTCTCTGTGAGTGCGTTGATCATCCTTTGCAGATACTTTGCCTGTACAACGGGATGGCTAAAATTTCGTCTATGAACTTCGTAGATCTCAGACTGTAAGGTCGATGAAAATGACCCTAATATCCCTAGGGATTGTTTTTTGGATGTGCTATTCAGTTTCTTCTTCTGAAAGATCATACGTGGTGTGATTCCGTTTCCTGAGCTAGCGTGTGCCGATCGAGCAGGGGCATTTAAAATTAATTTTTTGGGGGAGACTGGCGTTACGTGCAGCCGACCTCCTTAACAAATGCTTGCATTCAAAATTTGTTATTTGTAGCAGCCGCAACGTTCATGTACAAAAATGATTTCGATTGCATTTTCGATTTCTAGTAAACGTTCTCATTGAGGAAAATAACACTATCAGTGGAATTGAAATTCAGTTCCTAGATCTTTCATTCATCATTTCCTCACCACTTTGTCATACATACTACTCGTTTCAATGAACTGGAGCGAATATTTTTTATTTTACATTCTGAAAGTTTATATGTAATGAGCTGATGAACAGTTCCTTCCTGTCCCCAATTTTCGATGACGATTCGCTTTGATGACTGCAAGGGGAATTAGCACTCTCAAAGGAAACATGTGATTTTTGTGGAAATAAAATAAGTTTTTGTTTTGTAGCGAACCGTTTTTTTCGATTCACTGCTGTTCTTTTTTTCGGCATCACTTACTTTTTTCTTCATTTTTTTGTTACATAAACTCTTTCTTGACATACTGCTTCTATCCGCAGATGGTTTTGTGTGGAAGACTTCTTGTGCATATATTCCCCGCTCCCTGAACTCCATACTAAATGGTGCTTACTTCTTTTCATAACCCTTTTTTTGTGGTTAGAAGGCTAAAACTAACCTGCCAAAACTATTTAATTGATGACTGCAGCAAACGTGCTTGAATACCATTTGCAGGCAAAATGTGATGTGTTCAACACATCCGAATTCAGTTCATCAAAATGAGGACATGTCCATTTATCACCAACTATTGGACATTTTGAAAAATAGTATAAAAATGACTCAATGATTCACGTTGTTATATAAATTTGAAATAATGGAGTTTTTTTGATGAAAATGTATAACTAGCCATCACGAGAAGTGTCGGAACTTCTTAGGTGCAAGATTTTGACAATATTTTCTAGCATTATCCTTTAGGCACTCCGAGCTGACTTTTCCTAATTAATCAGGACCTAAATTTGTTCCTTCATGTAACTGAAAAAATGCGGTGATTGTTCGGACGACGGCGATTCACTAAGAGATTATTTTTTACCAGGAAGAATAGATGAAACATAAAAATATGCGTGCTGATCTACAATCACAAAAGGATCATCAGAACAAGTATTTCGAAAATATTTTATAGTAATTGGCATGCGGTTCAACGATAGGTGGATGTTGCTATTAGCGTTAAATTCATTTCTCTTCGACGACTTGAGTGAGCCTTTTTTCGAATTTTGTATCTACTGCATGTTGAAGTTGGACATCCTACTTCAATATCTTTCCCTTTATGTTCTTTTTGTGATTATGCTACGAAGAAATGGGCGAAGAAAATCCCATAATTAATCTATTTGACACCATAACTCAAAACCTACGTAGTTACTAATTTATCGGATCTTCCCGTCAATCTTCCTAATTTTCTCATTTTTCGACACTTGATAATTCAGCAATCTTCGCCCGCAGTCTTCCAAAAAGAAAAACAAACCGTCTTCAAATTTCTGATGAGAAATACTACTGAACTGAATAGCATTTTGCTGCTCAAATAAAAGGGTTCATTCTTGTAGTTGTACTGATAGAATTGCTCTTAAAGCCTTTTGTTTCTGTTTTGTTAATGCTGGGCGGAACGATGATGAACGCTTCAATCTTGGCACCTTTCCCAGTGGTTCATTTGCATTATTGGGAATTCGGGCTTTTCTCATTGGTCTAGATTGTATCTTCTTGTGATTTACGACGCTCAGAGTGAGTGCGTCTGTCCTACTGAATACCTAATGAAATTAAACGTTACCTTCTCGCATGAATTTGCATGCATGTGCTGTATGGTCGAGTGCGCAGCCTGTAGTTTTTTCCTAGGCCGAGCTTCGAGGAATCAGCAAACGGCCAAACTGCTGGCCACTAAACACCGACGAATGGATTTGGAGCTGAAGATTGAAATGAGAAGATCAATATATTTATGAATACACAGTCCTTCCTACAGCATGGTTATGACATTCAGGCTCAGCTTCCTGGTGAGTTATGCAGGGCTGCACCTGAGAACTTCATCAGTTATCGAGAAAATATTCATAGTTCCATCAGCGCCACCCCCGTAACTGGAATAGGACCCTAAGGGAAAAGACCGTGTTTGGAGAACACGTTCACTCTGTAATTCAAATTACTTTTTTACAGTGCCAGTTAAGAATAAATTTATGAGCAGCTCTCAACAAGTTCGCATAAATTGTCTAATAAGAACTATCTTAGTTGACCAAGGAAAGATAAAAAATGTGTAGAAATTCTGTTTTCAATTTTATTATCTCAAGTTGAAGAACTAATTCCAGATAAATTCAAGTTTCAGTTAACGTCACCGCCAGCCCGTGGCAGAAAATCGCCACAACGAATTTCGAGGAAGTCGATCAAAGAACGAACGTATGCGGAGGAATTTTTTCAACGCCCGAATGAAATATTGGTCTTTGTGAGAATGTTATTCGTCGGGGCAACAGCAGCCAGCATGGTTGGCGTCCATCAAAAAAGCCTCCACTCCCGTTCTTGTGCAGGCAGCTAACGCGGCAATAAACATCGGTGCTGCAACTTTGTTCGCCTGCAATTATGCTGTCAACATGAGCCGAACTTTTTGCTATTTTTTGTTAGTGTTTGGTCAATTTGTCGACTTCCTTCTTAGTATACAGTATTGATGATATCCTAAGGCTGAGGTTTTCTCGTTAACAAATGCTGCTTTGAAAAATTTATCAGTTTACACGAGTAATGAGAGTTCTAACAACACTTAAAAAAATGAATATCATTCATTGCAGTATAACTATAAACACGAATGTACTCTACAAAACAGACGTACGACTATGTTTTTCCTCGTCAAGGGAATACAACTGTTTTATTTTTGGAAATTAGCGTTCTCAGGGGGGAATTGTAAGTCAGTTTGACAGACTTTCCTGTCTTGCAATAGAACAATTTATTTTTGCATAGCTATTGCAGATCATCTTTTTTAGTTCACTGCCGCCTAATCCTTCAGCACCTATTTCTCTTTTCAACTTTTATCTTGTTTCATTTCCTTCTTTCAATATTGCTGTTTATATGGGCAAGGCAGAGGGACACATTGCGCAGAGATTTTTCATTCCCTAAATTCCACACTGAAGGCTGCTTCTATTCTTTTCTTCCATCCTTTCCTTTTGTTGTGGCTCAAGAGGCTTTAATTAACTTATTATTAAATATCCCACTCTAACAGACGTACCAATTAAATTGAGACGGTATTTCCCTCGCTGCCAAAAATTGTGGCCAAGGATCTTGCACACGTGCATGTAATTATGACTCGTGGACACCTCCACTTGGCGCAGATATCGTCGTAACTTGGGTCCGTTGAGCTGCCATCGCTGAACTTTCGGCCTTGATTTGGTGCAAGTCAAGAATCCTATTGCATTGTGAGCCCACTGCAGGGACTGCTGTGAAGGCTATATGGGCTACATGATGATGAATTTTGTGGACTTACAGCAAAGACTACTGTGGGCTTACAGCAAGGATTACTGTGGGCTTACAGCAAGGACAACTGTGGGCTTACAGCAAGGACTACTGTGGGCTTACAGCAAGGATTACTGTGGGTTTACAGCAAGGACTACTGTGGGCTTACAGCAAGGACTGCTGTGGGCTTACAGCAAGGATTACTGTGGGCTTACAGCAAGGACTACTGTGGGCTTACAGCAAGGACTACTGAGAGCTCACAGCAAGGACTACTGAGCGCTTACAGCCAGGATTACTGTGGGTTACAGCAAGGACTACTGTGGGCTTACAGCAAGGACTGCTGTGGGCTTACAGCAAGGACTGCTGTGGGCTTACAGCAAGGACTGCTGTGGGCTTACAGCAAGGACTACTGTGGGCTTACAGCAAGGACTGCTGTGGGCTTACAGCAAGGACTACTGTGGGCTTACAGCAAGGACTGCTGTGGGCTTACAGCCAGGATTTCTGTGGGTTACAGTAAGGACTACTGAGAGCTCACAGCAAGGACTACTGAGCGCTTACAGCCAGGATTTCTGTGGGTTACAGCAAGGACTACTGTGGGTTACAGTAAGGACTACTGTGGGCAAGGACAACAACAAACTTACAGCAAGGCCTGGCGTGCAAGATTTATTATCATGATCGCTTTGATCTGCGTTGAAAATCTTTGCAAGCGATGTGAGCAGCAAAAGGTTTTCTTTACGAGTGTAGTGAGCGAGGGAGGAGGAAGGAGTAAGCAGTGGAGGATCGTAACAATTTTGTCCCCGCTTTAGACTTTCTGAAAAAGTACAGCCCTGGTCGGTAATTATCCCAAATTCCTTAAGAACTAGCTACCTCTTGTAGGATATGTTACAATTCTGCAGAATGTATGATTCATATGTACTCGTATAGCTGAGTGAGCCTCGAAATTTGTCTGCGTTCACCAATATTTGCATGGCCGTAGCATTTCTTACGAAATCAACGTGTTGCGCTAGTTTTGAATTTTTTTGTCAATTAAATACAAATCTAATTTAGTGAGTCATTTCGAAGTACTCACTGCAGTAGATATTTCTTTCGAAAGGCACTTACTGAATTGAATAATTGGTCATTCGTAAATTTTTTACTTTAGTATTGAACAACAGATGAGGACTTCCATTCTTTCGACTGTGAAGAAATCATAATTTTTTATGTGCTCTACAATTTGTATTGCATCTAATCTTAGTTTATGGAATACATCATTAGTTTAGATTATCTTTAACTAAGTCTCTGATTCCTTATTAATAGCTTGTCGAATTTGCTTCCCAGATATCACAAAAAAAACTTTCATGTTATGTTCCTGGTCTAGATCACATGGTAGTTTTTTTTATCACGTCAGTCACTCGTCAATAGTGCCGTAACTCTTTTATTGCACCGTAATTCGTCAGATGCGCCGTAACGCATAAGTTGCGCCGTAACGCATAAGTTGCGCCGTAACGCATAAGTTGCGCCGTCATGCATAAGTTGCGCGGTAACGCGTAAGTTGCGCCGTAACGCGTAAGTTGCGCCGTAACGCATAAGTTGCGCCGTAACGCATAAGTTGAGCCGTAACGCATAATTCGCGCCGTAACGCATAAGTTGCGCCGTAACGCATAAGTTGCGCCGTAACGCATAAGTCGCGCCGTAACGCATAAGTTGCGCCGTAATGCATAAGTTGCGCCGTAACGCGTAAGTTGCGCCGTAACGCGTAAGTTGCGCCGTAACGCGTAAGTTGAGCCGCAAGTGCCGCTGACCACCGCAGCTTACGCCGGGCGTCACCGCAGCGTCTAATGCTGCTCCGTTTAAGGCAAATCAGAGACGGCGCACTCCCTCCGCTTCAATTGCAACTCTGCTGCGAAGGAGTGCATATTTATGCAGTTAGGGTGCGGCGCTGTCAAGCACACGCTGTGTTTTATGCAACGCTTGCTTTATTTCGACTGAATATCCTGCTGTGTCGTGAATCATTCAAAGGTCGAAGTTAAGGAAGCGCTATTATGCTTCAGTTTACGCTCATAAAATTGGAACAAGTTCAGTGAATTGTGAAAAGATAGGTGTGTAAGCAATTAATTTTGGGGGCAAATTTTATCTGAGTACCCAGTTTCGTCATGAGTGGGTCACTGACTAGGGCAAAATATGGAGACAATTGTTTGTGTTTTGCTCAAGTGCATCGTGAACTACGTTACTGTTTCACTCTCATGCCGCATATTTTTGTCATTTTACTCGTTATCTTTACTTAACCGATAGAAAAATACATAGAAATTTGCTCTTGTGAATGCTGTTAACGTCACTCTTGTAAGTGCTGTTTCGCTGCTTATTTTCCTTTGTGTTACGCCCACAAGTGTTTCCTCCCTCTTTGATGGCCGATTGAATGCGATTATTCGCGTGCAGCAGCCTTGTATCCTGCTGATGGTGTCTGTTCCATTATCACAGTTTGAGAGACTTAGCGCTCCTCAGATTTTAACAAAACGCCGTAAGGAAGTAGTGATTTCTTCCTTACATTTTGTTTTGAACCGAGGATTGTATTGAACGAATAACATATAATATTATTGAGGAAGTTCTTTGTTGATGTGTCGTGCAACCGACTTTCTTACGAGCGTTTTTATTGATATGCGTATTGATACACAGAATTTGAAGGATTATTATCGTGATACTGACGCTTACGTTCAGGAGTGTCCATCAAAGTATAATTTTATAAATCCGTTGTGATAAGTTGGTTGGGGCCCGTTTTTTCTAAATTATTATGAATTTTATTATTATTTAAAATTTAAAATATTTCTTCTTGTTCATTCCTCTGGTACATTCAATTTATCTGAGAAAGATTACATGACGGTCGAAGGCTTATGCGTGTTTACTTTTCGCGTCTAATTATCGTATAAGAGAACATGCAATTATTTTGTTTGTACGTTAAAATGTTAATTCGTCGCGCTGCCTGTATTGCAGAAAGTAAAATTATCTTAGGTTTGGGTACGCTCGATCACTATTCGTACACTGCATGCACGTGAGGCCGTACAATCATTATTTTATGCGTACGTGCGAGGTAGCGATGGTGAACAAAGACCGCTTTTGATTCATTTTACCACAGAAAATGCGTGAATAATATAAGTGTAATGAATTTTCGATATGAACTTGCCTAAATCTACACAGGTACCAGTTGTATCAGTAGAAGTATATTTCCTCATTAGAGGATTATAGTTTCTGTTCGAGGATTCCCCTCAGGAGAATACAACTATTGTATCCATGAGAATTAGCGCTCCCAGGAGGAATATGTAAGGTCCCGAGTTAAAGGTAGGGTAGGTCTTCTTTTTATTGAAATAGGTTTTTTGTTTTGCTGCAGGCCATATAGTTTTTGGTTCACTGCTGACCTGTCTTTCAGCACCTATACTACTTTCTTCCTCGACTTCTATATTGTTTCTTGAAGTGCTGTCTCAACTTCACTGTTGCTATACACTTGTGTACGGATTTCGCGTTCCCTCAAGTCCGAACTAAGTGATGCCTTCCTCGTTCCTCTTTTTGGAACACCTTTATTTCGGTTAGGGAGGCTTAAACTAACATCAAATCTAATCCCGTTCTAGGATCATCGTTTATAGTTCTAGGAGCGATGTCTATGGCTCGAGAAACCTATTTCCTAATTCAGTGATTACAGATATGTTAATTTTAGACCATAATCCAATGTAGCATATAGTAGTTGAGTTTATTCTTGAAGTGAAATACGGTTTCTTTTCAAATTTTTTTCTAGGCTTCGCAATTTCTCTTTATTACTGCGCATATTTTGTAAAATGATGTTTGAGGGAAGTATATTAGAGCGGAATCTCATCAATCGAGTTTCTGTTTCTCTAAGCTTCTGAGACCATCATCCCAGTCAGGTGACGACACTTTTTGTCATATGCTGACCGAGGCACAGGCCACCAAGATGTTCTGCTCCTACGTCAGTTTTTTCTTTGTTTTCTACTGCAGGCAGAGAAAGTGGTATCGCTCCATGTTGCCTAGCGCACTTGTGATTGTGTCCGTCTTGCGGGGAATTTAAGTTTTTTGCCCGCCCTCCTATTTGCCTTGTCGGTAATTAAGAAGATAGTATGTTGCATCCAATTAACCTAAGCCGCACCTTAGTTACGTCAATTGAAGTAGCTTTTATATACAAGTATTGTTGATTTGAGCCATTTTCACAGAAGTAAATGGTATGTAATACATTTTTACAGTATGAAAACTATTCCTAGCTTTTCGACTTCGGTAGAATGAGATGAAGCGAGGAGTGCAATCAAGCTCTGTTGATTGAGACTGAGTTAACTTTACTTGTTTGGTAACGAGTGTGAAGGATGATATCCGATGAGGTTGGTCAGTATTTACTGCTCACGCTTCATTTCAAAGATTTTAAAATAATGAACAGGACTCGTTTCCTCTCATTACTCAGTAATTTGCGTGAATTTAGTTTTCTAAAGCTGCCATTAGTTAACTGACCTGAACTAGTTAAAAATGTGTAGTGCTGAAACGCAGGGGCAAGTTTATTTACCATTTGAATGTAATTCTGAATTTATTAAATCTAGAATTTTGCTATACATCATGTTTCAAGTGTTCTGCGTAAAATATTTGTTTTAGCCCTAGAAGTTGCTTACCCTTGGTATTGGTTGTCAAGATTATTGAAGAATACTGTTCCACTTTCCGATTGCTTCCACTCTACAGCACACAGCCTTCTGTCGGAGAATGCAAGTAGAGACAAACGCGTATTCGCATCAGTAAGTGGGTTCCATCAACTTCCATCATGTGGCATTGTTTGGACCTATCATTTAGTCGTTGATTCAGTTACTCGATTGATCGAAGCGCGTCTTTAAATGATGTTCTTTAATTAATAACCATTTACTAACAATGTGACCTAAAGCGCATCGATTTCGTGTCCTACATACTTCTAATTTTAGATATTTGCATACCTACTCGATAGCCAAAATTTTGATTGCGAGTGAGGATGCTGTTTGACATTGGTGATGCTGTTGCATTTTAAACTTTATCCATTCCAAATACCAAAACTTTTACTAGCGAACAACTGCAGTATTTTATGAGTAGATATATAGATTGCCATTGGGGATTAAACCTGGTAGTAATTAAAACTCTTGGGTAAAAAAATGTGAAAGCATGGAAACTGTAACGCAACTCAAAAACTGAAAGAAAACATCCTAGACTGAATAAAAAGGCTTGAATTCGTAGACTTCTCCCAAATCCAAGTAGCCACGCGCTTGTGTTGCTGGCGTACGAGGGAATTTTTAAGTTTACCAAGGATTGAGGGCGGTATGACCCGTGCAGTAACCTTGTGCGGGGGCCTCTGCTACGTGGCCGATCACCGCGAGCAGGAAAGACGGAGAGATGACTTCACCTCCGTCATCACTCGATGTGCGTCTTCAATGAGCCTCCACGGTACTTCGGTGCTCAGATTCTTGAAAATTATCTGTATTTAGATTTAAATTTTTAGTTGAGTGCTAAAAAGTAGCCTTGTGGCTCGTACGGGAGAATAGCCATTTTAAAGGAAATATTTGCTACAGAATGAAGAAAATTTTAGTGCTCTCGGTTACTAGGTTATATTGTTAGGCTCAAATGCCAGAAAAACGCCGTCCACACGCTCTTGTTGTGGTGAATAAATGCTTATCCTGCACGAGGAATACACCTCTGTATGGACTCAAGCCAATCGTCCGGACGGCATGTCACAGCCTTCCCACAGAAGGAAACCATAAGTCCAAAGAAATTATCAGGGCGCTAACTGCTAAGTAATCAGGCGCTGAAAAAAAAGAATACTTGTGATTAAAGAGCATTATGATTCATTTACAAAAAGAGACTTGACGTTCATAGGCAGATCAAGCGGATAACGATACTCTTACGTTCATGTTCATGAAGGACATTGGACCGGACTCGGACCCGACTCTGACCAGCGCATAATACATCACTTTTCTTTTTTACCTGGCCAAACGGCTAATAAGAATATGAATTCGCACCGTACTAATGTCTGGTGCTAATTGTTTTTGCTCACGGCCATTAAACTGAGAGGTGACGACCCCATTAATCGAATACGGCATTGTTGAGCCTTCGCTAATGGAAGGTGATGGTGCTAAAAGCGGCAGGGCGTCATATGAGGGCTGCTCAGCACGCACGTCTTGCTTCCTCCTCTGGAGACTGCCAACGGTCGATGCTTCTTGTGTCACTCAACGATAACGAGTGGCAATTGTGATGTATTACAGTGATATCTGGTGAGATGTTTGTTGCTAGGAAGTAAGTTATATCAGTACGGGAATGACTGCGGTGATGCAAGATGTGTAGTGTGGTACATTGAAGAGAAAGAGGCATTGAGAAGCTCAAGCTATATGGAATAAAAATAAATTAATGCGGAAATACAAAAATTTTTTAAAACCGGTTGTTGATAATTTACGTCTGTAAAACGCCTTAGTACCCTAAAAAAATTAGTCGGTCAGAGCAATAAAAGTTCGTTACGTTGATTTAACAAGTAATATACATTCGTAATATTAAGCTCTGCAAGACATGTGAAGCCTGTCAGCAAACACCAAATGCGGCTGCTAGCTGTCTATGAGCGAGCATGGTTCAGCATGCTGACCTGAAAGACTCAACTGCGCAGTTTTGACAACTTCTGGTACCTGTGTAAACTTACACAGAAATCTGAAGTGTTTGGTTAGGCTGAAGACGCACGAGGCAGAAGCAGTTCGAGTTGGTTTGCACATACACGCGAACAATGGAATGGCCATGCAAATTTTTTTTCACTGAAATCTGTAGAAGTCTTTCGCTATCAGTTCCAGATGTCATGTTTGTTACCTGAGTTGTAATAGAAAAGTTCTCGACAGTGAACAAAGCATAAAGGTCGTAATTATTGAAATATTTTCAAGTCGATCATGCCATTTTTTCAGTAGTAGTAGTTCATTTTTGTAAATATTTTTACTTGGTATTTATTTCTTATTCATTTTTATTTATTACTTCTCTTTTGAAAATTGGCTTCCACTTACGACGGAAATCTAACAATGTTATTATAGTATAGTGTGATAACTCATCGAATTGAACGGTGAGAAAAATAGAGCACATACTTTATTATTGGAAAATAATAAAAAATCTGGAAAATCTGGAGGACTGGAAAATTTAACGGGATTCAATGTATGTAAGAAATTGAAACAAAACGCTGACTCACAAGTGTCCTTAGCAAATACGATTACTTGCATCTGATTATCAGGATTTTCCAGCTTCACCTGAAAAGCCATTTCAAGGTTAAACCTTTTCATCAGCCCAAGCCCTCACAAGACGTATCTCACAAAAACCTTTGCTGCAACTACCATAACCTCTCCCAACGTTGGAAACGCATGAGGAAGTTTCAAATTCCATACGAACGTATAACTCTCAAGCAGCTGGAGTCAGAGGTGTGAGCAATAGAGATGTAATTTCTCTAGCTTACTGAAGTGTACGGCGGGCACCATGCAGAGCGGCGCTGCGAGGTGCGGCGGCGAGCGGTGGTCAGAGCACCAAGGCCGGGTATGGCTTCATCGCACGTCACTCCGCCTCCGCCGCAGAGCTCGGGCTTCCTTCCCTCGCTCGCCCGGCAGCTTAGCTGCACTTCACAGCCAAGGCAACTCTTGAGTCAAATTGTCCAATTTCCTCTAACGAGGTTTCTTTGACGGGCCCGTGATCCTTTGCAACCCTAAACGCAGGTCGTTTATCTGCTACGTGAGTTGGAAACAGCCGTGTTTAAAATTGACATTTGAGTGCATTTGGGTTGATAGCTACCTTCAGGGGCGGTTGGAAATACTTTTCCGAAGCCCAACCTGTGACCATTCATTAAATGCTCTTAAAAAAAGTTTCCACACTAGCTGGTTTGGTAGGTAGGTAGGAGTCAGGTTCTCAATGGTTTCGTAATAAATAAGATGATTTTGATAGCAAGTGTGTGTTTAGACTGATTGATTGATATTTTCTTTATTTAATAACAATGAGCTACAAAAGATTCCGTCATTTCATATTTTAAGAAATTTTACTGCAACCTTGGAAGTTAGGAGCTCAAGACTGAGGATGAGTCACGGGTGTACGGACGACAATGAAGGTTGTGACTTTGTAGACCGGAGCGTTTCCTGGTGACGTTACCTGTGACTTGACAGCCCCTCTGTGGTGCAGTGTCCGCCACTGCTGCTGTGCAGTGTCCGCCACTGCTGCTGTGCAGTGTCCGCCACTGCTGCTGTGCAGTGTCCGCCACTGCTGCTGTGCAGTGTCCGCCACCGCTGCTGTGCAGTGTCCGCCACCGCTGCTTTGCAGTGTCTGCCACCGCTGCTGTACAGTGTCTGCCACCGCTGCTGTGCAGTGTCCAACACCGCTGCTGTGCAGTGTCACCGCGGCCCTCCACATGACAACTTCTTTGCCATTACACACTCGAAATAATACACCTCGCAATCGCACGCGTTGCAATAACACAACTTACAATATCACACTTTTTTACAGTTACACTTTTATTCGCAATAACACTCCTCTCCATATTACACACTTATCCATAATAACACACCTCTCAGTAATAACACACCTCTCGGTAATAAGACACCTCACCGTAATAGCACATATCTCCGTATTAACACACCTTTCCATAATAACACACCTAACAATAAAACACCTCCTAGCAATAAAACACCTAGCAATAACGCACTTTCTCGCAACAACTCCTCGCCATGACACCCCGCAATAACACACCTCCCTACAATTACAAGTAACGTTTCGCAGAGTTCAAAACATCGCTTCCTTCCCGGCAAAAATTTTGTTAGAATTTTCAGGTATTCGAAAAAGCAATTCCCGTGATTTTAGTACGTTTTTACACCCGTGGAAAATTTTGAGCCGGGATGTTTTCGTGACAGAACACAGAAATAATTGCGTCTTCTCTCGGTGCCATTAGGTTCTCACGCCGTAATTGCGCTTCGCAGCCTTCATTGTGGCAGGCGCGAGGCGGTGGCTGAGGGTAGAGTGCGGTATTCTCTCATCGACGCGCTGAAGACACTTTGATTGGTTTAGCTTCTGAATTCTTTTACGGTATGAATGTACAGTTAAATTATTACGATAATTGTTGAATCGGTTCCATATGTTGGTTATACATAATGATCGTTTTAAAGTTGCCATAATAATGTCGGAGAAACATCACTGCTTTCAGATTTCGTTTAAATTTTTTATAACAATGCGTCAGACACGCAAAAAAATCGTGTTATGCTGAAATCCTAGTTTTAGTTTTGTCGGGTTATTTCTCTGGTGAGTTTGATTAGTATCGGACTTAACACCCATGGATTTTAAATATAAAATTATGATTATCTTCCCGGACATGTAGCTTCACTAAAAACGTAATTGATTGAAAAATATTCAACTTTGCTTACAGTAATTTTCCCCCCGCGATGTCATGTCTACGCTAAAGAATTTGACCTACTTGAATTCGTTAGCTGATAGAATGATAGGTGATAGTCGTGTGATCTAATATTTGGGTGAAATTCTCACGCGTCAGCCACTGGAAACACCCGTTAGTGGTCCCTTTACTTTGCGTGCCACCCGCAAATTCTCAAACTTTTTCGGGTTTATCTTCTCGTGCATTCTTGGGAACCTGTACTTCCACCTGCCGATTCTCGGTTATTCAGATGAACGCTGTCAATTTGTTATTGCTGTCTAATCGCGTCATTACTGTTGTGCAGCGTTTATTTTTCTCTGCATGCTTATGAACTAAACGTTGCTTGCACGGCTTTTGTAGTATCAGGCTAAAATAGTGCCGCAGCTGCACCCTGAAGATATTTTGGTAAGGAAAATATTTTCATTTTTTTCACGCGCCCGTCACTACAGCCTGGAGAACCGTTGACAAAGATTCATTCTCAACTGCAATAGTTTCGTGTGTCCAATTTGTCTTCATTTCAGTTTGTGATGCTCTCAATTACTTCGGGAATTTTCTTCGAGACATTCCGAGTTTCGTTAGTACATCTTTTTTTGCATCGTCCGTAGAAATACTTTATTGCAAATATTCCGTATTAGCTCATGGTCAGCCCTGTCAAGTCCTCAGTCAATACAAAAAATTTTAACATTAATTTCTGAGTTTACCTATGTTTTCCATGGCTGGCCTTCGGGCTGAGCGTTCGCTCATCTCAACTTGAGATGAGATGAAGCACTTCATGCTGTCGAGCCGTGATTTTCTGTCGTTTTTCTAGATTTCCGAACTTTTTGTTATATATTAATTTACTCTCTTTTTTTTGATAAAAATCTGTGATGGTTCTCTTCTTCTGAATTCCAATCTACAGACTTGGTATTGTGACGTCTTTGTTCATAATTTTATTCTCCTTCATAATTTAGTTTAGCATAATGGTGCTGAACATGACTTCATCCTTTTCAATTACATCGCGTTTCCTGACATTCCTGCTTATGACTTCATCCTTCTCAATTATTTAGCATTTTCCCACGTTTCTGTATAGGACTCCATTTTCATCATTTTGCGCTTCATGAAATTTTCCCCTGCCTTGGACGGAGAACATTTCCGCAGGTATAATTACCGGAAGTAATGGAAAGAGTTTCTCTTTCGAGAAACTAATGACTTTTTTGAAAAAATCATTCTCTGCTCGCCCTGTCTTCTTCGACAATTTGCACCTTGTGTTACCACTGTTTTTTGGTCAAGGCCCCGAGTCTCGGTGACGACAGCTTCTCTTCTAAATCAAAACCGTTACTGTGATACGCTGCTGGCCAGGAGTTATTTAGATAAATTATGAGGTACGGTGACAACCGAAATGACTTCACGCAGCAATGAATTCAGTTTTTTCACTTCCAAAACATGTAATCAATTTGAGTGTAAATAAGAATTTTTTCGATTACGGCCCAAAAAATGTGTTTTATTCTGACTGAAATATTTAAGCATTGCTTTTTTTTGTTTTCCTTTTTCTTTCCATTCCTTCCTCATATAATTTATGCGTTCATTTCCCTTTTGAAATTGCTATCAGCCATTATTTAATGAAGTATGGAATTGATGGTGATATTCCTGTGGCCAGTCGCATTGAAAGTTTCGTAAACGCTCTTCGAGTCGCTCAATTGATACTTAATAGTCTCCAAAAATTTTAAGTAGGAATTTTGTTTGTGAAACATTGCGTGTAGATCTTTTTCTCAATTGAATGTTTTGTTTCTCTATTCTAAAAGACGGTTGCAAATGTTTTACACGACGATTTTCAGAGTATATGACTTGTCTCTATTACATCACTTATATACAGTATGTTTCTAGTAATATTATTCTAGTAACATCATGAGTCACTTGGTGTTTTTATGGTTAGTTTCTGTGCTCGGGAGTACGTGGCATTATGTGGAGAAAGCCTAACTTAAAATTTTTTGTGACTCATCAATGAAAAATATAAGCATTTTAAAAATTTGGCTTCGTTACTCTTTATTGTCCGAGGGTAGATGCTAAGTTAACAAGCCACGATTTAATTTTTTCCCATTATGATATTACGGTTGGTTCTATGAGCTAAGACCATGCTTTCAACTTATCTAGGGAACTTAAGAATTACCGAGAGACGAGTAATATTTCTGCACTCTATGCATAATAACACAAATATTGTATTCGGTGATGTGTTTCTGGGCGTGAAAATTTTCTTTAACGAAAGTTACATGTTCAGGGCTCGTATCACTGTTGAAAAAAAATCTCTGATTTCGTTGTCGAGTATATGGCCTTGGTTTTCCTTTTTTCTAGATCTATCTTTCGTGAAGGTGCCGATGTATGAAATTTTTCCTTTCCTCGGTCTCTCCATTATTATTCATGTTCTTACGTCCTCGTTTGATTTCTCAAGCGATTTTTCTTGCTATATATAACGGCGTTTGCCAATCTTTATACTGTACCAAATATTTCCGCCTATACGACTCCCCTTAAATTGCGACTTCAGAGTTCCACTTTAAAGACTGCATGTTTATTCTCATAGATATTGATCCGCTCCACTCAAGAAACACAAAGGTTCGTGTGATGGGATTAATATTTTGTGTTTTTTATATTTTCATGTTGAACCGTTCTGTTTTTCAGTAATTTCAAGAACTTGCCAAATCAACTTTAACTTTGAAAAAAAAGAATGCGGTCAAATTATAAATATCAGAACCTGTTGATTTGATCTGAGGAGAAAATACCATTATCAATAGTTCCCAGGAGCGAATTATGAAATTGATGAGTGGGGGTACAGTCAATGTAATTTAAATGCATACATGCATAAAAATGCTGATGTCAATATTCACGGCATTTCTGTCGCCAATTACTGACGTCGTTATGCCGTAAAAATGTGGCGATACTTCAGAGCATTTCTCTGCCAGAATAGAGTCGTGTTTCATGCCTGAGTACACTTATTTTTTGTGAAGACTATTTCATCGAAGGCTTTCTGAGGGAACAAATAAGGACTTATAAGGGGACAAATTTAAGAACAGTTGCAAATTTGTTGCTATGCTAAGCAATGTTCATCATAACCGAAGGTATGTAAAGTGGTTCATTAACATTCTACCAATATATGGAATTGAATATTTTACATTCTCTACTCACACCCGCAATGTAAAACTTACACGTTCTTGAAAGTAAGTTTTTGATTTGCATGATATCTCGTGCACGTCTGAGAGCCGAGCACCAGCTGAGCACAGCATGACAGTCCCACAGGGCGGGGCCTCCGTCACCCAGAATTCAGCAGGGACCGGAGCGTTGTTTTGAGCTGGTCTTCTAAATTATTATTTCCTCGAGGTCACGCCTGCCTGGACGCGTCGAGCGCTTGCATGTCCCCCAGCGCTGCGTGCAGCATCAGCAGCGCAGTCGTACATTTGGCGGTCGTAGCATTGTGGACAGCGGAAAATTTAGTAGAATTTACTCTTTTTATCGCTTTCATCTTCCAGAGGTCGTATTTTATTTTGGTTTATAGCTTCTGAAATTTCTTCCATAGCATGAACCAGTTCGTGTTTATTTGAAACGTTTTAAGCTTTCTGTGTTTAAATTTTGAGCTCAGAAAGAGTTTATCGTTTCCATTTCAACTTGAATTATTCGAGAAATTCAGCACGCAGGCTTTCAAAAATTCCAATTTACTGATTTGCTGAAGTGACGGTCAACAGTAACGCTGAACTGGACCTGATAGATGGTAATGTACCGTTGCTTCCCTTGGGAATTTTATGCATAGAGTCGATCGAGATTCTATAAAAATGTTCACCTTATCTTTACCGACGCTCTTGACCCGCCCTTGGATGTACAGGCCTCGTGGTGCTGAGATCCTCTTCAGGAATTCGTCCCTGCCCCCCTTGTATGGTGACGGCGTTGGCTGAGTTGTGCAGCTAGTTAGGAATTTGATTCATCAGCCATGCAGACTCCTGTTCTTATCTCGATGACCTTTGAGTGTTGGAGATTCTGACCTCCCTAATGCTTATTGGTGTGAAGTACGGGCCTGTTTCTTCTACCTCTGATTTAATTATCAATATAAAACTTATTTTGAGCATTTAAACCAACAATTTGTACAAATTATTTCTGCGAGCAGTGCATTAATTAAATCCTTACTTAAAACTGTTGCAATGTATAGGTTGAGATATAATTATCTGTGGATCCGGTTAAGTTCAATAAATTCTAGAATACTCGTATCCTTCGAAAACCTAGTCCTAATTTTACAATTTTGTTAAATCTAGAAGTACCAACTTGAATGTACACTAGACTTATCGCGTAGTTATTTAGAATAAAACTCCCTTCAGGGGGATACAACTATTGTATCTATGGGAATTAGCACTCCCAGGGAAAAATGTGAGGGCCCGAGCTGAAAGTTAGGTAGGCCTTCTTTATGTTGAAATAATATGTTTTTCTTATGTTAAGGACCACCTTTTTTCGGTTCACTGCTGTCTTGTTTTTCAGCACCTACTACTTTCTTCTTCAACTTTGATCTTGTTTCATATTCTTTTTTCTCAACTTACTGTTTCTATGCCCTTTCTGCAGAGATTCCGCATTTCCTCAACTCCATACTAAATGGTGCCTTCTTTCTTCCTCTCTTTGGATCGCTTTAGCGGCAGAAAGGGAGGCTTAAACTGACTAATAATCTAATCTTTAATCTTTAGAATAATACTATGAAAAATGATACAGGCTCAGTTTACCATATTATGTTATGATGCAGCAAGAACTAAACATAAAAAATTAGACCAAAGAATAGTTTCATTTTAGAATACTATAGGGCTGTCATGTCGAACCGTTGAAGAGAGAGACAGCAACTATTTTTTAATTGCTAGATACATCAATAAACCTCACTTAAGATGCTTTCTAACAAATAATTTTCTATAAGAAGTTCAATGGCATCGAGTTCCAAGCTTTCATTCTAATGAATTGAGACTATGGAGATCGGATTTTGGTTGAGCACAGGATTGTGAATTACCTTCGGCTGTTAGTTGAATGATCGTGATGGTCAGTTTGATAAAATGAGAATAGTTGAAGAACGTTATCGCTTTCTTCAGTCAGAGTTTTATATTTTACCACTGATATACTACACAGTATTCTTTTTGAAAGTCATATTTACATTACGTCTCAATCTGGCTATATTCATCATTTTACAGTTCCATAGTATTTATTTTGAATATTTGTAAGCTATGTTTTAACTTCAAAATATGAAGGAAACAATGGTAACACAAAACTTTTAGAAAATGAATAAATTCCACATAACATGGACAAACTGGAAATCGAATGCTTAAACCTTGAATTTTTATAGTTTCGAGTCAAATATCTAAATCGCGAGTGAGAATTTATCAAGGCGTTCCCATGCTCGAATGATAGTGAGGGCGAGGGAAATTCTGCACTTCCTCGTCTCGAATACACATCGACAACGTCGACCACGCGGGCTTGTTGCGATCTTGTCAGAGGCAGTTTTTGACGTCTTGTAACTCCTGAACTTCTTTTCATCATTGAAATTTTCTCTCGTGCTAAACTTGAGAAGTTTATGCAAACACCTACTGTCGTAAGTATGGTCGTAAAATATGTTGGTCTTAAAATTTTTAAATTGAAACTTACTTCAGGCTATCTTGCATCGACGGTAGAACTAATGTGTCGAATTGGTCGTGATGATGTCTTATTGTGGTTCATTAATTTGATTTGAGAATAATGACCAAGTTTTATTTAACGTATTGTACCAAAAATCGTGCCATACTAACTAGGGCCGAACACCAATGTTCGCAGTCGCACATGAAGTCCGAGGTGGCAACTAACTCGACAAAAATAATCAGTTGAATTTGAAAGTAATACCGAGAATCTGAAACGAGAGTATAAACAAACTACTGCAGAAATTCAAATTTCATTCATTATCGAATAACTGCCTAGCTTATATGAAGTGCCCGTGAGCAAAACAGCAGTGGGTTCTAAAATCACATACAAACTATGGAATATCTCTAATGCCCAGGTTGGTGTCATTGTTCTCGAGATACTCGTATGACACCTCAGTCTCACAAACTGGTTTGTGGACTCCTCGGGGTTATCTTCATTCGGATTGGACGCGAGTTTAAAAAGTTAAATTCAAGTTATTTGATCCTCCGTGCTGGGTTTTTCATAACGTAATTCTTTACTCTGATACCTAGGGAAGCCTCGAGATCAAGCAGCTCGTAATCTGTTACAGGCTTCATTCGTTATAAATTTATATCTCTGCGAAAATATTTGCTTGATGGAAGTCATCTACATCGCATTAGAATACCCTTGCAGTGTAAAATAACTCTTTTGTCGTAGTAAACGATTGTAAAAATGGTCCGGAGATTTTCTCGGGAACGTTACCATTTATTGATTAAATTTTACTTATCGCTAACCCAGCTCGACCAGTCGCTTGCTTGCTCCTTGATGTTCAGTTGACACAAGAGATATCAGGCCAGTAACGGGCCGGAGAGCTTGTTAATGTCCGCGGTTGTCGGTTTCCTACCCCAGCTGCGACAGAAAGAGAAAAAAAGATAAAAATATATCTCAAATAAAATTCAAGCAGAGGGTATTGGGAAAGATTGTTTTTTAGAATTACTCAATAGAAAATTCGTTAGTTGTTAGACATGTGCATTATTGTTAGTATTGGGAAACCGACTGCTGACAATAGTGATGGATCAAGCCAGTGATAGAGCATGCCAGTGATGGATCAAGCGACTAAAATGAAGGGAAAACATGATGACCCTCGTGGATATTTTGATATAAGTTTGGAAGCAACTTAGAGGCACGCGTGAAAAAATGTGGCGATACTTCAGAGCGTTTCTCTGCCAGAATAGAGTCGTGTTTCATGTTTTGAGTCAAAAGGACCATAAGTTTACCGTTCTAACTACTCGCGTGAATGTAATCAGAGTCATCTCTTGGTGAAGAATGATTATTGGAACTTTGAGGTCTGTAGCCCAAGAGTTACTACCCATGTCTCGGAGCGTTCTAAGTTGGACTGTTCGCTTTTCCGAGTAGGATCAGTAGAAGTGTCCAGAGGTTCCTTCAGCGAATTTGAAATGCAGCTGCGCGCTCGCATACAATAGCATGTTTCCTACAAGATTTGAAAATGATGGCTTCAAGTTTTATTTCATGTATTGTACTAATTATTTCTAAGTGTGTGCTTACTATTTGCGTTCTATTGTTTTAGTTCTTTGGTAAAATATAACTTTAGAAAAAATTGATTTGAAGTAGAAATTTAAGAATAAAATATCTCCACTTTCTGTAAAAAACGTAGGGATGAACATACTTTATAATTTTACCAGAAACTTGTATACTCTCACCGTTAAAAATGACGTTTTATTTCAAGTTAGAGCGCAAGTTCATGGGTGAAAACTTTTCAATTGAACACTTAGATACTTAATTATTTTTTCGCCTATATTTAAATGTGCGAAGATAGCATCGAAGAGAATTTTCCAAAAGAAAAAATTGCAATAAAAAACAAATATCGATCTTAACCTAGTTTTCAGGCATAATTCGAAGGGTGGGAGTAGGGACGTACAAGCCAACGACGAAAGCAAGCGAGCAATTAGTTTTATTGTGTGGAGATTTGTAAAAAGGATAATCCCCTCGTGAATTCACCGAGATGGTCTCGGGGCCCCCTTTGACCTCTCTGCCTCTCTGCCTGTCGTATCCACTCTAGGCTCAAGTGGCCCTACAGTTAGCCTGACCTCACTGCCCGGCGAGCTCGTCCTTTGCATGGCGCTGGAACTGATGCATCGAATTGGTCGTGATGGTGTCTTCTTGTGGCCGATTAATGATCCCCCATTGCACTAATGAACGTACCATGATTCCTTCAAGTATGCAGGGAGCGCCCTGTTATTCGATATCTGTTATAAAGCGATAGAAGACTGCACAGTAATGTTATTGCAGAAAGTTCTCCTACATCTGAGAGCTTAGGAGAAATTTTTGAAATCTCCGATTATAATGCTTTTTGTACGCTCCTCTTGCTCTCTGGTTTTTACCGTCTACGTTTATTTCATTGATCCCATAAGGCAGAATGTTGCACTTAATTTTTCTAGTACGATTGGATAAAATTGAATAACCAGCTTTTAATAAAAGCAATACCGAAAATTGTATTTTCTGTTTGATATTAAAGGTAGTTAGAGCCTTTCACTGAAACGTAAAGAGAAATTGACAACGTATATTAATCTCATACGCAGCTATGTTGTGAAATTGTCTTTCACCCAGTCATTTTCCGATATATTTCCAATTGAAACTGTTTCGCGAGTTTTTTGTCTTTTTCAGGACGTTGTATTTTACGTTCCTGTAAATATTATCAACCAATGTCTTACTTAGCAAAATATTTCTATCAGTGGGTCACAGGTGGTCTAGCGATAACTGTTCGTTCAATAATATATGCGTCGAATCAACAATTATTCAGGCTTAGAGTACATTTTGAGGTGTACAACTCATTGATTCATTCTCGCCGTTAATGGTGCGACTGTGAGAGTCAATTAATTCATTAATTTAGTGAGAGCAAACTAGAAGTCTAGGATAGTACGCGCTATGAATGATATGCTTAAATTATACCTGTAAGGCAGCTCAAAGAACATGGTCCAACTTGCATCATCTATTCTTTGAGAGCACAGGAGAGTGGAAAGAAACCATTGACATTTCCGCGTTCCTCTCTAGGGAGCACCTTTCCTGTGATTGGAAGCTAACTTAAAATATATGCAGAAGTTCTTCTGCAAATCAGCTTGAGTCATTTCTTTGCTAGGTTTCAAGCTTAAGCCAAAAGATATTGCATATGCTTATGTAAAGATACAACTTTTTTGCTCTCGCGCATCGACACTCGTTCCTTCTTAGAGTTCGTATTTTTATGTGTAGTGTGCATGTCATTTAACTCTATTTTTCCTTGGACGTGGTAAAAGCACGTCGAGCTCCGAATCATATAAAATTGTTTTTCAAGTATCACTGCCGTTAATTAGATTTTCCCGGAGCCTTCACAAAGGCGTGTGGACGTCCTCAGTAACGGAGATTCAAAGAGTGGTTGCAGCAGTGGGTCACGCCATCTGGCGGCCGTTGTGGGGCCCCACTTATTTGTTGTGTTTGTGCGGGTCTTGTTTGCGCGGAGGGGGAGGGAGCTAGCGTAAGGGGGATGCTAAATTGAGACTAATGGAGCAGTGAGGAAGAGCTAGAATAATAATGGTGAACAAAACTTGCTCTTCAGTTGAAAACCTATTTTGAAATGTTGTTAGCAGCCGTGGAAAGTTTGTTGAGATTTCAAGAAAACATTCACCCGTGTAGGAATGTGTAGGCAAACTTATGCATCTGTGGCTCAATGATTCATGGAAAATGAATAGAAGTCGAATTTTTTGAAGATGGAAAGAAACGCGGGTAGCGTAAAAGATTACTTCAGGTAATCGTATTACGCTACGTTATTTCAAGGAAAAAATGAACGACCTTAAAAGAATTCGCTAAAAAATTATAACTTCTATCGTACGTTTAGAAAGGGTAACTATTTTAATAAGAGTTTATTAGAGGGCAATATGCTTAACCATAATGTAAGACAACTACTTGTATTCACAACGCGGATAAGTGATTGCCCGTCCATATACGAGATGATAGGGGATTATTCTTGAAGAAAATATTGCGATGGACAGGAAAAAACAGCTACCGTGTAAACGTTATCATGTTGGTAAGCTATACTTTATTTAAAACTCGTTTTAAAAGACACTTCACAGTATTTAACGCGGCTACAGAAGACTTTCAGAAGTGTCCTAAATGAATAATTTTTTCTGAAAACTCTCTACATTGCAGTAAAGTTTTTAGTTTTTAAAATCCGTTGAACTGTTGCAACACAATCCTAGTGTGTCCCACAGCCGCAAGTGTTTGTTCAGATGCCTTCGATCTGCTGAAGTCGCCAGGCTTCGTTGAACATCTTGCAGTGGCGACCGCTGTGGGGTGTCTACCTACCACCTCGAGCGCGGTCGAGCTAGCGGTTCAAAGATTTATCACCGTCTTCTCGCTAAGGTGATGCAGAGAATTTATCATTAGTCTTGTCGATGATTTCGCGTGTTAACTCGCTGGAAAGTCGAGAACCAGATTTTAAAAATTTTCAAGTTACGTTTTGAACTCGCATTTCGACTCCGAGGGATTCTGCGTTTTGTGCAACGAAAATTGTGTGGCTATAAGGCAATTTTCCCAACAAATTTCGGCTTGATAATAAGAAAACTCAATTTGACGTTCAGTGAAAAATAATCCGATGGTTTGATGTTCCGACGAGATCGTCTTCTAGTTTACAACAGTGATTTTATGACCTCTTTTCTATTGGCTATGCCTAAGTGATATGTGTCAGGCTTGTGCTTTGGTCATCATGGTTTGGACTCCTTCATTTCCCTTTGAAGCGTTGGTGGCTGAAAATGAACAGCA
Organism: Morinoia aosen; assembly: GCA_030386875.1. Lineage (NCBI taxonomy): Eukaryota > Metazoa > Arthropoda > Malacostraca > Amphipoda > Talitridae > Morinoia > Morinoia aosen. The sequence continues at coordinate 5,056,220 of CM059563.1, read as the reverse complement.
TTATCTGGGGCACTCGCTTCAACCAGCTGGCGTAGTAACTTGCCATCCTTTCGCTTGTTTCTCAGTATTTTTTCGCGCTGCTAACTGATGAATCTTTCAATCGACCTTTGCAAAATGCGAATGTGTTCAATTTCACGTCTACAGCTGCACATGTATGTTCGTATGATATTTTCACTGTTGCTCTTAAGCGATACTCTCTGCCAATGTTGAGACAGTTTTAGCATAGATGATTGGAAAACCCTACCCGATCATACGATTAATTTGATCAACTGCTTCAAACGAACAAATATTACATATTACTCTTTCATTGTTCACTGAACATTTCCTGAGGAATTTTAACGTTTACGGGGAAGTTTGATACGCAAAATTTTCACAAGAAAATTCAATAAAAGCTCTAAATATGCTTATTTGAGCTCTAAATTAGCATTAAAGGATAAGAATACGATGACAGCTTAAAATTCGAAAGCTGGTCTCAATTTTCACGTAGGTGATTTGGATTAAGAGAGAACTGTGTAGACGACCTCATGCTGTTCTCCAGCGTCCGTCTGAACACCCGATGCTTCACGTTGATCATCCGTCTAGTTGAAAGTTTTATCGCTCACGGCCGTCGCATACATTGTCATTAGACGCTATAGTCCAAAGAAAAATTTATTTTTGTGTTCAGCCCGGTGCGTGAGGTGTAAGATTTTTTACGTGAATGGCATTAAACTTTTAGGGACTTCGGATACGTTGCTTTGCTAAGTTTTCCTTCCAACATTTCAACGAATCTCCTTTCGAACATATCAAGTTTGGCAAGCTAATCAAGTAGGGAAAAGTAATTGAAATCCTTGCTTGTATTTATAATAACGACAGACCTTATGCATCATGGGGGAGTGTCATGATTGATTTGCCCAACCTGGCGCACCACATTTCAATATTTACTTTCCCTTCGTCGTAGTGAAGCGATGGCCGTCATCTGGGGGCTGTGGGACCCGCCTGAGCTCGCTGAAGCTGCACGTGGCAACGTGATGAATTTTATGAGCGTATGAGTTCATGTTTATGGACGTGAGGACAGCTTCTTCAACACCATAAAATGAAAGAGAAAGGCTGTTTGTTAGGTGACTACCGCCGTAAATCGATGTAAAGAGAGGCTTCCAGCCCTGACGTGAATTTGATGTTCAGGAAGGAGGCCTTACGTCACTCAGAACGCGCCTATAATCCAGTCGTTCCAATAGCCGCAACTTGCGCTTTTGCACCGTTTAATGTTTGTAATAGCGTCTCGTCTCTGTCACAACTGAAATTCTAATTGCAATTAGTGACGGGCACTTGCTGTTTTTGTTGAAAGAGGAATTGAATGGGTAAGAAAATGGGCAAGACTCACAGAATGGGTGAGAAGACTTAATTTCATGAAGACCTTAGCAATCACTTAGGAATTGAAACTTTGGGATAAATTCAATATAATAATAATAATAATAATGTATTCTGAAAATACCAAGGATGTGAATACGTTTTCTGAGGATGTGGTTCTTTTTTTTTAACTCCCAGGCGTTCCCAGGGGGAAGGTGCTCTTTAAATTAGCGCTCCCAGGGGGAAGGTGTGAGGTCCTGAGCTGCAGTCTAGGCTGACCTTTATTCTGAAAAAAAAGTATCAGTTTTTTGTTTTGTTATGAACCATATTTTTCGGTTCGGTATGAACCTTTATTCTGGCGAAAAAGTATCAGTTTTTTGTTTTGTTATGAACCATATTTTTCGGTTCACTGCTGTCCTGTTCTCTTGCAGCTAATACTACCTGCTTCAACTTCCATGTTGTATTTAACTCCTAACTTACTGTTTCTAAGCGCAGGGGATTTTTTTTGTGAAAACGCACCTTGTGCATTTATTTCTCATCCTCTACCTCCATACAAAATTATTTTAACCTCCTTTCTCACATTAGAACACTTTTGTTACATCAGGAAAGCTCAACCTGACATGATCTAGTAATGTAATCATTTTTTGAGTGATTTAGCTATTTATTGGGAAATAGTGGAGTTCGGACGATGCATAATATGCTCATTGTTTAGCTTACAATTTTTTGATTATTGCTCTAAAGAGTGGGTATAAAATATTTTTGTATTCCGATATAGTTAATTTGTGGAGACTATAGCGTACTTTCTCACTTGTGAGGTCAATATTCTATCAATTTTAGTTACTCTTTCAAGATTATAAGGAAAACATTCAAGTTCCTTCAATGTCCATAATAGTTTATTCTATCCCAGCATTACTATTAGCATTACAAATACCACCACAACCACCAACACCACAAACACAAACGCTACCAACGCCACAAACACCTCTATCTCCTTCACCACCCACAGTTCAGGCGGAACTACTCGTATATTTGACAGCAACAAACCTGAGCGCGGTGACGCGGGCAAAGTTTATATACCTTAGAATTATTTCGTGGTCAGTAGACCAACAATGAAACGAATAAACAGGATTTATTTTTCCTAGCAGCACATTGAACAAATATAAAAGCCCGTGATTAGCCGGCCTAGTAATCAGTATAATTGTGAGGTGCGATTGTACGAGTGCGACCGTGGGGGGGTCGAGGCGCAGTTTCACGCCGTCGTGGTTCCTCCGGTGCGGATCTCAGGCGGTCAAGTGTGAGGGTCATGATCACAATGACTTCTAAACTTATTTCTTACCTTTTCTAAAATGGAATTCTGCCGTTCCTCTTACCACTCTTCAAATTCGCCATTTTTGTCAATGTTTAATGATTGAAGTTTTGTATTTTTCATGAGGAATTATAATACTCAATCGGTATATTTTTTGAAGGCATATCGAAATGGTAAAAAATCTGCTGGGTAATGAGGTACCAGTAATTGCAGTTATAAAGTAATTTGTAGTATAACTTAGCCGGGTGCTTGACTTCAATCCTCACGTTAGTCAGCAAAGGTTGTGGTGGAAAAATTAATTTGCTATGTCCTAATTTCTTGCGCTCTCTCGTATATCGACGTTCTACGTGTTTTCAATTTTAATCAATCTCCTTGCGCTTTCTCGTCACGTACTACGCGTTATGAATGTTCTTCACAAAAAGTCAAATATCTGTCTTTTACGTATATAGTTTTTATTTTACTTCACCCTTTCCCTCTTTGCTTCAATATTTCAGTAGATAGATGTGAAACTCACCTCATCGATGGGTTATTCTTTACATTTCCTAATTTTTCGTAATCAATTCATCGTTTAATGAACCGTTGCAGCACACAGTAACCATTAATTCAGAATGATGAAATAATTCTTACATAGGGGACGAATTTCGGTGGTAGAAATAAACGAACAAGAAATGATTTTCAATTCCGGATTTTATAAGAAATTGGAACAGCTAGAGCATATTCATCTTCGAGGTTTTAGAAGTGGATTGTTTGTAAACTGAGTGGTCAAAATGAAACATTCTGGATCCGTGTGCGGGCGATCCACATGACACGCAGAAGTTGCTATGGGCTCTGCTGTTGATTCAAATTATGCAATGTTTTTTATTTCAATGCAGTGCAACACTCTTGTCTTTCCTTGCGCTCGCAGCTTTTAGAGGTGTTTCTTAAACCTCTCAGATCGCATAATCAATGAGAGATCATTCCCACTCAGCAAGTCTTGAAAGTTTTATTTCCTTTAGAAAGAAAGAAAAAAATTGTCGAAAAGCGCCTCAGGTTCAGACTGTCGGACTGGCCGAGTTTCTTGCATCATGGCGACTCTAGAGAAAAACCTCGCGAAGTGAACAAGACCGTGTGAAACGTGATGGTCTTATTGTAAGCAAAAACTAGTTTGTGGGGCGAACAAGCTCTGCATTACAGTACTGTGCTACTGGCTATTTGGCTAAAGGGCTAGAAACAGCTTTGTAACTTGTCTTTTCTTCATAGCTTCATATAGTTCAGTACAGTAATTCTTTGGTAGATTACTGTTTAGATGTGGTCTACAGAACAGTACTCGTATAGTAGTATCGATGGGTCAGATAAACTGTAATGACTCTAAATATTCTCTCAGTTTTACGATCCTAGTATTGTAAAATTAACACTCTAACTTTGCTCAAGAAAAATCCTTCCAGCGAATTCTGGGGTATGTTACGTTGTATTACAGGCTCACATATCGTCTTAATATCCTTTGAGCGAAACAGTATTCACACTTTGGTTCGCTGCACAATTTTCTAGCATTTTCAGAGGTAAACGAATTTTACTTAAACTGATCACTCGCTAGGGGACCGAGCGATTATCTCTTCTCATAGCGCACTTCACAGGCGCAGTCGCGACGTCCACTGTGCCGCTCAGCTCCAAAACAGAACCGCTCCCCACTCGTCGTTCTCGTCGGCCGTCCGTTGTACACTCCTGGAAAAATAATCGCTCACTATCTGTGTCAGTTTGTTGTTCCTTCCGACATCCTGTGTCGCGCATTTGGTTAAAGCCGTGCGCGAGAAGTGAGTGTCAAACAAAACGAATTCTTTGTTCCAACGGCGCTGATGTACTGTTGAGCGAAGCCACAAGAGCCGAGCTTTGGTTGTGTACCTGCAGGTGTGTAGCGGTGCGTCGAGCTCTCCGTGCCACGAGCACTGCAATCTTGCGACACGCACCCCATGTTTGGCTTCGAATAACAGTCATGGTCAGGCAAAGTTACAATCAAATGTGCTAGCAAATGTACGATTAGTTTTGTCAGAAAACTTTTTAGTTTATTGAGTGTTAAATCTTAACAAGAGAGGAGTCGATATATTTTTGAGCTGGTTTAGTCGAGAGTATGGGTTTATCGCGGGATCTGAATTCGTCTGTCGTTTACTATCACCATCCTTCTGAAATAATTCAACCACGGATCAAAGAAACTCTTGTATTACTCTAGGAGAACTTTTTTTTTAAAAGCCATCATTACTGCATCAGCAGTGCTCAAGTGAAGAACATTTTCAATTCATGTATAGTTAAGCATACGATCAGTATAGGCAGGTAATGTGCGGTTAGTTAAAGGACGCTGTAATGCTAACCGACTCCGCAACGGTTGCTGGAGGCATCGTAAACACAGTGACATTTGAAGGCAATAATCATGTTTGAGCTCTGCATAGTGATCATAAATTCCTGCGTTTTTGCATAGAGCTGCAACGCTATTGGGCTCACTTTGCTTCACGAATTACGGCAGGCTTCGATCCGTGTTGTTCTTTGAATTTGTTGAGTTTGCAATGGCTATGCGACGACTGCAATTTCACTAAATGCAAATGTGTGATTAGCAAAGTAGACCCCTCCTTCATTCATATTGCTGACGAGGTAAAATATATCTAATTTCATTTATAAGTAAAGTAATAAACGTTTTTAGCACGACATATCTCATCCAATAAGCTATCGGTTTGAAGAATCAAGTAACATGAGCTATCTTATCAATCATTTGGAGTGAATATTTAGGCATAAAGCAAGTGTTTCAGAAATGCAATGCTGCAGGAAACCGATAGTGAAAAAAATTTGGCCCCTCATGAAAAACTGCATACCTTCAAATGGAGTTGTACCCAATGCAGCTCACAAGCTGCGTCCAGGTGTCAGTGACCGACTGAGGACAAAGGTGCCCTCCTTACCTTGCGGTGCAGTTCCCCTGCATGTACGCGGGAGAGTTCAGTTTGCTTCTTGATATCATCGTGGTGCATGCAGGTGCTAATAATCTTGTGTCCCATCAGCCGCCTGTATTCTAAATATCATTTTTACGAGCGCTTCTTGCAACGCTTTTGTTTGTGGTATCAATATGAAGGATCTTGGGCTTTCAGTCTATACCCTACATGTCGGCCAACCATTGTGTTAGTTGTCTTGAATCACGAGTACTTCGTGAGGTGTTAACCATCATTCACTAACGTCAGGTTTTAAATTTTGTATTCGGGGTCGCAGCAAGAGAGCCTCAAAAGTTTTTTTGTGAAAAACATTGTTATATTTGAAAACAATATTGTAATTTTTAAGCCACTACTGGGTGTAAACGAGCATACTTCTTCCCTCGCTAACTCTCTATAGCGTACAGTAACGCTGTTGATTTTTAGGATTAGGCTCTTTTATCACTATCGAGTTACGTGGCTGGAGCATTACGCGTGTATTCAGAGTTTTGACTGCTTAGTAAATATTTTGAGTAGCTTTTGCTACTTAATTAATTGATTTTAGGCTTTTAAGTAAAAATTTCTGGACAAAGTATTCGCATTCCTGGCCGAGAACTTTCTATTTATTTTCCATGCTTTTGTAATGAACTATTCGGAGCTGATGTCGGTATCTCACTAGATACGTCACTTTCGCTCAGAGCTGTGTGTTGATGTCATGTTTAGTCAACTTAGGTTTATTTTTTGATGATCTCAATGTAAATTCGCTCACTTGATTTTTATAGCATACTTGACAGCTTTGCTTACTGTAGGGCAAACGGCAGCAAGAACGTTATAACAAAAATAATACAAATACAGCTAATTGTTACAGTTTGTTGATTTATACCTAAGCTCCACGAAACAAAAAATTCGTCGCGTACTGATTTTCGAGCCCCACTTATTTACTGTATTGATTTCATCGCCGTTCAAAGCTGTGAGCGAAATTTAAGTTGTGTGCGAGTACTGAAAAGGCATTGGTCTTCATTGGAATCTGGCACGGTTTCTAAGTTGCTCCACAACGATGGGACGAGAGCAAGACGAATAGCAAAAATGGATAATTGATTTTGGTCGTAGCAGAATACGCTAAAGTTTCATGCTGCACTATGATGCAGGTCTACTAACAATGGCAACAAGCCGGTACAATTTGAAGCAAAATTGTAGTTGGCCAAAAATTCTGAACGACATGGACCGCCGCCGTAGGTCTTGCATTGTTGACCGGAATCGCTTTGCATCAACGATGGAGCTGTTGTGAAACTTCAATGCTGTTTTTTTGCTGTTTGTGAACGAACTCGTCGTTGGGAACTCACGTAATAGATAGATCGGGCCGGATGCCTCGTAAATGGCCTAAGTTAACTCCTTCCCGCCTGGCCAAAGTAACACGTTAACTCTGGCAGGTTAAACTCAAATTCAACTCAAATTAGAGCACATTTATGCGATAAATTTTGAAAATAACGAACTTTAAAAAATCTTGCCATCATTCAATTTTCATTAAGTATTTATGAAAATTGAGTTTGTGACTGCTTGTCGGTCACCACCAGCATTACGAAAATCCCTCAGTGACCACCGGAGTTACGCCGCAGTAAAAGTGTCAACTCCTATCGACATTGCAAACATTAACTCCTGCCAGCGCGGCAAATGTTAACTCCTACTCATGTTCTGGCGTTGGTTCAACTACACAGAAGCGAGTCTTTTAGTTGACATCCGTCAAACTGAACGAGCATAACTGCATTGAGCTGCTAGGTAACCAAGCTTTGCCATTTGCACAATTTCTTAACGAAAAAAGGCATGGGGCTTTGTTTACCTTTAGGATAACAGCTCTTGCATCGGGTTAGTGATGGAATTAATTTACACGACAGTCTACCGCGATTTGTGTAGCATTCAGATAGGCTAGTAAAGTCTCCAGATATGAACCTAATAAAAAATGTGTGTGGGAACACCTACAACGATAAGTTTGGCATCGACAAGATCGTCCGCTACCTGTGGCCGCACTACGAAATCTGCTGATAGAAGAGGGGTTTAAAATCTAGTAAATGTACATTAGGACACTTGTTCACTCAGTGACGTGCAGAACTGCCGCCATGATTCGTACTCGTGGAGGTCACACACCATATTAGTGGCAAGTAACTTATATTTTTTTTTCCGCAGAGCTCATTCAGCGAAAGTGTGTTGTTAACTATCTTTGCTCGGTGATTATTACTTTTCAGTTTCGGAATCGTAAAAAATAAGGGTAAAATATGAAAGAGAAAACCATTCACGTGTTGTGTATGATGTTGTGTTGCTACTTTTATTACACTACGAGGAATACGATCGCCATTACTGTGTACACTAAACGAGCGTCCGTCCGTCACAGGGTCTGCTGGAGCGCTTCCATCCCGCCGCGCGCCAGCTCATCAACGCCGGCAAGCTCTACCTCAAGGCTCTCCATGGTGAGTACCGGCGCTGGATTGACAGATTGGCCTTTAACGGTTGATATTTTTAGAAATATAATTACCTTGGATAAAACCTGACAAAATTTAGGTTTTGAATTTGTATAACCGACTTTTATTTTGAAAAAAATTACACGTTTCGACCACAAATAATAAACAACTTAGGATTTCGGCCTCAGAATGGTCAATTTAGCAGCCATGTTTATTTCTGTTATTCTAATTCATTAAAAAGTTTGGATACGAACCGTTGCCAGAAGTATGGGGACTCGTTAACATCTTCTCGCTTCATGAAAAATGAGATGTGGTAAAAACGAAATCGAATGCCTGGAGAAGGCTTTGATAGACAAACAAACCCGATCTAAAAGAACGATAAGGTAACATCTCGAATTTTATTTGGCATTATCTGTGGTAAAAACGACGTCTCCATCTTGTTTAATGCAGCTTTACATTTTCCTTTCCTTTGTAAACTAGAAACACATATCGTCGTTTGACCGAAAGCCAAACCTTCAGTTTAGTAGATTATGTGCAAACTTGCAGCAGACTGCTAAGGACAGCATCATTAGAAAATCTACTGCAGTCCTGTCTGAGCTCTCGGATTTCCCATACAAGGCTTCAACGGCTTTGTAGTTCATTGAAGTTCTTTTTGTACAAAGTAAGGAGAAAAGTTAATTAATAACGGTATTGAAATGTTTTTACTGTTCTTCGAAGATTCATAACATGGAAGGCTTTCCGTTACTTTTCAAGTAGTCAAGATACTTAAACACTATCCCATCCGTAATGGAGGTATTTTTTACCATTATTGCGCTAGAAATTGAATATCGTGCTGAATTACTTTTGACAATGCGTCTTACTGTAGCAAGCACAAGCGTTGAGGTGTGCCGCTGGATTTCATAAGTTTTCATTTAACTCATATATAGAACTGTACGTATGGATCTGACGCTTTCGGTGAACAACTATAGACAAAGTAAGAGTGCGCTGTGCAATACCTGTAGTACTATCAATTTTGCTAGCAGCTGCACTGAAATGGATAGGCAGTTTCTTGAAGCCAATAGCAAACCAGTTCGTAAGAGACTGGATCGACTTTCCCTTTTTACCTTCGGGCGGCGCGGCGAGATCTACGCAATGTACCGGTAGGCTGTGATGTCAGCCGCTTCAGGAACATTCGATTGATCTTAATGACGGTATGCAGTCGTCGTATGATATATCCTCTGCTCGAGGGGACTTTTGTTAACGATGAGCAGAGTATTTTTTCTGATTGATAAACTGCTGGAGCAGCATCGTTACGAAACTGATTTACAAAAAATGTACAAGGCTAGATGTACTTGGGGATAATGCATCTATGCTATGAGTTATTTGTAAAGCAAAAAATAGAACTAAAATGATGCTTTTTTATGAAATCGATGTGCAGAACGATGAATTGCATAAAGTTCTGTTGGAAAATGATGGTCCAAAAAATGTTACAAAACTCATTATCTGCTATGGACTATCTTTCTTCGCTCTTGTTTCTTCGCTCCTATACTCTACTTGCTTAATGATCTTAGAAAATGCAGGCTGATTAGGAAATTATACTTTGGTATGGTCGTAAGTACTCATTTTTAGTCCTTTCCACGTCGACACATTGACTTTAAATTCTTACAACTATTGACCCTATAGAGAACAGATCAGAAACTCTCATAGATCGAAAGGAGCGTGCTATGTTCAATGACGCAAAAAAAGCGTAAAAACAACCACAATCTCGGTCATGTAAAGAAGACCGAATACTGAGAACCACCCCTATGATACATGAGAGAACGATGACCATGTGAGCTAGAGCCCTCCTCTCCGTAATGTGCGATGCTGAATAACATTTGAACCATCATAATGATGAAGCGTGGTCTTGCCTCGCCAATAAATGTGTGATGAAACAAGGGCATTTAAGACGAGCAGCGGACCATGCAAGTATGAGTGGCAAGACGAGCTATTAATAGCAACAAAATCCTGTAGTACGACTGTATAGCTGCAGAGTTGAACACGAGCTTCTATTTGACTCTGCTCAATTCAATGTTTTTGTCTTAAGATTTTTGCTGTTGGCTAACGTCCACGTACTTATTTTTTCATCCTTTCATTTATTCTACTCGCGGCTTCGATGCAACAATCGCTTTTAAGAGTATTAGTGAAAACAAAATTAATTAAGTAAACAGCTAGTGTCTTCAGTGTAATGGCGCAAATAGAGAGAGAGATATATATACAAACAGAACTAATCCTCGGGTCAAAATTTTGCAAAATAGGATTCGAGTGTAAATATAACCTTACTGTAATGATAAAACAGCAAATTTCCCACCAGAAAACATGAAGGAATATGCACTGTGAATAAAAATGAAATAATCTGACGTTACTCGCTATTCGTTCGTTTCATTCGATTGCCTTTATTTTTGGAGTGCTTCACTGAGACAGGAGAGTTTTTACCTAAATTTAATTCTGTATAATTACTCAGCGATTTAAAAAGCTCCTTATTCTAACTTTTCATATAATTTGCATGTATATGTGATTTACGTTCATTTGTATGGTCAACAGCTATTCACACTTATTTAATGATAACTGATTTTGTACAGTATGTCAGTTTGGTCGTCTACCAGCAATTAAAGTTCAATTACTATCATAAAACGTGAACGGAGTGTGAAAACTTTCGTTTTTACATGCGAGTGATGAATTCTAATCCTTTGTAAACGCGTTTACGAGTACACCATCCAGCGAGACATGTGAAGTTTTCAAACATCGGATACTTTCCCTGCATGACTTTCACTACCGGAGGCCGTACACCCAAGCCGCTCCACTGGTTACCCTCAGAGCTGAGCGTGGGGAAGTGTGGGGTTGTGATTGAGCGCACGAACAAAGTGGCAAATTGACTTTTTTTTATCTAAATCAAACTTTTAATGGAAAGCCTTTTAAAGGAAAGTTTTAACGTCAAATTTTTTAATTAGAAGGTCTTATAATAGAGAATTTTGGCCAGCAAAAGGGCCGGTCCAAGGTCCCTGATACGAGCGCTGACGCTGCACCGCTACGCCGTGCGCCGCTGTCGCCGTCGTACGTCACCGCTCTGCGTTGCTGCGCAGAGCAGCTCACGGTTAACGTGTTTCGAGCCGCGCTTCTGTAGGCTCGTAACTCAGCCACCGGATGTGGTCACGAGCATAGTGTAAATTCAGGAAATGATATAGAACAAGTTCGAACTTTGTTGTAAAATAAAAATTGATGTGTTAAAATATTGTCTTAAAGTCCGACGCGTTTTAGAATAAAGAAATGTACACATTCTATTCGGTTTTCGAAGCAAACTTAATTCACATTTACCGTTGATGCTCGCGAGCTTTTTCAACCATGTGTGTTTGGTGAAATAAGTGTAAGTAAGTGGCAGATGAAATGTGAAGTTTGTGTTAATAAAAATAAAAATTACTTTCTTGCTGTTCCCTGTTCGAGCATTTATCACTTTTAACTGTGACATTTTTTCCAAATTTGCATCGCTTACTTCTATTATTCGACATTATTTACAATTTTACCTTACCATCACGCTTACTGCCTCTGATCTGCCTCAGACGCTGCGCATGAGGCCTCGAGCCTTGTTTAAGGTTGCAAACGCTTTTTATTTTAATCTATCCCTTTCATTTATGCTGCTCTTTATCCATCACCGTCTGCGCAATTACTCGCAATACGACGCTGATAGCGTCACCCATTGACGTGTCACACGTCGGGTAGCCTCTCATGGACGTTTCCTGTTCGTCACCTGGGGCGGTTTTCGAGAGAATATGGGACGCATACAGTTATACGCAAGAAAAAAGTGCTGAAAACTTCTCAAGCTGGATACTTGGATACAGTACGACTGAGCAATAATTTTTTCACACGCATGCCGAAGTGAAGAGATGAAAAATACAACCTCGAGGGTGACGACACTGGAAATACTTGAGCTTCTCCCGCAACATTGAGCAATGCGCTGCAGAGCGCTACCTTGCCTGCTGACAGCAGTTGCAGTACTCCATTAGTTTGATTTTTTTAATGTTAGAGGTGTCATACGACTAGAAGGTTTGCGATCGTTCTTTACATTCAAGGTTTAACCAGAGTGAAATGACGTACTTGATCCTAATTGGTTTTCATCGGTAAATTAAAAAGTTTGAGCATTTACAATGAATACGTTTCATTCCTGGCGTTTCGAGTTTTTCGTATAATCGATGACTAAGCATGACAAATATTATGAACTGTATTTTTGGTTTTTGAAAATTAACAGTGTATATTGCGGTGTTTTTGTCTTCCAACTTAGATGGTGCAACCGGATACGTGATAGGAACTGATGAAATTTTCAGTTCTTTTAACGACTTATTAGTGACTAATTTTTTAAGAAGCTAGTTCCTTTCATAGTCTTCATTCGAGAAAAGCGGATATTCAACACGGAACACAAATATATTGTACCTGTTGTTACAGGTAGTCATTGAACCACAAATGACTTACTAAATGCTCAAATTTCCCTAGTTAAGTCGGAGATAAAATAATGATCATTTCTAAGCCCCTCGTACCATGGACCACTTGTTCTTTGCATGGCAACATCAGCATGGCCTAGATATATGTAGTTGCTCTGCTCGACGCTGTAGAACCCAGTAGTTGATCTTAATGATGGGGTGATTGACACCAGATAACTTTCAGATAGAGCACAATTAGAGCAATGTCAAAAGGATTGATGTTCTTTGTAGCTTTGCGCAAGTTTGCTCTGCAGATGGTATGGTGTTACAAAATCCGGCTTGTCATGTGCAGTCACCTCAGCGGGGCGTTATCTTGGCTGTATCCTGTGTCTTATTGGGTTGCGAACTGCTCTTGTATTAATTGGTATGCATTGCATGCTCCCGCTAATGTTACGATATGTCGGTGCGTGCTGGAGTTAAATCGTAGTCCAAGTCAATTTCCTGAGAAGCGGAAAGCAAGTCTTCTGCTAAAGCACAAAATCGTCCTAAGACTTCAGCCTCGCAAAGAAACGATCAAGAGAACAGGTTTCGATCCCCTGGAACATCAGTTTTGAACCTTTGTTGTTACGGTTTCCTTTGGGTGGAGGTGAGCTAAAACTGAGGTATTAGTTCGTAGATTTGAAGCACGTTTTGCCTCAGTAAGTCTCGAAATCGCGCGTTGCTCTAGGACACGCAAGACACCAGTGCTGGAGATGCTGAGGGTGCCTTCTGTGGCCAGCATACTAAGGGAAGTTATCACGTCTCAGGAGTTACCCTCGCTAGTTAAATAATTTTGAAGTAAGCCAGGTTTTAGTTTAGGTTTATATTAATTGTGGGTTCAGCAATCTTATACAGGAGTGCGTTCCCTGGAGAACGCCTCATGCTCGCACTCTTATGACCTTCCTTTCATTTTCGGATGAAACGCTCAGATGGCGGACTTCCAACCGAGCATCATTTGTAATCCACATTTCAGGAAACTGAAGAGAATTGCCAACATTTGTTCCTCGCTGCTTTTTGTTAACGCAAGCCAGATTGCCGCGAGCATTGCTTCATGAGTGACGCAATGCACTCCGATCGTTTGCTACGACTGGAGCGCCGACTGTTGAGGGCTGAAATTGCTCTCGTATTCTGTCATTAAAGAACAACAATTGTGCCAGGTAGAGCCAATTAAAACATACTGCAGCTATTACTCTGATGATCAGAGTTATGGCTCATTGATGATTGCCTCGGAGTGGTTAGCCTTTTTCTGCAAATGTTACTTGCATTAGAAAATCTAAGATTTCCTGCACGATTTAAAAACTACTACTTGTCTTGTCGACAGAAAAATATCCATAGTCCGTGCCCTAAACATATTCATAGTAATGGTGAGCCATCTTCGACCTATTGTAGCGTTGATAGTTTCCAGGTATTACAACTCTTACTTTCAATGGTTTTTCTCAGACCAGACGTTGCTACAAATCTAACAGAAGTAAAACCATGCATTTGAATCAACAACGGGAATTTCATAACTTTTCAGTACTTTGCTAGGTTCGTCACTAGTTTGGCTTTCAATGTCTCTCAGCATTTCATTTAAAAAATAAGGATTATGCAAACTGTGTAGCTCTACTCACGAGGCCAAACCTCATTACAATTTATTCATGCGTACTAACCTTTCGAAGAAATAAATCATACATAATTTCTCGTACGTTTGTTTGTCAGGCGCTGAGGCGCGTTTTCTAGCTCAGGTCACGGTCTTTTTCAAGTGCAACTGTGGCAAATACAAGCAGCAAAGCTGTTTATTTCGTGACCCTTCATTGTGAGCGTCCTTCAGCGCTCCACTCTAATTTGAGAGTGGTCTGCTAACCTCGATTTGGTTCATCTCATTGCACTGAAGACCCTCAAGTGATCTCATTATGGCGCTCTTGGTCAACTGAGGTTATGAGGGAACTCGGCATCGCTTCCTATAGCACTAGGTGTCTTGAGCTACCGAGCTTGGAGGTAAACGGCGTGCTGCGCACCGTCTCTCAAGAAAATACCGCCAACGGACACTCAATGATTTTCTCGATTTATCAAAACATAGCATATCACTGGGAGGGCTTTTACTATTTATACTGGAAATATATCATTTTATGCCCCAAAATTTTCAATCGTTAGAATTTCACTGTGGCGTGCAGCTAATGATCGTTATTTTGACCCCAGCAGTGGGTAACAATTAAGTATTACATTAATCAGTGGGAATTAGTACTCCCACGGGGAAAATGTGAGGTCTCGAGCTGAAAATTAAATGAGCCTTTTTTGTTGAAATAGAATAGGTTTTTGATTTGCTACGGACCATTTTTTTTCTGGTCACTGCTTTTCTGTTTTTCAGCACCGACTATATTCTTTTTAAATATTTATCTTGTTTCATAACTTTCCTTCCTGACTCACTGTTTCTTTGCACAAGAGGTCTTTGGGTACATGCCTTGCGCATCGATTTCTTGTTCTCCCAACATCATTCATAAAGGTGATTTCGGCCCAATTGTTTTTCGGAAAACCTTTGTTGTGGACAGGGAGGCTTAAGCTGTCTTATCTCATCTGATCTAATTGAATCTAATCGTTATATTGACTGCGTACCACTATAGTAACGGGAATGAGGGAGGGATGTTCCAACGCCAGCGTTATTGACCGCTTTGATGTCTTTTTTTGACTGATTGATATGCTTAGCATAATGCGTGTCACTGGACGATCAGGACCAATATCGGAAGCAGTACGAAAACGATTAAGGAGGTATTTGTACTTTCAGACGTTTGGCGAAGTAAAATTTTGATACCATTAAAAGGGTCATCTCTGATGAGGCTTGGCGAAACTTCAGTC
Source organism: Morinoia aosen (assembly GCA_030386875.1). Lineage (NCBI taxonomy): Eukaryota > Metazoa > Arthropoda > Malacostraca > Amphipoda > Talitridae > Morinoia > Morinoia aosen. The sequence goes on along the minus strand of CM059563.1, from coordinate 5,040,910 downwards.
ATGCTGAACATGTTTTATTACTTGAACACTGGACTCTTCATCAACTCGAACCGAGAAAGTTTTCCACAGCACTTCTCGTTGCGGGACTTCCTCTGAAGAAACCACATCTCTGTCGCCATGTCTGCATAGATCTATCGTGACAAAGTGCCATTACGAAATAGATCGCATTTATATTTCCCTTAGCAGTTATGAAGATTTTTGGTACAAACTAGCGTACGAGCAAAAATTCCGTCGCAGCGAACGATTTCAAAATAACACGAAAAACTTCTACTGCCTTCAGACATATACGTTACTTCTGAGTTAACTGCTATCTTATGTTTTTGCTAATTTATTTCATGGGCTCTATTACTCTGTGCAGTTGTGTGATAAAACCGCTGAGATTGTGTACTAATATCATTGTTTCCCACGTCTCATGGTCACGTACCCATGGACAATAGCTTCAGATCAATCGTTACTTCAATGATGAAGTTACTTCTCTCTTTGCTCTTCTTTCTGTTTTGTCCACAATGCCGGTGACGACGGTCAATCATATACTAGTTGATGCGATCCGTGCATATGATATTATGGGTCGTCTCGGCCGTTCACAATAATGGACGTCGTAAAGTTCCAATTCATTTTTCCTCAAGACAAAAACTCCCTCCTTTCTCGCACTCATACCCGTGCGTTGGCGAACCACCCGCGGAAGGAAGGTGTGGCTCGTCGAACTATGCACGCAAGGTCATGGACCTCAGCTACATAATTGAAGTCAATCAGGGGAGATGAAATGACAGGTCTCCCTCTTCCAGTTTGGATGACGGGATGCTCATCAACTCTCTCTTCTTTCGCGGCCCCGTCTGTGTGATGCACTGCATAGAAGTGACTGTCCTTCAGAGCGTTTCCCACGTAAACGCTTATTATCTTCGATGATCCTGAAAAATAATTGGAAATCATTTTTAACTGATAATTTGTACAGTACGGGTATTTATGAGGAGTGTGTTATAAGGTATAGTAGATTTCTCATTTTATTCAAATAAAAAATTGTCTTTTCATCTGAATGTGAAGGAATGGTACCACAGCCTTACTTTGAAACTCTCTTAGAGGATGATTGATCCGTAATATTGTTTATTCTGCACGTGAAAGACGGAAAAGTTTGTTTCCAGTTCGCAGCACGTCAAGGATAGTGGTATGCTGATGGTGCTCACTTTTATCCCGATGCTTTGAGAACCTAGCTTTTCTAAAATAATTTTTAACTTTTCTCGACGCACCAGCGAGGCTCATTGTAGCTCAGTTGTCCGGCAATGTCTCTACCTGCTTACCACGCTGCCGAATATTTGCCCAATAGTTTCCCCTTCTGCTCTTAACTCCAAAGCATGGAGGTGTCGAGAACATGACTTTCTTAGACGTTTCTTGCAGGCATAGAGTTCTGCGAAGGATATCTAACGTTCCTCTTTAATTCGGCGTTGTAGATGAAAGGGACTTTGAAATCGTGTTCCTCGTTTTTTTTTGAGTCATCAAAGATTAAGCGACACGACGACCTCAACATTACTCGTAGTGCTTATTGGGTGCATTGTTCAGAGGTCTTGTACTCCCTCTTTCTTATTTTAGATCTTTTTCAAAAACCAGAGCATCGAGCAGCCGACGTGTGTACGCTAGTCAGATTTCATATCTTCCTTCGACCACCTCGCTTCATTTTTTGGTCTCTCCAAGAAAGCGTTGGTTTGGTGCTTATGAAGGACTGTGTTGCTAGACATTGAAATGTCATGCTTGCGTGCACTTCATATGTTTTAATTAAGTTCTACGATGCGGGGGCAGCTTAGAAGTGGGTTATAGGAATGTTGCATGGCTGAATCGGAAAAGAATTGTGCTATCCGTTTACGCACGTCGGTCTTATTATTGAGTAGTGTACTAGAAATCTAGCTCAACATGGATCAACCTGTTTTAAATCGAATTTTGATCAGTAATAGATCTGCTAAGTGCTTAAGTAAAGTGTGATGCATAAATTTAGGAGCCATTTAGCTAACTTATTGCATTTCATTTCTTTAACCCCATAGTGAGATACCGCTCTTGTATCTATGGGAATTAGCACTCCCAGGGGGAAATGCGAGGCCCTGAGCTGAGGGTTAAGTGGGCCTTCCTTTAACTGAAGTAAAATATATATTTTTGGTAGGATTATCCTTTATTGGTTCACTTCTGTCCGGTTTTTCAGCACCTCTGACTCTCTTCTTTAACTTTAATCTTGTGTCCTAACCTTCCTTTTCAACTTACTGTCTCTATGCTCAGTGGTTTGAAAGGGAACACACCTTGTGCATAGATTTTCCCCTTACTACTCCATACTGAATGGTGTCTTCATGCTCCCTCTGTTTGGAACATCAATGCTGAAGCAAGGGAGGCTTAAACTAACTTATGTATTTCATTTCTTTGACGGTGCCATTTTAATAAATTCATTAGATTATTTTATTTAAGGTATTACTTCACCTACGTGATTGGGGTGCTGTTCACTATATTTATGGTTATTTTTTATATGCTCATGGTGACATCCTGATAATTTTGGGATGTTATTTATTTTTTAGGTATGTCATTTGGGGTCCATAATTCATTTATAGAACGGTACTGGTTATTTCATTTGAGGTGTCATTTAATTAACTTTGAATTAACCGATTGTTTCATTTAACGAAAGCGCAAAGTACGAAATCATGGCATTATTCAATTTAATTATGGTTTTTAAAATATTTAGAGCACCATTCAAATTGTTTGAAGTATCATCTAAAAAAATTTTGCTTAAATTTTATAAATTTACGGGATAATTTGATCTTAATACGGCGCTATTCAACGCACCCGGAGGCAGCTTTCGTGTACGTGACGTTAGACAGCCTAACCGTACAAGCTTGGCGTAGAGCGTAACAAAGCACCGGGTACAAGAAAAGTAATAATTTTCATATTGTTTGTACATGTCATAAATACATTTTTAATCATCCTAAACATCTAGAAATTCAACTTTGCTTCCAATAATTTCGTGTGATCTTTCGCCAAGCACCAGCTTAAGTGCACTCCTTTGGTATTTACAGCCTATGAGGCGGTCCGATGAGTATGGTGTTTAGGTTAGTCATTTGTATCTTTACGGAAGTGCGTTGGTTGCATTCGTGATATGCGCGATTAATGTGATATTTGAATTATTTCTCATGTAATCATTCTTTCCTATAGTTATTAAAAAGCTGTAAGGTTTCGTTATTCGAAGTAGCTCTACGGCTTAATTAGTTGAAGAATGACTCGTTTGGAAGCAGTTATATGAGCATAGTCACTCAAGGCTGCACACGAGACGAATCAGTTCACGCTGATGACTTTCTCATTGTTGAGTTTGAGGGATCAAATACATTATATTTAAAAGAATTCTAAAATAATTTCAAAATCTTGGAGAAAGTGTTTCTTCTCGCACTCTTTATCAGATCTAATCTTGATTGTTCAATCAACTTTTTACACTAAGATGCCATCGGTCCTGCTCCCCTGACTGATTCAAGTGTCTGATCAAAATTTCATGGTTCGAATTCCGTCTCAAAACAGAATTTAAATGCATGTTTTACATGCGATGATGTGCTTTGAAATTGCGCGTTTGGTTGTAAGTCATTCAGCTCCGGAGACGTTCTTGGGTCTCTGCGTCTATCAGTTACGCTTTCAGACGCACGACCTCGCTCTGCTGGTCTCTTATTGACCGAATATTGGCGTGTTGCTCGCGCTGCTGCTGGGCTAATTGGGTGTTAGGTTTCTGAACGTGCGCGGGGAGGTTTTTGTGCCATCTGAACTACTGCTTGCTGTGTCGTTGTGAGCAGTTACTCGGTCCCAACTGTGAGCTCTTACTCACAGTCGCAATTGTGAGCACAAACTGACAGTCGCAATTGTGAGCACAAACTGACAGTTGCAATTGTGAGCTATTACTCACAGTCGCAATTGTGAGCACAAACTGACAGTCGCAATTGTGAGCTCTTACTCATAGTCGCAATTGTGAGCACAAACTGACAGTCGCAATTGTGAGCTCTTACTCACAGTCGCAATTGTGAGCACAAACTGACAGTCGCAATTGTGAGCTCTTACTCAGAGTCGAACTTGTGAGCACAAACCCACAGTCTCAATTGAGAGCAGTTACAGTTGCAATTATGAGCATTTACTGTCGTAATTATCAGCAATTATAGTTGCAATTGTGAGCAATTACTCGCAGTCGTAACTGTGAGCAGTTGCTCGCGGTCACATTTGTGAGCAGGTATTCGCAGCCCCAACTACGAGCTGTGCATGACTATGCCATCTGAGGGCATTTTTCTACTTGGCAACTGCTAGCTGATCATAAAAGAAACTGGGTTAATACATGCTCATCATTTCAACAGTGCGATCACATGAGCCGTGTTTGGAACAGAGCAAACACTTCCTTTCGTCTCTTTGCCTCCACCTCTCGTGAGTCACGCTTTACTTCAAGGTAACTTTGCACCCCACTAACTTCAAGCGTCATGAGGAGTGTATCATTTCCATGTTTTCATCTTTATCTGGTTATTATATGAAGGATGTTCTCTAGCACGTGAGGTATTTGATTTTCGCTCTATCAAGAAAATCTTTCGTGAGTAAGGCGCTACTAACTTCCCATGAAATCCCTGTGATTCATGTGGTTTCTCAGTTACATGAAATACAATGCAAGTTTCAGAAATATTTAACATCATGGAAGGGTTACAGAGTGCATGACTTATAAGATTAACACTGAAGTTACATTGGCGTGAACGTAAAATTATTGATAACTCTGAAAATATTAAAGTTTTTGTTATACAGCCCAGAATAAATTTTAGATAAATTTAAAATATCCGGTGAACAAAGAAACAACTGGCAATCAACTGCACTGACTTAAAATATATGATAAACGAAACGGAAATTGTGGAGTTTATCTTCTATCTAATCTTTGAGTAACTTATGCTGACAACTGTTCGCTCCATTTTCATATATTAGTATCAAATTTTGAGGTAACGCGAAATTTTTCCAAAAAAATTCCTCTAGAGAATCCCAAAAAGCACTCACGTTCACGCAGTGAGCCATGACAAAAAAAGTCGAAGAAATGCTAAGAATATTCCTTGACATTTACTCTCTTTAGTGGACGGAGGTGAGTCAGATCTTTCAAGTCAGTTTTTAGTAGTCAGAGACTCAAGACCCTGAGGTGCCACAATTGCTGAAATTAAGATAAGATTAAAAGTTCAAGAAAGCAAGGATGTATTCTAAGCAGTGAGTTTGTGAGCTCTTATTTTAGGTGTATTTTATTTTTCCATAGTTTGATTATGATTTGTTTTTTTTACTTCCTTGATTTCTTGATCGTAAAACCCAAGTAATTTCACTTTAGTGACGCATACTAACGATGTTAAAGTTCTAATTATTCGGTAGTGTGAAGAAAAATGTGCTGGTTGAGAATCTTTCGGCACTTCAAGGTCTGTGGTGTCATGGGGGTAGATTACTTTTCGCATCGTGATGCTTCTATCGGCAAAAGATTTTTCCGCTGTTTTTTTTCATTTGAAAGCTACTGACTTGGAAGCGTGTGGTCTTGGTATTGGATTGAGCATGCAAAAGACATAAAAACGATATAATATTTACCAGAAAATATATTTTAAGAGAAATCTAGCGAAAAGCAGTACCTTCGCACCAATCATAGCTGCTTCATAGCAGTGAAATTTGACGGTAAGGTTTACTTCATAATGAAAACTGGTTAATCTGAAACTTGAGGCTTTCGAATCTTATTTATTAAGAGAATTTAAACTCGAATACTATTTCGATGAGTGAATTATTCCTCAAGAGGGAACAGCAGTCCTACATTTGAAGGGTTATGCGCATTAGATTTAACTTTTTTCAAAGTTAGCTCCACAAGCAGCGTTTCAAGTTTTCAGCAGTGATAGCAAGGTCATTACTGGATGACAGGTCCCCTGAAGGGAATACAACTACTTTATCTTTGGGAATTTGCAATCCCAGGGGGAAGATGTGAGGTCTTAAGCTTACGGTTAAGTTGGCCTATTTTTACTGAAATAGAATAGGTTTTTGTTTTGTTATGAACCATCCCTTTTGGGTTCTCTGCAGTGCGGTATTTCGGTACCTGCTACTTTCTTCGGCAAATATTTTTCTTGTTCATGAACTTATTTCTTAACTTGTTGTAGCTCTTGATCAAGAGATTTTGAATGGGAACACATCTTGTGCATAGATTTCCCGTTCCCTTAACTCGATAATAAATGGTGTCTTCCTCCTTTCTCTTTTTGAAGCACCTTCGTAGTGGTCGGGAAACTTAAACTAACTTATCCATTCTTGAATTGCAGGTACTTTTACACCCTCACCTAAAGAGACCAGCAAACAATAGATCTCAAATAAGTTATAGATCTAATTTTATTTTTCAATGCGCTTATTTACGCTTTTGATGCCGGCGCTGCACGTGCTTCCGAGGCGAGAGCAAGTGAAGATCGAGTGCTCATCTTAATAAGCAGACCTCTCCTAATTAGAGAAAAATATTCCTCGGTAATTTTTCACGTCACTGAGGTCTGGGAAGTGGTGTTGATTTTATTAATAATGAGTGAGTGGAGAGGAAAAGGCCGAAATGGTTAAGAACTGAACCGGCCTCTTTGAAATCGAGAACCTCATTCACTCAGTTTATTTCAAAGAACAATGCAGCATAAAGTTATCTGAAAATAAGCTTTAATTGGTCGTATTGCGCTTTGCTTAGCAATTTTTTAACTTGTTCGATCATAGATTCTTGGAGAGATTTTACCATACGTACCACACGAACAATTGTTCTTTTCTCCGATTTGCTACTAAGACAAAATGTCAGCGACTCTTCGGTATATGACCTTAGAATCCAGAGAGCTATGTAATTCAGTATGTCACCTCTAGATCGTTACGTATGTTTTCTGGTTTCAATATTCTTGATTCAATAGTGGTATCTCGTGGAATGCTTAACTCTCGTTTGGGTCCCGACCTTCAATTTGAGAGCCCTGACGTGGATTGATCGAGCTCACTGTCCCTATGTTCCCCCATCACTCAGGGAGAGAGGGGGAAATGCTGTTCACCGCTTCTCTTACGCAAGGTCATGGGCCTCCTTTGATAGAAGTCGATGAGGAGAGACGAAATGATTGTTCTGTCACTCACGTTTCGGGGAACAGGACGCATGTGGATTTTCACTCTGGCAGGATAGGCCTTCTATCAGCCTTCTTTCTTTTTTCCCTTTTGTTCAATGGATGTGACGCATTAGAACGTATAAATTTTCAAGTCTAATAAGCATTTTTGATATTGTGAACATTTTTTTAGTGCTTACGATTGAGCTTCCAGTTTTTAACCATTTTGAAGTGCAAACTCCCAGTAAGCTGCGGTGTTGACCTTTTTAGCTTCCGTTTTCAGACCGAGAATGCATCGTTATTTCGTTACGACGTCTAAACTTACAATTCTGTAACAGTAGCAGTGTGAAACCGTAATGGATTAAGCACATACGCTGATAATTTCTGGATATTGAACGATGGCTCTGTTCACGATGGCTCTGTCCTAAAACAGGGAGTTCTACCGCGTTTTCCCTCGCATGTTACCATAGCTCTGACCAAAAATCGTGACTGTCCAGAGACACTGTAGTTGAAGGTTCCGGGAGAGATCAGTGAAAGAAACTAGATATTGTCTCTGATTCATGGGTGGCATATTTTGTTGCCCTAAATTTGAATGGTCATGAAGAGCGGTTGTTCTCTTGGAAGGAAAGTAAAGATCGGACAGGGCTGCTATACGGAAGCAGCTCGTCCTTTTATTAGGTGAGCCCTTGCATTAATTGGTGACTTCCATGCCTTTATGGCGTGCTGTTAGGGAATATGATTAGTGCACGAGCTATCTGAAAGATGATCTAGATGGAAGGAAATTTTACCGAAGGATGACCAGGATAGAAGAAAACTCCCGATTTAACGGCAATATTCTCAAGATAGATGATTTATTTGCAGGATTTTTAGGATCGAGGAGGATTTTCTTTAGGATTCTCTGATTAGAAGATGATTTAGGTGCATTATGACCTGGATTGAGCATGATTTAGTTGCAATATTCTCTGTATGGAGGATGATTTAGCTGCATGATCCTTTGCATGGAGGATGATTGAACAGCATGATTCCCAGGATAACGGATGATATAATGGCAGGATGACAAGGATGGAGTGTAATTTGGTTGTACGTAATGGGTATGGAGGATGACGTATGCGTTGTAGCAGCATTAATATATTACCTAGGTGGATTCATCCTGTTCAGGTGTTCGTGCCGTGGTGTGGATTTATTTAATTTAGAATTAAAACTCATTTTTTGTGGGAATTGCTGGACATTTGAAACTAATACTGAGAGTTACCAGACATCTTGGCTTGTTCGAGTGAATGCCAATTTAAGAAAACACATCACTTTCCAATTAAAAGACGTAGGTAACCATTCAATAGTTGTGAATACCCGAGGTGCGAGGATATTTTGCTGTTGTAATCGTAGTATTTATAACACGGTGTTATATTAAGCGTTAATGTTTACGTGTTTTCTTTGAAGCATTAATTAAAATACGTTGTGATGGAAAGCTTACTACACTTGTTCACGTAGCCAGGAAGGGTTACTATTTTGCAAGTATCGTACTTTCAGTAATGGGAGCCACCCGAAGTTCTGAGTGAGCGAGAGTGGCAGCATTTGACGATGGTCTGTCCTCGTGCCATTGTAATTTCAGTGTCATTGTAACCTGACTCTTTTAAATTTAGAGTATTTCTAATATGGGTGTATCATTTTATGATTTGAAGTTGAACCATTTCTTATTAATCATGGGAAGACTTGTTTCTCAACAGACAAACTAGGCGGTAGCATATACGACTGTTGTTGCTTTCCCTTCATGCCGATGTTTTTCACGAAAGAAATCCTTTTTTCATGAAAGGGTTCTAGTTATGTAGAATTTTGCCTCCTTAAAATTATTATGCACTGGCGTCGTGTTTTCATTGCTGCGTATTGTTAGCCTGATGTTAAATCAGATTCTCATGTTAAGTTCTTAAGCCAAATTCATTATGTCCTTTGACTACTTCGGGCCACTGTTGACCTTCCAGCAGGTTCCCATTCAATGTTAGTGAGTTCAGTGACTCCTCAAGGGAAAGCAACTATTGCATGTATGGGAATTAAAGCTGAGAGTTGGGTTTGATGAAATGCAATATTTTCGTCTTGTTGAGGACCATCTTTTTTCGGTTCACTGCTGTCCTGTTTTTAGGAACTTCTAAATATCTTCTCCAATTTTTATCTTCTTTCCTAACCTTACTTCTCACCTTACTGTTTCTATGCGCACGGGATCCTTTGCGAGAACTCATCTTGTGCATAGATTTTGCGTTCTCTTAACTCCATACAAAATTGCGCCTTCATCCTTCCTCTCTTTGAACATCTTAGTTGCGGTAAGAAAGGCTGATACCAATTTATAATCATTAATCATTGAGCTCTGTGGAATATTTCTACAGTGTAAAATCAATTCTTTAGAAGCCACGGCCTACAATGTTGATTCCAGGGAAGAATAAGAGTACTCTTAAATTAAAAGTTTGAAAGTAAAGAGCTCATGTTAATTTCAAAGCTCCAGCTCCTAATGCTTGTACAACTATTGTATTTATGGAAATTAGCGCTCTCAGAAGGGAGTTATGAGGTCCCGAGCTTATGGTTAGGTAAGCCTTCTTCTTCTTTTTGTAGAAATAGATTCGTTTTATTTTGTTACAGACCGCCTTTTTCGGTTCACAAGTGTCCTGTTTTTTTTAAAACCTGATGCTTTCTTTCTGTGACTTCTATCTTGTTTCGTTAATTTATTTCCTAACATACTGTTTCTATTGGCATGGGATCCTATGTGGAAACAATTTGAGCATAGATTCCTAGTTTCTTTAATTCCTTATTAAATGTTGGCTTCTTTTATTGTCTGTTTAGAACACCTTCGTTGTTTTTGGGTAGGCTTGGAGAAAATTATCTTATCCATTTTAATGTAATTTAATCTGTTAGCAAATCAAGTCGTCAGAGCCCATATCCCTGCTAGCATTTTTTTGGGGCCTTCACAATGTATACTCGATAAGTAATTATAATTTATTGCAATATATTCATTTAGGTAGCTCCTGAGGAGTGGGTTTGTCTCTCTCTAGCGGATCCTGGAGGTGATGAAATGTTCTAGTGAAACACAGGCAATTATTCGAGCTTTCCTCAACTAAAGCGGCTCGGATCACAGCACAAGTTTGAAGTGGGATGTTTTGGCCGACGCTCTGCAGCTGCTGCAAATGACAGCTGTTGCAGATTTAGCTGCTCTCCACAACTTTCTTAAACTGTCAACATCTGTTGTCGTACTTGTCGTTGCGTGAAAGTGAGTTACGTGTGAGGTTCCATGGTGTTAATCAAAATTTTCTGTCTGCTCGGTGCTTTGTTTCTGTCATCAACTGCGTGCACTGATGATTTGGAGCTGTGATGATGGCTTACAATCTCACTAGAATCTTCCGCACATGTTACGGAATAGCTTAAATTATGTCTTCAATTTGGAATGCCATATTTTCGTTCTCAGTATTCTTCCAAATCGTTTGTGAATCTTTGTATATTATTCACCATCATTTTTGAACTGATCTTAATAATTTTTTCTGTCTCATATAATTCTTTTTTTTTCGAATGTTTGTTTAGAAGGGTGAGAACTGGAATTTTTGAAGCGAATTTAGCAAATTAAACTTTCATTTCTATTGCGGAAAAATTCTTGAATCGCTCATGCATTTAATTTAAGGCTGCATCCTCATTTTAAAACAGTAGGTATTTTAAAGCTAATTTCTCTGTTTGCTTCGACGTCTCGCTTCGTAAGTTTTGCCCTGCCTTGCACCTTCATCGACTCCGCTAAGTGCTAATGCACCCCAAGTTTTTATTTGGTGAAGAGTACGGGCCCGAAACCAAAGGTCGATCTTTAACGTTCAAATGTCACTGAAAACTTCCGGCAGCAAAATAAAACTGAACGGGAAAGTTTGAAGGTCGATGCGAGGGTGCGTGTTTTACACCGCATCGAAGGGGGTTCCGAATTTTTATACTATTTTTAGATGTTTTATTTCTCTGGGGAATCGGTGCTTATTCTAGGCTAAGAAAACTCTATTTGAGCCTAATAAAGTTACTTCCCACAATAAAGAGAAAATTTGTTAAGTTAAGGGCGTTTATCACAGATGTAAAATGCGTTCAAACCCACATGCCCAAACCCTTGTCACCCCCATCCTCACCCTAACGTCACTCCAGTGTTCATTAAATTTCATTATCCTAAAAGGATTATTTCTCGCATTTTTTTGTAAAACATACAATTTACTTGTCCATTGTATCGTGTCATTTGATGATGGACAAAACCTTCCTCACAATTTACCAGCGCTCTCGCGTGACAGCCGTGCGGTTGCCCTCTGGAATAGAGGTAACTATTGGGCACATCGAAGCGCTGTTCATTTCTTCGCGGTAGAAGGGATTCTCTGTGTGGATACTGCGGCTAAAAAGTACGATTTTGTTCGATGAATGGCTGCCTCGATTCTTTGTTAAAATCGAGTTTCTCTTTCTTCACTTGCTTCAATGAGATAGACAATTGAGTGACTCTCTTTTTATGACAAAGGTGTATCGGTCTTTGTCCCATGGATCTTCCATGACCCATCAGCACCCGAGAACTAAAACCGAACACTACGAGTCAGGGAGCACCTACAGAATGACTTTCATTGGATACCCAAATGCAATCAAACCTTGACCGTATCGCGAATGATGCTTGCACGGTGGTGTCAGTTCGGTATGTACTATGGTATGTACTTTAGGCTTCTTTGAAAAATCATTCAGATATCTTCCACAGATCATTGATGTGACGCTTATGATTTTACGTCCTGTATTCTGTTTAGAACATTATGATTTATTCAATTAATTTCTATGTTTTTATTTTCCGATAATTATGAGTTATATAGTGCCCAATATTCTGTTGCTTTCACAGGATGTTAAGGAGAACTGGACGAAGGTAATTTAATTAGCAAATTTAACACTGATTAGTGTAAATGGAACGGTGTAACACAAACCACTCGAAAGGAAGTAGTTACAAGATTTATTTGACTCCCATCAGGGAATCGTAAAAGCTCACGCCATATACTTCAGATAAGCGGTTACCCGTTTTTTAAATTAAATGATATCTACTACAACTTTCTTAACTATATTTATCGAATTCTTTTGCTGGAATAGCTGAGAGTGCTTCACAAGAGTATCTTCTATACGGATATCACTTCATTACGATTATAAGAATTTTTATATCACAGCTGTTGTGATGAATGCATTTGTTAGGTGTACACACCTATATACATGGTTATTAAGGGAAACTTTGAGGGGTACTGAAGCCAGTGTCACATGAATACTCAGCACACACTTTAAGTCGTCCAAACAATCAGGTTGTCATGTTGCTTTATATGATCAATAATATAACTACAGGATTTGGAAACTTTATTTGAACATTATTCAATGTCGTCTCTTTTGATGCGCCTCTGAATTTCGTTATTTAGTTCGACGATATAAACTTGATCTTGATTGATGAGTTGCAACATCTTTAGAGTGCATTTTTTCTAAAATATCCCCTGAATTAGTATCTTGAATGGTAATCGCGGTGCCAATTCTATCCACTTTATAATTCTGCTTGAGTTCCATCATTCTGTCAGTAGCTTTCATAGGTACGCGTATATTTAAAACGAACTCCAACTTGCCGTACCGTTATTAATGAGAATCAGGACATTTCCAGCATTAGGTTCGGAATGGACAGCTGCGATGCATCAATATTCAAATATATTTTATTTACCTTTTACTATTTTTCTTCATATGGGACAATTAGAATCAAGCGAGAGTTGGTTAGGTTATTTACGCTTAAAAACTGGAGTGAATTTTTCATGAGTCCACACGTTTAATTTACGGTACGCTATAGGATTGGTTGGGTTATTTTAGAATGAGTTAAAATAGGTAAGGATAAGTAAAGATAGGTAAGGATAGCTGAGGATAGCGAAGGATGGGTCGAGCTGGGTTGGGTTGGGTTGGGCTGGGCTGGGCTGGGCTAGGTTCGACCCAACTTATCGTTACGATAAGTTGGGTTTGGGTCATTTTTGTATTTAATTGAGAAATTACTCCTAAATTTTTTCACCGGTTTAATTTGATGTTCCAAATTTTTTTTAGTTCTAAGTTTTCACGTTAGTCTGTTGTCATTAACCATGCCTTGCCGCAGCTAAAAACATATGACAAAATTCATCACGTATCTTCCAGAAATAAGATGGCAGAAATATTACTTCATTTACGCATCTGTAATATTTCAAAAATATCACTATTACGGTGAAAGAAATTCCCGTGCTTTGATTGTTCATTCCACTCGTTCTTTTGTGGATTCGGTCTGCTGCAAAGTTATTGCTCACAAAGTGATATTTCCCTGTTTATTCACCGAGTTATCTTAGAAATCTTTTCCAACCATATGAAATAATGTTTGCTTATCGTTAAAATTTTACCAGCAGCAAAATTAAAAATTGGAACTTGGTTTTAAAAACAACCTGATCGAACAGACACGAGTGTTTTATTATACGTATGAATTATACTGATTTGCTTGTTTGGTTTGCTGCTTTATTTTTGTTTTCACTACGCATTCTACTTTCAAAAAAACATTGAGCAATCGTTTTCATATGACAGATGATTGAAGTTTTTCGCTATTGCTTTGGGAGAAATATACTTTCTTCTGTGGCCGACTTATGTCAATCTAACTCGTTTCTGTATACCTACTTTCATAAAATATTTATTTGATGACAAATGTTTCAAAGTTTTAATGCTCAATCTTTATGTTTAAGCTTTTAAAAAATTCGGTTAAAAATGCTAAATCATTTTCTTATTCGGAAAAAGTTCAATTATCGATTTAGTTTGAAATTGAAAATTAGTTTGGTAAACAATTAGTTTTTTAATGGTGATCTATATAGTATACCTATAAAATGAACTGCTTTGTTTGTTTCGTATACCTAATCGCACAACCATGAGCTCTGGGCCATCACTACAATGCCAGATACTCTGCAGGGCGCTTCTTAATGGTTGGTTAGATACAAAAGTTTTGCTTTTTGCAATCAAAGCTATAAATAAAAGAACAAAGAGAGTCGTAGATCAAAATGCATTTTAAAATGTTACGATCAATGTGAAAGCGACTCTCACTTGAATTTGCGTGTCTCTTTAGTATAATTAAATTTCAGTTAAATTTGTCGCACTCAGCGGTGAGATAGAAATAGTTATTCGTTTGATGTATTTTTGATTTTCAATATCCTGGCAATAGGTAGAACGCGTCAACTGAGTTGGAATAGGCACGCTTGTTGTGTGTGTACGCCGCCGTGGATCTGTGCTGCTTATAGAGATGCCCTCAGCAACTTACAGGTGCAATAGTGTTGCTTGCAAGAATCTGTTGTTATCGTAATTATTAGATATCGTCTTTTTCCCTCACTTTTTGTCTTACGCTCGAGAGGCCGGTGCATCGTGCGAATCGACGTTTTAAACGGCCTTATATAGAATCTTCACTTTGCTTCTTCTCTTTTATGTTTCATTATAGTTTTTCTTTTCGCAGTAATAACGAGGCCATTTTTTGCAAGCGATAACGAATTATCAATAGAGACGCCAAATTATTTTAAATCTTTTTGTTCCTCCCATTCTGGTCGTTAAACTTCCTAGAAATTCTTAAAAATTTGAAAATAACTTTGAAAAGAATGAGCTGCACTAGCAGGAATTGTCACAGCATTGCAGCGCTTTCTATCCTAAGGCGGAGTCGCGAACTGTGGGATGTTGATTTGAATATTTACCTTTTTTGCTGGTTCAATTTTCACTTGGATGGCTGGCGTCACATTACTATTCCGCAGAACATCGTCTAGAGATCGAATGCTGTGAATATTTCTCGCTTCCATTTCCTCAGGAAGAGCCTTTGTTTTTAGTACACGTTCAACATACCTAATGGGTTCTGTAACTGAACACAAAGCACATGAAATGCTCCAATAATCGGACGAGGGACGCGCCTCTGTCCGTTTTCCGCACCGAAGGCGAGCAGCATCGCGAGGTCTGGCGAGTTTTTCTGAGCCGCTCGGCCGACACCGAGAAAGTCCTTGCAGCTCTGAGCTGCGGACGAAGAAAGTGCTGGACAATCTGCTGCATGACCGGCCCGTGCGGCGACCGTGCACGCGGACCGGCCGGCCTAGTCGCGCCCTTGAGAGCCCAACAGGTCGGTGTGATGGAGTCGCAGCTGAATATACTGGGGCCTATGCTGTTGATGTGTAATATTACGGAACGTGGAGTATTAGTTGGAAACAGTTATTTCACAGTCTACGAGTGCTGTCGTTCTTAGATTTATACGACCTCCTCTTAAGTAAACTTTAAGTAAAATGGATCGAAACTAGCCCCAAAGTCCCACTTATTCAATTAATACTGCGCCTGATTCGAGTTATAAAAAACGAGGAATAACTAGGAATAATTTTGTCCAAATAAGTCTAGGGTCACCAGTTGTTATAAAGTTGTTATAATAAGTTGTCATAAAAATCGAAGATCGACTGCATTTTCTGTTTGTTTTTATCGGTAAAAGCTCCGTGGGTTGTGCAAGTTTTGTTGCGTGTGTGGAACGAGTCTACATAATTCATGCAGTGTTAATACACGGCGAAATTTTCGATTGTAATCATAATTTATCATGAAAATTTATTCACGTTGTTACTCGCATCATTACTCTGAGGAGTATGCCACTATTGTATCCATGGGAATTGATGCTCTCAGGAAGGGTATATGAGGTGCCGAATTGAGGGTTAGGTAGACTTTCTTTCTGTTGAAATCGAAATTTTATTTTAGTTACAGACCATCTTCTTTTTGGTACTTTGCTGTCCTTTTTTAAGGCAGCTCTGAATATCTTCTTAAACTTTTATCCTGTTTCATAAATTACTTTCTTAATTTGTTGTTTCTATGCACAGAATATGAGGCACACCGAATGAATGGAAACTCCACTCCCTCAACTCCATACCAAGTGGTGCTTTTCTCCTTACTCTCTAGGGAACGTTTTTGTTTGATTAGGCAAGTTCAAACCAACTTATAATCTAGTCTTTTACTTTATCAGAGTAAAACTTTTTGAGATACATTTAGGTGCCAGTCTCAATTTTTTCATAGTTATTCAATAGCTCAAATGAATGAAATTAAATAGAGACGTGGTAATTGGTCTCCGGGTTTGGAATGCTTCGTGGCGTTTGAAGGCTTGGAGCGTCTCTCAACCTTTCTCACCTACTCATACAGTA
Organism: Morinoia aosen; assembly: GCA_030386875.1. Classification (NCBI taxonomy): domain Eukaryota; kingdom Metazoa; phylum Arthropoda; class Malacostraca; order Amphipoda; family Talitridae; genus Morinoia; species Morinoia aosen. The sequence continues at coordinate 5,024,628 of CM059563.1, read as the reverse complement.
GATTTAATTTTTCATTTATTCAGCATTTTCACAACAGAAAAAGAACTACTCGTATTTTATATCCCCACGAGGAATTACTAATGGTATAATGACAATAGTTTATTTTTTTCCAAGGCAACGCCCCTGTGAGAGAGTATTTCTTTGTTATTTTTACGACCCGATCAGGAGTAGTGCCACCACTCCATGTGGGGGAGGGATGAAAGTTACCCCCCCCCCCCAATTCTGCCTGAGTTTCACTTTTTTTCCAACTTTGAAAGATTTCTCCTCCTCATCTCTTGGTGCGCACACTCTTCTTTCTGATTCCCGGCGAACGAGACGCTAATGAGTCATTCATGAGCCGTAAAATAGTGGTTTCGGTTTTAGATAGATTTTGTCTATAAATTTCTAGAACATGAAAGTGAGGTCCACATTGAACATAAATGAAATTTTATTTTCTAATTTCATTGAACTTTTTATAGGTACATAGTGCACCGTTATACCTAGGATTCATTTTCACTTCCATGCTCTAAATCCATTCGTCCCAGACCAAGCGAAATCTTTGTCAAGGTTTACCTTTGCGTGCGCACGGTTAGCTAGATAATTCAAAAGTTCAAGCGCTACGTGACTGAACTAAAGTACAACCTGGGTTGACTGAGAAAATTCCATCTATTTTTGTGAAGAGATTAAGATCAAAATCACCTCTCACGTGCTTCACAGTCGGGCACGCAGTCGTAACCATAACTGTTCATTTTATGACCATTTGTGACACAAGAAAGATAGAGTGGCGGTCACGGTGGGATCGTGAGGGAGTAAGTGAAGTGCTTTTGGTCATGGTGCGTGTCACCGCATACGTCATTGCATCATCGTGTGGCCTTTCCTTGTGCATTGTCTTCTTGTTTACTGCCACACTGCCCCCAACTGATGTGCATGTATGGTTTCACTCACTGAAACGTTTTGCGCACAAGTCTGTTCCAGTTAAAACACGGGGTCGTAGTTACAATAATTCACATTTCCTAGACTTTGGATCAAATGAAGTTTTGAATAAAGAAGTAAATGCAAAGAAGCTTGGTTTAACAGAATCTTCGCTGTCACTTTTATTTTTTTTACTAATACTCCTGGGGTTGGCATGACACATCAGCTTGCCACATTGGCGTTGGTCTCATTCTAAAAGCATTGTCTCAAGACTTCCTGGTATTGAAACTGACTTTCGCTTCTCTCTGTATGCCATTGGAAACATTTAATTTCAAACTTAAGAACACTTATACAATGGGGACGTAAATACAGGTCAATATAGTCGGTGTTCTCTCTATCAAGTTCAGCATATATATATTTTTGGTGCTGCGGCAGAGGATGAAAAGCGATATTCATCTGAAAATATGCTCTCGCAAAAATTTTTCGGCCAAAAATAGACTAATTTCAAAGCTGCAGCGTTTTTGGTATCATAACGTACTCGGAATAAAAATCTGAACCATGTGAGAGGCATTATTTACAGGCTTACGAGGGGTTCAGAGGTTGTCACGGACAAAGAAACTGACCGAGGTTCAGAGAGCTGAGATATGCAGTTTTTTCTCAGATTATTTGAGGAAATATTATCGATGTCCCGAAGAACTACTACTCTGGCACTCGAAATAATTTTTTGAAAGGCTGGAAATGTTACCGAATCACAATGTAAGGGATAAAACATGAGCTTTGTCTGGCCCTGATGAGCCTGACCTCCACTCCGGAGGTTCTGCTAAGTGACTGCCACAGGTCCCAGCACGTCAGACCTGAAGACGAATCTTCCCTGATTGCAGATGAGAGAACCATATATACAGGGTGACGCATAAAAAGGATATTTATGTTACCTATGTTTCAAGGTAAATCTCATCAGTAAGTTTTCGAGTCAGAACACTATTTCTTCGGACACATTTGTTTTAGGTTTCACACTGTGGGAACTTAAGATAAACGGGACAGCAACCTTGATTTTGGATTTTTAAAATATCTATTGTACCTTATGGAATAAAGCAATAGCAGGCATCTTTTTTCAGAACATAAAATAAATCTTTCCGGCGTATTTATTGTTGCTCGCTGTACTTACGAGACGTTTTATGTGATAAGAAAGTTGTACCCGGATACCCACCGCTTCAAAGCATCGATGTAAAACTTTTGAATTTTTGCTATTCAGCAGCTTTGCAATCTCATCTTGAATAACGATGCTGCGTGTTTTTGTGTCTCACTAAACTTTCCTGAAAATAAGTAATTGGTTATGATCAGAGTTTAGCATCAAAATTAACGGATTAAATGATGAACATTGTCGGGACGGTGCATGAGTGACATTTACTACGAATTCAAAATTTCCAAGGTAATTGAATATTTGAGTCAGATTTACTTTCATACCTGAATGTAACGGAGGTTTTCTAAATTAACTAAAATAAAATGTTTAGATATTTTTTCTGAACATTAGATTTAAAGAGATAGCTCCGTACACTGTGGCAAAAGAGTAAAATTTTTGTTTTTGTTTCTCGTTTATCTAGATACAACACATTACAAGTTTTAGCTCTTTCCGTGCAGAATTCGAAAAATGCAGCTCTTAATTTTGAGTATATATCATCATTGAAGGCTTTACCATTAATCATGCGCTAATCACTGATAATTTTTAAGTTTCTACGCTTCTTTATAACTATGAACTATACATACAGGAAGCATCGATAACTCGTGTGATCGACGCTGTTGAGAACTTTTACGCAGAGTGAATTGGAAAAGTTCACTGAATACATCCAGGAGAGGTAAATTCTCCATTTTAATTTTTTTACCGTTGTAATGAAACATCAAATGTAATGTGGCAATACTTAAAGAAGCACAATTTAAGGCCTCGGTTTGCTGACAACTCTGCAACCAGGTTGGAAATGCGAGCATTGTATGAAAATTCAGCATTGGATATACTTTTTTGGCTGCCTCGTATCATCGCATCTTGAGCTTTGAAGCCTCGACGAAGTGCAAATGCAGAAACGCAATCCCTGGTCGCTTTCCCTTTCTCGAGCGTAGCTGTCACGCCGGCGCTCGTAGCTCATCCAGCGCGGGGCGCACCGCAGCCGCGCGCTGAGGAAACGGGGTGAACCGCAACTCTTCCTCCTTATTGGCAGAGGTGCTCACGTCTACCATGGAGGTGCTGCAGAGCGTGGCTGCAAGCAGCAGCGTCTGCGGGCAGCAATGTTCACAAGAAGCAGTGTCTGCTGTTAGCAGTGCCTGCTGTAAGCAGTGCCTGCTGTAAGCAGTGCCTGCTGGAAGCAGTGTCTGCTGTAAGCAGTGCCTGCTGTAAGCTGTGTCTGCGAGCATCAGTGTGTAAAAGGGGTAAAATCTACCAGCAGAAAATGTAGCTAATTGCAGACAGAAGCCCTATAGGAATGCTGTTGGCAGTGATGCGCGACACCGCAAACTATGATGCCTGCAGGGGTGATCACGGTGACAGGGAAAGTAGGTTCGTCCATCTGTCACTAGGCCTCCGTCAACACAATTTGCCGCACGGTGTGCTCAAGCAGCGCCCGCTTGCATGCGGTCAAATAAGGATGACACGTTAATGTCGCGAGCTTCTCGTTTTTGTTCGACCGCAGCGGACTTGCAACCAAAACACCGCGGTGGGCGGGGGACGCGCAGTTTGCATGGCCTTGCAGGCCTGCTCTTTTAAAAGGTTTATGCTTGCATAGTTCCTGAAAAATGGCGGATTGTGTACATTCTCTTGAGTCATCTCGTCGATAAACGTATATTCTCCAAGTAAATTTGACTCCTCAGAAAATTCAGATTTTTTTGCCATTCAGCTTTTATGCAATTGCAATTGAAATAAGCTTTATATAACGTTGTGCTAAAGAACAAGCGCTTAGTAATTCAAACGGAGCTAAGCGTAAAACCAAATGGTGAGATGTCTGTAATTCTTAGGCAACTTAATCCGGTACTGTCAAATTGGATCGTATTATGTTGATTAGTCAAGACCGAGTACGTGCTGATTTCAGGGCTTAATTTAGCATTTCCAATACCTTGACTCATCATTCACGTTTTTGAACGAGTTTTAGCATGATTTTCAAATATATTTGGTCGAATGTACGTATTTTAAATTATTTTTTTTCTATACCTCAGAGTTAATTACCACCAAAAGTTATACAATTGTTATGTTTCTTTATCAGTCTGATCAAAAGCGTTTCTCTACTGTTCTTGGTTTTGAAACGATCTTTAAGATAAGAGTCTTTAATTCTGACGCGAGCACATGTATCATGAGTAGCCTCTCAGAGACGGTACAGAACGTGATGAAGGTCTTCACGACCGCTAATGGTTGTCTGTGCATACATTGCCTTCATTCGACGTGACGGTGAGGAAACAATTTTCGCAGAAAAAATAGCATCCCTCTTCAGAGGGGTGTGCCGGATAGAATTGTCCTTCAGCGTACTTTGTGCACTTGGCTATCCTTGGGAATTAATTTGTAAAGTCCCTGTTCAGGAAATATCGCTCCTGAAAACCATAACTATTCGCTTATTTCGCGAGGTGATTATGAGGTTACTACATTGGTTATGAAGCGTGGCTCCGATATGTTACTTCTGACTCCTTTTATTAACTTGCGAGGCAGGCCGGAATTCCGCACGACCGATTTCATGGAGGAAGGTTATCGATAATCTCCCTACTTCAACCGTGAGTTTTGGTTCCGATCCTCTGGAACTCTGGTCACGCTTACTAGGTAGCAGGTATAGCTAAAAGTTGCATTTGCTCTGAGCATTGCTCATACCTCCCGGCCGGGGGTGAACAGTGAAAAGAATTTTCATCACTATTTTTGGCGCAATTATGTTCACCAGTGATGACCACATAACGTTAATCCAGAGCCAATCAACAGTGCCTTGTGCCAGAGGGCTTTTGTTTGCGATGTTAAGTTCTACAAGTTGTTTTTCTACGTTTTTTTGCTGTTTTACTTTATTGGGCTAGCAAAAAGTTGCAACCGACCTCTTACCTGTCTTTAACCGAAGATCTATATAATTTGAACTCTGGTGTTGTTGAAATACTCCCGAGCTCTTTAGAAAAAAGATGACCAGTGAGTGGGCAATGTTGGTAGAGAAAACAAGTACGTCTTCAGTGTAAATACACTTTTTGAAGGCACAGAACAGAAATAAAAGTAACTCTACGTAAATTTGGAAATTTAAAACCTGAATAATTCAGCTATGGGTCGATCGTACATTATTTTCCTTAGTTTGGACGTGTTGGTGACGATGTAGAAACGGCAGATTTATTTTGAAGTGTTCTCTTGAGAAACTACTGACAACTATATCGTAATTTCAATAGTATTAGTGTAAGTTCTGCTTATTAGGGTATCTATTCTTTTGTAAACTTCGTACCTATAATTTTGGAGTTCAAATTTTTTATCCTAGAAATTGATTTGTTTGCGAGTGTATGAAAGTTTCAGTGAACTTCATGCTTAAAAATGAATTTTCTGCGGTAGTGACTGCTATCATCGATAGTATTTTGCCTTCCTTGGAGTGTAATTAGTATAAATGCTTGATGATCAAATGATTGCAAACAACTGTTATAATTTAACGAAACTTTTTTTCGCAAGAATGTTGACCTAAAATCTTCATTGCCTTAAATTCTGCTACCTCTGGATTCATATTTTTTATCAAAATGGAGACATGTTGTCCCTGCGTGACATAGTTTTGGTTACCGGAACTGATAATGGTGAGTGTCACCAAAATATTTTTTAAGTCAGAATACGTGAAATTTAAGATTATTATGAAGAGCATTTAAGAATATGAGCATACCAAAATAATGCAATCCCAGTGGGAAAATCTTCAATTATGAACCTCACGAATAAAGTTTCCATGGCATTGAGAACTTTATTGAGAATCCTATGAGATCACAAAATAGTATCGCTCGCTAGTTCAGACTCTCTACGACCATTTGGATGTTAGTTCAATTAATATTGCTCATGATCCTGTAGCTGAAATTTGACGCTACACGTTTTGTTCTCCCTCTTCAGTATAAAAACATCTCCTAAATGAAGCGATGCTGTCAGTCGAAAAACACCCCGCATGAAACTACTGATACAGCTGTTACAATAGTGAGTGGAAAATTGCCTATTTCAAAACTTCAACGAAACCCAGTCCCTAAAATCATTTTATTATGTAATATTCATGCTCGATAATTTTTATACTACCACTACCAGCGTCTGCGGCATTGTAAAGTAAACAGTGTATGGTTCAGTCTGACTTACAATTAGGATTATCAACCTGATCCCTAGTTGTGCTCAACATTCGTGGCATTGCTGGCGTGGCAGAAGAGCTCCTCTTCTCATGCGAGACGCTGTAGTGACCAGGCCTTCAATTGTCCAAGCGTCCTTGATCTTGGTTAGCGCAAGAAGATCGTCCCTAAACTACGTCATAGCGCCATCCCGGTTTTGTGTAACGCTCTGAAATTTGGATATTAGTAAATACTTTACGCTGAGTAAAGAGTTGTGATCAGAAAGTAATCCTTGCTCCATATTTCTGTAACGTAAAGGTGCTATAGGTTATCCTAAATTATATATGTGGCACTTCCTTGAAACTCGTAACCCAGGTCACAAGTTAGTCCTTTTGACTGAAATTGCGCCGTCGTAAATGCCTCATATTTCACTGTTATTTTAAGCCGCCTATTCGGGTTCCAGCTCATTTCGATGCACTTAGCGAGACGTCCGAGCAAGTTTTCCAGGAAGCCAGCGAGCTCTTCTTTATGCATGCATGAATGCCTCGCAAGGTAGCATGCCTAGGAAGGGACGTCTTCCTCTTCATACCAGGCTTGGAAGGAAACGTAGTCATTAGAGTCTCATCATTTGGTGCAGAGAGCGTGTAGACCTATCGAGTCCTGGGCTGCTGAGGAATGACTGTATCCATGCACTTATTTATTCAAACTCTGTTCTCCAGCAAAAATGTAAATACTGCATTTCATTTTTTACCCTCCCATGAATAATACTCATGATTTCATATCTCATCGGGGATTTCAATTGTGCTGTCAAGTCAAGCAAAATATAAAAACGCTGATGATGAATTTGAGTTTAAATTCTTAATTCAATACCACTTTTTCTAATCGATTAAAAACCATAATACCGATTTCATCGGCATATCTCAGTTGACATGAAAAAGTTTAAAACAATTTTAGAGGGAGAAAATATTGGTGTTTATAGAAAAATTTCTCATGAGTCGATAACTAATTCAAAGAATTTTTATTGATAAGTTTTTGAAAACATGGTATCTAACTATGGGTTGATGAAATTAGGCATAAAATTGAATTTGAATTCCAGAATTCGAACATTACAGTACATGCAGCTTTTATATAATTAGCTGATGGTGTCCTTTAGGATATCAATTTTACAAAACAGATTTTTTCGTACTCTGAAGTTCTACAATCATAGTAATTGACCACATCCACGACGGAAACGATAAAGCGTTCATGATACTGGATTAACGTTATTTTCTGCGGGTTCAAATTCATTCCAAACTGTTATTTCACGACGGTTCAGAAATTTAGTTCCAATTATAAAGGTTGTGTTTTTTTTCGGGTAGGGTAACATTTCACGGGGATAAACGAGCTCCTGTAAAGTTTGCGCTTTTGTGATTTTCACAAAACTGTTCAGCACGAGGAAGAGGTCACACATCCAGGAGGCTGGCCCTTGACCCTCCAGAAGCTGCCTTGGCATATTTTTAGGTTGTAAATGAATCCCGGGGCAAAAATATCCTTGTTTGGCCCTGAGTCGCGTGTGTGTGCCGCCGACTTGACCGCTGCTGTTTAGAGGCAAACCTGATTTTTTATCTCAAGGCAATTCAGGAAGACGTCACCAAGGTTCGGGAGCCATGCGCCATTAGCGAGCAAGAACAGCGCTGTACTTTACTTCGCTGACTGTGCGAGCTAAAAGCAAAACTCACTGGAAGCGTTCATCTTATGTGAGTTTGACAGTTGCACTTTCGTGGGTTGAGATCCACATTGGGGGTTGAGATCATACCATGGTTGAGATCCAACTCGATCTGGCATGATTTGACTCCACTAAGTCTGCGTCAAGCAACTGTAGCTGTAGAGCAATAGTTAAAAAACGCGAATTGCCTTGATTTCCTGTTCGCATTCTGGTTTTACGTGTGGATCTTAACCTAGGAAGAACTTTTTCCATTTTAGGTAAGATCTTAGCCACCGTAAATTGGGTGCTGTTTTTATAGTGGCACAGTCTTTGCAGTCATTCAAGTGCTATTTCAGGGACTGAAGATCTGTAACATAACCTTGTTGCATCGTTAATTTTATGGTAACATTTTAATGCTCGCATTAGTTCACGAATTTTAAGTAACTCTCTAAATATGTTTCGGCATTCTTTTCATCGTAGAATTTGTTCATGTGTGGAACTGTGGTTGTTGGAGAGCTGAGCTTATTTGAAGCTAGTCTGAGACATTACACATCCGTTGATTAACCATTGATAATCGACTGTCAGGAATTAAAAATAATTATATTTGCTCAACTGTTTTACAATTATTCACTGCAGCAGGTGAGTTCCGTCAGAACAAAATTGAACATGCTAAGAGTGTTACGGTGAAATTCCTTTAAATGACGCATCTTTATTTCTGATATTTAAATTCAAGGCTTTACTTAGGTTATTATAAATTTCGGCCAAACGTTTTACGCCATTGAAGTTGGCTGCAATGCGCATCACCTGTACGATGAAAAAGCAGTTCCCACTCATTTGTATGCCCCCCCCCCCCCCCGGCCCCCCCGGCGGATACAACTTTTGTATCTATGGAAATTTGTACTCCCAAGGGAAAATGTGAGGTCCTAAACTAAAGAGTAAGTAGGACTTTTTTTTGTTGAAATAAAATGTTTTTGTTAGGTTACGGACCATCTTTTTTCTGTTCACTGCTGTCCTGTTTTTCAGCACCTACTATTTTTTTTCTTTAACTTTCATCTTGTTTCATTAACTTATTTCTCAACTTACTGTTTCTATACACCTTGTGCATAGATTCCGCGTTCCCTCGAGTCCATACTAAATGGTGCTTTCCTCCTTCCTCTCTTCGATACGCCTTTGCTGCAGTTGGAGAAACTAACTAACACTTAATCTAATTTTTATTTGTATAACGCCCCTGGTTTCTCACCGAACAGTGACTCTTGAACCAATCCTGCACCATTATATTCGGTCTACTATAGATTTGTTTCATCTATGCATTTTTTATACGCCAGGTGAAAAATTTAAGCTACGTATTCAATAAATAATGTTCCAAAATATTTTCTCAATGCATAAACGTACTTTCATTACAAATAATTTCCAAACTACAATGCCATTGTTCATTTCATTCTCGACTGATGCGAACTAAAATGAAACAATATTGACAGCTGATGAGGAACTGGCGAGTTACGATCGCTGCGCTCTCTTCGCTGTTTGGAACCTTTCACTCTCCGGTGTCTTCTGTCGTGCGGTGTGGTGTCGTGATGTTCGGTGCAGCAGGTGTTATACTGCGTCGGTGGACTAGGTGTTACACTGCGTCGGTGTAGCAGGTGTTACACTGCGTCGGTGCAGCAGCTGTTACACAGCGTGGTGTGTAGCCGGTACTGTCACTGAGTAACAACAATTTCTGTTTCTCACAGCCGCTCGAGCGTCAGGTTATGACTGTTGATGTACACTGCTGCCTCATTAGCAGACGATGCAAAACGGAAAACGTTAGCGAAGGAAGTTCCGAAGTTAGAAGCTTTTTATTACATCTTTTATAATCGTGTGTATATTGAGGTAGCATCTTCATGATGCCACGATAACACAAAAATTGGTCTCTCATGTGGCTGTAAATTTCGAGGATACGCTTCGTGGTTCGTGGATATCCTACGCATCTACAGCGGCTAAAGTTATCTACACACAGAAGACAGGCAACACGTAGGGAACGGCATTACAGGAAATATATCGTCATGCTTCAAGGTGGCTGCTGACCGAACTTGGTACAACCATTGTTGTCTCAGTGAGGCGGAACAGACGGCCGATAAGATGCCACGGAGGCCAGTACACGAGGGCCTGAATACTGTTATTCTTTGTATAAGAGAATCTGATGGACGAATCGGACACTCTCGTTGCTGTCCAAAGCAAAGCAGTTCTGTTTCTTACTGATTGGTCAAGAACCGTGCAACATGTTTCAAGAAGTGAATGTGCGTGTGCGCGCGTGGGTATAGGGGGAGGAATTTTGGAACCAGCTGTAGCGGCATCGATCGAGGTATCATGATGATGTTATAAATATCGTGAATAATGTGAAGTTGTTTTATCAAATTCTCGTTTGAAGTGTACATTAAATGATGGAATAAAATTCAATCAAATAGACATGAATTTTCATCAGCCAACTTATTATTCGAGATTGAGCCAATGTCTTTCATCTTTTCTCGTATAACTGGAAAAGGCCATAACTGATGTCACTGACTTTGTCATACTCTCTTGTCTTAGTTCAAAAAGTCATCAAATGAAGCTGTCGTTGACATGAGAATTATGAAGTTCAATCAATGCAAATTACTTTCACTTAAGTGTTTTCGAAAGCTCAAATCATACCGAAGGAACAGTTTATGTTTTTAACGTGCATATTGTAGTGTGAGCAGTCATTGTAATTTTTCTTCTCTTAAAAAATTGAAGCTTTAAATTCTAGTGGCTCGCCAAAAAATCTGTTCATTTACGCCTGGAGACCCGTTTTTTGTGAACAAATGCACTCATGGAAGAAATCAGGTATTGTCTGCTCATTTGTGTTTCTGATGAAGATATTTTGATAGTACAAGTTTGTTCGTGATGGAAGCTTTATTTGTGCGTAAATTGTTGGTGTTTAGCGTAGTTCAAAACCATTAGTGTAATACAATCTTTAATATGTTCGTACTCTGCACAGAGTAATTCATGCACTTCACTCCTCTGTGCCAAAGGTAGTTTGTATTTTTGCTCAAATCATAGAGGAAAGATTATTTTATGGCGTTTGTTATTTTTCATCCATTGTTCATGCAAATTTGTCTGGTTCAGTAAAAAGTATTTTAAATACACAAAGGCCCATAATCATGGAATATAACACATTTTTCAATACCGTTTTTCCCTCTACCCTTCTCCAATTTTAACCACGTTAGGACAAGCTTATAATTTATTTACATCACCAGAACATCAGCTCTCACGTAAAGCCAAATGTTTCCATGATTGTGAAAACGAGGGAAATTAGTTTCTTCTTTGAATGTATACATATATCTAAATCTAACGTATCATGTTTCAGTGAAGCTTTTAATGTACGAGTTAATTCACTCTATTGATGATTTATAGAGTTAGGTTTACACCTTAGTTCATAATAAGCGTTACATTATAAAAGAACTTCCACGATTATCATCGCACCTGACAAGACCACACAAATTGTCACCCATGAAATAGCTTGTAGTCTGAACTGAATGTTTCAAATCACATACAACAGGAATAATTTATTTTTCGAAATTCATTGTCATTGTAATGAGAAGTTCAATTTAAGGATGAATGATGAGAGAAGACGCAAATTTTTCCTAAGAGAAATATGATTAGATCTCTTGTCAAACACTAGCACATAAGCGAGACTATAAATTATGAACAGCTAGATTATGTGTACTGTTTAGGGTCTACGAGCAGTGCCAAAATGAGTATGCAGGTTTTCTGTGTGGAATGATGTAAATTTCATTAAACTCGTCAAGTTAGGTAATCGTGAGCCACTAAAGTCAGTCACATCGTGTGTAGTAGTTTTGGTAACGTTGCCTACGCCTGGCCCACAAAGTACATTTCACAGCTCCGTTCATAAGTACCATTTCATGGACAGAACAGAATCTAATTCTACGGGATAAATTTATCTTTTTATCAATTATCAGCCCGTAATCCAATAAGGGGGTACCTTAATTATTCAATTTATGCATGCTACGGCACTGTTCATCGGCCGAGCACGCATTAATTGTTGCCTTATATCATAGAACTTGTTCGCTACTGAGGGTCGCATTGCGATTGTGTACAAATGAGGAGGCTGTTTAGCCTTTCCACATCCTGAGTTTTTGCATGCAAATGAAATTTGGAAGGTTGAGGTGCTTGTCCCCACAACACGCAGCATTGCACTTGTCCGCTCAGCAGTGGCTTATAATAATACTGGGTCGGAGCTCTCCTCAGCTCGTCCACACATACTTAAATTGTGCAGCGGCTTCTATAATAAGCCGGAGATACTGCGCTACAAACTTTAGTTACGAGATTGATACAACAATCAATTTCATTTAAAGATCGGAATGACGAACAGCTGAATAATAAAGTGGTTGGAGAGCACAGTGCATCTCAAACTGTCCAGGAAAATACTTATAACGCTCTTCACAATACAGAAAAATGTCACTCGATGGTTTTGAGCTCGAGTGAATGATAAGCAGCTAGCCTCTATTATTGAACAGTGATGAATTCTTTGCAACGGGATAGCTGACCTCTATACACCAGACATTTTTGGGAAACTGCTGCAGCGACGCACTCGGGCATCCTTGGCGAGCTTGATTTAGTACGCAGTACTCAACCATCACACGGCCTTTGGCTGCTCGAGGCAGAGGTCATCTTCCCATCTGCAAGAGCTTCTTCAGCGTCAACTACAGCTGCTGCGCTCACGACTCAAGTTGCTGAGTAGAATTATGAACAAAGTTGTTCTGTCACCTCGATATTATCTGGCAACAATTGAATTAAGGGCTATTGACGTTTATTCTTCATTAATGTACGTTTTTGAATATTTTTGACTGATGGAAGAATCGTTAAATATCCTGAGTTACCTAAACTTAGTGGGGTTAGAAAGTCCACCCTATTATCAAATTCACTTGTTGTAAATTTTCATGGAGATTATCAGAGGGAAGTTAGTAGATATAATCAATCTGAACGTCCCGCTGCTTGGGTGGTGGTGGCTGAGGTCGCGATGGTGACCTGCGAACGCAGCCTCGCGTGGTAAATTCGCACATAATTCGATTTTGATCACGTGATTGTCATAATTAATTATCCTTGAAATGTCGTAATTTTTCATTGGAAGGGTAGAGTCGTCGCTGGAACGGAACGCCCCTAGCGTGCACTCAGATCGTTTGAGGGCTTATATGGAACATTTACGAACCGAGATATTTTTGCGGGGAGTTTTATGGGTGAAAACTGTTCTCTCAGAACTGCTACCCCAAAATGACCCTGTAAAATGTCTGTTTGGAGAAAAAAATTACATTTTTTCGAGTATGTTGTGCACATGAAAGTCAACAATTCGATTGTTAAATTTTCAATTCATGCTGCCGTCACATAGGATAACTAATCCTGTTTGTAAAGTTAATTTGTGCAAGTGAATATGAATAATTTTTAATTTTGATATTTCAAGATTAAAATAACAATGAACATTTCTAACAGAATGATTTTATTCACTTTTAATTTTATTCAGTCGTCATAATTGTTTAATTTTTTCAAGCAATAACATTACTAAATTTGTGATTTTTGAGTTTTCATCATAAAATTTATTATCCAGCAAATTGTAGGAGCAACTTTCATTTACCATAGCATTTTGTGCAACAAAGGTGAAGTGAGATTCCCAAGTTACCGCGTTTTCTTTTATAGCAATGGAGAATACGGACGTTGCACTTGGAAAGTCCTAAAATATTCCATTGTTTTATTTTCAGAGCGGCTTTATGTCGAACTGTGAGACTATCATTCGAACGTATATCCTACTAAATGCCGGTATATGCTACAAATGAATGTACTCTGCGACTGAATAGGGCAGGCGAAATTGTAGATTGCGGAGCAATCTTCCCCTTATTAAACTGCACGTGAAAACATTTTTTGGCATTTCTTCTTCATGCACCGTCAAACACGACATAATTCGGCTGAGCAGCTTACGAGCACAACTTTCTTAGCGGAATGAAATTATGATCTTTCCAGGGCCAATTGTGGGCATTCATTTGAAAATAAAAATTGAGTTTGTAAATTTTGAGTAATTAGTTACACGAATTCAAATTAATTAAGGAGAGCTCGTGTTCGGCCATGTGTAGACCTGATATCCCTTCTCTGTGCCTCATGATATTTTGCAACGATTAATGTCCGGGAGCCTATAGCATGCAAAAGCAAAGTACGATGAAGCCCGCGACGAAATCCTGCGTAGCATGAAAAGTCCGAGAAATGGCGACAATCCACAAATATTCCTTCGTGGTTATTTTCTGCTCCAATGTACAATGTTTGCGTCTTTCCTTGAAAAAAAATTAAACGCGCGATGATGCAATAATAATTTTGATTCTCACTCCCGAAGTAATGAGTGGCTTGAAGCCGTTCTCAGGGGGTATACATTGCAAGTATTACACGTATGGGAATTAGACCCCCAAGGGAGTAGATGTGATGTCCTGAGATGAAAATTGAGTATCCTTCCTTTTTGTTTTTATACTCCGGGCGAGGGGACTCACATTGCGCATAGATTGCCCGTTCCTTTAATTTCAAACTGAATGGTGCTTTCTCCCTCCTTTTTTGGGAGCATTCATAGGTTAGAGAAGCATAAACTAATTTTAAGTATTATTTACTTATTTTATTCTAAGCTGACCTTTGTTCATCAAGGAAAAAATCTACCAAACCTTCTAGCCATTGCAAAAGATCATCTAAATGTTCATTTAAATGAACAATTTTAGACCACAGGCATAGAGACAGATTAGTGAGGATTACTACTCATGCCTTGCAAACAAAGTTGTAACAACGTCCATTCTAGCATCATTTTCAGGGTGCTTACAGCTTCGCGGATTTCCAAGCAAGGGTTTAAACCATGATTTCCTAAAAATGATTGCTGTGAATTTAACCCTCATTGCGGCAATCGAACGTTAGCTTACACTAACCTTCAAAAGTGAGGTGTAAACATTCTGTCCTTCCAATTTTTCATTTTCGTTGTGAGACTCAGAAAGAAAGACATTCTATACCTAGTGAGGATCATCCATGTCATAAGCACTGAGGTACGGACTCATCGTTGCTGCTGAGCGTCGTGAGGGCGGTCAGCCCAGCGCAGTTCCTCACTAAGTAGTCTAGCTTCCTGTTGCTGCGGTCGTCTCGACGACACCGGACTTCGTTGCCAGATTGGTCATTTTTATGGACATAATTTCATTGCGCCACCTTACATTGTGGCCAAATTCTGAGTATCATTTGCTGTCAAATTTTACATGCACAAAACAAACACTATTTAAACAGGTGCAATTAAGGAATTTTGCTATAAACAAGGGCAATTTGACTATTCTTCAACGAGCAACTTACGCCGTTTCCCTTTCGTTGGAGTTGCAGGCTCGGGCGTGGATCCGGCCGGCAGGCTGGCTTTCGTGTTGTATTCTTGCCTCTGAATGCAATCTTTCACTTGAAATATTTTCTCTATCCCTTTCATGACTAATCAAATGTATAAATTAACTTAGTAATGAATTCAAATATTACATTCTGTAGTAACTCGGGAATTTAATGCCATGGTGGGCGTCCCGATCAAAGAGTGAAGTCCTCACTCGCATAATTCACGGACAATATGTTAGCGACGTGTTGTCACAAATGTTTTCCCATAACAGAGTGAAGGAGTGTACGCCGCTTTAGAGATGCAGGTGTAGAGGCAGCATCTGAGACGTCATTGGTTGTTAGCTCGCAAGTGAGAAAGGCAGAAAACTTCAGATGTAAACATAAACTTGCAGTTCTCTGGAGGTACTCTCGGTTGCTCAAAAATCTGCGCACTGGATTTCGTTGGTAGTAATTTGATCCTGTTTACTGAGAGAATGTCACAATCATTCATAAGCGACCTGTCAAGTCACTCTGTCAGTCAGTTTGGCAGTCAGTTTGGCAGTCAGTCAGTTTGTCAGTCAGTCAGTCAGTCAGTCAGTCAGTCAGTTTTTCAGTCAGTTTGTTGGTCAGTCAGTTTGTTTTTCAGTCAGTAGTCAGTTTGTCAGTCAGTCAGTCAATTTGTCAGTCATTCTGCTTTTCAGTCGGTCAGTCTGTAAGTCAGTCAGTTTGTCAGTCTGTCAGTTTGTCAGTCAAGTCAGTTGTCAGTCAGTCAGTTTGGAAGTTAGTCAGTTTGGCAGTCAGTCAGTTTGGCAGTCAGTCAGTTTGGCAGTCAGTCAGTTTGTCAGTCTAGTTAGTTTGTCAGTCAGCCAGTGTGTCAGTCAGTCAGTTTGGCAATCAGTCAGTTTGTCAGTCAGTCAGTTGGTCAATCTAGTCAGTTTGTCAGTCTAGTCAGTTTGTCAGTCTAGTCAGTTTGTCAGTCAGTCACTTTGTCAGTCAGTCAGTCACTTTGTCAATCAGTCAGTCACTTTTTCAGTCAGTCAGGCACTTTGTCAGTCAGTCAGTCATTTTGTCAGTCAGTCAGTCAATTCAGTTGTCAGTCAGTCAGTTTGGTAGTCAGTCAGTTTGCCAGTCAGTTAGTTTGGCAGTCAGTCAGTTTGGCTGTCAGTCAGTTTGGCAGTCAGTCAGTTGGTCAGTCTAGTCAGTTGGTCAGTCTAGTCAGTTTGTCAGTCAGTCAGTTTGTCAGTCAAGTCAGTTATCAGTCAGTCAGTTTGGCAGTCAGTCAGTTTGGCAGTCAGTCAGTTTGTCAGTCAGTCAGTTGGTCAGTCTAGTCAGTTGGTCAGTCTAGTCAGTTTGTCAGTCTAGTCAGTTTGTCAGTCTAGTCAGTTTGTCAGTCAGTCAGTTTGTCAGTCAAGTCAGTTGTCAGTCAGTCAGTTTGGCAGTCAGTCAGTTTGGTAGTCAGTCAGTTTGTCAGTCAGTCAGTTGGTCAGTCTAGTCAGTTGGTCAGTCTAGTCAGTTTGTCAATCTAGTCAGTTTGTCAGTCTAGTCAGTTTGTCAGTCAGTCAGTTTGTCAGTCAAGTCAGTTGTCAGTCAGTCAGTTTGGCAGTCAGTCAGTTTGGTAGTCAGTCAGTTTGACAGTCAGTCAGTTTGGCAGTCATTCAGTCAGTCAGTCAGTTTGGCAGTCAGTCAGTTTGTCAGTCTAGTCAGTTTGTCAGTCAGTCAGTTTGACAGTCAGTCAGTTTGGCAGTCAGTCAGTTTGACAGTCAGTCAGTTTGGCAGTCAGTCAGTTTGGCAATCAGTCAGTTTGTCAGTCTAGTCAGTTTGTCTTCAGTCAGTCAGTGTGGCAGTCAGTCAGTCAGTCAGTCAGTCAGTCAGTCAGTCAGTTTGACAGTCAGTCAGTTTGACAGTCAGTCAGTTTGTCAGTCTAGTCAGTTTGTCAGTCTAGTCAGTTTGTCAGTCAGTCAGTGTGGCAGTCAGTCAGTCAGTCAGTCATTTTGACAGTCAGTCAGTTTGTCAGTCTAGTCAGTTTGTCAGTCAGTCAGTGTGGCAGTCAGTCAGTCAGTCAGTAAGTCAGTTTGGCAGTCAGTCAGTCAGTTTGTCATTCTAGTCAGTTTGTCAGTCAGTCAGTTTGGCAGTCAGTGTGGCAGTCAGTCAGTCACTCAGTCAGTTTAACTCCTAATTTGGGAGTCAGGCGCGGGATTTGGGTGTTCAAACCGACTCCCGCTCCTATACTGTAGTGCTGATGAGTTTCTATTACAGGGTGTGGCTTCACTTCCCTCGGACGCTAGATTGCACCGCTTTTACTTTCAGATGCCGATTTTTTATTTTTTTTGCTATTCGCGCGCGTGATTCAAGCTCATCAGAGCACAGTTAGTTTCATGTTGTACGCCAGTAGGCCGAGCTTATCCTTGTTTTGCTATTCCTTCAAGCGTAAGCTCTTAGCCAAACCAGAGGTTAACAGTCTATGAAAATAGATGAAATGAAGTTCAATTTACCTTTTACACGTATTAATGCATCGCTTTATTCAGTCACAGCTAGTGATCTGCAGATAGGATGTACGGAAAGGCACCTTTGAATTGAAATCAAACTCCGAAGCAGCCAGCAGCAACACGATAACATTTACGTAAAGCACCTCAATGCTCTAATATTGACTTAAGAAGCAAAAATGAACATGTATTCTTCTCTCCACCCCGCAGGAGCGGCAGCGTGCGGACGCTCGTATTTCGAGGCGCTGCACAAAGTGGCCGCCACCGCCGCTCACCGGCCGGACTACGCCGGGCCCAGGGACATCGGTCTGTTGCTCCGCAGCTCTACTGCCTCCTTTGTTTTGCTGTATTACCTCCCTCATTTGGGTCTATCAACTCTCTTATTTTGCTGTATTACCTCACTCAGTTGGATCTATTACCTCCCTCATTTGGGTCCATTACCTCCCTTGGTGTGCTGTATTACCTCCCTTGATTTGCTGTATTACCTCCCTTGTTTTGCTTCATTACCTCCCTCATTTGGTTCTATTAACTCCCTTGTTTTGCTGTATTACCTCCCTTATTTCGCTGTAGTACCTCCCTCATTTGGGTCTATTAACTTCCATAGTTGGTTTTATTGCCTTCCTTAATTTTCTGGGTTACCTCATTTGGCTCTATAAACTTTCTTATTTTGCTCTTTTACCTCCCTAGTTTTGTTTTTTTCCATTCCTTGTTGTGTTATTTTATCTCTTTTATTTGGTTCTACCGTCTCCATTATTTTGCTCTATAAACTACCTAGTTTTTCTCTAATATCTACTCAGTATTGTTCTTTCTTCATAATTATACTTTATTACTTTAATCTAAGACTGCTTTACTATCTACCCAGCTTTGTTTTAGTGCCTACCTAATTGTACTTCATTGCCAATTTAGTTTCGCTCCATTACCCACACATTTTCTTTACTCAAGTTCTTTTCATCCATTCCTTTCTCAAGAACAGGCGAATCTGCATGATGGTTATACAAGTACGCAGTCTTTATCGGTTCGTGCATCTTGTTGTGCTTCAATATTCATGCGCACTCGCCGTCGTTACCATGGTGACCACTGCCGCTGCGTTAGCAGGAATTTCCACAGCTAGGATTATTGATAACAACAACAGTTGCAAATCCTATGAGGAGATAATGTAAGAGTGTAAATTTAATCATTTATCTAGGACTATATTTCGAGTGGTATTTAACTCGTGGGGTCTGTTTTCAGTTTCAATTTCCCGTTAATTTGGACAGTGCTACAATCACCTGCTAAAATGATGTGTTTTATTTTTGTGAACTGTGATCTTTCAAATGTCTATAATTTCTTCCATATGTGTCAGAATTAACATTTCCCTCAGAACTGAATAAAAAATATTACTACTGCTCTGTCAACTACGCTATTGAAATCGTACTGAAATGATTTTCATGTTTTTAAAAATCAATCGTCAATACCTTTCAGACCGTGGGATGCATTTAGCTACTTCATTTAGAGGTCACTTCACTCACAAAAAAAAATGTATTCTGTCAACTTTTGTAGTTGAAAGAATTCCTATTTTTCTTTGCCAAAGAGGCACTGCCCATCACAGGTAGCAAGCGTCTCGCACTTGGAATGTGATTGAGGGAAGAGATATCCTTGCCATCAGCTTTCAGCTTTTTAACCAGGATATCGGTCAGACAAGACTTACTTTAATGGCTAATAGCTTGAGAGATATACTCCCTCTAGAAATGGTCTTCAAGGAAGATTATGGTCTGACTCTGAATGCAAATCGAGAGGGTTTTCTGATCAATACTCTTATATCTTAGTATTTTAAAGATTACATAACTTATAAAGGACGGATAACTGAAAGAATTAACCTGGTATTTTCTCGTAAACATGTGTGTTCTCTGACAGGCGGGTCACTGGAGCAGCTGTGCGCAGTCTACGCAGAGCTGCACGAGCACGAACTGACAGCGGTGAGTTATATTCTATTTAATAAATGACTAGACACATTTTACAGATGCCTTCAACGAAATGCTAATCATGACATGTTCCCTTCTCTGTTATACATTTTTAAAGTCTTTCTCAGTTTCGAAATTTTCGGTGTATCATCACATCTGCTGCACTGCTGTTATGCAAACTGTAGTACGCACCGCCTCTATTGACACATGAGAAGGTACACTGTTTGATACACATCGCGAGTTGCAGGTCATGCACTCCAAATTTCTGCTTGCTCAGTATCCTCGTAATTTAGATTTTGTATATGGTCATCACCTCAAAGTTGGTTATATGGTTCTCTACATGAAAACAAATTTTCCGATTGATAGTATAAATACAAGACTTCAATGATATCAGTTACCGTTTATAGGGCTATTGTGCTTTTTATTTCAAGATGAGTAATGTGCACAAGTTGAATAAGCTAGTTGCTCTTGCTCAGTTTCCAATGCTGAAGCCAAGGATCTGTGCCGTGTGAGCTGAAACGTATTCCTTCTGACCACGTCAGGTGACAGTTGACGATAAAAAAATCGCAAGCATTCGAACGCCTAACAAGTAGTATATTCACAGATTTAGAGTTGCTCTTATGTGATAGTTCCCAAAGAAAAACAAAAAACACACGCGTACCAGCTAAGGTTAATCATCTAAAGCGTATTCTTTACCGTTCATATGTCGTAACGAACACTGACTACTCTTTACGATAGTAAAGGATGTTATGCAATACGTCTGAATGCAGCCTATGCTTGATTATACGTTAGAGATAGGTAGTAGTTATGCGGCCACACACAAAATTCAAGTCTTTATTTCGGAATCACGGGATTTGAGCCTGGAGTAGTAGACTATTTTCAGTGTTTTTCCGGTGGTTGCTACGTTTGCTCCAATTACTTCAGGAACAGACATATTCGACTCTCATGATTCTCGAGTACGCGTTTTAGCTGAGTAGTAAAAATTTGAATTCCTGGGCACGCGCTCTGGTATACGTCAAATTCGAAGTGTTTGTCGCTCATTACCGACCTATAACAAAAATATTCATTATTGCTAAGTATATTTAAATTTTTACCAACACATATACTAGAAACTCGTACTGAAGAAAAACTAAGCACAATGCCGTCTTTTTCGAAAGCAACTCGCTCTTGAGGCGATTTACCTCTGCAGTGTACATCTTAAACTTATAACACCTCTCAACGCGCAGTATTTTCAAAATGTTGACCAGATGTTCTCCTATGAGGACTCGTATTTTAAAATTATTTTAGTGGAGTGAATGTCGTAAGTAGCCGTGAACTGTATACGTTGTGGGTGTAGCTTCCATACAAGCGCACATCTGAGTTATGCAGCTGCAAATTATACTGCTGCATTGCGTGAGAGCAACCCATTCAAAATCTCGTGACAATTGGTGCATTCTCGATGTTCAATTCCTAAAATAGTGGATCATTTTCTCCATCGTGAACCTTTAGCGTCTCCTGTAATGGAGGTTACGCAACATCTCAAGTCTCTGAGGTCCATAATGGAAACACGACCGCGGAAATCGGTCAAGCAGATACTCTGAAATCCAACTGATGTCGAACGGTGATTTCTCGTGACAAATGACTTGAAAGTGGAAATGAAATTCGTGTATTGCGCAAAACCTTGCTCGGATTAAGTTGCATTTGTATGATTGTCCTATGTATTCTTTCTGGAGAACGCTTAGATTGTTCAAAAACGCTATTTGCAATACATTTCTAGATTTTTTGCCTCATTTTTTGTAGAGAAATTCATCAACTATTGCATCAAATCAATGAAACTCATCAGGTGTTACACAATCGATCTAGCTTTGGTACACTCATTTTCAACCTAACCTCCCGTGTCTGATGTATCCAATAATGCTTTTCTACGGATTAGGGTTGTTCAGTAGCTATTGTCGTTACTTGAATCGCTACGACGCTGACGAGATTCACTCATGGGACATAGCGTGACAAATAATTTAAGGCTTTGTAGCACGGATACATTCGAGCCTCAGCGTCGAATGGCAGTCATTACCGCACTGAAATCTTCGATTCATATTATCGTCCTCAATTCGTGCTACGATGGTTTTTGTTTTCTCAAAAGATTAGACTGTTAGAAAAAAGAACGTCGCCTGACGCTTTATTTGTGCTCTTGGTAAGCTGTGTTTTGCATCTTAACAGCTCTAATGCACATTTGGGATGACATATCCTATAGCATTTCAAAATAATTCGAAACTCTAGTCTATAGGGCTGTAAGTCTAGAGGTTAAATCATTAGCCACTGTACATGGTTTATAGAAAAACAAAAGTTTCAAGAGTTTTACGCAACACACTTAATTGGTGTGCGTAAATACAGTACAATGGATCACCGTACTCGTACATCAGTGGAGAGCCAATAAGCTGCCATGCAGAAGAGGTCTAGCCTGTATTTACAACCTAGGATAAATCACTGTGGGCTGGCTCTTTAAAAATAGACTAAATCACTCATTTATTACCCACTGGTGTATTTTATAAGCCTTGTTCTCATAAGTTGTGTATAAGCTAGTGAGTACGGAAGCGATTCCGTTTAAAATCCAAGCATTCGTCTTTTTCTTTGAATGACAATTTATTCTTAAATGAAATATAATACATACTAAGTAGAATGTTTAAAATATACTTACCTTGTGTGTATTTGAACTAAAAAGTTGTGAACGTTGAAGAAAGTACGTCATGTAGAATTTTCTTTCCTGAATGAAATTTTAATTTGTTTGGCATGTGCACAAGAGATCAAATATCTAGTGGTATCAAACATGCAGTCATCCTTAAAACACTATGATTGTAAAAGCATAGTCTTCATTGAATGAATTGTTCAATCACTTGTCTTTCCTGTCTCTCTATGGGCGTGAGAAGTCTCTAAAAGGAATGCTGGCGACCACCACGACAAACTGTACACACCCTGCGTGAGCACCAATTTTATGATCTTGTATGATAAATATTGAAATTTTCTGCTGATATCTTTTTGTATGGTTACAAGAAACATGCAATGTAAACGAAAGTTTGCGATTCACTTGAAAAATATGAGCCAAAACATTTAGCCAAGTCACGCATCTAGGAATTTTTGTATACAAAGTGCACGTGCTAACGAAAAACAGCACACCTAAGTCCCGATAATTATTTTAGGCTTCTATAGCCTCCAAAGAATGAAGTCTCAAACCACGCGTAATAAACACAAGCACAAGTCCCACCCGAAAAGAAGGCATGAGCTAGCAAACAAGCCTTGAGTTCCGCTGCACTCCGGCCCCACGAAACGGCCTTGGCTGTCGGCGCTCCCGCCGGTGGTGTCAGCCCAATTTGTCGGCGGTCCGCCATCCGTCGCCGGGGTTACGGCCATGATAATGATGAGCTTAAAGGTCAAGCTCCTGCTGGTAATCGCTAAAACCATCATTGCTGTCATGCTCTAAAGCTTATTGAAAGAGTTATAAACACCATCGTTGAATATATTAATTTTAACTCGTTCTCATGACATCAGAGAACGGTGAGCGTTATTATTCACTTAGAGGCTGGGATTTGTCTGGCGAGAATAAATTCTTCATTAATCATTGATACAGGCGATATTCATATTTTTAATTATTTTTTAAGTTGTACACTTTTAGCGTATACTTCAGCAAACGAGTCCTAAACGTTGATAAAATATTGACTTAAGGTTCAAGAATTTCAGGTTAATTATTTTTGGAATTTTACCTCGCTTTGAAGTCGAGTGATACCGGCAAAGAACTCACAACAAGAAAGAGTATGAGTTACTCATGTAAGTGAAGCATTTCATTTCTGCTGGTAATCACAAGTATTTAATGGCTGTTTTTATTTTTGCGAGTCTTTTCCGTAGAATACTGAGAAATTTTAATAGTAAAAAGTTATGACCCAGCAGTTTATATACTGTAACAACGTAAGTATTAAGTTAACATAAAGCAAGTAACCTTATATAGTGCAAATATTTCCTTTAACCTTTTGACGATTAGGTTTTACAGAGTGGTAATGAACTACTGCTGCTTCCACTATAATAGCCTTGAAAGGAATTTTTGTTGTGTAACTATTTCAGCTTACTAACTAGAGTGAATTATTTTCCAAGTGTAGATCATGTGATTGCTCATACTCATTCTAGTACTGAGTGTATCTTGTAAACTTTAATCTCAAAGCTATGGCAACTCTGCATTAATTAAACAAGTTATTTTCATATCTATATTGTGTGAAGGACAATTTGCCACTTGTCCAAAACGTCCGTACTGTGCACTCAAACTTCCCGTGTGCTTGCTTCCAGCTGCGCGCGTTCTACGTGGACCTGATCGCACCCCTGGAGGCCAACGTGGAGAAGGACGCAAAGCAATTGCAGGTACCGTGCGAATTTTACCGCTAGGGCCACGCTGTGGCGCAAACCTTATATCATACAACCCAGCTCGCCATAAGTTTCAGGTCCGGAGGCGGCATTGATTACTTTCGTGACTTGACTCTTATATTACACATCAATCAAAACTGAACTCGTTATAGTATAGATGAATAGCGAACACTCTGACGGTATTTTTCTTTGGTCAATTCTTTTAAGAATTAGTGAACTGAAAATGCCTGTCCTCTTCAGTTTGTCTTCGGGCATTACTTGTGAATGTGTTGTTGGTTTCACGTCACCTAAACCTTTCTCTCCCTTTGGTTATTCATTCAATAGATATATTAGCATTTTCTTCGTCGCAAAACTATATCGTTAAAGTGTTATCTCACAATTTTCTAAATTATTTTAGTTAAAATTATTTATAATATTTTCCTGCTAATATCTTTATTTGATGAGTAATGACCATGTCATAACTGTACTCTAATTTTGAGGTGGAGCACAAGAACTTTGTGTCGGGCCACAAGCAGCGGCGGGAGGCGTACGCCAAGGCAGCGGCAGCAGTCAAGAAGAACAGTAAGAAGGGTCGCACACGCAGCGGCGGCGTCGAC